>JACAAK010000003.1:1235885-2471770 GCA_025093985.1 Calvatia gigantea
ACTAGCAGATGCTGAGCTTCAACGCGCTATCGAGCTCTCGCTACAAGAGACAAAGATGTCTCGAGGATACGCTCCTTCCTATTCTTCTCCCTCAAGTTGGCAGCCCTTAGAACCACCTATAGTCGAAAGCAGAACATACTCCGACAGGAAGACTGGGTTTGATGAAGACGACGACCCCGAACTTAAGGCCGCTATTGAAGCAAGTCTACGCGAAGCAAACGCACCTCGGCCTAGCGCACCCGCCGTGTTAGACACCCCCCGGACAGAACAGGCTTCTTATTCATATGAGCCCCAATATGCCCAGTCATATACCCCAGCTGCCCCAGCTCCAACTCAACCTCCTCTCCCAAAACTTCCGGCATATGACCTAGATCCCTTGGAGGCTGACGCCATCTTGACCTTCAACCAAACTGTGGAACAGGTACAGGCGAATGGAGGGCGTGATCTGTCACGATACCCTGCGGTGACAGAGTTGTACGACAAGGCCAACAGTTTGCGGCCGAAGCTGGCGTTGAGTGTCGATGACGCTGGTCGGAAAGAACGTGAGTGGTCATGATATATTATCGAGTCTTTGTTTTCATACTTTCAACTGCAGAAATGCTATCTGAAATGCATGACAAGCTCTCACAGGCTGTTAAGTTATACGATCAAATCCTAACGGAACAGGTTATGCGACCCCGTTGGAGAGCTACTCGTTCACCACAACAGCAATATCAGCCTGCGCCGTCGAACGCTGGTTATGAACATTCTGAACAATGGGCTCCTTCGCAAGCGTCTTTACAACGGGCGTCTAGTCTCCCGCCTCAATCTCTATCCCCTCAATATGTTTCTCAGCAGCCGCAAATCCAACAAGAGTACCAGCAACCGGCCCAAGTCCAACAACAATGGGCGCCCGCAGGACAGATGCAAAATAGCCAACCTGTCCAGCAATACCTACCATCTCAAACGCCCGTACAGGTAGCTCAACCAGTCAGTCCAGTACCCCAAACGCAACAGGCTCTACAACATCTCGCCTCGGCTCCCCCGCCCACTACATATGCACCACCTCCAATGACAGCAATGGGCGCTTCACCACCAGTGCCAAATACGCCTGCTGTTCCGCTGTCCCAACCTTTGCAAAGTCCTCAGCCTGCCTTTAACCAAGTCGGGCCGACTGCCCCTCCTTTGCCCTACAACGCAACTCAGCAGATCCAACAACCGCCGAGTCAAATTCCACAGCTTTCGAGGAATAATACAATCGCTCATCCAGGGTATCACCAACCACAGCAGCAGTATCAACCACAGCAACAGCAACAACAACCCCAGCAGTCGTCGTACGTGACAAATCACCCACCGAGCAGTCTTCCGCAGTTTCCTTTGGTTCCGACGACAACTCCGATGTACGATGCGTCGAGGCATAATGGAGTCGCACAGAGTGAGGAGAGAAAGGAGGCGATGTTGATTGATTTGTGATAACGAGCTGACAGGGGCGAGTCTGTTGTTTCTTTTATTGATGTTGACGTTTGAATGCTTTACGGCTTTCGGTCTCTCTTTGAGTGGCATGTACACTATTTTATTCGGTACACCTCTTACTTGAATACAGGGCTACAAAATATGATTAGACTTAGATACAGTGATGCACCGTCACTTGACACAGCACCGTCACTTGACACGACCCGATACCAGGCCCACAGTATTAAACAAAAAACTCTAAGAAAATTAGGAAAAATAGCCTTAATAGTTGCCTCCAAACATACCAAAATTTGTAAAGATTCAAAGAAGTTTGCAGGATATAGGGGGGAATCATTACTGGAATGAGCCAAATTTGGCCATTGTCGACTTTTCCCCTCATCACAACTGCATTTTAAGCCACAAACTCTTGATAACCTAAAAAACTTATGTCTTATACAGCTAAATAGGCATCTTGTGCATCTCCTAGAGAATTCCTGAGACTCCCGGTGCAAAATTTCAAACAGGATCTGCTGCCCTCTCAAGTGTGACAACTAGGCAGCCCTTTCCATGCACCTACCCTCCTTCCCACTTCACTGAGCTCATACTTCCAGATGGGGGTCAAGTGGTAGTTGGAAAGGTCTCACTGGCTCCCAGAAGAAGGGGATTTATGCTTCATGGGGGAAAAACTGATGTTGCTGCACACCAGCATAGATGACGACATGTAATACATTTGGGGGCTCAGAGCGGTCTCTGTGTGTTTACAGCTGCACTGAATATACTTACAAACACTGTATAAAGGGGAATGTGCCATGTTGCGTCGTGATATGCAGCTTAAATCTGCCAGGTGAGGAGGATCTGGGTGACTTCATTACCAATAATGGCATGTGTCACGTCAAATGTCACGCTGTGTCAAATGACGGTTTTTGCCGCATTCCAACCTCAAAACATAATTTAAATATTCCCTCACAAATTGGAGTGTGGTCCCACTTCTAATTGCGCACACTGGTGCAGAATAACTTGTACTATATAGCTACATAATTTTTATATATGTCCGAAGTAACTGTGCAGAGAGAAAAAAATATCTTAGACTTGTGTGTCAAGTGAGGGTGCATCACTGTAACCTCTGCTTTTTGGTTCAAAAGCTCAAGGCATTTTCCTCACGTGTCTCTTTCGAAGACCTGCACCCAGGATAAGTAATCCATGCCAAGTCTATACCGCCCGCCGCGTACCTCCGAGGCCGAATTAGCTTCGCATTCCTGGGGCAATATTAAGCAACGGTTTGACACTAAGCCCTGGTCAACGTATATTGAAATCACCACCACGTGGTTTCTGGTCTTGTGCGATAGGCATCACTACCTAATGGGCTTTTGACTTCTCAACATTTCCTCCAGACTTCCCTTTTCTCATGCTGGGTAAACTTGTTCGCCGCCGAGTCGGCTCTAACTTCCATCGCAACGTGTAGTTGCCCCGTTCTGCCGAGCAGATGTCGCCCACCAGCTGGTCCTTTCGTGACAAATACTGTGGAGTCACTGGTTCGATGTCCACATGTACAGATTCCGTGATGTTCTCAAAAGTACGGAGGCCGTACACACCGGAAGGTAAGGACTTAAGAATTCGTGTTCCTGATCTATCTAATTACCAAAACGCTACTACGTCTTGTAGCGCCACAGCGACTTGGCAAGAGTGTAGCATATGAATGCCTCCGGCCAAAGTCCACCATTTCTTTTTATTGGACCCGCACCATCACATCAACCTCACATCTCCGGTGGTTTCGAAGAGAAGCTGTCCTAAGGGCCACTTTATAGCAGTGTTGCATGTGTACGTGTGTCGTTCATAAAGTCTTCGGCGTTCGATCCTGGGACCACCCTACGTCTAATATTGGGAGGCCTGTAAAACGCTTAATAGCTCAGGAACGACTTTTGCGTGTCGGCGCTCGTCCAACCACCCATACCCTTTTTCCTCCCTTCAAGGATGAAGCTCGATCCTCTTTGCATTTTGCTTCTGGCGGGCGTCGTCGCAGCTGGAAAGCCTGGCAAACCCTTGGTCACCTCCAAGGCATACCAGGACCACCCTATCTGGAAAGAACCTACAGAAACACGCTAAGAACCTTTTTAAATTCTCCCAAATCGGCGGTGGCCATACTCGCGTTTTCGGTAGCCCCGGTCACAACGCGACTGTGGATTATATCAAGTCCAGCCTTGATAAAACTGGGTTTTACCATACCCAACTACAGACGTTCCCGCTGCTCTTTTCCGAGGGAACCGCGACGTTTGAGGCAAATGGTGTTGACTATGATACTGGCTGGTTTACTTATGGTCCCAGTGGAGACGTCAATGCTCCATTGGTTGTTGTGAACAACCTCGGGTGCGCCCAGGTATGCAGTTGGTCATCGTATGCGACTTTAACACTAACTGTCCTTTAGGAGGATTTCCCTGCTGCGGTCCGCGGTAACATCGCCTTGGTCATGCGAGGTAACTGCACCTTTTCCGACAAACTTGCACGTTCTGGCGCAGCTGGTGCAGCTGGTGCCGTTGTTTACAATAACGTGGATGGCGCAGTCGGTGGAGGAACACTCGGTACTGTGACCAACCCTTTGGGTCCGTATGTCCCCGCCGGGGCCATATCGGGCAGTGACGGCGTTGCGCTAGTTGCCGCGATCCAAGATGGTAAAGAAGTTGTTGGAACGATTCAGTGTGGATGCCGTCACTGAAGATCGCTGGACGAGTAATGTGATTGCTACGTCCAAGACGGGCGACCAGAATAATATTGTCATGTCTGGTGGTCATACGGACTCCGTACCTGCTGGTCCTGTACGTCCTTTAGATTTCCTTTGTAGTGTTGTCAAACTTTACTGACGCATGATCACAGGGTATCAACGATAACGGTTCCGGGTCGATGTCCGTTCTCGAACTCGCCCTTCAGCTCCCTCGCTTCAGTATCAAGAACGCCGTGCGCTTCGGGTTCTGGACGGGAGAAGAATTTGGCTTACTTGGCGCCGATCATTATGTGTCAACTCTGTCAGAAGAAGAACGTGCCAAAATAGCACTTTACTTCAACTTCGATATGGTTGCCTCGCCCAATTTTGGGTATTTCATTTATGACGGTGATGGGAGTGCTTTCAACCTTACTGGACCGCCGGGTAGCGATCATATCGAGCATACGTTTGAGAATTTCTTTGCGTCTGCGAAGCTGAAGAGTGCCCCGACGGAATTTAATGGTCGGAGCGATTATGGCCCCTTCTTGGATGTTGGTATTCCTGCGGGAGGACTCTTTACCGGAGCTGAAGGCATCAAGAAGCCAGAGGAGGTTGCATTGTAAGTTGATTCGGTCCTACTTCTGCTTAGCATCTCATTGCTAATAAATGATGATATTTCAGGTGGGGAGGAGAGGCTGGTGTTGCCTATGACCATTGTTATCATCAGGCATGCGACACTCTTGATAACCTGAACCTTCCTGCTTGGGAGAATAATGCCAAGGCAGCAGCACATGGTATTGCTACCTATGCGAGGTCGCTGGATGGCATTCCGCGCAGCGCTAAGCGAATGGTTACTTCGCTCGTCGCACTTCGCCCCGATCGTCGTGCTCATGCAGCTTGTGGCCATGAAATCCTGGATATGTAGTTTTATTACCATGTTTGAGACCAGATGGTTTTATTAGCTCAGTCAGAACGAACTTTGCAATGGAATGATAATAATATTGCACTTTGCGCTCGCAGAGTAGGATCTTGGCTGACTTGTTTTACAAGATCTTATCACCCTCAAAGCTCAGTGCCACAAGGGGATTCGTTATTTCATTCTTGAAGCCGATTAGTGGAAGAGTATGATACAAGAAGATATATGACAACAAGCCATCTCTGGTTCCTCCTTAACATGTTCGTTTGTCTTCCCATCCCAGAAGTCAGGATGGAGAGTCATCTCACCCACTAATCCTCCGCGGGTGCTCGCTATGAATGGAGGTTAACATGCTTACAGTACTAGAACCGTGAGCAAGAGTGATATATTTATGGCTATAGGTACATTGAAGAGGATGATGAGGACGATCGCTCTTGGTCTTGTAACCAACGCGAGGGGGCCTCAATGGAGGTGATAAGCCTCCAAGGAACCATAACGAGGCTCACGTAGCGACTTTCCGACGCTACCTCCGAAGCTTGAATTCTGGAGATAATTAGGGACGAGATAGAAGTCATTTCAATAAAATTTGACCTGTATTCTTCAGTGTTGGTGAGGATGATGTTGAGGAGTTTATCGGTGCCGGCAAATGTACCGATAAAGATGCGGCCGTCAGTGGTGGAGACGCGGATAGGTTGTTGCAAGAGTGACTGGAGTTTTGCAATAGCAGGTGTGCTGGGCATTAAGTGGGTTTGATGACTTGATGGGGGAGGTTGCGACGCGGTAATAATGATGAGAGTATCGTGACACGAGAAAAGAAACGTGTCACGTCTGTCAACTATTTATTGCATTCATTGCATGAACCCGTTCGCAAGCACTGTCGCGTTGAACATGCAGGGCCAATTCAGCAGCCCAGACACTCACAAGTATTCGGTCATCCTTCCAACATATAATGAACGCAAGAACTTGCCAGTGATCGTGTGGCTGCTTGCGAAGATGTTCAATGACAAGTACGCTGCTACGTGTAACCGCTTGGGCCGAAGGAACTGACTGCGGGGGACAGTAATTTGGCATGGGAGATCATTGTGGTGGACGATGCGAGTCCTGATGGAACGCAGGAAATTGCGAAGCAGTTGACTGGGGTGTATGGGGAAGACAAGATTGTGAGTATGACGGTGTCATATGTGCAACCCGGGAGGCTGACGGTGTGTCAGGTACTGAAACCGCGCGCGGGGAAGCTAGGTCTTGGGACTGCGTACATCCACGGACTCAACTTTGTAACGGGCGACTTTGTGATTATCATGGACGCCGACTTTTCGCACCATGTAAGTGCATGAACACGACCTATGAGCCAATGTCACACTAACACGTCAACAAGCCAAAATTCATTCCCCAGTTTATTCAACTGCAAAAAGCACACAATTTGGATATTGTGACAGGAACACGTTACAGTGCAAGTGCGTCACCACCACTGGAGGGAGCAACACCTGGAGGTGTTTATGGCTGGGACTTGAGGCGAAAGCTGGTATCGCGGGGTGCCAACTTTCTGGCGGCGACGGTACTGAATCCAGGTGTCAGTGACCTGACTGGCAGTTTCAGGTATGTGGTGCCGAAATGCCGAGATGCCATCTAACTTTTTTTTTTTTTTACTAGATTGTACCGGTTGTCTGCACTGCGACATATTATCAGTGAGACTGTGTCGAAGGGATATGTGTTCCAGATGGAAATGATGGTGCGCGCACGTGCGCTGGGGTACACAGTGGGTGAAATACCGATAACGTTCGTGGACCGGCTGTACGGGGAGAGCAAGCTGGGTGCGAATGAAGTTGTGTCGTATGCTTCTGGCGTCTGGACATTATTTAGGACTGTATAAAACGTGACGTCACTCTGAGTTGACTATCTTGTCTTTCTACCATGAGCCTCCTCTATACCGTTCTCCGCTCAACTTCACTACATTCTGGCGCTGAGAGCGACGATGAGCTCGTCAATGTCTCCTCGACATTGACAACGCCATCGAATACTCGCCCGCCGTCACCGACCCTCAGAGGCGCTGCTGGGCGTCCGGTTCCTAAACCTCTTCACCTCAGCCGTAGTCCTACAGATCCGCTGCGCATCTTCCCTACTGAGCTTTCGCAACGCATATTTGCTCGTCTACCACTCTCAGATCTTGCAAGATGTGCGCTTGTTTCAAAAAAATGGAGCCGTAGCCAGACGATAAACTATGGTCAGTCTTTTTGTGCTTGTTTTCATGCCAGCTGCCAACTGATCCAACCCTTCCTTCTTCTAGTCTGGTTTCAGCACTACCGTAAAGAGAATTTCCATGACGAAAGTTTGCCACCAGGCAAGTGGACGAAGAGAGAGTCTAAGCAAAACTGGGTTCGCTCTATTTCCATCCATGCCAGCTGTCTTCCCCTGCTAATCCTATGACCCTATGACCTATGACATGCCAGCGAGCCATCCATCTCAAGACTTTGCGTGAACGCTCGCCCCCATCCACGCCCTTCTCCCGATCCTCATCCGCTTACAATTCTGGATATCAGACTCCTCGCGAGGTCAAAGAAGAGCAATGGCGCGTTGCGGCCGCTGCTGCTGCCAGACCTAATAAAGTAGAAATGCGGGAGATGTACAAGGAACTCGGTGGGCGCAAAGCACGTTCGAAAGCTAAGCTTGGTAGTTCTGGTCCCACTCGTGATAAAGGCGGCTGGGGTCAGGACGAGTGGTGAAAACTTTTCGCTGTTGATTTCATGTGTTTAGACGCCTTATCTCTTAAACGCCCAGGTGTTTTTGGTGCTATTATTTTTATTTGCTGTTTATTCGGATGTACATGTGTGGAGACTACAGTACCCTTAGACATCATCATGTATTACCCGGAATTGTATACGTTTTCCCTGTTTGCACTTTCATCATGGCCTCCAGGAGGCCGGTGGTTTCCTACGACGATATCACCCTGCCCTACAACCCTCCAGAAAGGCATCAGCCTCCTCAGAAAAAGCGCAAGCGCATTGCGAGCAATGCGCCGAAAAAAGTACCGCAGCATTGGGATGACCCCACCGCCACTACTGCTGCTGCAACTGACGAGGACTATGGACGACGAGGAAAGTCGCGAACTTACACACGAAGAGATTTGGGACGATTCTGCACTCATACACGCTTGGGATGCTGCGATGGAGGAATACGAGGCGATGAATGGTCCAGACAAGGGTTGGAAGAAGGAACCTGCTCATAAATCCCCCCTGTCCGTGTGTCATATCTCTTTTTTTCTTCCTGTGTCTCGATATTCAAGGCCGTACTACGCCAGATGGTATAACGTTCCACCAAAAAACGCGCCTAAAAAGCTTACTGCTGGTCCTGAGACCAACGGTGGCGAATTAGACTCACAGCCTATCGACTTTGATACCTTTGTCCCGACCCATGATCCAACCCTTGCTTCAGGTGCTACGGATAAGGAAGACGCTCGACAGGCAGCGTATGCCATACCCCTTACACATGTTTCTAATGTCTCGCAGGATGAAGCGTTTGAACGAGCGGTACAAGCTAGTTATTGGTCTGGGTACTGGACAGCGGTCTATCACGTATGTCTCTGCTTTCTTCCTTTGTTTTTGTACCCCTTATGTCAGGTTTACATTTCAGTGTCATCAGCGGAACCAGAAATCCGATTTTGACGCAGAGCAGGAAGAGAACGAAGAGGAAGAAGAGGGTGAAGAGAGTGAAGAGTTCGCTATCCACACAGCGATAGGACACTTGTCAATGTTCTTTTTTCCAGTACGTACACAACAGAGGGCATTAGAGTGCAATTTCCACATCCAACCGCGCAATATACGAGTACACGTCAGGCGACATGCGGTATTTGAGTATACCAGCAAACACCATCAACGACCGCGACTTTTTCCGGATCGAAGCCAATGTCTAACCACCGTAGCATCAGAAACACTTTTCCTGTCAATGAGTTTGAGGGCAACGTACCGTTTGTCCTGGTAGCATCTGCAACCATCGTATTCTTCACCTTCTGATGCAACCCCGCAAGCGCATCCATCGTAAGCGGCAAATACACCTGCAAATTCCTCTGCAAAGATTCATGCAGATCCTTAAATTCCTCTGCCCTCTTCGTAATCTTCGTAACATCCCCATTCAACGGAATCAAATCTGTCGATTCAAGCACTTCCAGAGCGATCTCGGGTCTGTTGTTCCCTTTTGCCTCCATACCCTCACGGATACGTAGTAATTTGACTACAGCATCCCGATTTTTACCTACGGCTCTATTGGTTCGTTCGTAGTGACGTAGGATTTCACTTGCGGTGCGTTCAATCGTGCGTGCTTTTTCCGTCGGGGGCGGATTGGGAGATGGTGTTACCGAGTGAGGTTGCGAGGCAGGCTACAACGGTTGTATAGTCCCCTGCGAGGTTGTAGAGTTTGATTGCTTCGGAGATACGGTCGTTTTCTTCGGAAGTGCGGGCTGCCTTTATGAGGATGTGGTCGTTGTATTGTTTGGCGTCTGTGAGACGGAGTAAAGGTGCGTTTTGCTCGATGACGCCGCTCTGAGAACAATCAATGAGTAAACAAATTTGTGCGAACTGGGAGGGGGCGGACGTACGAATCGGGAACCGTCAGCTCTGAATCCGCCGACGAGCTCTTCCCATGCTGGACCGGCGTTGGCGAGCACGATGATGCGTCTTACGAGTTCCCAGGCGATTTCGACTTGTTCTTTGCCTGCTTCGCCTTGATCTGCTGAGAGGCACACGGTATACACGTATTGTAATGCTTCTTTTGCGTCTAGTTTGACGAATTGACGGACGTATCGCCAGATTAGGGTGGAAAGGCTGAGAGCGGGTGGAGAACCAGGAGTAAGTGAAACTGAGGGGAATATTGTTGTCAGTCATAGAAGGCCGGGGTTATGTGTGTGTAAGTATGATACATACGGGGTGTAACGTCTGAAGTCTCGGAACGCGAAGGCACGCGTAGGAGGCCATGATACGCGAGAGCGACGGCGAGATGGACGGCTTCGATTTCTGTTTCCGAATTTTCCCAAAGTGCAGCAACGGCCTAAAATACACCCGTTTAATTGGGTGTGAGGGATAAAGCCATGATTAAAACGCACGCGTTCGAATTGTCCACAGATGAGCAACACGCTAGGCCAGATTCTCCTTCCGGGTTGGTTGGCTGGTCCGTCAAAGTGGCGCTCGCCATAACCCAGTAGAACTTCGGCGAGTGCGCGAAGACCACCATCTTCATCTTCGTCAATCTGGTGAAACACAAAGTTCGTGTGAGCGCATCCCGGGGGGGGGGGGGGAGGGGGGTTCCTGTGTGAAAGTAGAAAGTTGGATTACAAACCATGGTCAATTGGAACCAGAGCCAGTCTTCGGTGGTTGTTGTGACTTGAGGAACGTTTCTCCGAGAGGGTTCGAGTTTGCCCATGAGTTTGTAGAGTGCGAGTTTGAAGGGATCGGCGGTGGAGGAATGGAGCATGTGAGCGTTGTACATGGTTTGGAGGTGGTCCTTGTGCGCTTTTGGAAGTCTGGATAGGGTGGGAGGGGTTAATACAGCATAAGAAATCATCCATACATTGGAACTGACTTGCGCTCTGGGGATTCGATCCATGTTCTAAAGTGGCTAATGAAACTGGCTTCCCTGTGTTCAATGACTTGTTGGTTGCGCAAGACCTTCTTGTAGAGCTTCGTGTACATGGCCTGTTCGAACGAGGAAGAATAGTTTGGCCCAGATTGGTTGTCCAGCAACCAACTACGCGACCGCGTTAACCGTGAAGGAGAATACAGCAGAAACGGTGTAGAAACGTACCTCGATCTTATCCTCCCATTCTCCGTTCCTGTAGAACCTAACCGCCAAAAATGCCCTAACCTTGTTACCTACGCTAGGATCACCTCCCAACCTAGCCTCAGCAGGACGAGCCTGGATAGTTCGTTCCAAGACGTCCCAGTATTGTTCTTCGAGAGCTTCCCTGGCACCACGAGCGATTTGCTTGCGGAGTGCTACTGCGTCGCGGGTTTCGGGATCACCGAGGTAGGTGCGGGCGTATTTACGTTCGAAGAGAGGAGCGTTGAGGATGTGTGCGCCTGCGTGTTCGATAGGTGGGAGGGCTGGAGGTTCGTCGGTGACTTTGGAGAGGATGTGGAAGGCTTGTGCGGTTTGGATGGCGCGGGGCTGTTTGGGTAGGTTTTTTTTTTTTGGTGAGTGGTTTTGGGGTTGGGGTTGAAGGAAGGTAAAGGGATGGGGATACGTACGTCTGAGGTAGAGAGAGAAAGGGAGGCATCGATAAGGGAGTGGATAACCGGGTAGGATGTTCCTTTGAGACGGGCAGCGTTGAATTCTGTGATGACACGGTCGTAGACCATCATTTTGCTCTGCATTTGCAGAGTGAGGCTTGGAGCAGTCGACGTGCTTGTACCCTATGGTTCTGTTAGGAAAGGCGAGTGAGGAGATAATAGTTGCACCTACAAGAAGACTGCTCTTTCCATGACCATGCGTGCTCTTCTTGAGTTCGACGGCCCTGCTATCACCACCAACGCGTCCGCCGAGTTCCTCGAAGACACGCTTCTTCTTTGCCTCCCAATCTTTCTGGCTCCTCTCTTCGAGGACCCTGTAGAATTCTTCTTGAGTCTCCTTTCGCCCTTCCTCGATTGTGGAGATGAGGTTTTGCTCGTGGGCATGGCGGAGATAACCTGCTACATCTGTGTCTTGGAGAGCCTGTAGTGGCGTGAAGGTTGTTGAAGTGTTCAGGTGAGCAATAGAGTTGGAGAGTGCAGATGCATCAACGTGAGCCTGCGCAAGTAGATAATTACTAGGAGTATTGCTTGATTAATTGACAACAAAAATTAACGATAAGACAAAGACGTACGCTCGATCTGCGTCTGTTGAGGTTGCTGGTTGGCGAGACACAAGACGGCGTGACTGAGCCTCGATCTGGTCAAGTGAGAGACGGACAGAAGGTAAATCTGGCCTATTCAAGTGTGATGTGAGATTTTTGGACGCTGTCAGTAACGCAGAGAGATCAGCCATTTCTGTATGTCGCTCAGCACACTGTCCACAACATTCACATCAACAGGCGCTCAACACACAGGCCAGGCGTTGTTTGGCTGCATCCACTGGGACAAACACAATAGCCCCTATCTTTTGTGTTGTATCTTTCACTTTCACAAAGTTAGATTGTGTTTGCAAAATGTCTGTGTCATCCGACAGCTGTCCTAGAACTTGGAATACCTCGTGGAACACCAAATAATGCAAATGACAAAGGACAAGTACAGAAACTGTGGGACACCACCACTCCAATCGACATCACACCGCGATTCCGGCTTGCAAACGCCCATCATGGACGACGACCTAGACAGTAACAAGATACTCACCATCCCACCGCCAACCCTTCCCTCACTGCCCCCGCCACCGCTCAATTATGAAGGTATCACAAATGATATCATCATCGACAATGGTGCAACGACTTTCCGATGGGGATTCAGTCAACACGACCCTTACTTCCGCCCCAAACGTCGTTGCAAAATACAAGGACCGTCGCAACAATAAGCCTCTCCTCCTTTTTGGAGAGGCCGTCGATTCCGAAACTGGTACAAGGGGTCAAGCGAGGACGCCTTGGGAAGGCGATGTCCTCCTCAACTTTGATGCTCTTGTGCGTTTTCTTGTACCTATCCTTCGTTCACTGTTGATGGCGACGTTTTCTAGGAAAATGCCTTGGATTATGCTTTTTTACAGCTTGGTATCAATACGCCCACTGTAGATCATCGCATTATCATGACCGAGCGTCTGGCCACTCCTCTCCACTCCCGTGCCCGTACGTCTGTCCCGATCTAATACGCTATATCTTCTCTGATATCCCAACCTCAGTCACATCGGAATTGTTCTTTGAGCTCTACTCGGTCCCAGAGGTTACATATTGCGTGGATGGTATCATGTCATTCTACAAGAACAATGCCTCAGCCAAACCGTTCACCTCCGATGGTCTCGTACTATCGTTCAATGCCGCTTCTACTTCCGTGATTCCAATGCTGGATGGAAAGGGAATACTTAGCCACGCCAAAAGGTATTCTCTTCATAGATGTTCTTCTGATCCCCTTCACTCATCTCAATGTAGAATTCCGTGGGGCGCCACCCAAGCTTCAGACTACCTCCTCAAACTCATACAACTCAAATACCCCAGCTTCCCAACACGCGTAACCCCCTTTCAGACAAACGCAAGTGCCTCCCCCCCCCCTCTATCTTTATCTTTCCTCCAAATCTCATTTCCTGTGTGTTAGTGGATGCTCAGAAACATATGTTTATTCGCGACGGACTACACCGCCCACCTCCGCTCTCTCAATTCCCCAGAAGCACTCCGCGCCTCGGAATGTATTATCCAATTTCCCTTTACTCTTCCCGTCCAAGAAGAAAAGACAGAAGAGGAATTGGCTAGGATTGCTGAGAAACGGAAAGAGCAAGGTAAGAAGTTGCAAGAGATGGCGGCGAAGAATCGAGCGGAGAAGTTGGTGCAAAAGGAGAATGATCTTCAGTATTTGACGAATTTCAGAGAGGGGAGAGGTGCGGATGGGAAACGTGAATGGACAGTATGTTTTGGCTTTTTTTGTTGTTGTTGTTTATGATGTAAGCTGTTCGTTCATATTTTTTGGTGTAGAGCAAGCTTCAGGCGGAAGGTTTTGATTCGGATGCTGCTCTTGATGGAGCTATCAAGAAATTGGAGGCGAATATCAGTAGAGCGCGTAAGAAGGAGCAAGGAATTGTTGAACCAGATGAACCTACTGTGTGTCTTGCATTCATTGCCTCTCACTTGTGCTTATTAATTGTAACAGGAGGAACCCTCGTTCCCTCTCGTCGACGTGCCCGACGCAGAGGTAAGTGCACACTAACCCATACTTATATCACCAATCTAAATCCTTTCTCAGCTGGATGAGGAAGGTATCAAGGAAAAAAGGAAACAGAAACTCATGAAAGCAGGCTACGAGGCTCGTATAAGAGCCCGCAAAGAAAAGGAACGCGAGCGCGAAGAAAGAGAACGGGAAGAGAAAAAGGAAGAAGAGGACCGTGAAAATGATCTTGAATCTTGGGCAAAACGCCTGCGCATAGAGCAGGAGGTGCGCTGCCTTCTCATTAATACTGAAGATTCTCTTTCATCCACACATGTCTATAGGCGTTGATGAGCCGTGTTAAAGAACGCAGCCGACGAAGGGCGGCGTTAAGTGATAGGAAGAGTGCTGCTGCTCAAGCAAGGATGAAGAGTATTGCTCATCTGGCTGGTGATGATCGCGTCCCCAAGAAAAAGCGGAAAGGCAACGGGGAGGATATGTTCGGTGCTGATGATGAAGATTGGGCAATCTATCGTAAAATCGTGCGCTGCTTCTCTTTCTTTCACTAAGCTCCTCGAGTCTAATCTCTCGTATCAAGAATACAGCAGCTGTATCTTCAGACGAGGAAGAAGATATGAATCAACTCCAAGTCATCGAACAGAAACTCCTTCAATATGATCCATCATTCACAATTCGTCATACCCATGCTTCCATAGCCTCTCAAAAATCCGCCTTGCTCACCGCATTCAAGCCGGTTTACGAAGGTGGTGATGTTCGAGGGCTCGCGCGTATACATCTCACCACAGAGCGTTGGAGAGCCTGTGAGACATGGTTCTCGCCGAGTATGGCTGGCATTGATTCGGCCGGGCTCGGCGAAGTCATTCAGAACATTCTTGCGAGGTTTAGTGATGCGGCAAAAGGGACGTTTAGTCAGCGTGAGTTCCTGGACTATCCTGTTCCCGAACAAGTTTTTGAACGAAAGAAATTTTTTAGAATATATTCCTCACGGGTGGACCTTCCCAACTGCCGGGTATTGAGGGACGGCTTCATGCTGCTCTTCGACCGATTCTCCCACCTGAAATTCCTATTACTGTTCGTAAAGCAGAAAATCCGCTGATGGATGCGTGGTATGGCATGAATCGGCTGAGTGAGGCTGGTGAACACCACGGTTATACCAAACAAGACTACGAGGAACATGGCGGAGAGCGGACTCGGAGATGGTGGGGCGGTAATTGGAACAATGCAATTAATCCGTGATGTATCCAATCTTGGTTTAGGATTCTAATTGAAAGTACTGGATTCTAGAGACAAATGTCCGTCTATCTAACTCTCGAGTTCCTTTCTCAGCATACTTTCTCGGCCGGGTCCAACTCCGATCCATTCCACTGGGATCCTAAGACGGGATTCTATAAATTCAACGTATTTCTTGCAGTTCTCGGGGAGTGCTTGGTAAGTCCTGGCTTCCGCGATGGAGGTCTTCCAGCCAGGGAGGGTAATATATCCGACTTCTACACGTGAGAGGACTTCGAGATTGGCTGTTCACAATGCATGTCAGTTTTTAGGAATAAGACGGGAGGAGAATTAAACCTGGGAAACCCTCAAGCTCCTTCCCGTCTACCTTATAGGTAACCCCGACCTTAATCTCTTCCAGATCATCAAGAACGTCGAGCTTGGTGAGGTTGAAGGTATCATAGCCGTTGATCAAGTTGGAATGCTTGAGCACGACGAGGTCTAGCCACCCGCAACGACGTCTCCTTCCGGTAGTGGTACCATATTCCCTTCCAACCTCTTGTAAATGAACACCGATATCCTAACATGTCATCTAGTTAGCATACTAACACCATGCGGGAGTACGTGGGATGGAAAATTACATCTAGTTGCTCAGTAGGGAAGGGACCACCTCCCACACGCGTCGTGTACGCCTTCACAACCCCAATCGTTTTTCCGATCATCTTCGGCGGAATCCCAAGACCAGTACATACTCCGCCCACAGAAGTGGAAGACGAAGTGACATAGGGGTATGTGCCATAATCAATATCGAGCATCAACGCATTCGCGCCTTCGACAAGCACCTGCTTGCCTGCAGCGATAGCTTTATGGAGGTATACGACGCTGTCAATGACGTAGGGTCGCAATCTCTCCGCAAGATCCTTGTACCGCTTGATCTCGCCTTCGGTATCGTATTCGAAGTATCCGTAGCGTTTGAATCTGCCTTCGACTACACGACGGAATTTGGGGGCGAATGTGTCGTGGTCGAAGAGGTGGTGGACTCGGAGGCCGGAGCGAGAAGCTTTTCCTGAGTAAGCTGGCCCAATGCCTTTCTTGGTTGTACCGATGCTGGTTTGTTTATTTTATTAGGTGTGTAGATGAGGGGATGGTTAGTTGGGGGGGGCGAACCTGGAACCTCCGAGTTCGACCTCTTTGAGTCCATCTACAATTTGATGGAAGTCGAAGACTAGTTGTGCACGATCAGATATGAACAGGCGGCCCGTGCAGTCGAGACCTGTGTGTTTTTCCCTTCAATTAAGTGCCCACTTGTTTTTTATTTATCAGGGGGTCGGCTTTTACCTTGCGATTGCAGGGCATCCAACTCCGCAAAAAACGAAGGTATATGAACCACAACACCAGAACCAATGATACCCGTACACGAGGGGTTGATCAATCCTAGAGCTGAAGATTAGCCCAAAGATACCCCATAACTCGATCAGATGATCAGGCAGCAGAAATGCCTTACCGCTGGGAAGCAAATGGAATGCGAATGTTGTGGGAATCTTCTCTGGGCCCATGGGCACGATGATGGTGTGCCCAGCATTATTTCCACCAGCGCATCGTGCACAGACGTCCACATCTGCGGACAGGATATCTACCAACTTGCCCTTTCCTTCATCTCCCCATTGCGACCCTAGGACCACAATGACTGAGGTTATAAAATGAGATTTACGTATTGGCAGCGCTCAGGTTGATGGACACACACCGCTCATGCCCAGGGATGAGGTTGTTAAAATTGTCAGGGAGACACATCGCAAAAAGCAATTCGCGATCGTTTATGCGCGTGGGAATAATATTCCTGTTCTGTGATTCTAATGATGGGCAACCCACGTGGTTATTCTTGCCTTTGACCACGACATGCCTCCTCCCCACTACGACTTTCTCATCAAGGCAAGCTATCAGACATTTATTATATTTTGTTATACGGACTGACCGCCCAGATAACAGCTTCTTCTCATCGGCGATTCCGGTACGATGCACTAATCGCGATTTTGTCTTGCTCCTTCTCAACCAACCTCTTAGGTGTTGGCAAGTCCTGTCTCCTCCTTCGTTTCTGCGACGATGCATGGACCCCTTCCTTCATTACAACTATTGGCATTGATTTCAAGATCCGAACCATTGAATTAGACGGCAAGCGTATCAAGCTCCAGATAGTACGTCCCAAGGCGCCCTGTCCCCCCCCCCATACTTACTCTCGTGCTAGTGGGATACTGCAGGTCAGGAACGCTTTAGGACAATTACGACAGCATATTATCGTGGAGCAATGGGAATTCTTTTGGTCTACGATGTCACAGATGAACGCTCTTTCAACAGTCAGCTTAGACTTGACTTACCATTATCGCATGATTTTCACATGTGGCACTAGATATCCGAACCTGGCACTCAAACATCGAGCAGCACGCTTCTGAAGGTGTTAACAAGATCTTGATTGGCAACAAGTCGGACTGGACAGATAAACGCGCGGTTACAGAGGAGCAGGGTCGTGAGCTCGCGACTGAACTTGGTATTCGCTTCATGGAGACGTCGGCAAAGAATAATGATGGTGTTGAGGAGGCTTTTTTCACGCTCGCGAGGTATGCTCATTCCCAATCATTAATACTCCTGTTGAAGTTTGCCGCTAGGGATATCAAATTACGGCTCATTGACTCACAAGCCGATGCTGCGGGCACCACAACAGGTGCACCTGCCGATGGTGCTGTCCGTGTGAATCAACCAGCCACTCAGACATCGCAGGGTTGCTGTTGATGGGACCCGACAACCTACATCGTATCTCGGTTCTGTATATCCTTGTACACTTCATTCCTATCCTGGCCAAGTAATCAGCCCATTTTACCTTGGTGAACGAACACTCTGCTTCTCCCTGGGATTGGTGCAGTTGCATTTTTCGCTGTTCTCAGCGTCTTACATTCTCTTAGGTTCTCCTCATGTAATGTTATACGAGGTTGATGACTTTCGTGCCTTGCAAATATTCATCACCTTAGTTATTCTTGACAGTCACCGAAAGTGGCTGTGAGTCATTCATTGGTGAATAATGCATGACGCTCCCAGGAGCTATGTGACAATCACCCAATTGACATTTCGCAAACAGTTGCTCAGAGCTCCACAGTCCTTTGACATCAATCCGTTGCAACCGCAGCTGTGCCTGTCATTGACCGCTGATGCATTGATGTGCGAGCTTGCAGTGCTGCGGCCGACTGGACCTGATTCATTACAACGGTGGAGGTGTATTTAATGAGAACGCTGGGCGCTGATCCTTTCTCCCAACAATAAACCTAAATCACCAACTTCGAGATGGACCGGCCTGCCAGATTTGACCATCAAGCAAAAGTGCGATTTTTTTTTTTTCAAATTGTATTTTCCGTCAGAACCCGCTAACTCGATGTGCCGTGTGATTAGGTTATTTGCGTCGGTAACTCCGGTGCATTTCCTGTCTCTCCGCGGAACGCCACCCGGGACTAATATACCTTCTTTTGTGCTAAAGGTGTTGGGAAGTCCTCACTGGCCCTTCGATTCTGTAATGACGAATGGAGTCCATCATTCATTAGTACCATTGGTGTGGATTTCAGATATCGCATTGTAAATGTCAATGGATATAGAATTCGTTTGCTCTTGGTATGGCTCCTTGCTCTGATTTGCTGCGAGAAAGGTCCTGACACCATATCAGTGGGATACTGCTGGCCAGGAAAGATACAAGTCTATTACGCAGGCGTATTTCCGAGGCAGCGAGGGTGTGTTGCTTGTGTACGACATTTCGGACTACTCTTCATTCGAGGGTAAGCTCGGCCCTGTTGTCCTGGTTCCGCCCGTTTTTGACCCCACCTCAAACAAGGTATCCGTAAATGGGTGGATGATCTCAAAGAGGCAGGCGTTGGCGATTCACGATACGTACCAAAGTTACTCGTTGGGAATAAAACAGACGCAACAAACCGAGTTGTGAGTACCGAACAAGGTCGAAAGCTCGCAGAAGACATTGGCGCGATGTTTTGTGAGACGTCGGCTAAGTACAGTGATGGTGTTACGGCTGCATTCATGATGTTGGCAGGGTAATGGCTTTTTGCTCGGGAAGTTATGAAAGACTGATAAGCGTGATTGCTTGGTATAGGGATATCAAGAAGAAGAGGTTTGATGAGGACCCTAGTCTCCGATTCAGAACGCAGGGTAGGAGTGGCGAAGCACGACCCAGCTTTGAGAAAACAAGGGGCAGGACCGTAGTACCAGAACCTGCGCCGAAGTCTCGATCTTCGGGGATCTGTTGTACGTCGTGATGATAGGCGGGGCGTGCCAGGTATATTACTACGCTTGCACCATAATACAATATTAATTCATGTATTTTTATTCTTCCTTCTAATCAGTTATCCAACTGTGGATGGAGTTTACATGTTAGATCTCTCTTTGTGTCGTCTGTGTACCAAGTAGGCCATTAATCCAAACAAGATGGCTCCCAATAAGCCGAAAGATCCAGAGAATATCGCAGGCTTCCACCACACAAACTGTTCTGACAACAGTGCCCCATGTATTGGTGGGCCTAGGGATGCCAATTGTAGATGGTGCTTCAACTATATAAGATAGAAACGTACCAGCTAGTGCACCAACGCCTGTACGCACAAAGTCAGTATGCTCATTTATCCGCATCTTACCAATTGCTCACCGCACAATGTAAACGCGATGCCCATCCGTAGGCTATCGTGGCGAAGATGAGAGTCCGGTATGTGGTCAAGGTCACCAACCGGATATAGAGAAGGACCTACCCCAACTCGTTGATGTCATCCGATAAGACGGCAATGAGTGGTGCCATCAGTGATACGACTGTGGTATCGACGGTATATTTTAGCCAGATAGCACGGGGAGTGGATGTAGATATGCGTACACGCTCCGGCACTGAGACCATAGAGAATTCCAAAAATCACAAAACCCGCGACCGTGGTCACACCGGTCAACGCGAAAATCAGGATGCCGCATAACCCAGTGCAGATGTAAATCAAATGAACGACGCTTATGTATTTAACGAGGAAGCCAGGAGATAACCTGCCAATGCAAGCTGCAGCCATTCACAATGACGAGCTACCAGAAGAGTGAATTCTGGGCGTGAAGTATCTGCATGGTGTGGAACTTACAGAGTAGAAGGCAAAGTTCTCGCCTAATCCGTGTTTCACGGCATCTAATTGGATGAAGAACAAGGGGAAATACATTCCTATCGGAAATGTCATTAAACTGTGGGCAGCGAGTTAGTACAACTTACTCCGACACTATGCACACGTACCCAATTGTGGCAAAAACATAAGGACCGTCTCTTGAGAATTTCTTCAGGCTCTTCCATAATTTTGGTGCTGTTGTCGGGTGGTGGCAGGCGGGGATGCATAAAGATACAAGAAATAAGTAGCAAGCCTGCATTCAGGCCTGCGCTCGCTCGAACAGCGTTTCCGAAACCGAGTTTCACGAATAGGTTGTTGAGCATGATTGGATGAACGACTGCACCGAGCGAGGCGCCGGTTGCGACGATGGACATGGCCATGGCACGTTTTCGAACGAAGTAATGTGATAGTACGGCCAAACTTGGGACATACATGAGCCCGGCACCAATTCCGTGTCCTATACTTTGTGCGAGAAAATTCTGATTGAAGTTAAGTTGCACGCACTATGATTTCGGAATCAAAGAAGCTTACCTGATATATGCTATCTGGATGGCTAAGAGATAGCATAAACAGAGAGAAAACGATTAAAGCTGCCCCTCCATATATCATATAATAACTTCTAGGGTCAGTATCGTTCTGTGTTGGGTTGAGACTTTCACTCACAAGTATCCCTTGTCGTATAACCTTCCCGCAAAAAGACCGCTTGCAATGACTATGAAAGCGTTTACACTACCGATCCATCTGCCAGACTCAGTCAATTAGACACTGCATGACTGAGGTGAGGGCTTGCTCACGATATTGTTGAAGGGGTTTCGGACGTGATGTAAAACCTGGTGTAATAATCTACATCGCCGATTCATTCTGCCGTCCATTTGTGGTGAGTAATCTGACCCACCTTGGTATACACCGAAAGACGTTGTGTATCTGGGTCCCCGGCCCACTTGAGACACGTTCGGATCTACATACTACGGGAACTTACCCGAAACCACACATCTGGCTGCAAAAGCTGGAAGAAAAAGAATGAGAGATAGGGTGGTCCGGCGAAGCAAGCCAGACTCACGCTCCGGCGACCGTAGCCCAAGCTCTCCAACCACCTTCGGGGAAGTCAGGTGTGGAACTACCCTGAGGGCCGGAATTGGGATGCTCAGATTTCTCGATGTCCACAGAGACTGGTGAAGTAGGATTGTTATGAGACCTACTCGAGTCGCTTTCCGAAGTTTTGACCTCGTAGTCAACATCAGTTTGTTTCTCAGCCATCTGATCAGAGGAGGGAGCGGTTGGTGGCGAATCAGAGAGAGAGTGCGCCCTGCAAGGACCTTTTCTAGTCATGTCTAAGGGGTCATGGTGCTCTATCATTAACCTCGCCGAGCCGGCGGCCGGGAGTTTAAAATCAACAGCGGGTTATCCCCATTCCTGACAGCCCCAAAAGGTGTGCTTGTTGTGTTCTTTCGAGCGCATGTCGCCGAGTGATCAGCCGGCGGTAGTCCGCCGATTTAAGAAAGTGTAAAGTGTATCCGAAGAGAGAGAAGTTGCATTTCGAGTTGTCAATCGACGGAGACATCCACGAACATCTCTCAGTTTCCCCTGTCTCGTCAGATTAAACGCGAGGCGCCGGCACTGATGTGGGAAGGGAAAGGGGCCGACAGTCACGGCCGCCATTACTTTGGCCCGGTAAAGGTACGTAGTGGTCTCTGCTGAGGGGGAGCTTAATGGCGCTATAGTGTAGTGGTTATCACTCAGGATTCTGATACTAATTTCCTGAAACCCAGGTTCGAACCCTGGTAGCGCCTTATAGTATCTCTTTTTTTTGCGCCCATTTTCTACACGTGACTCCACATATTGTTGTGCAAGACTTCAAGACTGCGTCCACGTTTCAAAGTTTCATTCAAATTTCAACCTTTGAACACGATGTCGAATGCAGCTGACCGCGCCGGGGCTCGTCGTAGGGCCATCCTCGCAAAGCGGGGGGATCGGTTGGCCAAGCTCACGACCACTGCACGAGGGGACGAAGGCAAGACATATTTAAGCGATGGTATGTTTTTTTTTCGGGATATTTTATCTCATCCTGTTGTTTATGCTTGCAGATGCCCCCTCCTTTTCCAAGGCCTTTCTCGGTGAAGAAGCACCTTCAGATATGCCAACACCACCTCGAATGTCTGTTTCTCCTTCGCCGTCCTCAACCCCCAACAAGTCCACTGTCGTGTCATCATCGACTGCTCCCTCGTCCATCCCTACCTCCTCGGTCAAACCAGAAACCTTGTTTAGCGAGGTAGACGAGTCTGTATGGTCTCCAGAACTTCAAGAACAGTTCCGTCAGGCACTCTTGAGTGCCAACCCACCACGTTCCAGAACCTCAAGTCGCGTTCCGAGTGGTGCATCCGTTTCTGGTCCTGATATCCCTGCGGAACAACTCGAAAATGATCCATTAGCTGAGCTCCTTACATCACTTGGTGGTGGTACTGGTGCTGGGCAGGCGACCGGGTCGAGTATGTTCGACCTACTCCAAACGATGCGAAACGGACCTCAGACTTTGAGTCCTGAGGCTCAAACCTCCAACCATGACAAAGCGATTAGAAGTTTGATACAATTGGTATCAACGTGGTTGTTGTTGGCGTATTTCGTGTTCTTCCTTGAACCTGCTGCGTACAAGCTACGTGTAGGCTCGCTGGATGTGGGGAGGTGGTCGAGGTGGGCTGTGCTGGGAGAAAACAGGGATATGCTGGAACTGCTCTCAACATTTAAAGTGCAGCCTCAGCCAGTATGTCTATCGCTGGTTTGCTCCAATTCTCTCTTATTCTGAACTATTCCTTCTTTACCGTAGGCTTTTTTTTGGGCCTTTGCTGCGCTTCAGGCCGCTGTACATTTTAACAGTATCCGGAATACGCTGGTACGTTGCTATTTTGTGGCTTCTAGCGTCTCATTCATTTGATTGTTAGTTTCCTTCTGTGAAAGAAGCACCGTCACCCTTGGGTGCTCTTGGGCCACTCGCCAGAATTCCAAGCTTGTTTAGCCTTGGGCTGTTATTCCTGAACGGCCTTGGCAGCATCACTTTTGGATTAGGATTCATTGTTTTCCTCGCTAGTTATGCCTCAGCCAAGTGAGCTTGCACACGCTTGCACCTGTATCTTTTGCGGTCCTGTCCCTATCTTTCCACCATGTCGGATAGTCATTAGGTTGAAATAATATTATTTGCCAATCGTGGAATGAAATGAGTGGTATAGCGAGAGCGAGATGGAGTGCTATGAAGCCCTGGGTCTGGCGGTCTTCGTGGGTTTCTGAGCCTTCTTAAGCGTAAGTGCCTTGCGGTGCTTGTGCTCTTCCTCCTCCCCAGGAAGGAGTGGCAAGCCTTCTGCTGTACGTGATTTCTTGTACTCCCGCCAGGGATCACCACCCGCCGCTTCCATGAGCTCCCGAGTGATGGTAGTCGACCACTTATCGTCCATCTCAATCGTTCGTGTCTTTCCTGAAGCTGAGCTACCTTGAGTTACAAGTCACAGTTAGGAGACAGAACGCCCACTCACAAAAAATTAGCTGGATATTCTGCTTTACGGCTTCTTCCGCCTTCCACACTTTGTCCACCTCGACCTCTAGCGACGGGTTCGCCCATCGGATCCGGGGTAGAGCATCTTTGACGAAATACCTGCCAACAAAGCATTAGCCTCTCAAGTGGGGTAGAGAGGTGCTGTATCCCCCTCACCTGGCACCGAAACTATTGTTCTTTGCACTCCACCGAATCTTGAAGTTCGTCACGTTTTGAAGCTGGAGTTTTGGTTGCTGGTTGAGATGTTGGAGGACTTGTGATAATTTAGATGGACCTTGTTGCAAAGCTTTGGCAGAACGCAGTGTCGTTGCCGCTGCCATTGTCTACACGTATAAAACGCGTCGGCACTGAGGATCAGGGGTGACAGGGCGGGACAGTCTGGTCGAGGAGGCACGGCGCCTGTCATTTTTCGGAAGATGTATTTGTCTTTGTTTGGTTCCGAGGACACACAAGGTCCAATATCTGAGTATTCCTGGAACTCAGACCTACCCACCATCGCAATGGCTGAAGATACGGAGAATCTTGCAACTCGTCGCTCGCGAAGAAGCACTGCTGGTAACCGGTAAGCGTCCCCCCAATCTTGATATTCGTCATATCTTTGAACGGACGACATCCGCTTACTCTTAGCCAGTATGGCGGCAGCCCTCGCGGAAATGGCTCTTGAGGAAGCGAATAAAGATTTAGACGACGACAATGAATTTGTCAACAATAACGGTATATATATGTGATGTAATCAGTTTCAATGATATGACTGACAAGAGTGCAGACGAGGAAGACCTTTTTGAATCTGACTTTGCAAGCACCGATCAGGAGGAAGCGAACCGAGACGATCTTGACACAGGGGAAGCAGCTGTTTATGATGAGGAAAAGTTGGCTCGCAAAGTTTGTAACACTGCGACTTTTTCTGTGACATTGGATCAACATATCTTTAGGCTGCCAGGGCACGTCTAGAGAAACGGACTGCAGTGGCTCATGATAAAAATAGGGCAACTTTCAACCCGCAGGCTGTTGCTCCTCCCGTAGTCAAGCCAAAGCCAAAGCCGAAGCAGTTAACTACTACTTTTGTGGTCGATGGTGTGGTCGCCGGTGAAGGATTGAAGCGTACGGGACAGAAGAGGAAAAGCCAGCGGTCCCACACAATTCTGAATACCAGTGCTACTGTTTCGAGGCTCAAACAAACGGAGGATAAGAAGGTCCGCTAATCAATCCCGAACCTTTTTTCACCTTTCATTTACGATTGTATCTCCAGGCCTCAGCGCCAAAGAAGTTTAAACCCACAGTCCGGTACCTTTCTCAGGCAGAGTTAATCCAACGTGCACTGGACAACGAGGAAGGCAATATCAAGGAACACAAGAATTATCTCACAGTCGAAGAAGAAAAGAGAAGAAAGGCCAGGACTATAAAGATGCCGACTGTAGAAGGACCTCTGCTTCGTTGGGTCAGTAAAGTCGAGGAGGAAAAGTTCAAAGTCAATGTCGAGGTCACTCCGCCTCAACCACCAGTATCCGCTGCGACCACTTATTCGAACCATTATGAATACTACACGAATCAACTGCGCCAATACCTTGCTTCCCAATCGGCCTCTTCTTCGGCTAATACTACTTCTCAAGCTGGGTCAAACTCCCAACATCCAACGACCACCTCAACGACCGATGCGACGATCGTGACTGCTACGCCCGCAGTTGTGTCACCTATCCCTTCCATGACTACTCCATCATCCACACCAGCTCAAACGACGACTGCCTCATTCTCAACCTTCCGACTCCCAACAAATCATGCTCTATACCCTTTCACATATTATCCCCCCACTTCTACATTAACGACTCCAGGAGCAAACCCTGGTTCGGCTTTCTTGTCCTCATTCCTTACTCCAGCGACTACGCAACCGCCTCCGCAGCCGGCGCAAAAGCAATACGTGGAAGAAGAGCGAACAGAAAAAGTAACCAAGAATTATGTTGTTCATGAGCTGAACCAACAAGATGGCGTCGCGAAGCCTCTCTGGAAAGATACAATGACGGCCATGTTCGGTGACCACGTCAAATGGGAAGAACTCAAAGTGCTCAGCGGAAAGGGCAGACCGTTGGGTAAGTCCCTGTGAACGGATGGCCAGTCTATTGACCAGTTCCTGATCTTTTCTCCCCTGCCCTTTAGGTCGTGTTAAACAACGGTGCCCAATTACTGGCCAAAATGCACCATATCTAGACCCTCGCACAGGAGTGCCATTTGCTAACGTGGAGGCCTACAAGACAATTTCAGACATCCTCGATCATCGCTATGTCTGGAGTCCTGAGCTTGCATGCTACGTCAGTCGGGACGACAAGGGTTAGGTACTTGAAAGGATCATGTGATTGTATTGGGAAATCTCCGAAGGCATATCAGGTGTATGCAATTGTCTACTAATACAACAAAAGCGTGTCCTAGCCAGGTTGGTGGAACACATTATGAGTAGCGAAAGCGAAAGGTGGCTATAGTATTTGAACGCCGTCAAATGGTGGTGACGGGTTTCAATAATCCATTTTTCCCAACAATAATGTGGAATGATGAGGTGTACAAATGAAAGTGCGCATGTAATGTTCCGAAGTGATGATGCGGATAAACGAGTGGATGGCGAACGAATAACAATAATCTGGGAGGTGACAATGTCAATACCGAGAGCGAGAGGGCCGAAAGGGGGGAAACTTACTCATGATAGCATGAGTCATGATAGCGAATGTTGGTGCGTACATTTACGCAATAACGCAGTAACCGGGGTTGCCTCCACCGCTGGTTTCCTCGTTTGTAGGCAAGGAAGCGGCTGGATCCTCAGATTGGCTTGAGGACGAGGATGAAAAGAAGAAAGAGGAAATGGCAGCGAAGGAATCCATTGGAGAGCGACTGAGGATGACTGAGAACAGGTAGTAGAACTGAGTCGCTGGGGCAAGGAAGAAAATCCTGGGGCCTTGAGGTTTGTCCCCTCCACTTTTTATATATCCCGAGTCCGCTAGGGGCAGGGTAGAGACAAAAAGCCAGGAGGAACGCCCGTGATTCGTCACAATTGTTGTCTGCCGGTGGGGATACTGTGCAGAAATATATTCAGAGACAATAAGCCAGGGGCGGACATCGCCGGAATAGGGAGCTTGAGGTTCCGAGGAACTGACGGGATCCCGATAGGTCGATGTGAGCCTGGGTATTTTCTGACTCCAGAGACAAAAGACAAAAAGACAAAAAGCAAAGTGCTGGATGCCTGTCATCTATGATCACCTCCTTCCATTCTCGGTCATGGGCGTCTATCATTATCTGCGCTATTTTTACAAACTTGGAAGCTGAACCACTTGGCTCTGCCTTTCGCTCATACGCAAGGAGACTGTTACACGGGCAAGGCCCTTGAGAAGTCGGACTCGTTTTACTAAGATTATGTTTCAACCCCCCGTGTGGTTTGTCGGGAGCCGAGCAGTGAAGAAGCCCATATGTCGTCTACACTTAACTAGGAATACAACAATAGTCGTGTTCTACCACACACCTCCAAAGAACACATTAAATATGGAAAACAAAGACAGTATGATACGGGTGCCGTCAAATAGAAGTGAGGGGTTACAAACGTTCAAAGAACAACGCCAATGAAAGATGAGGTTGCAATGAATCCAAAAATGTGGTTTGATGAGGGTGAACGAATAATGATAGTCTGTGAGGATAGAGTGGCGTCAGCGGGGAGATGAAGAATAAGCTCAGGGACTTACCGGCATGTCAGGGTGTAACGAGAAGGGGCTAGTTGCGAATAATTTAAGTAATAACGTAGTAGCCGATGTTGCCTCCTCCGCCATTATCCTCCTCGTCGGTGGGGAGAGAAGAGGCAGGGACTTCGTCCTTGACTTTGAGGGAGAAGAAAGTGGTGAAGTAATCCATTTAGAGTGATGAAAGGATGCGAAAGATTGTGCGTGTAGGAAGATCCTGGGGTCATCCGCGTTGTTGCCCCACTTATACACGGGTGCAGACGTTCACAGGAAAAATAGAGCAAATAGGAAAACCCGAAGTAGGAGACTAAAGCAAGCGGTGGGTGGTATTGGAACACGTGGGTACAAGCAGCGGCAGAGATTTTTGGCTAAGTAGGGGAGGCCCTGTCATCATAAAAAAAATGGATTTCTCTTTCTATTCTGAGCAATTGGGAGCAGTGTCAATCCTGTGGCCAAAGGGGATGATGTTGTTCTTATTGTCTTGAATGCAGTTTCGATCTGACCCTCTGATATGACCGGTATTTTACCGTCCGCAGCGGTGCGGTCAAGTGTCTCTGCATTTGATGCCAGTGAAGGCTCGTCAATCCATGAAGGATAAAGCTCCAGAGGCCCAAAAACGTCGCCGGTAACTGAAGGTACCTGAACAGCGCGTCCATCTCTATTTTTCCTTTGTTCACGCCCGGTTTGAAGGTCCGAAGCCACCTTGGGCAGGAGAAGGGTGACTTATAGGTTTGAGTGGCTCTGGAGCTTGGAGGTGATGGATGAGTCAGCATCTGAGGGTGTAGCCATACAAAAGTAAACAAGATGCGCCTCCGACGCAGTCAGAAAGCAGCGACGCCATTGCTCAACTCACGACGCTGTTAAGTCCGTCCTCATTGCCAACAACACCACCAGCACAACGACAATGGCGCTACCGGCACCAGAAGAGGGAAAGCTTCTCAGCGAAGCGCTAAACACTGTGAAGATCCAGGTCCAACAGATGAAGCGACACCTCGTAGGTGCTCCGTCCATACTAGTACTTCTGTTCTTGTTCATATACGGCCAACAGGAACTGGATCAGTTGATGGATGCCCTTAAAAGCGCAAGTCTTATGCTTGCAGAGCTCAGAACGTCATCATTGTCGCCGAAGCAATACTATGAATTATGTGCGTTGACCGCAGCATCAAGCCAACACACTTACACAGTTACTTCCAGACATGGCCGTATTCGATGCCCTTCGGCATTTGTCCAATTATCTCTATGATGCACATACTCAAGGTCGTCACCATCTTGCTGACCTGTATGAACTTGTACAATACGCCGGCAACATTGTTCCCCGTCTCTACCTGATGATTACCGTCGGCTCCGTCTATATGTCAATACCGGATGCACCTATCAAAGAAATTATGAAGGACATGATGGAAATGTCGCGAGGTGTTCTTCATCCAATCAGGGGACTTTTTTTGCGCCATTACCTTAGTGGACAAACGAGAGATCACCTCCCGACTAGGCTTGAATCAGGGTGCGTCCTCCCCATCTTTCGGAGTTAAAAGACTCTCTTATAAGTGTTTTTTTCAGTCCTACAGGGTGTCTCCAAGACTCTATATCCTTTGTTTTGACCAATTTCATTGAGATGAATAAGCTGTGGGTTCGCCTCCAGCATCAAGGCCATTCACGCGACCGCGAGAAGCGTGAAATGGAGCGACGCGAGCTTCGGATCCTCGTTGGGACAAATCTTGTACGACTCAGTCAGTTGGATGGAGTAGATCTCGAGACGTACCAAAGGATCATCCTTCCAAGCATACTGGAGCAAGTCGTCAACTGCAAGGACGTCATTGCTCAAGAATACCTTATGGAGGTCGTTATTCAGGTGACTCACCACCATTCTGAGTTGCTTATAACAATTACTTATGTTTGATCAGGTTTTCACTGACGAATTCCATCTCCACACCCTGGGCCCCTTCTTATCGGCGACTGCTCAGCTCCATCCCAAAGTTAATATCAAACAGATCGTGATTGCTTTAATTGACCGGCTTGCAGCATATGCTGCTAGAGAGGCGGAATCGGAGGACCCAGAGGAGACCAAGAAGCAGGAGGAAGCTGCTGCCAGGCGGCTTGCGGAGAAAGTGAAGGAGCAGAAAGCCAAGGCAAGGCTAAACGGCGGTTACCAACCATCATCCCCGACCTCACCAACGTCCGAATCAAATGCATGGACCTCCCCAACCTCTCCAACTGTTGAGCCGTCTACACCTACTGATCCCGAGAAAGTGTCTGTGCCACAAACACCCAGCACACCCAGCTCTGAGGCCAAGGGCAAGGAGAAGGAAGGCGCCCCTGTCCGCAAGTTTAGAGGGGTCCCAGAAAATGTTCAGCTCTTTGAAGTTTTCTGGAAACAGGTCGTTGAACTTATTAAGGTAGGCGTGGTCCTTCGCTTAAGCTATCACAATCTCTCACCTTTCAAAGGCCCGGCCTGATCTTTTAATACAAGATATTACTGCCCTGTTTGTCTCTCTTACAAACCTATCTGTGAGCTGCTATCCGGACAGACTGGAATATGTGGACCAAATCCTTGGCTTCGCGGCTGAGAAAATTAAGGAGTATAGTGAAAAGTAAGTCAATTCATTGACCACCACCCCCTCTCTAGCTGATGATCCTGCAGCCCAGATCTACACGCCCAACAGACAACAGCAAACCTTTCGGCTTTGCTTGTGGCACCCATCAATTCTTATCAATCTGTCCTGACGTTACTCGCCATTCCCAATTATGTGCCACTATTGTCAAAACAATTGTTTTCCACCCGGCGTTCAATAGCGCATTCAATTATCTCATCAGTCCTTAAGAATGAAACAATTTTAGAGACACCGGAGGATGTTGATGGCGTATTAGAACTTTGCCACGTCCTTATCAAAGATCAATCCGATTCCGCCTCTAACCCACATGCACCCAACGATCAACAAGCTCATCCCAGAGAGGTACGAAGACACGGTCCATACTTTGTTGAGAGGGAAGAGATGGCGGAAGAACAAGGATGGGTTGCGCGAATGGTCCACCTTTTCCGCGCTGAGTCTCTTGATGTGCAATTTGAGGTTAGCCTTTTTCCGACTCCCTGTTTTTCTTTCGCCTGAAACCGGGTCGTGCGTAGTTGTTACAGTCTGCAAGACGGCACTTTGAGATTGGCGGTGACAGGATGCGGTTCACATTCCCTGCTCTCATCACATCTTCGATCAAACTTTGCCGCCGCTATAAGAGCCGAGAGCATGTGGTGAGTTTGCTTATTGGATATCTTGGTGGCGCCAGTGATGTCACATTTCACAGGAGGTAGATTGGCAGACGAAAGTGGCCACCATTCTCAAATTCATCCGGCAACTTACGTCGATATTGGCAACGCAAGTCGAAGGCACCCTCTATCGCCCTGCGTTTATTCCTTCTGGCGGCACAGATTGCGGACGAGTGCGGCTTCGAGGATCTGACCTATGATTTCTATGTCCAAGCCTTCACGGTTTATGAAGACAGTATCTCTGAATCTCGTGCTCAATTGCAAGCAATAACGCTCATTACTGGGACTTTGGCGGGTGCCAGGGTCTTCGGCGTCGATAACTACGATACATTGATTACCAAGGCGGCCCTGCACGGTGCGAAGCTTCTTAAAAAGAGCCATCAGGCCTCAGCAGTTGGCCTTGCCAGTCACTTGTGGTGGCAAGAGGTGCCTCCATCCGCCGAGAGTGACGCGCCTGATGAGAAATCGGAGAAACCAGCAACAAAGCAGGGTGGGTCTGGAGAAGATATGGTTAAATCTGTGCGTCGTCCTACCCTCCCTTTGACTGCTCATGTTGACAGTGTGCTTGGATACAGTACCCCCACCAAGATAGCCAACGTGTTTTGGAATGTCTCCAGAAATCCCTCCGTATCGCCAATTCGGCTATTGAGGAGATCGTCACTGTCCAACTCTACTGTGATACCCTGGATCAATACCTCTATTATCTTGACCGCGGTGCACCAGCAGTAAGTAATTATTGCGCGTTTCCCTACTCTCAAGCCTTATTCATCATTTCATAGGTCGCAGCCAAGTTTGTCAACAGTCTTGTAGAGCTCATCACTTCTAGCATTGATAATATCTCCTCCCCGGATATCCACCCATCCCAACTTGCTCCTCCCGGTCTCATTGAAGGCGTGCAAACTCCTGAAATGATTTCACGGCATTTCAGAAATACACTGATCTACATCCAACAACGAAAGAATGCCGCCGTTGAAGGTGCTAAGCCAGAAGTGAATTCAAGATGGAATGATGTAGATGTTGTAGGAGCTTGCTTGAAGATGGGAGTTGGGCGGTAATTTTTCTCTGAGTTCTACCGTTCGGTGGCTGGCTGCTCTGTGTTACATATATCCCCTTCGGGGGGGATTCAACACCGTCGTATACTCCAATCTTTCCTTTCGCATATCCCTTACTTTCGCCCGCACGATTATAATGTTCCATTGTTTATCACTTGGTATCCAGTATTGTATTTCACACCTTTTTTATACAATTTTTTTTTTGGAAACCTTGACCTTTTGAGACCCGCCTGTTTTCAGCCTGTCTTCGCCTTAAGTCTTCTCCACAGTGTCATGTGCATAACCCCACCCAAAGCTACCACGGCGATTTGAATTGCTACGTAGTTGCGCATACCGATCTTGACACCGGCGCCCCCCAGTACAGCTCCAGTGACCCTTCCGGTGTAGTTGCTGTACTGAATGACCATGCTAATCTTTCCATTCCACGACGAGGGCAATTGCTTGGACAAGAGGCTGAGCGTACAGGTGCTTGCCAAGTTGAACCCGAGCGCGATGAGGAACCAACAAACGAAGAAACTTGCAAAATTGAGTCTCTCTGTGATTACGATGGTGAACATGATAATAAGACCCGCAAAACCTAATGACGATCCTGTGGCAAGAGTCATTCGATCCTGGATTTTGCGGGCATAGAAGATGTTAAGGAGGAGAAAAGGGAGTGTGGCGACACCACCTAATGCAATGAAGTTTCCGGCTTGGTAAGGAGAGTAGTTGAGTGCGATGGCGGAGAAGATTGGAATATTGGTTTCCCAGCCTGCGAGGATGAAGAAGCAGGTCATGGCGTAGTAACACATGCAGATGATGACTCCTAATTGTTGCCTGTCGAGGTTATGGAAGTCATTGTCTGCTGGTTCGGGGGGCGAAGCGGTGATAGTTACTTCCCCCCTGGGGTTGCAGGAAGGAAGATCTACGGAGGTAGCTTCAACCTCATCCACCCGACGTGTTACGATGACTTGGAGTGGCAAAGTATTGTTGGAGGTGGGCACCTCTTCAAACGTGAGGCGACTAAGTGTCCAGAACAATAGCCATGCGGCAACCATCACCCAACCAGGGCTTGTGTACCCATTGAAAATCTTGTTAGAGAAACCGACTTTGTACAGTAGACCTCCAAGAAAAGGACCAGCGGAGAAGCCGAACCCCTGGCCAAGGACCACCCAACTGGCAAGCATCGTTCTCCTCCGGACACCGACGATGCGAGGATCAGTACAGTAACGTCGCGTAAACATGAAGGACGTGAAGCCGAATCCTGCGACTATTCGCCCAATGAGGATCAAGTAGAGGTAATCGGCCAAGAATGCGAAGGCATGCAGTAAATTTCCCAGAACCATGGCGGCGTAGGCGATATTGAACGGCCGTACATAGCCTTCTGCTCGAGGATTTAGCATCACATACGCACGGTGAAGAATCCGCTCCCCATACTTTGATGATATTTGTTGATAAAAAATAGTGCGATCCCAGAAAACACCATTGGAATGCCGATTGTCAACCCGGCAAAGATGTTGCTTCCTCCGAAGATGTTCCGCATAACCGCTTGCTGAAGCTACGATTACGAAAAATGAGAGCTAAACGCGATCTATCATCAACTGTTGACCACAAGAGACTGGGAAGGTGCCCACTTGGAACAGTGCATTGCCTGCGATGACAATGAAAAGTGACTTGAGAGGAGGTAGTTTCAGCTCTGGATTAACCTCATGTAGATCTCCATAGTCCCCAGGCGCCTCTGAAGGAGGCACAACGCCCAATTGCATCTCGGTTTCTCTGACGAGCATTTCGATGGAACCCGGAAGCGTAGTTCCAGTCGCTTTGCTACTTGCATAGTGGGACCGTCCAGACGCAGCCGCGGATGCCTCTGTGAGTGCTTGAGTTGACATTGAGGTGCACGAGTGCAACTAGTGATCTTTAATATACCCTGGTTGGTGGGCGCCTATTCACCTCCACCCGCGTCAAGAACGGACGATGAATAACGGCTGTGGGAAGTTCGGCATTTCCTTGGCTAGCATGGGGCACGGACGACTTGTTCCGTTCCTGTGCCAGGATGGTATTCCGGCTGGGGCGGAAGACTTAGAATCGCGAGATATTCCCCTATTAAAATTCCAGGTAACCAGTAAAGAACCTATAACGTGAAGTAATACAATGAGATTTTGCATTGGACGAGGGACACAACTGTTTTATCGAAAATAGTAACCAATGTTCAGCTGCACACGGCTTAGTGGCACGAAGATATTGAAAGAAAAGATCATCCCCAGAAAGCCATGGCAGATGTAACGGAGACATGCCTGATATTCATTTCGAGAGTCGTCACTCAACGCGTCGGCTGGTCACGCGTGCTTAATCTGGTCACTCAGATTCGGTCCTGTCGGTCTCGTCCAGTGCTATCCAACAAGGAACGTACTTGATACCCATTTCGCACGTCTCAGGCTTCCTCTGACAATGCCTAGTGACCTTGATGATATTCGTATGGGGACTGCCAAACCCGCAGCATTCGACGAAATTACAATGGGCACGGCCAAAACTCCGAACGACATTCATATGGAGACTGCGAAGGCCGGTCTGACCCTCCGCCATGGCGCTACAAAGGCTTGGGAACGAGAACTTTTAGAGTCGCCAGAAGTCAGAAGGAAATCTACGGTTGCTCAGCTCTGTAAGCAGGCTGTTTCGCTCACCTAGTCAGGGGGCTATTGAAGTTCTACCAGATTTCCTTGATTACTACTTTCAAACCTTGGGTTACCTCGCCGCACGCAAAGAGAGAAGGGCCAAATTTGATAAGGACACAGCTGCCAGAGGGCTGAAAGGGCAAGACTATGCGAAAGAATTCAAGTCCTATTGTGGACGCGAGCGGGTCCTCCTTCGCCGCCGCAGGGCAAAACTTAAGGTCGATCAATTTCATATCATTGCCCAAGTCGGCCAAGGAGGTTATGGCGAGGTTTATCTTGCTCGAAAACAAGACTCTGGAGAAGTTTGTGCTCTAAAGAAAATGCGGAAACGAACGTTACACAAAATGGACGAGGTTCATCCTGATTCCCTCCCTACCATCTTTCGCGATGACTCAAATCGGGCATAGATCCGCCATGTTCTAGTCGAGCGTGACATTCTCACAGCTACCAAGACTCCCTGGCTCGTGCGATTGCTGTACGCATTCCAAGATCCACAATTTGTATACCTGGCAATGGAATACGTCCCTGGAGGCGATTTTCGCACTCTTCTTAACAATTCCGGTATTCTCAAAGAAACACACGCCCGTTTCTACATAAGTGAAATGTTTGCTGCGGTCAACGAGCTCCACAAGCTCGGATACATCCACCGTGACTTAAAGCCAGAGGTATGTGCCTGAGACTCTCCAGGGATCTACCAACAGCTAATCTTTTTTTAGAACTTCTTAATTGACGGTACAGGTCACGTCAAACTGACTGACTTTGGTCTCGCAACTGGTGCGTTAAATCCTCAACGTATCGAATCTCTCAAAATCAAGGTAATGTACTCTTACCGATTCCTTCCATAAGTCAATATTTATATCCCCAATAGCTTGACAAAGTGAGGGATAACCAAGGTCATCCTGAGGTCGACCATGGAACGCCGGTCTATCTACCGCTCGATCCGGAACGCAGATCCCCGCTACTGCCGATTCCATTGTTGGCTCACCCGATTACATGGTAGGGCCCAGGCCAGGTATTGTTGGCCTGCAGAGAAAATGCTGACCCACTCCTCCTAGGCTCCTGAGGTCCTCAGAGGAAAACCCTACACATATTCGGTCGATTACTGGTCTCTCGGATGCATTCTATTCGAGTTTATGGCCGGTTTCCCCCCTTTTAGCGGTGGAACCCCAGAAGAAACATGGACAAACCTCAAGAATTGGTCGAAGGTTCTTAGACGACCCCAATACGATAGACCGGAAGACATTATTTTCAATCTAAGTGACGTTTCGTGGGACGCAATCACCAGGCATGCGACAACTACTTTTCTCACTTCACTTCGACTCACACCCTTATAGGTTGATTGCACATGCCAGTCTCAGGTACTCTACTCTGGACCAAGTGATGAGCCACCCGCTCTTTAAGAATGTAAAATGGGATGATCTCCGCAGCGTCCGAGCCCCTTTCGTTCCTGCGCTCGATTCCGAGATTGATACAGGATATTATGACGATTTCACCTCCCCAGAGGACATGGCCAAGTATGCGGAAGTGCAGGAAAAACAGAAGAATGTCGAACTCGTGAAGGAGGGTGACGAGCCTATGGGTCGGGGAGTTTGGGTTGGGTTCACATTTGGAAAGAATGGTCCTGGCCCTAAAGTCAACGCCGCAAGTGGTTATACAGACGAAGATGATGGTACTCTGGCAACTATTTTCTAAATACCCAGTTTTATTTGCTTTCTCCGGTCTGATCGCTGTGCAATTTATAATAACTCGAATCTTTTTGGATCTTTTCTAATGGAATTCTTACGCAGGCGCATGTTTATTCAAAAGGCCATCGAAAGTTGTGGTACATCTTCGAACACAAACATTAAATTACTGGTAAGGTAACGCAATGGCGAAGTCCATAAAGCCTAAATGAATGAAAGCGTGATATCATGAAACACGAAGAAGGTGCGTCCATTAAGTCGTTAATGAAAAAAAGAAGAATCAGCATCCAACGTTCAGGCCCGCTGCGATTAGATGTTGGTTTGGCGCAAGGTGATAACCCAGTTCTTTCGTCCGTACTAATTCACGCATCAGCCAAAATAGAACTAAAGGCGAATGGGACTAGCATACCTTCGGCCGTTTCTCAACATAAACTACATTATCATCGACTTCAGACGATTTCCGCTTGAAGTTGATATGAAATTTTAGTGGCGCTTCCTGCCCATCCTCCTATGGTTATTGAATCAGACAAATGACGAGAGGATGCGAAAACATAACAAACCGGAGTAACAATTACACTCGATGATCTTGATGTACTCGTAGAATTTGCCGGAAGGATGTCCCTCTCCCAGTCAGGATGGGGTTCCGAAGGAACATCAGGTAGTGGCCGATGGGGGAGAGAGCAGGCGTCACATCCACTGGAAGGATACATGAGCATCTCGGCGAATGCGCCTTGTGTCGACCGGTGGGCTCTTGCGAGATGCTCAGACAGTGCGGCGTTTACGTTAAGCAAATCATTCGCGGTCGGACCAGTGACCCACGAAGTGGCGGACGTGTAGATGTCGGACTCAACGATAGGACTGTAGGTTTGTACAATCACTGGGTAGGGCTTTGTGGAGACTTCCTTCACGGATAGCCTAGCAGCTTTGTCCGTATCGACATTCAGGCCAAGTTTGCTGGCTCGCTGCTTGGCATGGCGAGTGACGTGACGGGAGATACGTCGTCTACGAGCCTCGGCGAAAAAGTAGGCATCCGCGATCCGGAGGGTGTAGATGACATGAGCAAAATGGGAATCGGATAACATATTAAATTGTTAGAGCAATGCGCTGAGATAGACGTTGTTCGTGGGGCGTGGGCGTGAGGGAATCGATGGACTTTTAGGAAGGCCAGGAATGCACGCACAGCGTGTGAGGTATAAAAAACGAAGGGCAGTGGAAGGAGCAAGGGCGGACAAGGGGGGACACAATAACGGCTGGGCTGGGGGAAGGAAGCTTTATAGTGTTTTTTCTACATCTGGACCCACAAGTCTACACTGGAATAGCGAAACAATAGAAGACAGGAACGGGTTTATGAGATTTGACAGATCTCCAGGCTTGGCCAATTGTTTTCAAAAGGATTCTCTGTCATGGAACAAGGACACCTTTTAAAAGGTAACGGCAACTGCTACCTGCGATGATGGAACCAGTTTGGTAGACGGTGTGAAGCAGAGATTTAAAAGGATACTGTTGTTCTTCCACTCCGCTTGCGTTGTCGTTGGTCATTCCAATTGAGAAAGCTGACGACGGAGTTGGGAAAAGAACAACAGCACATGACAGCCCTGATCAATTTCGGGGTCGTTCAACGTTCTGTATTTACTTAATCATCATTAAGTTAATTCAAAATCAACACTCGATCCGTAGCTTTCCCTGATGACAAACTCGCCTCTCTGTCCCCAGTTGACTGGGATGGCTCGCCCGGTGGCCACCTGTAATTTTCCCCTCCCTATTACGGGTACTTGAACCGAGATTTTCATATACGTAGCGTTAGTACTAGAGAGTACTGCCGTGCTATGATTTTTCGAGGAGCCTTTGGGATCCTCTCGGGTTGAAATAATCTGCAGTCTGCAGACGAGGGCTCCAAGGTTATAAATCTGCCGTCACTTTCCAGATCTTTCCAAATCTCGTAGGGTTTTGACATAAATGTTTTACTGGATGTAAACATTGTATCACGAATGTGTACCCTGGTTCTCAACTTGATATCTTCACAAAAACCCAGGAATTTTCAAGGATAGTTGCAGACAAGCTTGTATGCGTGATAGGGGCGAGTGACTTGGAACTCCGCGAAGACTGATTGCGTTGCTACATTAATTTGGCCACTGACACAATGCGACAGCTGGGTGGCCAATCCGTAAACAATTGGATGCATGCTCATCGGAGTTGCTCTGATGTGGCCATCATCGAGATACAATTCTACCTTTATTAAATCACATTCATACACATGTGCGCAAGATTTTCAACAGAGGTTACATTCTGAGGAGGGAGGTACAGAGCAGGCCCGCCGAGAGTGGTCAGCATCAAGCGTTGTGAACACGTGGCGGAGACGGGTCACAGCGGCCGGTTGACATGTGATAGAAAAGAATCAACGCATTTTTCCCAGAACTTCAACTTGAAGTGAGGTAGTATCTCATCCCGCGCACATTGGAGAGACTCCTTGGTTGCTTTATTCCAGAATGGCTTCTGCACATAAGATAGGTCAGCATAACTTACCACTACATACAGCCAAGTCCTCAAACGAAACAAATCAGGATCTCTTCTTTTTTGTCCGGAGTGCGGTACTCTACTCGACCGACCCAAAGACGGTGAGGACAAAGTATCCTGCGACCAATGTCGTCATGAAGAGCCAGCGAGTTGTGCGTTGATTTTGAATCAGTGTTGTAGAACAGACACCAAGGGCTTCAACTATTAAATAGCATACGATAATATCGTGATTACAACCTGGTCTCATCCCGATGCATTCCCTTCTGCGTTGAGGCAGAAAAGAAAAACGCAGACGAAACTGCATGAAAAGGGAGATCAGGGCACTTTGGTGAGTATCCTTGTTATGGTTTAATGAATGAGTCTTTAAGCAAGGATCAGGTATCAGAGAAATGCCCGGCTTGCGGCCACATGGACGCCTATTCAAAGGAAATGCAGGTGTGTGAATGACGTTGGTTTACAAGAAGATGACATTGACTGCAGGCTAGTTGCGAAGCGCGGATGAAGGATCAACAGTGTTCTATACGGTACGTCTTTGGTGGTGACGAATATGAGTTGTCCTGACTGTCGAAATAAGTGTGCATCATGCAAGCATGGGTGGCGTGTCAACAATTAAAGAAAGGGTCTGGGCGGATGGGTATATTGATTAGACATAGACGCCAACACTGCAGAACAGAGAGACAATGCCAAAGCCACCGAGCAGGCTGGCAGTAGATGCTACTGCAAGTTCCCGGAGTGGGAGTGATTGTTTTGGTAGACTATAAAGGGTTAGTTAGGAGTTGAAACAGGAGCGGGGGGAAAGCGTACATTGTAAAGTAGAAGGCAAGACCGAAGGTGGACGCCAGCAACACGAGGGCAAGGTATGGAAGAGTGGCGGTTGGCACGGGTGGTGCAAACGATGGAAGCGCGTCAAAGGTGACCTAAAGAATGGTAAGTAGAATGGCTGGAGCAGAACGGGTGGAGGTACCTTAGCCTGTTGATAGTCCGCCATCGTGGAACAGAATGACGAGCCGCCACGCCAGCGGAGCGTTTCACAAGACGTCACACACCAACTAAGACAAACATATGCAAGCACAAAATATTAACTCGGCTGGCAACTCCTTCTCCCCATCCCAACCATCATGTCCGCCACCCAGAAGATCCAGCAGCACCCTGTCTTCCTACAGGTTCAGAACAAGGCTCAATACCACGTCAACCAGCTCGACAAGGAGGTACGCCTCTCATTTTGACCCATAGAAATTGTCGTTTGACCTTCCCAATACAGCTCTCCAAGTATCCTGTCCTCAATAACATTGAGCAACGCACTCAAATCCCCAAGACATATGCCGTCCTCGGCGCTGTCTCTCTTATTGCCATCCTCCATGCATTCAACCCCCTTGCTGCTCCTGTCTCAAACCTTGTTGGATGGGGTTTGCCAGCTTACCTTTCGTTCAAGGCCCTCGAATCACCGGCCGCCAACGATGATGTTCAGTGGTTAACCTATTGGGTCGTTTTCGGTTTCTTCAATTTCCTGGAGAGTTTCGCTATTCGCCCTCTCCTCTACTACCTCCCCTGGTACTACGCCTTCAAGACCGTTTTCATCATCTGGCTGCAGCTGCCTGCTTTCCGCGTGAGTAACCCTAATTCGGAACGCGTGGTGTGTCCCTCTCGCTTACCATTTACCTGCGTTGTCCACGTTTTCAGGGTGCTCAAACTACATACTTTGCCCTCCTCAAGCCTGTCCTCTCTAATATCAGTAGCCAGTCTCGCGTTGTTGCTCCCACGACGACAACTGCGGACCCTCACCACGAGTAAAGATACTCGGTTTCTAGTCCTACTTCTTTCATTTTGGGAACGAATGGAGCTTTACCCGACTCTTTTCTTTTTAACCACTCCCTCTCCACTAGACTTTTTTTGAATCTCTGTAATAGTCTGATGCTCTTGTATGGTGGTTTTTTCAGTATCTACTTTATGTTAACTTTCTTTTACGTTTTCTTCCGGCCAGCTTTCTCCTGTGAATGTAACCGCCTCCATTTGTCATCCTTTCCGATCGGTAACTGCCGACGTCACATTTTTCGAGCAAGAATAGACGTGTGCGATTTTCTCGAACCCACTGGGAGTAAATTAAGCAAGGATCCAAAGCTTCACATGGTTCACACACCAAACTTAGTTTTGCTTTTTATGCCAAAAAGAGTGATTCAACACTGGCAGTTTTCAATGTAAAAGTCAAGGCAACCAGCACAACGCTTATCAGACTTCGATCATGAAAACGTTCTTCAGCGCACTCGGCCGTTTTACCGCTTAGGATCTCGCACCACCTGGGACATCGGGAAGGCCACAAGCCCCCGCTCCCCGCAATGCCATTTGGTAGGGCCTCCATGTGATACGGCTGAAAGTTCTCAGACAGCTGCTGATAGCATCACATTTTCCAACCCAAACAACCTCTCGGCGGCGGCACCTCGCCGCGAAACAGGTGGGTAGCAGACTAAAAATAAAAGGTTAGTGCTGCTTGAATTTCCAGGCGGAACTTACTGTGCTTGAGGGACATCCTCTTCTCTCTCCGCTTTTGTGCGCCTCTCTTTCTTGTCACTATGGCCGAAGTCGAGAAAGGATCCCAGGGAACTGGCAGTGATCAGGGTTCCGTGCAAGTATATGAGAGACCAAAAGGTCTCAAAGGCTTCTACTATCACCCTATCACTCAGGTTGTCATGCTTGGACTAGTTTGTTTCATGTGTCCAGGTGAATACTACCTTCTTCGAATTAACTGCCCCGTTGAATGTGCGTAGGTCTTTTTAACGCCTTGAACGGACTTGGTGGCGGAGGCCAGCTCGACGCTACAACGGGTGCAAATGCCAATTCCGCCCTCTATGCCACGTTTGCAGCAGGTGCTTTCTTTTCAGGGTAAGAAGCTCCTCCCATGTTCCGTCCCGGACGGGCTTTCTCATCTCCATCAAGATCAATTCACAATAAGTTGGGTCCTCGCTTGAGTCTTTTAATCGGCACTGCGGGATACCCTCTGTACATTGGGTCTTACTTGTGAGACTATACTCACTACTTGACGCATATGCGAAATTGAAACATGATTAGAGCCTACAACATCCACCCCAATGCAGGTGGTTTTGTAATCGCTGCAGGAGCTATTCTTGGCCTCTGTGCCGGTCTGTTATGGACGGCGCAAGGTTCCATGATGCTATCTTACCCTACAGAGGGCCAGAAGGGTTTATTCATTGGTATATTCTGGGCCATATTCAATCTTGGTGCGGTTGTTGGTGCATCCGTTTCCCTTGGTCAAAACTTCAGCTCTACGGTATGCGTGGCCTCGATTGGATAAGGTATAGGGCTCGCTAACGAACATCCACTAATCCTCTAGGCCAATTCTGGTGGGTCATAACTGTTATTGTTTAGGATTTCACTGACGCTTGATACAACTCATGAATAGTGGGGAATGGGACTTATGTGAGGTCATAACACCAGTATTTCGGCATAAAGTCTAACAAGCGGTTCACTGTAGATTGGCTTCCTCATCTTGACGTTGGTTGGAGTCGTCATCCCTTTCTTGATGGCCGACCCCTCAAAGGTGATTCGTGCCGACGGCACAAGAATTAAGATGCCTCTTAATCCAACCTGGAAAAGAGAGTTTGCGGGGTTGTGGATTACTCTTCGGACCGATCCCTACGTTCTTTTGCTATTTCCGATGTTCCTTGCTTCAAACTGGTTCTACACATGGCGTGAGTTCACCTCAGTTACTTTTTTTGCAGCAAACCACGAACGATCTATCCCTGCAGAGTTCAATGATTACAACAACGGCCTATTCAATATTCGTGCGCGTTCGCTGAACAACCTTGTGTATTGGCTGGCGCAAATCGTCGGATCGCTCTCTATTGGTTTCGTCCTCGACCAGAAGAAACTTACCCGTCGCTTCCGTGCCTTTACTGGATGGGTCATTCTTTTCCTCATGGTGTTTGTCGTCCATATTTGGGCATACTTCTATCAAAAGTGAGCTATTTCCAAGTCTGGCGGTATTCCCTAGCTTAGGGCACAAAAACTAGGCAATACACCCGTCAGACATATCCGCCTGGTGTCCCGAGGATGGATATTTTCGACCACGGCTACGCAGGGCGCATCTTGGTTTACATTTTCTGCGGCTTGCTTGATGCAATGTGGCAGACAGCCGTTTACTGGTTCATGGGGGCCATGTCCAATGATCCTGCAAAGCTGGCCTATTTCACAGGCTTCTGTGAGTCCTCGTGAACACTAACGGCGATTCGACGCCTCATCTGATTGTGAATGACGAAGATAAATCGATCCAATCTGCAGGAGCAGCTGGTTCCTGGGGCGCTGATGCAAGACACACCCCGTAAGGACTGCCACCCATTTACGTTCTCGAAGCGTCTCCTGATCTACTAATCTAGATATATGAATATGTTCCTCTCAACCTGGGTTCTCCTAGTTGCTGGGTTGATTTTTGCCCTCCCAGTTATGCAGATTCGCATCAAGAACCAAACAGATCCTGCCGAAGATGCTGTGGAGTAGGACCATATTTCTCATTGCAATATGCTCCTGAATCAGAGACTGACCTCTCTTTCAGGCCTCGCGAAAAATCTTGAAAATCGCTCAACACACCCTTTATATTCTTAGCTATGACGCTTGGCATGCATTGATGATATGATGAGATGCCAATACGAGACTTCTCTATGTTACCTGATATTCAGATCTGTTGGACATTTAGGAACGTTGCGTTAACTTAGTGACTTAATGAACTCCGTTTGCTCGTGTGCCAAATTCAGTGATTCTAAAATTTATCGCTCCTGTGCGGTACTCCTGGCACATTACCAGAGTGTATATTTGTAACTCACGGGTCCTCTGGAGTCCCTCATGGTACGGGGAGAGGAGTGTAAGCAGGTGCAAGTAGGTGCAACCGTGCAAGCACCCATAAGGCCATGAACTTGCGGGGTTATTTGAAATTGAAGGTGATTCATTTAGCTGGTCACGCATCGCTTGCAAGGCTCAGCACTCCCCACATGGGGTGAAAGATCCGGCCATGGCGCCATCAACATGCTTTTTCCTCATTGAGTGAAGCATGCCCACATTATCTCCCTTTTGCATGTTGAGTCGGGTGGCAACCTCCCAGGTTAGTCCATGGGTGGATGTTTGAGTGGACGGTGGAACCAAACTTCCTCGGCAAACGGTCCTTGGTCCCCATATTAAATAGTTTGGGCAAGGATCAAACCCCACCTCTTCACCCCTCTCTGCTACTCTCACCCGCCACACTGACTCCGACATGAGCGACCACGAGAAAGGCGATGGCACCAGTGCGAGCGAAAGCCAGTCTCAACTGTACGAACGCCCAACCGGCCTCAAGGGCTTGTATTATCATCCAGCAACTCAGGTTCGTCATTGCGTTTTGTTTTCTATTATTGGAGCTCACAACGGGTTATAATAGGTAACAATGCTCGGTTTCGTCTGTTTCATGTGTCCAGGCATGGAATACCTTCAACTACCTGTTTCTTTGTTCTCATATGGTCATTGGATCAGGTCTTTTCAATGCTTTGAATGGATTGGGAGCCGGAGGTCAAGTTGATTCCGCGACGAACGCCAATGCGAACGCTACACTCTATGCGACTTTCGCATTCGCCGCGTTCTTTGCCGGGTACGTTCGTTGTTTCACAAGTATAAAACGACTGAATTTTTACGCCATTCAATAGATCTGTGAACAACGTCCTGGGTTCTCGTCTGACCCTACTCCTCGGAAGTGTGGGATATGCACTCTACATCGGTTCCTACTTGTAAGCCTCACCTTATTTTCCTCTTTGCCATTAGTCTCACGAGTGTCCATCAAGGGCCATGAACATTCATCCGAATGCAGGCGGTTTCGTGATCGCAGCCGGTGCTATTCTTGGTATTTGTGCCGGGCTGCTCTGGACTGCTCAAGGCTCCCTCATGCTCGCTTATCCCACGGAGAATCAAAAAGGTCGCTTCATCAGTATCTTCTGGGCCATCTTTAACTTGGGCGGAGTTGTGGGCGCGGCAGTATCGCTCGGCATCAACTTTCATTCCACGGTACGTTGTTTGTATCTTTGATGAACTTTGATATTCACTTTGCTCCGCCTCTAGGCTAACTCAGGTGAGTCTCGATTCAAAAACCAGGAACTCAATGCGTCGTTCTCACAAATTTCCCACCATCATAGTTGGAAACGGAACCTATGTGAGTTGCTCCCAGCAGTGGACTAATTGATATCGAAAGGCTCACGTCGTTCAAGATTGGTTTTTTGGTCCTCACATTGATTGGAGTGTTGATTCCTATGTTCATGGTTGATCCCGGCAAGATGGTTAGGACAGACGGGACAAGGGTTATCACTCCTCGCCATCCGTCTTGGAAGTCGGAATTCATCGGTCTCAAAGTGGCCATCCAGACAGACCCCCTTATCCTCATGCTTTTCCCTATGTTCTTCGCCTCGAATTGGTTCTATACCTGGCGTACGTCCTGCCTTGTTAGACATCGGTTTATCAGCTTGACGAATTGGTTCCAGAATTCAACGATTACAACGGCGCCCTCTTCAACATCAGAGCCCGTTCCCTGAATAATTTCATTTATTGGATCTCACAAATCATCGGGTCGCTGTTCATTGGTGTTATTCTTGATAGAAAAAATGTTCGTCGCAGAGTTCGTGCATTCACAGGGTGGGTCATTTTGTTCGCCATGGTCTGGGGTGTTCATATTTGGGCGTACTTCTATCAAAAGTCAGTAACCCTCGAATTATTTGATCAAGATACTCCAACCTCTTAATGTCCTAACTTAGGGGTTATACTCGAGAGTCCATTCCTCCCGAATCGCAGAAGATGGATATCTTCGATTCACCCTATGTCGGAAGAATATTCCTGTACGCCTTCTGTGGAATTCTGGACGCCACATGGCAGATCACGTCATATTGGATTATGGGCGCGATGTCCAATGATCCTGCCAAGCTTGCTTACTTCACCGGTCTATGTATGTCTCCCCTCCTGCGCCTTCCTAACTTACCGTCCCCCTAACTCATCATGATGCGCTATAGATAAATCTATCCAATCTGCAGGAGCTGCTGGGGTTTGGCGAGCGGACGGCGTCAAACTCCCGTTCGTGTTTTGTTACAATTTCATCACCAGCTAATACTTTCCTCAGATTCATGAACATCTTCGTTTCGACTTGGGTCCTCCTCGTTGTTGGTCTCGTCTTCGCACTACCGATGATTCATTGGCGCGTCACCGACCAGACGGATTCCGCAGACGAAACCCAGTATGTGTCCGTTTTTCTCTATGTTACAAAAGTCAGCTAAAACAAGTCATAGTGCTTCACCTGAGCCGGAAAAAATATGAGGCGTGGTCTCCATTGATTCTAATTTGGTAGTTCTAGGATGATGAACTTTTCTCCTCACTCAGTAAACCGATGTTGTACATTGCACATTCCAGCTTCTCTGATATCGTGGATACCAGAAACTCAAATAAGTGATCCTTTAATTCCTTTTCGCCTTCTTTTATCCGAAATTCTTGTGGCTCTCCAAAGGAATACAATGGTCGGCTTGACCCGCGTTCATTGAGTTCTATATTCCACAGTCGCCTTGTGTCAGAATGTGCTTTGCCGCCAGCTGTCACCCCAAGCATTGAAGGGTAAACGCAAACGTGCGCCGCTAAGTGATAGTAAAGATGCCTTCGCAGTATCGGCTCGGGTCACTATGTCAGAACCATTTCTGCTCTCAGTGTAGAGCGTCACGAGACCAAACCTTTTTGAACGCCGAACATAAGAAGCTTATTAGCAAGCGATTAAAAGTATCAATCGATTAGGTATCTCTGATTTCACTATGTCTGATCCCACAACCCAGTCCAACTATGATCAAATCGCAACAGAACACGTTGATTTTGATTGGAAACTTGACTTCAAAACACGCACGGTTCAAGGAACGGCCACCCACCACCTGATTGTCAAAGGAGAAAGCGTTAACGAAGTCATGTTCGTACTTTTTCAAATTCTGACCCGTCGTCCACAAATCCCACAATGGTTAGATTCGATACGAACAATCTAATAATCAAAGGTGCATCTGCGGAGGGCAAAGTAACAACTGTGTGTCCCCAGCTTCTTTCAACTAGGGGGAGATGTCGTGACCTCAAGATCACTTTCTAGTTTAACATCAAGCCAAAACATGATGTTATGGGGTCGGCGGTCCATGTAACATTGCCATCAGAGCTGGTTAGGGGCGACAAAATTCAAGTCCAAATTCAATACGAGACCTCGCCCAAAAGCACAGCTCTCCAGTGGCTTGAGAAAGAGTGGGTGTAGACTGCCAACTGGAGGGGTGCATCTTAATACTGGTTCAGACAGACCCAAGGGAAACGCTTTCCGTACTTGTTTAGTCAATGTCAACCGATTTATGCGAGGGCTCTTGCCCCGGTGCAAGGTACGAACATCCCCACACTGAACGAACATTTCTTCCGACATTGAAGTGAACCTCAGATACCCCGTCCGCAAAAATTGTACGAGTTCTTGGGAAACGCTTCAATTCATATTCGTTCTCATCAGCTTCTGCAGACGTATTCTGCTAAAGTCACGTCTATTCTTCCTGTGCTCCTCTCCGCTGTCCGAGTTTCACCTCCTGCAAATGGACCTCCTCATGATAGCAAGATTATTGGTCAAGACGAGGTCACCTACTCCTACAACCAGGTGTGTGTATGTCATTTCTATACCTGATTATCTCCGACCTAGGAGACACCACAGCCCGTGCCTATCCCTTCTTATCTGATCGCCATCGCTGCGGGTAACATCCACTTTCGTCCCTTCCCTCAGCCAGAAGGAAAAAATTGGACGAGTGGTATTTGGACCGAGCCGGAACTCTTGGACTCAGCTTACTGGGAATTTAGTGAGGATACAACTAAATTCCTAGCCAAAGAAGAGAGTGTCGTTACACCATATCATTTTGGCGTGTATGACCTCTTGGTCTTGCCTCCATCCTTCCCGTATGGCGGTATGGTTAGTGGCCTTCATGTTGGACATCGCGGTCTTGATATTGAAATGGCCTCACAGGAGAACGCTTGCTTGACGTTCCTTACTCCCAGTCAGCCCCAACTCTCAACTGTGACATTCACCGGGACTCACCGGTTCCTCCCATTCCAGCACTCCTAACAGGTGATAGAACGCTGGTCGATGTGGTCGTCCATGAACTCACTCATTCGTGGTTTGGGAATGGCGTTACGTGGGTCCACCAGTCCAACTCATGGGTGTACTCATTTTCCGCTCTGTCAGGCATGCCGAAGCGAGCCACTTCTGGCTCAATGAAGGATGGACAACGTATATCGAGCGCGTCCTTCAGGAGTTCCTTCACTCACCAGCCCACCGCGCATTTTCTTATCTCATCGGCAATCGCGCTCTGAGGGAGGCCTTGGAAGGGTACCAAGATCGACCGAAGTATCAAAGGCTTGTGATTGATTTTGACAAGGGCGAAGATCCCGATGATGCGTATAGCAGCGTCCCCTATGAAAAGGGTGCTAACTTCCTCCTTCACATTGGTAGTTCTTGAACTTTCGTAACTTTCGCGGAGGATGCAAGGTTCTAATATGGCCTATAGAACGGACGCTCGGAGGGCTGGACGTGTTTTTGCCTTATGTCAAAGACTACGTATCGACTTTCATTGGGAAAAGTATCCGTACGGATGACTGGAAAGATCACCTTTATGATTTTTTCCGCGATCAACCCGACAAAATAAGGGCGTTGGACACTATCAACTGGAAGGTGGGTTTTCAAACCCTTGCGATGAATCAGCACCGTGGTAAATCTTACTTCCTCCCAACAGGCATGGTTTTACGGAGAGGGCCTTGATTTGCCAGTCAGACTGGAATTTGACACAACCTTAGCGGCACAGGCTTACGCACTTGCAGAACGCTGGAATGCTGCCAGATTAAAGTCGGGCCCGCCTGACCTTGACTTTAGGGAGACGGATCTTGAGAATTTCGACGGCAACCAAATCAGTCAGTCAGAGTTGAATTTTTGGACCCACGAAACAGGGCTCATTTCTTGGACACCTAGTTGCCTTTCTTGAGAAACTGGAATCCTATCCTCCTCTACCTTCTAACTTGGTCTCTCACCTCGGGTCTTTATATCGTCTATCTTCAACTTCCAATGCTGAGATCCGACTTCGTTTCTACGCTGTTGCTTTGGCTGATCCTACTTCCCCCGCCGCAAAGACCTACGCCAGTGAAGCAGCAAATTGGGTTGTTGGTGATGATGGGAGTGGTGTGATTAAGGGTCGGATGAAGTTCTGCAGGCCAGTCTTTCGTTCAATTTACAAGGTGGATCAAAACCTTGCGGTTCAAAAATTCCTGACGGCCAAAGACTTCTTCCATCCGATCGCCCGGAAGTTAATTGAGAAGGTATGTAGGGTTGTTACCGGGCTTAACAGCTAATTAATTGGCTCATATCCTCTAGGATCTTAAACTGGTGTAGAAAACATAAGAATGGGATATAAACATGAATGTATGCTACTTCAGTGCCCTGCTATCGTGCGCAAATGAGATTCATGAAGGTCATTTAAATGAGCCCCAGATGTCACTGAAGGCGTCATCTTTCTTTGTGGAAGGGGTCCCAACTCCGGTAGCCGATCCAGAGGATGGGTTGCCCCATACATCGTTAGTATTGAAAAGATCGGTTTGTTGGGCAGGTAGAGTGGATGTGTTCCAGACATTCTGTTGTGGGGGTGGCGCCCATCCAGAGCTAGCGCCCCAAGCACCAATTCCCGCGTTTCCAATCATGCTGGTTGATTGTAAGGATTGTTGAGGGTGTGATGAGGCACTCCAGAGGCCAGAGCCGAATTGAGTCACCGGGTTAGCAGGGGGATTGCTAATGGGAGTTGAGTATAAGGAAAGGATATCTTGTTTCAAATCTTTCCTGGGTTGTTCGGGTACGACATTGGTCGTGGTGGCCGAGGGAGGCGGGGGATGGAAGTCAAGAGAGAAAAGGTCATTCTGGGGGGCTGAGAGCTGTGTTGCCTGAGGACCTTGGGCAGATTGTTGTGTCGGGGTTTGGATGGGAGCGGATGTTGTGAAGTTCGCGGAGAGGAGCTGGTGTGCCTGTGGTTGTTGGCTCGTGACTCTTGAACCGCGTGTGCCACTGCTTTTAGAAAGATGGCTGGGTTGTGTTACTACTGCGGGTTCCTCTTGAGGCGGTGGTGCTGGCTCTGCCACCGAACCGTCCTCGAGTACGCTTGGGTCGGGTGGTGGACCGTCCATCGCCCACCGTCGCGACTCGTACTTCGAACGAATGAAAGATTCAATTTTGCTATAGCGGAAAACCTCAGTTAGAAATCAAATAGTTGAACTGTGTCATTACTGACTGTTCTGGGGGGACATGACCTGGCTTTAGATGGGCTTCCCAGTAAAGGTTGGCTCGCTTATTGCCCCACTTTTGGATAGACTGTCCTGAGTGAGCACCTGCGGAAGGAGAGGAAGTAGAACTACTCACCTTCATCTGCTCAGGGGTCCAAACATCCAAGTCAACGGATTTCACCTTGCTGATGTGGGTACCCATACCACGATGGATACCAGAGCATCGGATACACAGAAAGACGCCACTAATCCAATATCATCAGAACCACCATCACGACAAACGAGCGTGATCGTACATATTCCAAGAAGCCCAGCGAGGATCTATAACACCAAAGTTGAGTGCAATGTCAGGAGTAGTTCAGCAGTTGATGTCTACCATTACGTTTACAGTCTGCGCAGACTTTGTTTTCCGGTCGCTTAACGAGTTCTCTGAGAGTTCGTGCGTTGCGTTCTGCAGCAGCCTTGTCTTGCCTGGACATGATGGTAAGTGGAGATGAGGCTGAGTATTGTGAACGACTTGATACACGAAATCTGCCACCACGTGATTGGATCAGTGTAATAAACATGGACTCCACATGTTCGGTTCAACGTTCAACGTTCAGCGCTTAGCTCTGAGTTTAATGTTACAGGTGTCGTTACATATTTAAGTGTAGAGTTATATTATTGCGTAATTAATGGCCCTGACAAGCATCTCTATCTTGACATGAAAGAAACGTACGGATGAGTGTATAACTCAATCTTTACCCAATTTGACATGATATTTAGTGAGTGAAATCATCACAGGTACAACCCAGAATGCGTGCGCTACCCAAATCACTGTGGAAAGTCAGTAAGACCTAAAATCATAGAAGATTGGAAGCCCACTTGTGAAAGCATTTCCGATCCCTGCAATGAGCTTGGGACCTTGGGTTCCCTGGTTCTGGATACTCGAGTTGAAGTCTTGGACGGCCTTTCCAAACCACATGCGAAGAATAAGGAAGGCGGTCAGACCTGGGTACCCGGGAAGGAATTTAGTCCTGAGAGTCAACCAGGATCAGGTAAACGTACCGATCATGAATCCCATGAAGCCGATGCCTGCAGAAACACTCTGGAGCAATGGGGTTTCAACTGCAGATCCGACCTTGCCCAGTTTGTTGCGGAGAGAGATAAGAGTGAAGGTGATGAGGAAAGCGACATCCAATGCGAAAGCAATCGAAATGAACACAGGAGTGGATGAAGGTGGGGCATACAACAATGAGCCTGGGGCATTTGCGGGAAGTCGTGAAAGATCTGAATAGGTTCATGTTGGGTAATGGGGTCTCGGTCTGACTGGGAAAGGTGCTCACCAAATTGTGGAGAGACACTCGGAAGTGTGCAGTTTACTGGCGCGTCATTGTTACTGCGTGCACACGAACCTGCAGCATTCAAGCTTTAATCCCAAGGACGAGAGATGTGCAGGTGGTGGCACAATACATACCAAGGGGCCCCAAGAATACGCTAGGGCCATCAATCTTCTGACCAGGTCCAGGTTGAACCAAGATTGTGGATGGGCCAACAGTCAAAAGTGCAACTTGATCATGCAAGAGGAGAGTAGGAGCCAAAAATGCGAAAACGGAGAGGATCATCGCAGTTAAAGCAAGCAAGGGCGCGAGGTAAAGCGTGGCAGCTTTAGAGATCCCAGCAATCATTTTGGGTCGATCAACCGTTTAGAGGGAGATGATTATAAGATGTTTTGGTCGTGAGTTGCAAGGAAGTAAGAGATTGTAGTATGAGGCACGGCTAGCGGCCTCGGATGAAGAAAAAAGAAAGGAAAGGAAAATGCAGAGGCAAGACACAGTCTACCGGTAGACGTGTACCCAGTTGTCCTCTAGGTTTTATACAAACCAAGGAGTTTTCATTGCAGAGCAGACACATTTGGAGAACAAAGGCAGCCACCAACAAGGTATCAACAGGGTGCATGAAGCGTAATTACTTATTGTCCATCCAAACTCCTCTTGACAATTAGGTAACGGGCGCGTTCCCAGTCGGGCGTTGTGGGTTTTCTCTCTTGGAAAGCAGAAGTAAAGGTAGAAGTTCTGAAACATCGCCTCGGTTGTTAGGAGGCCGTGGCCGTTGTTCAGTTGCCGGAAAATATCTGTATAGCACCATTAAAGAACCACTTTGTACACATGGTAGTGACGGAAATAAGCTGTCCTCCACGCCACATATACACATTGCCTCGGGGAAAAAAGAACCAAAGAACCAAGTATTAGAGGGAAAGAAGGAGAAGAACAGAAGTTCGTAAATAACAGATGAAGTTGTTGAGGGAATATGGAAACATTGATGTTGCTTTTTTTTACCAGTCAGTCAAAAGAAACACGGAGAGACAAAAATTATCAAACGAAAGTAGGTAAAAAACATAATTGCGCGTTAGGGTCCATCCAATCATCGGGAAAGGGAGTGATGAAGGGTGGAGGTTACAATGCGATGCATGCAAGATGCGGGCCAGTCGACAAGTGCGTAGTGAGATACCACTGTGCTAATACTGCGCGTCGAGTACATGGGGTATCTTGTAGTGCTAAGGTTTGACTGCTGTGAAGTGGTTCCAAAGAAGGTGAAGATATGGAAATAAGTGGTGGGGGGATATCTTGCAGGGGTAGGTGTTAGATCAGAGGAATGGCAACAATGCTTGGGATATATATAAAGAATTGATGCAGGATGTAACGAATAGCAAGTCCGATAAGAGATCGTCCGGGTTAATTAGACGAAAAATTGAGTGCTAGCGAGACATCAAGATCCTCCATTAGAGTAAGGAGGTTGAGAGCACTTACTGAATCCGACTAGCAGCATGCACCTCCATTTCCTCCATTTTGTAAGAGTTCAGTTCCTCCTTGATCCTTTGCGCCAAGGCCGGTGTCAATCGGCTCCAAGTTGCAGGTTCGCTCCTGCGATCATAAACGGTTGCGGAAAATGTGTCGTAAACGGATAGGCTCGTGGCAAAGGCCAGTTTTTTGGTCGGGGCGGTAGCTGATCGATGCGTCAGTGTGGGAGCGGAAGATGGAACCATGGATAACGCAGGGGCAGAGGAATTGAGAGAAGGATGTTGGAAGATCGAGCTTGGCCTCTCTGAGGTATGGGAGAAGTGGGAAGAGGTATCAGAGAGGTCTTTCACATTCGTGAAGGTGGGGCTAATCGGAGAAGAAGAATCAAACTTGAGAGGGGGAATCAATGGCGCCGTTGAATTGCCGTGACCTGATGAGTGGGAATTATGTCGATGGAGGCCGTCGATATGGTCGGGATCGGGGGAAGGGATTCGGGCCAAGGGTCCGAGCTCGGCTTGACCAGTGTGTGAGTTGTACGAGTTAGAGCGAGCGCGGGTGGGCACAGGCTGATCATTCAGATATTGTGTCTGATTGTACATACCAGCATCTGGACAACCCCGTGCAAAATGTCAGAGAGAGCCCATTCAGGCATATGCAAGACACTCACTTTTGAGGATTCCCTTCATCGGCTTTTGTATCCGTTCAAGGCTGCGACGGATGTCAACTGCCCAAGGTTCGACATCATCAGGTTCTTCGTCGTTGATAGATACCTTGCCAACTCGAATGGTTACATCTTCATCGGTCTCAGGAACATCCCAATCATCATCGTCGTCCCAGCCATCTACGTTATATTGGTCAACTTGTTGAGGGTCATAATGACCGTCATCACTCTCTTCGTCTTCGTCCTCGATAACCACCCGAGTTCCATCTTCATTCACCCTCATGCCTGCAGACGGGTTATTTAGCGAAGCAGGCCCGGCCCGCGTAGTCGTGTTTTTGTCCCATGTTGGAACACCGGCATTAGGTCCACCATTCATCATCCCAGAAGTGGCTGCGGTAGCTTGGGACTCTTGCTGGGCCTTGGCCTTGGCGGCGGCCTCGGCCTTCGTCTTGAGGGTGTGCTGCCGAACCAACTCTGCTGCTGGGCTAAGCCCATTCGCATCCGTTCCAGTGCGCCGGTCACCACTCGTCCTGTCCAGCTCAGCATGAACATGGGACACTTCTGCTGCAAGTGCAGCTGTTTTAGCACCTTTCTTGTCCTTCTTCTTCCCTTTGTCATTCTCTTTATTCTTGTCCTTAAAGATGGATGTGATACCAGCCAACGAGTTTCTTCGAACGACCAGTTTACTCATAGAGCCGAGCTTCCGGATCATGACACTGGCACTGCTGACGGTCGAGGACAGGGAGATGTTATCAGTGCTGGCGTTCAACCTTGAATTGAAGAGGGAGGCAGCGCGTCCCTTCTTTTTCGTCTGCACGGTGACGGTAGATTCCCCATCATCAAGTCCACTATCGGGACTGCGGATACCACCTGCCATTTCCGGGCGAGCCACTGACGAATTGATCATCAATGATTCTTTATTGTTGGGTTTGGCAGGGTTATGGGCTGAAGCTTTGATCGACTCAGCATCATCATCTTCCTCCTCCTTCAGGGCATTGAATGAAAGGGCGCGGCGAAGTCTCCCTTTTAATCCTCCACTCCTCATGCCGGATGAAGCCTTTGAAGAGGACTCGAGCATGGCCGCCAAGTCACTGTCATCGCGTGACATCCGCTTCTCCGAAGCAGTAAAGTTACCCTGAGATAGGGGAGAGGGGCGTGCGAGACGGTGGGTACTGGCGGAGGTAGTGGAAGAGGATGTAGGGGAAGTGGCGGTGGTCGGAGAAGATTGAGATAACACGGAAGGTCGCGAAGAGGCCGCAGTCGAAGTGGAAGAGGAAGAGCCATTGCGATTGTGTGGCACCCTAGGCGCGTTTGGCTTGGAAGGAACGGGGGGGGAAGCCGTGGAAGGGGAGCTTCGAGTTGAGCTTGATGCTGATTGATTCGGGGAACCGTTGTTCCGGCTGCGAGAAATGGAATTAGCCAACGGCACATTATGGCCGCTGTGACCGCTTTGATTACTGTTGGTACGCTGCCTTTGGCTGTTGGAAGAGTTAACGGAAGATGATGAACCAGAGGCGTCGGGCCGTGCATAAGGTGGTTGAGGGCCATGTCCAGTGGCGGAACGCCAATCATTGTTGCCGTCTTGAGTGTGCGAACCCTGTCGATTGGGTCGTCGATAAGGATGGAAGCCCGTGTACTGACCGTGTTGCTGTCCCTGTGGAAGGTGATCGGTTCCGCCACTGCGTTGGACATGGGGCGGAGGGGTGCCGCTGGGGAAAGGGTTAAAGGGACCAGACATTTGGTTTGGGGAGAAGTAGTCGTTAGACGCCGAAGTATTGGAAGCAGTTCGCTGGGGGGCCATTTGAGGAAAGCCATGTTGTGCGCTAAACATCATCTGCTGATAAGCCCATTGTGCGAGCTGAGCATTTGCTGGATCAAAGTAGGCAGCTTGGGGTGGTATTTGATTGGGGTATGATTGGCCGGGCTGTTGTTGGTTGGGAAAGAAGGAAGGGTAAAAAGGAGCAGCAGCTATTGAAGGTGTCCAGCTGCCTTGAGGCTGTTGCTGCAGCGGGTATGTGTAAGGGGATCCCTGTAGCTGCTGGACATGGACCTGCTGCTGGAGGTTGAGGTGATGGGAAGGGGCGACGTGGGGAGATGATGGGTGGTCATTGGCGGGTGAGGAGCGTTGTCGTGAGGAATTTGAGGAAGAAAGGTCCATTTCCGGTTCAGTGCGAGGGTATTTCCAGTCTGAGGAGAGGAGAACAGCCATGGACTGAGTAGGGCGTGAAGCAGCCGGGTGAACACCCCTACGTGTTCTGCGTCTTTTGACGTGGGTCAGGTCAGCAGGCAGTGGAAATTTGAGCTACTACAAGCTCACCACCTGTGTCGTTTAGCGGTATCGCTGACGAACACGGAGAGGACTGAGACGGAGAGGACTGATAGTGGGTGGGAGGCGGCGGGGAGGAACGCTGGCAACACCGACCAAACCGCAAATCTGTTCCAATCACCAAGTTACAATCAAAATATATTCAAATCTTTCCCACGCTCTGTTTTTTTCTTTTCTTTTAATACTTTCTACCATAAAGCATTTCCAATCAGTTCCTCAACACACGCATTCCTGCAGCGCTCCTCTGTTATCCTAAACACCTCAGGAAACCACTCCCCGACATCCTCCCCAATAACCATTGATGCCACAGCCTTGCCGCTCAGCCAGGCATGCACCATACCCTCTCCAGAATAGCCTGCAGATATCCATTCACCTGGTGGCGCTAGTCGTATCGTTTCATTGGAACTGTCAGCGTTGACATTGCTTCTAAGAGACATGCTTTCCGGCAATCTGCCTACCCATGGCCGTTCATCCGTAGATATGGCCAATATACCACTCCAGGTCCCTATCAATGTATCCTTCCCATCCGCCTCTCCTACCCGGAAGTAATCACCCAATGCCTTTGATAAGTGTTCTTCAACTTTCAAATTCCAATCACTGTCATCTGCATTTCCCAGCTCCGTCAGGTACGCTTTATGCCTCATGAACCCTCCACCGAGCATCAGCTCTTCTGAGCTGGGCGGGTATCTCGTGGAAAGCTCCTTTGCCGGTGCTGGTGGCTGCTGGGTCAGATAATCAAAGCAAAAGAAAGATGAGCCTGGGTAAAGCACAAATGATCGCATGCCTCGCCAGTTACTCTTTCCAGCCTTTCCCAAACCAGGACGAGGGAGCTGGGCGGTCATAAGACCCCGCGCTGGTATAATTTTGCTCCGCATTCCAGGAACCAGGTGGGAAGTCCAGGCATTAGTGGCATGGATAACATGCCGCGCTTGGATGTTCCTCTTGGGCGTGTGCACGGTATAGAGAGGATCAGACAGTGTGGGCCCTAGGATCTTAACACACGGCGTCTGGGTGAATAAATGAAAACTATGAGACGGAGCTTTAGAAAGGCACGGTCGAAACAAGGGCAAGAGTCACCTCGACGGATAGCAACGCAGAAGTCGGGCGAGAATGCCCGTTACAAAGCGGTAAGGATGCACTGCGCCACCGCGTGATACAAGACAGCCTACAACAGATGGTGCAAGTTGAAGTTCCTAATGGAAATTCGACGTCACGTAAAGTGTGCTGGGGTCTAATATGAACATACCGCCAGAGTTTCCTTGCTCTCAATGACTCTGAAGTCAGAGCCCTCGATTGGGAGGTCTTCTGTATAGATCTGGAGAAGCTCTTTGGCATAGCGGTATAGAGCTATATTCTGGTAGACATCGTAGGATTCTGTTTCGCGACACTGGGAGTCTTCGAGCAAACCCTCCTCGGTTGCAATAGACAAAAGCTCGGCTAGATGAGATAACCGAAAGCGGATAATCTGGGCCGCAGCTTGTGGGCCGTACTGGTTCTTGAGCTCGCAGTACTCCTGATAAAGTACGGGGGTAATATGACCACCATTACTGGATAAACGCGATTAATTCCTGATTATTTAAGAGTACATTATTCCTGACACACCGACCCGTTGCACCGGAGCATACATCTCTGGCTTCGAGCATGATGACCTGCAGGGGCCGCTTGCTGGCCCGATTCTTTACATCATGGTCGAGTATGGTTCTGGCAATTGAGGTACCGCTGATTCCGCTGCCGATGATCACTATATCGGCGTATTCCGGAATGACGACTTCGGGGCCAGAGCCGTGCTTGGAATTCGGTGATGGGTATTTCAACCAGTAGGAATGAGATGGATTTGATACAGGGATTCCGGGGGAAGATGCGAGACGGCTCACAAGGCGGTTAATGGGCGACGACACGAGGCAGAGGACACGGAGGAATGCTCGGACGAGCCATCTGCGGGCAGGTAGACGCACGTGAGACAGAGAAGCACCCATCCGAGAGAAAGATATCAGAAGTTGTCGCAGAATGTCACTTGCTAACTGAGCAGCAAACTGCAGGTTATTCGCAGCGACCTGGTGCTCTTCAGAGTTTGGTACACCTTGCAATGACACGCTATATGAAGGTAAACAACCCTGTGGCCAAACCAAATGCGGCGCCACTTCGAATGTTTGACGATTCTGCTCTAGGCAAGCAAAACCAAATAAAGGCCTTAATGTCTTCTGAAAGCTGGGATAGTGTCCATCAGTGATGAGCTATAGGGGATAATTAATGTACGATACTGATCCAGCGTTAGCGGTTGTTGTGTGAAATAATGGAGTATGGGTGGTTACAACACAATGGGAATAGTCCAGCACAGCCACCGTGACAATCGTGACAGGACTTATACTTAAAATGTATGGCGTAGTTGTTTGTTTAATGACCCAATGCTTTCCTCGTCAACGGACTTTGCTTTTTTCTCTTCGCCCCTTCCCGCCTCCTCTTCCACCCCGGTAATCGTCAAAACACGTGTAAGACCGGTTCAACACTCTCATGGCACCACCACACCCACCAACTCCTCCCCCGGTTCCGTCCTTGTACGATCCGCGTCCTCGCCCCCTTTCTCTTCGCCTCTCTCAGAGCCGCCCACTTCTTCCAAGAAGAAACGTAGGCTGATAGATACGGAATCTTCACCACACGTCCCAATTCCTCGTGTAGTCAAACGGCCACGTGCAGTCCAGACCAAGAAACCCCAGAAACGTATGTCATCATCCTCAGCAACCTCCACCCGCGCCCCGTCACGCGCCCAAAGTCGCCAGGGTGTCCTCGCTCCTTCTCCCGAACCCATATACCGCAGCGATAGATCACGCTCTACCTCTCTTTTTCCCGGCATAGACTCCGTGGACTCACCACCTAATCGGCGCCGTTGGCGTACCGACGAAGTCGGTGATCCGGGAGAATCTTTTCTGAGCTCGGAAGCCATAGTCAAGCGGTTGATGAAATCTTATAAAGCATGTGCGTGTCCTCCATCGTTCTCCTGCACATGGCCAACCTGCTCCTAGACTTCAGAAATCCTAATGATCCCGGAGATAATTCCTTCGAACCCGACCCCGATAATTACCCCGTCACCGAACTCGAGTATCCTAACACCGGCGCAAAAGAGAGGTTAGTGGCATCAGGGGTTCAGATATCATTATCCGTAATGCTAAAATTCCATCACAGGTTTATCCTTCTCGCACCTAAGGACAAAGACCATTATAATCCTATTATGGATCTAGAAAAATCACTCATGACAATCATAGAGTGTCAGTCTCCCGCGCAATGCATTAATCAACATTCGCTCACAGTGTTAAAGTTTATTTAACGCCAGAACAACAAGCCCTTTTTGGCCCTTTGCCTCATGAGTCTCTCGCTGATGTGGGCTCTCCGCCACCCTCGCCTTCGCCCTCACCGTCTCCGCCAGATTCTCGAATATCCGCAACTCCGAATATAGAGCGCTCTCCCTCCTCTTCCTCTGCGTTTAATTCTTCGGAAAGCAGTAGTGCTTCATTCAACGGACATGTTCCTTTACTTCGTGCTCTCAAACGGGCCATTAACTTGCAAGATGGACCTCTTTTCCTTCGCACCCTTGATACTATCAATGCAATCCTGCGGAGTATAAAGTACCCACCGCCTTCAGATCCATTCGAACCAGCTCACCAGAATCCTCTAATGGAGGTAGTCGAGACCTGGACGGAATCAGGCCTCCCCAAAGAGGTTCTTATGCGTATTGTCGATGAAAACTATCAACGTGCAGTCGGTCCTAATGTCAAAACTCTCAAGAAATACGAGGCCTTCTCTAGCACTGTCTATGGGGAACTCATGCCCATCTTGTCTCACGAGATTATCCGGCTCACGCAACTACGGGAAGATGCTTTATTTCTGGACCTCGGTAGTGGTGTCGCCAATGTCGTCGTTCAGGCAGCCCTGCAAACCGGGTGCGCTGCCTATGGCATTGAGCTCATGCCCCAGCCAGCTCGTGTAGCAAGAGATATGGTTGAACAGATCAAGATTCGCGCTCGAATGTGGGGTATCAATATCGGTCACATGGAACTGGAAGAGGGCGACATGCTCAAGAGCAAACGCGTTGATGAGCTTATGCCAAAGGCGGACGTAGTGTTAGTAGACAACAAGGTCTTCGAGGAAAACTGTGAGAATTATTTGTCCCACCTTCCCCGTTATGTATTGACATCAATTCATAGTGAACGAAGCTTTAAAGCCCAAATTTTTGGACCTTAAAGAGGGTGCCATTGTCATATCTTTGGCACCTTTTGTGAGCTCCTTGAATGCCCGTATGACGGAACGTAATGTGAGAAAGACCATAATGTTTCCCTCATGCATTGTATTCATTCGCTCTGCCACCAGGTTGATGATATTAGTGCTATCTTCGAGGTAACCGAGCGACAGTATCATTCAGGTAGCGTTTCATGGGGAAATAGCGGTGGTTTATATTATGTTCATCGTGTTGATCGTGAAGGGTATGCGACAATCCGCGAGCGGTTCGAAAATGCGCGTCAGAGTATGACTCGGAGTTCGCGAAGAAGGAGCCAGCGGTGATAGCCTCGGAACTTTTCTTACGCAAGTCATAAATCACAGACCATTCTAACCACCCCTGAATGCATTTATATCACCATTACATGGATAGTTTTGAATGAATCCGCCCATATTCTTATCTTTTTTTGCATTATAATATTGCTCATAGATACTTTCTGTACTTGTTACCCTACACATTTGTTGTATAATCACAATGGTTGATTTTCTGAGTGAAAGCAAGCTGGAAGGTATGCCTTAGGCTTAGTCTGAACCCTCCTCAAGATATACTGGGGGCAATGCAGAAACAAGCCTTAGCTAAATGGACTAAGGATGGCAGCACTTTTGCTAACCCTATTTATCAGGTCTGATAAATTGTGGTGTTGCCTTAGACTTACACTGGAGGGTGCCTGGGATCTCCCCACCCATGAGGTCTATCACTCACCTGTCCTTCTACCTTTAGTTTGTCACCTCATACAACCTCAGCCCAAACTCACTAATTTCCAACTCTGTATAAGCAAGAGGAGGGTCCTGCTGTGTAAATTCAGTTGTTTTCTCTGTTTGAGGATGTATGGAAATCCTTATCTGTCCAGAAATGAAGAAAAAGTCTGAACTCTGTTTCTAGATTACTCTGGAATGCAATTTCTCAATTTTGGTGCAAATAATACACATCCTTTACTGAAGCTGTTCATACCAACACAATTCTCATCCATTATTTCCACTATTTGGCTAGTGTTTTTACTAGCTCAGCTTAGCTTAGCTTGGCTAACTCAGGTATGGCTTGGCTTCCTGTCAGCTTGAAGCTAGAAATAAGCTGGTAAAATGGCTCAACTCACTGAACTAGTCATGAGTCATGGCTAGCTAAACCCCTAATGTCCTTTTTAAAGTAATAGTAGTGAATGAAATTTTTTCAAGATTCAGCTGTGATAAATACTCAATCTCCTGTGCCCTGCCCAGACCTTTGGTGAAGTTGATCTCAGTACACTTATGCTTACAGTAAAGGACAAAACTGTTCCTATGTTTTGAGCCACTCAGCTAATCTGTGAATAACTCAAGAACTACTGTGGCTGTGCACTCTATATTTTAAATGTAGATACCCTTATATCTTATTTACAGATTGGCACAGTGTGATTATGTAATCTGTTATCTTGAGTGAGTTATCAATTAATTACTATTTTCAACTCATGAGAACAGTTTTGTCCCTCTTGAAATTTATATACAAAACAGGTATTCTAGTACTTGGTATAGCCCCCCTTGGCCTGTAAAACTGCCTGAACCCTCCTAGGCATACTCTCTATCAAATTCTAACACACTTCTGATAGTATATCATCCTATTCCTCTTCTATTCTCTCCCATAAGGAATTTATGCTGCTAGGTGAGGTATTATACTCTCTCAGCTGTTTCTTGAGGTAAGTCCACAAGTGTTCAGTGGAGTTAAGGTCTGGAGACTGTAGGGAACACACCATGACCTCTAATCCAGAGTTTTCAAACCAGTTTGTAGCTTTTTTGCTCTTGTATTTGAGTTTATTGTCCTGTTGAAAGACTATATCCCCCCTGTTCTTCTTGTGCTACCTCATGCTTTTCTTTAGTTCATCCCCCAAAATTTGAACATAAAGGTCAGCATTTATCTTCCCATCAATCCTACTGGCAAATCCCACTCCCTCTTATAGCATACAACTCCAGATCATCATATTTCCTTTCCTAAACTTGTTATAAATGTGTCTCTTTCCTATTATTTTACTTATCTTATCTCTTAGATAAAGTTATGTTCTAGATCTATTATATCATCTATATAGAGTGGGATAATAGGGTGTCTGGGGGCTTCTGGGGGGCCATAAGAGGGGGACAATGGTGTAGGCTGACAAATTTTAGTCAGGATTGATAATCCTGTGCTATTCATGCACAGCCTTAGTCAGGATTTGTCAGAATAGCACAGGATTTGTCAGAATAGCACAGGATTAGTCAGAACTGACTAAGCATTTGTAAGCCTTCATCCCACTCTCTTATCCTGAGCTGCCCAAATAGCACAGCATTCATCAGAACTGACTAAGCAAAAAACTTCCCACTATCCATTCTTCCACTCTCTAATGCCTGAAGGCTGGCCAGATTTGTCAGAACTGACTAACCAAAAAACCCAACACTGTTGTTCTACTCTTTCATCCTTCAGAGTATTATGCTGATAATTGATATAACATAGGCTGATTATAAAATTGAGTAGACTGACATAGGCTGATACCAAATAGGATTTACTGACAGAAAAATTGATGCTGAGCTGGCTAGATTATTACATTCTGTCTAATAGATATGATTATACAAATTAACATATAGTGATTGAGTAGATTGACACAGGCTGATAGCAGATAAGGATTTACTGATAGTAAGATAACAACTGATAATAAACTGATAATGAGATGAACTTGGCTAACACTAGCTGATAAGATAATACTATACATTAACACAGGCTGATAACAAGGTATATAAGATAAAGACACTGATAGTAAGATAATAACTGATAACAAGAGTGATAAGGTAATTATGGAAAATAACATAGACTGATCATAAAATTGAGTAGATTGAGACAGGCTGATAATAAATAAGGATTTACTGATAGTAAGATAACTGATAATATCAGTGGGATGGACTGGTAATGCAATTAAATAGACTAAACATAGACTGATAGCTGGGAAAATGACTAAGAAAGCTTAGATTAACTGATATATTATAATTGGTGATAATAGTTGATTAATTGGACTAGGTTAGTAATGAATGAATGACTGGTAGCTAAATAATTAGTGATGATATAACTATATAATGAAAATAAATGGCTGGTAGGTTAGGCTACTGGCATACTTATATTTTCTCAGACATAGTACCTGTAGGCTTGGGCAATAATATACTGTTGGTATTATTAACATACAAGTATTGTAAAACATTATTCATATTTATTAGTATTGTAGCTGTCATGTACTTAAATACTGTAGGTAAGGGCCTTTGACCCTCACCTGATTATTAACTTGGTTTGTAGATACATTACTTTTCCTTACAGACTAACAATATTATTGTATTTAGACAATGAGTAAATAATGTAAAGAAACATAGACAATAAATAGATGATAGTTTAATAGAGAGGTAATAATATAGTGATAGTTTGATTAGCTAGATTATGACTGACTAATAGGAAAGTGAGTATTGTAAAGAGAACATGAGTGTAGATAAGGATTATATAGATGTAGTTTAGTAGAAAAATTAAAGTAGTGTTACTAAAAGAAAATAAGTGTATAAGGACTATAAATATAGGATAGAAAGAAGTGGTTTATAGACTGAGGCAGTGATTTTTTGTAAATAAGACATAAAGATTATAGAATCAAGATAGATAGTTAGTTAGAAGATGGAAATTGTAGTTTGTAGAATGATAATTGATTGTTGTTTTTGAATTATTTATAAAAATAACTGGACTCTTACTCTGAATGTAGATTTAATACTAAGAGAAAAATTAATGAAGTTAAACTGTAAGTTGAATAACTGTAAGGATTAAAATAACTAAAAGGACTAAAGTACTGCCCATGCCGAAGGCAGGGAATCCGGCCTAGTCTATATAGAGTGGGATAATAGGGTGTCTGAGGGCTTCTGGGGGGCTATAAGAGGGGGACAATAGTGTAGGCTGACAAATTTTAGTCAGGATTGATAATCCTGTGCTGTTTTTGCATAGCCTTAGTCAGAACAGCACAGGATTTGTCAGAATAGCACAGGATTTGTCAGGATAGCACAGGATTTGTCAAAACAGCACAGGATTTGTCAGAATAGCACAGGATTTGTCAGAATAGTACAGGATTTGTCAGAACTGACTAAGCATTTGTAAGCCTTCCTCCCACTCTATAATACCTTACACAGCATTTGTCAGAACTGACTAAGCAAAAAAAGCCCACACTGTTGTTCCATTCTTTCATCCTTCAGAGATTATTATGCTAATAATTGATATAACATAGGCTGATTATAAAATTGAGTAAACTGACATGGGCTGATACCAGATAGGATTTACTGATAGTAAGATAATAACTGATAATAAACAGATAATGAGATTAACTTGGCTAACACTCTATATATCAACACAGGCTGATAGTAAGGTATATAAGATAAAGACACACTAATAGTAATGTAATGACTGATAACAAGAGTAATAAGGTAATTATAGAAAATAACATAGGCTGATTATAAAATTGAGTAGATTGAGACAGGCTGATAACAAATAAGGATTTACTGATAGTAAGATAACTGATAATATAACTGGGTAAACTGATAACTTGATAATAAAATTAACTTGGCTGACACTAGCTGATAAGGTAATTACATGGATTAACACAGGCTGATAATTTAGTTGAGTAGATTGATATGGGCTGATAGTAGATAAGGATGTACTGATAATAAGATAACAAGTGATAATAAGATTACTTGGCAAATACTGGCTAATTGAGTAGATTGACACAGGCTATAGAAAGAAGTGGATTGTGGACTGAGACAGTGATTTTTTGTAAATAGAACATAGAAATTATAGTTTGTAGTTTAATAATTGATTGATTTTTTTTTATTAAGTCAACTTAAATAATTCTAAGGATAAGAGTAACTGAAAAGATAAAAGTATAGTTTATACTGAAGTACTACTTATCCCAAAGGCAAAGTAAAGACTGACTAATAGCTAGAGAATGACTTAGGTTAACTGGTATATATTGACTGGTGATAATAGTTGATTAATTAGACTAGATTAGTAAAGAATAGATGACTGATAGCTAAATAATCAGTGATAATATAAGTATATACAGTAAGGGACAAAACCGTTCCAATGTTTTGAACTTTTCAGAAGATCAGCTCATAACTCAAGGACTACTGTGGCTGTGCACTTCCTAATTTAATTGTAGATAGTCCAGTATCTTATCTAATCATATGCAAAGTATGATTATGTAATCCTTTGTTTTAGGGGAGTTATTAATTAATTAATATTTTAAGTGCATTGGAACAGTTTTGTCCCTCTTGAAATTTATATACAAAATGGGTATTCTAGTACCTGGTATAAGCTCCCTTGGCCTGTAAAACTGCCTGGACCCTCCTAGGCATACTCTCTATCAGATTCTGACACACTTCTGGTTCTATGTCATCCCACTCCTTTTGTATCCTCTCCCATAGGGTATTCATGCTATCAGGAGGAGTATCATACTCTCCCAGCTTATTCTTGAGGTGAGTCCAGAGATGTTCAATGGGATTAAGGTCTGGAGACTGTGGGGGCCATACCATAACCTCCAATTCAGACTCATCTAGCCAGTTTGTAGCCTTTTTGCTCTTGTGTTTGGGGTCATTGTCCTGTTGGAAGACCATATCCTCCTCATTCTTCCCATACCACCTGATGCTCCTCTTTAGTTCATCCCCCAAAATTTGAACATAAAGGTCAGCATCCATCTTCCCTTCAATTTTAGTGGCAAACCCCACTCCATCCCACAGCATACAACCCCAGATCATCACATTTCCTCCACCAAACTTGACTGTTCCCTCAACCAATCTATCATTCAGCCCCTCTCCTGCCTTTTTCCATACCCAAACCCTTCCATCTGATCCAAACCGATTGATTTTGGACTCATCTGTCCAAATAACCCTCTTCCAGTCCTCCAGGGTCCAGTTAACATGTGCTTCTGCCCACTCCAACCTTTTCCTCCTATGGACAGCAGTAAGTTTAGGTCGTTTCTGCTTGACTACAGCCTTCATTCCAGCTCCTCTGAGTGCCCTGCGCACTGTTTTGGTGGATACAGGCTGGGCAATAACATTTTGAAGTGATTTGGTGACTTGGGAGGCATTGTCAGCCTTGCGAGAGGTGATGAGGCGAACAGAATAGTGGATATCAGAGGGAGAAAGTTTAGATGGGCGGCCACCAACAGATTTGGAAAGTGTTGATCTATGTTTGGAGCGAATCCTAGAAATAGTACTGACTCCCAGACCAGTAATAGAAGCAATATGATGAGCAGATTTCCCTTGGTCCAGGTAAGAGAGGACTCTATTGGTCTGAGTAGAGGAAAGAGAGCGCATATAGTTGTAAAGGTATAGTGGGGGAGTTAATTTGCACCTGAGAATAAGCACATCCATTTATACATCACCCTACATGGTCACATGATTTTATTTGTATTTATTTGATTGCAATAAACGAAGTCATGTGCTCAGAATTTGAGAGGGACAAAACTGTTCCAATGTACTTAAAATATTAATTAATTAATAACTCCCCCAAAACAAAGGATTACATAATCATACTTTGCATATGATTAGATAAGATACTGGACTATCTACAATTAAATTAGGAAGTGCACAGCCACAGTAGTCCTTGAGTTATGAGCTGATCTTCTGAAAAGTTCAAAACATTGGAACGGTTTTGTCCCTTACTGTAATGAGAATAAATGGACAGTAGCTTAGGCTACTGGTATAGTTATGTGTTTTCAGATATAGTATTTGTTACGAACTTACCACACCCCCGGACTCTCCGCATTAACGTATTAACCTTCCATATGGACTTTCCATTCTTCTTCCTGTATACCCCGGTCCGTTCTTTATTTATTTATCACATGTACTTCTACCTTCGCTTCTTATGACTCATTCTAAGTCATGTTCCTGTTTCACCTTCATCTTTTCCACCATTGTACTTCTCTTTACCTGACTCCGTCTTCTTATGACTTGTACTCGTTCTTCTATTCATTTCACCTATCCCTATGATTCCGTAGATTACCAATTAACCCGTAGTAATTCCCGTTGACTCATATCTACTTACTACGTAATCTCTCATCTCCTATTCGCAGCTAGTATATAAACCCTAAGTAGTACTTTGTATTACTTTAGGTTATTCTAGTAACAAGCTTCCTTATCTTCGCTCGTCTGCTACAAGGCTAACAACCTTGGGGACTGCAGTGACACTTAACTCGGACTTCTCAGGCAAGCGCGAGCTTCTACTCGAGGGAGCGATCTGAAGCCTGCACAGAAGTCATTGAGACTTGTCAAATACTCCTGGGCTATAGCGTTGAACCTCTCCCTGAGTGGAGACGATCCGGGCCCGGTTGCGAAGTAAGGTAATGCACGTAACATAAGAATAACCTCTCCACCTCCTTTCTCTCGTTTCTATACGACTCCAGTCTCTTACGGCCAGCTTCTGCCGATTATTCCTCTGTCCAGTTGACGTTGAGAAGCCTTCCCGGTAATAGGGTTAAGAAGAGTGGAACTTCGGGTCCACTGATTTGTTTATTTGTCCTCCGCCAAGCAGCGTTGAGAAGAGTGGGCCTGGCTACCGCTATCTGTCTTTCTTCACCACGTCGCGAAAAGGGAAACGTCCCTTACACCCTCCTTCCTCATCCCCAGAACGATCATTCCATACACCAACCCAACACTCATTCGAGTCTCCTACTACTCCCCCGCCTAAACAAACTCATCAACCAGAAGGACCTTCTGCACCATTCTTAGAAAGGATTTATCATACCCCACGCACTAGATCACAAAAACCGAAACTACTACAAGAATTACCAGCATCTACTAGAAAATCCACTGAACCTGAACCACTGAAACCAATACAAAGTGGCAAATTCAACTATTTTCGACCCGATTCGCCCGAGCAAGGTCCATCTCAAGAGTCACCGCCACAGACACCATCCAGAGCCGTATCCCCTTCCCAATTTGGAATCGAAAACCCCCACATCTTACCATCCGTCCTTGAAGACAACGAAGACAACGAGACGTTCCATCAGCTGCCCGAACATCCACTTGACTCCCAAGACATCCTCAATCGAGAAGGAACCCATCTTATATACACTCCAGACACCCTCGAATACCCAGATATCCCGGGCTTTGAGTCACAAGAACCAATTTATCCAGAAATCGAAGGCATGGCTACTTCCACTCAAACACAAACTGAAACAAATAATGAACCAATCGACCAACCACCACCCCGATCAGGAGCTACAACTCCCATATTCGGAATTGGACGACGAAGAACACCTGGAGAAGATCCTCCCCGTAGAGGTCGACAAGGAAGAGCGCCCTCTCCCTCCCCTCCCTCTTCACGAAACTCCAGCCATGGTTCATTCACTCCGTCCTCTTTCTCCATTGGAAGAGAAGGAGGAGGTCGACGAAGACATCGTACTCCAGCCATTCAATTTGTAGGAAACGATGGAAATTCAAAAGAAATCGGACAAAAACCCCCGAACTTCAATGGAACAAACCCTCGATTCAAAACTTGGTGGATGCTAGTCAAAAACTATCTCGAAATGAACCCTAGAGCATTCACGGATGACCAGCGACAGATCAGATTCGTCCTCGGCCTTATGGTTGAAGGGAAAGCCGGATCCTGGTCTGAACAATATTACAAAAGCCGAATTACCGATGCCCGCGGAAAACCCATCCCTTGGAAATACTCTACCTTCGAAGAATTCGAAATCGAAATCTTGAAACACTTCACTCCAGTAGATGAACAAATCACCACGCGAAGACAATAGTACGAATTAAAACAGAATAAGTCCTCAGCAGCAGACTTCAATCTGGATTTCCAACGCCTTGCATCTATTGGAGGAATTCAAGACAACGAAGCATTAATTGAACAATATAAACGAGGACTCAATCCTAATCTCGCAAGAGAAGTATGGACTAGAAAAGAAGGACCACCCGAAACCATTGCTGAATGGTATACCGATGCAGTACGACGAGACTCAGTCAATCGTCAAGCTGACGCAATGTGGCCTAGAAACTTCCCTCGAAACCCAACTCACTACCAACCACCCCGTTTCCAACCAACCTACCACACTCGTTTTCAGCCAAATCGCCCACCTGCACGAACCATACATGAAATGCAAGCAGAACCTCAGGACCCCTACGAACCACCTTACGAAAACGAAGAACTGTATCCCCCAGAACAGGATTACGCTTATGAAGACTACGACATGGATGACCCTGAATTACAGCTAAATGCCGTATTCACTGCTGAGCAAGTTGCTCGCTACAAAGCTGGGAAATGCATAGGTTGTGGAAAATTTGGACATCTTATCAGCAACTGTCCAAATCCTGACCCAAATTTATCCAAGGAAAAACCACCTCCTAGACGACCCCACCCACCACAAAGAAGATTCATGCAACCACCCCATTATGCACAACCCTCACAACCTCAAGCTTCCAGGAATTACTCCGGTGCCGCCCCTAATCAAACCCGAAAGATCTCTGCACTCGATATCCAAGCAATGATCAGAGAACTTCCAACGGACAAAAGAATGGAATTCAGAGAAGCATATATCTCTGACCCAACGCTCAAACCCTTTGGGGATTTTTGAAGGTGTCACCCGATCCTGTAAAGGAATCGCTGGGTGACCCACAAATAAATCTAATAAAACTCCCTACCTCGGACAATAAAGCATCAATCTTTCTCCCTATCGAACTCAATCAGAACCATTTACGAAATATCCCAGTCACCGCATTAATTGACTCTGGAGCCCAAAGAAACTTTATCTCCTCGAATTTTATAAACACCTATGGACTACGAACACGCCCTATCAAACATCCTATCAAAGTATCTAATGCGGATGGAACTTCCAATGAAAATGGATCAATCTATGAAAGTGTTGAACTAAACGCCTTAATTGATGGAAAACAATGCCAATTCGAAGCCTACGTCTCAGGAATAGGATCCAAAGATCTAATCCTAGGATACCCGTGGCTACAACAAACAAACCCAGACATAAATTGGACTACTCAAGAGTTCAAATGGCGAAACAACGACAACATCATACCCTTAATCGTAAAATCCACAAACGGACCTACCACTATCAACGAAATCGCCTTAGACATCCATGGAATGAATGATACCGAACGTTACACCTACCTAGACGAAGACTTTGACCCACTTGCTGTAAAAGTCTTTGAAGCGATCATCCATGCGGAAGAACCTGAACTCTCTATCGATGAACTCAAACTCTACTTGGAAAACATTGATTTCGACGAATTCCATTTGGAGCATGAACTCTACGAAATCACTCAAACTCCACATGAACTCGAAATCAATACAAAAATCACCCAAGCTACAAGCCTCGCACAAAAATCAACCCCAAAAACCGATACAAAAGTGCCCAGGAAATACAAGAAATTCGCTTCACTCTTCGACACGAAGAAATCCGAGCGATTCCCCCCTCCCAGACCATACGACCATAAAATTGAACTCTTGGATACCTTCAAACCAGAACTAGGGAAAACGTACCCCTTATCACCCCTTGAAACCGAAGAACTCAAGAAATTCATAAACGAAAACCTCCGAAAAGGATACATCCGAGAATCTGAATCTCCCATGGCCTCATCCTTCTTCTTCGTAGGAAAGAAGGACGGGAAACTTCGACCATGCCAAGATTACCGTTACTTAAATAAACATACCAAGAAGAATGCGTACCCTATTCCTATGATAATGACAATTATGGACAAACTTCAAGGAGCAAAACTATTCACAAAAATGGATGTCCGACTTGGATACAACAACATCCGTATTCGAGAAGGAGACCAATGGAAAGCCGCATTCAAAACTCCAATTGGACTTTACGAGCCAAACGTCATGTTCTTTGGAATGTGCAACTCCCCAGCCACCTTCCAAAAGATGATGGACACCATATTCGCAAAAATGCTAGATAAAGGAGGAATTATAATCTATATGGACGACATTCTCATCTACGCAAAAACTCAGGAAGAAATGGATCGCCTTACCTTGGAAGCGCTCCAGATCTTGAAAGACAATGATCTATACCTGAAACTAGAAAAATGCGAATTCGATAAAACCCATCTAGAATATCTCGGCATGATAATCTCCCCCAACAAGATCGAAATGGACAACACCAAACTCCGTGGAATAGAAGAATGGCCCTTACCCCGCACTACCCGCGATGTCAGAAAATTCATGGGATTCTGTAACTTCTACCGAAAATTCATACATCGCTATGCCGACATCTCTCGACCGCTTAATGCTCTTCTATCCAAAACAAAGAAATTCGAATGGGAATACAAAGCAAACGAAGCCTTCAGCCAACTAAAATCCGAATTCATGAAGAAACCCGTTTTGCTGATGCCAGACCAAACAAAACCCTTCTTTATCGAAACCGATGCCTCAAAATATGCCTTAGGAGCAGTCTTATCACAGCAAGACATGAACGGAAACTACCACCCAGTAGCTTTCCTATCCAAAGCATTCAATCCTACCCAACGAAACTACGAAATACATGACAGGGAACTCCTTGCCATAATCACGGCACTAGAAGAATGGCGACACTACCTAGAAGGAGCCCAACATCGCGTAACCATACGTACTGATCACAAGAACCTCACCTTTTGGAGAAAACCCCAAAATATTTCCAGAAGACAAGCTCGATGGCTTGGTTTCCTCTCACACTTCGACTTCGCAATTGAACACGTCCCAGGAACCAAAATACCTGCCGCCGATGCCCTCTCACGTCGACCAGATCACACCCCAGATGATGACAATGATAACGAAAATGTTATTGTCTTACCCGAGGAAGTATTCCTTAGGGAAATCACTGTATTACCAGACGAACTGTTCATCTCCATGGTTGATCAGAAATTACAGGATGACATCGTAAAATCATCGAAATATGACGAAATCACCATGGAAGCCATGAAACGACTTCTATCAGAATCACCAGAAGCAATAAATCCGAAATACGGGATGATTCCCCGACCACATGGACATCTTATGACATTCGAAGGAAAGGTCATCATCCCAGAAGACATGGAACTCCGCCGACGTGTCATCCAACGATACCACGACCACCCTTCGATCGGACACCCTGGAGAACAAGAAACTTATCGCCTCGCCAAAGCTGAAGTATATTGGCCAGGAATGAGTACCTTCATACGAAATTACATTAAAGGATGCAGCGAATGCCAACAATTCAAAATTAACCGAAATCCTTCCCACCCTTCGTTGCAACCGATACCACCGCCGATATCTACTAGACCATTCGCCCATATCGCTATGGATCTGCTGACCGACTTACCAAAATCCCACGGATTCGACTCAATTCTGTCCATAGTGGACCATGGACTTACGAAGGGGGTAATTCTCACTCCTTGTACAAAGGAAATCACCGCCAAAGGAATTGCCGACATAATTATAGACAAGGTCTACACCAGATTCGGACTACCGGACAAGATAATCTCCGACCGTGACCCCAGATTCCGAGCAAACTCCAGTCAAGCTCTCATGAAACGACTTGGAATCACCCAATCATTCTCATCAGCCTACCACCCTCAATCGGATGGAACAACAGAACGATTCAATCAGGAAATTGCAGCGTACCTATCTATCTACTGTACAGGAAATCCTTCCTCCTGGTCTAAAGCACTCCCAATCCTCGAATTCTCCCATAATTCACAAACACACTCTGACCGGAAACAAACCCCTTTTGAACTCATGTATGGGACAAAACCCCATGGAATACCCACCATCCTGGAGGAATCAAACTTCACCACTACTGAAGAACGAATAGAACTCCTAGACCATGCACGAAGAGAAGCAATTGCTGCCCACAAACTAGCTATGGAACGCATGGAACAACGAATCAAAGCAAAATTCAAACCCTTCACCCTAGGACAAAAAGTGTGGCTTGAACGGAGAAACCTGAAACTCCCATTCAAATCAAACAAGATCGCACCAAAACGCCTCGGACCATTTACCATCAAAGAAGTCTTATCGCCACTCTCCTACCAACTGAAACTACCTGAAACATGGAAAATTCACAACATATTCCACACTACCCTTCTCTCCGAATACAGCGAAAACAATACCCATGGACCAAATCCATGACCACCTCTCCCTGACATAATAGAAGGAGAAGAAGAATATGAAATCGAAGGTATCTTGAACCATAGAACCAAGAATAAACAAAGGGAATACTATATCAAGTGGAAAGGTTACAGCCACGAAGAAAACTCTTGGGAAAACGAAGCACAACTCTTACCACATGCCCAAGAACTGTTACGAAAATACCAACAAGAACACCACCTAATTCCCATCCCATCTAAAAGATATAAATAATCCAGGATTCGCCCAACTTCTCCATCATTCCTTAACAGCACTTCTACAAACCGAACTACCAATGGCACCAACCCAGAAAAACTACAAGAAGGGAAAGAAAGCGGCTATTGTAGCCTCATCCCCCTCTCCTTCCCTCTCTTCCATCTCCTCCCTTTCTACTAAAAACAATTCCCCAGTCAGAAAAGCCCATTCTCTCCCCTCCTCCCCTCATATTTCTATATCCTACCCTCCCACCGTCACACCTGTGGGCCACGAAACCCCAATTCTCCCTACCGTCCAAGTTAACGAACTGCTCGAAAAGCCTATTATCACTCTCCCGAATGCCGTCTTCACCAAAGACGAGCTCCAACAATTCGCGGATCAGAACAAACAATTCTGGGTCGACGTCTTCGTCGGTCCAGATTGCGTCTACATTCCCCCCTCCACCAAATCATCTCCCAGTGCCCCCTGGGATAAACTCACCTACCCAACAAGAATGGGAAGCAGCTCCGCTGTATCCCAACTTCATCCCCAGCAGCCAAACGTATCAAATCCACCCAACAACCCCGAACCAAGAGACCCGCCAGTCTCTTTCTCCAACGTCGTCGCCGGAACCACTCCCCATACCGCCACCTACGACACGAAATCAACCCCACAGCGACTCCTCTGGTCGCCGAAACCAAAGTACATCTACCCAATCCGGGCCGACAACCCTACCCCAACACTCCCCTCGGAGCGAGCTGGGATCCCGAAATCTGTTAGGGCAGAACTTCCTGTCCTCGACCAATGACACATTCCCCCCTCCACCGCCGGCCCCTCTCCAAAGTCCACCACAGCCACCACTGTCAATCCGAAACCCCCCAGGTCAGCCTGGGACGAACTACACCCCACTGAACACTCGGCCGCGGGTTACATCACAGCCAACCCATCCGATCGAGACCCCGACAGACGAAGCAGCTTCTCCCCCGACCCCCCCTCTACGAACGATAGACCTTCGCCCATGGAGTTATGGGCTAGAACTGATTTCTCATCTGAGGGATCCCTCCGCACGATGGTCCTCAAGGGAGGCCATCGAACTCGCTTCCGCACCGAATATCTACATAATGCCAATCAGCGAAATCACTGGCGCTTTATCTGCGACGCCATTTCACAGCTCGAACATCTTTCTCGGGATTATGAGCATGCTACCGATCGAGCGGCCCTATTTATCCAGGCATCACGAAGCCTTGGATTACCTCAGGCTTACGCCCGCTACCTCAACGAGCATAGCGTTAAGCCTATCCCACCCAACCAGCGAACTGGCCCTTCTAAGGTCAGACCACACCAACGAGCCGATTCCCCTGCGAGAAACTCCTCCCCCGAACCGCATGTACCTTCCTCCTCCACATCTCTCCCATCCAGACGGACACATCCCACCCGAACGATTCGAAACGGCCATACACAACTTAATGGGCCAACTGGACCAACTTCTGAGCCTCAGAAATCTATTTGAAAACCCCTCGGCCCTAACTCAGGACGAGGAAGAACCCCAACCCAACCCCGAGCTATGAACAACCCGAACTTCGACCCGAAGGCCTTTTGCGAAAAATGTGCCAAACTTCACCTCCCTGCTGTAGGTCACTGGGCCAGTGATTGTGCCCATACCACTTGTCCCATCTGTCGAAAAACCCGCCCTGGCCATTACCGCTGGACCTGCCCCCAATACTTCTGCCGACTCTGCGAAACTCTCAACCCGAAACACAAACCAGAAGATTGCCCGAAATACGTTGACCATGTCCAAGCTGTTGAGAATATGAAACAACGATTCCAAGAACAAGTATTGGAAAATCCCCGCGATGCCTTCGACGACGAATATTACGACGACGGCGTATCTTTGGACTACTCAGTCCTATCTGCGTAAATTTCGGAGTAATTTACCTAGAGACGGGCTAATGTTACGAACTTACCACACCCCCGGACTCTCCGCATTAACGTATTAACCTTCCGTATGGACTTTCCATTCTTCTTCCTGTATACCCCGGTCCGTTCTTTATTTATTTATCACATGTACTTCTACCTTCGCTTCTTATGACTCATTCTAAGTCATGTTCCTGTTTCACCTTCATCTTTTCCACCATTGTACTTCTCTTTACCTGACTCCGTCTTCTTATGACTTGTACTCGTTCTTCTATTCATTTCACCTATCCCTATGATTCCGTAGATTACCAATTAACCCGTAGTAGTTCCCGTTGACTCATATCTACTTACTACGTAATCTCTCATCTCCTATTCGCAGCTAGTATATAAACCCTAAGTAGTACTTTGTATTACTTTAGGTTATTCTAGTAACAAGCTTCCTTATCTTCGCTCGTCTGCTACAAGGCTAACAACCTTGGGGACTGCAGTGACATTTAACTCGGACTTCTCAGGCAAGCGCGAGCTTCTACTCGAGGGAGCAATCCGAAGCCTGCACAGAAGTCATTGAGACTTGTCAAATACTCCTGGGCTATAGCGTTGAACCTCTCCCTGAGTGGAGACGATCCGGGCCCGGTTGCGAAGTAAGGTAACGCACGTAACAGTTGAGGACCTACGAACTATCCAACTTAATATTGAGGAAAAAGTTGATATTGATGTGATCTTGGATGAAGGGTCCCAGATAATTGGAATTTGATGCAATGTATGGGAACAATTAGGACTAGCTATGTGATCTGACCAGTAAAGAGGGAGATTACAGCTAGGTACACGATGTTATGACCTTAGTCTGAGTAAACCTCAGGTTGCAACTTAGGGTAAGTCTTGAGGGCAAATAAGGGGAGAGAAACTAGGTGGTTAAGCATACCAAATACAGGAGCATGTATGTATGTTTAAATACAGAAGGGCCATCCAGTTGAATGGATAGGGCACAAAGTATAATTTGGATGTTATAACTAATTCTGTATATAATTAATATTTTATGTTTTATGTATAATATGTACTCTGAAAATAGATGTAATACTAAGAGAAAAATTAATGAAATTAAACTGTAAGTTGAATAACTATAAGAATTAAAATAACTAAAAGGACTAAAGTACTGCCCGTGCTGAAGGCACGGAATCTGGCCTAGTCTATATAGAGTGGGATGATAGGGTGTCTGGGGGGTATTTGGGGGGTGTTTGGGGGGGGGCTGACAAATTTTAGTCAGCATTGGTAATCCTGTGCTATTTTTGCACAGCCTTAGTCAGAATTGGTCAGCGCTGACTAAAATTGGTCAGCATTGGTCAGCATTGGTCAGTATTAGTCAGCATATGGATCCGACAGTGTGACAGGGTTATTTGACTAGCCTTCTAACTTAATCGGGCGTGGTGACCTGAATAGAAGCCATAGATAAACCTAAGGCCAATGATTTGTTGAGCCTTGACTGACTTTTTTTAGGGGTAGGGAGATTGTCTTTGGTCCAACATCGTGGGATTTTTGTGGAGGGGCTTGTCTTCCGGGTCTCAGAAAGGTTGGCAATGGGCGAGGGTATGTGTCGGTTACACAATTTTTACTGGGGTATTCTCGATTCCACTTCGGTTCCTTGTCGATGTCTTTGGCAGGTTTAGGGTTTTTTCAGGCAGGCTTTACATATTACAGTTCCCGGGGGCAGTGCTGTTGTGCCCTCGGGATCGGTAATGAGTGATTGGTCGTTCGGATGCATGGCTCCAATCTCTTTGGCTGTATCAGTCAGTCGTTCTGCCTTCTGTCTGTTCGCTGCCTATGTTTCGCACCTCTTTTATGGATCCTAATCTGCCTTTCACATCCTTGACTGATAATGAAGTTAACTAGATTGGCATGGACTGATAGCAGATAGAGGATGTACTGATAAAAAACTGATAACAAGACCATTGCTGATAAGGTGACTATGAAAGTTAACATTGACTGATAATAAAGTTGAGTAAGTTGGTATAGACTGATAGTAGATAAAGATGTACTGATAACAACTGATAATAAGATTAACTTGGCTAACACTGGTGATTCCAACACTTCTAGAACAACCACTTGGGAAGTATCCTTAGAGACACAGTATTAGGAGAAAGATACATTCATACATACACTGGTCAGGTTATAGTTGGGGGAATTGATAACACTAAGATATGAATCTAATAACATAGGCTAATTATAAAATTGAGTAGACTAATACTGGCTAATAGCAGATAAGGATAATATAATATAGGCTGATTATAAAACTGAGTAGACTGACATAGACTGATAGCAGATAAGGATTTTCAGATGATTAACCGATCCCCATGTTGTAAATCCTATCATTATCGACCAGATTCCCGTTGATCCGTTCCGTCGTTCATTTTCCGACCCTCTGACCCACTCCCTTCTAATTGATTGACGAAGAGGAAGGCACTAACAATTTGAGCCTGAGTCCAAATCTATATCGTCCAGTTACCTCATACTTCTACCCGATTCACCTGGCGCTAACTTCAGCCGATATCCTGCGTAACCCGATTGTAACAGAAAGCAGTCATTTTGACCATGAAGGGCTTTCAAACTGACTGTAATGTATTTCGGATTAAGTAACTTACCTGGAACATTCTCCAGGATGAAAGACAAGTATCTTCCAAGACCTACTACAAAACAGGGACATTGTAAACTATATGACAACCTTTGAGATCCAGGAGTGTTAGGGGTGAGGGTGGATTGGTCTAGTGCTTGGAAGATGGTGGGAATATGCTGGTTGGTGGAGGAGGAGGCATTGGTGAATCCGGCGTACATATCAGCAAAGGTGATACACATGGTGGCGAGGGTAATGTGTCGGTTTACTACCAATCATTTGTTCTGGGTGGTAATGTTCTCGATTTCACTGTTGGTTGCCTTGTCGATGTCTTTGAGCAAGGCTTTGAGGAGTCCTTGTGCAGGGGATGGTGTTTTAGCAAGATTGAAACGAGTTCCCTGGGGGGCAGGTGCTCGGCTGTTGCCTGGCTCGGGGAATGGAAGAGAGGAGATTCTGGTGGGTGTGGGATGGACAAGGGAGTCAATAGCGATGCGGTTGGATTGGGAGCAGCTGTCTGTTTAGTTCCTTTTGGCTGCTTCTCAATTTGAGCTTTGCCCCCTTTTATGGTATCCTCCGATGCCTTTTAGGTATCCCTTATGGTCATTCTTTCCAGGGTTTGACTCTGCTCCAGTATCTTCTTCATTGGGTAACCTGAGTGGACCAGGATTGATAGCTTTGATTTTGGCGTCATGACTACGATTGTATCTTTTTCATGTTATATATGGTCGGATTGATTGCATTTCTTGTAGGTAATCTCATGGTGTGTGTGTCAGGACTGTTCATTAATACACAGATGCCATCTCGCAGATAGCATGCTAATTTCCGGCTCCATTGTTTCTCATAAGTAGTCATCGTTTTATCTAGTTCTTTGTATGATGGTACTGAATTGTTTTCTAACCATATAGTTAACTGTTTGTAATGGTGTGGTTGTCTGGCGTGTGCTTCATCTTTTCCTGTACTGTCCGTATCTGTGTGCATTTATAAGGTGCTGTAATGTTTCGGAAGCTGTGGTGGGGTGTGTTACACGTTTTGCTTTCCATGTTTCTCGTTCTCAGAAATGATCTCCTTTTACAAGCGCTTTATATAGCAGAAATTCTGATGGGGCATCCGCCAGATCCGTCTAGTTGCGACACGATATAGGTTCTACTCCGTTGTCTTCGTTTACCATCATTTGCGGGGACGATTGTAACAGACCAGCCCTTTGAACAGCTTGTAATTCTGATGAATTGGTTGGTACTAACACTTTCTCCAGATGTGCCATATTTCACCCTATACTCAAGCTTTAACATGACCTTTGCTAGAACATTTGAAACAACAAAATAATTCTTTTTCTTTAGATCGCTGCCAACAGCAATAATTTTCCCAGGACCATTTGGGTGAAGGGATGGGCAATTGATGGTAGATGGTCTGCAGTTGAACCCCCGGAACCTGACTATGATGGCACTTAGCTGGCATTAATTCTGCATCCTGTTTTGGTGCCCTCGGGGTCATGGAGTATAAATTCCTGAGTTACAGTGAACATTGCATACTTAATTATTCTGCGCCCTGAGTTGGGACCCTGCTTTCATAGTTGACACCTCGGTCCATTTGATTCCTTAGGAAGGCTGAAATGTCCCCATGGATTTTCTGTTTTCCCTGTAGAACGACTATGAAATTATGACTATTTACTCTTTTACTCTGCATTGTGGATAGTAGACGGTTTCTGACTTCTTTCCAGAATTTGACTAAGCAAAAAACTTCCCACTGTCCATTCTTCCACTCTCTAATGTCTGAAGGCTGGCCAGATTATCAGTTTGGCCAAACATTGTTGATAAGATAATTATATATTGACATGGACTGATAATAAAACTGAGTAGATTGGTATAGTAGATAAGAAGGGACTGATAGTAAGATAACAACTGATAATGAGATTAACTTGGCTAATACTAGCTGATAAGGTAATTACACAAGTTAACATTGATTGATAATGAAGTTGAGTAGATTGGTATGGACTGATAACAGATAAGAATGTACTGATAGTAAGATAACAACTGATAATGAGATTAACTTGGCTAACACTAGCTGATAAGGTGATTATACAAGTTAACATTGACTGATAATGAAGTTAACTAGATTGGCATGGACTGATAGCAGATAAGGATGTACTGATAAAAACTGATAACAAGACCATTGCTGATAAGGTTTTGCCTTTCCCTGATTCTTCTCTGTTTGGAAGATTGTCCTAGTCCTCCGTGTTTGTCTTGTATAAATTGGATGAGAGCCACTCGCCCAGTCAACGGATATTCAGTACAGCGGAAAGTCCTATTCCTGTTCATTCATTTGACTACTTTCGGGTATACGTTAAGATTTCAATAGATCCGAGCCTTTGAACAATCATGGTAATTAAACTGCAATTAGTCTGGTAACTAACTACTTCGGATTCCTGTAGCTCATATCCATATCTTGCAATTTTTAGAGGACATCGTGGTCGTGCAATCCGTGATAAGGAGCAACCAGAGTAAGACAATACTTTTCCTAATTAGGCAGAATGGAACCTGCTTAATACAATTCTTCTTAGACACCAAATAGTGTCAAGGGATGTAGAAATAGAGGGTGTCGACTGAATGGCTTTTGACAAGGCGCACCCCGTACCTGACTTATCGATAGACCATTATAGCTTGGCAATTACTTCCATCCATTTTGGCTAATAACAAGGTACACAAAATAAAGATACACTGATAGTAAGATAATAACTGATAACAAGACTGATAAGGTAATTATAGAAAATAATATAGGCTGATTGAAAAACAAAGTAGATTGACATAGGCTGATAACTAACTGATAACAAGGCTGATAAGGTAATTATATTGGCACAGGTAGTACTTCAGTATGGACAGTAGTTTTGTGTTCTCAGTTACTCTTATTTTTAAAGTTATTGAAGTTATAGTGTAAGTAGATTAAATTTTGTGTTAGTATTACATGGATGTTTAGAGTAAAATACAAAGATAAAGAAAAATAATAATAAAAAATACAATGACAAATATAATTTGGATATTGTAACCAATTCTGTATGTAATTAACTTCTCATGTTTTATGTATAGTATGTACTCTGAAAATGGATGTAATACTAAGAGAAAAATTAATGAAGTTAAACTGTGAGTTGAATAACTGTAAAGGTTAAAATAACTAAAAGGACTAAAGTACTGCCTGTGCTGAAGGCACGGAATCCGGCCTAGTTTATATAGAGTGGGATAATAAGGTGTCTGGGGGGCATCTGGGGGGGCATAAGAGGGGGACAATGGTGTAGGCTGACAAATTTTAGTCAGAATTAGTCAGAATTGGTAATCCTGTGCTATTTTTACACAGCCTTAGTTAGAATAGCACAGAATTTGTCATGCTTTGTCAGAATAGCACAGGATTAGTCAGAACTGACTAAGCATTTATAAGCCTTCATCCCACTCTCTTATCCTGAGCTAGCCAAATAGCACAGCATTCATCAGAACTAACTAAGCAAAAAACTTCCCACTGTCCATTCTTCCACTCTCTAATGTTATGGATTTCTACTGATCAAATCATACTCTGTTATTGTCTCTGTTTCTATCTATCTGTGTAGCTGTTTCTCCTATTTCTGATACATTCCATATCAGTATATCTGTTTCAGCTATTCCTGTCAAGTAATCTCTGAGCATGACTCATATTAACTACCATACCAGCCTCATTGGACATTTCATGTAGTTACTCCATCCATTCAACTAGATGACCTCCTGTATTTAAGTATACATACATCCACTGTATTTGGTACACTTAACCACCTGGTTTCCTCCCCTTACTCACCCTCAAGACTTAGCCCAACTGCAACCTGAGGTCTTATTAGACTAAGGTCATAACATTTGGTTAAGCATCCCCACCTCACCTTGCAAGGAGTAGGCTGAAAAAGGCCTGAATAAACAACAAACCCAGGAGCTATTATATGAGCTCAAACCCAGATGAATACAGAGAACTGAACCTCAAAGTTACCAATGATGAGTCAGAAACATCAGACAAAGAAGAGACAGAGAACCCCATGTTGAAGGAACTAGATAAAATATATTGGGAGGCAAAAGAGCAGGGATACATCAACATGAACTACTGTATTTATAGGATTTGGGTATGTCTAGCACCTAATGTCTAATGTCTAATGGGACCCACAAGGGAACAATGGGGTATACAGACATTGATCCGATTGTCCATGGGAATCATGGATTCCAACACCCTGAAGTACCTGAAGAACCAACAGAAGAAACACATGATAAACCTGGAGCAAACCCAGCAGAAGAAGAAGTACTATCAGAACTTTTAAATGAACTTGACCTAGCAGAGGAAGAGTTAATTCATCAGGAGAACCTAGAACAGGAGAAATTAGATGAATCAAGCTCAAACAAAACAGAATCAGAATCAGAAACCAATCTAGACATGACTGACAATGCAGTAGTACCTACAACAGCACCCAGTGGAAAAGGCTTAGTGCTAGACCCTGGATTCTTCAATGGTATCTGTACTAAATTTGATGATTGGTAGAGAGCAATGATGTTCTTCATGAAGTTCAACAAGATAGTCTCAGCAGATGACAAGGCTATAGTAGTCCTAGCCAGACTACAAGGAGGAACAGTAGGAGCCTATGCAGCCATGAAAGCCCCACAAATCTTAGATGGAGAAGACTTAGTAGATTGGAAGACATTCTCCGAGGATTTTAGAAAAACCTTCTCCAACAATGCCTCAAATAGCAAAGTGGAATGGCAAATTGAGAAATTCAAACAAGGGAACAAAAACACAGCTAACTACCTAATCAAGTTCCAAGTCCTAAAAAGCAAGGCAAAAACAGACAACAAATATGCAATGTTCCTGCTCAAGAAGAATGCCAAACAAAACATCATCCACACCATTATGGGCTATCTACCCAGTGCCAGACTGGACACCTATGCAGAATGGACTGAGGCTATCCTTACTGTTAGACAGAGATATAAAGCATCAGAATATTAAGGAGATAAGAAAACCAATACTGGAATGACTTATGGAGGAATGGGAGAACCAATGGAAATAGGCAGCAGGCACCACATCTTCAATGCAAAAGGAGAACCAAAATGCTACAATTGTGGTGTTTTCAGCCATATTGCCAAGGACTGCAAGAAACCCAAGGGGTTAACCTGTTACAACTGCAGAAAAACAGGCCATATTGCCAAAGTCTGCACTGTGCCAAAGAAGGTACAAATCTGAGCAGTAGAAGAAGCCAACCCAGGAGAACAGAAGGATTTTTCTGAAGACTCCAAGTAGGTGCTGCCTTGTGAGTCAAAAAACCTGTATCTAGGATATCAGAAAAATACTACATGATTCCTTAGAAATAAAAGCGTGAATTAAACCTAAAAGGAACTATCCAAACTCCAAGAAAGGAAATCACAGTCAACACTATCATTGATTCAGGATGCACTACTAGCAGCATCAGTAAAAAGCTTGTAGACAAAGAATGAATCCCCATAAAAAAATTAAAACAAGAAATCATGGTCCTCAATGCTGACAGAACAACAAATCAAGGAGGAAAAGTTATGGAAATGGCCACTATTGAAATGGAAATCAAGGGACACAAGAAAACAATCAAAGCATCAGTAGTCCAACTCCAAGACAGAGCAGAAATATTCCTAGGACATGATTGGCTGACCAGACACAACTCTGAAGTAAACTGGAAAAAAGAAGAAATCAAATTCACCCAATGTCCACCAAACTGCCATTTTTCACACCAGAATATCCAGGTCACCGAAAAAATCTGGAGCATGGCTGTCATGGAAGATATATGAGAAGAAGAAAACAAACTGGACCTGACTGAACTAGCTGATCTGCCAGATTATGTCCAGCTGTTCACATATCTGTTCAACAAAATGACCTTTGATAAGCTGCCACAATGAACAGAGTGGGATCATGAAATAATCCTAACAGAAGACGCGCCCAGAGAAATAAGTGCCAGAACATACAACATGACAATCAAGGAACAGGACAAACTCAAAACCTTCATCAAGGAAAATCTCGAGTCAGGATACATACGACCATCAAAGTCTCCATACATAGTCCCCACCTTCTTTATCCCAAAGAAAGACAGTTCAAAATGACTAATCCAAGACTATAGACAGCTAAACAACATAGTGGTAAAAGACAAAATGCCATTGTCCAGAATCGGAGAAGTAATTGACAAGTTGGGAAAGGCGAGATACTTCAACAAACTTGACATTATTTGGGGGTACAACAACATCAGAATCAAGGAAGGAGATGAATGGAAAGTGTCATGACCCGTGCACGTTCGCCTGCTCTCACCCGCTTCCTCCGCTCATAGTCATCATTACCTTAGTCTGGCTGCATTGGGTGCTCTTCATTCTTTCTGTCAGTTGGTCCAATATCCTATTTTCCATCTTAATCTCCATTCCCTTCAACTTCTCCACTATCACCTTATAGTTAGAACTCGATTCCGGTGTCTTGTTAGGTGGCCGTCCTCGGCGGCCATCCATTCTTTGTTCACCATTACTTTCATACTTCCCGCTTTTCAGACTAGTATATAAACCTAATCCCCATGCTTGTAAATCCTCAGTCTAATTATCGACCATGATTACACCCTCTGATCCTGTTCCTCTCTGTCTCTGTTCCTCTGACCCTCTAACCCTACTCCCTCCTGAAATATGGACTTTGACGACAGCAGGAAGGCGCAACACATATGTTGAAGCCGCTGAGTCCAAATCTCATACTCGTCCAAATTCACCCGCTCTGTATGTTCTCACCCGACATCACCTGGCAGCTAACCTTTGGCCAATATCCCGCGTAACCCGATCATAACAGTATAATCAGACTCCACTCCTCTGTTGTTCCCTTGTCCCTTTATCACTAATTACTATGCCTACCATGATCACCAGGTCACAAACTGCTTCCAAAGCCTAGAAGGTTTCTGTTGCCAGAAGCTGGAAGGCCACCACACCACTTTCCTACAGAACCCCTCAATGCAGAGCTTCTCCAGTAGTATCACTCCAAAAAACCCCCTTCGAAGAGGTCTTGCAGGAAGGGCCTGATCCCGATCATGAAAATGATGAGGACTAGTTACCCGACCAAGGTGAGAACCAGAATCAGGACCCTTTTGACAATGGACCCCCAGATCCTGGAGATGGTAACGATGGTGATGATGGTGAAGCCCCTCCTGACAGTAACGCTGGTGATGACGGTGCCCCTAATCCACAATACCGAGGTTTGACAATGGCGGAAGCCATTGCACTTTTGGCCGACAAGCTAGATGATCGGGCCCGTTCTCAGCCGCCCCAAGTACCCCGAACCCCCCGCACTAAGGCCCATGAACCTAACACATTCAGCGGTGCTAACCCTGAGGAACTCCATCAGTTCCTGTTCCAATATCGGCTCTACTTTCGCTCCAACCCCTCACTCTTTCCAACCAACAACAATAAGGTGAACTTCGCACTCACCTATTTGACCGATACTGCTCTCTGATGGTTCGAGACAGCTATTGACCAAGAGGAGACTCTTGGCACTGTCCACCCATGGACCTCTGACTGGGACCTTTTTGTCCTGGAGCTCAAAACCAATTTCGGGATTACAGACCCACATGGTGAATCTGCTGAACTTTTAGACAACCTTTGGATGAAACACTCCGACAAAATCACCAACTATAATGTTGAGTTCATGCGGCTGTCATCACAGCTCAATTGGAATGACGAGGTGCTCTGCCACCAATACTACAAAGGGCTTCCGGATTGTCTCCAGGACTCCTTATCCAGTTGCCCCACTGGTAAGCCCACCACTTTCATCCTGATGCGGGAGATTACTCTCCTCTTCGATAACCGTTATTAGGAGTGTCAGTGTGAAAAGACTCGGGCAAAGTCGGCTGCCGAAACAGCATCTGCTTCTCTTAGCAGGAGGCCTGGCCAGAACCCATCCTCTTCCACCAACACCAACAACACCAACAACACCAGCAGCACCAACAACAAGCCCAACAACACCAGTACCAAGGGCAACAACTCCAAGCCCTCGACGTCTACTGCTACCCCCTCCTCTTCTGCCTCGAAGTCCACTTTGTCGGTGAAGCCCAATTTGACTGACAAGCTCGGCAAGGATGGCAAGCTGACTACCAATAAGCGCAAACGGTGCTTGGACAACAACCTCTGTCTCTTCTGCAGAAACATAGGACACAAGGTGAGTGAGTGCAGGAAGAAAGCTGCCTTGGCCGTGAAGGCTGTGGCCCGACTCGCTGAGGTGGTCAACAGGAACTCTGATAAGAGTTCGGGAAACTAAGTAGCGGTCCTCGAGACTCTGCACTAGCTGAGGACTGCATTGTACTCACTTGTGCCACAGAGTGTTTCTGACTCAATATGTCCACTCTTTCTGATCCCAACTCCTTTCAACTGTCTATCTCCTCCTCGCTCATCCTCTCCCCCTCCGATACCCATTTCAAGGCCCTCATTAATAGTGGCTCTACACACTGCTTCGTGGATATTGACTTTATCTGCTCTCATGACCTCCCGACCTCACCCATTCCTCCTGTTGAGCTCCATCTTTTTGATGGTTCTTCTAGTGCTTTCATTACTGAACTTGCGAACATCCCAGTCATCTTTGGCTGTGGTAAATCTATGACTCTGGACTTCTTCGTCACTCAACTCGACTCTTCTTGCTCCATGGTTCTGGGATACAACTGGCTCACCCGCTACAATCCGTTGATTGACTGGGCCATGGGCAGTATTACTTTCCGACCACCACAGCTCAAAATTCCTGTCACTCCTCCCTGTGTTGCGACTGCCTCTGCTGCATCCACACATTCCTTGGTGCCCATTTTGGCCACACCTGCTCCCATAGATCCACAGTCCTCTCTGCCCTCTGCCTCCATGTGTCCCCATATCTCCCTAGTGAACGCTGTTGCATTCCTGTGTGCCACATGCATTCCTGGTTCAGTTCAATTCAGCCTTAACCTCAATGACCCGTCGATGTCAGCTGCTTTGGCTGCCATCAACGAGGAACCTAATGATTGGTCTAACATCCCCAAAGCATATCGCGAGTTTGCCAACATTTTCAGTAAAGCGAAGGCCAACATACTTGCCAAACATAGACCCTATGACCTCCAAATCAATCTGGAAGAAGGTGGCCAACCTCCCATTGGTACTATCTACTCTCTGTCCCAGACTGAACTGGAGGCCCTCCATGAATTCATTGAGGAAAACCTTGCCATTGGCTTCATCCGCCCTTCCAACTCCCCTCATGGAGCTCCAGTCCTTTTTGTCAAGAAGAAGGATGGCTCCCTCTGACTCTGTGTCGACTTCCGAGGTCTCAACCGTATCACAAAGAAGGATTGCTATCCTCTTCCGCTTATATCTGACCTACTCAACTCTCCACACAAAGCCCATATTTACACCAAGATCGACCTCCGCCATGCTTACCATCTTGTTCGCATCGCGGCTGGTGATGAATGGAAGATGGCCTTTCTGACCTGCTATGGCTCATTCGAATGGCTTGTTATGCCCTTCAGCCTTACTAACGCACCTGCTGCTTTCCAGCAGTTCATGAACGACATCTTCAAGGATCTCCTAGATGTTTGCATTACAGTCTATCTTGACAATATCCTCATCTACTCCAACAACCTCAGCAACCACCACAAGCAGGTTAAGGATGTATTAAAGTGGCTCCACAAACATGGCCTCTATGCCCACGTGGATAAGTGTGAGTTTGAATCCAATACCATTGAATACCTTGGCTACGTCCTCTCCCCTGAAGGTCTCAGAATGTCTGAGGAAAAGGTCAAGATCATCTAGGACTGGCCTGAACCAAAGAAGGTCAAGGACATACAGTCCTTCCTCAGCTTCACCAACTTCTACCGTCACTTCATCTACAACTACTCTGACATCGTCATCCCACTGACCCGCCTCACCCAAAAGGGCATGGTGTGGAAATTCAGCAATGACTGTCGAGAAGCTTTCAGATTATTGAAGGACACCTTTATCTCAGCACCTGTCCTCACTCACTGGATACCCGACGCTCAGATTATTGTTGAGACTGATGTATCCAACTATGCGCTAGCAGCCATCCTCTCCATCATTACCAAGGATGGTGAAGTTCACCCCATGGCATTCCACTCCCGCACCTTCAGTCCTGCCGAGCTGAATTATGATACCCACGACAAGGAACTCCTGGCTATATTTGAAGCTTTCAGGATTTGGCGGCACTACTTCGAAGGTGCCCCTCTTGCGATCGACATTGTTACTGATTACAAGAATCTAGAATACTTCTGTACCACGAAAATCCTCACCTGCCGCCAAGCCCACTGGTCCGAGTTCCTCTCCCAGTTCAACCTCATGATTCACTTTCGCCCCGGCTGACTAGGGACAAAACCCGACGCTCTTACTAGACAATAGGACATCTACCCTAAAGGGGGGAATAATGACTACGCTACAGTCAATCCTCACAACTTCAGACCCGTCTTTACTCATAAACAGCTTTCAGCCTCTGTCTGCGCTACATACCTATATGCCCCTTCCCTTCGCACAGCCACGATCATTGACCTTGATCAACTCCACTCTGATATCCTCTCAGCTCTCCCACTTGACCTGTCCACAGCCACTCACATAGCTAAACCAGAAGGACGGTGGTCCATCGACTTGGCTGGTTTTCTCCACCTTGATGACAGGATCTATGTTCCTGATGCTAACAAGTTATGACTTCGAGTCTTACAGTACAAACATGATCACATCCTTTCTGGCCACTTTGGTCAGAACAAGACTCTTGAACTTGTCCGTAGAGACTACACTTGGCCCGACATCCAGTCGGCTGTCAAGGACTTCTGTAAGTCATGTATCACTTGTATGCGATCTAAACCGCAGCGCCACAGGCCATATGGACTTCTCAAGCAACTCCCCATCCCTGAATGACCCTGGAACTCTATCTCTATGGACTTCATTGAGAAGCTCCCTACCTCCTCTGAGTTCGATACTATCCTCGTTATCATCGACAGACTCACCAAACAATCCCTGTTCATTCCTACCCATGACACAATCACATCGGCTGAGCTAGCCCAACTATTCGTCATTCATGTATTCTCGAAGCACGGTGTTCCTGAACACGTCACGTCCGATCATGGCTCCAAGTTCGTCTCGCACTTCTTCTGGTCGCTTGGAAAAGCACTGGACATGAAGTTGCATTTCACTTCAGGTTATCACCCTGAAGGTGACGGACAGACCGAATGGACCAACCAGACCCTCAAGCAATACATTCATGTCTACTGCAATTATCAGCAGGACAACTGGGCAGAATTACTTCCACTAGCTGAGTTCACTTACAACAACGCTCCTAGTGCCATGACTGGTGTTTCCCCATTCTTCGCTAACAAGGGTTATCACCCGAACATCACAGTTTACCCCGAGAGAGATTTAGCTTCTAGGTGGGCCCGACAATTTGTTGTCGACCTCGACGAACTCCATGACGTGCTAAAGGCTGAGATCAAACTTGCTCAAGGACGTTACCAGACATCTGCTGACACCCACAGACTTCCTTCGCCTGACTTCACCATTGGTCAGAAAGTCTTCATCAAGGCCAAGTTCTTCTGCATGACTCAGCCATCCAAAAAGCTCTCTGAGAAGTATCTCAGTCCTTACGAGATTATAGCACAACCTGGTTCTGTTTCATTCACTCTCAAACTTCCTGACTCACTTCATGCCGTTCACCCAGTTTTCCATGTCTCTATGCTAGAACCTGCCACACCCAACACCTTCGACGGCCACTCTGAGCTGCCTCCCCCGCCTGTCGAGGTTGAAGGTGAACCAGAGTACAAAATTGCTCATGTCATTGACTTGAAAATTGACTGCCAGCGAGCTTGCAAGCTTTTGTACAAAGTCATCTGGTTAGGTTATGAAGACATTGAAGAAGAGTCTTCCTGGTTACCTGCTCTGAGCTAGCACATGCAGCTGAACTTCTTGCAGACTTTCATTCCTCTTATCCTTCTAAGCCTGGACCTTTGAATACTCTATGATTTTTTCCTTACTTAAATTTCTTTCACACTTTATTACAGACAGACAAATCAGTTTATTGCTCATTATCAAATTTATGTAAAGTCCAAAATACAAGGAGAAGATGGCCGTGGATCACTGGGCAGCTTTACCCGACTCAGTCACTTTGTCTGCTCCTCCCTCTACCTCCATTACTACCTCCGTTTCCTCCTGGGTTTCACCCGACTTGCCCGCTTCCTCATTGTCATTGTCATTGTCATTGTCATCTACCAGTGCCTGGGCATCCATCACCTTCTGGACTATCAGCCCAATGCTGTACTGATACCCGCCATTCCTGATGACTGCAGCCTCAACATTCCTTCCAAGCTCATTCGCCCGCTCCAGCCGCAGCAACTGCTCCTCTCCAATCTCAATCAGCTGATCCGTCCTCACCCCTTGATCCTCCATAATGGACGCAATCCACTCCAGGATATCGTTTTGGTGAGTAAGGAGAGCCACAAGTTGATCATTGCTGACCCAAGATACTTGGGTGGCGATAGTGTTTGGCTGACAATGGGTGGATGGAAGGCAACAGGCCTTCTTTGACAATGAACATTCGAGGCACTTGGTGACCTCGCAACTAGAACGGCCATTAGCACAATCACTGGGAAGCTAAGTGTTACTTACCTTGACATCGACTCCCTGATTGTGCAAGGATCACCATTGTCAAGACATTGCTCGCACTTATTAGGTCCACCCATCTTGACCTTCTTTCTGTCGACAGCAGTTGGCTCGTCCTTACCCGATTCCCTCCAGTCTGGGTCTGGCTTGCCTCTGAAATCCGACTCTTCATCAACACATTTCCTTTTCAACGATGGCAGTGCCTTCCCAACCCACTCCTTCGTGATCTTCCGTTGATGTTGCTTCTTGGCCACTATCTTTTTATCCACATCCTCAGCAGCCTTACACTTTCCTTCACGTTTACTCACCCGCGCCAACTCTTCACGTTGCTCCTCCTCCTGTGCCTCTCGTTCATTGCATTCCTTCCTCTCCCGTGCCTCTTGCTCCTCCCGCTCCTTCTTTTCCCATGCTTCTCATTCCGCCCGTTCCTGCCTTCCTTGCTCCTCGCTCTCCTCCAATTCGCACAGCTCGTGTTCTGCCTGCCATTCTGCCTCCTCCTGCCTTTCCAGCTCGAGCCGCTTGCATTCGTGCATGGCCTCCAGCTCAGCCCATTTCTCCATGGCAGTTTTCTTGTTGGAGCTAGACATGGGAGTGGTCGAGGTGGTGGTTAGAGTAGAGAATAGGACCGTAAAATTTCCAAGGTGACGGAATTTATATGCACCATCAAAAGTCTAATTAGAGATTCCCATGGTTCGATTTCATGGCCTTGAGGGCTTGGCCCTAATGGGGGGATACTGTCATGACCCGCGCACATTCGCCCGCTCTCACCCGCTTCCTCCGCTCATAGTCATCATTACCTTAGTCCGGCTGCATTGGGTGCTCTTCATTCTTTCTGTTAGTCAGTCCAATATCCTGTTTTCTATCTTAATCTCCATTCCCTTCAACTTCTCCACTATCGCCTTATAGTTAGAACTCGATCCTGGTGTCTTGTTAGATGGCTGTCCTCAGCGGCCGTCCATTCTTCGTTCACCATTACTTTCATACTTCCTGCTTTTCAGACTAGTATATAAACCTAGTCCCCATGCTTGTAAATCCTCAGTCTGATTATCGACCACGATTACACCCTCTGATCCTGTTCCTCTCTGTCTCTGTTCCTCCGACCCTCTGACCCTACTCCCTCCTGAAATATGGACTTTGACGACAGCAGGAAGGCGCAACACATACATTGAAGCCACTGAGTCCAAATCTTGTACTCGTCCGAATTCACCCACTCCATACGTTCTCACCCGATGTCACCTGGCGGCTAACTTTCAGCCGATATCCTGCGTAACCCGATTGTAACAGAAAGCAGCATTTCTGACCAACGAAGGGCTATTCAAACTGACTGTAATGTATTTCGGATTAAGTAACTTACCTGGAACATTCTCCAGGATGATGACAAGTATCTTCCAAGACCTACTACAAAACAGGGACATTGTAAACTATATGGACAACTTTGCAATCCCAGGAGACACCAAGGAACAACTAAGAGAAAGAACAATACAGTTCCTGATATGAGTGGCAGAATACAACCTCTGCTTTAAACAGACAAAATACATATTTGACACCAAAGAAATCCCTATATTGGGAGTGAAAATAGGACATGGGCACATTGAAATGGAGGAAGAGAAAGTCAAGGCAGTATGAGACTGGCCTGAGCCCAGAAACAAAAAGGGAGTAGAACACTTTCTAGGCTTTGCCAATTACTACTGCCAATTCATAAAGAACTTCAGTAAAATCATGACCCCCCTCAACCAGCTCAAAGGAGCTACCAAATGGAACTGGAAAGAAGAACACCAATTAGCATTGGATGAACTAAAACAATGAATCACTGAAGAACCCACCTTGACGCTGCCACAGAGAAAAGGACAATTTCAAGTAGAAGTTGACACCTCAAACTATGCACTAGGAGGGGTCCTATCACAGGAACAAGACAAGAAATGGCACCCAATTGTATTTACATCATGTATACTCTCCCTAGTAGAACGGAACTATGAAATCTATGACAAGGAATTACTAGCCATTATTCACACCCTAAAAGAATGGCAATACTACCTACTAAATACAGAGGAAAAATTTGAAATCTGGACAGACCACAAAAACCTCAAATACTATAGAGAACTGCAGAAGCTCAACAGACAACAAGCAAGATGGTACTTGAGATTGCAAGACTACGACTTCATGCTGTGACATGTACCAGGCAAAATAAACACAAAAGCAGACCTGCTATCCAGAATTCGCCAAGAACCAGACGAAGAGAATGACAGACTAATCACTATGATCCGAGAAAGTTGGCTACAAGACAAACCAGAAAATGAAGAAAATTCTGAAGAAGCCATCCTGCTCCACACAAAACTATTCATCACACCAACATTCACAGACCGGTAAAGAGGCAGAAATAGAATACTAAATGTGATATGGATGTACAGCTTAGATTAAGCTGACAGAATAGATTTTTAAAGATTTCTGCACAAGACAAGTTCATGGGGAGGCAATCTGACAATATGAGGGACAACTCCACAAAATAACACAAAACAATGACATGTAGAGAACACTAGAATAGCTAACTACCTTTGCTAAGAAGAGTAAAGCCAAGTTACACTGTAAAAAAGTGCAACTCGCGTCCTTTATCCAAGAAGTCAATAAGACACAGAACCTCAGGTACTCCCTAAGATTCACCCTTATCAAGTTAACGACCAGAAGTGCACTGTCCTACACTTGTGATACACCAAGTACCAGGGTGTAGCAATGCAATACACTCTTAATCTAAGCTCACTTCACAAGTAAGCCTAAGGTCTTCTTCTTAGATCAAAAGGTCTCAACCTTAGCTCAAGTCACTTAGTCTAGTTAATCTTGAAAGAACTTATTACTTTGCTTCGCTCAGGCACAATAGATCACTTTTCACTGTACTCTGAAGGCTGGGCAATGGCTAGTAGGTTCCTTGCCACGTCTGACACCTCAGAGGGGGTTTATATATTATTTGGGTGCTCATTATGACAAGATAATGATTACATGACTAGGAACATATTATCAAGCAAGGTACAAACCGGTAGATTAGATCATGTGCCAAGAGAGCCACAACCTGTTAGATTAGTGAAACATTGGAAATACAGAAGGATTCCGGGTATCCATTTGTTCTGGGCTGTGTTTTAGCCTGTTCTCTAGGTCTGCATTCTTCTCTAAATATGTAGAACATCTAAGATTTCAGATGTTGCGTGAACTATTCTCCTACATGTCCCCATGGATTGTATGCGAACATGTCCATGCGCGTCATTAGTGCTGAGTGTTGTTCATTAATCTAACAATGGTGGCATTTCCTTGTGAGCACGCTGATCATTCTTTTAGATTAAGCATATCAGACTTATTTCCCAAGTCTAGGCTCATTGGAGGGGTTCCGTAGCTCTGTATAGACATATTGGAATGGTTTTACCGCCTGGTCCAGCCGGAATCATGACTGGTCATATGATACACTTTAGAATTGCTTTTTGTTAAGCACAGTGGTCATCCCATAGCTGCTGCTATCCGTCATCAATGGCCATAGTGTTCTACAGTGATCGAGTACTCTTTTATTATACTGTTGGGCTCTTAGATTAGGTCATACTACTACAGAAAGGTTCAATGCAATCGTTAGATTAGGCTTGTATGCCTTAGATTAGTGATTTTCATGCGTGAAAATGGCTTTGCTGTTACACTGGATAAAGGCAAACCACTGAAGGGAAACAAGCATCACTGCAGAACTTCTAGACAAAGAATCTGATATCATGGAACATGATGGAATAATCTACAAGAAAGCCAGTATGTACATACCACTGGACCCTGCACTCCGGGAAGAAATATTACAACAATACCATGATGCACTGGACATGGGACACCCAGGACAACACAGGATGATTGAACTGATCACCAGGGACTACTGGTGGCCAATGATACAAAACAACACCAAAAAATATGTCAAAGGATGCCAGAACTGCCAAAGGAATAAACCTTGCATAGCACCATTGAAGACACCACTACACCTACTCCTGATACATAACAGACCATGGGAGGAGATAAGCATTGATCTCATCAGACCATTACCAGAATCAGAAGGAAAAGATGCCATTCTGGTGATTGTCAACTGATTCATGAAAATGATACAACTCATACTAACAAAAATAAACGTATCCTCAAAAGGAATTGCACAACTTTACAGGAATGAAATATGGAAGCTACAGTACATGGAGTACCACAGAAAGTCCTTAGTGACTGAGGACCACAGTTTACATCAGAATTCACCAGAGAATTGTTCAAGGGGCTAGGGATAGAACAAACCCTATTAATAGCCTGCCACTCCCAAACAGATGGACAAACTGAATGAATTAACTAAGAAGTCAAAACGTACCTATGTTTATACTGCAACTATAAACAAGACAACTGGGTGAATTGGCTACCCATGGCCAAATTCCAGTACAATGACAAGAAACATAGTAGAATACAAGTAACACCTTTCTACCTCAATTATAGATGGCACCCCTGGAAAGGGAAGGACCATGGAACAACAGACAACCCTAGTAGCACCAAGTTCCTAAAACAACTGTGAAATGCAAGAGACAACTCTACAGTGGCACTACGATCATACCAAGAAAAGATGAAACAGACCCATGATAACAGCAAGTTACACATAACACAATATCAAGCCAGTGATGAAGTATGGCTAGAAAATGCAAATATCTATACCAATCAACCATCAAAGAAGCTAGGCCAAAAAAGGTATGGGCCTTTCCAAATCAAGGAAAAGATAGGAAAAGTGGCATACTGGCTTGCCCTACCAGAAGGATGGGCCATCCATGATGTGTTCAATGAACAGCTGTTAACTCCAGTACAGAAAGTGGCATTCCTGAGTCAGCAAAGATTACTAGTGCCCAAACCAGTAATCATCAATAACGAAGAAGAATACAAGGTAGAAGAGATCTGAGGACAATGAAAACAGGGACAGGGATATCAATTTCTAGTACACTGGAAGGGGTATAGCAATGAGGATGATATGTGGACAGCAGAGTCAAACCTGATGAATGCTCAAGACACAATAGCAGAATACCAAAAAAGACATCTAGAGGATACCCATAAAAGGGGGGGCAGAAAAACCAAAAAGTCATCAACCAGACAAAGGAACTAGTCAAATATGCCTTCCTCCCAAGCCAACTGCATTACTATCCACTCCCTTGTCCACCCCAACCCAACCACAATCTCTTCTGTCCCCCTCCCAGAACTAGGCAGTGGCCAAGCACCTGCACCCCAAGACACTCACTACAACCTTGCCACCACACCATCCCCAGTACAAGGGCTTCTCGAAACCCTACTAAAAGACATCAACAAGGCCACCAACAGTGAGATAGAAACCATCACCACCCAAAACAAGTGACTAGTCATCAATTGACACATTGCTCTCACCACTGTATGCATCACCTTTGCCGATATGTATGCAGGATTCACCAACACATCCTTATCTACCAACCAGCACATCCCAGCCATTTTCTGAGCCTTAGACCAGTCTACACTCACACCCAGTAAACAAGACTGCATCCACAGCCTCCACAACCATATTGACCTTGGGCTTGAAGTTTTCAAGCACCTTGACATTACAGACATATTTCTGGAACTTGCCAATGTAGCCATGAATCTACTCAGACATGACAAAACCACCAAAGACCCAGAAATAGACTCCCTTGTCAACAGAATCCACAGCACCCTCTCTGAACTACACAACACAATCAATCCCATGCTACCAACTCATGCCAACACCCCTATGGATGAAGAAACCACCATCTCCATAAAAGAAGAAGTCAACTCCCTCTGCCATTTCATAAAAACCATTACCCCACCACAGCTCATATTGGTTTTTCTCCCACTCATAAGATTCCACACTGTATTACCAGGCCAAGAAAAGGATCAACACTATTGGAAAATAATAGTCAAGAACTACTGGGACAACTCCACCACAACCAACTTCCCATTCAACAGTGTCCCAGTCCCTATCTGTCAAGATGGACAAAGCCACTTACCCATCTTCTTTGCATGGTCAAATAATGGAAAATATCTCATTGGAGCCACCAAGAAAGCCCTCACCTCCACTGTAGTCAATGGTGATTTTGATGAAGCTTTCTGAGGCATGAAGCCAAATTGGGGGGTATTGTTATGGGTTTCCACTAATCAATTCATATTCCATTATCATCTGCATTCCCATCTATTAGTATATCTGTTTCAGCTATTCCTATCAAGCAATCTCTGAGTATAACTCATATTAACTACCATGCCAGCCTCATTGGACATTTCATGTAGTTACTCCATCCATTCAACTGGATGACCTCTTGTATTTAAGCATACATACATCCACTGTATTTGGTACACTTAACCACCTGGTTTCCTTTCCTTACTCACCCTCAAGACTTAGCCCAAGCTGCAACCTGAGGTCTTATCAGACTAAGGTCATAACAGTTTTATGTAGTTACCCCATCCATTCAACTGGATGGCATTCTCATATTTAAGTATACATACACCCACTGTATTCAGTATGCTTAACCACCTGGTTCCTTCCCCTTACTCGCCCTCAAGACTTAGCCTAAGCTGTAATCTGAGGTCTTATCAGACTAAGGTTGTAACATTTGGTTAAGCATCCCCACCTCACTTTGCAAGGAGAAGGCTGAAACAGGCCTGAACAAACAGCAACCCAGGAGCTAGTATATGAGCTCAAACCCAGATGAATATAGAGAACCAAATCTCGAAGTTACAGATGATGAGTCAGAAACATCAAACAAAAAAGAAACAGAGAACCTTAAAGTACCTGAAGAACCAGCAGGAGAAATACATGATGAACCTGGAGCAAACCCAATAGGAGAAGAAGAAGTATTATCAGAACTTCTAAATGAACACAACCTAGCAGAAGAAGAGCTAACACATCAGGAGAACCCAGCACAAGCACAGGAGAAATCAGATGAATCAAGCTCAGATGAAATAGAATCAGACATTGACTTAGACATGACTGACAATGCTGTAGCACCCATAGCAACACCCAGTGGAAAAGGCTTAGTGCCAGACCCTGGATTCTTTGATGGCACCTGCACCAAATTCAATGATTGGTGGAGAGCAATAACACTCTTCATGAAATTCAACAAGATAACCTCAGCAGACAACAAAGCCATAATGGTCCTAGCCAGACTGTGAGGGGAAACAGCAGGAGCCTATGCAGCCATGAAGGCCCCACAAATTCTAGATGGAGAAGACTCAGTAGACTGGAAGGTGTTCTCCAAAGATTTCAGAAAGATGTTCTCTAATGATGCCTTAAACAGTAAGGCCAAATGGCAAATTGAGAAATTCAAGCAGGGCAACAAAAACACTGCTGACTACTTAATTGAATTTGAAGTCCTAAAAAGCAAGACAAAGACAGATAGCAAACACACAATGTTTTTGCTCAAAAAGAATGCCAGACAGGACATCATCCATACTATTACAGGATACCTACCCAGTGCCAGGCCAGATACCTATGCAGAATGGACAGAAGCCATTCTTGCCATTGGACAAGGATACAAGGCATCTGAATACTGAGGAGATAGGAAAACCAGTACCAGAACAACATATGGGAGAATAAGTAAACCCATGGAGATAGGGAGTAGACACCACATTTTCAACACCAAAGAAGAGCCCAAATGTTACAATTGTGGCATCTTTGGACATATGGCTAAAGATTGCAAGAAGCCCAAGGGGTTAACTTGCTACAACTGTGGGAAAACTGGCCATATAGCAAAAACATGCACCACACCCAAGAAAGTACAAATCCATGGAGTAGAGAAAGAAGAAAAGAAGGATTTTTCTGAGGACTCCAAGTAGGCACTACCTTGAGAGTCAAGAAGCTTATATCTAGGATATCAGACAAATTCTACATGATTCCTCAGAAATGAAAGCGCAAACTAAATCTGAAAGGAAGAATACAAATGGCAGAAAAAGAAATTATAGTTGACACCATTGTTGACTCAGGATGCACCACCAGCAGCATCAGCAAGAAGCTTGTAGATGAAGAACAAATCCCCATGAAAAAACTAAAACACAAGATTACAGTACTAAACACCAATGGCATAGCAAACCAAGGAGGAAAAGTCACAGAAATGGCCACCATTGAGATGGAAATCAAGGGACACAAAGAGACAATTGAAGCATTGGTGGCTCAACTACAAGACAGGGCAGAAATATTCCTAGGACATGATTGGCTGATCAAACATAACCCCAAAGTAAACTGGGAGACAGAAGAAGTCAAATTCACCCAATGCCCACCAAACTGCCAGTTTCTGCACCAAAATATCCAGACCACAAATAAAATCCAGAGTATAGCTACCACCAAAGATATTTGGGAAGAGGAAGATGAACCAGATCCAACTGAGCCAGCTGATCTACCAGACTACATCCAACCATTCACACATCTCTTCAATAAAACAACCTTCAACAAACTACCAGAATGAATGGAATGGGATCACAAAATAATCCTGATGGAAGATGCACCTAGGGAAATAAGTGCTGGAACATATAACATGACAGTCAAGGAACAAGATGAACTCAAAGCTTTCATCAAAGAAAACCTCAAGTCAGGATGCATATGACCATCAAAATCCCCATATGCAGCACCCACCTTCTTCATTCCAAAGAAAGATGGTTCAAAACAACTAATCCAAGACTACAGATGGTTAAACAGTGTAGTGATAAAAGACAAAACACCCTTGCCTAGAATTGGAGAAGTAATTGATAAACTGGGAAAAGCAAGATACTTTAACAAACTCGACATCATTTGGGGATACAACAATGTCAGAATCAAGGAAGGAAATGAATGGAAAACAGCCTTCTTGACCAATAAAGGGTTATTCAAGCCAACTGTAATGTATTTCAGGTTAAGCAACTCACCCAGAACATTCTCCAGGATGATGACAAGCATCTTCCAAGACCTGCTGCAAAACAGAGACATTGTAAACTACATGGATGATTTTGCAATCCCAGGAGATACCAAAGAACAGCTAAAAGAACAAATGACATGATTTTTGGAGCAAGTGTCAAAATACAACCTCTGCTTTAAACAGTCAAAATGCATATTTGATGCCAAAGAAATTCCTATGTTGGGAGTAAAAATAGGGCATGGACATATCAAAATGGAAGAAGAAAAAGTCAAGGCAGTATGAGATTGGCCCAAACCCAAAAACAAGAAAGGAGTAGAATGCTTCCTAGGATTTGCAAACTACTACTACTGATTTATAAAAGGTGTTACGTGCGTTACCTTACTTCGCAACCGGGCCCGGATCATCTCCACTCAGGGAGAGGTTCAACGCTATAGCCCAGGAGTATTTGACAAGTCTCAATGACTTCTGTGCAGGCTTCGGATCGCTCCCTCGAGTAGAAGCTCGTGCTTGCCTGAGAAGTCCGAGTTAAGTGTCACTGCAGTCCCCAAGGTTGTTAGCCTTGTAGCAGACGAGCGAAGATAAGGAAGCTTGTTACTAGAATAACCTAAAGTGATACAAAGTACTACTTAAGGTTTATATACTAGCTACGAATAGGAGATGAGAGATTACGTAGTAAGTAGATATGAGTCAATGAGAACTACTACAGGTTAATTGGTAATCTAAGGAATCATAGGGATAGGTGAAATGAATAGAAGAACGAGTACGAGTCATAAGAAGATGGAGCCAGGTAAAGAGAAGTACGATGATGGGAAAGATGAAGGTGAAACAGGAACATGATTCAGAATGAATCATAAGAAGTAAAGGTAGAAGTACATGTGATAAATAAATAAAGAACAGACCGGGGTATACAAGAAGAATGGAAAGTCCGTACGGAAGGTTAATACATTAATGCGGAGAGTCCGGGGGTGTGGTAAGTTCGTAACATTAGCCCGTCTCTAGGTAAATTACTCCGAAATTTACGCGGATAGGACTGAGTAGTCCAAAGATACTCCGTCATCGTAATATTCATTGTCGAAGGCATCACGGGGGTTTTCCAGGACTTGTTCTTGGAAACGTTGTTTCATATTTTCCACGGCTTGGACGTGGTCGACGTATTTCGGACAATCTTCTGGCTTGTGTTTCGGGTTGAGAGTTTCGCAGAGTTGGCAGAAGTATTGGGGGCAGGTCCAGCGGTAATGGCCAGGGCGGGTTTTTCGACAAATGGGACAAGTGGTATGGGCACAATCACTGGCCCAGTGACCTACGGCAGGAAGGTGAAGTTTGGCACATTTTTCACAAAAGGCCTTCGGGTCGAAGTTCGGGTTGTTCATAGCTCGGGGTTGGGTTGGGGTTCTTCCTCGTCCTGAGTTAGGATCGAGGGGTTTTCGAATAGGTTTCGGAGGTTTAGAAGTTGATCCAGTTGGCCCATTAAGTTGTGTATGGCCATTTCGAATCGTTCAGGTGGGATTTGTCCGTCTGGATGGGAGAGATGTGGATGGGGAAGGTACATGCGGTTTGGGGGAGGGTTCTCTCGTGGGGGAATCGGCTCGTTGGTGTGGTCTGACCTTAGAAGGGCCAGTTCGCTGGTTGGGTGGGATAGGCTTAATGCTATGCTCGTTGAGGTAGCGGGCGTAAGCCTGAGGTAATCCAAGGCTTCGTGATGCCTGGATAAATAGGGCCACTCGATCGGTAGCGTGCTCATAATCCCGAGAAAGATGTTCGAGCTGTGAAATGGCGTCACAGATAAAGCGCCAGTGATTTCGCTGATTGGCATTATATAGATATTCGGTACGGAAGCGAGTTCGATGGCCTCCCTTGAGGACCATCGTGCGGAGGGATCCCTCAGATGAGAAATCAGTTCTAGCCCATAACTCCATGGGCGAAGGTCTATCGTTCGTAGAGGGGGGTTCGGGGGAGAAGCTGCTTCGTCTGTCGGGGTCTCGGTCGGATGGGTTGGCTGTGATGTAACCCGCGGCCGAGTGTTCGGTGGGGTGTAGTTTGTCCCAGGCTGACCTGGGGGGTTTCGGATTGACGGTGGTAGCTGTGGGGGACTTTGGAGAGGGGCCGGCGGTAGAGGGGGGAATGTGTTGTTGGTCGAGGACAGGAAGTTCTGCCCTAACAGATTTCGGGATCCCAGCTCGCTCCGAGGGGAGTGTTGGGGTGGGGTTGTCGGCCCGGATTGGGTAGACATACTTTGGTTTCGGTGACCAGAGGAGCCGCTGTGGGGTTGATTTCGTGTCGTAGGTGGCGGTATGGGGAGTGGCTCCAGCGACGACATTGGAGAAAGAGACTGGCGGGTCTCTCGGTTCGGGATTGTTGGATGGGTTTGGTACCTCTGTTCGCTGGGGATTAGGTTGGGATACAGCGGGGCTGCTTCCCATTCTTGTTGGGTAGGTGAGTCTATCCCAGGAGGTACTGGGAGATGATTCGGTGGAGGGGGGAATGTAGATGCAATCTGGACTGACGAAGACGTCGACCCAGAATTGTTTGTTCTGGTCTGCGAATTGTTGGAGCTCGTCTTTGGTAAAGACAGCATTCGGGAGGGTGATAATGGGTTTTTCGAGCAGTTCGTTAATTTGGACAGTGGGGAGAATTGGGGTTTCGTGGCCCACAGGTGTGACGGTGGGAGGGTAGGATATAGAAATATGAGGGGAGGAGGGGAGAGAGTGGGCCTTTCTGATTGGGGAATTGTTCTTTGTAGAAAAGGAAGAGATTGAAGAGAGGGAAGGAGAGGGGGATGAGGCTACAATGGCCGCTTTCTTTCCCTTCTTATAGTTCTTCTGGGTTGGTGCCATTGGTGGTTCGGTTTGTGGAAGTGTTGTTAAGGAATGATGGAGAAGTTGGGTGAATCCTGGATTATTTATATCTTTTAGGTGGGATGGGAACTAGGTGGTGTTCTCGTTGGTATTTTTGTAACATTTCTTGGGCATGTGGTAAGAGTTGTGCTTCGTTTTCCCAAGAGTTTTCTTCGTGGCTGTAACCTTTCCACTTGATGTAGTATTCCCTTTGTTTATTCTTGGTTCTATGGTTCAAGATGCCTTCGATTTCATATTCTTCTTCTCCTTCTATTATGTCAGGGAGAGGTGGTTGTGGGTTTGATCCATGGATATTGTTTTCGGTGTATTCGGAGAGAAGGGTAGCATGGAATACGTTGTGAATCTTCCATGTTTCAGGTAGTTTCAGTCAGTAGGAGAGTGGCGATAAGACTTCTTTGATGGTAAACGGTCCGAGGCGTTTTGGTGCGATCTTGTTTGATTTGAATGGGAGTTTCAGGTTTCTCCGTTCAAGCCACACTTTTTGTCCTAGGGTGAAGGGTTTGAATTTTGCTTTGATTCGTTGCTCCATGCATTCCATAGCTAGTTTGTGGGCAGCAATTCCTTCTCTTCGTGCATGGTCTAGGAGTTCTATTTGTTCTTTAGTAGTGGTGAAGTTTGATTCCTCCAGGATGGTGGGTATTCCATGGGGTTTTGTTCCGTACATGAGTTCGAAAGGGGTTTGTTTCCGGTCAGAGTGTGTTCGTGAATTATGGGAGAATTCGAGGATTGGGAGTGCTTTAGACCAGGAGGAGGGATTTCCTGTACAGTAGATAGATAGGTACGCAGCAATTTCCTGATTGAATCGTTCTGTTGTTCCATCCGATTGAGGGTGGTAGGCTGATGAGAATGATTGGGTGATTCCAAGTCGTTTCATGAGAGCTTGACTGGAGTTTGCTCGGAATCTGGGGTCACGGTCGGAGATTATCTTGTCCGGTAGTCCGAATCTGGTGTAGACCTTGTCTATAATTATGTCGGCAATTCCTTTGGCGGTGATTTCCTTTGTACAAGGAGTGAGAATTACCCCCTTCGTAAGTCCATGGTCCACTATGGACAAGATTGAGTCGAATCTGTGGGATTTTGGTAAATCGGTCAGCAGATCCATAGCGATATGGGCGAATGGTCTAGTAAATATCGGCGGTGGTATCGGTTGCAACGCAGGGTGGGAAGGATTTCGGTTAATTTTGAATTGTTGGCATTCGCTGCATCCTTTAACGTAATTTCGTACGAAGGTACTCATTCCTGGCCAATATACTTCAGCTTTGGCGAGGCGATAAGTTTCTTGTTCTCCAGGGTGTCCGACTGAAGGGTGGTCGTGGTATTGTTGGATGACACGTCGGCGGAGTTCCATGTCTTCTGGGATGATGATCTTCCCTTCGAATGTCATAAGATGTCCATGTGGTCTGGGAATCATCCCGTATTTCAGATTTATTACTTCTGGTGATTCTGATAGAAGTCGTTTCATGGCTTCCGTGGTGATTTTGTCATATTTCGATGATTTTACGATGTCGTTCTGTAATTCTTGATCAACTATGGAAATGAATAGTTCGTTGGGTAGTACAGTGATTTCCCTGAGGAATACTTCCTCAGGTAAGACAATAACATTTTCGTTGTCATTGTCATCATCTGGGGTGTGATCTGGTCGACGTGAGAGGGCATCGGCGGCAGGTATTTTGGTTCCTGGGACGTGTTCAATTGCGAAGTCGAAGTGTGAGAGGAAACCAAGCCATCGAGCTTGTCTTCTGGAGATATTTTGGGGTTTTCTCCAAAAGGTGAGGTTCTTGTGATCAGTTCATATGGTTACGCGATGTTGGGCTCCTTCTAGGTAATGTCGCCATTCTTCTAGTGCCGTGATTATGGCAAGGAGTTCCCTGTCGTGTATTTCGTAGTTTCGTTGGGTAGGATTGAATGCTTTGGATAGGAAAGCTACTGGGTGGTAGTTTCCGTTCATGTCTTGCTGTGATAAGACTGCTCCCAAGGCGTATTTTGAGGCATTGGTTTCGATAAAGAAGGGTTTTGTTTGGTCTGGCATCAGCAAAACGGGTTTCTTCATGAATTCGGATTTTAGTTGGCTGAAGGCTTCATTTGCTTTGTGTTCCCATTCGAATTTCTTTGTTTTGGATAGAAGAGCATTAAGCGGTTGAGAGATGTCGGCATAGTGATGTATGAATTTTCGGTAGAAGTTACAGAATCCCATGAATTTTCTGACATCGCGGGTAGTGCGGGGTAAAGGCCATTCTTCTATTCCACGGAGTTTGGTGTTGTCCATTTCGATCTTGTCGGGGGAGATTATCATGCCGAGATATTCTAGATGGGTTTTATTGAATTCGCATTTTTCTAGTTTCAGGTATAGATCATTGTCTTTCAAGATCTGAAGTGCTTCCAAGATAAGGCGATCCATTTCTTCCTGAGTTTTTGCGTAGATGAGGATGTCGTCCATATAGATTATAATTCCTCCTTTATCTAGCATTTTTGCGAATATGGTGTCCATCATCTTTTGGAAGGTGGCTGGGGAGTTGCACATTCCAAAGAACATGACATTCGGTTCGTAAAGTCCGATTGGAGTTTTGAATGCGGCTTTTCATTGGTCTCCTTCTCGAATACGAATGTTGTTGTATCCGAGTCGGACGTCCATTTTTGTGAATAGTTTTGCTCCTTGAAGTTTGTCCATAATTGTCATTATCATAGGAATAGGGTACGCATTCTTCTTGGTATGTTTATTTAGATAACGGTAATCTTGGCATGGTCGAAGTTTCCTGTCCTTCTTTCCTACGAAGAAGAAGGATGAGGCCATGGGAGATTCAGATTCTCGGATGTATCCTTTTCGGAGGTTTTCGTTTATGAATTTCTTGAGTTCTTCGGTTTCAAGGGGTGATAAGGGGTACGTTTTCCCTAGTTCTGGTTTAAAGGTATCCAAGAGTTCGATTTTATGGTCGTATGGCCTGGGAGGGGGGAATCGTTCGGATTTCTTCGTATCGAAGAGTGAAGCGAATTTCTTGTATTTCCTGGGTACCTTTGTATCAGTTTTTGGGGTTGATTTTTGTGCGAGACTTGTAGCTTGGGTGATCTTCGTATTGATTTCAAGTTCATGTGGAGTTTGAGTGATTTCGTAGAGCTCGTGTTCCAAATGGAATTCATCGAAATCAATGTTTTCCAAGTAGAGTTTGAGTTCATCGATAGAGAGTTCAGGTTCTTCCGAATGGATGATTGCTTCGAAGACTTTTACAGCAAGTGGGTCAAAGTCTTCGTCTAGGTAGGTGTAACGTTCGGTATCATTCATTCCATGGATGTCTAAGGCGATTTCGTTGATAGTGGTAGGTCCGTTTGTGGATTTTACGATTAAGGGTATGATGTTGTCGTTGTTTCGCCATTTGAACTCTTGAGTAGTCCAATTTATGTCTGGGTTCATTTGTTGTAGCCATGGGTATCCTAGGATTAGATCTTTGGATCCTATTCCTGAGACGTAGGCTTCGAATTGACATTGTTTTCCATCAATTAAGGTGTTCAATTCGACGCTTTCATAGATTGATCCATTTTCATTGGAGGTTCCATCCGCATTGGATACTTTGATAGGATGTTTGATAGGGCGTGTTTGTAGTCCATAGGTGTTTATAAAATTCGAGGAGATGAAGTTTCCTTTGGCTCCCAAGTCAATTAGAGCGGTGACTGGGATATTTCGTAGATGGTTCTGATTGAGTTTGATAGGGAGAAAGATTGATGCTTTATTGTCCGAGGTAGGGAGTTTTATTAGATTGATTTGTGGGTCACCCAGCGATTCCTTTACAGGATCGGGTGACGCCTTCAAAAATCCCCGAAGGGCTTGAGTGTTGGATCAGAGATATATGCTTCTCTGAATTCCATTCTTTCGTCCGTTGGGAGTTCTCTGATCATTGCTTGGATATCGAGTGCAGAGATCTTTCGGGTTTGATTTGGAGCGGCACCGGAGTAATTCCTGGAAGCTTGAGGTTGTGAGGGTTGTGCATAACGGGGTGGTTGCATGAATCTTCTTTGTGGTGGGTGGGGTCGTCTAGGAGGTGGTTTTTCCTTGGACAGGTTTGGGTCAGGATTTGGACAGTTGCTGATAAGGTGTCCAAATTTTCCGCAACCTATGCATTTCCCAGCTTTGTAGCAAGCGACTTGCTCAGCAGTAAATACAGCGTTTAGTTGTAATTCAGGGTCATCCAAGTCATAGCCTTCATGAGTGTAGTCTTGCTCTGGGGAATATAGTTCTTCGTCTTCGTAAGGTGGTTCGTAGGGGTCCTGAGGTTCTGCCTGCATTTCATGTATGGTTCATGCAGGTTGGCGATTTGGTTGAAAACGAGTGTGGTAGGTTGGTTGGAAACGGGGTGGTTGGTAGGGGGTTGGGTTTCGAGGGAAGTTTCTAGGCCACATTGCGTCGGCTTGACGATTGACAGAGTCTCATCGTACTGCATCGGTATACCATTCAGCAATGGTTTCGGGTGGTCCTTCTTTTCTAGTCCATACTTCTCTTGTGAGATTAGGATTGAGTCCTCATTTATATTGTTCGATTAATGCTTCATTGTCTTGAATTCCTCCAATAGATGCAAGGCGTTGGAATTCAAGATTGAAGTCTGCTGCAGAGGATTTATTTTGCTTCAATTCATACCATTGTCTTCGTGCAGTGATTTGTTCGTCTACTGGAGTGAAGTGTTTCAAGATTTCGATTTCGAACTCTTCGAAGGTAGAGTATCTCCAAGGGATGGGTTTTCCACGGGCATCGGTAATTCGGCTTTTGTAATATTGTTCAGACCAGGATCCAGCTTTCCCTTCGACCATAAGGCCGAGGACGAATCTGATCTGTCGTTGGTCATCCGTAAATGCTCTAGGGTTCATTTCAAGATAGTTTTTGACTAGCATCCACCATGTTTTAAATCGGGGGTTTGTTCTGTCGAAGTTTGGGGGCTTTTGTCCGATTTCTTTTGAATTTCCATCATTTCCTACAAATTGAATGGCTGGAGTACGATGTCTTCGTCGACCTCCTCCTTCTCTTCCAATGGAGAAAGAGGACGGAGTGAATGAACCATGGCTGGAGTTTCGTGAAGAGGGAGGGGAGGGAGAGGGCGCTCTTCCTTGTCGACCTCTATGGGGAGGATCTTCTCCGGGTGTTCTTCGTCGTCCAATTCCGAAGATGGGAGTTGTAGCTCCTGATCGGGGTGGTGGTTGGTCGGTTGGTTCATTATTTGTTTCAGTTTGCATTTGAGTGGAAGTAGCCATGCCTTCGATTTCTGGATGAATTGGTTCTTGTGATTCAAAGCCCGGGATATCTGGGTATTCGAGGGTGTCTGGAGTGTATATAAGATGGGTTCCTTCTCGATTGAGGATGTCTTGGAAGTTAGATGGATATTCAGGCAGCTGATGGAACGTCTCGTTGTCTTCGTTGTCTTCAAGGACGGATGGTAAGGTGTGGGGGTTTTCGATTCCGAATTGGGAAGGGGATACAGCTCTGGATGGTGTCTGTGGCAGTGATTCTTGAGATGGACCTTGCTCGGGCGAATTGGGTCGAAAATAGTTGAATTTGCCACTTTGTGTTGGTTTTGGTGGTTCAGGCTCAGTGGATTTCCTAGTAGGTGCTGGTAACTCTTGTAGTAGTTTCAGTTTTTGTGATCTAGTGCGTGGGGTATGATAAATTCTTTCTAAGAATGGTGCAGAAGGTCCTTCTGGTTGATGAGTTTGTTTAGGCGGGGGAGTAGTAGGAGATTCGAATGAGTGTTGGGTTGGTGTATGGAATGATCGTTCTGGAGATGAGGAAGGAGGGTGTAAGGGACGTTTCCCTTTTCGTGACGTGGTGAAGAAAGACAGATAGCGGTAGCCAGGCCCGCTCTTCTCAACGCTACTTGGCGGAGGACAGATAAACAAGTCAGTGGACCCGAAGTTCCACTCTTCTTAACCCTATTACCGGGAAGGCTTCTCAATGTCAACTGGACGGAGGGATAGTCGGCAGAAGCTGGCCGTAAGAGACTGGAGTCGTATAGAAACGAGAGAAGGAAGGTGAGGTTATTCTTATGTTACGTGCGTTACCTTACTTCGCAACCGGGCCCGGATCGTCTCCACTCAGGAAGAGGTTCAACGCTATAGCCCAGGAGTATTTGACAAGTCTCAATGACTTCTGTGCAGGCTTCGGATTGCTCCCTTGAGTAGAAGCTCGCGCTTGCCTGAGAAGTCCGAGTTAAGTGTCACTGCAGTCCCCAAGGTTGTTAGCCTTGTAGCAGACGAGCGAAGATAAGGAAGCTTGTTACTAGAATAACCTAAAGTAATACAAAGTACTACTTAAGGTTTATATACTAGCTACGAATACGAGATGAGAGATTACGTAGTAAGTAGATATGAGTCAATGAGAACTACTACAGGTTAATTGGTAATCTAAGGAATCATAGGGATAGGTGAAATGAATAGAAGAACGAGTACGAGTCATAAGAAGATGGAGCCAGGTAAAGAGAAGTACGATGATGGGAAAGATGAAGGTGAAACAGGAACATGATTCAGAATGAATCATAAGAAGTAAAGGTAGAAGTACATGTGATAAATAAATAAAGAACGGATTGGGGTATACAAGAAGAATGGAAAGTCCGTACGGAAGGTTAATACGTTAATGCAGAGAGTCCGGGGGTGTGGTAAGTTCGTAACAGTGCTCTTTGATCCACTCGGCCTCATACCAGTGGCGCCAAAGCTGGCACGAATGGGAGTCGGCACAGTGTTCATGGCGAAACAACGACAACATCATACCCTTAATCGTAAAATCCACAAACGGACCTGCCACTATCAATGAAATCGCCTTAGATATCCATGGAATGAATGATACCGAACGCTACACCTACCTAGACGAAGACTTTGACCCACTGGCTGTAAAAGTCTTCGAAGCGATCATCCATTCGGAAGAACCTGAACTCTCTATCGATGAACTCAAACTCTACTTGGAAAACATTGATTTCGATGAATTCCATTTGGAGCATGAACTCTACGAAATCACTCAAACTCCACATGAACTCGAAATCAATACAAAGATCACCCAAGCTACAAGCCTCGCACAAAAATCAACCCTAAAAACCGATACAAAGGTACCCAGGAAATACAAGAAATTCGCTTCACTCTTCGACACAAAGAAATCCGAGCGATTCCCCCCTCCCAGACCATACGACCATAAAATCGAACTCTTGGATACTTTCAAACCAGAACTAGGGAAAACGTACCCCTTATCACCCCTTGAAACCGAAGAACTCAAGAAGTTCATAAACGAAAACCTCCGAAAAGGATACATCCGAGAATCTGAATCTCCCATGGCCTCATCCTTCTTCTTCGTAGGAAAGAAGGACGGGAAACTTCGGCCATGTCAAGATTACCGTTATCTAAATAAGCATACCAAGAAAAATGCATACCCTATTCCTATGATAACGACAATTATGGACAAACTTCAAGGAGCAAAACTATTCACTAAAATGGACGTCCGACTCGGATACAACAACATCCGTATTCAAGAAGGAGACCAATGGAAAGCCGCATTCAAAACTCCAATCGGACTTTACGAACCGAACGTCATGTTCTTTGGAATGTGCAACTCCCCAGCCACCTTCCAAAAGATGATGGACACCATATTCGCAAAAATGCTAGATAAAGGAGGAATTATAATCTATATGGACAACATCCTCATCTATGCAAAAACTCAGGAAGAAATGGATTGCCTTACTTTGGAAGCACTTCAGATCTTGAAGGACAACGATCTATACCTGAAACTAGAAAAATGCGAATTCGATAAAACCCATCTAGAATACCTCGGCATGATAATCTCCCCCGACAAGATCGAAATGGACAACACCAAACTCCATGGAATAGAAGAATGGCCCTTACCCCGCACTACCCACGATGTCAGAAAATTCATGGGATTCTGTAACTTCTACTGAAAATTCATACATCGCTATGCCGACATCTCTCGACCGCTTAATGCTCTTCTATCCAAAACAAAGAAATTCAAATGGGAACACAAAGCAAATGAAGCCTTCAGCCAACTAAAATCCGAATTCATGAAGAAACCCGTTTTGCTGATGCCAGACCAAACAAAACCCTTCTTTATCGAAACCGATGCCTCAAAATACACCTTGGGAGCAGTCTTATCACAGCAAGACATGAACGGAAACTACCACCCAGTAGCTTTCCTATCCAAAGCATTCAATCCTACCCAACGAAACTACGAAATACACGACAGGGAACTCCTTGCCATAATCACGGCACTAGAAGAATGGCAACATTACCTAGAAGGAGCCCAACATCGCGTAACCATACGAACTGATCACAAGAACCTCACCTTTTGGAGAAAACCCCAAAATATCTCCAGAAGACAAGCTCGATGGCTTGGTTTCCTCTCACACTTCGACTTTGCAATTGAATACGTCCCAGGAACCAAAATACCTGCCACCGATGTCCTCTCACGTCGACCAGATCACACCCCAGATGATGACAATGACAACGAAAATGTTATTGTCTTACCTGAGGAAGTATTCCTCAGGGAAATCACTGTACTACCCAACGAACTATTCATTTCCGTAGTTGATCAAGAATTACAGAATGACATCGTAAAATCATCGAAATACGACGAAATCACCATGGAAGCCATGAAACGACTTCTATCAGAATCACCAGAAGCAATAAATCCGAAATACGGAATGATTCCCAAGCCATATGGACATCTTATGACATTTGAAGGGAAGATCATCATCCCAGAAGATATATGTAGAACTCCACCGACGTATCATCCAATGATACCATGACCACCCATCGGTCGGACACCCTGGAGAACAAGAAACTTATCGCCTTGCCAAAGCTGAAGTATATTGGCCAGGAATGAGTACCTTCGTACGCAATTATGTTAAAGGATGCAGCGAATGCCAACAATTTAAAATTAACCGAAACCCTTCCCACCCTCTGTTGCAACCAATACCACCACCAATATCTACTAGACCATTCGCCCATATCGCTATGGATCTGCTGACCGACTTGCCGAAATCCCACGGGTTCGACTCAATTCTGTCCATAGTGGACCACGGACTTACGAAGGGGGTAATTCTCACTCCTTGTACAAAGGAAATCACTGCCAAAGGAATTGCCGATATAATTATAGACAAGGTCTACACCAGATTCGGACTACCGGACAAGATAATCTCCGACCATGACCCCAGATTCCGAGCAAACTCCAGTCAAGCTCTCATGATTCAGAATGAATCATAAGAAGTAAAGGTAGAAGTACATGTGATAAATAAATAAAGAACGGATTGGGTATACAAGAAGAATGGAAAGTCCGTACGGAAGGTTAATACGTTAATGCAGAGAGTCCGGGGGTGTGGTAAGTTCGTAACAGTGCTCTTTGATCCACTCGGCCTCATACCAGTGGCGCCAAAGCTGGCACGAATGGGAGTCGGCACAGTGTTCACCACCGCAGTTCAGACACTTGAATTTGTGGGGACACGGTTGTCCCTCAGGGGTAGCCTTGTTGAGATCCTTCGGATGACAACAACCGGCAACGGCGCGATGGTTCTCAGATAGTGTGAGGCCCAGTGCAGATAGGGCACCCTGTTCGACCGGGACTGACAGATAGCAGTGGGGTGGCCCCAGTACCATACCTTACTTCGCAACCGGGCCCGGATCGTCTCCACTCAGGGAGAGGTTCAACGCTATAGCCCAGGAGTATTTGACAAGTCTCAATGACTTCTGTGCAGGCTTCGGATTGCTCCCTCGAGTAGAAGCTCGCGCTTGCCTGAGAAGTCCGAGTTAAGTGTCACTGCAGTCCCCAAGGTTGTTAGCCTTGTAGCAGACAAGCGAAGATAAGGAAGCTTGTTACTAGAATAACCTAAAGTAATACAAAGTGCTACTTAGGGTTTATATACTAGCTGCGAATAGGAGATGAGAGATTACGTAGTAAGTAGATATGAGTCAACGAGAACTACTACGGGTTAATTGGTAATCTACAGAATCATAGGGATAGGTGAAATGAATAGAAGAACGAGTACGAGTCATAAGAAGATGGAGTCAGGTAAAGAGAAGTACAATGGTGGGAAAGATGAAGGTGAAACAGGAACATGACTCAGAATGAGTCATAAGAAGCGAAGGTAGAAGTACATGTGATAAATAAATAAAGAACGGACCGGGGTATACAGGAAGGAGAATGGAAAGTCCGTACGGAAGGTTAATACGTTAATGCGGAGAGTCCGGGGGTGGGGTAAGTTCGTAACAGCAAGTGTCAGAGCTGGCGGAGTTGCGCGAGATGCACGGGGTATGAGACAACATGGCGAAGTCCTCGCGGTGCGGAGACTTCGACAGATGGCCCAGGAGGCATTCGACAGTCATGGCCTTGCGGCCAAGTTCGTCGATAAAAGGGATATCCACGATCCTGATGTAGGATGTGGAGTCAGGGACACGGAGCTGGAGCTTAACGCCCTCAGCCACTGCCTTATGAGCCCACTCATCTATGATGGCGACATCCTTTGGGGTGGGGGCAAAGTTGGTGAGCAATGACCAAGAATTGGCCGTGCTCGAGCAAACCGACTCGATCCTGCAACGGACACAAGCCTGCACAAGGCCTCTGTTGATAACTTCAACAAAGTGGTTAGTTTGAGGGCGGGGGGCACCTTCTGGCACAGCGACCGCAGTCATGAGGAGTTGCCGACGGTTGGGACCAGCCGTGACATTGTCCGGGCACTTGGACTTGCCTTGCGCCGAGGGTTCAGCCTCACGAGCCATAGCTATGACTCGCTTGGGTTCAAGCTCTGGGAACGACTGCGCAACACGCACAGCCGTGACCACAGGGATCTGGGCAGACTTGCCCTTACCAGAGGAAGATAGTGTCTGCGCGTACGAGGACGGCACCGCCTTCTTCTTCTTGGTGATGTTAAGAGGGCGCACTGGACCAGGTTGGACTGGCGCACTCCTCCGTTACCTGGGAGATTGTTGAGCTGCCTCCTGGGAAGAAGGTAATCAACTCTGGCTGGGTCTTCAAGGTCAAGCGCAATCCAGATGGCTCTGTGGAGCACTACAAGGCCCGTCTTGTTGCAAAGGGCTATTCTCAGCGCCCTGGCTATGACTACACTGAAGTCTTTGCTCCCACCTTCCGTCCTGCCTCCCTTCGCCTCATTATTGCCTTAGCTGCAAAAGAGGGCTTCAAAATGCGATCAGTTGATATCTCCTCTGCCTTCACCTATGGAGAGCTTGATGAGGAGATCTACATGGCCCAGCCTGAGGGGTATCACCAGGGCAGTTCTAACCATGTCTGCAGACTTACCAAGTCCCTCTATGGCTTGAAGCAAGCTGCCCGGCAATGGAACAAGAAGCTTTACTCTGTCATGGTCTCTATGGGCTACTCTTGTCTCCAGTCTGACAACTCGCTCTACATCTATTCTAAGGGATCAGTCAAGGTGATTGTCCCAGTCTTTATTGATGACATCACTCTGGTGTCCAAGGATGACTCTGCCATGAACTTGGTAGTCAAGGAGCTCTCCAAACACTTCAAACTTCGAGATCTTGGCCCTACGAGCTGGCTACTGGCTGTACAGGTGAAGCAGGACTTGGCCAACCACACCATCTCCCTTTCCCAGTCACAATACATACAGGAACTCCTTGAGTGCTTCAAGATGGATGACTGCAATCCTGTGAAGACTCCTCTCAGTCCTGGTCTTGACCTCTCTGCCGATGTTCCTACTCCAGATGAGCAACAGGAGATGAAGTCCATTCCCTATCTCTCAGCTGTAGGTTCACTTCAATACCTTGCCACCATGACTTGCCCTGACATTGCCTATGCTGTCTCCTACCTTGGGAGATTCAACCACAATCCCTCACCCCGTCACTGGGCTGCTGTCAAGCACCTACTTCGCTATCTCAAGGGCACCATGGACTACAAGCTTGTCTACAAGGGTAACAATGACTTTGAGTTGTTCCAGACCTATTCTGATGCTTCCCATGGCTCATGCAAGGCTACTCTAAGTCTTATCGCTACTCTCCTACCGACTGAAACTACCTGAAACATGGAAAATTCACAACGTATTCCACACTACCCTTCTCTCCGAATACACTGAAAACAATACCCATGGATCAAACCCACAACCACCTCTCCCTGACATAATAGAAGGAGAAGAAGAATACGAAATCGAAGGTATCTTGAACCATAGAACCAAGAATAAACAAAGGGAATACTATATCAAATGGAAAGGTTACAGTCACGAAGAAAACTCTTGGGAAAACGAAGCACAACTCTTACCACATGCCCAAGAACTGTTACGAAAATACCAACGAGAACACCACCTAATTCCCATCCCATCTAAAAGATATAAATAATCCAGGATTCACCCAACTTCTCCATCATTCCTTAACAGCACTTCCACAAACTGAACTACCAATGGCACCAACCCAAAAAAACTATAAGAAGGGAAAGAAAGCGGCTATTGTAGCCTCATCCCCCTCTCCTTCCCTCTCTTCCATCTCCTCCCTCTCTACAAAAAACAATTCCCCAGTCAGAAAAGCCCATTCTCTCCCCTCCTCCCCTCATATTCCTATATCCTACCCTCCCACCGTCACACCTGTGGGCCACGAAACCCCAATTCTCCCTACCGTCCAAATTAACGAATTGCTCAAAAAACCCATTATCACTCTCCCGAATGCCGTCTTTACCAAAGACGAGCTCCAACAATTCGCAGACCAGAACAAACAATTCTGGGTCGACGTCTTCATTGGCCCAGACTGCGTCTACATTCCCCCCTCCACCGAATCATCTCCCAGTACCCCCTGGGATAGACTCACCTACCCAACAAGAATGGGAAGCAGCTCCGCTGTATCCCAACTTCATCCCCAGCAGCCAGACGTATCAAATCCACCCAACAACCCCGAGCCAAGAGACCTGCCAGTCTCTTTCTCCAGCATTGTCGCCGGAGCCACTCCCCATACCACCACCTACGATACGAAATCAACCCCGCAGCAGCTCCTCTGGTCACCAAAACCAAAGTACGTCTACCCAATCCGGGCCGACAACCCCGCCCCAACACTCCCCTCGGAGCGAGCTGGGATCCCGAAATCTATTAGGGCAGAACTTCCTGTCCTTGACCAACGACACATTCCCCCCTCTACCACCGGCCCCTCTCCAAAGTCCCCCACAGCTACCACCGTCAATCCGAAACCCCCCAGGTCAGCCTGGGACGAACTACACCCCACCAAACACTCGGCCGCGGGTTACATCGCAGCCAACCCATCCGACCGAGACCCCGACAGACGAAGCAGCTTCTCCCCCGAACCCCCCTCTACAAACGATAGACCTTCACCCATGGAGTTATGGGCTAGAACTGATTTCTCATCTGAGGGATCCCTCCGCACGATGGTCCTCAAGGGAGGCCATCGAACTCGCTTCTGCACCGAATATCTACATAATGCCAATCAGCGAAATCACTGGCGCTTTATCTGCGATGCCATTTCACAGCTCGAACATCTTTCTCGGGATTATGAGCACGCTACCGATCGAGCGGCCCTATTTATCCAGGCATCACGAAGCCTTGGATTACCTCAGGCTTACGCCCGCTACCTCAACGAGCATAGCGTTAAGCCTATCCCACCCAACCAGCGAACTGGCCCTTCTAAGGTCAGACCACACCAACGAGCTGATTCCCCCATGAGAGAACCCTCCCCCAAACCGCATGTACCTTCCCCATCCACATCTCTCCCATCCAGATGGACAAATCCCACCCGAACGATTCGAAACGGCCATACACAACTTAATGGGCCAACTGGATCAACTTCTAAACCTCCGAAGCCTATTCGAAAACCCCTCGGTCCTAACTCAGGACGAGGAGGAACCCCAACCCAACCCCGAGCTATGAACGATCCGAATTTCGACCCGAAGGCCTTTTGTGAAAAATGTGCCAAACTCCATCTCCCTGCCGTAGGTCACTGGGCCAGTGATTGTGCCCATACCACTTGCCCCATCTGTCGAAAAACCCGCCCTGGCCATTACCGCTGGACTTGCCCCCAATACTTCTGCCGACTCTGCGAAACTCTCAACCCGAAACATAAGCCAGAAGATTGTCCAAAATACGTCAACCACGTTCAAGCCGTGGAAAATATGAAACAACGTTTCCAAGAACAAGTCCTGGAAAACCCCCGTGATGCCTTCAACGACGAATATTACGATGACGGAGTATCTTTGGACTACTCAGTCCTATCCGCGTAAATTTCGGAGTAATTTACCTAGAGACGGGCTAATGTTACCAACTTACCACACCCCCGGACTCTCCACATTAACGTATTAACCTTCCGTACGAACTTTCCATTCTTCTTGTATACCCCGGTCCGTTCTTTATTTATTTTATCACATGTACTTCTACCTTTGCTTCTTATGATTCATTCTGAATCATGTTCCTGTTTCATCCTCATCTTTTCCCATCATCGTACTTCTCCTTACCTGACTCTATCTTCTTATGACTCATACTCGTTCTTCTGTATTCATCTCACCTATCCCTATGATTCCTTAGATTACCAATTAACCTGTAGTAGTTCGCATTGACTCATATCTACTTACTACGTAATCTCTCATCGCCTATTCGTAGCTAGTATATAAACCTTAAGTAGTACTTTGTATTACTTCAGGTTATTCTAGTAACAAGCTTCCTTATCTTCGCTCGTCTGCTACAAGGCTAACAACCTTGGGGACTGCAGTGACATTTAACTCGGACTTCTCAGGCAAGCACGAGCTTCTACTCGAGGGAGCAATCCGAAGCCTGCACAGAAGTCATTGAGACTTGTCAAATACTCCTGGGCTATAGCGTTGAACCTCTCCCTGAGTGGAGACGATCCGGGCCCGGTTGCGAAGTAAGGTAACGCACGTAACAACTGTAGTCCCCAAGGTTGTCATCACTGGTTTAAATCCTACTCCCCAACTCGCATTCCTATCTGCTTGGCTGATAATTCAGTCATTTACTCAGCTGGAGTGGGCTCTGTAGTGTTTAGACCAGTTTTAGAGGGAAAAGAGGCTAGAGAGGTCAAGTTTTCGCGAGTTCTGCATGTTCCAGACCTCAGGAGCAACCTCTTATCATGTTTATATCTTACCAAACACTCTGGCTTTAATATCACTATCAGTTCTTCCTCTATGACATTCTCCTGAGGTAGCAAGATGCTTTTTCAGGCTACAATCACCCCTACAAACTCAGCACTCCTAGATGGCACAACTGTGGCCTCTGAGACTGCTTTCTACCTCTCTACACTACTTCTAGACCTCTCCTTATAGCACAGATGCTTTATTCACCATAATTATGCAGATGTGAAGAGAATGATTTCTGGGAAGCTGGTCACTGGCCTTAAACTTGAGTCTGAAGCATCTCCTGACCCCATCTGTGAGCCTTGTCTTGCAGGAAAGATGCATGCCCATTTATTTCCCTCTTCTACTAGCCATACTCAAGCCCCTCTTGACCTAGTGCACTCAGATCTTCATGGACCACTCCCAGCTGCTTCCCACCAAGGCTACAAGTACTGGATTACCTTTATTGATGACTCTACACGTTTCCGAGCAGTCTATCTGCTCAAATCCAAGTCAGAAGCCTTTGAAGCATTCAAATCCTACAAATCCTAGGCTGAGAACCAGCTGGATTGCAAAATTCATGCTCTACAGAATGATAAAGGTGGTGAATACATGTCTGAATGTTACGACCTTAGTCTGAGTAAACCTCAGGTTGCAACTTAGGCTAAGACTTGAGGGTGAGTAAGAGGAGAGAAACTAGATGGTTAAGCATACTGAATACAGGAGCATGTATGTACACTTAAATACAGAAGGACCATCCAGTTGAATGGATGGAGATAACTACATGAAACGTCCGATGTCTATAGTATAGTAGTTATGAGTCAGAGCTCGGGGATTGCGTAGACAGGAATAGACAAAACAGGTACACAGGAGGTAGGAATGTAGATGAATATAGAGAATGCGATATGACTGGTGAAAATTCACAACAATACCCCCCAATTAGGCTTCATGCCTCAGGAAGCTCATCGAAGTCTCCATTTACAACTGCAGCAGTGAGTGCCTTTTTAGTGGCGGTGATGAGAAACTTTCCTTCATTGGGACGCGCTAAGAAGACGGGTGAGTAGCTTCACCTGTCTTGTCGGATAGGGACTGGGACACTGTTGTATGGGAAATCGGTGGTGGTGGAGCTGTCCCAGTAGTTCTTAACTATCGAGTTCCAATAATGTTGGTCCTTTTCTTGTCCTGGCAACAGTGTGGAATCTTGCGGGCAGGAGAAAAACCGATATGAGTTGTGGTGGTGTGATGGTTTTAATGAAGTGACAGAGGGCATTGACTTCTTCTTTCATTGAAACCATGGTTTCCTCGTCCATAGGGGTATCAGCATGGGTCGGTGGTGTGGGGTTGATGGTGTCATGTAGTTCGAACAGGGTGATGTGGATTCTATCAACCAAGGTATTGATGTTGGGGTCTTCATTTGACTTGTCTCTTCCGAGTAACTTCATGGCTATGTCGGCGAGCTCTAGGAATATGTTGGTGATGTCAAGGTGATTGAAGACCTCAAGGCCCAAATCAATTCGGCTTTGGAGTCCTTGGACGCGATCTTTTTCGTTAGGGGTGAGGGTGGACTGGTCTAGTGCTCAGAAGATGACAGGGATATGCTGGTTGGTGGAGGAGGAGGTGTTGGTGAATCCAGCATACATATCAGCAAAGGTAATACACATGGTGGCGAGGGTAATGTGCCAGTTTACTACCAATTGTTTGTTCTGGGCAGTAATGTTCTTGATTTCGCTGTTGGTTGCCTTGTCGACGTCTTTGAGCAAGGCTTCAAGGAGTCCTTGTACAGGGGATGGTGTTTTAGCGAAATTGAAATGAGTTCCCTGGGGAGCAGGTGCTTGGCTATTACCTGGCTTGGGGAACAGAAGAGAGAAGATTCTGGTGGGAGTGGGATGGACAAGGGAGTCGATAGTAATGTGGTTGGATTGGGAGGCAGGCATGTTTGTTTAGTTCTTTTGTCTGGGTTGCTTGTTTGCTGCTTTTTTGTGTTTTCTGCCCCCTCTTTTATGAGTATCCTCTGGATGCCTTTTTAGGTAGTCTTTTATGGCGTCTCTGGCGTTTTCCAGGTTGGACTCCGCTGTCCATGTATCTTCTTCATTGCTGTACCCCTTCCAGTGGACCAGGAACTGATAGCCCCTTCCTTGCTTTTATCATCCACAGATCTCGTCTACTTTGTATTCTTCTTCATTGTTGATGATCACTGGGTCGGGTGCTGATGGCTGTTTTTGACTCGGGAACTCCACCTAGTGTACTGGTGTCAGGAGCTGTTCATTGAACACATCATGGATGGCCCATCCATCCAGCAGTTTCAGCCGATATGCTGCTTCTCCTATCTTCTCCTTAATAAGGAAAGGTCCATACCATTTTTGGCCTAGCTTCTTTGATGATTGATTGGTATGGATATTGGTGCTTTCCAACCATACTTTATCTCCTGTTTGGTAAATGTTGGTGTGGGTTCTGCTGCGGTCGTGTTGCTGTTTCATCTTTTCTTGATATGTCTGTAGTGCTGATGAGGCATTGTCTTGGGCACACTGTAGTTGTTCCAGGAATGCTGTGGTGACAGGGTTGTTTGTTATTGGCTCGTTTTTGCCTTTCTATGGATTTCTTCCATAATTTAGGAAAAATAGTGTTTCCTGTGTTCCTCTGTGTCATTTGTCATTGTACTGAAGCTCTGCAATGGGGAGCCATTCCGCCCAGTCATCCTGGTCATAGTTGCAGTACAAGCGGATATAGGTCTCTACTTCTCTGTTAATGCACTCGGTTTGACCATCTGTTTGCAGGTGATATGCAGTTGATAGATTTTGTTCGATGCCGAGCCCTTTGAACAGCTCCTTGGTGAATTCTGATGTGAATTGAGATCCTCGGTCACTAAGCACTTTCCTTGGCAGTCCATGTAGCTTCCATATTTCATCCCAGTATATCCTTGCGACGTCTTTAGACAATGCATCCGTGGTTGTCACTGAGAGTCATATCATTTTTGTGAAGCGATCCACAATGACTAGTATTGCGTCTTTTCCTTTAGACTCTGGCAGTGGTCCGATCATGTCGACACTAATTTCTTCCCAGGGCCCATTTGGTATCGGAAGGGGATATAGTGGTGATTTGAGTGGTGTCATTCTGGGCTTGGCTTTTTGACAGGCTTGACATCCCTGGACGTACTTCTTGACGTCTTTTTGTATTGATGGCCACCAGTAGTCTCGGCTGATTAATTCCGTCATCCTGTGTTGTCCTGGGTGTCCTGCATCTGGGGTGTCGTGGTACTGTATTAGGATTTCTTCTCGTAGTTTCTGATCGGGTGGAACGTATGCACTATTCTGCTTGTAGATTATTCTGCCATCCTCAGTGAGTTGGGACCCTTGCTTCTTCAGCTCAGTTAGGACTACTGTTTCCCACTGGGTCCAGTTTTGAATTCGCTCTAGGAAGTTAGGTTCAATGAATAGTTCCGCTTGTAGGAGTACTGTGTTGTCTGTGCCCTCCGTCTGTAGCCAGCTTTCTCGAATCATGGTGACTAGTTTATCTTCTTGCTCTTCTGGCATTTGGTGGATGTGGGACAGAAGGTCAGCTTTCGTGTTTGTTTTTCCGGGTATGTGTCATAGCATGAAGTCGTAGTCTTGTAGTTGCAGATACCACTGTGCCTGTTGCCCATTTAGTTTTTGTGGTTCTCAGTAATACTTTAGGTTCTCATGGTCTGTCCAGATTTTGAATCATTCTTCGGCATCTAGGAGGTAATGTCTCCATTCTTTTAGGGCATGGACAATGGCCAGCAGTTCCTTGTCGTATATTTCATAGTTCCGTTCTACTGGTGACAGGGTTCGTGATGTGAAGGTGATGGGATGCTATTTTTCTTCTTGTAGTTGTGAGAGTACCCCTCCTAATGCATAATCTGATGCATTGACTTCTACTCTGAATTGGCCATGCCTTTGTGGTAGTGTCAGGACTGGTTCCTCAGTGATGCGTTTCTTGAGTTGATTGAATGAGTCCTGGTGCTCTTGTGTCCATTCCCATGTAGCTGCTCCTTTGAGCTTGTTTAGGGGTCCTGCAATCGTGCTAAAGTTTTTGATGAAGCGTCGATAATAGTTTGTGAACCCCAAGAACCTTTCTACTCCCTTGGTGTTTTTGGGTTCGGGCCATTCTTGTACCGATTTTACTTTGTCTTCTTCCATTTCAATTTGTCCATGTCCTACTTTAACTCCTAGCATGGGGATTTCTTCTGCATCGAAAATGCACTTGGTTTGTTTGAAGCATAGATTATACTGGGCTGCTTGTTCCAGGAATTGTACTGTCCGTTCCTTTAGTTGCTCCTTGGTGTCTCCCGGGATGGCAAAGTCATCCATGTAGTTTACAATGTCTCCGTTTTGTAAGAGGTCGCAGAAGATGCTTGTCATCATTCTGGAGAACATTCCTGGCGAGTTGCTTAGACCAAAGTACATGACCATAGGTTTGAAGAGCCCTTCATTGGTGAGGAAGGCCACCTTCCATTCATCTCCCTCTTTGATCCTGACATTGTTGTATCCCCAGATGATGTCCAGTTTGTTGAAGTATTTGGCTTTTCCAAGTTTGTCAATTACTTCGCCAATTCTTGGCAACGGAGTTTTATCTTTGATGACTATGTTGTTTAGATGTCTATAGTTCTGGATCAGCCTTTTGGACCCATCTTTCTTCGGGATGAAGAATGTTGGTGCTGTATATAGGGATTTTGATGGTCATATTCGTCCCGATTCTAGGTTTTCCTTGATGAATGACCTGAGTTCATCCTGTTCTTTAACCATCATGTTATATGTTCCCGCACTTATTTCCTTTGGGGCGTCTTCTGTTAGGACTATCTCATGGTCCCATTCGGTTCATTCTGGGAGCTTATCGAATGTCGTTTTGTTGAATAAGTGCATGAATGGTTGTATGTAGTCTGGCAGGTCTTCTGGTTTAGTTGGGTCCGGTTCATCTTCTTCTTTCCATAGGTCTTCTGTGGCCATTATGCTCCACAGTTTTTCAGTGATAGCAATGTTCTGGTGGGGAAATTGGCAATCTGGTGGACACCAGGTGAACTTGATTTCTCCGTTGTTCCAGTCTACCTCTGGGTTATGTTTGACCAGCCAATCGTGTCCTAGAAAGATCTCCGCTCTGTCTTGTAGTTGTATGATGGAGCCCTCGATTTGTTCTTTATGTCCCTGGATGTCGATGTTGATTGTTGTGGTTTCTGTTACTTTTCCACCTTGGTTGGGTGTTCCGTCTGCATTTAGTACCATGATTTGTCGTTCCAATTTCCGGGTAGGGAGTCCTTCTTCATCTACTAGTTTTTTGCTGATGCTGCTGGTTGTGCATCCTGAGTCTACAATGGTGTTGACCATTATCTCCTTTCCGGCCATTTGTATTTTTCCTTTTAGATTTAGTTCACGCTTTCTTCTCTGAGGAATCATGTAGAATTTGTCTGATATCCTAGATACAAGCTTTTTGACTCTTGAGGTAGCGCCTACTCAGAGTCTTCGGAAAAATCCTTTCCTTCTTCGTTGGTAACTTCCTCTACTCCCTGGACTTGGATTTTCTTGGGTGCAGTACAGGCTTTGGCTATGTGCCCCTTTTTTCTGCAGTTGTAGTATATTAACCCCTTGGGTTTTTTGCAATCCTTGGCAATGTGGCCAAAAATGCCACAGTTGTAGCACTTGGGTTCTCCTTTGTCATTGAAGATGTGACGCCTGCTTCCTATCTCCATGGGTTTACCCATCCCCCCATAAGTGGTGCCAGTGTTCATTTTTCTGTCTCCTCAGTATTCAGATGCCTCATATCCTTGTCCGATGGACAATATGGCTTCTTTCCATTCTGCATATGTGTCTGGCCTAGCTGAAGGTGGATAGCCTGTGATCGTATGTATGATGTCTTGTCAGGCATTTTTTCTAAGTAGGAATATAGCATGCTTGCTGTTGGTCTTGGCCTTGCTTTTTAGCACCTTGAATTTGATCAAGTAGTCAGTAGTGTTTCAGTTTCCTTGTTTGAATTTTTCGATTTGCCATTCGGCTTTGCTGTTTGAGGCATCGTCTGAGAAGGTTCTTCTAAATTCTTCGGAGAAGACCTTCCAGTCCACTGAATCCTCAGATTCTAGGATAGCTGGTGCTCTCATGGCTGCATATGCTCCTGCAGTTCCTCCTCGCAGTCTAGCTAAGACGGCTATGGCTTTATCGTCCGCTGAGACTATCTTGTTGAATTTCATGAAGAGCGTCATTGCTCTCCACCAGTCGTCGAACTTGGTGTGGGTGCTGTCGAAGAATCCTGGGTCTGGTACTAGGCCTTTCCCACTGGATACTGTCATGGGTACTACTGCATTGTCAATCATATTGGAGTCGGTTTCTGATTCTGTTTCATCTGAGCTTGATTTGTCTGATTTCTCCTGATGTGCTATCTCTTCCTCTGCTAGGTCGAGTTCGTTTAGAAGTTCTGATAACACTTCTTCTTCTGCTGGGTTTGCTCCAGGTTCGTCATGTGTTTCTTCAGGTACTTCGGGGTTCCCTGTTTCTTTTTCGTCTGATGTTTCTGATTTGTCGTCAGTGACTTTGAGGTTTGGTTCTCTATATTTGTCCGGGTTCGAGCTCATATACTAGCTCCTGGATTGCTTCTGTTCAGGCCTGTTTCAGCCTACTCCTTGCAAGGTGAGGTGGGGACACTTAACCAAATGTTATGACCTTAGTCTGAGTAAACCTCAGGTTGTAACTTGGGCTAAGACTTGAGGGCAAGTAAGGGGAGAGAAACTAGGTGGTTAAGTGTACTGAATACAGGAGCATGTATATACACTTAAATACAGAAGGACCATCCAGTTGAATGGATGGAGATAACTACATGAAACGTCCGATGTCTATGGTATAGTAGTTATGAGTCAGAGCTTGGGGATCACGCAGACAGGAATAGACAAAACAGGTACACAAGAGGTAGGAATGTAGACAAATATAGAGAATGTGATATGACCAGTGAAAATTCACAACACTGAAGCCTTCCTGAAGTTTACAGAGCAGTGTGGCATTGAAAGGAGGCATTCTACTCAAAATAGGCCTCAGCAAAATGGTCTAGCTGAGAGGGCCAACAGAACTATGGGTGAGAGAGTCACTGCTATGCTCTCAGAATCTGGATTGCCAGCCTCTTTCTGGGGAGAATGTATTGCTGCCATGGTTTATGTGTGGAATAGGCTCCCTACCTCATCTCTATCACTTTCTACACCCTTTGAGGCCTTCTACAAGCGAAAACCAGATGTTTCGCACCTCAGGGTGTGGGGGTGCACTGCCTATATGCATATACAGTGAGCTATCTGTCAGTCCCACTTGAACTGATGCCCTATCTGCGCTGGGCCTCACACTGCTGAAAACCACTGTGCTGTCACTGGTTGTTGTTATCCTAAGGATTTCAACAAGGCTACTCCGGAGGGACAACTGTGTCCCCACAAATTCAAGTGTCTGAACTGCGGTGGTGACCACCGTGCAGACTCCCACTCCTGCCAGCTTTGGCATCACTAGTATGAGGCCGAGTGGGTCAAAGAGCATTATAGCAAGGTGAGTGAACGTTGTCTCTTGAGGATGGCATCACGATCCACTGATAACACTTCAGCATCCACGCAATGAACCCTGAGCCTGATGAGTTGAGGCATTTCATGAAGGGTAAAATACATATATTGTCATTTAACATAGCAAAGAATTATGCGTTATTGGACACATTGCTAGAGTCTGAAAAAGACAACTTCGACATCATTTTCGTCCAGGAACTGCCCTGGCAAACAATAAGATCTGCCCCCTCGACACTTGATGCCGAGGGTGAGCCTGTCATCAGAGCACCTAAGTACCCTGAGTGGTTGTATATGGTGAGGCCAGCCTCCTCTGTGGAGGAATGAGATCATCCGCACGTTATGGCTTATGTCCACATGCGGATTAAGAGATTGAGGCCCTCACTTAGGTGGGACCTTATTGATCACCAGGATGTGATGGTCTTTTTTTTTTTTTTTTTTTTAAATCAAGGCTTGCACCAATTTATAATGTGGTGCCCAATCGCAGTCTGCGTGTAGCTAAGTACAAAGCCCCAACTACAAAGTCCAATGAGTTAAGAGTAATCTACTGTTCAGAAGCAGTCCACCCAACCCAAGCGCTAACCCAGACCAGACCAGACCACCCCTTACTTGCTAAATCCTCTGGTCACCCGAAATGCCCATCACACTGAGGAAGGCCCAGTTGCCTAGGTCTTGTGGTGTACACCCAGTGACACATCATCGCAGCATGACGGTGCCCTGATCATCCCTCCAGAGGCGGACCCAGTGGCAACGGCGGCCGAGTGCCCTCAGGGGAACAGGTGTAGTCAGGAGAGCCAGCGCAAGGAGCCCCTGCTTGGAGCCGCCTTACCCCTGACTTCCCAGATGAAAGGGTATCAGCCCAGACCTGACCCAGGGCAACCCGGCAGGCAGGATAGCAACTCAAAGCACCACCTAGACGGCGCCCAAGAAAGCAGCTGAGCAAGACGAACCCGCACCGCCACCCGGGGACCTCACCCCCGTTATTTATGCCTTCGCCCCCTGTGAAGCCCCCAGCAGGCCCAGGAAAGGAGCACCACCAGCCGAGGCTGGAAGCACCCCCCAGGGACCCCACCCCTGTTGCCTTAAGACTTCTCCACCCAGTAGGCCAGGAGACCAGCGACTCCACAGGAACCCCCTGCATGTGCCAGCTCAGCTGATCCCAGCATCATCTGGTCTGAATGCAAATGCCCCCGGGTTCGCATCCAGGAAGTCAATCAGCTCACGAATGGTCTGAGGAGGTCTGTCAAGTTCCCTCTTGTGATTGGGACACCTGACAAATATGTGATAGCACCCCTCGAGAGTGGCGCCACACGAACAGCCAATGCCTTCGTTAGGAAAGAATTGTACATGGTACAACCCAATCTTTTTTTTTTTTTTTTTTTAAATCAAGGCTTGCGCCAATTTATAATGCGGTGCCCGATCACAGTCCGCGTGTAGTAGAGTACAAATCCCCTAGCTACAAAGTCCGATGAGTTAAGAGTAATCTACTGTTCAGAGGCAACCCAACCCAACCCAAGCGCTAGCCCAGACCAGACCAAACCGCCCCCTACTTGCTAAATCCCCCGGTTCCCCAAAATGCCCATTACACTGAAGAAGACCCAGTTGCCCAGGTCTTGTGGTGTACACCCAGTGATGCACCGCCGGGTTGCGGCGGTGCCCTGATCATCCCACAAGCAGCGGGCCCAGCGGCGGCGGCGGTACAACCCAATCAGAGCATGACCTATGACAGTATGCACGGCCCTTGCACACAGCGAGTTAGAGCCGCTAACATGAGGGAGCCAAGGTCCACCAGAAAGGTAGATCGGCTTCCCCGGAACAGACGGATCTGCCCCAGAGGCAAGGATCCATGTTGCTGTGCCCCTTATAAGAAGGGGTAGAGTACAGCTGGTGCCATGACTCCAGAACGTCATTGACCGCCTCCTTACGCAGGCGGGCAATAGAAGTGAATGGCCTTCCCTCAGGTCGCTTATGGTCTGAGGCCGTTCACTTCCATTGCCCGCCTGTGCAAAGAGGCGGTTGACGATGTTCTGGAGTCATGGCGTCAGCTGTACTCTACCCCTTCCTACAAGGGGCGTAGTAATATGGACCTTGCCTCCGGGGCAGATCCATCTATTCCGGGGAAGCCGACCTACCTTTCTGGTGGGCCCTGGCTCCCTCATGTTAGCAGCTCTAACTCGCTGTGTGCGAGGGCCGTGTGTGCCGTTACAGGTCATGCTCCGATTGGGTCATACCGCGTACGATTCTTTCCTAATGAAAAATGGTTGGCTGCTGCGCAAGAGAGACCTGCATGACCAGGATCAGACTCAAGTGGAGATCATAGGCAAAGGTGGCCCCTGGGAGGTTAGCTAAGCTGGGACCTTATGGTAGGAAGGTTTACAGGGCGAGTTAAAAACCCGGGATGATCCCCAGTGCGGCGCGGCACTAGCACTGTTCCTAGCGCTGTCATGCGCGCTCATTCACTCTAAGGCGTAATGGTCAGCTGAAGATAACTTTCTGGATGTGAGGAAGCGCACAACAGAGACGGCGTGCTCTCGGACAACCATTCCTGAAGCATAGCATGCCTGGTCGATATGGGTTGAAAGGAAACTGCGGTGAAGGTAGACGGGTGAAACAAGCCAGCAATAGTCTTTAAGCATGGGCATTTGGGAACGGGGCATGACAGTGGGTGGTTTCTGTCTGGATTAGGTAGGATGGGAAGGCTCTCTACATGCTAACTACCAAGGAACTTAGAGTGATATACTAGTCACTGACAGCGATAGGTAACCTATTTGCGGCATGAAAAAAATAACAGAAAACCAAGCATTCGGAGTTCCTGTCCCTGTCAATAGCGAGCATTAGCTTACACGCGAAAGGGGCATGAATGTTCCCAATATGACAGCTGGATTACCTTGAATAGGGATAGAACTTGACGACCTCCGGAAGACATTTTCCAAGAAGCCACCGATTTTGGTGGGACTTCTGCACCAGAATCATCTCATGAAGGTGAAGGCATCGTCCAAAACAGGCAGTCTGAGGACTAGCCGACGTTCAAACTCCATTTTCACCTTCACTATTACAGGCATCACCATTGACCTCGGTACATCCTGCCTAGAAATGTGCTGCCGCACACTAAGAGGCCTTCCATCGAGTGCCCATCCAAAGGTAAGCCCCTCGACCCACTGAGAATTGATTCGGAATGGAACTCGGGCAAACGTCAAACCCAATCGGACCGTGAGCTGGGCCATAGGGATAGGTCGCAGTCTTCTGACACAGGAGTCAAAGCAACAGTGGTCCCCTGAGGGCACTTGGCTGCCATTGCTGCTGGGTCCGCCTCTTGCGGGATGATCAGGGCACCGTCGCGCGGCGACGGTGCGTCACTGGGTGTACACCACAAGACCTGGGCAACTGGGTCTTCTTCAGTGTGATGGGCATTTCGGGCGACCGGGGGGTTTGGCAAGTAGGGGGTGGTCTGGTCTGGTCTGGGTTAGCGCTTGGGTTGGGTTGGGCTGCTTCTGAACAGTAGATTACTCTTAACTCATCGGACTTTGTAGTTGGGGCTTTGTACTTAGCTACACGTGGACTGCGATCAGGCACCATGTTATAAATTGGCGCAAGCCATGATTTAAAAAAAAAAAAAAAAAAAACCATGCCATTCACTGGCATGTTACTTTGTTCCCTCAGGTCTCTTATGGCCCGAGGCCGTTCACTTCTATTGCCCGCCTACATAAGGAGGCAGTCGACAATGTTCTGGAGTCATGGCACCAGCTGTACTCTACCTCTTCTTATAAGGGGTGTAGCAACATGGATCTTGCCTCTGGGGCGGATCCGTCTGTTCCAGGGAAGCCAACCTACCTTTCTGGTGGGCCCTGGCTCCCCCATGTTAGCAGCTCTAACTTGTTCTGTGTGAGGGCCATGCGTGCCATCACAGGTCATGCTCTGATTGGATCATACCGGGTACGATTCTTTCCTAATGAAAGTGTTGGCTGTTCATGTGGCGCCACTCTTGAGGGGTGCTATCGCATATTTGTCAGGTGCCCTAACCACAAGAGGGAGCTTGACAGACCTCCTCAGACCATTCGTGAGCTGATTGACTTCCTGAATGCGAATCCCAGGGCATTCGTGTTCAAACCCGATGATGCTGGGATCGGCTGAGCTGGTGCGTGTGGGGGGTCCCTGTGGGGTTGCTGGTCTTCTGGCCTACTGGGTGGAAAAGTCTTAAGGCAACAGGGGTCCTCAGGACTAGCGTTGTGGCATTTGACATAGCGCAGTTCTTCCCATCATTGCACCATGATATGCTGGTTGCAATACTCTGCAAGCAAGGATTCACTCCTGAGTTGGTCGAGTTCTTTGCGTACTACCTGGTAGGACGGAAGATGTTATGAGTTTCCACTGATCATAACGAGTTCCGTACTATTCTGCATTTCCAACTATCCACGTACCTGTTTCGTCTATTCTAGTCCAGCGTTCTCCAAGATATGACTTGTACCAACTACTACGCTCTAACCAGACATTTCATGTAGTTACTCCATCCGTTCAACTGGATGACCTTAGACATACTTAAGCGTACATACACTCTGTTGTATTCGGTACACTTAACCATCTTCTGTTCTCTTTCCCTTACTCGCCCTCAAGACTTAGCCAGAGCTGCAACCTGAGGTCTAAACCGACTAAGGTCGTAACATTTGGTTAAGCGTCACCACCTCACCTTGCAAGAAACAAGAGTTGGAAAAGACTCGAACCACGACGAACCCAGGAGCCATTATATGAGCTCGAACCCCGACGAATACAGAGAACCCCAGCTCGAAGTCACAGACGACGAATTTGAAACAGACAGCAAAACCGAGTCATCAGACAAAGAAGCAGAGAACCCTGAAGTACCTGCACCAGAAACGGTTGTAACAAACAACGAACCCGGAGACACCACGCAAGGAGTAAACCCAACAGGAGTAGAAGCAGTTATATCAGAACTCTTCGACGAACTCGACATAGCAGAAGAACAGTTAGGACAACAGGAGAACCAAGACACCGAAACGGAATCAGAATCGGGAAATTCAGAAATGACGGACAATACTGCACCCACCACAACACCTAGCACAAAGGGACTCGTACCCGACCCAGGATTCTTTGATGGAACCCGAACTAAATTCGACGACTGGTGGAGAGCCATGACGCTCTTCATGAAATTCAACAAAGTCGCCATGGCAGATGACAAAGCCATAGCAGTCTTAGCTAGACTGAGAGGAGGAACAGCAGGAGCATATGCAGCGATGAAAGCACCACAAATTCTGGAAGGGGAAGACTCCGTAGACTGGAAAGTCTTTGCCGAAGAATTCAAACGAACCTTTTCAGATGATGCCATGAACATGAAGGCGGAATGGCAGATCGAAAAATTCAAACAGGGAAATAGGAACACGGCCGACTACCTCATTGAATTCGAAGTACTAAAAAACAAGGCGAAAACTGACAACCAACACACCATGTTCCTGTTGCAGAAAAACACCCGACAAGATATTATCCACACCATCACAGGCTACCCTCCAGCCGCTCGACCCGACACATACCCAGAATGGAAGGAGGCCATACTAGCAGTTGGACAAGGATATGAGGCATCCGAATACCGAGGAGATAAGAAAACTAACTCGGGAACCACTTATGGAGGAATGGGAGAACCCATGGAAATAGGAAGCAGGCAACACGTGTTCAATGCAAAAGGGGAACCCAAGTGCTATAACTGCGGGATATTCGGACATATGTCCAAGGACTGCAAAAAGCCCAAAGGATTAACATGTTACAACTGTGGCAAAATTGGACACATAGCCAAAGCATGCACTGCACCAAAGAAGGTACAGATCCGAGCAATAGATGAAGCCAAGCCAGAGGAACACCAGGATTTTTCTGGAGACTCCAAGTAGGCACTGCCTCGAGAGTCAAGAAACTTGTATCTAGGGTATCAGAAGAATATTACACAATTCCTCAGAAACGAAAGCGCGAACTAAACCTAAAAGGAAAAATCCAAACCCCAACAAAAAGGATAACAGTGAACACTATAGTCGACTCGGGATGCACCACCAGTAGCATCAGCAGGAGACTGGTAGACGAAGAAAAAATCCCCACAGAAAAATTAAAACAAGAAATCATGGTACTTAACGCAGACAGCACAACAAACCAAGGAGGAAAAGTCACAGAAACAGCTACTATACAGGTGGAAATCGAAGGACATGAAGAAACAATCGAAGCATTGGTCGTACAACTCCAAGACAGAGCAGAAATATTCCTAGGACACAACTGGCTCACCAAACACAATCCAGAAGTAAACTGGCGAACAGGAGAAATAAAGTTCAATCGGTGCCCAAAGGACTGCAGGTTCCTGCACCAGAACATCCAGGTAACAGACAAGATCCGAAGCATGGCCACCACTGAAGACATATGGAAAGAAGAAGAAGAACCTGACCCCACCGAGCCATCAGACCTACCAGACTACGTCTGACCATTCACACATCTATTCAACAAAACCACATTCGACAAACTACCCGAACGAACGGAATGGGACCATGAGATAATCCTAACAGAAGACACACCCAAAGAAATCAACGCAGGAACTTACAACATGATGATCAAGGAGCAGGACGAACTCAAAGCATTTGTTAAAGAAAACCTCGAGTCAGGACAAATACGACCATCGAAGTCACCATATGCCGCACCCACCTTTTTCATCCCAAAAAAGGATGGCTCAAAACGACTCATTCAAGACTACCAACGGTTGAATAACGTAGTCATTAAAGACAAAACACTGCTACCTCGAATTGGAGAAGTCATTGACAAATTAGGAAAAGCCAAATACTTCAACAAACTAGACATCATTTGGGGCTACAACAACGTCCACATCAAAGAAGGAGACAAGTGGAAAGCAGCCTTTCTAACCAACGAAGGACTATTCGAACCCACAGTCATGTTCTTCGGTCTCAGCAATTCGCCAGGAACATTCTCAAGAATGATGGTGAGTATCTTTCGAGACCTATTACACAACAGAGATATAGTAAACTACATGGACGACTTCGCAATTCCAGGCGACACCAAGGAACAACTGTGAGAACGAACGATCCGATTCCTGGAAAGAGCGGCCGAACACAACTTATGCTTCAAACGATCCAAATGCATTTTCGACGCCGAAGAAATCCCAATGCTAGGAGTAATAGTAGGACACGAACGCATCGAAATGGAGGCCGAGAAAGTAAAATCAGTACGAGAATGGCCCCAACCACACAACAAAAAAGGAATAGAAAGATTCCTCGGCTTCGCCAACTACTACCACCGATTTATAAAAAACTTCAGCAAGATAGCGGCCCCATTGAATAAACTAAAAGGATCAGAAGAGTGGGAATGGGGAGAAGAACAACAATCTGCATTCGACGAACTAAAACAACGAATCACAGAAGAACCCACCCTAATACTACCCCAAAGAGAAGGTCAATTCCGAGTAGAAGTCGATGCATCAAACTACGCATTAGGGGGAGTACTCTCACAAGAACAAAATTCGAAATGGCACCCAATCGCATTCACATCCCGTACACTATCACCGGCAGAACGAAATTACGAAATCTACGACAAAGAGCTGCTGGCAATCATGCATGCATTAAAAGAATGGCGACACTACCTACTGGACGCAGAAGAGAAATTCGAAATCTGGACCGACCACGAGAACCTGAAATACTATAGGGAGCCCCAAAAACTAAATGGCCAACAAGCAAGATGGTACCTACGGCTACAAGATTACAATTTCATATTGCGCCACATACCAGGGAAAACGAATACAAAAGCAGACCTCCTCTCCAGAATCTACCAAGAACTAGACCAAGAAGAAGGAAAACTAGTCACCATGATCCGAGATGCCTGGTGGATGAGCAAAAACGACAACGAACCATGGGAAGGGACCATCCTACTCTGCGCTGAACTATTCATGGAACCAACCTTCAAAGAACGAATCAAGGCGAACAAAAGAAGAGAAACGGCCATCACCAAAAAAATATGTGACCAAGACCCTGACATCACCGAACACGACGGGATAATCTACAAAAATACCAGCATGTATGTGCCACCCGAACTGGCACTCAGAGAGGAAATACTATACCAATACCACGATGCCCCCGACGCAGGACACCTGGGACAACACCGAATGATCGAGCTAGTAACCAGAGATTACTGGTGGCCGGCAATCTGAACGGACACTCAAAAGTACATCAGAGGTTGCCAGAGTTGCCAACGAAACAAGCCATGCAAGACACCTCTGAAGACACCTCTATACCCGCTTCCCATCCCCAACGGTCCATGGGAAGAAGTGAGTATCGACCTCATTGGGCCACTGCCCGAATCGGAAGGAAAAGACGCCATCCTAGTCATTGTTGATCGATTCTCAAAAATGATATGACTCATAGCGACAAGAATGGATGTTTCCTCAAAAGAACTAGCACAGCACTACCGGGACGAAATATGGAAGCTACACGGAATGCTGAAGAAGGTCCTTAGTGACCAAGGACCACAGTTTGCATCCGAATTCACCGGCAAACTATTCAAAGGACTAGGGATAGAACGAAACCTGTCAACAGCCTACCACCCACAAACCGACGGACAAACAGAAAGGATCAATAGGGAAGTCGAAACATACTTGAGGATATACTGCAACTACAACCAAAACGACTGGACAAAATGGCTACCCATGGCCGAATTCCAATACAACAACAAGAAACACAGTGGCATACAGGTGACACCATTCTACCTAAACTATGGCAGACACCCCTGGAAAAGAAAGGAAAACGGAACGACAGACAACCCTAGCAGTACGGAGTTCCTAAAACAGCTCCAAAATGCAACAAATAACGCCGCTTCCGCACTACGATCATATCAAGAAAAGATGAAACAGACACATGATAATAGCAAAATGAACACGAGGACATACCAGATCAACGATGAAGTATGGTTAGAGAACACCAACATCCATACCAATCAGCCATCAAAGAAGCTAGGCCAGAAAAGGTATGGACCTTTCCGAATTAAGGAAAAAATAGGAGAAGCGGTATATCGGCTAGCGATACCAGAAGGATGGGCCATCCATGACGTATTCAATGAACAGCTGTTAACCCCGACACAGAAAGCGTCATTCTACATCCAGAAGGAAGCACCAGCACCCGAACCAATGATCATAAACAACGAAGAGGAGTACGAAGTAGAAGAAGTCCGAGGGAAACGACAAAAAGGAAGGGGATATCAATTCCTTATACACTGGAAAGGATACAGCAACGAAGAAGATACATGGACAGCGGAGTCAAATTTGCAAAACGCCCGAGATGCAATAGTGGAATACCACAAAAGGCATCCAGAGGATACCTATAAAAAGAGGGGCAAGAAATCCAGAAAACCATCAGCCAAGTCAGCCCCCAGACAGAAATACTAGCCAAACATGTCCTCCCAAGCCAACCGCATCTCTATCAACTCCCTCGTCCACCCCAACCCGACCATGATCTCCTCAGTCCCCCTCCAAAAACCAGGCAACAGCCACACGCCCGCACCCCAAGGAACCCGTTATAACCTCGCAACCACCCCGTCCCCTGCACAAGGACTCCTCGAGGCCCTCCTCAAAGATGTCAACAAAACCACAAACGATGAAGTGGAAACAATCACAGCCCAGAACAAACGACTCGCAGTAAACTGTCACATCACCCTCGCCACCGCTTGTATCACCTTTGCAGACATGTACGCTGGGTTCGCCAATGCATCATCCTCTACAAGCCAGCACATCCCTGCCATCTTCCACGCATTAGAATTATCCACCCTCACACCCAGTGAACAAAACCGGGTTCACAGTCTTCAGAGCCATGTTGACCTTGCTCTAGAGGTATTCAAACACCTCGATATCGCTGACATCTTCTTGGAACTCGCAGATGTCGCCATGAACTTGCTAGGACGTGATAAAACCACTGAAGACCCCAATATCGACCAACTCGTTACGTGTATTGGAACCACTCTCGCCGACCTACACACCACCATCCGTCCCCCACCAGCCAAACAAGCCGACACGCCCATGGATGAAGAAACCACCGTCTCAATGAAGGAAGAAGTCAACGCACTCCGACAATTCATAAAAACTATCACCCCACCACAGATCATATCGGTTTTTCTCCCACCGACAAGATTCCACACTGTATTACCAGGCCAAGAGAAGGACCAACACTACTGGAGAACGATAGTCAAGAATTACTGGGACAACTCCACCGTAACCGAGTTCCCCTTCAACGGAGTCCCAGTCCCTATCCGTCAAGATGGCCACAGCCACTTGCCCATCTTCTTCGCACACTCAAATGAAGGAAAGTACCTCATTGGAGCCACCAAGAAAGCCCTCACTGCAGCCGTAGTCAACGGAGAGTTCGACGAACTTCCTGAGGCATGAAGTCTAATCGGAGGGTATTGTTATGAGTTTCCACCGATCATAACGAGTTCCATACTATTCTGCATTTCCAACTATCCGCGTACCTGTTTCGTCTATTCTAGTCCAGCATTCTCCAAGATATGACTTGTACCAACTACTACGCTCTAACCAGACGTTTCATGTAGTTACTCCATCCGTTCAACTGGATGACCTTAGACATACTTAAGCATACATACACTCTGTTGTATTCAGTACACTTAACCATCTTCTGTTCTCTTTCCCTTACTCGCCCTCAAGACTTAGCCAGAGCTGCAACCTGAGGTCTAAACCGACTAAGGTCATAACAGAAGACCCAGTATTGCTGGGACTCTTTCAAGTCCAAGCCGTTTCCATCTGACATGGGGGTAGGGCAGGGCTCTGCCCTCTCCCCCATCCTATCAGCCTTATACATAGCTCCGCTTTCGCATTCAGACCAGATGATGCTGGGATCGGTTGAGCTGGCGTGCGTGGGGGGCTCCTGCGGGGTCGCTGGTCTTCTGGCCTACTGGGTGGAGAAGTTGTAAGGCAACAGGGGTGGGGTCCCTGGGGGGTGCTTCTGGCCGCGGCTGGTGGTGCTCCTTTCCTGGGCCCAGTTGGGGGCTTTGCGGGGGGTGTAGGCGTTAAATAACGGGGGTGGGGTCCCCGGGTGGCGGTGCGGGTTCGTCCTGCTCAGCTGCTTTCTTGGGCACCATCTAGGCGGCGCTTCGAGTTGCTACCCCGCCTGCTGTATTGCTCTAGATCAGGACTGGGCTGATACCCTTCCGCTTGGGAAGTTGGGGGTAAGGTGGCTCCAAGCGGGGGCTCCTTGCGCTGGCTCTCCTGACTACACCTGTCCCCTCTCGGGCGCTCGGCTGCTGTTGCCGCTGGGCCCGCTGCTTGTGGGATGATCAGGGCACCGCCGCTTTGCGACGGTGCATCACTGGGTGTACACCACAAGACCTGGGCAACTGGGTCTTCCTCAGTGTGATGGGCATTTCGGGAAACCGGAGGATTTAGCAAGTAGGGGGTAGACTGGTCTGGTCTGGGTTAGCGCTTGGGTTGGGTTGGGCTGCCTCTGAACAGTAGATTACTCTTAACTCATCGGACCTTGTAGTTAGGGGATTTGTACTCTACTACACGCGGACTGCGATCGGGCACCGCGTTATAAATTGGCACAAGCCTTGATTTAAAAAAAAAAAAAAAAAAATACATAGCTCCGCTAATGTGGCTTTTCGACAGGGAGGTGTCACGTCTAGGGATGACCCTTCTGTCATATGTTGATGATGGTACCATCATTGCCCAGTCTAAGGACTGGAATTCTAACCTTGTGGCTCTTAAGGAGGTATATGGTATTATATTTAGGCTTTTTGAGCGCTTCGCTTGGTACTTGAACATGACAAGTCTGAGGTCTTTCACTTCTCCCACAAGCATGGGGATGATAATCCGCTGATTGACCTGGGCTTTGCCCCATTCACTGGTGATACACCGCTTCAACCCAAGCCCTATTGGAGGTATTTGGGTTTTTACTTCAACCGTGCCCTTACATTTAAGGAGCATGTTCGCTACTATTCTACCAAAGCTTTGTCTACAGTGAAAGCCATGAAAATGCTTGGTAACTCCACGAGAGGCTTGCGGCCTATGCAGAAGTGCCTCCTTTACCGGTCGTGTGTTGTCCCTATTGCAACATATGGCTTCAAACTCTGGTTCTTCAAGGGTTCCCACTGCAAGGCGGCCCTTAAGAGCCTGAATGTCATACAGAGACGGGTAGCCTCACCTTCCTTTTCCAGCAACCACCACCATCAACGGGGCAGTTACTGTAATCTAGTCATATCAAATACACCGCAACCCCAACTCTTGGCTAGGGCACGTCCCTAGTTGCTGATTTACTCGCTGGTATGAGCCGCAGGCCACCCAGCTCATCAAACGACCCGTGGGCTGACGACCCGGTTCCGCCGCAATCGTCCCCTGACCCGATCGCTCGTATTCCGGGTGTGGGCTCCCAGCAGCCACAACCCCGCTACCAAACCCGCACCTCGACCCAGGCATCCGCTGGGGAGGGCACGTGCCAACGGTATGCCGCTGTCCCGATTACAGCACAGCCGCCATCAACAGCCTCCTCGAGTGGTACTGCCCGACCTCAGTCCCATGCTGTTATGTGCGTTACCTTACTTCGCAACCGGGCCCGGATCGTCTCCACTCAGGGAGAGGTTCAACGCTATAGCCCAGGAGTATTTGACAAGTCTCAATGACTTCTGTGCAGGCTTCGGATTGCTCCCTCGAGTAGAAGCTCGTGCTTGCCTGAGAAGTCCGAGTTAAATGTCACTGCAGTCCCCAAGGTTGTTAGCCTTGTAGCAGATGAGCGAAGATAAGGAAGCTTGTTACTAGAATAACCTGAAGTAATACAAAGTACTACTTAAGGTTTATATACTAGCTACGAATAGGCGATGAGAGATTACGTAGTAAGTAGATATGAGTCAATGCGAACTACTACAGGTTAATTGGTAATCTAAGGAATCATAGGGATAGGTGAGATGAATACAGAAGAACGAGTATGAGTCATAAGAAGATAGAGTCAGGTAAGGAGAAGTACGATGATGGGAAAAGATGAGGATGAAACAGGAACATGATTCAGAATGAATCATAAGAAGCAAAGGTAGAAGTACATGTGATAAAATAAATAAAGAACGGACTGGGGTATACAAGAAGAATGGAAAGTTCGTATGGAAGGTTAATACGTTAATGCGGAGAGTCCGGGGGTGTGGTAAGTTGGTAACACATGCTCCCTCTCGTGCTACCTCCCCTTCTCCTGTGCCAATGGGGATGGCGGACCCATTCGATGATGACGAAGACGAGGTGGTGGCCCCTGGGGCTGCTGCTTCTGCGATCGTCACCGATCCCCCTGGGAGCTCTACTGGCAGAGATATGTCAGTGGAGTCGTTCGGCGATTTGGAGTATGCTCTATCCGTAGCGGCGTTGGCAGGTGACGAAGAACACCTTGCTGTGGACGTCCAAGGCACAGCCGAATCCCTGCACAACCTGGCCTCCTGGTTCAGGTCTGTGCATGCTATGCCACTCAACGCAGAATCTACCACAGTGGTACTGGGCGCCGCCTTGGCGTTTGTCCAGTCCCTGTCTAACAATGGCTGGTTGGATCGCTCTCCAACTGGTCAGTCTAATCCGAGTTGGCTCGGAGGTCACGCTGTGGCCAACATTGCCTCTCGCTACGCTCAACCCCTGCCAGCCAGGAGAGCTACTCCCCTGCCTCGGCCATCTGGCTCGGGCGATGTTGATGCTGATATGGGAGGCTCCACGCCTAGATCCGGTAGATCGAAGCTGGCCAGAGCTCCCGCACCACCACCTCTGTTTTAGCCCGTCCGTCCTGCTCGCCGTGAGCGGGATCTTGTCAAGTCGATCTGAAAGAACACAGAGGCGAAGTGCCTTGCCCTGCAGCAGCAACGGAGGAGTGCACCAGTCCAACCTGGTCCGGTGCACCCTCTTAACATCACCAAGAAGAAGAAGGCAGTGCTGTCCTCATACGCACAGACGCTATCTTCCTCTGGTAAGGGCAAGTCTGCCCAGATCCCTGTGGTCACGGCCATGCGCGTTGCGCAGTCGTTCCCAGAGCTTGAACCCAAACGAGTCATGGCTATGGCTCGTGAGGCTGAACCCTCAGCGCAAGGCAAGTCCAAGCACCCTGACAATGTCACAGCTGGTCCCAACCGTCGGCAACTCCTCATGACTGCGGTCGCTGTGCCAGAAGGTGCCCCCCGCCCTCAGACTAATCACTTTGTTGAAGTTATCAACAGAGGCCTTGTACAAGCTCGTGTCCGTTGCAGGATCGAGTCAGTTCGCTCAAGCACGGCCAATTCTTGGTCGTTGCTCACCAACTTCGCCCCCACCCTGAAGGATGTCGCCATCATCGACGAGTGGGCTCATAAGGTGGTTGCTGAGGGCGTTAAGCTCCAGCTCCGTGTCCCCGACTCCACGTCCTACATCAGGATCGTGGATATCACTTTCATCGATGAACTCGGCCACAAAGCCATGACCGTCGAATGCCTCCTGGGCCATCTGTCGAAGTCTCCGCATCGCGAGGACTTCGCCATGCTGTCTCACACCCCACGCATTTCACGCAACTCCGCCAGCTCTGACACCTGCACAGCTTGGCTTGACTTAGCTGACTCTAAGACCGGCACTCGGATGAAGCGTCTTGTGGGGCGCACTATCCAAATTGGAACGCACTCCTGCCGTGTGCAGCAGGTGTCTGCCCGTACCGGGGTCCCCTGGTGTCAGCGCTGCTGGTACTGGGGCCACCCCACTGCTATCTGTCGATCCCGGTCGAACAGGTGCCCTATCTGCACTGGGCCTCACACCTCTGAGAACCACCACGCTGTCGCCGGCTGTTGTCATCCCAAGGATCTCAACAAGGCTACCCCCCTCGCTGTAAGGCGGCCCTTAAGAGCCTGAACGTCATGCAGAGACAGGCGGCCCTGTGGATTACAGGTGCTTTCCGGACTGCTCCTACTGGGGCCGCGGAGTCATTCACGGGTCTCATACCCATCCAGCTTCACATACAGAAGCTTGCTGTCAGGTCAGACTACAGGATTAAGACCCTGTCACCTAACCATCCCCTCAGGGCCCTTATGAGCCCTGAATATTCCGGGTCTGCTAAGCTGCACACTCGTTCTATTGGTCTTATGTCTCCTGCGGCTCGCAAGAAGACTAAGGGCTCCTTAATCCAGGCTGATGCCAACCTGGTAAACCTCGTCAAGGAGTTCGAGCCTATGGCTTCAATTAATCGGCCCGGATATCGCCTGATGGACTGCCACCCTGACCAGGTGTCGTTCATGGAGGTGAGACTCAATGCGGAGGGTAATACCAACCCTGAGCATATGTATGCTCTCAACGCGCACCTTAGGGAGTGCAGAGAGGATGACGGGATTGTTCATATGGCGACAGACGCAAGTCTGCCGCTTCATGGCAAGTTCCAGGCAGTTTCATCTGCCCATGTCTATTGCCAACGGGAGTGCCTTCGGGAGATCACTCGCGTGGCAGGCCGGGTTACAGTACCTGATGCTGAGCTCATGGCCATTGCACTTGGCATTCACTTTGCTCTCAAGCAGGGTGACGTCAGGCTCATATGCGTATTCACTGACTCTATTGTGTCAGCGAAGCTCGCAGTTGATCCGTCTACACACTCTGGGCAGATGCTGTCCCAAGGGGTATGTGTGGCACTGAAGCAATGGCTCTCTGGGGATCCACAGAGGGGTATTGAATTTCTCGCTGTCCCTTCTTCCGAGAAGTGGGAGTTCCACCATGCTGTTCACCGGCATGTCACCTTGTTCCCTCAGGTCGCTTATGGCCCGAGGCCGTTCACTTCCATTGCCCGCCTGCGCAAAGAGGTGGTCGATGATGTTCTGGAGTCATGGCGCCAGCTGTACTCTACCTCTTTTTATAAGGGGCGTAGTAATATGGATCTCGCCTCTGGGGCTGACCCATCTGTTCCGGGGAAGCCGACCTACCTTTCTGGTGGGCCCTGGCTCCCCCATGTTAGCGGCTCTAACTCACTCTGTGCGAGGGCCGTGCGTGCTGTTACTGGTCATGCTCCGATTGGGTCGTACCGAGTACGATTCTTTCCTACTGAAGGCGTTGGCTACTCGTGTGGCGCCGCTCTTGAGGGGCACTATCACATTTTCGTCAGGTGTCCCAACCACAAGAGGGAACTTGACAGACCTCCTCAGACCATTCGTGAGCTGATTGACTTCCTGAACGCGAACCCTCGATGGCGTCCCGCATCACCACCGACCCGCCCAGCAGCTCCTGGAAGCTGCCGATGACCTCGGCCTTGGGATCTGGTTACCAGATTCCAGGGCTCCTACTCATGTACCTCGAGATCCGACCAAGCGCCAATCGGTGATTGATCTGATCTTTATCTCCGATCTCAGGTGGCGCATCGCGCGCCCCCAGATCAGATCGGATCTAACAGGCCCGTCAGACCACCATCCGCTGTCTGTCACGATCCCTATCCGCCCTGAAGACATCACGAATGTCAGAAGGGCCTTCCCCAAGAACTCAGCAGCGACTGCGGAATTGCAGTTCCTTGATGAGATCAGAGAAGGGGTGTATGGTCTTCATGATCATCCCCTTAATTCAGCTCAGGATGTTAACGTCCTGGCATCGGCCATTGGGTCGGTGTTCTCTGCAGCGTGGCATCGCCACACTGTGGAGGTGCACATTTCCGCAAAGTCTCAACCCTGGTGGGATGAGGATTGCAGAGTCGCCCTTCAGGCCCATAGGGATTCTTCGGACCCTGCGGACTGGAAGGCATTTCAACGCGTTGTGGCGTCTAAGAAGCGCAAATTCTTCGATGAGAAGATTGAGGAAATTGCTGAGACCAACAAGCGCCCTTGGGACCTTATGGAATGGGTCAAGGCTCGCAAGTTGCCTGTGTGCGAGGCTATCTCCTATCAGGGGGAGCCTTGTCACACTATGGACTCCCTTTGGGAGGCCCTTCACAGTACCTACAACTCCGCTTCCGGGCGGGAGTGTGATACCCCCGTTATTGATCCGCTCCCTATGCTACCGCGGCGGGAATGGGTGGACTTCTCAGCCAAGGAACTGGTGGACGCTCTGTCTGCCTGCTCTAAGGTTTCAGCGCCGGGCCCCGACCACGTTACATGGAGGATGCTCAAACAGATCGTGCTTGGGGATGCCCTGCCGGTCTTCGTACGTCTAGCTAGCGCCTGTATTCGTTTAGGTTGCTGGCCGGAGTATTTTAAAGAATCTATGTCGGTCATTATCCCTAAGCCGGGTAAGCCTGCATATTCTACACCCAAGGCCTTTAGGCCTATAGTTCTTCTCAACACGCTGGGTAAGCTGTTTGAGAAAATGATCGCGACTAGGCTCCAGTTTGACTCTGTCAAATTTGGGGTCTTTCACCCTAATCAGCTCGGAGGTGTGATCCAACGATCCACTGAAGATGCTGGCCTGATGCTGACCCACATCGTAAGAGCGGGTTGGGCTAAGGGCCTCAGGACTAGCGTTGTGGCTTTTGACATAGTGCAGTTCTTCCCGTCGTTGCACCATGATATGCTGGTGGCAATACTCCGCAAGCAAGGATTCGCCCCTGAGTTGGTTGAGTTCTTTGCGCACTACCTGGTAGGACGGAAGACCCAGTACTGCTGGGATTCTTTCAAGTCCGAACCATTTCCATCGGATGTGGGAGTGGGGCAGGGATCTGCCCTCTCTCCCGTCCTGTCGGCCTTATACATAGCTCCGCTTATGTGGCTTTTCGACAGGGAGGCGTCACGTCTGGGGACGACTCTTCTGTCATATGTCGATGATGGCACCATCATTGCCCAGTCGAGGGACTGGGGATCTAACCTTGTGGCTCTTAAGGAGGCATATGGTATTATATTCAGGCTCTTTGAGCGCTTTGCCTTGGTACTTGAGCATGACAAGTCTGAGGTCTTTCACTTCTCCCGTAAGCATGGGGATGATAATCCACCAATAGACCTGGGCTTTGCCCCGTTCACTGGTGATACGCCACTCCGGCCCAAGCCTTATTGGAGGTATTTGGGCTTTTACTTCAACTGCGCCCTTACTTTCAAGGAGCATGTTCGTTACTACTCTACTAAAGCACTCTCCACAGTGAAGGCCATGAAGATGCTTGGTAATTCTACAAGGGGCTTGCGGCCTATGCAGAAGCGCCTCCTTTATCGGTCGTGTGTTGTCCCCATTGCAACATACGGCTTTAAACTCTGGTTCTTCAAGGGCTCTCGCTGTAAGGCGGCCCTTAAGAGTCTGAATATCATGCAGAGATGGGCGGCCCTGTGGATTACAGGCGCTTTCCGGACTGCTCCTACTGGGGCCGCAGAGTCATTCGCGGGTCTCATACCCATCCAGCTTCACATACAGAAGCTTGCTGTCAGGTCGGACTACAGGATTAAGACCCTGTCACCTAACCATCCCCTCAGGGCCCTTATGAGCCCTGAATATTCTGGGTCTGCTAAGCTGCACGCTCGTTCTATCGGCCTTATGTCTCCTGCGATTTGCAAGAAGACTAAGGGCTCCTTAATCCAGGCTGATACCAGCCTGGTGAACCTCGTCGAGGAGTTTGAGCCTATGGCTTCAATTAATCGACCCGGATACCGCCTGATGGACTGTCACCCTGACCAGGTGTCGTTCATGGAGGTGAAACTCAATGCGGAGGGTAACACTGACCCCGAGCATATGTATGCTCTCAACGCGCGCCTTAGGGAGTGCAGGGAGGACCTCGGGATTGTCCATATGGCGACGGACGCAAGTCTGCCGCTTCAGGGCAAGTTCCAGGCAGTTTCATCTGCCCATGTCTATCGCCAGCGGGAGTGTCTCCGAGAGATCACTCGCGTGGCAGGCCGAGTTACAGCGCCTGATGCTGAGCTCATGGCCATTGCACTTGGCATTCATTTTGCTCTTAAGCAGGATGACGTCAGGCTTATACGTGTATTCACTGACTCTATTGCGTCAGCGAAGCTCGCAGTTGATCCGTCTACACATTCCGGGCAGATGCTGTCCCAAGGGGTGTGTGTGGCGCTTAAACAATGGCTCTCTGGGGATCCCCGGAGAGGCATTGAATTCCTCGCTGTCCCTTCTTCCGAGAAGTGGGAGTTCCACCATGCTGTTCACCGGCATGTCACCTCGTTCCCTCAGGTTGCTTATGGTCTGAGGCCGTTCACTTCCATTGCCCGCCTGCGTAAAGAGGCGGTCGACGATGTTCTAGAGTCATGGCGTCAGCTGTACTCTACCTCTTCTTACAAGGGGCATAGTAATATGGACCTTGCCTCCGGGGCAGATCCATCTATTCCGGGGAAGCCGACCTACCTTTCTGGTGGGCCATGGCTCCCTCACGTTAGCGGCTCTAACTCACTTTGTGTGAGGGCCGTGCGTGCCGTCACAGGTCATGCTCCGATTGGGTCGTACCGCGTACGATTCTTTCCTACTGAAAGCGTTGGCTGTTCGTGTGGTGCCGCTCTCGAGGGGCGCTATCACATATTCGTCAGGTGTCCCAAACACAAAAGGGAGCTTGACAGACCTCCTCAGACCATTCGTGAGCTGATAGACTTCCTGAATGCGAACCCCGGGGCGTTTGTGTTCAGACCAGACGATGCTGGGATCGGTTGAGCCAGCGCGTGCGGGGGGTCCCTGCGGTGTCGCTGGTCTTCTGACCTACTGGGTGGAGAAGTCGCAAGGCAACAGGGGTTGGGTCCCTGGGGGGTGCTTCTGGCCTCGGCTGGTGGTGCTCCTTTCCTGGGCCTGGTTAGGGGCTTCGCAGGGGGCGGAGGCATAAAACAACGGGGGTGGGGTCCCCGGGTGGCGGTGCGGGTTTGTCCTGCTAAGCTGCTTTCTTGGGCACCGTCTAGGCGGCGCTTCGAGTTGCTACCCTGCCCGCTGTGTTGCTCTGGATCAGGGCTGGGCTGATACCCTTTCACTTGGGAAGTTGGGGGTAAGGTGGCTCCAAGCGGGGGCTCCTTGCGCTGGCTCTCCTGACTACATCTGTCCCCTCTCGGGCGCTCGGCTGCCGCTGCCGCTGGGCTCGCCGCTTGTGGGATGATCAGGGCACCACCGCAGAGCGGCGGTGCGTCACTGGGTGTACACCACAAGACCTGGGTGACTGGGTCTTCCTCAGTGTGATGGGCATTTCGGGCAACCAGGGGATTTGGCAAGTAAGGGGTGGTCTGGTCTGGTCTGAGTTAGCGCTTGGGTTGGGTTGGGCCGCTTCTGAACAGTAGATTACTCTTAACTCATCGGACCTTGTAGTTGGGGCTTTGTACTTAGCTACACGTGGACTGCGATCGGGCACCGCGTTATAAATTGGCACAAGCCATGATATAAAAAAAAAAAAAAAAAAAAAAACAGCATCTCGAAGCCAGAAGAACCTCAAGTCCAGGTGCTTCATCCGTCCATGGTGCTCTGGGTTCTTCGCTACACAAATTCCTGACTTGTTGTCAATGTAGAGTGTCGAGGAAAGGGAAGGGGGATAGCCAAACTCTGTCAGGATGTTCCTCATCCACATGATCTCCTTGCCACCCTCAACTGCAGCAACATACTCAGCCTCAGTAGAGGACAGAGTCACAAAAGGCTGGCGCTTTGAGCACCATCCTACAGCCCCACCACTCACTAGAGTCACATAACCGCCTGTAGCACGTCCTGTGGCCTTGCAGGAGCCATGGGAAGCATCAGAGAAGGTCTGGAATAGCTCTGGGTTGTCATTACCCTTGTAGACAAGCTTGTACTCAACAGTTCCCTTCAGATAGCAAAATAAGTGCTTTACAGCAGCCCAGTGCCTCGGAGATGGGTTGTGATTGAACCTCCCAAGGCAGGACGAAATGTAGGGGCAAAAACCTCAGTGTAATCATAGCCAGGGCGCTGAGAATAGCCCTTAGCAACTAAGCGGGCTTTGTGGCGCTCTACAGAGCCATCAGGATTGCGCTTGACCTTGAAGACCCATCCAGAGTTGACCAGCTTCTTTCCAGGAGGTAGCTCAACTAGTTCCCAGGTGTTGTTGGACTCCAGGGCGAAGATTTCGTCGTCACAAGCTCTAGACCAGTCCTGGGCATCAGGGGACCTCATAGCAACCTTATAGGTGCGAGGATCAGGCCCAGAAACAGTCCCAGCAAACTCCACCTCTTGATATCCACTGTCAGCCCAATAGACAGCTTCCTGATCGTCAAAATCGTCCTCCTCGGGCTCAGGAGACAGCTTGATCCTCCACCACTCTCCTGGCGGTTTCCTGGAGCAATTTGAGCGCCTAGGAAGGTGTGGAGGCTCAATTACTGGGGGAACACTGGGAGGAGTGCTGGGGAGCTGTACAGGAGCTGTAGGAGGTGTCACAGGAGGCTCTGAGGGTTCAGGACTGTGGACTTGTGGGGGCTGAAGCTGAGATGGTGATGAGATGATGCTATCTTTGCAGGAACCTTCTTGAAGAGGAAGTGGATGGACTGATGGTGCTCTGGGAGCCTCAGGAGCATCCGGAGCGGGCTGGGGTGACTCAGGCAGGTAGTCTACATCACCCCCCTCATCTTCAAGAAGTGGGAGCATCTGGGAAGGTCCAGGAGACAAGATAGACGAGGTAGAAGGTGGTGAGACTTCAGGGGAGGATGGAGGGCCAGCAAATGATGGTATGGTGTTCATTTTTGCTCTAGATAGTCCAGGGAAGTATCTCTCGTCAAAATCTGCACGCTCTGAGATCCTGGTTTGCCTAGTAGTAGGGTTATAGAACTTCCAACCTTTGTAGCCAGTGGGATATCCAATAAAAACGCATTTTTCGAAGTGAGGCTGCAAAGAATTTCGCTTATCTCGCTGTATATGCACATAGGCAGTACACCCCCACACTCTGAGGTGCGAAACATCGGGTTTTTGCTTGTAGAAGGCCTCAAAAGGTGTGGTTTTTGGTAGAGCGGAGGTAGGGAGCCTATTCCACACATGGACCATGGCAGCTATGCATTCACCCCAAAAACTCGCTGGCAAACTGGACTCCGAGAGCATGGCAGTGATTCTCTCACCCATAGTCCTATTAGCCCTCTCAGCAAGACCATTCTGCTGGGGCCTATTTCGCACAGAATGCCTCCTCTCGATGCCACACAGCCTTGTGAACTCCAGGAAGGCATTAGACATGTATTCACCACCTTTATCATCCTGTAGAGCGCAGATTTTGACTCCCAGTTGGTTCTCAGCCCAATATTTGTAGGTTTTGAATGCTTCAAAGGCTTCTGACTTGGATTTAAGCAGATACACCGCCCGGAATCGCGTAGAATCGTCTATAAAGGTGATCCAGTACTTGTAGCCTTGGTGGGTAGCTGCTGGAAGTGGTCCATGCAAATCTGAGTGCACTAGAGCCAGTGGGGAGCGATTATGGCTGGTGGAGGAGGGAAATGGATGGGAATGCATCTTTCCTGCAAGACAGGGCTCACAGATGGGGTCAGGGGACGCCTCAGACTCCAGTTTAAGGCCTGTAACAAGCTCCTGACTGATCATTCTCTTCACATCTGCATAATTGTGGTGCACAAAGCGTCTATGCCACAAGGAGAGGTCTACAGGGAGTGTGGAGAGGTGAAATGCGGTCTCTGAAGCGATTGTAGTGCCATCTAACAGTGCTGAGTGGCCTGGAGTGATTCTAGCCTTGAAAAGCGCCTTTTTGCCCTTATAAAACACCATAGAGGTTGCACCAATGCTGATATTAACTCTGGAGTGATGAGTAAGGTATAAACATGATAGTAGGTTGCTCCGAAGGTCTGGGACATGTAGGACTCTCGAAAACTCGACCTCTCTAACCCTTTTCCCTTCCAACACAGGCTGAAACACCACAGAACCTACTCCAGCTGAGTAGACAATGGAATTGTCAGCTAAGCAGATGGGAATGCGACTGGGGGAGTAGGACTTGAACCAGTGGCGATGTGGGGTCATATGAGAAGTGGCCCCTGTGTCTGCAAGCCAATGGAAGTCAGCATCAAGCTGTAGAGGTGAAGAGGGTGAGGGTGACGAAGAACTTGCATTTCCGGCGAATTCCCGGGCCTGTTGCGCTCCGCCTGCTGTAGGCGACGAGGGGGGGTCCTGAGGAGTGTCCTGTGCGCGTTTTGCGTGATTCCGACAACACCTTGATGAGTTATTGGCAATTTGCTCAGTAGTCTTCTCCTGGGCTTGCTTTTGAGCTGCCTCGAATGCCCAGCACTTCTGGATAGTGTGTCCGGACTTGTGACAAAAATCGCATTTTCCGGATGAAGGAGGGGGCTGGGTGTTAGATGTGGTCTCATCAGTCCTATAGATAGATTGGGACTTATCACTGACGGAGTTTTAGTCAGGTGATGAGTCACATGACACAGGTGGACTTGTAGCTTCCTGTGGACGCTTTGAGAGCCTTTAGTCTCTTACAGTTGTCCACAGGTGAGCAAAGTATTGTAACTTCATTATCTAGTCTCTTACAGTTGTCCACAGTAATTGTGGATTTCCTCCTTTAATATTAATCCAATAGACTTCGTTCCACCACTGTTAGGACCGTCTCAACGTCCCCCACGCGCACCTCTTTACACTGGGAGCGTGCGGAAAAGGCTGTGGAGGAGCTGACAGTGTCCTGGGCACGTCTGCGGCGTTGAATATCCTCTGTGACAAAAGCCTGGTGCACAGCAGCCTTGTCAAGTTTGTCCATGAGGAGGAGGGAGGAGGTGAAGGAGGCAAATTCTTCAGATGGGAGGGCTCTAATGAGGGACATGGAGGCTAGTTCTTCATCAAGCTGGGTGAGGGTGAAGTCCACAGGCCTGAGGTCCTTGATAGTCTTCACTGCATCTTCAACTCTGTTGATAAGGGACTGTAGGGACTCCTCCTCGAGTTTCCGGATGGTAAAGAGGTCATCATAGGCATTGAATCACATTCCTGGACGCTTTTGGAGGTGCACAGACTGTAGGGAGGTCCACATCTTGACTGGGTCATCCTGGATGCCATTGAAGTGAATCCTCTGGTCAGCCTCCACCATAAGGAAGAGCCAACCCGCAGCTCTGTCTGCCTTAGCCTCCCAGGCATCCTGAGCAGCCAGCTCAGCCTCAGTGGGGGTTTTAGACATGGCAGGGGGGGAGACTTTTCCAGAAACAATCCTCCACAGACTACTAGCCCTCAACCATGCCTCCATCTCGCCAGCCCAAGTAGAGTAGTTTGTCCCACATAGCTTCGCAAAGTTTGGTCCGGATTGAGCCATTTTTGCGGTCAGGAGAGCGGAAATAGAGTTGGGGTGGGGAGAGAGATGTAGAAGGAGATAGAGAGAAAGGAGGAAAGTGAATTAAAGTGTTGTTTTGAAGCTGTTAAAGCGTGGGGCCCATAACCTGTAAAAAGGTGCGCGTGGGGGACGTTGAGACGGTCCTAACAGTGGTGGAACGAAGTCTATTGGATTAATATTAAAGGAGGAAATCCACAATTACTGTGGACAACTGTAAGAGACTTGATAATGAAGTTACAATACTTTGCTCACCTGTGGACAACTGTAAGAGACTAAAGGCTCTCAAAGCATCCACAGGAAGCTACAAGTCCACCTGTGTCATGTGACTCATCACCTGACTAAAACTCCGTCAGTGATAAGTCCCAATCTATCTATAGGACTGATGAGACCACATCTAACACAACCGATCCTAGATTCATCTGGTCTGAATGCAAAAGCCCCAGGGTTTGCATTCAGAAAGTCAATCAGCTCACGAATGGTCTGAGGAGGTCTGTCAAGTTCCCTCTTATGGTTGGGACACCTGATGAAGATGTGATAGTGCCCCTTGAGAGCAGCACCACACAAACAGCCAACACTTTCGTTAGGAAAGAATCGCATGTGGTACGACCCAATCAGAGCATGACCTGTAACGGCACGCATGGCCCTCGCACAAAGCGAGTTAGAGCCGCTAACATGAGGGAGCCAGGGCCCACCAGAAAGGTAGGTCGGCTTCCCCGGAACAAACAGGTCTGCCCCGGAGGTGAGATCCATGTTACTACGCCCCTTGTAAGAAGAGGTAGAGTACAGCTGATGCCATGACTCCAGGACATCATCGACCGCCTCCTTACGGAGGCAGGCAATAGAAGTGAACGGCCTCAGGCCAAAAGCGACCTGAGGGAACGAGGTGACATGCCAGTGAACAGCATGGTGAAACTCCCACTTCTCAGAAGAAGGGACAGTGAGAAATTCAATGCTCCTCCGGGGATCTCCAGAGAGCCATCGTTTAAGCGCCACACACACCCCTTGGGACAGACTCTGCCCAGAATGTGTAGACGGATCAACCGCGAGCTTCGCTGATGCAATAGAATCAGTGAACACGCATATGAGCCTGACATCATCCTGCTTAAGAGCAAAATGAATGCCAAGTGCGACGGCCATGAGCTCAGCATCAGGTGCTGTAACTCGGCCTGCCATGCGAGTGATCTCACAGAGACACTCATGCTGGCGATAGACATGGGCAGACGAAACTGCCTGGAACTTGCCATGGAGTGGCAGACTTGTGTCTGTCGCCATATGGACAATCCCGAAGTCCTCCCTGCACTCCCTAAGGTGCGCGTTGAGAGCATACATATGCTCGGGGTCAGTATTACCCTCCACATTGAGTTTCACCTCCATAAACGACACCTGGTCAGGGTGGCAGTCCATCAGGTGGTATCCAGGCTGATTAATCGAAGCCATGGGCTCAAATTCCTCGACAAGGTTCACCAGGTTGGCATCAGCCTGGATTAAAGAGCCTTTAGTCTTCTTGCAAGTAGCGGGAGACATGAGGCCGATAGATCGAGTATGCAGCTTAGCAGACCCAGAATATTCAGGGCTCATAAGGGCCCTGAGAGGATGGTTAGGTGACAGGGTCTTAATCCTGTAGTCCGACCTGACAGCAAGCTTCTGTATGTGAAGCTGGATGGGTATGAGACCTGTGAATGACTCTGCGGCCCCAGTAGGGGCAGTCCGGAACGCACCTGTGATCCACAGGGCCGCCCGTCTCTGCATGGCATTCAGGCTCTTAAGGGCCACCTTACAGCGGGAACCCTTGAAGAACCATAGTTTAAAGCCATATGTCGCAATAGGGACAACACATGACCGATAAAGGAGGTGCTTCTGCATAGGCTGTTGAAGGGAGCGCGTAGGGGAACGTCTGGCGGTCCTAACACTGAAGAAACAACGTGACTTGATAGAGAGAATCTCGAGAAAAACGCGTTTTATTGAACACCAGTCCTGTGGACTGTTGTAAGAGGCTCAGTACAAAACAGAAAATTGTCCTACTCACCTGTGGACTGTTGTAAGAGGCTAAAGAGCCAGAAAGCGTCCACAGGTGTTCTAACTAAGTTCAACCATCATGTGACCAAGTCACATGATCACAAAAGCGTCCATTGTGGCTCTAAGTCCACATCTCTATGTACAAGTCCATATCTCCTTGGACAACTCCACAAGTGTCCTACCAAACCTTGGAGCCCTGACTCAGGAGAGTCCATCTAACACTGTCTGGAGCACTCCTGACACACCCCCCTGATCCAGACAGTCCTTAACGAGTGAGACTAAGCATAGGAACAGCAAATGAGATCGTTTTGGGTTGGACAGCCTTGGTGAGAATATCAGCAAGTTGCTCATCAGTGGAAATGTATACAGGATCAATGATGTCTTCAGCCACTGCATCCCGGAGCCAGTAGTACCGCAAGTCCAGGTGCTTCATGCGTCCATGGTGTTCTGGGTTCTTCGCCACACTGATCCCAGACTTGTTGTCAACAAAGAGAGTGGAAGGAAGGGAAGGGGGATAGCCAAACTCAGTTAGGATGTTCCTCATCCACATGATCTCCTTGCCTCCTTCAACAGCAGCAACATACTCGGCTTCAGTAGAAGACAGGGTGACAAAGCTCTGACGCTTTGAGGACCACCCAACAGCTGCACCACTCACTTTGGTGGCTCCCCCATGTTAGCGGCTCTAACTCGCTCTGTGCGAGGGCCGTGCGTGCCGTTACTGGTCATGCTCCGATTGGGTCGTACCGAGTACGATTCTTTCCTACTGAAGGCGTTGGCTGCTCGTGTGGCGCCGCTCTTGAGGGGCGCTATCACATTTTCATCAGGTGTCCCAACCACAAGAGGGAACTTGACAGACCTCCTCAGACCATTTGTGAGCTAATTGACTTCTTGAATGCAAACCCTGGTGCTTTCGCGTTCAGACCAGATGATGCTGGGATCGGTTGAGCTGGCACGCGTGGGGGGCTCCTGCGGGGTTGCTGGTCTTCTGGCCTACTGGGTGGAGAAGTTGTAAGGCAACAGGGGTGGGGTCCCTGGGGGGTGCTTCTGGCCGCGGCTGGTGGTGCTCCTTTCCTGGGCCCAGTTGGGGGCTTCGCGGGGGGCGTAGGCATTAAATAATGGGGGTGGGGTCCCCGGGTGGCGGTGCGGGTTCGTCCTGCTCAGCTGCTTTCTTGGGCACCGTCTAGGCGGCGCTTCGAGTTGCTACCCTGCCTGCTGTGTTGCTCTAGATCAGGACTGGGCTGATACCCTTCCGCTTGGGAAGTTGGGGGTAAGGCGGCTCCAAGCGGGGGCTCCTTGCGCTGGCTCTCCTGACTACACCTGTCCCCTCTCGGGCGCTCGGCCGCCGTTGCCGCTGGGCCCGCCGCTTGTGGGATGATCAGGGCACTGCCGCTTTGCGACGGTGCATCACTGGGTGTACACCACAAGACCTGGGCAACTGGGTCTTCCTCAGTGTGATGGGCATTTCGGGAAACCGGAGGATTTAGCAAGTAGGGGGTAGACTGGTCTGGTCTGGGTTAGCGCTTGGGTTGGGTTGGGCTGCCTCTGAACAGTAGATTACTCTTAACTCATCGGACCTTGTAGTTAGGGGATTTGTACTCTACTACACGCGGACTGCGATCGGGCACTGCGTTATAAATGGGTGCAAGCCTTGATTTAAAAAAAAAAAAAAAAAAAAGACAAGGCTCCCCCTGATAGGAGATAGCCTCGCACGCAGGCAACTTACGCGCCTTGACCCATTCCATAAGGTCCCAAGGGCGCTTGTTGGTCTCAGCAATTTCCTCAATCTTCTCATCAAAGAATTTGTGCTTCTTAGACGCCACAACGCGTCGAAATGCCTTCCAGTCCACAGGGTCCAAAGAATCCCTGTGGGCCTGAAGGGCGACCCTGCAATCCTCATCCCACCAGGGTTGAGACTTTGCGGATATGTGCACCTCCACAGTGTGGCGATGCCACGCTGCAGAGAACACCGACCCAATAGCCGATGCCAGGACATTAACATCCCGCGCTGAGGTAAGGGGATGATCTCGAAGACCATACACCCCCTCTCTGATCTCATCCAGGAACTGCAATTCCGCAGTCGCCGCCGAGTTCTTGGGAAATGCCCTTCTGACATTTGTGATGTCTTCGGGGCGGATAGGGATCGTGACAGACAGCGGATGGTGGTCCGATGGGCCTGTCAGATCCGATCTGATCTGGGGACGTGCGATGCGCCACCTGAGATCGGAGATAAAGACCAGATCAATCACCGATTGGCGCTTGGTCGGATCTCGAGGTACATGAGTAGGAGCCCTGGAATCTGGTAACCAGATCCCAAGGCCGAGGTTGTTGGCAGCTTCCAGAAGCTGCTGGGCAGGTCGGTGGTGATGCGGGACGCCATCGTCCCACTCACGCGAATGGCAATTAAAATCGCCCCCCATGTAGTGCATCTGGGGTAGAGAATCGCGCTTCTCATAGAGAAGCTTGATTGCAGTGTGCTCATCATCAGAATAGACATTCATGAAGTAGCATTCACGGCCGTGATTGAAGATGGTAAGAACCATCGCATCACGGTGATCAATGAGGTCCTGCCTAAGCGAGGGCCTCAGTCTCTTGATCCGCGTGTGGACAAAAGCCATAACACGCGGTCGATCTTGCTCCTCTGCAGTGGAGGCCGGCCTCACCATATATAACCACTCAGGGTGCTTAGGTGCTCCGATGACGGGCTCGCCCTCGGCGTCAAGCGTCGAGGGGGCGGATCTAATCGTTCACCAGGGCGGTTCCTGTACGAAGATGATGTCGAAGTTATCTTTCTCAGATTCTAGCAATGTGTCCAATAATATGTAATTCTTTGCTACGTTAAACGACAATATACGTAATTTCCCCTTCACGAAACGCCTCAACTCGTCAGGCTCGGGGTTCATTGCGCGGATGCTGAAGTGTTATCAGCAGATCGTGATGCCATCCTTGAGAGACGGCGTTCACTCACCTTTCTATAGTGCTCTTTGATCCACTCGGCCTCGTACCAGTGGCGCCAAAGCTGGCACGAATAGGAGTCGGTGCAGTGTTCACCACCGCAGTTCAGACACTTGAATTTGTGGGGACACAGTTGTCCCTCAGGGGTAGCCTTGTTGAGATCCTTCAGATGACAACAACCGGCAACGGCACAATGGTTCTCAGAAGTGTGAGGCCCAGCGCAAATAGGGCACCTGTTCGACCGGGATCGACAGATAGCAGTGGAGTGGCCCCAGTACCAGCAGCGCTGACACCAGGGGACCCCGGTATGGGCGGACGCCTGCTGCACATGGCAGGAGTGCGTTCCAATCTGGACGGTGCGCCCCACGAGGCGCTTCATCCGGGTGCCGGTCTTACTAGATTACAGTAACCGCCCCATTGATGGTGGTGGTTGCTGGAAAAGGAAGGTGACAAGATACACTATTCTACTCACCTGTGGAACACTGTAAGAGACTAAAGGCCTCCAAAGCATCCACAGGCAGCTACAAGTCCAACTGTCATGTGACAACAGTCACATGATCCAAACTCCGTCAGTGATAAGTCCACCTTTGCCTATACACTCTCTAATACAACTCTGTCACTGCTTACTGACTGGGGCAAATCTAACAACTCGATCTGACATCGGACACGAGCCTGGACAAGACCTCTGTTGATGACTTCAACGAAGTGATTGGTTTGAGGGTGGGGGGAACCTTCCGGAATGGCCACTGCTGTCATGAGAAGCTGTCGCTGGTTGGGACCAGCCGTGACATTGTCAGGGCACTTGGACTTGCCTTGCGCTGAGGGTTCTGCTTCACAAGCCATTGCAACGACTCGTTTGGGCTCAAGCTCTGGGAAGGACTGCGCAACTCACACAGCTGTAACCACAGGGATCTGGGCAGACTTGCCCTTGCCAGAGGAAGAGAGCGTCTGCGCGTACGAGGACGGTGCCACCTTCTTCTTCTTGGTGATGTTAAGAGGGTGTACAGGACTGGGTTGGACCTGGGCGCTTCTCCACTGTTGCTGCAGGGCAAGGCGCTTTGCCTCTGCATTCTCATCCTAACTGAGTTTGGCTATCCCTCTTCCCTTCCTTCCACTCTCTTTGTTGACAACAAGTCTGGGATCAGTGTGGCAAAGAACCCAGAACACCATGGATGCATGAAGCACTTGGACTTGTGGTACTACTGGCTCCGGGATGCAGTGGCTGAAGACATCATTGATCCTGTATATATTCCCACTGATGAGCAACTCGCCAATATTCTCACCAAGGCTGTCCAACCCAAAATGATCTCATTTGCTGTTCCTATGCTTGGTCTCACTTGTTAAGGACTGTCTGGATCAGGGGGGTGTGTCAGGAGTGCTCCAGACAGTGTTAGATGGACTCTCCTGAGTCAGGGCTCCAAGGTTTGGTAGGACACTTGTGGAGTTGTCCAAGGAGATATGGACTTGTACATAGAGATGTGGACTTAGAGCCACAATGGACGCTTTTGTGATCATGTGACTTGGTCACATGATGGTTGGACTTAGTTAGAACACCTGTGGATGCTTTCTGGCTCTTTAGCCTCTTACAACAGTTCACAGGACTGGTGTTCAATAAAACGCATTTTTCTTGAGATTCTCTCTATCAAGTCACATTGTTTCTTTGGCGTTAGGACCGCCAGACGTTCCCCTACACACTCCCTTTAACACATTTTGGGCGACCAGTGAATTTATCAAGTAGGGGGGGGTCTGGTCTGGTCTGGGTTAATGCTTGGGTTGGGTTGGGTTGCCTCCGAACAGTAGATTACTCTCAACTCATCAGACTTTGTAGTTGGGGTTTTTGTACTTAGCTACACGTGGACTGCAATTGGGCACCACGTTATAAATTGGCGCAAGCCATGAATTTTTTAAAAAAAAAAAAAAAGGCAACAGGGGTGGGGTCCCTGAGGGGTGCTTCCAGCCTCGGCTGGTAGTGCTCCTTTCCTGGGCCTGGTTAGGGGCTTTGTGGGGGGCAAAGGCATAAAATAATGGGGGTGGGGTCCCCGGGTGGTGGTACGGGTTTGTCCTGCTCAGCTGCTTTCTTGGGCACTGTCTAGGTGGCACTTTGAGTTGCTACCCTGCCTGTTGGGTTGCCCTAGATCGGGACTGGGCTGATACCCTTTCATCTGGGAAGTTGGAGGTAAGGCAGCTCCAAGCAGGGAGTCCTCATGCTGGCTCTCCTAACTACACCTGTCCCCTTTTGGGTGCTCGGCTGCCATCGCCACTGGGCCCACCACTTGTGGGATGATTAGGACACCACTGCTGAGCTTCACTCAGCCATGGTGTGTCACTGGGTGTACACCACAAGACCTGGGCAACTGGGTCTTCTTTAGTGTGATGGGCATTTTGGGAAACCAGGGATTTTATAAGTAGGGAGTGGTCTAGTTCGGTTTGGGTGGGCTACTGCTTGGGCTGGGTTGGGCTGCTTGTGAACGTAGTTTACTCTTAACTCATCAAACTTTGTAGTTGGGGCTTTGTACTTGGCTACACACAGACTGCAATTGGGCACTGCGTTATAAATTGGCGCAAGCCATGATTTAAAAAAAAAAAAAAAAAAAAAAAGCTAAAACAATGGCTCTCTGGGAATCCCTGGAGGAGCATTGAGTTCCTCACTGTCCCTTCTTCTGAGAAGTGGGAGTTCCACCATGCTGTCCACTAGCATGTCACTTTGTTCCCTCAGGTTGCTTATGGCCTGAGACCATTCACTTCTATTGCCCGCCTACACAAAGAGGTGGTTGATGATGTTCTGGAGTCATGGCACTAGCTGTACTCTACCTCTTCATACAAGGGGCGTAGTAATATGGATCTTGCCTCTGGGGCAGACCCGTCTATTTCAGGGAAGCCGACCTACCTTTCTGGTGGGCCTTGGCTCCCTCATATTAGCGGCTCTAACTCACTATGTGCGAGGGCCATGCATGCTGTTACAGGCCATGTTCCAATTGGGTCATACTGCATACAATTCTTTCCTAATGAAGGCGTTGGATGCTTGTGTGGCACTGCTCTTGAGGGGTACTATCACATATTTGTCAGGTGTCCCAATTATAAAAGGAAACTTGACAGACCTCCTCAGACCATCTGTGAGCTGATTGATTTTCTGAATGCGAATCTGGGGGCTTTTGCGTTCAGACCAGATGATGCTGGGATCGGCTGAGCTGGCACATGTGGGGGGTTCCTATGGGGTCACTGGTCTTTCAATCTACTGGGTGGAGAAGTCATAAGGTAACAGGGGTGGGGTCCCTGGGGGGTGCTTCTGGCCTTGGCTGGTAGTGTTCCTTTCCTGGGCCTGGTCTGGGGCTTTTCAGGGGGCAAAGGCATAAAATAACGGGGGTGGGGTCCCCGGGTGGTGGTGTGGGTTCATTCTACTTAGCTGCTTTCTTGGGCGCTGTCTAGGTAATGCTTCGAGTTGTTACCCTACCTACTGGGTTGCTCTGGATTAGGACTGGGCTGATACTTATTTGCCTGGAAAGTTGGGGGTAAGGCAGCTCCAAGTGGGGGCTCCTTGTGCTGGCTCTCCTGACTATACTTGTCCCCCCAAGGGCACTCGGCCGCTGTTGCCGCTGGGTCCGCCTCTTGAGGGATGGTCAGGGCACTGCCACTTTGTGGCGATGTGTCATTGGGTGTACACCACAAGACCTGGGCAACTGGGTCTTCTACAGTGTGATGGGCATTTCGGGAAACTGGGGAATTTAGCAAGTAGGGTAGGGTCTGGTCTGGTCCAGGTTACACTTGGGTTGGGTTGGTCGCCTCTGAACAGTAGATTACTCTTAACTCATCGGACTTTGTAGTTAGGGGATTTGTACTCTGCTACACACAGACTGTAATTGGGCACTGCGTTATAAATTGGTGCAAGCCTTGATTTTTTAATAAAAAAAAAAAGCATGTCATGGTGCAATGAAGGAAAGAACTGCATGATGTCAAATGTCACCATGCTAGTCTTGAGGCCTTTGGCCCAACCCACCCTCACAATGTAGGTGAGCATCAGGCCTACATCTTCAGTAGATCTCTGAATCACACCTCTGAGCTGGTTAGGATGAAAGACCCCAAATTTGACTCAGTCAAACTGGAGCCTGTTCACAATCATTTTCTCAAACAGCTTGCCAAGCATGTTGAGGAGTACAATAGGCCTGAAGGCCTTGGGAGTAGAGTATGCCAGCTTCCCTTCACCTTCCTTTTCCAGCAACCACCACCATCAAAGGGGCAGTTACTGTAGTCTGTCGCATCGTATACACCGCAACCCCAATGTTTGGCTAGGGCGCTCCCCTAGTTGCTGATCTACTCGCTGGTATGAGCCGCAGGCCACCCAGCTCATTGAACAACCTGTGGGCCAACAATCCAGTACTGCCGCAATCGTCCCCAGACCCTATCTCGCGCATTTTGGGTGTGAGCTCTCAGCAGCTACAGCCTCACTACCAAACCTGTGCCTTGACCCAGGCTTCTTCTGGAGAGGGCACGCACCAATGATATGCTGCCATACTGATCATGGCACAGCCGCCATCAACAGCCTCCTCGAGCGGAACTGCCCGACCTCAGTCTCGTGCTCCCTCTCGTGCATCCTCCCCCTCTCCTATGCCGATGGAGACTGCGGACCCATTCTTCGATGATGAGGATGAGGTGGTGGCCCCTGGGGCTGCTGCTTCTGTGATTGTCACTGATCTCCCTGGGAGCTCCACTGGCAGGGAAATGTCGGTGGAGTCGTTAGGCGATATGGAGTATGCTCCATCCATTGTGGTGCTGGCGGGTGACTGAGAGCACCTTGCTGTGGACGTCGAGGGCACAGCCAAATCCCTGCACAACTTGGCCTCTTGGTTCAGGTCTGTGCATGCTATGCCGCTTAATGCGGAGTCTACCACAGTGGTACTGGGTGCCACCTTGGTGTTCATTCAGTCCCTGTCCAACAATGGCTGGTTGGATTGCTCTCCAACTGGTCAATCCAATCCGACTTGGCTTGGGGGTCATGCTGTGGCCAACATTGCCTCTCACTATGCTCAACCCCTGCCAGCCAGGAGAGCTACTCCTCCACCTCAGCCATCCGGCTCAGGTGACGCTGATGCTGACATGGGAGGCTCCACGCCTAGATTGGGTAGATTGAAGCCGGTTAGAGCTCCCATGCCACTCCCTCTGTTTCAATCCATCCGTCCCACTTGTCGTGAGTGGGATCTAGTCGAGTCAATCTGAAAGAACATAGAGGTGAAGCGTATTGCCCTGCAGCAGCAACGGAGGAGTGCCCTGGTCCAACCTGGCCCAGTGCGCCCTCTCAACATCACCAAGAAGAAGGTAGCACTGTCGTCATACGCACAGACTGTCTCCTCCTCTGGTAAGGGCAAGGCTGCCCAGATCCCTGTGGTCATGGCTGTGTGAGTTGCGCAGTCATTCCCAGAGCTTGAACCCAAGTGAGTCGTTGCCATGGCTCGCAAGGTGGAACCCTCAGCACAAGGTAAATCCAAGTGCCCCAATAATGTCACAGCTAGTCCCAACCATCGATAACTCCTCATGACAGCAGTGGCTGTGCTGGAAGGCTCCCCCCACCCTCAAACTAATCACTTCGTTGAGGTCATCAACAGGGGTCTTGTCCAGGCTCAGGTCTGCTGTAGGATTGAGTCTGTTTGCTTGAGCATGGCCAACGTGTGGTCCCTGCTCACTAACTATGCTTCCACTCTGAAGGATGTTGCCATTATCGACAAATGGGCTCACAAGGCGGTGGCTGAGGGCGTTAAGCTCCAGCTCCGTGTCCCTGACTCCACATCCTATATTAGGATTGTGGATATCCCTTTTATCGATGAGCTAGGCCGCAAGGCCATGACCGTCGAACGTCTCCTGGGCCACCTCTTGAAGTCTCCGCACTGCGAGGACTTCGCCATGCTGTCCCATACCCCACGCATCTTGCGCAATTCCACCAGCTCTGACACGTGCACAGCCTGGCTCGACCTAGCCAATTCCAAGACTGGCACCCGGATGAAGTGCCTGGTAGGGCGCACTGTCCAAATTGGAACCCACTCCTGCTGTATGCAGCAGGCTTCCGGCCATACCAGGGTCCCCTGGTGTCAGCGATGCTGGTACTGGGGCCACCCCACTGCTATCTGTCGGTCCTGCTCGAACTGATGCCCTATCTGCACTGGGCCTCACACTGCTGAGAACCACTGCACTGTTGCTGGTTGTTGCCATCCTAAGGATCTCAACAAGGCTACCCCAGAGGGACAACTGTGTCCCCACAAATTCAAGTGTCTGAACTGTGGTGGTGACCACCGTGTGGACTCCCACTCCTGCCAGCTTTGGTTTTTTTTTTTTTTTTTTTTTAAATTCATGGCTTGCGCCAATTTATAATATGGTGCCCAATCGCAGTCTGCATGTAGCTAAGTACAAAGCCCCAACTACAAAGTCTGATGAGTTGAGAGTAATCTACTGTTCAGAGGCAACCCAACCCAACCCAAGCATTAACCCAGACCAGACCAGACCCCCCCCTACTTGATAAATTCACCAGTTGCCCAAAATGCCCATCACACTGAAGAAGACCCAGTTGCCCAGGGCTTGTGGTGTACACCCAGTAACGCACCGTTGCCGCGTGACGGTGCTCTGATCATCCCTCAAGAGGTGGACCCAGTGGCAACAGCGGCCGAGTGTCCTCAGGGGGACAGGTGTAGTCAGGAGAGCCAGTGCAAGGAGCCCTCGCTTGGAGCCACCTTACCCCCAGCTTCCCAGATGAAAGGGTATCAGCCCAGCCCTGATCTAGAGCAACCCAGCAGGCAGGGTAGCAACTCAAAGCGTCGCCTAGACGGCGCCCAAGAAAGCAGCTGAGCAGGACGAACCTGCACCGCCACCCAGGGACCCCACCCCCATTATTTTATGCCTTTGCCCCCCATAAGGCCCCCAACCAGGCCCAGGGAAGGAGCATCACCTGCCAAGGCCGGAAGCACCCCCCAGGGACCCCACCCCTGTTACCTTACGACTTCTCCACCCAGCAGGCCAGAAGACCAATGACCCCGCAGGAGCCCCCCGCACACGCCAGCTCAGCCGATCCCAGCATCATCTGGTTTGAATGCAAAAGCCCCAGAGTTTGCATTCAAGAAGTCAATCAGCTCACAAATAGTCTGAGGAGGTCTGTCAAGTTCCCTCTTGTGGCTGCCAGCTTTGGTGTCACCAGTATGAGGCCGAGTGGGTCAAAGAGCATTATAGAAAGGTGAGTGAACATCGTCTCTCGAGGATGGCATCACGATCTGCTGATAACACTTCAGCATCCATGCAATGAACCCCGAGCCTGATGAGTTGAGGTGTTTCGTGAAGGGGAAAATATGTATACTGTCATTTAACATAGCAAAGAATTATGCGTTATTGGACACATTGCTAGAGTCTGAAAAAGATAACTTCAACATCATTTTCATCCAGGAACCGCCCTGGCGAATGATAAGATCCACCCTCTCGACACTTGATGCTGAGGGTGAGCCTATCATCAGAGCACCTAAGTACCCTGAGTGGTTGTATATGGTGAGGCTGGCCTTCTCTGTGGAGGAATGAGATCGTCCACATGTTATGGCTTATGTCCACATGCGGATTAAGAGACTGAGGCCCTCGCTTAGGTGGGACCTTATTGATCACCAGGATGTGATGGTCATCACCATCTTCAACCACAGTCGGGAGTGCCACTTCATGAATGTTTATTCTGATGATGAGCACACTGCGATCAGGCTTCTCTATGAGAAGTGTGATTCCTTACCCCAGATACATTACATGGGAGGTGATTTTAATTGCCATTCGCGTGAGTGGGACAATAATGTTCCGCATCACCACTGACCTGCCCAGCAGCTTGTGGAGGCTGCTGATGACCTTGGCCTTGGGATCTGGTTGCCAGATTCCAGGGCTTCTACTCATGTACCTTGAGATCTGACCAAATGCCAATCAGTGATTGATCTGATCTTTATCTCCGATCTTAGGTGGCGCATCATGCGTCCCCAGATCAGATTGGATCTGACAGGCCCATCGGACTATCATCTGCTGTCTGTTGTGATCCCTATCCGCCCTGAAGACATCACAAATGTCAGAAGGGCATTTTCCAAGAACTCGGCAGCGACTGCAGAATTGCGGTTCCTGGATGAGATCAGAGAAGGGGTATATGGTCTTTGGGATCATCCCCTCAACTCAGCATGGGATGTTAATGTCCTGGCATCGGCTATTGGGTCGGTGTTCTCTGCAGCGTGGCACCACCACACTGTGGAGGTGCACATATCCACAAAATCTCAGCCCTGGTGGGATGAGGATTGCAAGGTTGCCCTTCAGGCTTACAGGGGTTCCTTAGACCCTGTGGACTGGAAGGCATTTTGATGTGTTGTCGCGTCTAAGAAGCACAAGTTCTTCAATGAGAAGATCGAGGAAATTGCTGAGACCAACAAGCACCCCTGGGACCTAATGGAATGGGTCAAGGCATGCAAGTTGCCTGCATGTGAGGCTATCTCCTATCGGGGCGAGCCTTGTCACACTATAGACTCCCTGTGGGAGGCCCTTCACAGTACTTACAACTCTGCCTCTGGGCAGGAATGTAATACTCCCATCATTGATCCGCTCCCTATGCTTCCGTGGCAGGAATGGGTAGACTTCTTGGACAAAGAGCTGGTGGACACACTGTCTGCCTGCTCCAAAGTCTCTGCACCAGGCCCCGACCACGTTACATGGCAGATGCTCAAACAGATTGTGTTAGGGGATGCCCTGCCGGTCTTCGTACATCTAGCCAGTGCCTGCGCTCGCCTAGGCTGCTGGCCAGAGTACTTTAAGAAATCTATGTTGGTTATTATCCCTAAGCCAGGTAAGCCTGCATACTCCACACCCAAGGCCTTTAGGCCCATTGTTCTTCTCAACACATTGGGCAAGCTGTTTGAGAAAATGATTGCAACTAGGCTCCAGTTTGACTCTGTCAAATTTGGGGTCTTTCATCCTAACCAGCTCGGGAGTGTGATCCAGAGATCCACCGAAGATGCTGGCCTGATGCTAACCCACATCATCAGAGCGGGTTGGGCTAAAGGCCTCAGGACTAGCATTGTGGCATTTGACATAGTGCAGTTCTTCCCTTCGTTACACCACGATATGTTGGTAGCGATACTCTGCAAGCAAGGATTTGCCCCTGAGTTGGTCAGATTCTTTGCGCACTATTTGGTAGGACGGAAGACCCAGTATTGCTGGAATTCTTTCAAGTCCGAGCCTTTTCCATTGGATGTGGGGGTAGAGCAGGGGTCTGCTCTTTCTCCCATCCTCTTAGCCTTATACATAGCCCCGCTTATGTAGCTTTTTGACAGGGAGGCGTCATGTCTTGGGACAACTCTTCTGTCATATGTTGATAATGGTACCATTGTTGCCCAGTCCAAGGACTGGAAATCTAACCTTGTGGCTCTCAAAGAGGCATATGGTATTATATTTCGGCTCTTTGAGCATTTTGCCTTGGTACTTGAGCACGACAAGTCTGAGGTATTTCACTTCTCCCATAAGCATGGGGATGATAATCTGCCTATTGACCTGGGCTTTGCCCCATTCACTGGTGATACACCACTTCGGCCCAAGTCCTATTGGAGGTACTTGGGTTTCTATTTTGACCGTGCCCTTACATTTAAGGAGCACATTTGGTACTACTCTACCAAGGCTCTCTCTACGGTGAAAGCCATGAAGATGCTTGGTAACTCTATGAGGGGCCATCATGCTGTCCACCGGCATGTCACCTCATTCCCTCAGGTCACTTGCAGCCCAAGGCCATTTACTTCTATTGCCCACCTCCATAGGGAAGCGGTCAATGATGCTCTGGAGTCATGGTGCCAGCTGTACTCTACCCTGTCTTATAAGGGGCGCAGTAATATGGATTTGGCCTTGGGGGCTGATCTGTCTAACTTGGGGAAGCCGACCTACCTTTCTGGTGGGCCTTGGCTCCCTCATGTTAGCGGCTCTAACTCGCTCTGTACAAGGGCCATGTGTGGCGTAACTGGTCATGCCCCGATTGGATTGTATCGCATATGATTCTTTCCTAATGAAAGCATAAGCTGCTCGTGTGGCGCTGCTCTTGAGGGATGCTATCACATATTTGTCAGGTGTCCCAACCACAAACAGGAGCTTAATAGACCTCCTCAGACCATTTGTGAGCTAATTGATTTCCTGAACGCGAACCCGGGGGCCTTTGCATTCAGACCAGATGATGCTGGGATCAGCTGAGTTGGCATGTGCGGGGGGTTCCTGCGGGGTCGCTGGTCTTCTGGCCTTCTGGGCGGAGAAGTCTTAAGGCAACAGGGGTGGGGTCCCTGGAGGGAGCCTCCAGCCTTGTGCTGGTGGTTCTTCTTTCCTGGGCTTGGTCTGGGACTTCTTGGGGGATGAAGGCATAAAATAACGGGGGTGGGGTCCCCGGGTGGCGGTGCAGGTTTGTCCTGCTAAACCATTTTCTTGGGTGTCGTTTAGGCAGTGCTTCAAGTTGCTACCCTGTCCACTGGGTTGTTCTAGGTCGGGTTTGGGCTAATACCCTCTCGTCTGGGGAGTTGAGGGTAAGGCAGCTCCAAGCAGGGGCTTCTTGCACTGGCTCTCCTGACTATACCTGTCCCCCTGAGGGCACTCGGCCGCCGTTGCCGCTGGGGCCACCTCTTGAGGGATAATCAGGGCACCATTGCGTCACGATGGTGCATCACTGGGTATACACCACAAGACCTGGGCAACTGGGTCTTCTTCAGTGTGATGGGCATTTTGGGCCACCAGGGTAGCTTATTCAGTAGGGGGCAGCTTGGGTCGGGCTGGGCTGAACTGCTTGGGCTGGGTTGGGCTGTTTGTGAAAGGTAGATTACTCTTAACTCATTGAACAATGTAGTTAGGGTCTTTGTACTTTGCTACACATGGACTGCAATCAGGCACCACGTTATAAATTGGCGCAAGCCTTGATTTAAAAAAAAAAAAAAAATATCAGTATGTCAGGTTTGGGGTTTACTGTATTGTGCAGATGCTGAAGTGTTATTAGTGGATCATGATACAGCTCAGAAGAAACAGTGTTCACTCACCTTTCTGTAATGCTCCTTGATCCACTCAGCCTCATACCGGTGGTGCCAGAGCTGGCAGGAGTGCAAGTCTGTATGGTGATCCCCACCACAGTTCAGGCACTTAAAATGATGAGGGCATGGTTGGCCTTCTGGAGTAGCCTTGGTGACATCACAAGGATGGTAGCAGCCAGTGACAGCACAGTGGTTCTCAGCTGTGTGAGGCCCAGTGCAGATGGGACACTGGTTCGAGTTCCATCCAGGAACTTCCCTGGTGAATAATAAGGTCTGCCCCCTCTGCACATAATGCCAAGGGTGATGCAGTCATTGGAGCACCAAAGCACCCTGAGTGGTTGTATATAGTGCGGCCTGGCTCTCTCATGTTAACGGCCCTAACTCACTCTGTGTGAGGGCCATGTGTGCTGTTACAGGGCATGCTCTGATCGGGTCGTACCACGTACAATTCTTTTCTAACGAAAGTGTTGGCTGTTTGTGTGGCGCCGCTCTCGAGGGGTGCTATCACATATTTGTCAGGTGTCCCAACCACAAGAGGGAACTTGACAGACCTCCTCAGACCATTTGTGAGCTAATTGACTTCTTGAATGCAAACCCTGGGGCTTTTGCATTCAAACCAGATGATGCTGGGATCAGCTGAGCTGGCACGTGCGGGGGGCTCCTACAGGGTCATTGGTCTTCTGGCCTGCTGGGTGGAGAAGTCGTAAGGTAACAGGGGTAGGGTCCCTGGAGAGTGCTTCCGGCCTTGGTGGGTGGTACTCCTTCCCTGGGCCTGGTTGGGGGCTTCGCGGGGGGTGAAAGCATAAAATAACGGGGGTGGGGTCTCTGGGTGGCGGTACAGGTTCGTCCTGCTCAGCTGCTTTCTTGGGTGCCGTCTAGGCGACGCTTTGAGTTGCTACCCTGCCCGCTGGGTTGCTCTGGATTAGGGCTGGGCTGATACCCTTTCATCTGGGAAGCTGGGGGTAAGGTGGCTCCAAGCAGGGGCTCCTTGCACTGGCTCTCCTGACTACACCTGTCCCCCTGAGGGCACTCGGCTACCATTGCCGCTGGGTCCGCCTCTTGAGGGATGATCAGGGCACTGTTGCATGGCAATGGTGCATCACTGGGTGTACACCACAAGCCCTGGGCAACTGGGTCTTCTTCAGTGTGATGGGCATTTTGGGCAACTGGTGAATTTATCAAGTAGGGGGGGGTCTGGTCTGGTCTGGGTTAACGCTTGGGTTGGGTTGGGTTGCCTCCGAACAGTAGATTACTCTCAACTCATCAGACTTTGTAGTTGGGGTTTTTGTACTTAGCTACATGTGGACTGCGATCGGGCACTGTGTTATAAATTGGTGCAAGCTATGAATTTAAAAAAAAAAAAAAAAAAAAAAACATGCTCCTTAAATGTAAGGGCATGGTCGAAGTAGAAACCCAAATACCTCCAATAGGGCTTGGGTTGAAGCAGTGTATCACCAGTGAATGGGGCAAAGCCTAGGTCAATTGGCGGATTATCATCCCCGTGCTTGCAGGAAAAGTGAAAAACCTCAGACTTGTCATGTTCAAGTACCAAGGCGAAATGCTCAAAGAGCCTGAATATAATACCATATGCCTCCTTAAGAGTCACAAGGTTAGAATTCCAGTCCTTAGACTGGGCAATGATGGTACCATCATCGACATATAACAGAAGGGTCATCCCTAGACATGACACCTCCCTGTCGAAAAGCCACATTAGCGGAGCTATGTATAAGGCTGATAGGATGGGGGAGAGGGCAGAACCCTGCCCTACCCCCACGTCAGATGGAAATGGCTCGGACTTGAAAGAGTCCCAACAATACTGGGTCTTCCGTCCTACCAAGTAGTGCGCAAAGAACTCAACCAACTCAGGGGTGAATCCTTGCTTGCAGAGTATTGCAACCAGCATATCATGGTGCAATGATGGAAAGAACTGCGTTATGTCAAATGCCACAATGCTAGTCCTGAGGCCCTTAGCCCAACCCGCTCTTACAATGTGGGTCAGCATTAGGCCAGCATCTTCAGTGGACCGTTGGATCACACCTCTGAGCTAATTAGAGTGAAAGACCCCAAATTTGACAGAGTCAAACTGGAGCCTAGTTGCGATCATTTTCTCAAACAGCTTACCCAGCATATTGAGAAGAACTATAGGCCTGAAGGCCTTGGGCGTAGAGTATGCAGGCTTATCTGGCTTAGGGATAATAACCAACATAGATTCTTTGAAATACTCTGGCCAGCAGCCTAGATGAATACAGGCACTAGCTAGATGTACAAAGATCGGCAGGGCATCCCCAAGCACGATCTGTTTGAGCATCCTCCACATAACATGGTCGGGGCCCAGAGCAGAGACTTTGGAGCAGGGCATTCAGCCACCACTGCTGTTGGGTCTGCCTCTTGAGAGATGATCAGGGCACTGCTGCTCTGTGGCAATGCGTCACTGGGTGTACACCACAAGACCTGGGCAACTGGGTCTTCTACAGTGTGATGGGCATGTTGGGAAACTGGGGATCTTATAAGTAGGGAGTGGTCTGGTTCGGTTTGGGTGGGTGACTGCTTGGGCTGGGTTGGGCTGCTTGTGAATGTAGTTTACTCTCAACTCATTGAACTTTGTAGTTGGGGCTTTGTACTTGGCTACACACGGACTGCGATTGGGCACCACATTATAAATTGGCGCAAGCCATGATTTAAAATAAAAAATAAAAAAATGTGCCAATTAGATTGTACAGAGTGTGGTTCTTTCCAAATAAAGGCATTGGTTGTTTATGTGGCACTGCTCTTGAGGGGTGCTATCATATTTTTGTCCAGTGCCCTCTCCACAAGAGGGACTTGGACAGACCTCCTCAGACCATTTGTGAGCTGATTTATTTTCTGGAGGCAAACCCAGGTGCATTTGCCTTCAGACCAGATAATTTTTTTTTTTTTTTTTAAATCAAGGCTTGCACCAATTTATAACGTGGTGCCTGATTGCAGTCCATGTGTAGCAAAGTACAAAGACCCTAACTACATTGTTCAATGAGTTAAGAGTAATCTACCTTTCACAAACAGCCCAACCCAGCCCAAGCAGTTCAGCCCAGCCCGACCCAAGCTGCCCCCTACTGAATAAGCTACCCTGGTGGCCCAAAATGCCCATCACACTGAAGAAGACCCAGTTGCCCAGGTCTTGTGGTGTATACCCAGTGATGCACCATCGTGACGCAATGGTGCCCTGATTATCCCTCAAGAGGTGGCCCCAGCGGCAACGGTGGCCAAGTGCCCTCAGGGGAACAGGTATAGTCAGGAGAGCCAGTGCAAGAAGCCCCTGCTTGGAGCTGCCTTACCCTCAACTCCCCAGACGAGAGGGTATTAGCCCAAACCCGACCTAGAACAACCCAGTGGACAGGGTAGCAACTTGAAGCACTGCCTAAACGACACCCAAGAAAATGGTTTAGCAGGACAAACCTGCACCGCCACCCGGGGACCCCACCCCCGTTATTTTATGCCTTCATCCCCCAAGAAGTCCCAGACCAAGCCCAGGAAAGAAGAACCACCAGCACAAGGCTGGAGGCTCCCTCCAGGGACCCCACCCCTGTTGCCTTAAGACTTCTCCGCCCAGAAGGCCAGAAGACCAGCGACCCCGCAGGAACCCCCCGCACATGCCAACTCAGCTGATCCCAGCATCATCTGGTCTGAATGCAAAGGCCCCCGGGTTCGCGTTCAGGAAATCAATTAGCTCACAAATGGTCTGAGGAGGTCTATCAAGCTCCTGTTTGTGGTTGGGACACCTGACAAATATGTGATAGCATCCCTCAAGAGCAGCGCCACATGAGCAGCTTATGCTTTTATTAGGAAAGAATCATATGCGATACAATCCAATCGGGGCATGACCAGTTACGGCACACATGGCCCTTGTACAGAGTGAGTTAGAGCCACTAACATGAGGGAGCCAAGGCCCACCAGAAAGGTAGGTCGGCTTCCCCAAGTTAGACAGATCAGCCCCCAAGGCCAAATCCATATTACTGCGCCCCTTATAAGACAGGGTAGAGTACAGCTGGCACCATGACTCCAGAGCATCATTGACCGCTTCCCTATGGAGGTGGGCAATAGAAGTAAATGGCCTTGGGCTGCAAGTGACCTGAGGGAATGAGGTGACATGCCGGTGGACAGCATGATGGCCCCTCATAGAGTTACCAAGCATCTTCATGGCTTTCACCGTAGAGAGAGCCTTGGTAGAGTAGTACCAAATGTGCTCCTTAAATGTAAGGGCACGGTCAAAATAGAAACCCAAGTACCTCCAATAGGACTTGGGCCAAAGTGGTGTATCACCAGTGAATGGGGCAAAGCCCAGGTCAATAGGCAGATTATCATCCCCATGCTTATGGGAGAAGTGAAATACCTCAGACTTGTCGTGCTCAAGTACCAAGGCGAAATGCTCAAAGAGCCGAAATATAATACCATATGCCTCTTTGAGAGCCACAAGGTTAGATTTCCAGTCCTTGGACTGGGCAACGTGGTACCATTATCAACATATGACAGAAGAGTTGTCCCAAGACATGACGCCTCCCTGTCAAAAAGCTACATAAGCGGGGCTATGTATAAGGCTAAGAGGACGGGAGAAAGAGCAGACCCCTGCTCTACCCCCACATCCGATGGAAAAGGCTCGGACTTGAAAGAATTCCAGCAATACTGGGTCTTCCGTCCTACCAAATAGTGCGCAAAGAATCTGACCAACTCAGGGGCAAATCCTTGCTTGCAGAGTATCGCTACCAACATATCGTGGTGTAACGAAGGGAAGAACTGCACTATGTCAAATGCCACAATGCTAGTCCTGAGGCCTTTAGCCCAACCCGCTCTGATGATGTGGGTTAGCATCAGGCCAGCATCTTCGGTGGATCTCTGGATCACACCCCCAAGCTGGTTAGGATGAAAGACCCCAAATTTGACAGAGTCAAACTGGAGCCTAGTTGCAATCATTTTCTCAAACAGCTTGCCCAATGTGTTGAGAAGAACAATGGGCCTAAAGGCCTTGGGTGTGGAGTATGCAGGCTTACCTGGCTTAGGGATAATAACCGACATAGATTTCTTAAAGTACTCTGGCCAGCAGCCTAGGTGAGCGCAGGCACTGGCTAGATGTACGAAGACCGGCAGGGCATCCCCTAACACAATCTGTTTGAGCATCTGCCATGTAACGTGGTCGGGGCCTGGTGCAGAGACTTTGGAGCAGGCAGACAGTGTGTCCACCAGCTCTTTGTCCAAGAAGTCTACCCATTCCTGCCACGGAAGCATAGGGAGCGGATCAATGATAGGGAGTATTACATTCCTGCCCAGAGGCAGAGTTGTAAGTACTGTGAAGGGCCTTCCCACAGGGAGTCTATAGTGTGACAAGGCTCGCCCCGATAGGAGATAGCCTCACATGCAGGCAACTTGCATGCCTTGACCCATTCCATTAGGTCCCAGGGGTGCTTGTTGGTCTCAGCAATTTCCTCGATCTTCTCATTGAAGAACTTGTGCTTCTTAGACGCGACAACACATCAAAATGCCTTCCAGTCCACAGGGTCTAAGGAACCCCTGTAAGCCTGAAGGGCAACCTTGCAATCCTCATCCCACCAGGGCTGAGATTTTGTGGATATGTGCACCTCCACAGTGTGGTGGTGCCACGCTGCAGAGAACACCGACCCAATAGCCGATGCCAGGACATTAACATCCCATGCTGAGTTGAGGGGATGATCCCAAAGACCATATACCCCTTCTCTGATCTCATCCAGGAACCGCAATTCTGCAGTCGCTGCCGAGTTCTTGGAAAATGCCCTTCTGACATTTGTGATGTCTTCAGGGCAGATAGGGATCACAACAGACAGCAGATGATAGTCCGATGGGCCTGTCAGATCCGATCTGATCTGGGGACGCATGATGCGCCACCTAAGATCGGAGATAAAGATCAGATCAATCACTGATTGGCATTTGGTCAGATCTCAAGGTACATGAGTAGAAGCCCTGGAATCTGGCAACCAGATCCCAAGGCTGAGGTCATCAGCAGCCTCCACAAGCTGCTGGACAGGTCAGTGGTGATGCGGAACATTATTGTCCCACTCACGTGAATGGCAATTAAAATCACCTCCCATGTAATGTATCTGGGGTAAGGAATCACACTTCTCATAGAGAAGCCTGATCGCAGTGTGCTCATCATTAGAATAAACATTCATGAAGTGGCACTCCCGACTGTGGTTGAAGATGGTGATGACCATCACATCCTGGTGATCAATAAGGTCCCACCTAAGCGAGGGCCTCAGTCTCTTAATCCGCATGTGGACATAAGCCATAATATGTGGACGATCTCATTCCTCCACAGAGGAAGGCCAGCCTCACCATATACAACCACTCAGGGTACTTAGGTGCTCTGATGATAGGCTCACCCTCAGCATCAAGTGTCGAGGGGGTGGATCTTATCATTCGCCAGGGCGGTTCCTGGATGAAAATGATGTTGAAGTTATCTTTTTCAGACTCTAGCAATGTGTCCAATAACGCATAATTCTTTGCTATGTTAAATGACAGTATACATATTTTCCCCTTCACGAAACACCTCAACTCATCAGGCTCGGGGTTCATTGCATGGATGCTGAAGTGTTATCAGCAGATCGTGATGCCATCCTCGAGAGACGATGTTCACTCACCTTTCTATAATGCTCTTTGACCCACTCGGCCTCATACTGGTGACACCAAAGCTGGCAGCCACAAGAGGGAACTTGACAGACCTCCTCAGACCATTTGTGAGCTGATTGACTTCTTGAATGCAAACTCTGGGGCTTTTGCATTCAAACCAGATGATGCTGGGATCAGCTGAGCTGGCTGTGTGCGGGGGGCTCCTGCGGGGTCGTTGGTCTTCTGGCCTGCTGGGTGGAGAAGTCGTAAGGTAACAGGGGTGGGGTCCCTGGGGGGTGCTTCCGGCCTTGGCAGGTGATGCTCCTTCCCTGGGCCTGGTTGGGGGCCTTATGGGGGGCAAAGGCATAAAATAATGGGGGTGGGGTCCCTGGGTGGCGGTGCAGGTTCGTCCTGCTCAGCTGCTTTCTTGGGCGCCGTCTAGGCGACGCTTTGAGTTGCTACCCTGCCTGCTGGGTTGCTCTGGATCAGGGCTGGGCTGATACCCTTTCATCTGGGAAGCTGGGGGTAAGGTGGCTCCAAGCGAGGGCTCCTTGCACTGGCTCTCCTGACTACACCTGTCCCCCTGAGGACATTCGGCCGCTGTTGCCACTGGGTCCACCTCTTGAGGGATGATCAGAGCACCGTCACGCGGCAACGGTGCGTTACTGGGTGTACACCACAAGCCCTGGGCAACTGGGTCTTCTTCAGTGTGATGGGCATTTTGGGCAACTGGTGAATTTATCAAGTAGGGGGGGGTCTGGTCTGGTCTGGGTTAATGCTTGGGTTGGGTTGGGTTGCCTCTGAACAGTAGATTACTCTCAACTCATCAGACTTTGTAGTTGGGGCTTTGTACTTAGCTACATGCAGACTGCGATTGGGCACCATATTATAAATTGGCGCAAGCCATGAATTTAAAAAAAAAAAAAAAAAAAAACCAAAGCTGGCAGGAGTGGGAGTCCACACGGTGGTCACCACCACAGTTCAGACACTTGAATTTGTGGGGACACAGTTGTCCCTCTAGGGTAGCCTTGTTGAGATCCTTAGGATGGCAACAACCAGCAACAGTGCAGTGGTTCTCAGCAGTGTGAGGCCCAGTGCAGATAGGGCATCAGTTCGAGCAGGACCGACAGATAGCAGTGGGGTGGCCCCAGTACCAGCATCGCTGACACCAGGGGACCCTGGTATGGCCGGAAGCCTGCTGCATACAGCAGGAGTGGGTTCCAATTTGGACAGTGCGCCCTACCAGGCACTTCATCCGGGTGCCAGTCTTGGAATTGGCTAGGTCGAGCCAGGCTGTGCACGTGTCAGAGCTGGTGGAATTGCGCAAGATGCGTGGGGTATGGGACAGCATGGCGAAGTCCTCGCAGTGCGGAGACTTCAAGAGGTGGCCCAGGAGACGTTCGACGGTCATGGCCTTGCGGCCTAGCTCATCGATAAAAGGGATATCCACAATCCTAATATAGGATGTGGAGTCAGGGACATGGAGCTGGAGCTTAACGCCCTCAGCCACCGCCTTGTGAGCCCATTTGTCGATAATGGCAACATCCTTCAGAGTGGAAGCATAGTTAGTGAGCAGGGACCACACGTTGGCCGTGCTCAAGCAAACAGACTCAATCCTACAGCAGACCTGAGCCTGGACAAGACCCCTGTTGATGACCTCAACGAAGTGATTAGTTTGAGGGTGGGGGAAGCCTTCCAGCACAGCCACTGCTGTCATGAGGAGTTATCGATGGTTGGGACTAGCTGTGACATTATTGGGGCACTTGGATTTACCTTGTGCTGAGGGTTCCACCTTGCGAGCCATGGCAACGACTCACTTGGGTTCAAGCTCTGGGAATGACTGCGCAACTCACACAGCCATGACCACAGGGATCTGGGCAGCCTTGCCCTTACCAGAGGAGGAGATGGTCTGTGTGTACAACGACAGTGCTACCTTCTTCTTGGTGATGTTGAGAGGGCGCACTGGGCCAGGTTGGACCAGGGCACTCCTCCGTTGCTGCTGCAGGGCAATACACTTCACCTCTATGTTCTTTCAGATTGACTCGACTAGATCCCACTCGCGACGAGTGGGACGGATGGATTGAAACAGAGGGGGTGGCATGGGAGCTCTAACCGGCTTCAATCTACCCAATCTAGGCGTGGAGCCTCCCATGTCAGCATCAGCGTCACCTGAGCCGGATGGCTGAGGTGGAGGAGTAGCTCTCCTGGCTGGCAGGGATTGAGCATAGTGAGAGGCAATGTTGGCCACAGCATGACCCCCAAGCCAAGTCAGATTGGATTGACCAGTTGGAGAGCAATCCAACCAGCCATTGTTGGACAGGGACTGAATGAACACCAAGGTGGCACCCAGTACCACTGTGGTAGACTCCGCATTAAGCGGCATAGCATGCACAGACCTGAACCAAGAGGCCAAGTTGTGCAGGGATTTGGCTGTGCCCTCGACATCCACAGCAAGGTGCTCTCGGTCACCCGCCAGCACCACAATGGATGGAGCATACTCCATATCGCCTAACGACTCCACCGACATTTCCCTGCCAGTGGAGCTCCCAGGGAGATCAGTGACAGATCGCAGAAGCAGCAGCCCCAGGGGCCACCACCTCGTCCTCGTCATTGAAGAATGGGTCCGCAGTCTCCATCGGCATAGGAGAGGGGGAGGATGCACGAGAGGGAGCACGAGACTGAGGTCGGGCAGTTCCACTCAAGGAGGCTGTTGATGGTGGCTGTGCCATGATCAGTATGGCAGCATATTATTGGTGCGTGCCTTCTCCAGAAGAAGCCTGGGTTGAGGCACAGGTTTGGTAGTGAGGCTGTGGCTGCTGAGAGCTCACACCCAAAATGCGCGAGATAGGGTCTGGGGACAATTGCGGCAGTACTGGATTGTCGGCCCACAGGTCGTTCAATGAGCTGGGTGGCCTGCGGCTCATACCAGCGAGTAGATCAGCAACTAGGGGAGTGCCCTAGCCAAACGTTGGGGTTGCGGTGTATACGATGCGACAGACTACAGTAACCACCCCTTTGATAGTGGTGGTTGCTGGAAAAGGAAGGTGCTTTCAGACCAGATAATACAGGCATTAGGTGAGCTGGCACATGTGGGAAGTCTGTGTGGGGCCTCTCTTCTTCTGACTTACTGGGCTGGGAAGTCTTAAGGTAACAGGGGTGGGGTCCCTGGGGGGTTCTTCTGGGTTTGTCCCAGTGGTTCTCCTTTCCTGGGGTAGGCCTGTAGTAGTTTGGCAGCAGAAGGAGTAATTGAACAGAAGTTGGGTCCCTGGGCAGTAGGGTGGGCTTGTCCTGCCTGCTGCTTTCTGTAAAGAGGTGTGCATGGGGGACATTGAGATGGTCCTAACAGCAGTGGAATAAAGTCTATTGATTGAGTATTGGAGGAGATAATCCACAATTACTGTGGACAACTGGTCATGTGACTCATCACCTGACCAAAACTCCATCAGTGATAAGTCCAAATCTAGCTATAGGACTGATGAGACCACATCTAACACTTTCCTGGCACTGAACATGTCAGGATTCTACCCTTGCTGCTGGGTTACTGGGGGTCTGCTCTGGGCAAATACCCTCTGGTTGTAGAAAGGTGTATGTAGGGGGTCAAGAGATGGTCCTAACAGTGGAGAAATGAGTTATATTAATAGGGAGAAAGTCGAGATAATCCATAATTACTGTGGACAACTGTAAGAGACTCAATACTGAAGATACAATACTTTACTCACCTGTGAACAACTGTAAGAGACTAAAGGCTCTCAAAGTGTCCACAGGGAGCTACAAGTCCAACTGTCACATGTCACTCATCACTTGACCAAAACTCCATCAGTGATAAGTTCATTTCTATCTATGGAACTGATGAGACCATATCTAACACTGGTCTGGGAAGCTGGAGGTTGGGCAGCTCCAAGCATGGGCCCCTTGCACCAGCTCCCCTTATTACACCTGTCCCCTCTCGGGCACTCAGCTGCCAACACTGCTAGGCCTACTGTTTGTAGGATGTTCAGGATACCACTGCTTTGCAGCAGTGTGTCACTGGGTGTACACCACAAGACCTGGGCAACTGGGTCTTTTACAGTATGATGGGCATTTCAGGAAACCAGAGGATTTAGCAAGTAGGGGGTGGTCTGGTCTGGTCTGGGTTAACACTTGGGTTGGGTTAGGTTACTTCTGAACAGTAGATTACTTTTAACTCATTAGACTTTGTAGTAAGGGGTTTTGTACTTTGCTACACACAGACTGTGATTGGGCACCACATTATAAATTGGCAAGAGCCTTGATTTAAAAAAAAAAAAAAATTTGGGTCATATAACTGTTAAAAGTGGGTAATTGGACTATTCGGAGTATTCGCCCTTCTTATTGATGATGTCATTTATGATGTCATTACTCCACTAATGTCATATATGAATCATGTATGATGTAACCTTATGTCATTTGTTTTATACAGAACTTTGTAGTAAATGTTGATAGTGTATATACAGTAAGGGACAAAACCGTTCCAATGTTTTGAACTTTTCAGAAGATCAGCTCATAACTCAAGGACTACTGTGGCTGTGCACTTCCTAATTTAATTGTAGATAGTCCAGTATCTTATCTAATCATATGCAAAGTATGATTATGTAATCCTTTGTTTTGGGGGAGTTATTAATTAATTAATATTTTAAGTACATTGGAACAGTTTTGTCCCTCTCAAATTCTGAGCACATGACTTCGTTTATTGCAATCAAATAAATACAAATAAAATCATGTGACCATGTAGGGTGATGTATAAATGGATGTGCTTATTCTCAGGTGCAAATTAACTCCCCCACTATACAGTAAGGGACAAAACCGTTCCAATGTTTTGAACTTCTCAGAAGATCAGCTCATATCTCAAGGACTACTGTGGCTGTGCACTTCCTAATTTAATTGTAGATAGTCCAGTATCTTATCTAATCATATGCAAAGTATGATTATGTAATCCTTTGTTTTAGGGGAGTTATTAATTAATTAATATTTTAAGTGCATTGGAACAGTTTTGTCCCTCTTGAAATTTATATACAAAATGGGTATTCTAGTACCTGGTATAAGCTCCCTTGGCCTGTAAAACTGCCTGGACCCTCCTAGGCATACTCTCTATCAGATTCTGACACACTTCTGGTTCTATGTCATCCCACTCCTTTTGTATCCTCTCCCATAGGGTATTCATGCTATCAGGAGGAGTATCATACTCTCCCAGCTTATTCTTGAGGTGAGTCCAGAGATGTTCAATGGGATTAAGGTCTGGAGACTGTGGGGGCCATACCATAACCTCCAATTCAGACTCATCTAGCCAGTTTGTAGCCTTTTTGCTCTTGTGTTTGGGGTCATTGTCCTGTTGGAAGACCATATCCTCCTCATTCTTCCCATACCACCTGATGCTCCTCTTTAGTTCATCCCCCAAAATTTGAACATAAAGGTCAGCATCCATCTTCCCTTCAATTTTAGTGGCAAACCCCACTCCATCCCACAGCATACAACCCCAGATCATCACATTTCCTCCACCAAACTTGACTGTTCCCTCAACCAATCTATCATTCAGCCCCTCTCCTGCCTTTTTCCATACCCAAACCCTTCCATCTGATCCAAACCGATTGATTTTGGACTTATCTGTCCAAATAACCCTCTTCCAGTCCTCCAGGGTCCAGTTAACATGTGCTTCTGCCCACTCCAACCTTTTCCTCCTATGGACAGCAGTAAGTTTAGGTCGTTTCCGCTTGACTACAGCCTTCATTCCAGCTCCTCTGAGTGCCCTGCGCACTGTTTTGGTGGATACAGGCTGGGCAATAACATTTTGAAGTGATTTGGTGACTTGGGAGGCATTGTCAGCCTTGCGAGAGGTGATGAGGCGAACAGAATAGTGGATATCAGAGGGAGAAAGTTTAGATGGGCGGCCACCAACAGATTTGGAAAGTGTTGATCTATGTTTGGAGCGAATCCTAGAAATAGTACTGACTCCCAGACCAGTAATAGAAGCAATATGATGAGCAGATTTCCCTTGGTCCAGGTAAGAGAGGACTCTATTGGTCTGAGTAGAGGAAAGAGAGCGCATATAGTTGTAAAGGTATAGTGGGGGAGTTAATTTGCACCTGAGAATAAGCACATCCATTTATACATCACCCTACATGGTCACATGATTTTATTTGTATTTATTTGATTGCAATAAACGAAGTCATGTGCTCAGAATTTGAGAGGGACAAAACTGTTCCAATGTACTTAAAATATTAATTAATTAATAACTCCCCCAAAACAAAGGATTACATAATCATACTTTGCATATGATTAGATAAGATACTGGACTATCTACAATTAAATTAGGAAGTGCACAGCCACAGTAGTCCTTGAGTTATGAGCTGATCTTCTGAAAAGTTCAAAACATTGGAACGGTTTTGTCCCTTACTGTACCTTTACAACTATATGCGCTCTCTTTCCTCTACTCAGACCAATAGAGTCCTCTCTTACCTGGACCAAGGGAAATCTGCTCATCATATTGCTTCTATTACTGGTCTGGGAGTCAGTACTATTTCTAGGATTCGCTCCAAACATAGATCAACACTTTCCAAATCTGTTGGTGGCCGCCCATCTAAACTTTCTCCCTCTGATATCCACTATTCTGTTCGCCTCATCACCTCTCGCAAGGCTGACAATGCCTCCCAAGTCACCAAATCACTTCAAAATGTTATTGCCCAGCCTGTATCCACCAAAACAGTGCGCAGGGCACTCAGAGGAGCTGGAATGAAGGCTGTAGTCAAGCAGAAACGACCTAAACTTACTGCTGTCCATAGGAGGAAAAGGTTGGAGTGGGCAGAAGCACATGTTAACTGGACCCTGGAGGACTGGAAGAGGGTTATTTGGACAGATGAGTCCAAAATCAATCGGTTTGGATCAGATGGAAGGGTTTGGGTATGGAAAAAGGCAGGAGAGGGGCTGAATGATAGATTGGTTGAGGGAACAGTCAAGTTTGGTGGAGGAAATGTGATGATCTGGGGTTGTATGCTGTGGGATGGAGTGGGGTTTGCCACTAAAATTGAAGGGAAGATGGATGCTGACCTTTATGTTCAAATTTTGGGGGATGAACTAAAGAGGAGCATCAGGTGGTATGGGAAGAATGAGGAGGATATGGTCTTCCAACAGGACAATGACCCCAAACACAAGAGCAAAAAGGCTACAAACTGGCTAGATGAGTCTGAATTGGAGGTTATGGTATGGCCCCCACAGTCTCCAGACCTTAATCCCATTGAACATCTCTGGACTCACCTCAAGAATAAGCTGGGAGAGTATGATACTCCTCCTGATAGCATGAATACCCTATGGGAGAGAATACAAAAGGAGTGGGATGACATAGAACCAGAAGTGTGTCAGAATCTGATAGAGAGTATGCCTAGGAGGGTCCAGGCAGTTTTACAGGCCAAGGGAGCTTATACCAGGTACTAGAATACCCATTTTGTATATAAATTTCAAGAGGGACAAAACTGTTCCAATGCACTTAAAATATTAATTAATTAATAACTCCCCTAAAACAAAGGATTACATAATCATACTTTGCATATGATTAGATAAGATACTGGACTATCTACAATTAAATTAGGAAGTGCACAGCCACAGTAGTCCTTGAGATATGAGCTGATCTTCTGAGAAGTTCAAAACATTGGAACGGTTTTGTCCCTTACTGTAGTTAGCTACTTGACAAGGAGATTCCTTGTCAAGTTATACCTCTTATACAACAGCCTTTGGTTTTTCCAATACCTGCTCTAAGCCTTCAAGTGCTACTCAGGCAGCTGTCCTTACGCTCCCATGTATTCTAACAATGACTACAGTCACATGACAGTTGGACTTGTAGCTGCCTATGGATGTTTTGGAGGCCTTTAGTCTCTTACAGTATTCCATAGGTGAGTAGAATAGTGTATTTTGTTATTTTAGTCTCTTACAGTGTTCTACAGTAATTGTAATATTACTCCTTCAGTTCTCATCCAATAGACTTTGTTTAACTACTATTACATTCCTCTTTCAATCCCCTACACACACCTTTTCACACAAACTACCTCTCAAATGAACTCAAATCAGCCAAATGCTATGCCTACCCCTGCTATGCCAAATCCCATGGCTATGGGAGCCCCAGTATGGGATGGTTGAGAAGCTACACTCTGAGACTTCCTATGGTGTCTAAAATGCCTATTCAATGTCTCTAGTATCACAGACATTGAATGCTGTCCTAGAGGATATATGTGGTGCTGAAGCAATGGCTCTCTGGGAACCCTCAGAGGCACATTGAATTTCTCGTTGTCCCTTCTTCTGAGAAGTGGGAGTTTCACCATGCTATTCACTGGTATGTTACTTCATTCCCTCAGGTTGCTTACAGCCTGAGGCCTTTTACCTCTATTGCCTGCCTCTGTAAGGAGGCAGTCAATAACGCTCTAGAGGAATGGTGCCAGCTGTACTCTACCCCCTCTTATAAGGGGTGCAGTAACATGGATTTGTCCTCTGGGGCAGATCCGCACTCTCCAAGTAAGCTGACCTACCTTCATGGTAGGCCCTGGCTGCCCCACATGAGCAGCTCTAACTTGCTTTGTGCAAGGGCTATGCATGCTGTTACAGGTCATGCTCCAATAGGATTGTACAGAGTGCAGTTCTTTCCAAATAAAAGTATTAGCTGTCAGTGTAGCGCTGCTCTCGAGGGGTGCTATCACATCTTTGTCCAGTGTCCTCTCCACAGAAGGGGCCTGGACAGACCTCCTCAGTCCATTCATGAGCTGATTGACTTCCTGGAAGCAAATCCTGGGGCATTTGCTTTCAGACCAGATAATGCGGGCATTGGATGAGCTGGTGTGCACAGGGGGCTCATGCTGAGTCTCCCTTCTTCTGGCCTACTGGCCTGGGAAGTCATAAGGAAACAGGGGTGGGGTTTCTGGGGGGTTTTTTTGGGTTCGTCCTGGTAGTTCTCCTTTCCTGGGGCTTGCCTGTGGTGGTCTGGAGGCGGAAGGATTAAAATAACAGGAGTGGGGTCCCTAGGTGGCATGGCAGGTTTGTCCTGCTTGCTACTTTCCTAGTACAGAACTTCGGTGATGCATCAGGTTTCTACTCTTGCTTCTGGGTTGCTGTAGGTCTGCTCTGGGCAGATACCCCCTAGGCTGGGAAGTTGGGGGTCAAGGGGCTCCAAGTGTGGGCCTTCTGCACCAGCTCCCCTTAATACACTTGTCCCCTCTTGAGTGCTCGGCTGCCATTGCCACTGGGCTCACTGCTTGTGAAATAGTCAGGACACTGCTGCTGTGCTCTGCCTGGCTGTAGTGTGTCACTGGGTGTACACTATAAGACCTGGGCAACTGGGTCTTCTACAGTGTAATGGGCATTTCAGGGAACTGGGGGATTTAGTAAGTAAGGGGTGGTCTGGTCTGGTCTGGGTTAACACTTGGGTTGGGTTGGGTTGCCTCTGAACAGTAGATTAGCTCTTAACTCATTGGACTTTGTAGTTGGGGGATTTGTACTCTGCTACATGCAGACTGTGATTGGGCACCATGTTATAAATTGGTGCAAGCCATAATTTAAAAAAAAAAAAAAAAATCACAGACATTGAAAATAAAGTAAAATGGGCTGTTAGCTATGTAGAGCCTAGCATACAAGATGAATGGTTGAGTTTCCCAGAATATATAACTCCAGACTGGAATGATTTTAAAAATCATTTAAAGCAGGAGTATCCAGAGCTCATAATAGAAGAACAAGGTTCAGTTGCTAGATTACGAGCATTAGGATGAGAATACAAACACATTAGTATGTTTGACAAAGAACACCTCTTAACTTTTAAGAGGAAGTTCTCTTTACAAGCAGAAAAATGTCTAACAAATCTGCCACTCATAACAAACTGTGAACTAGGTGGAAATGTTTGTTGGAAGTCTAGATAAACACTTACAAGAGAACTTGAATACTAGATTAAGTATCAACAGTCGTGCTCACCCAGGAGGCATGGCCTGAGGCAAAGATCCATACAATTGGACTGAAGTCGTTGCTAAGGCAGTGGAGCTGGTCAGTGGAAAGACTATAGCTAAAGTGCTGAAATATGATAACAATCTGGAGACTATGTTTCAAGCTATACCACTGCAAGTAAAACATGAGCCCACTGAGCAACAGTTGGACTTACATGAAAAAATCACTAATCTAAAAGATACTCTAGCTGTTAATCAGAAAAATATGCAGAGCTTTATGGACTCCATGAAAGCTATAATATAGACAAAATTTATGCGTCCTACAAATCCTGTTAACTATAGTCAGGGACAGCCAAGGCAGAATAATGAGGCTACAGCCGGAACAGGCAGAGGATGTTACTACTGTTTCGATCCAAGGCATTGCTGGCTCACATGTCCAGAAAAAGACCAGGGACATGAAAGCTGGAAAAATTAAAGTCAATGGAAATCAACTTAAATTTGCAGACAGCTCACCCATACCTAGAATCAAAGGATGTCTATTAAGGCTATCATAGCAAAGTACTTACCAAACATGCTATTGGTATGCCTAGGCATGCAACCTGAATTGCCTCAAGAAGAGGAAGTGTCTGATCTAGGTCCCTACCAATCTTATAGTTGTGTACCTGAGATTTCCATCTACACAAACCAACTCAAAGATACTAGAGATAGTATAATTGAAGAGAGTAGGCAAGTGTTAGATAGACATGGCTTAGAACTAGAAAATCTAAAAGACTGTCTTAATACAATTGAAACATTGCTATCTGGCACTAAGCCTGTGAAATCATGCAAAGCTAAAGATTCTGAACTAGCATCTGATGAAGAAGATAATTCTGACAACCTGGCCAGCCAGCTTGCAAAGATTTTGGCTTTGGCTCAAAAGAAGGACAGTGCTAAAAAGAATCAGTCAGGTTTTTAAGCCATTCAATGAAGAAACCATCTCCTGGATGGAAGATCCCTACCAGGAAGCAGATGGAATCAGAGAGTGATAAGGAAGATGATCCTAATCTAAGTGCCAAAATGTTGAAGGGAGCGTTGTAATGGCAAAGCCAGTTTTCACGCATGAAAATCACTAATCTAAGGCATACAAGCCTAATCTAACGATTGCATTGAACCTTCCTGTAGTAGTACAACCTAATCTAAGAGCCCAACAGTATAATAAAAGAGTACTCGATCACTGTAGAATACTATGACCATTGATGACAGATAGCGGTGGCTACGGGATGACCACTGTGCTTAACAAAAAGCAATTCTAACAGTGTACCATATGACCAGTCATGATTCCAGGCTGGACCAGGCGGTAAAACCATTCCAATGTGTCTATACAGAGCTACAGGACCCCTCCAATGAGCCTAGACTTGGGAAATAAGTCTGACACACTTAATCTAAAAGGAATGATCAGCGTATTCACAAGGAAATGCTACTGTTGTTAGATTAACGAACATCACTCAGCACTAATGATGCATATGGACACGTTCACATACAATCCATGGGGATATGTAGGAGAACAGTTCACACAACATCCGAAATCTTAGATGTTCTACATATTTAGAGAAGAATGCAGACCCAGAGAATAGGCTAAAACACAGCCTGGAACAAACGGATACCCAGAATCCTTCTGTATTTCCAATGTTTCACTAATCTAACAGGTTGTGGCTCTCTTGGCACATGATCTAATCTACTGGTTTGTACCTTGCTTAATAATATGTTCCTAGTTGTGTAATCATTGTCTTGTCATAACAAGCACCCAAATAATATATAAACCCCCTCTGAGGTGTCAGACGTGGCAAGGAAACCTACTAGCCATTGCCCAGCCTTCAGAGCACAGTGAAAAGTGATCTATTGTGCCTGAACGAAGCAAAGTAATAAGTTCTTTTGAGATTAACTAGACTAAGTGACTTGAGCTAGGGTTGAGACCTTTTGATCTAAGAAGAAGACTTCAGGCTTACTCATGAAGTGAGCTTAGATTAAGAGCATATTCCATTGCTACACCCTGGTACTTGGCGTATCACAAGTGTAGGACAGTGCGCTTCTGGTCGTTAACTTGATAAGGGTGAATCTTAGGGAGTACCTGAGATTCTGTGTCTTGTTAACTTCTTAGATAAGGGATGCGAGTTGTGCTTTTACAGTGTAACTTGGCTTTGCTCTTCTTAGTGAAGGTAGTTAGCTATTCTAGTGTTCTCTACAGTGTCATTGTTTCGCATTATTTTGTGGAATTGTCCCTCATATTGTCAGATTGCCTCCCCATGAACTTGCCTTGTACAGAAATCTACAAAAATCTATTCTGTCAGCTTAATCTAAGCTGAACATCCATATCACATTTAGTATTTCTATTTCTGCCTCTTTAGTGTGTAGGGGAATGTCTGGCAGTCCTAACACTAAAGAAATAACATGACTTGATAGGGACAATCTTGAGAAAAACGTGTTTTATTGAACACCAGTCCTGTTACATACTTAACTGCAGACTAACTTTATTTCTCCTTAAATGTATTAACCTTCTATTTAGACTTTCCTATTTTCCCTTCTATATACCCTGGTTTATTCTTTATTTATTTATCACATGTATTTCTACCTTTACTTCTTATGACTTGTCCTGAGTCATGTTCCTGTTTCACCCTCTCTATTTTCCCTCATCAAACTTCTGTCTACTTGTCTCTACCTTCCTATGACTCATATTGTCTTCTTTCCTATTTCCTATAATTCCTTAGCTTACCAATTAATCTGTAGTAGTCTTCCATTGACTCATACCCATTTACTATGTAATTTTCTCATCCCTTATCCATAGCTAGTATATAACCCTAAGTAGTACCATTGTATTACCTTAGGTTATTCTAGTAACAAGCTTCTTTATCTTTGCTTGTCTGTTACAAGGTTAGCAACCTTGGGGACTGTAGTGACACTTAACTCAGACTTCTCAGACAAGTGTGAGTTTCTACTCAAGGAAGCAATCTGAAGTCTGCACAGAAGTCCTCGAGACTTGTTGTATACTCCTAGGCTATAACATTGAACCTCTCCCTGAGTGGAGACAATCTGGGCCCAGTTATAAAGTAAGGTAATGCATGTAACAAGTCCTGTGGACTGTTGTAAGAGGCTAAAGAGCCAGAAAGCATCCATGGGTGTTCTAACTAAGTCCAACCATCATGTGACTTGGTCACATGATCACAAAAGTGTCCATTGTAGCTTTAAGTCCACATTTCTATATACAAGTCCATATCTCCTTGGACAACTCCACAAGTGTCCTACCAAACCTTGGAGCCCTGACTCAGGAGAGTCCATCTAGCACTGTCTGGAGCACTCCTGACACAAAGACAAGAAAAATACAGAACCAATGAAATCTAAACAGGTTGACAATTTTCCCTGTAAAAACATTAGATTTCTTAGGCCAGTTGTAGAAGTCCCACCTGTGCCTGCAAAGTACTTGTGCAAACAAAAGCAACTGTTATATAAACACAAGACAGAAATTGAGGATGGAGTTGAATTAGATAAAATATTGGAGAGAATTCTCAAAGGAGACATCTTCTTATCTCACAAAGAATTGTTGGCTATTTCCCCCAAACTCTGAGAGAAGTACAAAGACCAGATTGCTAAAAGACACATAGCAATTAAATCTAACAATGCATTGCATATTGAAGATGATGAATCTGATTTGAAAGGTGCAGAGCCTGTTATTAATCTAGTGCAGGTCTCAACACTCATGAAACCAGAGAAAGTCATGGAGAAGGTTTTAGACACTGAAGGATGTCCCTATCTAACTTGGAGAATTACTGATCCTATTCTACAGTACTTGGAAGTGGTACCTTGAGAAGATAGAGGCAAGCATATATTCTCCTTAGATAATAATGAGACTATAATGGCTAAAGATATGGCTTCACTAAGAGTTATTCTGATGTTAGTAAATGATCTTAGAGAAGAAGAGGCTTTGTTGGATAGTGGTTCATAAATTGTATCCATGTCCAGAGCTATGGCAATAGATTGTAGAATTATGTGGGATCCAGACACAACTATCAACATGCAGAGTGCAAATGGCCAGATAAGCCAGACTTGTGGTCTAGCTAAGAATGTGCCATTCAGCTTCAGAGATGTGACAGTCTGCCATACTTAATATTACTAGACAGACCTTTCAACATTCTAACAGAAAGTCAAGTGGTGAACTCTGCCAAAGGAACACAACTGATAGTCATTACCAATCCCAATACAAAGAATAGAGTGACACTGCCTACTTATGCTAAAGGCCAATTACCATGAATTAGAGAGCAAAATTTTTGAGTAGCCTTAATGACTTTGAAAAAGGTATTGAAGGAGAGGTTGCTCTTATAATTAGCTTAGATAATGAGAATAAACCATATATTAGTGAAACATTGGCAGTTGATGTAAAGTCTATGACCGCCAATGAAATTAATCTAATATACTTACAGAAAAGTTTAGTGACGCAGTGGTCTCACAATAAAGAACTACTTACTATGTTCTTATCTCAGATTGTAAGTTCCAGCAGAGCTGTTCAAAGAGTGACAGCACTAGACAAAATCTATGGGCCACCTACAGAGGAGGAACATATTCTTTGTTTAGCCAAGAAATATAAGCCAGTCACATTGAAAGTTAGACCTGTACTGGGAGAACTACCAGACAAATACAGAATAAAATGAGAGATAATTGGAGGTCCCTTAGCTGAGCTGCCAGTCCTGCCAGTTAACCTGCCAACTTTCAAATCTAAAGACAGGTATACTAAAGAATGGAAAGACAAGATGGAAGTGGCTCATAACAGAGACTTCTTGACTTACAAAGAGTGAAAGCTAATGCATTGGTTAATTGCAGAACACAATAAAGCATTTGCTTGGGATGATACTGAAAAGGGAAAATTTAAGGAGGAGTTTTTCCCTCCAATAGAGATCCCCACTATTGCTCATATACCATGGATAGAAAGACATTTCAGGATTCCTCCAGCAATTTATAATGAAGTGTGTAGAATTATCAAGAGAAAAATAGACACAGAAGTATATGAACCCTTGAATTCATCTTATAGATCTAAATGGTTTTGCATACTTAAGAAAGACGGAAAGAGTCTCAGGCTAGTACATAGTTTAGAGCCTCTAAACAGAGTGACAATTGCGCACTTGGGTCTACCGCCTGCAACAGAAGAATTAGCTATGCACTTCTCAGGAAGGGCTTGTAGTGGTATATTAGATTTATATGTAGGGTATGACAAAAGGCAGTTGGCTGAGTTGTCTAGAGATCTAATGACTTTCCAAACACCATTCAAAGCCCTTAGATTAGTAATATTACCTATGGGGTGGACTAATTCAGTGCCTATCTTTCATAATAACATTACATATATATTGTTAGATAAAATTCCAGAACATACAGTTTCATATATTGACAATGTACCTATACAAGGACCACCTACATGTTATGAATTATCTAACGGCAATTACAAGGTTATAGAAGAGAATCCTGGCATTAGATGGTTCATATGGAAACATATGAACACAGTGAACTGCATATTACAATGAATGAAATACATGGGAAGAACCTTCTCCAGGCCAAAAACAATGATATGTGCAGATCATATAACTATTGTAGGATTTGACTGCTCATATAAAGGAAGAAAACTGACAGCAGATGCCATCAGTGTTATATTACGATGGGGTGCTTGTCAAGACACTTTAGAAACCAGATCTTTCTTAGAAACAGCTGTTAAATGTAGGAATCACATTCCAAACTTTGTGATAATTGCTGCACCATTATATAATGTGTGCAAAACACATATAGTGTTTGAATGGGGACCTGAACAACAGACAGCCCAAGATAATCTAAAGGAAGCAATTAAAAATTGCTTTCATACTAGAAATCCAAAGTTTCCAAGTACTCAGCCCATAGTTCTATCAGTTAACTCGTTCTGGAGAGCAGTAGGATATTATCTCTATCAAAGGAATGAAGAAAATCCTAAGATAATCCATTATGTGAAGTTTAACTCTTTGCTTATGGATGAATGACAATAGAGATATTCACAACCTAAGCAAGAACTGTGTGGTCTAAGAATGGTTTTAGAAGAAGAGACTTATCTGTTGACCAGTTGTCAGAATCTAATTGTTGAGATGGATGCTAAGTATTTGTTTGGAATATTAAACAACCCTGGAAGACTGCCTAATACAACAATAAATTGCTGGGTAGATTATATACAGACAAACTTCTATTTCGAACTCATACACAAGAAAGGTAAGGCCTTTGGGCCTAATGGACTCTCGAGAAGACCTTAGTACCCAGGGGACCCAGTAGAACGTGCTTTTGATGATGGATTTAAGGACAATGGGGATGACTTTGTTCTATCTAAGACTGACCTGGAAGATGAAGACCCATTAGATTTAGAAGATTTCTATGAAGAAATAGATAATCGAACAGGCTACACACAACAGGTAATGAGCCTGTCAGTAGCTTTCCAAAACAACTTAGATAGTGTTAAGGAATCTACCCAATAAGACATAAAGACCAGATACATGATAGCTAACCAGGAAAAATACCCTGAGTTGCTCTGTGCTTTCTTAGATAAGGTCACTACCTTAGAGTCAGAAAACTTAGATAAAAAACCTGATGATGAGGAACTGGTGCCCTATAATGAAGACCAGAGGCTGGAGACAGCTAAAATGCAAGATAGATGACTCAGTTGAATCCAGGAATGGTTAGCTAATGACCTGAAGGGGTTTGACATCAGTAAAATGGACACTGATCAAGCTAAATTCGTGAGGGCAGCCTCACACTTTTGGCTAGATGACAATGGTTGCTTATACAGAAAGTCTGCAAGTGGTGGAAACCCTGTGTTAGTCTTAGCTAAAGAACATCAGATAAGAATTATGAAAACTTGTCATGATAAGCTAGGGCACAGAGGAGTGTATGCAACTACAAAGCTTATAGCTCAGAGGTTCTGGTGGCCAGAAATGGAGGGCAACATAGCATAGTATATGAAGACCTGTCACCTGTGTCAGATTAGACAAAAGATGGCATTAGAATTACCACCAGTAGTGTTACATGCATTATGTTACGTGCGTTACCTTACTTTGCAACTGGGCCCGGATCGTCTCCACTCAGGGAGAGGTTCAACACTATAGCCCAGGAGTATTTGACAAGTCTCAATGACTTCTGTGCAGGCTTCGGATTGCTCCCTCGAGTAGAAGCTCGCGCTTGCCTGAGAAGTCCGAGTTAAATGTCACTGCAGTCCCCAAGGTTGTTAGCCTTGTAGCAGACGAGCGAAGATAAGGAAGCTTGTTACTAGAATAACCTAAAGTAATACAAAGTACTACTTAGGGTTTATATACTAGCTACGAATAAGAGATGAGAGATTACGTAGTAAGCAGATATAAGTCAATGAGAACTACTACGGGTTAATTGGTAATATAAGGAATCATAGGGATAGGCGAAATGAATAGAAGAACGAGTACGAGTCATAAGAAGATGGAGTCAGGTAAAGAGAAGTACAATGGTGGGAAAGATGAAGGTGAAACAGGAACATGACTCAGAATGAATCATAAGAAGCGAAGGTAGAAGTACATGTGATAAATAAATAAAGAACGGACCGGGGTATACAGGGAGAAGAATGGAAAGTCTGTACGGAAGGTTAATACGTTGATGCAAAGAGTCCGGGGGTGTGGTAAGTTCGTAACATTAGCCCGTCTCTAGGTAAATTACTCCAAAATTTACGCAGATAGGACTGAGTAGTCCAAAGATACGCCGTCGTCATAATATTCGTCGTCGAAGGCATTGCGAGGGTTTTCCAATACTTGTTCTTGGAATCGTTGTTTCATATTTTCAACAGCTTGGACGTGGTCAACGTATTTCAGGCAATCTTCTGGTTTGTGTTTCGGGTTGAGAGTTTCGCAGAGTCGGCAGAAGTATTGGGGACAGGTCCAGCGGTAATGGCCAGGGCGGGTTTTTCGACAGATGGGACAAGTAGTATGGGCACAATCACTGGCCCAGTGACCTACGGCAGGGAGGTGAAGTTTGGCACATTTTTCACAAAAGGCCTTCGGGTCGAAGTTCGGGTTGTTCATAGCTCGGGGTTGGGTTGGGGTTCTTCCTCGTCCTGAGTTAGGGCCGAGGGGTTTTCGAATAGACTTCTGAGGCTCAGAAGTTGGTCCAGTTGGCCCATTAAGTTGTGTATGGCCGTTTCGAATCGTTCGGGTGGGATGTGTCCGTCTGGATGGGAGAGATGTGGAGGAGGAAGGTACATGCGGTTCGGGGGAGGAGTTTCTCGCGGGGGAATCGGCTCGTTGGTGTGGTCTGACCTTAGAAGGGCCAGTTCGCTGGTTGGGTGGGATAGGCTTAACGCTATGCTCGTTGAGGTAGCGGGCATAAGCCTGAGGTAATCCAAGGCTTCGTGATGCCTGGATAAATAGGGCCGCTCGATCGGTAGTGTGCTCATAATCCTGAGAAAGATGTTCGAGCTGTGAAATGGCGTCGCAGATAAAGCGCCAGTGATTTCGCTGATTGGCATTATGTAGATATTCGGTGCGGAAGCGAGTTCGATGGCCTCCCTTGAGGACCATCGTGCGGAGGGATCCCTCAGATGAGAAATCAGTTCTAGCCCATAACTCCATGGGCGAAGGTCTATCGTTCGTAGAGGGGGGTCGGGGGAGAAGCTGCTTCGCCTATCGGGGTCTCGGTCGGATGGGTTGGCTGCGATGTAACCCGCGGCCGAGTGTTCAGTGGGGTGTAGTTTGTCCCAGGCTGTCCTGGGGGGTTTCAGATTGACGGTGGTAGCGGTGGGGGACTTTGGAGAGGGGCCGGCGGCAGAGGGGGGAATGTGTCGTTGGTCAAGGACAGGAAGTTCTGCCCTAACAGATTTCAGGATCCCAGCTCGCTCCGAGGGGAGTGTTGGGGTGGGGTTGTCGGCCCGGATTGGGTAGACATACTTTGGTTTTGGCGACCAGAGGAGTTGCTGTGGGGTTGATTTCGTGTCGTAGGTGGCGGTATGGGGAGTGGTTCCGGCGACGACGTTGGAGAAAGAGACTGGTGGGTCTCTTGGCTCGGGGTTGTTGGGTGGATTTGATACGTTTGGCTGCTGGGGATGAAGTTGGGATACAGCGGAGCTGCTTCCCATTCTTGTTGGGTAGGTGAGTCTATCCCAGGGGGTACTGGGAGATGATTCGGTGGAGGGGGGAATGTAGACGCAGTCTGGACCAACGAAGACGTCGACCCAGAATTGTTTGTTCTGGTCAGCGAATTGTTGGAGCTCGTCTTTGGTAAAGACGGCATTCGGGAGGGTGATAATAGGCTTTTCGAGCAGTTCGTTAATTTGGACGGTGGGGAGAATTGGGGTTTCGTGGCCCACAGGTGTGACGGTGGGAGGGTAGGATATAGAAATATGAGGGGAGGAGGGGAGAGAATGGGCTTTTCTGACTGGGGAATTGTTTTTTGTAGAAAGGGAGGAGATGGAAGAGAGGGAAGGAGAGGGGGATGAGGCTACGATAGCCGCTTTCTTTCCCTTCTTATAGTTTTTTTGGGTTGGTGCCATTGGTAGTTCGATTTGTGGAAGTGCTGTTAAGGAATGATGGAGAAGTTGGGTGAATCCTGGATTATTTATATCTTTTCGGTGGGATGGGAATTAGATGGTGTTCTCGTTGGTATTTTCGTAACAGTTCTTGGGCATGTGGTAAGAGTTGTGCTTCCTTTTCCCAAGAGTTTTCTTCATGACTGTAACCTTTCCATTTGATATAGTATTCCCTTTGTTTATTCTTGGTTCTATGGTTCAAGATACCTTCGATTTCGTATTCTTCTTCTCCTTCTATTATGTCAGGGAGAGGTGGTTGTGGGTTTGATCCATGGGTATTGTTTTCGGTGTATTCGGAGAGAAGGGTAGCGTGGAATACGTTGTGAATTTTCCATGTTTCAGGTAGTTTCAGTCGGTAGGAGAGTGGCGATAAGACTTCTTTGATGGTAAATGGTCCGAGGCGTTTTGGTGCGATCTTGTTTGATTTGAATGGGAGTTTCAGGTTTCTCCGTTCAAGCCACACTTTTTGTCCTAGGGTGAAGGGTTTGAATTTTGCTTTGATTCGTTGCTCCATGCGTTCCATAGCTAGTTTGTGGGCAGCGATTGCTTCTCTTCGTGCATGGTCTAGGAGTTCTATTCGTTCTTCAGTAGTGGTGAAGTTTGATTCCTCTAGAATAGTGGGTATTCCATGGGGTTTTGTTCCGTACATGAGTTCAAAAGGGGTTTGTTTCCGGTCTGAATGTGTTCGTGAATTGTGAGAGAATTCGAGGATTGGGAGTGCTTTAGACCAGGAGGAAGGATTTCCTGTACAGTAGATAGATAGGTACACTGCAATTTCCTGATTGAATCGTTCTGTTGTTCCATCCGATTGAGGGTGGTAGGCTGATGAGAATGATTGGGTGATTCCAAGTCGTTTCATGAGAGCTTGACTGGAGTTTGCTCGGAATCTGGGGTCACGGTCAGAGATTATCTTGTCCGGTAGTCTGAATCTGGTGTAGACCTTGTCTATAATTATGTCGGCAATTCCTTTGGCGGTGATTTCCTTTGTACAAGGAGTGAGAATTACCCCCTTCGTAAGTCCATGGTCCACTATGGACAGAATTGAGTCGAATCCGTGGGATTTTGGTAAATCAGTCAGCAGATCCATAGCGATATGGGCGAATGGTCTAGTAGATATCGGCGGTGGTATCGGTTGCAACGAAGGGTGGGAAGGATTTCGGTTAATTTTGAATTGTTGGCATTCGCTGCATCCTTTAACATAATTTTGTACGAAGGTACTCATTCCTGGCCAATATACTTCAGCTTTGGCAAGGCGATAAGTTTCTTGTTCTCCAGGGTGTCCGATTGAAGGGTGGTCGTGGTATCGTTGGATGACACGTCGGCGGAGTTCCATGTCTTCTGGGATGATGACTTTTCCTTTGAATGTCATAAGATGTCCATGTGGTCGGGGAATCATCCCGTATTTCGGATTTATTGCTTCTGGTGATTCTGATAGAAGTCGTTTCATAGCTTCCATGGTGATTTCATCATATTTCGATGATTTTACGATGTCATCCTGTAATTTCTGATCACCCATGGAGATGAACAGTTCGTCTGGTAATACAGTGATTTCCCTGAGGAATACTTCCTCAGGTAAGACAATAACATTTTCGTTGTCATTGTCATCATCTGGGGTGTGATCTGGTCGACGTGAGAGGGCATCGGCGGCAGGTATTTTGGTTCCTGGGACGTGTTCAATTGCGAAGTCGAAGTGTGAGAGGAAACCAAGCCATCGAGCTTGTCTTCTGGAGATATTTTGGGGTTTTCTCCAAAAGGTGAGGTTCTTGTGATCAGTTCGTATGGTTACGCGATGTTGGGCTCCTTCTAGGTAATGTCGCCATTCTTCTAGTGCCGTGATTATGGCAAGGAGTTCCCTGTCGTGTATTTCGTAGTTTCGTTGGGTAGGATTGAATGCTTTGGATAGGAAAGCTACTGGGTGGTAGTTTCCGTTCATGTCTTGCTGTGATAGGACTGCTCCTAAGGCATATTTTGAGGCATCGGTTTCGATAAAGAAGGGTTTTGTTTGGTCTGGCATCAGCAAAACGGGTTTCTTCATGAATTCGGATTTTAGTTGGCTGAAGGCTTTGTTTGCTTTGTATTCCCATTCGAATTTCTTTGTTTTGGATAGAAGAGCATTAAGCGGTCGAGAGATGTCGGCATAACGATGTATGAATTTTCGGTAGAAGTTACAGAATCCCATGAATTTTCTGACATCGCGGGTAGTGCGGGGTAAGGGCCATTCTTCTATTCCACGGAGTTTGGTGTTGTCCATTTCGATCTTGTCGGGGGAGATTATCATGCCGAGATATTCTAGATGGGTTTTATCGAATTCACATTTTTCTAGTTTCAGGTATAGATTGTTGTCTTTCAAGATCTGGAGTGCTTCCAAGGTAAGGCGATCCATTTCTTCCTGAGTTTTTGCGTAGATGAGAATGTCGTCCATATAGATTATAATTCCTCCTTTATCTAGCATTTTTGCGAATATGGTGTCCATCATCTTTTGGAAGGTGGCTGGGGAGTTGCACATTCCAAAGAACATGACGTTTGGCTCGTAAAGTCCGATTGGAGTTTTGAATGCGGCTTTCCATTGGTCTCCTTCTCGAATACGGATGTTGTTGTATCCGAGTCGGACGTCCATTTTTGTGAATAGTTTTGCTCCTTGAAGTTTGTCCATAATTGTCGTTATCATAGGAATAGGGTACGCATTCTTCTTGGTATGTTTATTTAGGTAACGGTAATCTTGGCATGGCCGAAGTTTCCCGTCCTTCTTTCCTACGAAGAAGAAGGATGAGGCCATGGGAGATTCAGATTCTCGGATGTATCCTTTTCGGAGATTTTCGTTTATGAACTTCTTGAGTTCTTCGGTTTCAAGGGGTGATAAGGGGTACGTTTTCCCTAGTTCTGGTTTAAAGGTATCCAAGAGTTCGATTTTATGGTCGTATGGTCTGGGAGGGGGGAATCGTTCAGATTTCTTCATGTCGAAGAGTGAAGCGAATTTCTTGTATTTCCTGGGTACCTTTGTATCGGTTTTTGGGGTTGATTTTTGTGCGAGACTTGTAGCTTGGGTGATCTTCGTATTGATTTCGAGTTCATGTGGAGTTTGAGTAATTTCGTAGAGTTCATGTTCCAAATGGAATTCATCGAAATCAATGTTTTCCAAGTAGAGTTTGAGTTCATCGATAGAGAGTTCAGGTTCTTCTGAATGGACGATCGCTTCAAAGACTTTTACAGCAAGTGGGTCAAAGTCTTCATCTAGGTAGGTGTAGCGTTCGGTATCATTCATTCCATGGATATCTAAGGCGATTTCATTGATAGTGGTAGGTCCGTTTGTGGATTTTACGATTAAGGGTACGATGTTGTCATTGTTTCGCCATTTGAACTCTTGAGTAGTCCAATTTATGTCTGGGTTCGTTTGTTGTAGCCATAGGTATCCTAGGATTAGATCTTTGGATCCTATTCCTGAGACATAGGCTTTGAATTGGCATTGTTTTCCATCAATTAAAGTGTTCAATTCTACGCTTTCATTGATTGATCCATTTTCGTTGGGAGTTCCATCCGCATTGGATACTTTGATGGGATGTTTGATAGGACGTGTTCGTAGTCCGTAGGTATTTGTAAAATTCGAGGAGATGAAGTTTCCTTGGGCTCCCAAGTCAATTAGAGCGGTGACTGGGATATTTCGTAGATGGTTCTGATTGAGTTTGATAGGGAGGAAGATTGATGCTTTATTGTCCGAGGTAGGGAGTTTTATTAGATTGATTTGTGGGTCACCCAGCGATTCCTTTACAGGATCGGGTGACGCCTTCAAAAATCCCCGAAGGGCTTGAGCGTTGGATCAGAGATATATGCTTCTCTGAATTCCATTCTTTCGTCCGTTGGGAGTTCTCTGATCATTGCTTGGATATCGAGTGCAGAGATCTTTCGGGTTTGATTTGGAGCGGCACCGGAGTAATTCCTGGAAGCTTGAGGTTGTGAGGGTTGTGCATAACGGGGTGGTTGCATGAATCTTCTTTGTGGCGGGTGGGGTCGTCTAGGAGGTGGTTTTTCCTTGGACAGGTTTGGGTCAGGATTTGGACAATTGCTGATAAGGTGTCCAAATTTTCTGCAGCCTATGCATTTCCCAGCTTTGTAGCGAGCGACTTGCTCAGCAGTAAATACAGCGTTTAATTGTAATTCCGGGTCATCCAAGTCATAGCCTTCATGAGTGTAGTCTTGCTCTGGAGGATACAGTTCTTCGTCTTCGTAAGGTGGTTCGTAGGGGTCTTGAGGTTCTGCCTGTACTTCATGTATGGTTCGTACAGGTTGGCGATTTGGTTGATAACGAGTGTGGTAGTTTGGTTGGAAACGGGGTGGTTGGTAGGGGGTTGGGTTTCGAGGAAAGTTTCTAGGCCACATTGCGTCAGCTTGACGATTGACTGAGTCTCGTCGTACTGCATCGGTATACCATTCAGCAATGGTTTCGGGTGGTCCTTCTTTTCTAGTCCATACTTCTCTTGCGAGATTTGGATTGAGTCCTTGTTTATATTGTTCAATTAATGCTTCATTGTCTTGAATTCCTCCGATAGATGCAAGGCGTTGGAATTCAAGATTAAAGTCTGCTGCAGAGGACTTATTTTGCTTCAATTCGTACCATTGTCTCCGCGCGGTGATTTGTTTGTCTACTGGAGTGAAGTGTTTCAAGATTTCAATTTCGAATTCTTTGAAGGTAGAGTATCTCCAAGGGATGGGCTTTCCACGGGCATCGGTAATTCGGCTTTTGTAATATTGTTCAGACCAGGATCCGGCTTTCCCTTCGACCATAAGGCCGAGGACAAATCTGATCTGTCGTTGGTCATCCGTAGATGCTCTAGGGTTCATTTCGAGATAGTTTTTGACTAGCATCCACCAGGTTTTAAATCAGGGGTTTGTTCCATCGAAGTTTGGTGGCTTTTGTCCGATTTCTTTCGAATTCCCATCGTTTCCTACAAATTGAATGGCTGGAGTACGATGTCTTCGTCGACCTCCTCCTTCTCTTCCAATGGAGAAAGAGGACGGAGTGAATGAACCATGGCTGAAGTTTCGTGAAGAGGGAGGGGAGGGAGAGGGCGCTCTTCCTTGTCGACCTCTATGGGGAGGATCTTCTTTGGGTGTTCTTCGTCGTCCAATTCCGAAGATGGGAGTTGTAGCTCCTGATCGAGGTGGTGGTTGGTTGGTTGGTTCATTATTTGTTTCAGTTTGCGTTTGAGTGGAAGTAGCCATGCCTTCGATCTCTGGATGAATTGGTTCTTGTGATTCAAAACCTGGGATATCTGGGTATTCGAGGGTGTCTGGAGTGTATATAAGATGGGTTCCTTCTCGATTGAGGACGTCTTGGAAGTCAGGTGGATGTTCGGGCAGCTGATGGAACGTCTCGTTGTCTTCGTCGTCTTCAAGGACGGATGGTAAGATGTGGGGGTTTTCGATTCTGAATTGGGAGGGGGATACGGCTCTGGATGGTGTCTGTGGCGGTGACTCTTGAGATGGACCTTGCTCGGGCGAATCGGGTCAAAAATAGTTGAATTTGCCACTTTGTGTTGGTTTCGGTGGTTCAGGCTCAGTGGATTTTCTAGTAGGTGCTGGTAATTCTTGTAGTAGTTTTGGCTTTTGTGATCTAGTGCATGGGGTATGATAAATCCTTTCTAAGAATGGTGCAGAAGGTCCTTCTGGTTGATGAGTTTGTTTAGGCGGAGGAGTAGTAGGAGATTCGAATGAGTGTTGGGTTGGTGTATGGAATGATCGTTCTGGGGATGAGGAAGGAGGGTGTAAGGGACGTTTCCCTTTTCGCGACGTGGTGAAGAAAGATAGATAGCGGTAACCAGGCCCGCTCTTCTCAACGCTACTTGGTGGAGGACAGATAACCAAGTCAGTGGACCCGAAGTTCCACTCTTCTTAACCCTATTACCGGGAAGGCTTCTCAACGTCAACTGGACGGAGGGATAGTCAGCAGAAGCTGGCCGTAAGAGACTGGAGTCGTATAGAAACGAGAGAAGGGAGGTGAGGTTATTCTTATGTTACATGCGTTACCTTACTTTGCAACCAGGCCCGGATCGTCTCCACTCAGGGAGAGGTTCAACGCTATAGCCCAGGAGTATTTGACAAGTCTCAATGACTTCTGTGCAGGCTTCGGATTGCTCCCTCGAGTAGAAGCTCGCGCTTGCCTGAGAAGTCCGAGTTAAATGTCACTGCAGTCCCCAAGGTTGTTAGCCTTGTAGCAGACGAGCGAAGATAAGGAAGCTTGTTACTAGAATAACCTAAAGTAATACAAAGTACTACTTAGGGTTTATATACTAGCTACGAATAAGAGATGAGAGATTACGTAGTAAGCAGATATAAGTCAATGAGAACTACTACGGGTTAATTGGTAATATAAGGAATCATAGGGATAGGCGAAATGAATAGAAGAACGAGTACGAGTCATAAGAAGATGGAGTCAGGTAAAGAGAAGTACAATGGTGGGAAAGATGAAGGTGAAACAGGAACATGACTCAGAATGAATCATAAGAAGCGAAGGTAGAAGTACATGTGATAAATAAATAAAGAACGGACCGGGGTATACAGGGAGAAGAATGGAAAGTCTGTACGGAAGGTTAATACGTTGATGCGAAGAGTCCGGGGGTGTAGTAAGTTCGTAACACATTACGTTACTTTGCAACTAGGCCTGGATTATCTCCACTCAGGGAGAGGTTCAATGTTATAGCCTAAGAGTATACAACAAGTCTCGAGGACTTCTGTACAGACTTCAGATTGCTCCCTCAAGTAGAAGCTTGTACTTGTCTGAGAAGTCTGAGTTAAGTGTCACTGCAGTCCTCAAGGTTGCTAACCTTGTAGCAGACAAGCAAAGATAAAGAAGCTTGTTACTAGAATAACCTAAGGTAATACAATGGTACTACTTAGGATTATATACTAGCTATGGATAAAGGATGAGAGAATTATGTAGTAAATGGGTATGTCAATGCTGATTTCTTCCCAAGGTCCATTTGGTACTGGGAGGGGGTGTAGTGGTGATTTGAGTGGTGTTGTCCTTATTTTGTTTCTCTGATAGGCTCGGCATCCCTGGATGTACCTTTTCACATCTTTATGCATTATTGGCTATCAATAGTTGCAACCAATTAGTTCCATCATTCTGTGTTGGCTGGGGTGTCCCGCATCTGGGATGTTATGATCCTGTTATAGGATTTTCTCTCATAGTTCCTGGTTTGGTGGTACATATGCACTGTTTTGTCTGTAGATTATTCCTTTGTGTTCCATGAGTTCCAGCTTTTCTCTTTGTAGTTCTATGAGGACCACTGTTTCCCATTGGGGCTCCTTGCGTATTTTTTTTAAGAGTGTTGATTTAAGGAATAGCTCTGCTCATAGCAGGACTATATTGTTGGTGTTTTCCATTTGTAGCCAGTTCTCTCTGATCATGGTGACTAATTTATCCTCCTGTTCCTCAGACATTTGATGGTGGACTTTCATCCTAGATGGAAGCCAGAGCATTGAGAAAAGAGAATGCCAAGTCTATTAGACAATGGCTTTTTGAAGATATTGTCTACAGATGGGGAAGTCTTGTGAAGATTGTCACAGACAATGGCTCACCATTCAAGAAAGTAGTTGGCTAGTTAGCTGAGAAGTACGGAATTAAAGGAGTTACTATCTCTTCCTATAACTCACAAGCTAATAGAATGATAGAAAGACCCCACTGGGATGTTAGACAAATACTGTATAAGGCCATGAATGGCAATGTCAGGAAATAGTACTAGTATCTCCACCATGTAATATCCAAAGTAATTGTAATACTTTGATATTCTAAGCCTTCAAGAAGGAGTCCCCTTTGATATCACAACTGCCTGTAGATATTGGGTCAACTTAGGATAAAAGTTGATCTCACTATAACATGGCATCCATTCAGTTTTTGTGGTTCCTGGTAATACTTTAGGTTCTCATGGTTGGTCCAGATTTCAAATTTTTCTTCTGCATCTAGTAGGTAGTGTCTCCATTCTTTCAGTGCATGGATAATGGCCAGCAATTCCTTGTCATAAATTTCATAGTTGCATTTGGCCAGCAATAACATTCATGACATGAAGGCAATTAGGTGCCATTTGTCTTTCTGTAGTTGTGATAGTACACCTCCTAGTGCATAATCTAATACATCGACTTCTACTTGAAACTGGCTCTGTCTTTGTGGTAGTGTCAGGACTGGTTCTTCAGTGATGTGTTTCTTAAGTTCATTGAATGAGGCTTGGTGTTCCTTGCTCCATTCCCAAGTGGTTGCTCCCTTGAGCTTGTTTAGTGGTCCTGCAATTTTGCTGAAGTCCTTGATGAAGCGTCTGTAGTAATTGGCAAAGCCCAGGAACCTTTCTACTCCTTTGGTGCTCTTTGGCTCAGGCCAATTGCATACTGATTTGACCTTTTCTTTCTCTATCTCAATTTGCCCATGTTCTACTTTGACTTCTAGCATTGGAATTTCTTTGGCATCAAAGATGTATTTGGTTCACTTAAAATACAGGTTGTACTGGTTTTCCTATTCCAAGAACTGTATTGTTCATTCTTTTAGTTGTTCTTTTGTGTCACCAGGGATTGTGAAGTTGTCCATGTAATTCATGATATCTCCATTTTGTAAGAGATCACAGAAGATGCTTGCCATCATTCAAGAGAAGGTTCCTGGTGAGTTGCTGAGTCTAAAATACATGACTATTGGTTCGAAGAGCCCTTCATTGGTAAGCAACACAGCTTTCCATTTATCTCTTTCTTTGATTCTGACATTGTTGTACCCCCAGTATGTAATGTGGGCCAATAGAATAACAATAAGAAAAGGTACAGGATGCTCACCTTACTTTATGGTAACAGGAGCACATCTAACGTTACTGTTAGATATAATAGAAGTAACCTGGTTAGTTAAATACCCAGAATGCTTCTTATCTACAGAAGAACTTATTGGTCTATGAGTACTAGCATTAGCTAAACATGTAGACCACATAAATGAAATACAAAAACATCTATCTAACAAAAAGTTAAATAGGGCATTAAAACTAGAAGAAGAAATGAAATATAAGATAAAAGACTTTGACCTAAGGCCAGGATTGTTAGTCTTAGTTAAGAATTCAGCCATACAAATGTCAGTGGATCGCAAAATGAAGCCAAGGTATCTAAAACCTATGGTAGTGATTCAGCAACTTAAGGGTGGTGTGTACATCTTAGCAGAACTGGATAGATCTATGTGGCAAAATAAGGTTGCAGCTTTAGAGTAATACTTTACTTAGCATGGTCTAAGCTAACACTGGATGAGAAAATCAAATGCTTAATCAACCTATCTAAGGACAGTTTAGATAGATTAATCATGGAAGATGAGTCAGAGGCAAAGCTAACAGACTCAGACATCGAAAACTGACACAATCATACTAAAGTTTGTTGTAAGATAGAAACTCTGTTTGTGTGAACATGTACAAACTGAGGGTAAAAAACTATCTAAGTAAAATGGGTGATTAATGAGAAGTTAGATGTAATCTAAGCAGAATGGCCTGATAACTTCTCTAACTGAACAAAGAGATGTTCCTACTGTTTAGCTAAGACTTCATAGTGGTGAGCAGCCATCTCCAAAGCCTGGGCAGCTGAGATTAACTCAGAACTGGTGCTGAGGAGACTAGTCTGAAACACAGTGCTCTCACAACGAGTGATGTAGTGAGCATAGAGCTCACAGTTTTTGAGAGTCAACAGTTCAATAACCTTTGCTAGAGCCACAACTTATGGAATTTGATTATCAGCTATAATGCACTAAGGTGTTCTGAAGAAGCTGACCTTGTTCCAGAGTGGAAGGCAAAAAATGAACATGCTTCACACTGGTAGTAAGCTGTATGGCTTACTTATAAGTACTACTGCTGATATCTAAGCTAGGCACAAAGGCATAAGGTATACACACCGTCTCAGCATAAGTATCAGCCACAGCTGTCTTCTGCAAGTGTAAATTAATGAGTCTTAGCAATAGCTAACCAATATTAATGAAGAAAGCAAGATGAACCACAGCTGAGAATGATGTGCTGCAGCAATGGGAGAAAGAATGATTCACCTGGTTAACAGTAGTAGTGATGATTTGAGGCTTGAGCACTATTGCACTACTGTTTTGGTCATCATCAGGGGATATGCCTGTTCCTAGGGGACTAGAATCATCAACTTGCATGGTCTCCTGTGGCAAAAACAATGTTAGATTAAAGAAATAGGAGATATCAGAATAACTTATGGTCCTCAGTGTCTCCTCTTTGTCAGAGTCATCAATGGTCTCAGGAGAAATGACTTGCTTACTGCGACAATACTAGGGGACATTATTGAGATAACAATGGATTGACTTAGATTAAAGATTCTATGCACTTTTTTGGTCGGAGGACCTGAGCTAGCAGTGGTCATTATAGACACAGAAGTTGTGACAGGGCTTGCTGGGCTAGATGAACTTGACTTAGCTTTAGCTTTGGAGTGCTGGTACTGAGCACAGAAGTCTTGAAGTTTCTTGTAAACTTCTGGCATCTTGAAAGCCTTGTCATGTTTGTTCTGCCAGGTCTTGAAGATCTTGTGAGCACAGAAAATGAGATTAATGTTCTTCTTGTCCTCTAAACTAGCAGCATCACCTGAAAGTTGACAAAGGAACTGAGACTGAAAAGATAAACATGGTAGCTGTCAACGACAATGGTCAGAGGTGCTAATCTAAGGCTTACAGCTAGGGCAGTAGTGTCATTCAAAGCATTAAACATAGAAGCCTGTGTGCTCTCCTGATGCTAAAAATGTTGCAATCAGTGCTAGAAGGTACTAATCAGATCATCTAGCTCAATACAAGCATTGACAGTATCAGCAGACATGAGGAGAATGACAAGAGATCCTAGCGAGATATACAGCAAGGAGAACTGGAGTACAAGTTCCCTGCATTTAGATTATATGTAGCTACATCAAAAAAGGGTCTATCTAGAAATATGGCTCAAACTGCCAGTTACAAAGGCCTTGAGATTAGCAGAAAAACCTGTGTAGGATAAGAATGAAAAATTCAGCTGTTTTTTGGTGGATTTTAAACAATGAGTGGCAGCACTTTAAAATTGCAAAAAGTTGCTGAGATTTGAAATATATTATAATGACACCTCTCACATGTCTCTGAAATGGACAGCATAAGGGTGAGGGCACCCATCTGTTATAGTGGGGGGGAGTGTGTACTGCAGAGACTTAGATTTGACTAGATGTGCAATATATGTGCAATAGTACAAAATTTTGGTGAATTTGTGTGGGTCTGAGTGAGTCTACACAGTTATTTCTGAAAAGATTAAGAGTTACTGGGTTCACACAAAAATGCACACAAGCAGGTTGAATTGGGCATCCAGGGTACCACTCAAAGATGCAGATAGACTAAAGTAAAAACATGTATCTAAGTATGATGTACCTAGATACCTAGCAAGATGTTGAGGGAGCAGAATACACTACTACGGTAATGTATCTACTCTGAAGACTGCCAAAATATAACAAGAGAAAATGCTGCATGAACCTCAGGATTCATAGTCAGAAGATGCTGCTGCATTATCCCCGGAATTGAACTCCTCCTTACTGATAGGCAGGCTTGAGGAAGGAGGGGGTGATACTGCTCACTGTTTCCCCTTAGATTTGGTGGAGCAAGTCTTCTTGGCATGAGGGATGGGGGGATCAGTGAAGTTGGTGTGTTTCAAAGCAAAGGATGAGGTAGGAGGTATGCCAGGCCATGTCCTGGGTATCTCCCTGTGCAAACCAGACAGCATGTTGAGGAAGCAGCTGTGAGTGAAGTAAGACCAGCGGATGTGATTGGGGTCTTCCAAAGTATAAACTTCATTGAGGAATCCATTGATGAAGGTGAACAGATCGGAGGCATCACTTTGAATTTTGCAGAGCCCAGACTCAACCCAGAAGGAAGAGTTGTGACTGTGAAGTTGATGCATGATTTGGATGTCCTTCGCAAATGAGTAGACAAGGGTGTGGTAGTTCATGTAAGCCATGTCCAGGAAAGTTTCAAGCCCAAAAACTTGAGCATGGGCCACCGTCAGGTTCTGGAATCAGTTGGTGAGGTCTAGATTAACAAGAAATAGTGTTGGTCAGCCAACATAACAACTTAGATAAGAGAATAAAGATAACTTACAGTAGTCACTGGTCAGAGAGTGAAGTCAAGCACCTTTAGCCTGGTACTGAAGGAGGGGCACCAGCTTGGTATCCAAACAGTGGGCAGCATTCTGGGCAAGGCATTGCTTGCACTTGTGAGTTTTGCCATCCTGGTCCTTGCCATGGGAGTACACTTAGACAAGAATAGCTTCATGCAGTTCAGGCATTGAAGCTGTCTGGTACTGCCCCAGAAAGGTATTAGATTAAGGTGTAAATTCTGTAGAAATTACTCACATAAGGCTTAGCATTGAGCAGCGAGAATGCTGGCCCAACATTAGAAAAGAAGGAGGCAGCTGTCTTCAAGCCACACTCCTCAACAAGGTCCTTGTCTATATGACAGGCAGTATTATGACCTTAGTCTAAGTTTACCTTAGGTTGCAACTTGGCTAAGACTTGAGGGTGAGTAAGGGGAGAGAAACAAAGGTGGTTAAGTGTACCAAATACAGTAGATGTATGTACACTTAAATACAAGACAGACATCCAGTTGAATAGATGGAGTAACTATGTGAAATGTCTGATGAGGCTGGTGTTACGAACTTACCACACCCCCGGACTCTCTGCATTAACGTATTAACCTTCCATATGGACTTTCCATTCTTCTTCCTGTATACCCCAGTCCGTTCTTTATTTATTTATCACATGTACTTCTACCTTCGCTTCTTATGACTCATTCTAAGTCATGTTCCTGTTTCACCTTCATCTTTTCCACCATTGTACTTCTCTTTACCTGACTCCGTCTTCTTATGACTTGTACTCGTTCTTCTATTCATTTCACCTATCCCTATGATTCCGTAGATTACCAATTAACCCGTAGTAGTTCCCGTTGACTCATATCTACTTACTACGTAATCTCTCATCTCCTATTTGCAGCTAGTATATAAACCCTAAGTAGTACTTTGTATTACTTTAGGTTATTCTAGTAACAAGCTTCCTTATCTTCGCTTGTCTGCTACAAGGCTAACAACCTTGGGGACTGCAGTGACACTTAACTCGGACTTCTCAGGCAAGCGCGAGCTTCTACTCGAGGGAGCGATCCGAAGCCTGCACAGAAGTCATTGAGACTTGTCAAATACTCCTGGGCTATAGCGTTGAACCTCTCCCTGAGTGGAGACGATCCGGGCCCGGTTGCGAAGTAAGGTAACGCACGTAACAGCTGGTATGATAGTTAATCTGAGTTATGCTTGGAGATTGCTTGACAGAAATAACAGAAACAGGTACACTGATAGATGAGAATGCAGATGATATGGAATATGACTTGATTGGTAAAAGCTCATAACAATACCCCCCAATTATGCTTCATGCCTCAGGAAGCTTGTCAAAGTCTCCATTGACTATAGTGGAGGCAAGAGTCTTCTTGTTGGCTCCAATGAGATACTTCCCATCATTTGATTGCATGAAGAAGACAGGTAAATGGCTTTGTCCATCTTGACAGATAAGGACTGGGACACCATTGAATAGGAAGTTGGTCATAGTGGAGTTGTCCCAATAGTTCTTGACTATTGTTTTCCAGTAATGTTGGTCCTTTTCTTGGCCTAGTAGTACAGTGTGGAACCTTGCAGGTGGGTGAAAAACTGATACAAGCTGTGGTAGGGTGATGGTCTTTATGAAATGGCAGAGGGAGTTGACCTCTTCTTTCATGGAGATAATGGTTTTTTCATCCATAGGAGTGTCGGTGTGAGTTGGTGGTATAGGGTTGATTGTATTGTGTAGCTTAGAGAGCATGCTGTGGATCCTGTTGATGAGGAAGTCTATCTCTGGGTCCTCAGTGGTTTTGTCCCATCTGAGCAGGTTCATGGCTATGTTGGCGAGCTCCAGAGATATGTTGGCAATGTTGAGGTGTTTGAAGACTTCAAGGCTGAGGTCTATATGGTTTTGGAGACTGTGGATGCAGTCTTGCTTGCTAGGTGTGAGTGTGGACTGTTCTAGGACTTGGAAGATGGCTAGAATATGCTGGTTGGTGGATGAGGATGCATTGGCAAATCCTGCATATATGTCAGTGAAGGTGATACAGGCGGTGGCAAGGGCAATGTATTGATTGATGACTAGTTGTTTATTTTGGGCAGTAATGGTTTCTATTTCACTGTTGGTAGCTTTGTCAACATCTTTTAGTAGGGTTTCAAGGAGCCCTTGTGCTGGGAATGGTGTGGTGGCAAGATTGTAATGAGTGCCCTAAGATACAGGTGCTTGGCTGTTGCCTGGTTCTGGAAGAGGAATGGAAGAGATTATAGTTGGGTTGGGGTGGATGAGTGAGTGGATGGTGATACGGTTTGCTTGAGGAGAAGGCATATCTGGTTAATTTCTTTGTCTGGGTAATGACTTCTTGGTTTTTCTGCCCCCTCTTTTATGGGTATCCTCCAGATGCCTTTTTTGGTATTCCGCTATTGCATCTTGGGCATTGGATAGGTTTGATTCTACTGTCCATGTATCATCCTCATTGCTGTACCCCTTCCAATGTACTAGGAATTGATATTCCTGTCCTTATTTTCATCATTCTCAAATCTCCTCTACCTTATATTCCTCTTTGTTATTGATGATCACTGACTTGGGTGCTGGTAATTTTTGCTGACTCAGGAATGATGCTTTCTGCACAGGGGTTAACAGCTGTTCATTGAACATATTATGGATGGCCCATCCTTCTGGTAGGGTGAGCTAGTATGCCACTTCTCCTATCTTTTCCTTGATTTGGAAAGGTCCATACCTTTTTTGGCCTAGCTTCTTTGATGGCTAATTGGTATGGATATTTGCATTTTCTAGCCATACTTCATCACCAGGTTGATACCATGTTATGTGCAACTTGCTATTATCATAGGTCTGTTTCATCTTTTCTTAGTATAATTGTAGTGCTGCCACAGAGTTGTCTCTTGTGTTTTGTAGTTGTTTTAGGAACTTGGCACTACTAGGGTTGTCTGTTGTTCCATGGTCTTTCCCTTTCCAGGAGTATTGTCCATAATTGAGGTAGAAAGGTGTCTCTTGTATTCTGCTATGTTTCTTGTTATTGTACTGGAATTTGGCCATGGGCAGCCAATTCACCCAGTCATCTTGTTCATAATTGCAGTATAAGCATAGGTATGTTTCAACTTCTCAGTTGATTTGTTCCATTTGTCCGTCTATTTGGGAATGGTAGGCTGTTGATAGGGTTTGTTCTACCCCTAGCCCCTTGAACAATTCTCCAGTGAATTCTGATGTGAACTGTGGTCTTCAGTCACTAAGGACTTTCTGTGGTACTCCATATAGCTTCCATATTTCATTCCTATAAAGTTGTGTGATTCCTTTTGAGGATACATCTATTTTTGTTGGTATGAGTCATATCATTTTTGTGAATCAGTCAACAACCACTAGGATGGCATCTTTTCCTTCTGATTCTGGTAGTGGTCTGATGAGATCAATGCTTATCTCTTCCCATGGCCCATTAGGTATTGGGAGTGGGTGTAGTGGTGTTTTCAACAGTGCTATGTGAGGTTTATTCCTTTGGCAGTTCTGGCATCCTTTGACATATTTCTTGGTGTCGTTTTGTATCATTGGCCACCAGTAGTCCCTGGTGATCAGCTTGATCATCCTATGTTGTCCTGGATGTCCTGTGTCTGGTGCATTGTGGTATTGTTGTAGTATTTCTTCTCGGAGTATAGGGTCTAGTGGTATGTATATGCTGGCTTTCTTGTAGATTATTCCATCATGTTCCATGATATTGGATTCTTTGTTTAGAAGTCCTGCAGTGATGCTCATTTTCCTTCAGTGGTTTGCCTTTATCCAGTCTGTGAATGTTGGTGTGATGAATAGTTCTGTGTGGAGCAGGATGGCTTCTTTGGAATTTTCTTCATTTTCCAGTTTGTCTTGTAGCCAACTTTCTCAGATCATAGTGATTAGTCTGTCATTCTCCTTGTCTGGTTCTTGGTGAATCCTGGATAGTAGGTCTGCTTTTGTGTTTATTTTGCCTGGTACATGTCACAGCATGAAGTTGTAGTCTTGCAATCTCAAGTACCATCTTGCTTGTTGTCTGTTGAGCTTCTGCAGTTCTCTATAGTATTTGAGGTTTTTGTGGTCTGTCCAGATTTCAAATTTTTCCTCTGTATTTAGTAGGTAGTGTTGCCATTCTTTTAGGGTGTGAATAATGGCTAGTAATTCCTTGTCATAGATTTCATAGTTCCATTCTACTAGGGAGAGTATACATGATGTAAATACAATTGGGTGCCATTTCTTGTCTTGTTCCTGTGATAGGACCCCTCCTAGTGCATAGTTTGAGGTGTCAACTTCTACTTGAAATTGTCCTTTTCTCTGTGGCAGTGTCAAGGTGGGTTCTTCAGTGATTCATTGTTTTAGTTCATCCAATGCTAATTGGTGTTCTTCTTTCCAGTTCCATTTGGTAGCTCCTTTGAGCTGGTTGAGGGGGGTCATGATTTTACTGAAGTTCTTTATGAATCAGCAGTAGTAATTGGCAAAGCCTAGGAAGTGTTCTACTCCCTTTTTGTTTCTAGGCTCAGACCAGTCTCATACTGCCTTGACTTTCTCTTCTTCCATTTTGATGTGCCTGTGTCCTATTTTTACTCCCAACATAGGGATTTTTTCAGCATTGAATATGTATTTTGTCCATTTAAAGCAGAGGTTGTATTCTGCTGCTCATGTTAGGAATTATATCATTCTTTCTCTTAGTTGTTCCTTGGTATCTCCTAGGATTGCAAAGTCATCTATATAGTTCATGATGTCCCCGTTTTGTAGTAGGTCTCAGAAGATACTTGTCATCATCCTAGAGAATGTCCCAGGTGAGTTGCTTAATCCAAAATACATTACCATTGGTTTGAATAGCCCTTCATTGGTCAGAAATGCTGCTTTCCATTCGTCTCCTTCCTTAATTCTGATATTGTTGTACCCCCAAATGATGTCAAGTTTGTTGAAGTATTTTGCCTTTCCCAATTTGTTGATTACTTCTCCGATTCTGGGTAATGGCATTTTGTCTTTTACCACTATATTGTTTAGTTGTCTATAGTCTTGGATTAACTATTTTGAACCGTCTTTCTTTGGGATGAAGAAGGTGGGAGCTGTGTATGGAGACTTTGATGGCTGTATACATCCTGACTCGAGATTTTCCTTGATGAAGGCTTTGAGTTCATCCTATTCCTTGATTGTCATGTTGTATGTTCTGGCACTTATTTCTCTGGGTGCGTCCTCTGTTAGGATTATTTCATGATCCCATTCTGTTTGTTGTGGTAGCTTATCAAAGGTTGTCTTATTGAACAGATGTGTGAATGGCTGGATGTAGTCTGGTAGATTGGCTGGTTCAGTTGGGTCCAGTTTGTTCTCTTCTTTCCATATATCTTTCATGATGGCCATACTCTGGATTTTTTTGGTGACCTGGATATTCTGGTGTGGGAGATGGCAGTCCAGTGGGCATTGGGTGAATTTGATTTCTCCTTTTTTTCAGTTTACTTCAGAGTTGTGTTTGACCAGCCAGTCATGCCCTAGGAATATTTCTGCTCTGTCTTGGAGTTGGACTACTGATGCCTCAATTATTTCCTTGTGTCCCTTGATTTCCATTTCAATGGTGGCCATTTCTGTGACTTTTCCTCCCTGGTTTGTTGTTCTATTGGCATTGAGGACTGTGATTTCTTGTTTTAATTTTTTTATGGGGATTTGTTCTTCATCTACAAGTTTTTTACTGATGCTGCTAGTAGTGCATCCTGAATCAATGATAGTGTCAACTGTGATTTCCTTTCTTGGAGTTTGGATAGTTTCTTTTAGGTTTAATTTGTGCTTCCATTTCTGAGGAATCATATAGTATTTTTCTGTTATCCTAGATACAGGTTTTTTGACTTGTGAGGCAGTGCCTACTCAGAGTCTTCAGAAAAATCCTTCTGTTCTCCTGGGCTGGCTTCTTCTACTGCTCAGATTTGTACCTTCTTTGGCACAGTACAGACTTTGGTGATATAACCTGTTTTTCTGCAGTTGTAGCAGGTTAACCCCTTGGGTTTCTTGCAGTCTTTGGCAATGTGGCTGAAAATGCTACAATTGTAGCATTTCGGTTCTCCTTTTGCATTAAAGATGTGATGCCTGCTGCCTATCTCCATTGGTTCTCCCATTCCTCTGTATATAGTGCTGGTGCTGGTTTTCCTGTCCCTGCAGTACTCAGATACTTTATACCTTTGTCCAACAGAGAGTATAGCCTCTTTCCACTCAGCATAGGTGTCCAGCCTGGTGATGGGTAGATACCCCATGATTATGTGGATGATGTTCTGTCTGGCATTTTTCTTGAGCAGGAACATGGCATGTTTGCTGTCGGTTTTTGCCTTGTTTCATAGAACTTTGAATTTGATTAAGTAGTCTGCCGTATTCTTGTTGCCTTGCTTGAATTTCTTGATCTGCCATTCAGCCTTGCTGTTTGAAGCATTGTCTGAGAAGGTCTTCTTGAAGTCATCTGAGAATTTTACCCAGTCCACTGAGTCTTCTGAGTCTAGGACTGTTGGTGCTTTCATGGCAGCATATGCTCCTGCTGTCCCTCCTTGTAACCTAGCCAAGACTGCTATGGCTTTGTCATCTGCCAAGGCTATCTTGTTAAACTTCATGAAGAGTGTCATTGTCCTCCACCAATCATCAAATTTGGTATGGGTGCCATTGAAGAATCTGGGATCTAGCACTAGGCCTTTCCCACTGGGTGTTGTCATGGGTACTACAGCATTGTTGGTCATGTCTGAACTGGTGCTTGATTCTGTTTCTGTGGATTTGTCTGAGCTAGATTCATCTGATTTCTCCTGTTCTAGGTTCTCCTGATGTATTAACTCTTTCTCTGCTAGGTCAAGTTCGTTTAGAAGTTCTGATAATACTTCTTTTTCTGCTGGGTTTGCTTCAGGTTCATTGTGTGTTTCTCCTGTTGGTTCTTCAAGTACTTCAGGGTTCCCTGTCTCTTCTTCATCTGATGTTTCTGACTCATTGTCAGTGACTTCAAGATTTGGTTCTCTGTATTTGTCTGGGTTTGAGCTCATATACTAGCTCCTAGTTGTCTTGTTTGTTCAGGCCTGTTTCAGCCTACTCCTTGCAAGGTAAGGTGGGAATGCTTAACCAAATGTTATGACTTTAGTCTGAGTTTACCTTAGGTTGCAACTTGGCTAAGACTTGAGGGTGAGTAAGGGGAGAGAAACAAAGGTGGTTAAGTGTACCAAATACAGTAGATATATGTACACTTAAATACAAGACAGACATCCAGTTGAATAGATGGAGTAACTATGTGAAACATCTGATGAGGCTGGTGTGATAGTTAATCTGAGTTATGCTTGGAGATTGCTTGACAGAAATAACAGAAACAGGTATACTGATAGATGAGAATGCAGATGATATGGAATATGACTTGATTGGTAAAAGCTCATAATAGGCAGCACCTATTAGATTAGCAAGAAAAAACCAGAATTGATGAAAAGAGACTTATGAAGATGATGGATTCAGGGCTCTGAAGGCTCTGGAATGTTCCTGGAGGGCTCTTTGACCTCCTCAATGTCAACTTCTCCCACCAGTGAAGAGGTGGGATGAATGGTCTCCAGAAGAGCCTCAGGGAGGGCAGTTACTATCTCTTTCCTGATAGGGATTTTCAAGATCACCCACTGAGGTTTTGGTTTGGAAGAGTTTGTTGTAGAGACAGACAATGATACAGAGAGGGCAGGAGTAGTGAGGGTCTTCTTGGCTGAGGCAACAGCCTCGCAAGCACATTTCTTGGGTGGGACATCATCCAGTGATGTGTTTGTAGCTTGTTGATGAGTCTGGGCCTCTGCCTTAGCTTGAGCAGCCCACAGCACAAGTTGAGCGGCCATAGGCTAGATGAATGAAGTTAGATTAAGATAAAAATGGTCATAAACCAAACAACTTACATCAATGAGAGCACTGGGAGTCTTGGGAGCAGCCATGCACGAAGGTTGGCTGGTTGCAATGGGTCCTCCCATTGCTATGGAAAACATTGAGGAGTCAGTGGAGGCAGATGGAACTGCCAGAGTTGAGGTCAGAATGTTGAGGTCCTGTTAGATAAGTGGTCAAACAAGAAATATAGTTAAAATAGACAAATAACATGCCTTCCTGGCGTGCTTCTGGGACTTCTTTGGCTTAAAAGAGGACAGCAATGACTGATGCACAGCTAAGATCATAAGTCAGTTCAGAAATAACAAAATAGAGTAAAAAGAAAAGCACCAATAGGTGCTGGCAGTAGTATCACAGCCTGCATGCCTGGAGGAATACAGGCACCAGTTCCTGAGTGATAGATAATGGGCTGTAGCCTAATCAAAGGCCTGGGAACATTGAAGGAGGTCTAAATGGGAGGGAACATAAATGTTTCATTTAGTGGGAGACCAACAGTAGGGGCTGGCACAATGAATGTAGGTGCTGGCCAAATAAGTGGCATGGGTGCTTGGAGCAGTCTGCCTGAGATTAGAGGCAAGGATTAGCACACTGAGTGCCAGAGAAGAAAAAGAGGGGCATACCTGTCCACTCTGGACACAGTATGTCCACCATTTTGGCCACTCAGTTCTCCAATTCCTCTTCTTCAAGACTGTAAGCCACTAGGCTATTGCAAATTGAGGCCAGAGTGACCAGATTCATGTTGGAGTCATGTGGAGCAGACATAACAATGGAGGAGGTATGAGATTATGAAGAGAAACATGTAAAACTCCAAGTGCCATTCTTATATACAGCACAATTGAGGAAAGGTCAAGCTAATGCAATGTGATGAAGCCGGGTTTTTAATCTCATGGTCCAAAACAGATGAGCAAGGTTTTACAACCCAGTATTGTCCTTAGCGAAAGGAATGTATCTAAGATACACACAAAACATATAAAAATGTTTAGAATAACAGGCAGTTATGAAAGGTTTTAGATAGCAATTGTTACGAACTTACCACACCCCCGGACTCTCCGCATTAACGTATTAACCTTCCGTACGGACTTTCCATTCTTCTTGTATACCCCGGTCCGTTCTTTATTTATTTATCACATGTACTTCTACCTTTACTTCTTATGATTCATTCTGAATCATGTTCCTGTTTCACCTTCATCTTTCCCATCATCGTACTTCTCTTTACCTGGCTCCATCTTCTTACTGTATGACTTGTACTCGTTCTTCTATTCATTTCACCTATCCCTATGATTCCTTAGATTACCAATTAACCCGTAGTAGTTCTCATTGACTCATATCTACTTACTACGTAATCTCTCATCTCCTATTCATAGCTAGTATATAAACCTTAAGTAGTACTTTGTATCACTTTAGGTTATTCTAGTAACAAGCTTCCTTATCTTCGCTCGTCTGCTACAAGGCTAACAACCTTGGGGACTGCAGTGACACTTAACTCGGACTTCTCAGGCAAGCGCAAGCTTCTACTCGAGGGAGCGATCCGAAGCCTGCACAGAAGTCATTGAGACTTGTCAAATACTCCTGGGCTATAGCGTTGAACCTCTCCCTGAGTGGAGACGATCCGGGCCCGGTTGCGAAGTAAGGTAACGCACGTAACAGCAATAGCAGATATCAGCTGCAAGAAGCATTAGCCACTAATGGTGATAGGGTTACCAAAAGGGGAACTCAATGTCGAAGAGGGTGAAATCAGATCACCCCTCAAAGACTTCACCATGAAGTATAAAAATACTTCTAGTTGATTGAACTAAGTGCTTCTGTGTGTGCTTAAAGATCAGCAAATAGAGAGAAAGCAAAGTTGCTACTTAGTGATCATGTCAGACTTAATGGAGGACTAAGGGCAGTCATCTATAGTGAGGGGGAGATGTAATGGCAAAGCTGTTTTCATGCTTGAAAATCACTAATCTAAGGCATACAAACCTAATCTAATGATTATATTGAACCTTTCTGTAGTAGTACAACCTAATCTAAGAGCCCAACAGTATAATAAAAGAGTACTTGATCACTGTAGAACACTATGGCCATTGATGATGGATAGCGGCAGCTATGGAATGACCACTGTGCTTAACTAAAAGCAATTCTAACAGTGTACTATATGACCAGTTGTGATGCTGGCTGGGCCAGGTGGTAAAACCATTCCAATGTGTCTATACAGAGCTATAGGACCCCTCTAATGAGCCTAGACTCGAGAAATAAGTCCAACATGCTTAATCTAAAAGGATGGCATGTTCATGAGGAAATGCCACCATTATTAGATTAATGAACATCACTCAGCACTAATGATGTGTATGGACGCATATACATATAATCTATGGAGACATGTAGGAGGACAGTTCACACGATGTCTGAAATCTTAGATGTTCTACATATTTAGAGAAGAACAGATCCAGAGAACAGGTATTAACCACAGCCTGGAACAAATGGATACCCAGAATCTGCCTGTATTTCCAATGTTTCACTAATCTAACAGGTTGTGGCTCTCTTGGTGTACAATCTAATCTACCAGTTTGTACCTTGCTTGATAATACATTCCTAGTCATGTAATCATTATCTTGTCATAACAAGCATCCAAATAATATATAAACCCCTTCTGAGGTGTCAGATGTGGCAAGGAACCTACTAGCCATTGCCCAGCCTTTAGAGTGCAGTGAAAAGTGATCTATTGTGCCTGAGTGAAGCAAAGTAATAAGTTCTTTTGAGATTAACTGGATTAAGTGACTTGAGCTAAGGTTGAGACCTTTGTAATCTAAAAAGAAGATCTCAGGCTTACTTGCAAAGTGAGCTTAGATTAAGAGTGTATTGTATCGCTGCACCCTAGTACTTGGAGTATCACAAGTGTAGGATAGTGCACTTCTGGTTGTTGACTTGATAAGGGTGCTTAGGGAGTACCTGAGGTTCTGTGTCTTGTTAACTTCTTAGATAAGGAATGCAAGTTGCACTCTTTACAGTGTAACTTGACTTTACTCTTCTTAGCAAAGGTAGTTAGCTATTCTAGTGTTCTCTATGCATCATTTTTTGTGTTATTTTGTGGAATTGTCCCTCATATTGTCAGATTGCCTCCCCATGAACTTGCATTGTGCAGAAATCTTTAAATATCTATTCCATCAGTTTAATCTAAGCAACACATCCCTATCACACACTAGTATTCTATTTCTGCCTCTTTACCACAAATCACATATCAGTATTCCGAAACTGAGAAAGAGCATCTTAGAGAAGAGTGCTCCAAGCTTAATTTGTTTGAGACTTATCACATTTGTGATCTTGCAAATTGCTTGTCATGTCAGAAGAAAGTGAAAAAGCACATTGTACAAGATGCAGACTGGCTCCTAAATTCTGGAGCATCATACCATGTTACCAGTTATCTCTCCAATTTTGTGGAGATTAAAATGGGCCACTTTGGCATTATACAAGCCACTGGCAACTGGAATTATGAAATGACAGGATGAAGTACTGTCATCTTTGAGCATGATGTGATAGATGGGGGCAAAACCAGAAGCACTACTTCACATATTGCACCAGTTTTTTATATCAAGGAAATCACAGAACGATTAATGTCCTCAGGCCAGATCCTTCAGACTAGATATACTCTTGAGACAACTGTTAAAGGGACCACCATCTGTGATAAGTTGGGATGAGCTGTATTGTCTACCTGGCCTCATCAGTTGTTCATAAACAACATACATATGATACACACATATATCTTGTATTATAGTAAGGAGAAGCCAGTTGCATTAGCTTTATGCCAACCCAACTATATCAATTGGCATTGTTGAATGGGACATCCCTTGGATTGCACACTCTCTGAGCTTCCTAAGCATGTTGAGGGCATCATGCTAATTCCTGCACCACTTTCTTGGAAAGGCATTTGCAACAGCTGTGCCAAGGGGAAAATGCATAATAACCCCTTTCTAATTGATCCCAAGTGAGCCTCTGCAGTCTTTGAGCTATGTCACTCAGACTTGCTGGAACTGCCTGTCATCAGTTACCATAAATATAAATGGGCTATGATGTTCTTAGATGACTTTTCTTCTCACACACATGTAGTCCTCCTTTGTAAGAAGTCTGAGGCTTCTGAGAAGCTCATTGAATTAATCACCGCATTAGAGAACCTCTCCAGTATACACATCAAACAACTTCACACTAATAATGGAGGAGAATATGTTAATGAGAAATTATTGGCAGGACTCGCAGCATGTGGAATTACCCATGAGACCACTGCTTCCTATGCACATCAGCAAAATGGGAGAGCAGAGTGACTGAACCATACTCTACATGAGAAAGCCCAAGCTATATGGCTACATGTATGTCTACCTGACTCATGGTGGAGTTTGCATTGAACGTAGCTGTGTATTTATATAATTACATGCCAGTCCAGTGTCTGCAGTGGAAGACACCTTTTGAGTGTTATTTGAGGAAAAAGCCAGACTTATCCCATATCTGTGTGTTTGAATGCAGCATATATGTATTTCTACCCAATAAAATCTGCCCAAACAAATTGTCCACAAAGTCCAAGATAATGATATTCCTTGGTTACAAAGGTTCAAAGAACTATATCTTCATGCGGCACATGGCAGGCAATGTAATTTTTATATCACTGAATGCCTTATTTGATGAGGGATATTTCCCTAAATACATCAGTTCAGTGCCAGATAGCAGTAACTGGCTGAATCACAGAGGAGAGAGAAATCTACCAAACAGAAGAAGAGAGGATTCACCTTCTTTTCTGCCATCTTCAGATGATACTGGAAATATTCCACCTCTCCCTAAGGAACCAGTTTGTTTACCTCTGACTTCTCCACTTTCCAAACCAAAATATTCTCCATCTACACCTCCATTACCCTGGCATGAACCTTTACTGTTGGATAGTATTTCATCACATGCTCCTTCACCAGGAAACAGTCTGCCACCTTAGGTACCTCCACCTGAGTTGCCACCACAGCATGGAATGACCATTGAGAAGAAGCCTGAAAATGATAGCAGAGACTGGCAAGTGGATAGGGAAGTATAAGATCATACAAATAAGGAATTCCCAATTCCTGTTCCCAAGTGTTGTGCTGTTGGTCCAGACCAGGTAGAGCTGTGTCATTTTAAATGACAGGGCAGGCCATCTGTAAGACCTGGTAACACTTATGGAGAACATAGGCATCCAATTTCAATTGAAAGAGAAATCAATAGAACTCACTAACAAGAGCAGCAGCAGCAAAGGCAGTGTGTTTGCACCAATGCTCCTCCAGATGAAGTAATCCATGAGTGGAGAGCAAGGACTAACTATCCTGAATATGTGAGACAGAGGGCTCATGTTGAGCGGTACCTGCCACAACTCTTTGATTTACCTCTATTTCAGCTCCCTCTACATTCAGAACTGCTACCTATGCCTGAAAATCCACCTTATTACTCCCATGTCTCACGACATATGTGACATGGATATTAATAGGCTTATCACTGAGGGAGGAGTAAAGTTGATTGATTTCTTGATACAGACAGTGCACAATACTGCATATGGAGAGCCTGAAACTTTCCGTGACATGCTTAAGCTTCCTGAGCCAGTTAAGGCAAAATGGATGGCTGCATGTATTGAGGAACTCAATGTGTTGAAAAAACATGGAGTGTATGAATTGGTAAATTTATCCAAAGGAAGGAAGACAGTGAAAAACTGTTGGGTATTTCTTGAAAAGTCTGATGGCCACCTGCAAGCTTGCTTAGTTGTGAAGGGGTTCTTGTAAGTTAAAGGCATCAACTATAACAAGTTATTTTTTCCAGTTGTCCGCTACAGGTCTGCACATGTAAGCTTCACACTTGCTGCAATCCACAATTGGGATATGCATAGCATTGATGTAAAAATTACCTATTTATATGGCAAGCTAGACAAAGAGATCTACATGGAACAGCCTAAAGGGTTTCAACTTCCTGGGCAGGAAGGAAAAGTGTGGAGACTTAAGCATGCCATATACAGCCTTAAACAGGCTGGCTACCAGTGGTGGAAGGCATTGCACCAATCTATGATTGAGCTGGGATTTACCCACTGCAAATCCGACTCTGCTGTGTATTTTTATAGACATCTGAAGACTAATGAGCTAATAGTTGCCATTGTCTATGTTGATGATGTAAATTTCTTGGGTCCTAAGAATTCCCCCCTCCTCAAAGAGTTGAAAGGAAAATTCACTAAAAAGTGGGAATACAGAGACCATGGTCCCTGTAAAGAATTTCTTGGGATGAAAATCTTAAGGAATTGCTCCAAGCGACAAGTCTTCATCCAGCAGGTCAAATACTTGGATAAGATTCTTGTACACTTCCAGGTTCCACAGTCTGCCATGGCTAAAATGCCATTGCCTGCTGGCTTCCAGTTCATTATGAATAAGGAAACTGCTTCTGCCCCCTTCCATCAGAAGTACCAACAATTGGTTGGTTCTTTAATGTACTTGATGATCAGTACTAGGTCTGACATAGCCTTTGCTGTAGTTAAGCTGGTGTAACATCCTACTAACCCTGCACCTGAGCACTATCACACCAGAATCCACATACTAAAGTACTTGTCTATGACAAGAAACTATGTGTTGCGATATAAAGGCAATACTGGGAAACCAATAGTGATGTTGGAATGCCTCAGTGACTCAGATTGGACTCAAGATACTGAAACCTACCAATCTGTTTTGGGAAACATCTGTATGTTCACATCCAGTGCTATTACTTGGACTTTGCAAGTGACAGAAGATAGGTTTCACTTTTGTCCACTGAGGTGGAATACAAAAAACTGTCTGATGCTTCATATCAAGTGAAATGGCTGTTACAGCTTCTGGAGGAGCTTGGTATAGAGCACTCTACTCCCATTCTCTATGGCAACAACAATGGGTCCAAATTCTGGACTGAAAATCCCATTGTTGAAAAACGGTTGAAGCACGTTAAAGAGGCAGAAATAGAATACTAAATATGATATGGATATATAGCTTAGATTAAGCTGACAGAATAGATTTTTAAAGATTTCTGTACAAGGCAAGTTCATGGGGAGGCAATCTGACAATATGAGGGACAACTCCACAAAATAATGCAAAACAACAATACGTAGAGAACACTAGAATAGCCAACTACCTTTGCTAAGAAGAGTAAAGCCAAGTTACACTGTAAAAAAGTGCAACTCGTGTCCCTTATCCAAGAAGTCAATAAGACACAGAACCTCAGGTACTCCCTAAGATTCACCCTTATCAAGTTAATGACCAGAAGCGCACTGTCCTACACTTGTGATACGCCAAGTACCAGGGTGTAGCAATACAATACACTCTTAATCTAAGCTCACTTCACAAGTAAGCCCAAGGTCTTCTTCTTAGATCAAAAGGTCTCAACCTTAGCTCAAGTCACTTAGTCTAGTTAATCTCAAAAGAACTTATTACTTTGCTTCACTCAGGCACAATAGATCGCTTTTCACTGCACTCTGAAGGCTGGGCAATGGCTAGTAGGTTTCTTGCCACATCTGACACCTCAGAGGGGGTTTATATATTATTTGGGTGCTTGTTATGACAAGATAATGATTACACGACTAGGAACATATTATCAAGCAAGGTACAAACTGGTAGATTAGATTGTGTGCCAAGAGAGCCGCAACCTGTTAGATTAGTGAAATATTGGAAATACAGAAGGATTCTGGGTATCCGTTTGTTCCAGGCTGTGTTTTAGCCCATTCTCTGGGTCTGCATTCTTCTCTAAATATGTAGAACATCTAAGATTTTGGACATTGTGTGAACTGTTCTCCTATGTGTCCCCATGGATTGTATGTGAATGCATCCATGCACGTCATTAGTGCTGAGTGTTGTTCATTAATCTAACAACAGTGGCATTTCCTTGTGAGCATGCTGATCATCCTTTTAGATTAAGTGTGTCAGACTTATTTCCTGAGTCTAGGCTCATTGGAGGGGTCCCATAGCTCTGTATAGACACATTGGAATGGTTTTACTGCCTGGTCCGGCTGGAATCATGACTGGTCATATGGTACACTGTTAAAATTGCTTTTAGTTAAGCACAGTGGTCATTCTGTAGCCGCCACTATCCGTCATCAATGGCCATAGTGTTCTACAGTGATCAAGTACTCTTTTATTATACTGTTGGGCTCTTAGATTAGGTTGTACTACTACAGGAAGGTTCGATGCAATCATTAGATTAGGCTTGTATGCCTTAGATTAGTGATTTTCATGTGTGAAAACAGCTTTGCCGTTACAATGTGGATATTCATTACCACTATGTGTGAGACTTGGTTGAGGAGGGTATTATTATTATTGGTGATGTGTTCTCACAAGACAATCCTGCTGATATCTTTACAAAGAATCTTGGCATAACCAAAATAAACCTCTTCTGTCCTGAGTTAGGACTTATTTTCAGTTCTAACATCAAAGCTTGGGATAAAGCCACTTGATCATTGAAGTGTTAATCTCCCTCCTTCAAGTGAGGAGGAGTGTTGAATCTTGATCCATACCACTATGTTGGTTCAGTCTATTTATAGCTGAAACAGGTTCTTGAGTACTTCACTCTTGAAGAGAGATAACAAATTATGGACACAGTACTAGACCACACTCTAGGTTGCTGGTTATATGGTCTATTAGATACATGTGTAGTACACATTATGCTCTGTATATGCTACTGGCAGATAAGACCTCACCTGAATAGGTAGAACAGTGCACAGACCAGAGACATTAGATATATAAGCTCTATGTAGTATGTGTACATTCCTTAGACAATTAAGTCTATCATTCATCCTGCCTCTTAAGTATCCTTTAGCTACTGTTTATAACACACATCTCAACAAACCCAGTGAGTATGACTATCCTCTGCCACTAGCACTTTAAAGCTACTGTGGTGTACTTGTCTCAACACTATCAAATTGAACTAGAACCATCTATGAAACATCACAGTCACCACATTAATCAACTCAGGAGCTCAAGGAAATTTCATCTCCTCAACATTCACTAATACTCATGGACTACAAACCCATACCATCGACCAACCTATCAAAGTGTCTAATGCAGATGGAACCTCCAATGAAAATGGATCAATCTATGAAAGCATTGAACTAAACACTTTAATTGATGGAAAACAATATCATTTTGAAGCCTATGTCTCAGGAATAGGATCAAAAGATCTAATCCTTGGATACTCCTGGCTACAACAGATAAATCCAGACATAAACTGGACTACCCAAGAATTTAAATGGTGAAACAATGACCACATCATACCTCTTATTGCAAAATCCACAAATAGACCCACCACCATCAATGAAATCACCTTAGACATCCATGGAATGAATGACACTGAACAAGTACACCTACTTAGATGAAGACTTTGATCCATTAGCTGTAAAAGTCTTTGAAGCAATCATTCACTCCAATGAACCAGAACTCTCAATTGACAAACTAAAGCTCTACTTGAAAAACATTGATTTCAATGAATTTCATTTGGAACATGAACTCTATGGAATTACCCAAACCCTGTATGAACTTGAATTCAACATGAAAATTACTCAAGCTATAAGTCTAGCACCAAAATCCACTCTGAAAACCCAAGTCAAACTACCTAGGAAATACAGGAAGTTTGCAGCATTATTCGACAGCAAGAAATCTGAACAATTCCCACCAATACATTCCTACGAATCACAAAATTGAACTCCTGGATACATTCAAACCTGAACTAGGAAAAACATACCCCCTATTCTCTCTAGAAACTGAAGAACTCAAAAAGTTCATATACAAAAACCTCCAAAAAGGATACATCTGAGAATCCGAATCTCCAATGGCTTCCTCATTCTTTTTTGTAGAAAAGAAGAATGGGAAACTATGCTCTTGCCAAGACTACTGGTACCTGAACAAATATATGAAGAAGAACACTTACCCTATTCCTATGATTACTACTATTATGGACAAGCTTCAAGGAGTGAAACTCTTCACCAAAATGGACATCCAACTTGGATATAATAACATCAGAATTCAAGAAGGCAATCAATGGAAAGCCACCTTTAAAACTCCCATTAGACTCTATGAACCAAACATCATGTTCTTTGGAATGTGCAACTCCCCTGCTACATTTCAGAAAATGATGGATATGATATTTGCCAAAATGCTTGACAAAGGAGGAATCATAATCTACATGGATAATATTCTAATCTATGCCAAAACTCAGGAAGAAATGGATTGCCTTACTATAGAAGCCCTCCAGATACTAAAGGGTAATGATCTATACCTGAAGTTAGAAAAGTGTGAATTTGACAAAATTCATCTTGAGTATCTTGGCATGATAATCTCCCCTGACAAGATCGAAATGGACAATACCAAACTCTACAGAATAGAAGAATGGCCCTTACCCTGTACTATCTGTAATGTCAGAAAATTTATGGGATTCTGCAACTTCTACTGAAAATTCATACATTGCTATGCCAACATCTTTCAACCACTCAACACCCTACTATCCAAAATAAAGAAATTTGAATGGGAAATCAAAGCAAACAAAGCATTCAAATGACTAAAAGCAGAATTTCTCAAAAAACCTGTCTTACTTATGCTAGACCAAACAAAACTGTTCTTTATTGAAACTGATGCCTCAAAATATGCCCTAGGAGCCATCCTATCTCAGCAGGACATGAATGGAAACTACCACCTAGTAGCATTTCTATCCAAAGCATTCAATCCCACCTAGTGTAACTACAAAATACATGATTGAGAACTCCTTGCCATAATCACTGCTTTAGAAGAATGGTGATACTACCTAGAAGGAGCACAATACTGTGTAACCATATGAACCAATCACAAGAACCTCACCTTTTGGAGGAAGCCCCAAAATATCTCCAGAAGACAAGCCTGATGGCTCAGATTCCTTGCATACTTCGACTTCATAATTGAACATGTTCCTGGAACAAAAATACCAGCAGTGGATGCACTCTCAAGAAGACCAGATCACACTCCCAACAATGACAATGACAATGAAAATGTTGTTGTCCTTCCAGAGGAAGTATTCCTCAGAGCAATTATTGTACTACCTGATGAGCTATTCATTTCCATGGTCAACCAACAATTACAAGACAAAATTACAAAATCATCTAGATATGATGAAGTCACTATGGAAGCTATAAAGTGACTTCTATCAAAATCACCAGAAGCAATCAACTCAAAATACAGAATCATTCCTATATCATCTGGACATTTTATGACATTTGAAGGAAGAATCATTATTCCAGAAAATGTGGAACTCCACCAATGTGTCATTCAACAATATCATGACCACCCTTCTGCTGGACACCCTGGAGAACAAGAAACTTACCAGATGGCCAAAGCCAAAGTATATTGGCCAGGAATGAGTACCTTCATATGAAACTACATTCAAGAATGCAGTGCTTGCCAGCAATTCAAAATCAATCAGAACCCCACTCACCCACCATTGCAACCAATCCCACCACCCACCTCTATTAGACCATTCGCACACATTGCAATAGATCTATTAACCAACCTTCCTAAATCCCATGGATTCAACTCAATTCTGTCCATAGTGGACCATGGACTTACAAAGGGGGTAATTTTCACTCCCTATATGAAAGAAATCACTACCAAAGGAATTGCTGACATAATTATAGACAAAGTCTACACCAAATTTGGACTACCAGACAAGATAATCTCTAACTACAATCCCAGATTCTGAGCAAACTCCAGCCAAGCTCTCATGAAACACTTAGGAATCACTCAATCATTCTCATCAGCCTATCACCCTCAGTCTGATGAAACTACCAAATGATTCAATCAGGAAATCTCTGCATACCTGTCTATTTACTGTACAGGAAACTCCTTCACCTGGTCTGAAACACTCCTTATTCTTGAGTTCTCCCATAATTCATGAATACATTCCGATTGTAAACAAATACCTTTCAAACTCATGTACAGAACAAAACCCCATGGGATACCAACAATCCTTGAAGAATCAAACTTTACCACTACCAAAGAAAGAATAAAATCCCTGGATCATGCACAAAGAGAAGCCATTGCTGCCCACAAGCTAGCCATGGAATGCATAGAACAACAAATCAAATCTAAATTCAAATCCTTTACCCTAGGACAACAAGTGTAGTTAGAACTGAGAAACCTGAAACTCCCATTTAAATCAAACAAGATTGCACCAAAACACCTTGGACCATTCAGAATCAAAGAAGTCCTATTGCCACTCTCCTACTGACTTGATCTACCTGAAACATGGAAGATTCACAATGTATTCCATGCCACTCTTCTCTCCGAATATACTGAAAACAATATCCATGGACCTAATCCCAAACCATTCCTTCCTGACATAATAAAAGGAGAAGAAGAATACGAAATTGAAGGTATTCTAAACTACTGAACTAAAAACAGACAAAGGGAATATTATATCAAATGGAAAGGTTACGACCATGAAGAAAACTCTTGGGAAATCAAAGCACAACTGTTGCCACATGCCCAAGAATTGTTATGAAAATACCAACAAGAACACAGATTAACTGCCATCCCACCTAAACAACAAAAAGGACATAAATAGCCAGAACAAGGACTGAGTTACTTATCCTCCCAGCTTACTCCAACACTTCCACAACATTTCCAAATCAAATCAATGGCACCCACCCAAAAGAACTATAAAAAGGGCAAGAAGGCCACTATTGTCACCCTATCTCTGTCACCTACATTGGTATCTGCCCACTCTAGTCACTACAACACCCCCACTAGACAAATCCAATCTCTCCCTGTCTCCCCTTATATTTCTCTACCCAAGTTACCTGTCATCTCACCTGTAGTCAACAAAGCCTCAACTTTTACCCTTCCCATAATCACTTATCCAGAACAGGAGTGACCTATCCTGACACTACCTAATGGTGTCTTCTTCCAACATGAACTCCAACAAATTGCAGACCAGAACAAACACTTCTGGATTGATGTCTTCACAGATGCCCAGTATGTCTATATCCTACCCACAAACAAATCCACTGACCATTCTCCCTGGGCTGACCTCTCCTACCCAAACCAATGAAGGAAACAACCTGTTCTCACCAAATTACAGCCTGTCTGGGCTAACATGGAATGAGCTGCCTCTTACTCCAAACCCAGAGATCCTCCAGTCCCCTTCTCTGCCATTGTCACTAAAACTGCTCCCTATACCACTTCCTATGACACACAGGGAAACACCCAGCAAATCCAGTGGTCTACAACTCTTACATATATATACCCCATCCCAAACCAACACCTTGCCCCAGCACTCCCCTCAGAGCAAGCTGGGATCCCAAGATTTGCTTGGGAGGAACTCCACCCAACTGAACATACAGCTGCTGGCTGGATCACAGCAAACCCTGCTGACTGAGACCCCAACAGGCAAACCAGGTTCAGCTCTGAACCCTCTCCTGAGAACAATCAACCTTTACCTATGGAATTATGGGCTCAACCTAATTTCCAGAGTTCAGGATCCTTCCATGCAATGGTTTTCAGCAGAGACCATTGAACTCTCTTCTGAACCCAATATTTATATACAACCAATCAACGAAATCACTGGCACCTTATCTGCAATGCCATACTCCAACATAAACATCTTTATTGGGATCATGACCACACAACTGATTGAGTAGCTGTATTTATCAAGGCATTATGAAGCCTTGGACTATCTCAGGCTTATGCCTACTACCTCAGAGAGCATCAGGTTGATCCTCTCCCATCCAACAAGCACCCTCACCTGACTACAAACAAACTACACATCCCAGCCAGTGCCTTCCCCAATCCCCATCCTTTCCCAGCAAGCTTACCTCCCACAACCTGACCTTAACCCCCTCCATCAAACTATGTCTCAAACCCAACTGGAACAAACCATGTTCACACTAATGGAACACCTCAACCAAATGTTGGCTCAGGAGGAAATGCCCCCACTAACTAACAAGGAAATGGAAGCAATACACGAATTACTAGAAAAGCCAACCACAGACCAACCCCAACCTGACCCCGAGCAATGAACAATGCAAACTTCATCCCTGGAACATTCTGCAAGAAATACAAAAAGCTCCACCTTTCTGCAATTGGCCATTGGGCTAGCCATTGCCAACATACTGTATGCCCCATCTGTTACAAAACAAAACCAGGACACTACAAATGGTCCTGTCCCCAATACTTCTGCTGAATCTATGAAACTCAAAACCCTCAACACAAACCTGAACATTGCCCTTGTTACCCTGAACATGTAGAGGCAGTAAATCAAATGAAAGAGCACTATCAACCATCCATCTACTCTAACTCTCATGATGCCTTCAATGATGAAAACTACAACAATGGTGTCTCCCTCAACTTTTCCTGTCTATCTGTGTAAATTCCAGAGTAATTTACCTAGAGATGGGCTAATGTTATGAACTTAACTGCAGACTAACTTTATTCTCCCTTAAACATATTAACCTTCTACTTAGACTTTCCTATTTTCCTTCTGTATACCCCAGTCCATTCTTTATTTATTTATCACATGTATTTCTACCTTTACTTCTTATGACTCATTCTGAGTCATGTTCTTGTTTCATCTTCATCATCAAACTTCTATCTACTTGTCTCTATGACTCATATCCTCTCTTCTCCAGTCATCTCACCTATCCTTGTGATTCCTTATATTACCAATTAACCCATAGCAGTCTCCCATTGACTCATATCCATTTACTATGTAATTCTCTCATCTTTTATCCGTAGCTAGTATATAACCCTAAGTAGTACCATTGTATTACCTTAGGTTATTCTAGTAACAAGCTTCCTTATCTTCGCTTGTCTACTACAAGGTTAACAACCTTGGGAACTGCAGTAACACTTAACTCAGACTTCTCAGACAAGCACAAGCTTCTACTCAAGAAAGCAATCCAAAGTCTACACAGAAGTCATTAAGACTTGTTGTATACTCCTGGGCTATAGCATTGAACCTTTCCCTGAGTGGAGATGATCCAGGCCCAGTTGCAAAGTAAGGTAATGCATGTAACAGAGCTTCTACTTGAGGGAGTAATCTGAAGTCTGCACAGAAGTCATTGAGACTTGCCAAATACTCCTGGGCTATAGTGTTGAACCTCTCCCTGAGTGGAGATGATCTGGGCCCAGTTGTGAAGTAAGGTAATACATGTAACGTATGATTATGTAATCCTTTGTTTTAGGGGAGTTATTAATTAATTAATATTTTAAGTGCATTGGAACAGTTTTGTCCCTCTTGAAATTTATATACAAAATGGGTATTCTAGTACCTGGTATAAGCTCCCTTGGCCTGTAAAACTGCCTGGACCCTCCTAGGCATACTCTCTATCAGATTCTGACACACTTCTGGTTCTATGTCATCCCACTCCTTTTGTATCCTCTCCCATAGGGTATTCATGCTATCAGGAGGAGTATCATACTCTCCCAGCTTATTCTTGAGGTGAGTCCAGAGATGTTCAATGGGATTAAGGTCTGGAGACTGTGGGGGCCATACCATAACCTCCAATTCAGACTCATCTAGCCAGTTTGTAGCCTTTTTGCTCTTGTGTTTGGGGTCATTGTCCTGTTGGAAGACCATATCCTCCTCATTCTTCCCATACCACCTGATGCTCCTCTTTAGTTCATCCCCCAAAATTTGAACATAAAGGTCAGCATCCATCTTCCCTTCAATTTTAGTGGCAAACCCCACTCCATCCCACAGCATACAACCCCAGATCATCACATTTCCTCCACCAAACTTGACTGTTCCCTCAACCAATCTATCATTCAGCCCCTCTCCTGCCTTTTTCCATACCCAAACCCTTCCATCTGATCCAAACCGATTGATTTTGGACTCATCTGTCCAAATAACCCTCTTCCAGTCCTCCAGGGTCCAGTTAACATGTGCTTCTGCCCACTCCAACCTTTTCCTCCTATGGACAGCAGTAAGTTTAGGTCGTTTCCGCTTGACTACAGCCTTCATTCCAGCTCCTCTGAGTGCCCTGCACACTGTTTTGGTGGATACAGGCTGGGCAATAACATTTTGAAGTGATTTGGTGACTTGGGAGGCATTGTCAGCCTTGCGAGAGGTGATGAGGCGAACAGAATAGTGGATATCAGAGGGAGAAAGTTTAGATGGGCGGCCACCAACAGATTTGGAAAGTGTTGATCTATGTTTGGAGCGAATCCTAGAAATAGTACTGACTCCCAGACCAGTAATAGAAGCAATATGATGAGCAGATTTCCCTTGGTCCAGGTAAGAGAGGACTCTATTGGTCTGAGTAGAGGAAAGAGAGCGCATATAGTTGTAAAGGTATAGTGGGGGAGTTAATTTGCACCTGAGAATAAGCACATCCATTTATACATCACCCTACATGGTCACATGATTTTATTTGTATTTATTTGATTGCAATAAACGAAGTCATGTGCTCAGAATTTGAGAGGGACAAAACTGTTCCAATGTACTTAAAATATTAATTAATTAATAACTCCCCCAAAACAAAGGATTACATAATCATACTTTGCATATGATTAGATAAGATACTGGACTATCTACAATTAAATTAGGAAGTGCACAGCCACAGTAGTCCTTGAGTTATGAGCTGATCTTCTGAAAAGTTCAAAACATTGGAACGGTTTTGTCCCTTACTGTATGGAATGATTGTTCTGGTGAGAAAAGAGAGTGCAAGAGACATTTCCCTTTTCGAGACATGGTAAAAGAAAACAGAAAGCAGTGACCAGGCCCACTCTACTCAATGCTACTAAGTGAAGGCTTCTTAATATGTCAACACACAGAGGATAACAGAAAATAACAAACTAGCAGTAAACAGTCCTGCTTTACTCAATGTTACTTGTGGAGGATAAAACCTAGTAGACCTGAAGTTCTACTCTTCTTGACCCTATTACTGGGAAGGCTTCTCAATGTCAACTGGACAGTAGAATAATCAGCAGAAGCTGGCCATAAGAAATGAGAGTTGTGTAAAAACAAGAAAAAGGGATGGAGGTTATTCTTATGTTACATGCATTACCCTACTTTACAACCAGGCCCAGATCATCTCCACTCAGAGAAAGGTTCAATGCTATAGCCCAGAAGTATTTGGCAAGTCTCAATGACTTCTGTGCAGACTTCAGATCACTCCCTCGAGTAGAAGCTCACATTTATCTAAGAAGTCCAAGTTAAGTGCCACTACAGTCCCCAAAGTTGTTAACCTTGTAGCAGACAAGTGAAGATAGGGAAGCTTGTTACTAGAATAACCTAAGGTAATACAAAGGTACTACTTAGGATTATATACTAGCTATAGATAAGGGATGAGAGAATTATGTAGTAAATGGGTATGAGTCAATGGGAGACTACTACAGATTAATTGGTAAGCTAAGGAATCATAGGGAATAGGAAAGAAGACAATTGTCATGACCTGTGCACGTTTGCCCACTCTCATCTGCTTCCCCCACTTGTAGTCATCATTACCTTAGTCCGGCTGTATTGGAATGCTCTTCATTCTTTCTGTTAGTCAGGCTGATATCCTGTTTTCTACACTAATCTCTATCCCCTTCAACTTCTCCACTATCGCCTTATAGTTAGAACTTGATCCTGGTGTCTTGTTAGACAGCTGCCCTCAGTGGCCATCCATTCTTCATTCATCATTACTTTCATACTTCCTGCTTTTCAGACTAGTATATAAACCTAGTCCCCATACTTGTAAATCCTTAGTCTGATTATCGACCACAATTACACCCTCTGATCCTGTTCCTCTCAGTCTCTGTTCCTCTGACCCTCTGACCCTACTCCCTCCTGAAATACAGACTTTGATGACAGCAGGAAGGCACAACACATATGTTGAAGCCACTGAGTCCAAATCTCATACTCATCCGAATTCACCCGCTCTGTATGTTCTCACCCGACATCACCTGGCAGCTAACCTTCAGCTGATATCCCATGTAACCTGATCATAACAACAATATGAGTTATAGGAAGGTAGAGACAAGTAGGCAGAAGTTTGATGAGGGGAAATAGAGAGGGTGAAACAGGAACATGACTCAGGACAAGTCATAAGAAGTAAAGGTAGAAATACATGTGATAAATAAATAAAGAATAGACCAGGGTATACAGAAGGGAAAATAGGAAAGTCTAAATAGAAGGTTAATATGTTTAAGGAGAAATAAAGTTAGTCTGCAGTTAAGTATGTAACACTTGCCTTGTGCAGAAATCTTTAAATATCTATTCCATCAGCTTAATCTAAGCCATACATCCCTATTACATTTGGTATTCAATTTCTGCCTCTTTAGCAGGCCCAGTAGTAGTGGCAGCTGAGTGCCCACAAGAGGACAAATATAATAAGGAGAGTCAGTACAGGAGGCCTACACTTGGAGCCACCTTACCCCTAACTTCCCAAGCTAAAGAGTATATACCCAGAACAGATCTCCAGCAACCTAGCAGCAAGGGTAGAATCCTGACATATAGATGCCAGGAAGGTAGCTTAGCAGGATGAACCCACACTACCACCTAGGGACCCCACCCCCATTCAATTACTCCTTCTGCCACAAAGTTGCCACAAGCCTGCCCCAGGAAAGGAGAACTGTTATATGCATTACTTTACTTCACAATCAGGCCCAGATCGTCTCCACTCAGGAAGAGGTTCAATGCTATAGCCCAGGAGTATTTGACAAGTCTCAATGACTTCTGTGCAGACTTCAGATTGCTCCCTCAAGTAAAAGCTCATACTTGTCTGAAAAGTCTGGGTTAAGTGTCACTGCAGTCCCCAAGGTTGTTAACCTTGTAGCAGATGAGCAAAGATAAGGAAGCTTGTTACTAGAATAACCTAAGGTAATACAAGTGTACTACTTAAGGTTTATATACTAGCTATGCATAAGAGATGAGTAATTATGTAGTAAGAGGATATAAGTCAATAGGAGACTACTACAGGTTAATTGGTAATCTAAGGAGTCATAGGGAATAAGTAATGAATAGAGAAAAGAAGCAATATGAGTCACAAGAAGACAGAGACAAGTAGATAGAGGTTTGTTAGTGGGAAATACAAAGTATAAACAGAAACATGACTCAGAACAAGTCATAAGAAGGCAGACTAGAAGTACATGTGATAAATAAATAAAGATCAGACCTGGGTATATGGAAGAATAAGAAAAGTCTAATAGAAGGTTAATACATTTGTGGAGGAGTAAGGTTAGTCTGTGGTTAAGTTCATAATAGTTCTTGACTAACATCCACCAAGTTTGGAATCTTGGGTTTGTTTCATCAAAGTTTGGGGGTTTTTGTCTAACTTTTTTTGAGTTTCCATCATTTCCTACAAATTGAATTGCCAGGGTTCAATGTCTTTGTCAGCCTCCTTCTCCTTCAAGTGAGAAAGAGGACAAAGTGGATGGAACATTGCTAGGACTTCATGATGAGGGAGGAAAGGGAGAGGATACTCTACCTCTTCAACCTCTACTAGGAGACCTTTTACTGGGAGATCTTCATATTCTAATTCCAAAAATTGGGGTTGATGCTCTGGAAGGTGACAGAGGTTGGTCAGGTGGTTGAAGATTCATTTGAGTTTGAGTTTGAGTTGAAGTAGCCATAGTTTTAGTTTCTGTATATACTGGTTCTTGGGATTTGAAACTAGGGATGTCTGGGTATTTGAGGGTATCTAGAGCATATAGAAGGTGATCTTCTTCCCTATTGAGAATGTCTTGTGTTTCATCTGGATGTTCTAGTAATTGGTGGAAGGTTTCATCATCTAAGTCATCTTCAAGGGTAGATGGTAAGGTCTGGGGGTTTTCAATTCCAAACTGGAAAGGAAATACAACTCTAGATGGGGTTTGTGGTAGTGATTCCTATAGTGGGCCTTATTGGGGTGAATCAGGTTGAAAATGGTCAAATTTGCCACTTTGAGATAGTTTAGATGGTTCTGGTTTATTAGATTTCCTTGTAGGTACAGGTAATTCCCATAGTAGTTTGGGTTTCTGAGATCTCATTTATGGGGTGTGGTAGATTCTTTCCAGGTATGGTGCTGAAGGACCTTCTGATTGGTGGGCACATTGGGGTAGTGGTGTAGTAGGTGACTCAAATGAGTGTTAAGTTAGTGTATGGAATGATCAATCTGGTGAGGAAGGAGGATGTAAGGGACATTTTCCTTTTCAAGACAGGGTGAAAGAAAACAGATAGTGGTGACCAGGCCTGCTCTACTCAATGCTACTAGGCAGAGGCTTCTCAATGTGTCAATACACAAAGGATTTCAGAGAATAAACAAAACTAGTGGTAAGAGTCCCACTCTTCTTGACACTACTTGTGGAGGAAGAATCCTAGTAGATCTGAAATTCTACTCTTTTTAACCTTATTACTGGGAAAACTTCTCAATATCAACTAGATGGAGGAATAATCAGCAGAAGCTGGCCATAAGTGTTATATAGAAATAAGAGAAGAGGTGAGGTTATTCTTATGTTATGTGTGTTATCTTTCTTCACAACTAGGCCCAGATTGTCTCCACTCAAGGAAAGGTTCAACACTATAGCCCAGGAGTATTCAGCAAGTCTCAATGACTTCTGTACAGACTTTGGATCACTCCCTTGAGTAAAAGCTCATGCTTGTCTGAAAAGTCTGAGTTAAGTACTACTGCAGTCCTCAAGGTTGTTAACCTTGTAGTAGATGAGTGAAGATAAGGAAGCTTGTTACTAGAATAACCTAAGGTAATACAGAAGTACTACTTACAGTTATATACTAGTTATGAATAGGAGATGAGTAATTATGTAGTAAAGGGGTATGAGTCAGTGAGAGACTACTACAGGTTAATTGGTAATCTACAGAATTATAGGGAAGAAGTAATAAATAGAAAAGAAGTTAATATGAGTCATGAGAAGATAGAGATAGGTAGATAGAAGTCCAGTAGTGAGAATTCGAGATAGAAATAGAAACATGGCTGGAGGTGAGTCATAAGAAGGTGAACTAAAACTACACATGTTAATAAATAAATGATAGAAGAAAAGTAAGTCTGAAGAGAAAGGTAATATGCTACAAGTAAGGTTAATTTGATAATAGAAGAGCCAGGATATGATAGGTTTGTAATAGATGTCCCCTTCATATATAAGTGTAGCTACTGCCACTGTAATTGGTATGCTTAACTATCTAGTGCTTTCCCCTTTGCACACTTTCAAGTTTTGCCATCTAAGCTGCAACTTGAGTTATCAACTCATAAAAGTCATAACATTTGGTTAAGTGTTCCTACCTCACCTTGCAGGATAGGAGCTAGTATATGAGCTCAAACTATAATGAACTATAGTACAGAGAACTGAACCTCAAAGACAATTCAACAAATGAAGAACAGGAAGAACAAGTTGTAGATACAGACAACAAAATATTAGACAAAGAAGTTGAAAACCCTAGCTCTGATGAAACAAATGAAGAACCAGTCATAAATCCAGACAATGAACTACAAGACAACTTCCAGGTTGTGAACCCAACTGAAGAACTACCAGCTGATGAAAATAGACTGTCTGAACTATTCAATGAACTTGATTTAATTGAAGAAGAACTAAAGAACCCAGAACCTACTATACCTGCCAATACAAACACTACAACTGCCTCAGAACCCAATGGGAAAAGCCTTGTGCCAGACCCTAGGTTCTTTAATGGCATTAGAACAAAATTTGAGGATTGGTGGAGATCTATGATACTCTTCATAAAATTCAACAAGATAGTATCAGAAAATGACAAAGCCTGTAAGTCTGGTCTATTCCCAAATGTCACTCATGAACACATGGCTGTTGTGAACTTTTCACCAATCATATCGTGTTCCTCACTTCATCTACATTCCAATCTCCTGTGTACCTGTTTCAGCTATTCCTGCCTATGCGATCTCTGAGCTTTGACCCATAACTACTATGCCATAGCCATTGGATGTTTCATGTAGTTATCTCCATCCATTCAACTGGATACTCCCTCTGTATATAAGCATACATACATACTCCTGTATTCGGTACACTTAACCACTCAGTTCCTCTCCCCTTACTCGCCCTCAAGTCTTAGCCTAAGTTGCAACCTGAGGTTAACTCAGACTAAGGTCGTAACATTTGGTTAAGCATCCCCACCTCACCTTGCAAGGAGTAGGCTGAAACAGGCCTGAACAGAAGCAACTCAGGAGCTAGTATATGAGCTCGAACCTGGATGAATATAGAGAACCAAACCTCGAAGTCACTGACAACGAATCAGAAACATTAGATGAAGAAGAAACAGGGAACTTCGAAGTACCTGAAGAAACACACGACGAACCCGGAGCAAACCCAGCAGAAGAAGAAGTGTTATCAGAACTTCTAAACGAACTTGACCTAGCAGAGGAAGAGATAGTACACCAGGAGAAATCAGACGAATCAAGTTCAGACAAAACAGAATCAGAAACTGACTCTGACATGACTGATAATGCAGTAATGCCCATGACAACGCCCAGTGGGAAAGGCCTAGTGCCAGACCCGGGATTTTTCGATGGCACCTGCACTAAGTTCGACGACTGGTGGAGAGCAATGACGCTCTTCATGAAATTCAACAAGATAGTTTCGGCAGATGATAAAGCTATAGCAGTCTTAGCCAGACTGCAAGGAGGAACTGCAGGAGCATATGCAGCTATGAGAGCACCAGCCATCCTAGAATCTGAGGATTCAGTGGACTGGAAGGTCTTCTCCAAAGAATTTAGAAGAACCTTCTCAGACGACGCCTCAAACAGCAAGGCCGAATGGCAGATCGAAAAATTCAAACAAGGAAACTGAAACACCACCGACTACTTGATCTAATTCGAGGTGCTGAAAAGCAAGGCCAAGACTGACAGCAAGCATGCTATATTCCTACTTAGGAAGAATGCCCGACAAGACATCATACATACGATCACAGGCTATCCACCCTCAGCCAGGCCAGACACATATGCAGAATGGAAAGAAGCCATATTGTCCGTCAGACAAGGATACGAAGCATCTGAATACCGAGGGGACAGGAAAACGAACACCGGCACCACCTATGGAGGAATGGGTGAACCCATGGAGATAGGAAGCAGGCGTCACATCTTCAATGACAAAGGAGAGCCAAAGTGCTACAATTGTGGCATTTTTGGCCACATTGCCAAAGATTGCAAAAAACCCAAGGGGTTAATATGCTACAACTGTGGAAAGAAAGGACACATAGCCAAAGCCTGCACCACAGCTTGTCTGAAAGAGTCTGAGTTAGTACTACTGCAGTCCTCAAGGTGTTAACCTTGTAGTAGATGAGTGAAGATAAGGAAGCTTGTTACTAGAATAACCTAAGGTATACAGAAGTACTACTTACAGTTATATACTAGTTATGAATAGGAGATGAGTAATTATGTAGTAAAGGGGTATGAGTCAGTGAGAGACTACTACAGGTTAATTGGTAATCTACAGAATTATAGGGAAGAAGTAATAAATAGAAAAGAAGTTAATATGAGTCATGAGAAGATAGAGATAGGTAGATAGAAGTCCAGTAGTGAGAATTTGAGATAGAAATAGAAACATGGCTGGAGGTGAGTCATAAGAAGGTGAACTAAAACTACACATGTTAATAAATAAATGATAGAAGAAAAGTAAGTCTGAAGAGAAAGGTAATATGCTACAAGTAAGGTTAATTTGATAATAGAAGAGCCAGGATATGATAGGTTTGTAATAGATGTCCCCTTCATATATAAGTGTAGCTACGGCCACTGTAATTGGTATGCTTAACTATCTAGTGCTTTCCCCTTTGCACACTTTCAAGTTTTGCCATCTAAGCTGCAACTTGAGTTATCAACTCATAAAAGTCATAACATTTGGTTAAGTGTTCCTACCTCACCTTGCAGGATAGGAGCTAGTATATGAGCTCAAACTATAATGAACTATAGTACAGAGAACTGAACCTCAAAGACAATTCAACAAATGAAGAACAGGAAGAACAAGTTGTAGATACAGACAACAAAATATTAGACAAAGAAGTTGAAAACCCTAGCTCTGATGAAACAAATGAAGAACCAGTCATAAATCCAGACAATGAACTACAAGACAACTTCCAGGTTGTGAACCCAACTGAAGAACTACCAGCTGATGAAAATAGACTGTCTGAACTACAGTATTCAATGAACTTGATTTAATTGAAGAAGAACTAAAGAACCCAGAACCTACTATACCTGCCAATACAAACACTACAACTGCCTCAGAACCCAATGGGAAAAGCCTTGTGCCAGACCCTAGGTTCTTTAATGGCATTAGAACAAAATTTGAGGATTGGTGGAGATCTATGATACTCTTCATAAAATTCAACAAGATAGTATCAGAAAATGACAAAGCCTGTAAGTCTGGTCTATTCCCAAATGTCACTCATGAACACATGGCTGTTGTGAACTTTTCACCAATCATATCGTGTTCCTCACTTCATCTACATTCCAATCTCCTGTGTACCTGTTTCAGCTATTCCTGCCTATGCAATCTCTGAGCTTTGACCCATAACTACTATGCCATAGCCATTGGATGTTTCATGTAGTTATCTCCATCCATTCAACTGGATACTCCCTCTGTATATAAGCATACATACATACTCCTGTATTCGGTACACTTAATGTTACGAACTTACCACACCCCCGGACTCTCCGCATTAACGTATTAACCTTCTGTATGGACTTTCCATTCTTCTTCCTGTATACCCCGGTCCGTTCTTTATTTATTTATCACAGGTACTTCTACCTTCGCTTCTTATGACTCATTCTAAGTCATGTTCCTGTTTCACCTTCATCTTTTCCACCATTGTACTTCTCTTTACCTGACTCCATCTTCTTATGACTTGTACTCGTTCTTCTATTCATTTCACCTATCCCTATGATTCCGTAGATTACCAATTAACCCGTAGTAGTTCCCGTTGACTCATATCTACTTACTACGTAATCTCTCATCTCCTATTTGCAGCTAGTATATAAACCCTAAGTAGTACTTTGTATTACTTTAGGTTATTCTAGTAACAAGCTTCCTTATCTTCGCTCGTCTGCTACAAGGCTAACAACCTTGGGGACTGCAGTGACACTTAACTCGGACTTCTCAGGCAAGCGCGAGCTTCTACTCGAGGGAGCGATCCGAAGCCTGCACAGAAGTCATTGAGACTTGTCAAATACTCCTGGGCTATAGCATTGAACCTCTCCCTGAGTGGAGACGATCCGGGCCCGGTTGCGAAGTAAGGTAACGCACGTAACATAAGAATAACCTCTCCACCTCCTTTCTCTCGTTTCTATATGACTCCAGTCTCTTACGGCCAGCTTCTGCCGATTATTCCTCCGTCCAGTTGATGTCGAGAAGCCTTCCCGGTAATAGGGTTAAGAAGAGTGGAACTTCGGGTCCACTGATTTGTTTATTTGTCCTCCGCCAAGCAGCGTTGAGAAGAGCGGGCCTGGCTACCGCTATCTGTCTTTCTTCACCACGTCGCGAAAAGGGAAACGTCCCTTACACCCTCCTTCCTCATCCCCAGAACGATCATTCCATACACCAACCCAACACTCATTCGAGTCTCCTACTACTCCCCCGCCTAAACAAACTCATCAACCAGAAGGACCTTCTGCACCATTCTTAGAAAGGATTTATCATACCCCACGCACTAGATCACAAAAACCGAAACTACTACAAGAATTACCAGCATCTACTAGAAAATCCACTGAACCTGAACCACTGAAACCAATACAAAGTGGCAAATTCGACTATTTTCGACCCGATTCGCCCGAGCAAGGTCCATCTCAAGAGTCACCGCCACAGACACCATCCAGAGCCGTATCCCCTTCCCAATTCGGAATCGAAAACCCCCACATCTTACCATCCGTCCTTGAAGACAACGAAGACAACGAGACGTTCCATCAGCTGCCCGAACATCCACTTGACTCCCAAGACATCCTCAATCGAGAAGGAACCCATCTTATATACACTCCAGACACCCTCGAATACCCAGATATCCCGGGCTTTGAGTCACAAGAACCAATTTATCCAGAAATCGAAGGCATGGCTACTTCCACTCAAACGCAAACTGAAACAAATAATGAACCAATCGACCAACCACCACCCCGATCAGGAGCTACAACTCCCATATTCGGAATTGGACGACGAAGAACACCTGGAGAAGATCCTCCCCGTAGAGGTCGACAAGGAAGAGCGCCCTCTCCCTCCCCTCCCTCTTCACGAAACTCCAGCCATGGTTCATTCACTCCGTCCTCTTTCTCCATTGGAAGAGAAGGAGGAGGTCGACGAAGACATCGTACTCCAGCCATTCAATTTGTAGGAAACGATGGAAATTCAAAAGAAATCGGACAAAAACCCCCGAACTTCGATGGAACAAACCCTCGATTCAAAACTTGGTGGATGCTAGTCAAAAACTATCTTGAAATGAACCCTAGAGCATTCACGGATGACCAGCGACAGATCAGATTCGTCCTCGGCCTTATGGTTGAAGGGAAAGCCGGATCCTGGTCTGAACAATATTACAAAAGCCGAATTACCGATGCCCGCGGAAAACCCATCCCTTGGAAATACTCTACCTTCGAAGAATTCGAAATCGAAATCTTGAAACACTTCACTCCAGTAGATGAACAAATCACCGCGCGAAGACAATGGTACGAATTAAAACAGAATAAGTCCTCAGCAGCAGACTTCAATCTGGATTTCCAACGCCTTGCATCTATTGGAGGAATTCAAGACAACGAAGCATTAATTGAACAATATAAACGAGGACTCAATCCTAATCTCGCAAGAGAAGTATGGACTAGGAAAGAAGAACCACCCGAAACCATTGCTGAATGGTATACTGATGCAGTACGACGAGACTCAGTCAATCGTCAAGCTGACGCAATGTGGCCTAGAAACTTCCCTCAAAACCCAACTCACTACCAACCACCCCGTTTCCAACCAACCTACCACACTCGTTTTCAGCCAAATCGCCCACTTGCACGAACCATACATGAAATACAAGCAGAACCTCAGGACCCCTACGAACCACCTTACGAAAACGAAGAACTGTATCCCCCAGAACAGGATTACGCTTATGAAGACTACGACATGGATGACCCTGAATTACAACTAAATGCCGTATTCACTGCTGAGCAAGTTGCTCGCTACAAAGCTGGGAAATGCATAGGTTGCGGAAAATTTGGACACCTTATCAGCAACTGTCCAAATCCTGACCCAAATTTATCCAAGGAAAAACCACCTCCTAGACAACCCCACCCACCACAAAGAAGATTCATGCAACCACCCCGTTACGCACAACCCTCACAACCTCAAGCTTCCAGGAATTACTCCGGTGCCGCCCCTAATCAAACCCGAAAGATCTCTGCACTCGATATCCAAGCAATGATCAGAGAACTTCCAACGGACGAAAGAATGGAATTCAGAGAAGCATATATCTCTGACCCAACGCTCAAACCCTTTGGGGATTTTTGAAGGCGTCACCCGATCCTGTAAAGGAATCGCTGGGTGACCCACAAATAAATCTAATAAAACTCCCTACCTCGGACAATAAAGCATCAATCTTTCTCCCTATCGAACTCAATCAGAACCATTTACGAAATATCCCAGTCACCGCATTAATTGACTCTGGAGCCCAAGGAAACTTTATCTCCTCGAATTTTATAAACACCTATGGACTACGAACACGCCCTATCAAACATCCTATCAAAGTATCTAATGCGGATGGAACTTCCAATGAAAATGGATCAATCTATGAAAGTGTTGAACTAAACGCCTTAATTGATGGAAAACAATGCCAATTCGAAGCCTACGTCTCAGGAATAGGATCCAAAGATCTAATCCTAGGATACCCGTGGCTACAACAAACAAACCCAGACATAAATTGGACTACTCAAGAGTTCAAATGGCGAAACAACGACAACATCATACCCTTAATCGTAAAATCCACAAACGGACCTACCACAATCAACGAAATCGCCTTAGACATCCATGGAATGAATGATACCGAACGTTACACCTACCTAGACGAAGACTTTGACCCACTTGCTGTAAAAGTCTTTGAAGCGATCATCCATGCGGAAGAACCTGAACTCTCTATCGATGAACTCAAACTCTACTTGGAAAACATTGATTTCGACGAATTCCATTTGGAGCATGAACTCTACGAAATCACTCAAACTCCACATGAACTCGAAATCAATACAAAAATCACCCAAGCTACAAGCCTCGCACAAAAATCAACCCCAAAAACCGATACAAAAGTGCCCAGGAAATACAAGAAATTCGCTTCACTCTTCGACACGAAGAAATCCGAGCGATTCCCCCCTCCCAGACCATACGACCATAAAATCGAACTCTTGGATACCTTCAAACCAGAACTAGGGAAAACGTACCCCTTATCACCCCTTGAAACCGAAGAACTCAAGAAATTCATAAACGAAAACCTCCGAAAAGGATACATCCGAGAATCTGAATCTCCCATGGCCTCATCCTTCTTCTTCGTAGGAAAGAAGGACGGGAAACTTCGACCATGCCAAGATTACCGTTACTTAAATAAACATACCAAGAAGAATGCGTACCCTATTCCTATGATAACGACAATTATGGACAAACTTCAAGGAGCAAAACTATTCACAAAAATGGATGTCCGACTCGGATACAACAACATCCGTATTCGAGAAGGAGACCAATGGAAAGCCGCATTCAAAACTCCAATCGGACTTTACAAGCCAAACGTCATGTTCTTTGGAATGTGCAACTCCCCAGCCACCTTCCAAAAGATGATGGACACCATATTCGCAAAAATGCTAGATAAAGGAGGAATTATAATCTATATGGACGACATTCTCATCTACGCAAAAACTCAGGAAGAAATGGATCGCCTTACCTTGGAAGCGCTCCAGATCTTGAAAGACAATGATCTATACCTGAAACTAGAAAAATGCGAATTCGATAAAACCCATCTAGAATATCTCGGCATGATAATCTCCCCCGACAAGATCGAAATGGACAACACCAAACTCCGTAGAATAGAAGAATGGCCCTTACCCCGCACTACCCGCGATGTCAGAAAATTCATGGGATTCTGTAACTTCTACCGAAAATTCATACATTGCTATGCCGACATCTCTCGACCGCTTAATGCTCTTCTATCCAAAACAAAGAAATTCGAATGGGAATACAAAGCAAACAAAGCCTTCAGCCAACTAAAATCCGAATTCATGAAGAAACCCGTTTTGCTGATGCCAGACCAAACAAAACCCTTCTTTATCGAAACCGATGCCTCAAAATATGCCTTAGGAGCAGTCTTATCACAGCAAGACATGAACGGAAACTACCACCCAGTAGCTTTCCTATCCAAAGCATTCAATCCTACCCAACGAAACTACGAAATACACGACAGGGAACTCCTTGCCATAATCACGGCACTAGAAGAATGGCGACACTACCTAGAAGGAGCCCAACATCGCGTAACCATACGTACTGATCACAAGAACCTCACCTTTTGGAGAAAACCCCAAAATATTTCCAGAAGACAAGCTCGATGGCTTGGTTTCCTCTCACACTTCGACTTCGCAATTGAACACGTCCCAGGAACCAAAATACCTGCCGCCGATGCCCTCTCACATCGACCAGATCACACCCCAGATGATGACAATGATAACGAAAATGTTATTGTCTTACCCGAGGAAGTATTCCTTAGGGAAATCACTGTATTACCAGACGAACTGTTCATCTCCATGGTTGATCAGAAATTACAGGATGACATTGTAAAATCATCGAAATATGACGAAATCACCATGGAAGCCATGAAACGACTTCTATCAGAATCACCAGAAGCAATAAATCCAAAATACGGGATGATTCCCCGACCACATGGACATCTTATGACATTCGAAGGAAAGGTCATCATCCCAGAAGACATGGAACTCCGCCGACGTGTCATCCAATGATACCACGACCACCCTTCGATCGGACACCCTGGAGAACAAGAAACTTATCGCCTTGCCAAAGCTGAAGTATATTGGCCAGGAATGAGTACCTTCATACGAAATTACATTAAAGGATGCAGCGAATGCCACAATTCAAAATTAACGAAATCCTTCCACCCTTCATTGCAACGATACCACCGCCGATATCTACTAGACCATTCGCCCATATCGCTATGGATCTGCTGACGACTTACCAAAATCCCACGGATTCGACTCAATTCTGTCCATAGTGGACCATGGACTTACGAAGGGGGTAATTTACTCAGTAGAAGTGAAGACAGGAACTTGCTACTAGAATAACTAAGGAAAGATACACTTACTATCTCTATAATATACGAGAGGCAATAGTCGACGGGTATAGTCAGTAGAACTACTCGGTTAATGTATCTACGAATTCAGGAAGAACTATAAATGAAAAAGTAAATGATTATGAGAATTGAAGTAATGAGTCGTATGAAATTTCTACAAATCAAAGGCTCAGTGATACGGTAATCTAAACTACATATGATCAAAATAAACATAGAAACAGTGACAAAAGGTAATATCCAAGTTGATATAAAAACCAGATAGAAGATTGAATACAGCCCTCAATATAAGTTATTTGCCCACTAAATGTATGGCTGAACATCATTCCATTTAAAACTTCAATTGCCAAATCGATTGTTACGAGTATAAATCCCCAATAGTTAATCCGATGCCCAATTGCAGTACATTTACATAAGAAACTTAGAACTTGTAGATGAACTACCTAATGAAAATTCAATAATTCCAGCATACCTCTCTGATACACAAAACAATTACAAGACAAAAGCTACTCTCGACAAATAGAACAGTAAAATGAAAAAATTCTTGAACTTAAGAGAAACAACTGAAACTACACGATGAAAATACTGTCGAAAAGTATAGAAATTGATCTAATTACAATGCCAACATACTTAATACTACAGAAACACTAATCCTCAGAACTCAATGTAAAATATTGATTCCGCTCTAATTCTTGAACAAATTTGAATGTATCATGTACCATCTGAAATCACAAGAGGTATATAAATGTATTGTCCAATCCGGCTATTCCCAATTCACCATCCATTCTTAAGAACATTCCCAGTCAGACTTTTCACTCTACCTCATATCTTGGACCTGTTCCATTCCGCCTTGAATCCTACTTTGACCTAATACTTGCCATAGCCATTGGATGTTTCATGTAGTTATCTCCATCCATTCAACTGGATACTCCCTCTGTATATAAGCATACATACATACTCCTGTATTCGGTACACTTAATGTTACGAACTTACCACACCCCCGGACTCTCCGCATTAACGTATTAACCTTCTGTATGGACTTTCCATTCTTCTTCCTGTATACCCCGGTCCGTTCTTTATTTATTTATCACAGGTACTTCTACCTTCGCTTCTTATGACTCATTCTAAGTCATGTTCCTGTTTCACCTTCATCTTTTCCACCATTGTACTTCTCTTTACCTGACTCCATCTTCTTATGACTTGTACTCGTTCTTCTATTCATTTCACCTATCCCTATGATTCCGTAGATTACCAATTAACCCGTAGTAGTTCCCGTTGACTCATATCTACTTACTACGTAATCTCTCATCTCCTATTTGCAGCTAGTATATAAACCCTAAGTAGTACTTTGTATTACTTTAGGTTATTCTAGTAACAAGCTTCCTTATCTTCGCTCGTCTGCTACAAGGCTAACAACCTTGGGGACTGCAGTGACACTTAACTCGGACTTCTCAGGCAAGCGCGAGCTTCTACTCGAGGGAGCGATCCGAAGCCTGCACAGAAGTCATTGAGACTTGTCAAATACTCCTGGGCTATAGCATTGAACCTCTCCCTGAGTGGAGACGATCCGGGCCCGGTTGCGAAGTAAGGTAACGCACGTAACATAAGAATAACCTCTCCACCTCCTTTCTCTCGTTTCTATACGACTCCAGTCTCTTACGGCCAGCTTCTGCTGATTATTCCTCCGTCCAGTTGACGTCGAGAAGCCTTCCCGGTAATAGGGTTAAGAAGAGTGGAACTTCGGGTCCACTGATTTGTTTATTTGTCCTCCGCCAAGCAGCGTTGAGAAGAGCGGGCCTGGCTACCGCTATCTGTCTTTCTTCACCACGTCGCGAAAAGGGAAACGTCCCTTACACCCCTCCTTCCTCATCCCCAGAACGATCATTCCATACACCAACCCAACACTCATTCGAGTCTCCTACTACTCCCCCCGCCTAAACAAACTCATCAACCAGAAGGACCTTCTGCACCATTCTTAGAAAGGATTTATCATACCCCACGCACTAGATCACAAAAACCGAAACTACTACAAGAATTACCAGCATCTACTAGAAAATCCACTGAACCTGAACCACTGAAACCAATACAAAGTGGCAAATTCGACTATTTTCGACCCGATTCGCCCGAGCAAGGTCCATCTCAAGAGTCACCGCCACAGACACCATCCAGAGCCGTATCCCCTTCCCAATTCGGAATCGAAAACCCCCACATCTTACCATCCGTCCTTGAAGACAACGAAGACAACGAGACGTTCCATCAGCTGCCCGAACATCCACTTGACTCCCAAGACATCCTCAATCGAGAAGGAACCCATCTTATATACACTCCAGACACCCTCGAATACCCAGATATCCCGGGCTTTTGAGTCACAAGAACCAATTTATCCAGAAATCGAAGGCATGGCTACTTCCACTCAAACGCAAACTGAAACAAATAATGAACCAATCGACCAACCACCACCCCGATCAGGAGCTACAACTCCCATATTCGGAATTGGACGACGAAGAACACCTGGAGAAGATCCTCCCCGTAGAGGTCGACAAGGAAGAGCGCCCTCTCCCTCCCCTCCCTCTTCACGAAACTCCAGCCATGGTTCATTCACTCCGTCCTCTTTCTCCATTGGAAGAGAAGGAGGAGGTCGACGAAGACATCGTACTCCAGCCATTCAATTTGTAGGAAACGATGGAAATTCAAAAGAAATCGGACAAAAACCCCCGAACTTCGATGGAACAAACCCTCGATTCAAAACTTGGTGGATGCTAGTCAAAAACTATCTTGAAATGAACCCTAGAGCATTCACGGATGACCAGCGACAGATCAGATTCGTCCTCGGCCTTATGGTTGAAGGGAAAGCCGGATCCTGGTCTGAACAATATTACAAAAGCCGAATTACCGATGCCCGCGGAAAACCCATCCCTTGGAAATACTCTACCTTCGAAGAATTCGAAATCGAAATCTTGAAACATTCACTCCAGTAGATGAACAAATCATCCGCGCGAAGACAATGGTACGAATTAAACAGAATAAGTCCTCAGCAGCAGACTCAATTCTGGATTTCCAACGCCTTGCATCTATTGGAGGAATTCAAGAAAACGAAGCATTAATTGAACAATATAAACGAGGACTCACTCCCTAATCTCGCAAGAGAAGTATGGACTAGGAAAGAAGAACCACCCGAAACCATTGCTGAATGGTATACTGATGCAGTACGACGAGACTCAGTCAATCGTCAAGCTGACGCAATGTGGCCTAGAAACTTCCCTCAAAACCCAACTCACTACCAACCACCCCGTTTCCAACCAACCTACCACACTCGTTTTCAGCCAAATCGCCCACTTGCACGAACCAACATGAATACAACCCTGAATTACAGCTAAATGCCGTATTCACTGCTGAGCAAGTTGCTCGCTACAAAGCTGGGAAATGCATAGGTTGCGGAAAATTTGGACATCTTATCAGCAACTGTGCAATTGGTATTGGCAAGATTATAATATGCATATACAGTGGAAGCAATGAGATTGATAATTATAAGAGCATGGTGGTAGGAAGGAAGGAAGAAGCAGTCAGTCAGTGTTCTGTTATATATATCTGGATGATGTCAGTACATATGCATCCATTGTAAGCCCATGCTTACACCCCTTCCCATCCACTTGAAAAAGCAAAGTTACAGAAAAAATTATTATTATACCTATTCAATCTGTATACAGTTGCAATAAAAAACCCTTCCATACATAAGGGAAAAAGCATACTGCAGGCAAGGGAGAAAAAAAATGTAAAGTTGAAACCTCATGTATGAACATCATGATATTACTTTACCATTCTCATTAAGCCCTTGGTCACAGAAGAAATGGTCCAATACTTCACAATTTTGAAGCAGTTGTCCTGGTAGCTATTTATTCTCTTTCTCTGGGAATCCCTCCCATTTGACAAGGTAACTATATCCTCTCCCTATTTTTCTACAGTCAAGAATACTTTCTATAACTGCTTCTTCTTGTTTGTCTAATTCAGGTTAAGCCAGTTGATTGAACCAGTTGGCTTTATCCTCCACCCAGGGTCACACCAATGAGGTATGGAAGGTTTTCATACCCCTTGAATGTCCTTACCATGGGATCTCAAGTGTGACAGTACTGTAAGTGGCATCAATGTCTCTCACAATGTATGGACCCTCAAACCAGAGCATGAGTTTTGCAGCTCTCTATTCACCATCTGTCTTGAACTGCTTTTTTCTGTTCTCTGTTGAAAACTTTACTCTCATTCCTATCTGAAATGGGAATGGTCTTGTATCTCAGTTCTTGTTTGCATGGAAGGCTTGTACAACCTTGTGCTACAGAAGGCTATCTCTTGCCTCCCACTCATATGTCTGGATTTTTCTCAACAAATCCTCTGGCTATTCCACTGGCTCCTCCTCAGTGTGTTTTACCAGTAGTGGTATTACACAAGGGGATACACCCATCCACAACTGGAATCCAGACAAGCCTGTCAATACATTTTTTGTATTCATCATCATGAACTGGATGCTAGGTAAGGCTTTCACCCATCCCTTCTGAGTTCTGTCAACATAGTAACAGAGGCATTGGTTTAGTGTCTTGTTGGTCCTTTCACTCAAGCCATCCATTTCTGGATGAAATGATGTGGACATCTTTACTTTTGTACTAGTCAGTTTATGTAATGTCCTTCAGAATGTTGAGTGAAATAATTTGTCCCTGTCACTTACAATTTCTAGTGGCAGACTATTTTCACAATACCAGTTGTTAAAGAACAGACACACAACCTCAGCTGCTAACATATCTTTTGTTGTTGGAATGAGCCAGACATCAGCTCCCAGATGGTCCATAATTGTAAATATCATGTTGAAACTATTGTCTTCTGGCAGCTCCCCTACAAAATCCATGGCAACTGCTTTAAAACAATAGTCTGGGATAGGTAAGGGATGTAATGGGCCAATGGGCTTTGTTGTCACTGTAATGGCAAAGCCATTTTCACACTTGAAAATCGCTAATCTAAGGCATACAAGCCTAATCTAACAATTACATCAAACCTTTCTATAGTAGTACAACCTATGGCCATTGATGATGGATAACAGTGTTGGAATCTGTGATGTCACACTAGATAGACAAACTCTGGCCTGTTGAGCCTTGCTGATTACATGTCCCCCCTATATAACATTGTAGTCTACATTGATTGTAGCTTGCTCATTTATTTCCTCTAATGTCACCATGTTGCCCTTAAATGAGTCCCTTCAACAAATGGTGGCTATGGGGTGACCATTGTGCTTAGCTAAAAGCAATTCTAACAGTGTACTATATGACCAGTTGTGATTCTAGCTGGACCAGGTGGTAAAACCATTCCAATGCATCTATATAGAGCTATGGGACCCCTCTGATGAGTCTAGACTTGAGAAATAAGTCCAATGCACTTAATCTAAAAAGATGATTGACATGTTCACAAGGAAATGCCACCATTGTTAGATTAATGAACTCACTCAGCACTAATGACATGTATGGATGTGTTTGTATACAATCCACAGGAACACATAGGAGGACAATTTACATGATGTCTGAAATCTCAGATGTTCTACATATTTAGAGAAGAATGCAGAGCCAGAGAATGGACTAGGACACAGCCCAGAACAAACAGATACCCAGAATCTTCATGTATTTCCAATGTTTCACTAATCTAATAAGTTGTGGCTTTCTTGGTGCACAATCTAATCTGTCAGTTTGTACCTTGCTTGATAATATGTTCCTAGTCATGTAATCATTATCTTGTCATAACGAGCACCCAAATAATATATAAACCCCCTCTGAGGTGTCAGATGTGGCAAGGGAACCTACTAGCCATTGCCCAGCCTTCAGAGCACAGTGAAAAGCAATCTATTGTGCCTGAGTGAAGCAAAGTAATAAGTCCTTTAGAGATTAACTGGATTAAGTGACTTGAGCTAAGGTTGAGACCTTTGTAATCTAAGAAGAAGACCTTGGGCTTACTTGTGAAGTGAGCTTAGATTAAGAGTATATTGCATTGCTACACTCTGGTACTTGAAGTATCACAAGTGTAGGACAGTGTGCTTCTGGTTGCTGACTTGATAAGGGTGAATCTTAGGGAGTACCTGAGGTTCTGTGTCTTGTTAACTTCTTAGATAAGGGACACAAGTTGCACTTTTTATAGTGTAACTTGGCTTTCCTCTTCTTAGCAAAGGTAGTTAGCTATTCTAGTGTTCTCTACACATCATTGTTTCACGTTATTTTGTGGAATTGTCCCTCATATTGTCAGATTGCCTCCCCATGAACTTGCATTGTGCAGAAATCTTTAAATATCTATTCCATCAGCTTAATCTAAGCAGTACATCCCTATCACACTTAGTATTCTATTTCTGCCTCTTTATTGCTGACTTGAATTTCTGACACTGCTCACAACTTGGCACATACAACTTTTCCAGGTCATTTCACATACCTGGCCAGTAAAATGAATGCCCCAGTGTCTCATATGATTTATCAAAACCAAAATGGCCTAGTATGTTATGCACTAATGCAAAGATTGTTTGGTAAACATTTCCAGTCTGTGGTACAACCAATCAGTCCTTGTAGAACAACAAATCCCCCTTCAATTCTACACCTGGTATCTCCAGATGACTATAAAGCAACTTCTTGCACTATGAATCATTATCATACCTGCCTACAATTGCCTTATGCAATTCATTATCAGCAGAGATGGACATCCTTGTTGGCTGTTCCCCCTCCTCCAGTGTGGCAATTGTTCTTGCCCAATTTGCCTGTGCACTCGATGACCTCATTATGACTGTGCATACTGCTATGTCAAGCTCATCTAGATAATCATATGGAGATATATGGTATAACTTCTCCTGTAATAAGGCATCTGCAATTATATTATATTTCCCTTTTAGATAGACAATGTTGAAATTGTACTGTTGCAGAAATTCCATCCATTAGGCTTGTTGCCATAAGAGATGCCATTGTATTTCAAAATATTCCAGTGTTTGATGGTCGGTGAGCACAGTGAATAGTACTCCAATCAAATTAATCCTCCACTTCTCTAGTGCCCATACAATTGCAAGAAGTTCCTTTTCATGGACAGGATAGTTCAACTCTGCCTTCTTAAAGCTTCTTAAGTCAAAAGTGATGGGCCATGCTGTCTCAAACATCTTACCAAAACTCAACACCACCCCACTCCAGATGTCTGATGTATTGGTAGTGACAAATACATGGTATTCTGGCATTAGACTATAGTCAATAGTCATGAGGCATTCTCAGCTAATGACAAGCTGTTTAATTTTGTCAAACATGCTCTGATGTGCTGCTGTCCACTCAGGGAAATCCTGGTCACAATCTTTTTCTGTCAATTTGGACAGTACCATTGAATACTGAGCTAGCCTTGGTAGAAACACTACCAGATACCTCACTAACCCCAAAAATTGGCATACTGCCTTAGCTGAATGTGGCATAGGCCAGTTTATGATAGTCTGTACCTTGTGTTCATCTGCTCCAATGCCCCTAGCACTAATCCTATAGTCCAAAAAGTTGATCTCTGTACAGAACAGCTTGGTTTTCTTTAGGTTATAATAGAGCCTAGCATTGTGTAAGGCCTTTAGCACTTTATGCACATTCTCTTCATGCTCTTTCAGTGTCTCAGACCAAATGACAATGTCATCCAGATAAACCCTGCAAAATTTGCCAATATATTCTCATAGTGCTTTATTGATCTGTCACTGGTGGATTGCTAGAGCATTTTGCAACCCCATTGGCATCACCCACCATTCATATGAACTGAATGGTGTCAATACTGCAGTCTTGCAGATATCAGATTTCCTCATACATGTCTGGAAAAATGCATTTGTCATGTCAATGACTGAAAAACTTTTCTTTTGTACAGTTACACAATACATCATCTACAGTCAGCAATGTATAGTTGTCTGGAACTGTGTTTTTGTTCAATGCATGATAATTGTTTACCCACCTTGGAGGTGCCATAGGGTCTGCTTTCAGTATGCAGAATGATGGTGACAAGTGTGGTGAGTCTGATGGCTGAATTTGCCCTGCCCCCAAATGTTAGTCAATCAATTTCTTCCATGCCACTTGATATTTGCATGGGCAACTGTATATGCATGGCTTTATTGTCATTGTCAGGTCTTTGAGATCAATGCAAGCTTCAATATCTGTCAGTAGTGCATCTGCATGTGGCATATCTCCAAAGACCTATGAGAACTCTGTAACAACCTGCTCTTACAGTCTTTGCAATATTTCATCATCAATCACCTTGGTGATGCATTTCTTAATTGCAGCTACAATGTGGTCACACATTGACAGCCCAGCAATTGTGTGCCACTCCATCACTATCCACATTGACTTCAGGTGTTCCCTTAATTCATCTAGCAGTTCATAGTGATATTTGCTCATAGTGTTTAACCTATCCTTTAGGGATTGGTACTGTGGCAATGGTTTTCATGCCTTGATATTGTTCCCACCTAACAAGTTATATGTCTGCACTCTATCTGTAACTACTCAAGCCTGGTGGTCAATAACAATTGAATTCTTGTTTAAGAAAGGCATTCCTAAAATTAAAGGTGATGAGAGTTTGATAGTAACAAGAGCCTTTATGGTACAAGACATATACATAGAATCTGTCAAAAATGGTGCAATTTTAACATACTCTGTCAAGAAAGTCTGTCCATGTGATGTTGCCCCCTGGATTGGGAAAGAGTCCTTCAAGCAAAATCTACATAGTCTGAGTTTCTTTATGAGGCTTTCCTGAATTAGTATAACATGTGCTCCACTATTGAGTAAAGCCTTTACTTCTGTAGCAAATTCACTGTTGGGTCCTAATAATGAGCAGTACCAATACAGGTGCTTGTCATATACATCATCATCTGAGTCTTCAGGGGTTGTATTCCTAGCCTCATTCATTACAGCAATGACATCATTGTCCTCATCATCCTCTTTGATGGTGGCAGTAGTTTTGGCTTTCTTGTTGGGGTATGACCTATTCTTTGCCATAGTCTTCCCCTTCATATTGCAGTTATCAGTGGAACCTGATGCCACCTTGTTCACATAGAATGCATCAATAGCCTGTTGACTAGGTTTCTAAACAGCCTGGTACCCCTCTTTCACTGGGAATTCATTTGGGCATGTCACCCTACTGTGGTTGACAAGTATATGACAACATTTAAAGCAACTGTGGTATAATGAAAGCAAGTCACACTCCTGCAGAGTCATCTAAAGGCATCTGTCTTCTAGTGGAGCATCACCCAGTTCCAAGTTGGTGTTTGACATCTTCTTATCTTTATTCTTCTTGTTACTATTTGTGTTGGTATTGTTAGTCTTTGAGGCATATTGTCAGTCAGCTGCCTCAACCTCTACTCAAATTGTGTGGTGCTGATTCCAACAAGCCTCATCCAGATCACATACTGCCTGTTCCCAAAGAGCCAAATCCTTTGCATCATACAGCTTTGTACTGTCTGGACCATCAGCACTATAAACTGAAATTGTGAGTTCCTTGCACAGATGATTTTGGAGGAACTGGCAAAGATTCACATTGCTGAGATGGAATTTTGTGTTCCTAAGGATGTCATTCTTCTTCTTGACTCGAGTTGCCCAGTCAGTATACTTGTCATCCTTGTCCATCATTTCTGACAGTAATTCGTGCTATACCTGTACTTCCCAGTTATTAGGTAAAAAGTGTTTCCTCAGCTTATTGATGAAAGCAGAGAATGTAACAGTGTTGTCCTGTTGATCCACCTCAGAGATAACCCAGTTCATAACCTCCTTGTTAGTAAAGCAATCCACAATTAACTTCTTCTTCTTCTTCTCTGTCAGATTTCTTTGTACTGACAGTGAAGTGGACATTTGCATAGTCTTCAAAGTCCTATAACATGTGGGCAGTAAGGGTCACAGCAGTCATGTGAGGTAGCCCATTGACCTTTGCAATCTTGACCCCAGGGCAAATTATGATGTTTTTCTTGTCCAATGCCATTTCTTCATCTGATGATAATGATGTGTTGGTACTCAAGTGATGCTTGTTGTCTAAGTCTGATTCCTCTATATCAAATACTGGTAACACATTAAATTGGTTATAAGTCAATATATGCTTGCAATATTTTGATATATGCATACCTGAAACAGGTGTTAGGGTATGGGCTGTGTTTTCCTCATTCCCAGCTTGTGTTTTGTGTCTGTTTGTGTTACTTGCAGACTGTTCATTGGACTGTTTGTTTGCTCACAAGTTTGCTAACTCCAGCTTAAGACATTCTAATCTTTGTTCCCCTCCAGGAGCTTTGGCTTTTTGATTCTTCTTGGTCCCTGATGAAGACCCTGTAGAAGGCATGAGAGAATTTTCTGGCAACCATCTCATAGCATATTCAAAAAAAAAGTGTAAGTCTGGTCTATTTCCAAACATCACTCACAAATACACAGCCAAATGAATATGCATGAGTTCAGTATTGGCAAGATTATGATATGCATATACAGTGGAAGCAATGAGATTGATAATTATAAGAGTGTGGTGGTAGGAAGGAAGGAAAAAGCAGTCAGTCAGTGTTCCATTATACATATCTGGATAATGTCAGCACATATGTGTCCATTGTAAGCCCATGCTTACAAAGCCATAGCTATGTTAGCTAAGCTGAGAGGAAAAACAGCAGGAGTATATGCCACCATAAAGGCACCATAGATCTTAGATACAGAAGACACAGTCAACTGGAAGATATTCACTGAAGAATTCCAAAAAACTTTTTTTAATAATGCAATGAACACCAAAGCAGAATAACAAATAGAGAAATTTAAGTAGACCAACAGGAACACCACTGATTATCTGATTGAGTTCAATGTCTTGAAGAGCAAAGCCAAGACTAACAGCAAATACACTATGTTCTTATTCAAGAAGAATGCCCAATAGGACATTATCCACACCATCACAGGATACCCACCTAGTGCTAGACCCAAAACCTATACAGAATGGCAAGAGGTCATCCTGGCAGTAGAACAAGGGTACAAAGCCACTGAGTACCAAGAAGATAAAAAGACTAGCTCCAGTACTACATATAGAGGAGCAGGAGAACCCATGGAGATAGGATGACAACACCACATCTTTAATGACAAAGGAGAACCCAAGTGCTATAATTATGGCATTTTCAGACACATGGCTAAGAATTGTAGGAAGCCAAAGAACATAGCTTGTTTCAACTGCAGAAAGACTGGACACATCACAAAAAATTGCACCACACCAAAGAAAGTCCAAATTAGAGCCATAGAAAGCACAGAACATGGAGAACAGAAGGATTTTTCTAAAGACTCTGAGTAGGTGGTATAGTAGGGACAAAACTGTTTCAATGTTTTGAGATTCTTTAAAGATCATTGAATAGCTCTGATAGCACTGTGGCTGTGCACTTCATATTTTAATTTTAGATACCCCTATATTCTTGCTAATCACATGCCAAAAATGATTATGTAATTCAGAGTTTTGAACAAGTTATGACTTAATTAATATTTTCTACTCATTGGAACAGTTTTGTCCCTCTTAGTTTTTGAATACATGACTTTGTTTATTGCAATCAAATAAATGCAAATAAAATCATGTGACTGTCTGGGGTGATGTATAAATAGGTAGGCTTACTTTCCAGTACAAACCAACCCCCCCACTATACCCTTCACCTCCATGCAATCTCTATCTTCTACTCAGGTCAATAGAGTTCTCTCCTATCTAGATAAAGGGGAATCTGCTCATCATATTGCTTCTATTACTGGTCTGGGGGTCAGTACTATCTCTAGAATTTGTTCCAAACATAGGTCATCATTTCCAAATCTGTTGATGGCCATCCATTCCTACTTTCCTTCTCCAACATCCAATATGCTATTTGTCTCATTACCTCTTGCAAGGCAGACAATGCCTCCCAGGTCACCAAATCACTTTAAAATATTGTTGGGCAATCCATATCTACCAAAACAGTTTATAGGGGACTCAAATAGACTGGACTAAAAGCTGTAGTCAAGTGAAAACAACCTAGACTAACTGCTATACACAAGAGGAAAAGGCTAGCATGGGCAGAAGAACATGCTACAGAGGATTGGAAAAGGGTCATTTGGTCAGATGAGTCCAAAATCAATTGTTTGGGGTCAGATGGAAGGGTTTTGGTGTGGAAAAGGCAAGGTAAGGGGCTAAATGATAGATTGGTTAAAGGAACAGTCAAGTTTGGAGGAGGAAATCTAATGATCTGGGGCTGTATGTTTTGGGAAGGAGTGGGGTTTGCTAGCAGAATCAATGGGAAGATGGATGCCACACTTTATGTGAAAATCCTGAATAATGAACTGTAGAGAAGTCTGAGGTGGCATAGGAAGAAGAAGAAGGATGTGGTTTTCCAACAAGACAATGACCCCAAACACAAGAGCAAAAAGGCCACAGAATGGTTTGATGACTCTGAAATGAAGGTTATGGTATAGCCCCTGCAGTCTCTGTTATGAACTTAACCACAGACTAACTTTACTCCTCTGCAAATATATTAACTTTCTATTTAGACTATCCTTTCTTCATATACCCTGGTCTGATTCTTTATTTATTTATCACATGTATTCCTAGTCCACCTTCTTATGGCTTATTCTGAGTCATGTTTCTGTTTATACCTTGTATTCCCATCATCAGACTTCTATCTACTTGTCTCTACCTTCTTATGACTTGTATTGCCTTGTTCTATTCATTTACCTATCCCTATGATTCCTTAGCTTACCAATTAACCTGTAGTAGTCTCCCATTGACTCATACCCTCTTACTATGTAATTACTCATCTCTTATGCATAGCTAGTATATAAACCTTAAGTAGTACCTTTATATTACCTTAGGTTATTCTAGTAACAAGCTTCCTTATCTTCACTTGTCTGCTACAAGGTTAACAACCTTGGGGACTGCAGTGGCACTTAACTTGGACTTCTCAGACAAGCATGAGCTTCTACTTGAGGGAGTGATCTGAAGTCTGTACAGAAGTCATTGAGACTTGCCAAATACTTCTGGGCTATAGTATTGAACCTCTCCCTGAGTGGAGATGATCTGGGCCCAGTTGTAAAGTAGGGTAACACATGTAACAGTCTCCAGACCTTAATTCCATTGAACACTTGTGGACTTACCTCAAGAATCAGCTTGGAGAGTATAATAACCCCCCTAATAGCATAAATATCCTCTAGGAAAGGATAGAAAAGGAATGTGAGGATATACCAAAGAAGGTGTGCCAGAATTTGATAGAAAGTATGCCTAGGAGGGTTCAGGCAGCTTTACAAGCCAAGGGAGGCTATACCAAGTACTAGAATACCTATTTTGTATATAAATTTCAAGAGGGACAAAACTGTTCCAATGAGTAGAGAATATTAATTAATTCATAACTCATTCAAAACTCTGAATTACATAATCATTTTTGGCATGTGATTAGTAAGGATATAGGGGTATCTAAAATTAAAATATGAAGTGCACAGCCACAGTGCTATCAGAGCTATTCAATGATCTTTAAAGAATCTCAAAACATTGGAACAGTTTTGTCCCTTACTGTATAGGTCACATGGGTGAGATGACCAAATCTAGATGTCCAGGAATAGTGCACAGGTATAGACAAAGGTAGGTGAAGCAGGCAAACTTAGAAAGGACTGTAGCTTCAACATATGTATTGTGTTCTTCTGCCAATGTGTTACAATCAGGTTATGCGGGATATCAGCCGAAGGTTAGCCGCCAGGTGACATCAGGTGAGAATGTACAGAGTGGGTGAATTCGGATGAGTACGAGGTTTGGACTCAGCGGCTTCAACGTATGTGTTGCGCCTTCCTGCTGTCATTGAAGTCCATATTTCAGGAGGGAGTAGGGTCAGAGGGTCGGAGGAACAGAGACAGAGAGGAATAGGATCAGAGGGTGTAATCATGGTCGATAATCAGACTGAGGATTTACAAGCATGGGGACTAGGTTTATATACTAGTCTGAAAAGTGGGAAGTACAAAAGTAATGGTGAATGAAGAATGGACGGCCGCTGAGGACGGCCATCTAACAAGATACCGGGATCAAGTTCTAACTATAAGGCGATAGTGGAGAAGTTGAAGGGAATGGAGATTAAGATGGAAAACAGGATATCGGACCGACTGACAGAAAGAATGAAGAGCACCCAATGCAGCTGGACTAAGGTAATGATGACTACGAGCGGGGGAAGTGGGTGAGAGCAGGTGAATGTGCATGGGTCATGACACAATGAGTGGTCTTAACTTTAGGATAGGGGGCAAGAATAGATGTAGAGATAAGAACAGAGGCAAAGGCAGAGATAGGACAGGAGTAGCATGTTTCTAAGTAGATTTCGGGCTGAAAATCACAAGTAAAGTAGCTACAGTTTATATATACAGAGAAGAGGTATAAAAGAAAATTATTAAGGCTTTATATGTAGACCAAGTACAGCTGTTAGATAGAAAAACTGAGAATACAACTAACTAAAAGGGATAAGGTGAAACAACACTATTATGAACTGAGAAAGGGAATTATGAGGAAAGTGGGAGTAGAAATGGTAAACATAGTGACTAGAAGAATATACAAGGAGAATAACCAGAAATTAACATCAAACATTAAGAAATAAGAATGGAGTATGGGAGAAACAGGAGAGAGTAGGTAAGAACAAATTATAGTAAATAAAACATAAATTGAATAAAGTCCAGGTTAAGAGTGGGTAAAGCAGGTGAGTATGTGTATAGGTTGTGACAGATTAGCTGAATGGCTCAAAACATTGGAATGGTTTTGTCCCTTACTGTATGGCATGATTCATATTATTGTAGCTGCTCAATAATATTATATGTTATTAGATTACAGAATCATTGAAATTGAAAGATATCAAGGGAACTCAATTCAACTAGAAATAAAGTGCACAAGATCATGCATTAAATCAGCCCAGGTCAATTTCTCAATTTTGCCCAATTTGGCTTGATTTAGCATCAACTAGGGGTTACCTGTGACAATACCTCATGAAACAATGGAAAAGTGGAATTGTAAACAAACAAGTTATGCAAGAACATGGATGTACTAATTGATTCATTGGAAGGGGTATCTGGGATGGGCAAATGTTTATTTCTTGAACTCATCCAAGAAGTTCTAAAGCCACAAAGCAATGCACATCCAATTGCAGTAAAGGAGAATCATCACATGAATTTTTCTTTGTAGATCCATGCCAACCCCACATCACTTGCACCTTGTGCAACCTGGGGGAAAGCATTTGATCTTTGGGTCGTATTCTGAGCAGTAAAAGGACTCACTGCAGCACGATACCATTTAGCTGCCTCTTTACGGTCTTTCTTGCACCCTTTCCCATTCGCAAGACAGAAGGCAAGATCATTCTGTGCATCTGGATCTCCCAGACGAGCCGCCACAGCATAATAGCTCTATAGTAATGGCACTGTCAGAAGTCCACCCGATGAGAGGCAGAAATACCCACAACAGCCATCTTTTGGTCCTTAGGGACACCCCAACCATGGAAGAAGCATTGTCCAACTTCATAGATGGCTAACACAAGTTCATCCTGTGCGCATTCCATCAGTTAGTCTGAGCAGAAGTGGCCTTAGAAGAGAAATTGACTTGTACGGGCGCAATATCCGCGCCTTTCCCTCCTCTTGCACTTTCCAGGTCAACAACAGCGTTCTCCGCTGCCTTTCTTAACCACTTGAACCCGGTCTTCTCGTTCTTCTCACATCCCCATCCATGCCTCAACGTCAATCCCCACATAAGCATACCAACACCACACCCGCCATTTTCCTTGGCACTCTTCTCAAAATACATCGCTGATTCTCTCAGGCGGTTACTTTCATGGCTTTGGATACCTAGTTGTAGAAAGTCCTGTGGCGATTGGGGCTGTGTAGTAACAGGTGAGGGGGATTGGTTATTTTTAGGTGATCGCGAACGTTGATGATTCGGCGGGGGTGTGGAATTTGAGTGCCTCGGGGCTTCATTCTGGATTAGAGGTTGAGGTGCAGGAGAGGCCCTCGATACCGGATCAGAGTTGCCATCGCTCATGGGAGAGGGTATAGCGCTATCGTAGTTATAATATGAGTAAGCAGAATATAGACTTGTAGGAGAATCACTCCTTGAAGGCGGGTGTCGGGAAAGAGTGATCGGCGTGAGGTGCGACTTCGGATTCTGAGCCTGGTTGACCTGTGGTGCAGGGTACGTTCCTGAGGGTTGTCGATCGGGCTCTGGATTATACTGGTGAGGCGGCGGTGAACGATTGCTGTCAGATGAGGGACCGAGCTGATGATGTGTGGAGTTGGGACTGTTATGTTTGATGAGGGATATAGCTCCTGCCGAATCCCCATGAAGACCTGGTAATACTTCAGCAGGAGTAAGGGAAGCAGTGGTTGGTAGCATTTGACCGGTATTTTTCTTCGGGTAAAGATTCGGGGTGGGGGATGTCGAACGTTGAAAGTGGTTCATCCGTTGATGGTTCTGTTGAGAGGTAGGTTGGGAGACAGTGCGCAGGGCATTCCGTTCCAACACCCGCCGCTTTTGTTCTTCCGAATTTAGTGGCAATGGGGGCGGTGCTGTGACATCTCGTGATGCAGCCGCTTGAGATGTTTCAGGCGATGATGGCCTTACTGGTCTTGAAAAGTTTGATGTGATAGGCCGAACGATAGGCACCCTACCAGGATGATGGTTATTGCTATCCACCCCGGGAGATGAAACTACGACGATTGGTACGGCTGGCTCCCATTGAGACAATTCCGTTGGCGCTGGAGGGACCAGTGGGTTTTGCCAACCTGACAGCATTGAAGGTGGTGCTTCGGGGTCATAAGGCCGAGCATCTCGAGAGCTGGTTACAGAACGCCAGGAGTCGCGAAGGGCGGGGGATGGCGGGTCGTTTTGTGAATAAACGCTGTCGTCGTCGTGATAGCGGTACTCCAGGACTTGGTATTCGCCCCTGGAATCCATAGACGCCCTCGTATCCATGTATGATCCATTTATTGATGCAGTTGCTGCAGAATTGCGGGAGAAGTGACTATGTAGAAGGGGCGATGTCGGAGGGTGCTGGTGTCGTTGAATAGGACGACTTGGGGGAGGCGACGATCCTTCTGCGCCATATCCTGCATATAGGCCAACGGTTCCACCGTCTCCTGAAGTGTGCGCAAAGGCGTAATCATGCATGAGGTGCTCCGGGGATTGTTGTGATGCAGACTGCATCGCTGTCCTTGCCTGTTTTGCTGACGTCTTGCGAACGAGGCTGTCAAGCGGTGATGCATGCTGGAATTTCAAAGAGGTTGGGGCCTGCGTAGGGGTCTGTGTGGTAGGCATTTTCCAGAAGGAAGGTTAAAGGAGAGAGAACATGGTGTTTAGAGAGAGTCAGGCGTGGGTTGTCCTCACCATCAACAACTTCATGTTTCCATAACAGGCATAAAGGTGTCTACCATGTATCGCAAACCTGCACTTCGCAACTCTACAATATGTAACTAAATCCCTACCCTCCGCCTCGGTGTCGCAGTGACCCGTGCTCCTGCGCCTATTCCCGTATGTCGAGGGGTGCCTGGTACGATAACCTTCGAACTGTTCGCACTCGCCTTCGCCGCTCGCGCCTTTTCTTCCGCCTGTTTCGCATTCCTGTGGGTTCAGACTATGAGTCAAAGCCAATTGTCAAAAATCACTGAAGCCTCACTGTTCTCGCTGGCGCGCCATTTCCGTTTCAAGCTCAACCCGCTTTGAAAACTCGCGATCAGCCTGCCTTCTGTTTCCTCTCTCATCAAAATTCTTCTCCCTGACAGAGTAGAATACAGAACCAAGTTCCGCTGTATTGCAGCAATCAATAAAGCAGCCAAACGCGGGGATGAGATCAACCCACCTAACCAGTAAGGGTCAATAGCCGTAACCTGCGTCATATATTCTTTAGATGTCAGGATCAGTTCATGGTAGATTACATATGACGGCGTGTCTGGAGGGTGATCAAACTCATCAGTCCCACCCCTTGATATTTGGAGTCTGAGGTCTTACAGCCTAATCCGTATAGTGCACTCGTTGGGTGCAAGTGTGTGGGGAGGCCAGAACGTATGTTGACAAACTCGCCAATTCCTTTCACCCTCGCTGCTTGATGGAAGTAGCCCGCAGTGATTGCTTTTCTGAAGAGCACAATCAGACATATCCCACTGCGATACAATCAAAGAGCCATACCGGGTTATATCAAAGTCAGTACCAGCAGAGATCATATCCATCTTCTGGAACTTCATAATATCCTCAAGCTGTGCGCGCACTTCGCGTGCTTTCCTCAACAGCTTGGGGTGTAAGAAATGCCTCATTGCCCAATCATCACGATAGCTGCAAGGAACGTAATAGGTCAGTAAACGTCATCAACGACAAAGGCTACGACTCTACCTATGGCTCTTCCATTGATTAAAGACATTCAGTAATGTAAGATGATCACTCTCGGGGACATTGAATTTCTCCCGAGCAGCGTCTGCTTCTTCCATACGTTCCTTCGGTCTGTAGAAGACGCTAGGCACCGAGAGCATAGAGACAATCGTTAGCATCTCGGCCGAGCACTTGTAGTCGACGGAAGCAATCAGCATCTTTGCCATTGAGGGTTCCATCGGAAACTCTGACATCTTCCTGCCCACAGGTGTCAAATCACCGACATTATCTAGAGCTCCAAGGACCCAGAGCTGGTACATAGAATTGAGTATGTTCGCCTAAAATGTGGTCAAACTTTGAAGAAGGTGTGTGTACCATAAGGCCTACTTGGGGCGGAGGATCCATGAAGTCGAACTCCAACAAATTCTTGACTCCAAGGGACTTCAGCAATAATACAGTGTTTGCCAGGTTTGTGCGTTGAATTTCAGGTATTGTATTTTCAAACATCTCATTCCGGTATGCCATCTCGGTATAGAGGCGGTAACAGTATCTGTAGCGTTCGGATCAAAAATCGGATTTGTACCAACTCAGGAAGAACTCACCCACTGCCCGTGCGTCCAGCACGACCTGTCCGCTGACCAGCGTTCGCCTGACTGATGGGAGTTATTTGAAGAGCATCCATTCCAACTTTCGGGTTGTACACCTTCAGCTTTGAGTAGCCGGCATCAACAACGTAAAGAATACCGTCGACTGCAGGATGTAATTATTTACTGGAGCTCTAAAAATGGGCACAACATACCAGTCAGCGACGTTTCAGCGATGTTCGTGGCAACGATGACCTTCCGTCGCCCATCAGCAGTTGGCTCAAAAATTCTAGCTTGTAAATCTGCCGGCATTTGTGAATATATGGGGAGGACAGCAAGAGGGGCAGGTTCATCCAGTTGAGATAAACGTTCTAAAACAACAGAAATCGTGAGAAGATTGCGAGGAATAATGGTCGATGCTTACCTTCTACCACCTGACAGGTGATTTCAATATCCTCTTGACCTGTCATGAAAACCAAGATGTCCCCGGGTGGCAACGACAGGTGGATCTGGAGGACCTGCTTTACGGCGCTATCGACATAGTCTTCGCAGGGCGACTTGGAATGGAAGATTTCGACAGGGAAAGTCCGTCCAGGAATAGTGTAACATGGTGCATTGCCGTAGAACGATGAGAACTGGAAAGGGGTAAGTAAATATGTGAATTTTAGAACCAAGACTCATTCACCTTCTCGGCATTCATGGTTGCAGAAGTTACAATGAGCTTCAAATCCCTTCTCCGAGACAAGACTGGGAGAACAGTATTTGAGCAAGGTCCAAGGTACGCTCGGAGATAAGGGCGCATACCTTTCTTCAGGAGACCCATCAGAACGTCGGTACTCAAAGAACGTTCATGCGCCTCGTCGAGAATGATTACACCGTACCGGTCCAGGTCGCCTTCATTTAGCGACTCCCGGAGCAGCACACCATCCGTCATATCTGTAAACAGTTAGCGGTCAATCAAATCAAATAAAGACTCTCACATTTGATTTTAGTATCCGCGGAAGTACAATCTTCAAACCGAATAGCATAACCCACAGTCGACCCAAGTTTACACTGTTAAGGGTACGTCAAACAACCGCAAAGCATGGAAGGTACATCCAGCGACTAACCCCCATTTCCTCGCTAACACGCTTGGCAACAGACATGGCAGCGACGCGGCGGGGTTGGGTGCAACCAACAATACCATAGTTACAATACCCGTCTTCATACAGGAACTGGGTGAGTTGCGTCGTCTTTCCAGAACCGGTTTCACCAACAACGATGATAACTAAAAGATAGAGGTGAGTATTTTTTTAATTATAAATCACTAATTCATACCTTGGTTCTCTCGGATTATCTTCATGAGTTCCTCGCGACATGCGAACGCAGGTAAATACTCTCTCTGCTCTTTAAGGGTTCTCGACTTTGCGAAGGCACTGACGCCCGCGGAAGCCTTTAAGTGATCAGCAAATTTCGAGTCACCCCTATAATTTTCCTTTTCTCCATTTGCCTTGGCTTCTTGCACTTTCCTATCTGCTTCCGCTGCAAGGATGACAAACGAGACGCTGTGAATGTCCAACTTGACAGAAAAGACGCAACAATTGAATCAGCACACACCTTCTGCTTCTGCTTCTTCATCTTTCACACCCATGATATTTCCAAGTGAAGTTCCCCCTAAGGCAGCGAGTTTGGCCGCGGCTTTCGCCCGTTCTGCCTGCTCACGCTTCTCTTTTACCAAGCCACTCCCTTTCTTTGCGAAGACCGCCATGTCGCTCGTGGGATCGCGGATGGGATTAATAGGTTCAAGTTGCTTGGTATACACAGTACGACCATCCAGGAAAGGTGGTTTGAGATCGTGCACCATAACATGTACCGCAGACTCTGATTCATCCTCAAAGTCAAGGTCGATAGTCTTGCGAGTGGCGACACCAGAGGTTACCATACGATTAGCTTCCCACAGGTCATTGTCTGCATTCTGAAAACTCCGGTGAGTGAATACAAAAACATGGTAATGTTGTAACCCACATATTGAGCCTGCCTCGCAGAGACTTTTTTCTGTTATGGTGTGAGTTTAGGTAAACGTCTCATTACAAGACGTGAAGCTGACTGTTTGTTTCTTTTTTATCTCTGCCTGTTGGACGATACTCAGGTCCTCATACTGAGCAAGAGGGTTGTGCTCATCGTCCCCAACCAGGCCACCATCTTCCGCTCCAGTATACCAATCCCTATCCAACCTCACCTGCTCCTCCTCCCACTCTCTGAGATCTATGCCAGTACCAGCTTCATCTTCCGGACTTTCACCTCTACTAGTTCTAGGTGTCAGCGCATCCCACCTTTTGTTTTTTGCCATACCCCATCCCGAACCGTCCTGTCCTTTGGCATCCCGGGGTGTCGAGTCCCAGCCAACGTTAGGCACGCGAACGCTGGGCGCTTCACGGACAGATTGGGGGGTTGCATCCCAAGTCATCCCTCTCCCCGAGTGATCGTCCCTCCTTCCGTCCCATCCTCGACCTCGATCTCGATTTGAACGCCGGTGGAAGTCGCCAAGTCCCTTGGGACCATTATCACGCCGTTCATTAACTACAGTTATACCATCTACGACATTATTCAGCTAGCTTGATCTCCGCTTTTAGCATGAAGCATGGAGCGGACCTCTTTGCTTATCTCTATTCCTCCTGTACTCCTCCAGACGTTTCCTTGCGGTTTCCGAAATACCGCCAGGATGTGATGGTGTCTCCTCGACGCGTTGGCGTGCAGTAGACCTAGAAGGTAGAGAGGGAACTGGTCGTACACATTAGTAATACAGTCTAGCCATCAAAGAAAACCTCACCCTTGAAAACTGGCTCGTCGTCCCTGCCTGTCCTGGGCCGTTTGCGACTAGAGTCCCCTTCAATCTCGTCAGCCCGTGCGGCTCTCTTTTCTTTAGCCAGCCTATCCAAACCAAGAATCGATGTTCTGGGAGTTGGAGGTTCGAGCGGTTGAGTGGGTTTCGTGAAGGTATGCCGCTGGAAAGGCCTTGAGTCTACGAGTCAAATGAGCAGAATTCATTACTCACGGTATCTGCTCGCTGTAGCCCTCCTTGGCGAACCGGAGGTGGTTCCAACACATCACTATCGACGACCGTAATCCCTTGGACAGGTTTGGGAACGGTGCCATTCGCCGCTTGTTTTTCACGCGACAAAATCTCTGCATGTAGTTCCGATAAGAAAGAATCCTTGAACTTGCCAAAAGATTTTGCAGCTGCAGATAAATAGTCAGTCACTAAAAATGCAGTCTAGCTACGCGAGCGCACCTGTGGTGAAGCCCCCAGCTGTGTTTGTCTTCGCGATGTCAATTACTCGTTCGGCTAGGAGGTCATTTGGGTTAATTATATTCAACTGACGAGAAAGCTTGATGGCTATGTGGTGCACAAACTCGTCTCTGTCGTCTGAAGATGGCGCCATGGACAGAGAAACAAGGTGGTGGTGGTTGTCCAGCCACCACCACCACCTCTTAAGATATTCGGTCTGCGCTGACTAAGCAACCCCCCTCTTATGGAAGTGGATCACAGGATGGCTTGATACTGGATCACTCCCAGTGAGAAATGCGCGGAATCTGGTGGAACTCAGACGGTCCCATTTTGGGCATCCACCTAGTTCGGCTGAATTCCAAAAAGTGGTACACTTATTGGAACTCAAATGAAGCCTCTGGAAGTCACAATAGCAGTGCAATACTGACTCATCTGAACTCGTTTGACATCCAACCTCCTGTATTGGGCAAAAGGAACCATATGTATTGGAGCAGAAACAGCTACTACTATTTGGGCAGTCTAGGTCCTCTTGTTGCTCCAGCCTCTGTTCGTCATTGAGATCATTGAGACCCTAACCACAATGCTGGATAGTGTGTGGTGTAAGGACATCTTCATATTGACAATAGTAAACCATGTACCAGACAAAAAGGCACATTTTCAGCTATAATGTAACCATTTAGAGGGGTTACAGGGAAATGACATACTGATCCACATTCTGAATACCAAGCCAAGTGATGTGACTCACCGGGAAGAATGGGATACAGCAGCATAAGGGAAGCAGTGAAAACTTTAAGATCACTCTGAGTGGAAAATTGTCAGTTAGCTACAGGATTATAAGGTCATAATGGACAAGTGAGAAACTCAACAGTGGTCCCATGCATGACTATATGCTGCACGAGATTCATCAATTATAAGAAGAAACAAGAGGCCTTAAACTTACTAGGAAGAATTGATGTGAAAGTAAGGCCCGAGTGTTGTTAACCAAGGGCCAGAATGGCTGGTATTGGATTGACAATTGTTAATGATTGAAAGGGGGAAAAAATATAACACACCCAGCTAATGGCCCTCACAGTGGGGTGAGCAGTAGGATTTGTTGTAGAGTTTCATAGCAAGGAGTTTCACCACATACAGGGACCCAAGCATGCAAGGAACTTCAGAGATAGCCTCTAACAGGGGACAGTATAACTTACCCAGTGGAAACTGCTAAGTACATTGAGGCTGGCCCCTCATAAGGTTCACATATAGGCTTAGAATGAGCTGTAAGAGTGTTATTCTGCTGCTGCTGCCTCTCTCACTTTTCATGCTTGAAGTACACCATAGTGTGGTTTAGGGATTTCTTGCCTTTCACAAGTTTGAATGGGCACCAATTTCAACCATTTACCAAACAATGTTGATGAACTTGGATGAATTGTATATAGCAATGGCAGACAAGGATGTGAGAGTTCCACAGGTTTCTCACTGGGGATCACTTGATTACTTCCCATAGGATTTAGAATTCTAGATCCAATTTCTAAACCTTAATCACACTTAATGCCAAAAAATCAGCCAATCTACTGCATGAAACCCAAACCACTGAGGCCATGACAAACTTCATGCCACAAATTGATGAGCCTCTCATATCCTTCAAAAGTGGTTGCAGCTGGTGAAGAGATACAATAATTTGATTTGATCACTATTATGTCCTTATTGTTTGGAGACCTGCAGCAGTTGCATATTGTATTTTGGAGAGAGGAAAGTGCATACACAACCAAAAGATAAAGGACCCAAATGGAGAATTGATGGCAGAGCCTCAAAAAAGGGTTTATAACAAGTGTCTGCAACTACTATCATTGTTCACTTGTTGGACCCATACCCATTGTTGGACCCCCTGCAGTATCTCCTTTCCTGCTATATGTACTGACTCAATATCTGACATGTATGTACACCTAATACAAGGGAATGTAACTGTGCAAATTAGTTTCAGAAAAGCCTCAGTGGAGAGCCAGGAAAAAAATAATTGTCACAAAAGGTGGCTCATGCAGTGGGAATTTTGCCACTGGTCCCTCAGATCCTTTCTGATCCTGCTAAGCTTTTGGCTTGGTTCTTTCTTGCAAGGATGAAGACTGTATCTGTAAACATGCTTGCAATATTCCAGCTTTACAAGTTGACTGAGTGTCTCATAAATTGAGGTTTAGTCATTGAGAAAGGTTATGAGCATGACAATTAGGACTCCGCCAATGGACCTGGGCACTTAAGTTGCACTGTGAACCACCTCAGACAGTTGTGACATGCTCGTGACACCAGGGGTCCAACAAGTGAACACTTTGACTTGTCTCACCAGAATCACTCCGATGTAGTCATCAGTTAAGATAAAATCCCAAAAAATCAGAAACGTGGAAAGAAGATATTAGCACACAGACTTGCAAATTTATACCTGAGAACATGTGGTGTGGAAGGAATGAGACTGAAACTATCGGAAAAGGGACCAACAAGTGAATAACGATAGTAGGAGGGGGGGTAGGAGGCCTCCTCTAGATTAAGGTTTAGAAAAGGCCCTCTTTTGAGATCCGATACGATCCCACCACCCGTCTTTCCTGGCAAGTCACGTTCCTACCACTTGGAGCGATTTAGAAATATAATCTAGAATTCTAAACGCTGAGGGAAGTCATCCATTGGTCCTCGGTCACTCACATCTTCTTCCTCTGCACGTTTTGCTGCGAGGAAATTCTCCACATAAAGAACTTTAGAGGTTGTGTTCCAGATCTACCTAGAAACAGGGCCTAGACTATTTTCTACGAACAAATGTGGAAGGTTTCCATTTCTCATGATCGGAACGTCCTCAGGGGTCCTCAGACAGAGAAATGGACCGAATTAACACGACAGAACCTTCCTCTTGCTTACGTAGAGTCGGGGGAGTTATATATTGTCCACAAGTGTCAAATCACACCCACTTATTTAAGGACCCTGAACCATCTCTGAACCGAAAGGCCTCGCTTCTATGTGCCTCGAAAAAACTGGAAAAGGCCTCATGGTACATAACGTGGTAATTTGCGCGTTTTGATTCCTGAGGCCTGAAGACCTGACTGGCAGTGACCACTCATTGACAGTTGCATACCGTCGCCATAACAAATTGTAACAATTCACAAATCAACTGCCGATATCAGCGCGGGCTTGACGGCGCCGCTACTACTTGTGCTTCCATAATACCTCAAACTAAAATAGCTACCGTAGTGCAAGCAGCATACACCAGCATTTGATGCCAATTATTAGTATCACTTCCCAGAATTCGCGTTGGTTCGCGAGGATCACGGGGGAAGCTCGCTCTCGCCATTGACATCGCAAGAACCTGACAGAAATAATGGTTGGGCAACCTATAAGTATTGGTATTGCCAGCAAAAGGGTGAACATGTTGATGGGAGGAAAGGAGTGCGCAATCAAGGACAGAACGCATGGAATCAGTGCCTTTCAATTGACATATCTCCTGGTCTGCTTGACGGCAGCGTATGGATCTTGTTTTTTGGGACGGCCATAATATGGTTCCGGGACCTCTGTGAGACAGTTCAACAACAAATATGGGATAGAGGAAACGAAAGACATACTAAGAACATCTTTATAGATGGTAGAGACATGCTCATCCCAAACTTCTCGCCACATGTGAACGCCCCCACCCACGTGCGTATTAAGGCCCCATTCCCGCATGAAACTCCGAAGATCAAAACCCTTGCGTTGTCTATCAGACACTACGGGGATGTCGAGGACAATCGATGTAGGTTCATCTGGCTTAGCGCGAGCCTCGATGTTGAGGGAGTACTCCGACGAGCCGCGAGGCGGTTGTTGAAGCAGAAATAGAACATATCGGTGATATGACGTTCCGCGTTGCGGGTGGGGAGGAATGTACTTGGTATGCTTATTCAGACCAAGGACACGAGAAGTTTGATGAGCAGATAGGGGAATATTGGGTCTGAACATGTGTCAGGCAAAACTACGAAACGACATATATCACGTACTGCATCCAATGCAAATATGTACTATACGTGAAATTTGTTTCGTCGGGAACATCTGACTTGATGTGAGCACTCGCAGCATAATCGGTCCATGGATTCATTTAGTCACCTGCATCAAGAAGGATTAGAGTATAGAGGCGGGTGTCTGTGTGGAAGACGTTGGCATAAACTTTGGGGGGGTCAAAAGTCTGTTGAGACGCAGAAAGAGACGATATCAAAAATGTGAATCTCGGGTTCGTATATACCCACCTGTCTAGGAAGGAGGAAGGTTCCAGGCTCTACAATCTGGTAGGCTTTATTAGGAACCCTACCCAGAGTATTAGCAGCTATGCGAACGTCGACAGCAGGATGCATCTCAGAAAGTAAGTCCGGCACTACTTTCATCTGGTAAAGGCGCTCCATCTACGGTTGCTGATTAGAAATTTTGAGAACGAAAAAGTCCGAGATGATGCTCACCAACAAATCCAGGTCACCATCTTTTCGCCACTTCTGCTCCACTAGGTGGCGGTCAATAGCTCGATTCATGTCAGCTGACAAGTGCATGTCAGCTTGGTGGCTCAATATGACTGACGGATTGAAACTCACGCATTGCATTTGCAACCCTCCATCGGACGTCAGGTAAGTTGACTTCACCTTGGACTTCCAGAATTCCCAGCTTCTTCCTCATTGCCTCCAACTCGTCGTCCAACCGGTTTGTAACCTCTGAGGCATTTTCGGCTTGTGGGGCAACCGTCTCCGACCTTTTTTCTTCCGTTGCCTGAATCCTGGCACGCAGTAGCTCTGCTTCTGACTTGATTTGCACGCTGTCGTCCTTGAGTAAATCGAGAGCAAGATCGTATGCGGGCACAACGCCCGGAGCCAAGGGCCGGCACCATTGCCTAGGCGAAACGGCTGAGATTGGTGCACGTTTGGGAGGGCGCCTCCCCCTGCGGGTTTCCACTTTGGCAGCTTGAGAAACGTATGGTATCTCCATTGGAAGAGAAGGGGAGACCTGGCCAGTGTCGACCGCTTCTTGTGCGATGGCGTTCATTGATCTCTTCCAGGTCCATTGGCCTAGTTGTCTCGAGACCAGCCTGAGCGGTGACGATGTTCCAAGGGTGAATAACGACTTTGAATACACCATTGTCGCGTTTAGGACTCCAGATATTATTCCAAAGCAAGTCGAAGACCCAAAAGAGCAGAGGACGATAAGCACAAATTCAGTCAGCACCCAGACACCAGACAAAACGCGCCTTGGCTACGAACCGAGAAATTTGTCAGAGTTCCCGCATTGTTTGCCTTTGTTTAACCCGAGGCGCTCTCCATCCATAACATAAGCTGACATGAAAAAGTACATAGTCGACACCAAGATTTACTTTACTGACGAAGCATTGCTTGTGTGCGCCGGCGAGGAATAAGTACACCATTGCCCTTCCAATCTTTAATAAATCGTCCCTCCTCAATAAAGAGTAATAGATACGACACAAATGACCACCATGAAGCGCAGACACGGTCCCAGGTGACATTAAACCTCGTACCAAGAATCCCTACTTGCGTGACGGCTCCCGCCCCCTTATCGTTGCAAAACGGACTCAGGGGACATAAACTAAAATTAACGAATAAAGCAAACCTAATTTCCTTCCGAGATCTACAAAATCCTCAGACATACTATCACAAGACACCGAAATACCCAATCTATTTCCCCGCAATGTATCGAAGTTTATCCGTTTCTGCTGCCACTCCGCCTTTGTTCACAACACCATAAACCATCTCTTTGGTCTTTACTGGAAACATCTCTTTGTTTTTCAGGCTCCAATACTTATGCCTCAAGGTTCATTTAGGCACAGCAACTGGCTTTGATATGCTGTTCTTTGTCCTCGAAAATAGTCGCAAGCCGCAGGACCGCTTGAACTCGGTAAAGCAACAAAAACACCACCGAATCGCCCCTTGGGGAGGCCCGTATTATTTACTCCGCTTCTCCGTCCATGTTAAGCTCACAACTGACTATCTCGAGTTCAGACTACAAAAATCTGATGGTGGTTTTTCGTCCTCCGACATCACAGTCCGTAAGGAGCAGCAGAAATCCGTGCCGAGAACATGTTCAGGCTGGCGGTTAAGCTTGGTGTCGGCAACACCTGATAATTCAGTACTGATAGCTTCGGATTCACTAAGACCATGCCAGAGGTCCGACTTGCGAACCCATCTAACGGCGCCTTCCTTCAGATGACAATAGGTGTGTGGCCCGTGGAAACGTCAGGCCAGAAAAGGGATAGGTGCCGAATGTCTCGTTGCCTCGAGGCGCTTGTCGACGTGTCGTGACAAGTCACCCACTGGGCGATGAAGTGAACACGTATACTATGCAGGCCTGGACGGCGGCTCTGTATATTTGACGGCCCATGGGTAATCCCAGTGTGGGTGGATACAAGGTATCGTCGACTCAAAAAGGCCACAGTCTCAAAGCCAGTCGACAACCTATTAGAGTGTTGGGGAAATATCTCCCCACGAAACAGAGAGGTTGAAGTGTTAAAGGATCGCCGCATTTCCGTGAATATCTAGACGCCCAGTATCCCAGCATCGAGACCCGAAGGCCTTTGCATAATGTTAAACATGATCATATGGCTACCTCGTGTGCCTTCCGCCAGAAAGGTGTCGCGGAAAGCTGCAACAACCATCGATAGAACGTCCTCTTCGAACGTGTTCACGTCGTATCCTGCACCATCATTCCCATGCTCACATCGCCAAGCTCCACATTCTCACCATCTTCATCTCCGTCCACATGTAATTCACCCCGACGTTGTAGCGTAGCACGATAACTTGTCATCATGGCACTAGCAATACATTAATGAACCCACTCCGTCGCCAGCGATTGGGCTGGAGGCCAGCTAGTCACGTAACGCTCTGGTGATGTCCAGCAAAGTAGATAACGAATGAATTGAAAACAACCAACGGTCAATCCATCGATGGTCTTGTTGAAGCCTTTCTACCGCCGTTAGGTTCTCCCTTCCCCATGCTTATTTCATACCCTCTTATTCAGAGTAGGCCTTCGACATGCCTCATCTGATAAGTATCTGTGGATCCACGCTTATCTGATACACGTTGTCATTACGATCCCATCTAACTACCAGCCACCTTGGCTCTTTGTGATTTTCCCTGCCCTTCCTTTGTTTGACCATTCCAACGGTAGACCACCCGACTTGCCGGTGACTACCATCTTGAAAAGCAAATTATCATGCGGGCACTAGAACCGATATCTCCATCCTGGCACCGTAAACCTTGCATATATCCATCTAAAAAGAACCACCCAATCATCAACGTTGCAACCAGAGACAAGGTCACAAGCCTCGACCTCCGGCTCCGGTCCATGGATCCCAAAAAAATGGTATCATAACTCCCGAAAACCGGGCATTCAACGCCGTACCTGACAAGCAAACGGATATCCGCCTGACCGCTGACGAGACCAAAGAAAAGCTCTTCGGGAATGTAAACCAGCAAACCTCACGTTATCGATCAGCGCATTTCCACATATTTTCAGTTCGCCACCCCTTATCTGATAACCGTATCACCACATTTCATCAGCGATAGGGAGGCTCGACCGGTTGTTCGATATCCGACGGGCATCGAGAGACAACGGGGGTGACGAAGCTGGAGGGCTTACGTGCTGACATGGAATCCTATGCCCGAAGTGCTTGTCCAATTTGCAAATCCGCTTTCCAGAACCACAACCGCACACTTATTTCATTGGTCCCGGATTGACCGCCGGAACGCTTACATACCTTTGAACACAGGATATAGGTTTGCCCAAGAATTGTGAGCGAAAAAGTCGTGCTGTGCGGGTGCAGTGAGAAAAAAGAAGTAAATATAAATATTGCATGCTGTATCGGTACATATATACACAGCCGTTATTGCAGGCGGTTCACTTTTTTTTTTTGGAGCACAAGGGTTTCGGATCATATCTTTCACAACAATCACATCTAGTGCAATCACATTCTCAGATCCAGTTAGATCGGGATGATTGTAAGAGCACATGTTGCACGAGCAAAGAAACCCAAATATATTAACCCCTAGGAAGGACGAGCCAAATTCTACAGAGGGCCATTGTACTGGAGATTAACCACGAAACAGTGAAGGGATCTACCGATGACTTGGAATGATAACACGACAAGGAAGAATATGGCGGTTAAAGCACATATAAGCAGAAACAAAGTACCTAGTGGGTAAGCCACCAAAAGAGCACAACATAATAATTAAGGCCTAGAATAGAGGAGCGCGCATGGATAAAAGTACAGCATATGGGCGAAGAGCGAATATACAATGAGAAAATAAGGATAACGGGGAGCACGGGTATTACTCTTCAAAACGTTGAAAGGATGTAAGGACCTCCACGTGTCATCCAGTCGTCCTCTCGCGAGGTATCCTTTGGGGGGAAACGATATTGGAAATCACCGTCCTTAACGACGGGATTAAGTCTCCTTAGGCGCTCCTCTGCCTCTTCACGCTCCATCTCAATCTCGTAAGGAGCTTTACCACCAGGCGGACGATAACCAACAAGAACGGGTTCTTGTTTGGGTTCCCAGCGACCACCGCCGGTAGCCTTACAAAGGATGCTGGAACGACGAAGAGGGTAGGCGTCGAGCTCACCATACGACTTCTCAACGAGGGCGAGATTTACAGAAAGCGGTTTATGGGAATTACGGAGGGAAGAACGGCGTGTGCAAGGATGTGATGCGGAGTGAGGGTTTCGCGAAGAGGAAGCCGAGTTGAGACTAGAGACGCTGGGTGTAGTGCGGAGAGAACGGGCTTTGCGAGTAAGGGCTGCGGGAATATGGGTTGAGGAAGAGGATGAAGCGATGGATTGTTCATCATCACTATTTGAAGCGGATGAAGAAACAGTAGAAGGGTTGGGCGAGAGAGGGTATCGTAGGAGAGAGATAGGATGTGAGAGAGCGCGCTTGAAGTCTGGGCGTTGGGGAGTGCGAGGGGTGGAAGGCTGTCCATGGATCTGGTCAAAGCAGTCATCGCAGACGCGTGATAGGAGGACAGGAGATTCAGGCGAGTCAAAGGTGGAGATGGGGACATTGCGAGGTGGTAGGAGGAAGTCGAGATTAGTGGTATCAAGAAGGGGGGTCAACTTTGAAGTGCATGGATTGCAGAAGACGCCGCCGCATTTTCTGCAGTGATGGCGTCGCTCAAAGAGAGAGAAAGCAACGCGACAGTAGAAATTGTCGCAATGAGACGCGATTGCGTCAGGCTGGTGGGGGTTGCACGTGAGTTGGAAGTAGTTGATAGACAAGAGAAAGAAAGAAAAACGAACCTTCCAGAGATGTTTAGGGAGGAGAACCGCGAGGTGTTCGTTTGGGCGCGGGAGGTTAGCAGTATCAAGGGAGAGGGACATGTTGACGGTATGAGCTGGGGAGGGGAGACGGGGGTTGGGTGCACACTTTTATCCAATCCCACCTCCAGCCAACCACAGATCTAGATCAGATCCTCAACCAGATCCCATTCGGACAAATTACCCATGTCACAAGTCACAGCCGAGAAAAGTCCTCTGCCGCGGACGCATAAGTACGCACCGCACACCTCTCCCACATCCACTCGGCCCGTCCCGTCCTGGCTCATGCTCGCTGTCCCAATAGTAAGCCCTCTCTCTCTCGACCCTGCACCTCAAAGGTAATCACATCTCTTCCATCTACCGCCGATTTCGTGAATTACCTTCTCCGCTGTTCTAACAAAATTCGACCATTTATATATGTACATAATTCCAATTAATAGTTACAACTTTCTGCAGTGCACCGCGAATGAGCCTTGTTGGGTCATCAAGTTTCGGATATACAGGCAAATCCTCCGCCCTGTACCTAAACAATCCCGCACAGTTCCACATGTAGTAAATTCCGGCACTAGTAAACATCCCGCTCACCCGGCCACAAGTAAAATTCCCTAGTAAATTGTAGAAAAAGCCGCGTTGTCACCCTCACCTCTAACATTCGTCCAAGCCGAAGTTCGGCCCTACGTAGACTTGACTTCAGCTAAGATACCCCGTTACTCTCCCCGTCCGAATAACCTCCTTTCGTCATATCTCACCTCGCGTGCCTGTAAAACTTACTCGCTTTGTCCAATCTGGACCCAGTTTTCACCACCCAGAACCACGCACATTGTTTAGATTCTTACTTTCGATCAATTTTCGCCCGAACTCACCTCGTCTAATCCCCAACACATTTGCAGTCTCTGCTTCAAACTACCACCAAGATTCACGCACACACTAGAACTATATATCGCCCCAAGTTTGCATCCCCATCCTCGGAGACAACCTCAAAATGCCCGTGGCTGCCTCATTTAACTCAATGACGACTCACTCACACGACCCACTCGGGATATCCACTGCCACCGCGCGATGTAGCCAGAAGACGCTAATTTATCATCGAAACTCAAAACCCCGGACCAGCGGTGCAGTTCTACCAGGGACTACCACCATCTGGAGCTAGCACCTCTTCCATAAAAAAAAATCGGCGCCTTCGTACTTACCTACTCTGATGGACTTCAAAACTAAGTTCACCCTTCCGTCACCGACTTTCTCTCATTCACAGTGTGACCGTGACCTCGGCGTATCAAAACTCGGTATTTTCGGGTGTCCCAATTCCTCAAGCGGTAACGCGCATATGGTTGTCAGTATCCCTAAGGCTCGCATCCCATGGTTGCCAAGTAGGTTAACGGACTTTCCCAGCATCCCATTGAACCTACGTCTTCTCCCCCCGATCTCCCCCTTATCTTACGTAGCGTGTTTTCTGCTAGCAATTCAATCGTGCGGGAAAAGTATTCCGGGTCGGAGGACTTCAGTTTGGGCCACTCGTCAGGGTGTGCACACCACGGCCACGGCTGTTGGTCGTAATCTAGACAGGTTTTGTGATACCTCTTCTCGCGTTACCTATACTACTGTCATAAAATTATACGCTAATTCCTGACCAACTACATAAATCAATGTCCAACCCTTGTTTATTACATGTTACAATGCGGGCGGACATGAATCACATAAGAAATAAACCCACCAATCGGGCCCCTTCTGGTCAATCCTATTTATGTTCTCGATCACGCGTTGGTCGTGAAAAAAGGACGTGAATGGAGGAGGACAATCGGCGGTATCTATGCGGGCACGCTACACCATCGAAACGGACGCTCAACTACACAAGGGCCTTCCCACTCACTTGCTTCCGCTCCGAGGTAGAGATTGTGAGACACACATAGTCCGTCGACAAGCCACACCGCACCTCTGCGAGACTCAAGGTGTCGACCCATATCTGAGAATGACAACAAGTCTAGTCATAAAACAGGGTCCTGGTTCCTTGGAGCAAGTTCCCAAAAATTGAGGTATAACGCCGTCCAACAACCCCACACCCTTGTCCACATTGGTGCATAGCCTATTTCCGCTGAAGCGCTATGAGTGGTCAGGCAAACATGTGAGAATAGCAGATAAGCATTGGTGAGTCGTAATCTTACTCCCTTGGGATGTCCTTAGTACCCCCGAGGAGCCTCCCACCTTCATTTTTCAGGCTTCCACCTCTCCGTAAAAGCCTTGCTTGGACATTCCGCTTCCTTCTTCCTGCTTCCTACGTGGTAGCATGTAATACACCGATGATATCACACGACAGGGCACTATCTACCCGTCACGTCCTGGACACTAGATGTAAGACACGTTGTATTGGCTTTTCAATCGCAGAGGGGTCGTGTAGCGCAGCACAATACGACGGCTGGGGTGAGGTAGTAGCACTGGAAACCCAGCTAACCCCCTCGAACCTCGATATGCCAGGCTGAAATGAATGTCAAGCTGTTGCGCCTGCCCAAAGGCCCTATTCGGACAGGCATTCCACTTCGATAGAGCCCCGGCCTGTCCTTGTAGAGCCCAGACAGCTCTTGCCAACACGATGACGCTGTAAGAATGATTTCGCAGAAACCGAGTCTAAGGTCAAGGCCATTGGAGACCTTACACCAATGGTAGAATAATGATAGAATGGCAATACCAAAAGGGGCTCAAATAAATCAGACTTCCCTATACCTGCCGGCCAACTCCATTCAACACTTTACACAAAAAATACGTCGCATATTCCCTCATCCTATCTCGGAGGTCGTACAGCATCCAAAAACACCACAAGTAGGACGGTTAAAATTATCATCCTAAACAAGATTCCAGGGCATACAAGGTCGGTAATGCATCCTCCTGGGGCAAATCCTACGCCGCCAGTAGTCTACCCAGATCTATCTGTTCCCGCAATGCAAACTTATCCTACCACCTCCGATCTCAGAACAGCGCTGCCACACATACAGAGCCAATTTCGCGCAGTACCCCGAAACCTTTTCCCCATGCTGGCCGGCTCGCATCGGCCACGAGGCGGAAGCTTGGAACCAGAGCTAACGGCAAGGAGAAAAGGAAAGGAAGCTCTAGAGCTGCGGGGGAGCAGTTACATAGTGGAAAGTCACCATCAAAGGGAACAAAGAAACATCAAAGAACCACAAGGGAAGCAACTAAAAAGTCCTCTCCAGACTTCGTTCTTTGCCTCAGGTTGAGCAGTGGAGGTTTCAGTAAAAGGAACACAATCCTCCATCAAATAATATGTGATGCGCTTGTGACGTTGCCATCGCTGATGCAGGAATATTGACGTCAAATCTGCCTCGAGGCGAATTACCCTCTGTGGGCTCCTGGCATTGCCTGCTACACCCGGAGACCACCGCATCAATTAGTGCAAGCGGACAACAGCACCCGTTCTGAGAGTAACAAACTTGGCGGGGAGCGTTGATGCCTCGTGTTGATTTCGGATTTCACTAGATGCAACCAAGATGCTGTAAAGCTTTGTTGGAGATGCGTAACGATTGTTGTCCACGACAGGCGGATCATGCCGCAGTGACGACATCTCACACGCTGCCAATCCTCCACGCGGAGGGTCAACTATCTCAAGCACCCACGGTACTCTCATTTTACTCCTTTCGAAATAGCACTTTGTCACATCTAACATAAGGGTCTCCGTTATTCCTTACTTATGTTTTTCCAGTATCCCGCAAGCGTGATGTGGGTGTGAACAGGATCGACTTCCATTCCGAAATGTGCCGGCTCGAGTGGTACAGATTTTTGTACGCAACACAGGTTGAATTTAAATCGATTTAAGTTAGCCCCATCCGATGAGTGTTCAAGATAGGTAACAATGTCAAGCTTTCGACGAACGCTTTATCCCTAGGCCCACCAGGATCCGTTATCATCGTCAGCGCCCAGTCCACATAGAACTGGTCATATCCTCGAAGACTCGCAGATTCCTTCCCAGGCAACAACTGATGTCATCTTGTTGCATTCCAACATCTATGTATGATCGAAATCATTGAGACAAAATGAGGGACATCATCCCACATACCAAGGGTCCAGGATATAGCGCTCGACAACTCCTAGTAACATCGTAAAGCCCACTTCATCGATCAAACACGCCGAAGGAGGCCGCATCCGATCAGCTTGGTTTTCTGATAGAGGTCGGTCACCTGAACAAGTGACTTCACATGATCTACCCTCGTTGGCAGAATCGCAAGCTTGAGCGTCAATGATACACTGCGCACCGCCGGTCGGTCCATCAAATATGTTGATGTCGGATAGGGTGTGCAGGTCACGTCCACCAGGGTCTCCGACCTCGGGTTCTTGGTGTGTTACGGCAGAGAACAGGTCCTGTATTTGAGAGTCCCACGTCATGTCCCCATCATCGTCGGTTAAGGAAACCGCCACTCTGGGAGCTTTAACTTTGTGCCTCTCTGTTGCTATTACCTGTTGCAGACCGGGTTTGATCCCGGGGTTGTGCTTTCCATTGTTGTGTATGATATCAAGGGGGTGGCGGGTTTCACCGTTTGACTGTTTAGTTAAGGGATTGGCTTCTTTATTATGATGGTTGCGGCCCCTTTGGGCTTGGTCCATCACTTGTTGGCATTTCAGAACAAGATTGTAAAGCGCGGAGAGTATGGCGTCGTGGAGGACGCCCAGAAGCGCCATCCCATCGCCTTCCTCCTCACCAACAGCTTTTGACGGGTGCTGATATGTAGACGTAGGGTCAGTCACTGGCATAACACCGAGGTTGGGCAGAGAGAGATCGGCGAGAATGTGCATTAGGCTGCACAGATACCACACGGCATCCTTCACGAGAAAATTCTCCAAATGGATGGGAAGGTTGGCAGAACCAGGCACCATAGAATCCAAGACCCTTGGTCTCACGAACGCATTGTCCCTTCGCCTAGGATGATCAGGCTCAGTTTCGGTCCCATTGGCCCCAGATCCTTCACGCAGCGCGGGGAAGAGAATTCTTTTGAGTTCACCAATGACTTCCAAACCCAATGACGCTTTCAAACTGGACAGACTGACAGCCCATCGCCTGCTTCGCGGGTGATCCTGTTTACCTGTTATCTGACCAGCACCCTGTATTGAAGAAGCCACCGAGCACAAGCTGTCAACAAGGGTTTGAAAAAGCCTCAAAAGGTCCGGACGCAAATCAATTGCACACGGATACTGTGAGATTATCTTCGTTCCATGATTTTCGGATCTGCCATTCAGGGAAAGTTCTCTGACGAGGCTCGCGACAAAGTCTTGAGTCGTTTGTTTGAAGGCTCGAATTACTGGTCGAAATATGTTGTCTATCAAGCAATCGAAAACCTTGTCGACGTCCGAAAGTTCGAGGTCCATGGTGGTTGTCACATTTTGTCGAATATATATGGGACGAAGGGAGGTAGTAATGACGTGTTGAAGACCTCTGCCGATGGCAGTTAATGTGGCCGCGCTTGCAGTGGAGTGGTCCAACGCAGTCATCAGCATGCGAGAGGCGGCACGGAGAGCCTGTAAAGTCGCTTGGAGCAAGGCAGGTCCATTCCTGTTTACAGAGACCGCTTCACCAAATGCCCATAGTGAAAGTAGAAATTCACTGTTCCGCGGAATTGCAGCGCCGACATCTATGCCGTGAACGCATCATGACGGTCCTACTTTGAACGAAGTGTAAGGCTCGCTTACGGTTGCACACCCCTTGAAATGTGGTCTCTGGGTCAAGTTGTGAATGTTGCTTGGGCATTATCATGGCATCATTGCTACCTGGGGCCGCTTTCGCCTTGGGTTTTTTTTTCTTGGTATCTGCAGGGGGCGCATCCGGCTTTGCCTGTGGCTTTGATGGAATACCATCCGAGGCTATTTCTGGAAAAGGGTCACCAGTCAGGACAGGAAATTCTTGAAGGTGGCCAATAACGATGAACTTGCTGGTTTTCTGAGCCTCGTAATGTTCTTGGAGCTGCTTAAGATCGCGTTCTAGCCTTAGGGCATATATCCGCCAATAGTAGTCGGTCGTGGGAGGAGTGGGTCCAGATGGAGGAATACTTGCACGCAAGTCGAGGACGTAAGCTAGAGAGAGAAGGAAGTCAAGATAAATTGATGGATCCGTGTCAATGCATACAGGTTACTGAAGCTTCCTTGGGCTTGGATCTGAGGGTTGCAATTGCCTGAATTTTGAGATATTGATCAAAAACATTATGGATGTTTGAACATGACCTACAACCGCTAGCCGCAGGCGATCTGCGTCTGTTAAATGCATCAAATGATCAAGGAGAAATGGTCACACGAAATCAATCCTGAGACGCATCAGGTAACGTCACGCACCACGACCTCACGTTTGCTCGAGTATGTCAAGAATGGTAAGTGCGCATGTCATCGCAGACCGTGACAAATACTTATGTTTTTCGCTAGTTATCGACGGGGTAAAGCCTACTACAAAGTTACGCAAAGTACTACTGCTCAAGTCGATTCAATTATATGCATAGATAAACATGTATCAATGGGTAAGGTCCTCGAGAAAACGAACGAACCGGCAAGTGCCTATTCCATTAAGTAAAACTAATCAATCATATATCTATAAGTTCATTTATTTATTTTTTCCAACAACGGGAGAGCGGTCATCTACCAACGCGTCCAGATCAACAGCGGCTAGGTTGTTTTTCAGCGGTTAGACGAACCATCGTCCCAGGTCAACGGACCCGCAACTCCAGGGAGTCTCCCCGCATCGCGGTGGGGTTGGAACCTCACCACAGGCGACTCTTCCGGACCAGGTCGCAGTGACGCCAGGGGCCTGGAAAGCAATGGTGACCCTGACCCCTTCTTTACCCGAGATCCTTCATTTCGCCTGATGGGTGAATCTTCGATATTGGGATATCGGGTGAGGCCATCGAACGCTCCAAAAGATGCGCCTATATCTTCCATGCTACCGAAGCTTCGATTGAATGAGCTCCGACTGTGGTGTCTTGATGGCGTGTGGAATAATCCACCAACTCGAACCGACCAAGGGTTCGACTTCGGAAATTTGATACCTCTCGAAGGTGTGGTGTTGGGATCGAATGGTGGATCATCATGAGTTGGTAAGGGCTGGTATTCAAAGGGACCAGGTGTGTTGTATAATCTGATGTCATGAGCTGGATTCTGTGGGGTTGATGGCAACCTTGAAGAATCAGAAGAAGATGCTACATCCAAATCTGAGTTTCGTCCTCTGGTTGGAGTTGTTGGAACTCTTGGAGGGTTCCACAAGGGGGAATTGTGGAGTGGTTGATAAAGTGTTGGATCCTGGGTTCGCCGAACTCGGGGTGCTTCATCCGTGGGCACAAATGTTGGCTCTCGGCACAGAGCAGGTAGAGGATCTCGCACTGGTGACGGAGACCTCAATCTTGTTATGCAACTCCGGCAGAACCAGGCATCCTCTTCCCGTCCTAATTCCGCGATGTTGCGAATTCCGATGCACAACAAATGATACCAAGTCTGACAACCATCGCATTGGACAAGTTCCCTTCCATCATCTTTTCCGTTACAGATACAGATGACAGCATCCTCGTCAGCTTCATTGGTCGTATCTCGCTTCCTCCTCTGGTTCCGATACGCGAGTGCCCGGACACTCTTTTTGGCCAAGAGGGCGGCTCGAGCATCGGCTGGGTCACTTGGAAATACACTCTTCTTCTTAGCATATGCTCTTCGAGGATCCTCTGGATGGGCAAGTAAAGGAACCATCTTGCCACGACCCATTCTTACAGGTGCAGGTTTATCCATCTCACCCTCATAGGCAAGGCCCCAGTTTGGAGGAGGGAAGGATCTCCTTTTCCTGGCTCACATCGGCATCCTTGACATCAGGTTCAACGTCCTCTTCGTCGTCCGTATCCCGACTCAAAAACTTCTCAATCCACCTCAAACGCTCGTCCTCTAAAGCCTTCTTAGCTTCGTTGCGCTCCTCCTTCCGAAGCTTCCAAGGGAACTGATCATCTGGCCAGTTAGGTCCTTCGAGCTCCTCAGTGAAATGCATCGACTTGTCCTTTACGGGGGTGAGATCGACACTTTTCCTTTTTCGCTTGCCGCCTCCCCCACGTTTCTTTGAGGGGCTAGATTCCGGAGTTACAACGTTTGACGAGGTGTCTGCACTGGGCAATTCCAACAGCACGCGACCCTTGCCTGCCAGGTCCACGGGGGTGAGTTTAGACCTGGACTTTTTGCTGGAACGGAAGGCCTCCAACCGTTTGCGCTTCTTGAGTTCTTTCTCAGATGGTGGGACTTCTTCCACATGTTCGACAAGGAGTTCTGCGACATTAGACATCCCAGCGGTATTTGATCCGACGAGAGAGAGTGGTTGAGGTTGACGAACCCAGTCATTAGTCCTCTGCAGCAATCCTTAAGCCACCACTGTCACGAAAAGGCTATATTTCTAGATACTCACGTAGCGACCATAACCGCCAGCCATCAAGCTCTCCTCAAAACTCTCTTCTGACGTCTCTTGGAACAACTTGAGCCGCCTGCCTTTACTCGGACTCTCGGTAATGCCAACCGCCGGCCCTCTATTGCGCTCCCTGTCATCGACGAATATCGTTGGTTCTACGTCTGAAAGTGGTCGTTTAGTGCGCTGAAGGTATTCTGGCCTGCGATTTTCAGCTTCCTGAACGTGGGCGAGATGTTCCTGGATGAGGGCCTGTCGAATTCGTTCAATCTCCCCGCCTGCCGCAGACGTTGAAGTTTGAGGAGGCGAAACTGGTGGGGTCGAAGCGTTCATTCTGGCTTGGTGGTGAGGTCGAGAAGGACTGGAGAAGACATCATCCACATCCATCGCCACAGGGCTCGAGGGCGCTGAGTGGACCTGGTTCCTCCTCATATTGCGCTCCTTCACGGGTAGCCCGGTTAAGTAATGAGAAGGAAGGCGAGAAGAATGTTCCGAAACTGCAGACAAGGGAGAAGATATGTAGGGTGAAGGCGCTAAATGGGAAGGCGAAAGGGCAGTGCTGAAAGACTGGTGTATTAGATAAGAACGAAATGAGAATGAAGTAAGTATCTTGCGTACGGGAGCTGGGCATGCGTCGAATTGAGTATCCCTGTGGTGTCATTCATGTTGCAACTGGTCAAAAGCAGCTGTTGGTACGGGAGACCTTAGATAAAATGTGAAGGAAATCGCACCGAATGGAAGGAGCAGCTGAAAAAGCAAGATGCGGTGGTGTCTCTCGTGAGCCATAGGATGGGCTATGAAATACTTATTTCTGAGGATTTGACATTGATGAACCGGGCGATTCACAGACCTTGACTCGGGAGTTATACATTGTTTTGACCCTTGGCTCCTGTTGGGTGTTTCCTCAACGGACCTGTTATGGTCTTAGGTGGAAGAAAACCGTGCAGGCAGAAGACGCTCACTTGATTTGAGAAGCCAGTCTTTGATAAGGAGACGCAGTCGAAGCACCGAGGTGTTGTGGCCTGAGAGAAAAGAGTTGGAACGGTAAAAAAACAAAAACAAAAAAAGTCGAGGGCTCGATGACATACACATTCGGAAGGGGAGAATGAGGGGTATGAGGCAAGTCGCTGACGTAGCGAGAAAGATTGTTCGGACTGTAAAAGTTGGATAAATGAGCACCAAATTGGGACCAAGGTCGGAAAGAATAACGGAGTCTGGCATAAATAGAGGTTAACGCTAACCTTTGTGGAGTGGGGAGGTGGCTATAGGACCTTGTATGAAAGGCTGGGGCAAAGTCGTCTGGCTGGTCCATCCTAAAGGAAGCGAGTGGTGGTTGAAGTTGAATATGAGAAAGAGTTCAGGAAAAGCAGAGAGCCGTGCATACCGTGGGACAGAAGACAATGAAGTCATATCAGAAGAACCTTGAGGCTGTTGGAGAGAAGACTGGGGATGGGACTTTGGCAGCTGAGGGAGATGTGTGTGTTGAGGTGGAAGGGCGAAAGAAATAGGCTTGATTGGTCCGCAAATTGGTTGCACACTCAGAATCAGAATGACCCTGGGCGCTTGCAGTGGACATAAGACGAAGTTGTCCGACTCTGAAAAGAAAAAACTACGAAAACAAAAGAGAGAGAGAAAGCAGGACAGACGGAGTGCAGGGTGTCGCAGGAGGGAGGACCAAGTTGCAGGACAAGGCAAACCCACTCAATGAGATCGAAATGAGTGTATGTCCCAATAGGCGTGGATTACGTAACAGCCATTTGGTCTTCTTCCAACAACAACATGCCTGTCCGTGCACTCGAATTCTACGCAGGAATAGGTCGGGTTCTGGAAATACAGTAATTTACGTCGAATTTTGTTATTTATTCTTTTTCCTTCAAGGCGGCCTTCATCTCGCTTTGCAGCGCAGTTCTGTCCGGGGCTCCGTTGTCCAAGCGTTCGACTGGGATCCCGCAGCTTATCAGGTCTATTGCATCAATCACCCACCGAAAGTAATAGAAAAGGTTCCCAGTCTTCCGTCCTCCCTATGACCCGTCCATTGATGTCCGGCCTTTTTCCAGCAAGATATCTCCAAGCTCTCAGCAGCACAACTTGCCTCTTACAATGCGGATCTCTGGCTTCTATCTCCTGCGTGCCAACCTTACACAGTTCTCAACTCAAATGCAAGGGGCGCCGCTGATCCCCGTGCCCATTCCTTCTTGCACCTCATCCAAGATGTGCTGCAAGAATTGGCGGAAATGAATTCTTTGCCATCCAGGCTTCTCGTGGAAAATGTAGCCGGTTTCGAGGTGCGGAACATCCCCCTTTTGTTCGACAATCTTCTGAGTTTCCGCTCTCCATCCTCAAGACTTCGATCACTCGTCAGATGCTTGTATCCGCTATGCGGTCGCTTGGATACAATACCGTTGAACTCCTCTTAACTCCACTGCAGTTTGGCGTTCCAAACTCACGTCTGAGATACTATTTTTTGGCCAAGAAAAAACCCCTGAACCTCCCGCACATAACAAAAGAAGATATGGATCGTATATGGAGACATATACCGGGACGGGGCATTAGTTGGATTGACGATCGCTCTGGATGGGCCGAGAAATCCGATCCTTACGTTTCCAGCCTGGCTTCTTACTTGGATAGCACTGACGAAACATCCGATTACACAATATCCGACAAGGTTCTCTTCAAATGGGGTTGTCTTTTTGACATCGTATGTCCCTCTTCTCGCCGATCTTGTTGCTTCACCAGAGGTAACCGTCGCTCCCCCCCCCCTGCTCTCCAAACGTTTCTCATTCCTCAACCCAAGGGTACACACAACTCGTCGAGGGTTCTGGGTCTATCCTACAGATGAACGAAGCGCTTGACGTACGTGTTGTATCTATGTCTCCACTCACTTGCCAACAATTTTGGTCAGACTGCGTCTGTTTTCAACCAATTTATTGCCGCTCGTCCTGAAGGCCAAGACGCTGTGAGAATCTTAGACCCACTCCATTTGCGGTATTTTTCTCCAAACGAGCTCCTCAGGATCTTTGGTTTCAACCCCCGTACCGACTCCCACGAACCCTCCAATTTTAAGTGGCCAGATACGAAACTTGTCAGCGTCCGGTCGCGTTACAAGCTAATTGGAAACAGCGTCAATGTAACCGTTGTTCAGGCTTTGATAGAGTATCTATTCAGCGAATAACTATCTCTTGAGCTTCCTCAGACGATTGGAATCACGCCAGTGGTGAGATCTTGAGAGTATGAGCGATCCGGCGTAAGACTTGTCCGACTAGCCGGACCAAGTGCTTCTGGTATTCACAGGCGGACACCCTACCTCACGCTACCCCACCCTGCCCACACTTTCTTCCCTCCTCCTCCTCTACTCCCCCTAACATCAACGTCTACAATATGGGCAGCGGCAGAAGGACATTCCTAATTGGTGCGGGATGCACTGCGTTTATCAAAGTCAGTCGAACCCTCGAAGTAGGGGGAAATCACTCACATAATTTCGTTAGCCCAGGGGAAAGCGTACGACTGAGGATGTATGTTCTTGCCAAGTGCTATGGAACCCTAACCCAACAATGTGCATTAGATGGGCCTTGAGGCCGCTACGAAAGCTCTGTTAGACGCCGGTATGCCTATCCGATAACAGACTCCGGCTGTTCGTTAACGTTATCCATAAACTTAAAGGGATTACCTACGACACAATCGAAAATGCGTTCGTAGGCTACTGCTACGGCGACTCTACGGGTGGACAAGTACGTTTAACTTTCTGCCACCTCACATTATGTTTTCTAAGTACTCCAAACAAGCGAGCACTCTACAACCTCGGACTGACCCACATTCCCATTGTCAATGTCAATAACAACTGCTCGACTGGATCTGCCGCGCTCTTCCAGGCCGGCAATGCCGTCAAGTACGGCCAAGTCGAGTGTTCCCTGGCTCTTGGATTTGAGCGTATGAAGCCAGGCAGTCTTGGTACTAACTTCCCGGACCGAGCTCCCCCGACCACCCTTATTTACAAACGCTCATTCGAGCTTGAGGAGGAGTTTGGCGAGAATCATGGTCCGGGCGCACCTAGGATGTTTGATAATGGTGCGAAGGAGTATTTCCAGAAGTATGGTGGTGGTGTGGATCATTTGGCTATGATTGGTGAGCCCCAGGTTGTGAAAACACAGCGAGGATTTACTTACAAATTGATGCTGTAAAGCATCGAAGAATCACAAGCATTCCGTCAATAACCCATACTCGCAATTCCGGGATGGCTGGAGCGTAGAGCAGGTCAAGGCCGCTCCTAAGATCACCAATCAGCTCACTAAGTTCATGTGTAGCCCCACGTCTGTATGTTTCCCAACTAACTCCAAACAACTGCAAGTGCTCACCCAGTGAGTGCAGGATGGCGCCGCTGCTTGTGTCGTTGCTTCGGAAGACTTTGTGCATAAACACAAGCTCGAAAATCAAGCTATTGAAATCGTTGCCATGCACTTGACCACCGACGGTGTTGGTACATTCGAGGGTCGCAGCCCCATGGACGTCGTCGGGTACAGCATGACTAAGGCCTGTGCCGACAAGGTGTTTACAGATGCTGGATTTGGTCCCCGTGAAGGTAGAGATCAGGTTGGTGTTGTCGAACTTCACGACTGTTTCGCGGCCAACGAGGTATGTGCTATGCGGAAGCGCATCCCTTCTGACTAGTTGCTGATGATTTTGGGTAGCTTATCACGTATCCTGCCCTTGGGCTGTGCAAGGAAGACGAAGCGTGTAAACTCGTCGAACGAGGCGACAACACTGTGCGCTGCCTTTCCTCTTTTTTTCTAACGCGCATCTCCCTAACCTCGTTCACTGTGGCTTTTAGTATGGCGGCAAATATGTCGTAAACCCCAGCGGAGGTCTCGAAGCCAAAGGCCATCCCTTGGGTGCAACGGGTCTTGGAATGCACTTCTACATCATGATGCAACTCCGCGGCTGGGCGGGGCCAATGCAAGCACCTGGACTCTTTGATACCCCTGATCCGCGAGGCAAATACGGTTTGGTCCACAATGTCGGGCTTGGAGGTGCCGTCGTTATTTCCCTCTTGCGGCGACCTGATTTTTATAAACCCGGTGGACCGGATGGAAGGACAAGGTGAGCATCAACTTTGTGGTGCCCCCCCTGCTTGCTTCGCCTTCGGCGACGCTGGCATAGTTGGGTTCGACATCCTGACTCTGCCCTTTATAATGTGCTTCTTATTTCCGGACGTGATACATGAGGCTCACTGATTTTTCCCCTTCTAGACTGGGCTATAATCATGCTTGTGAATGCAAACCTATCACTATGGTCGATGTAGATAAAGTCAAATCGAAGAACGCCTCTCAGTATGTTCTCCAACACGCGAAGCTCTAACGCCTGTAAATATGAGCTGTACGTAGGAGGGTTGTGGGTCACAAATGTATTAGTGATAATTATGACTTCTTTCGCCAAAATATGGCTCGGATTTTTTATGTGTAATTGAAGTGGAATGTTTGGTAGCTGTGTAGCACCACTATTTCTCTTGATTCCTGAGTATGCTGCCATGACCCTGATAGAACGGGTGACTCACACAGGCCTCACACCCAAGTTCACTCAAGGATTCTGGGCACCCGGGGGTCCTGAAATAAATTGAAAGTGGATACTGGTAAGTACTCTTAACCAGCACCTTCATTGCTTCAGAGGTCCATGGCGCGGAGCGAAATCAGGCAGCATTTTGTGGGGAGAGAGCATTTTGCGTGGCATCAGCAAAAGGTCATACGACTTGCCTGTCTTGAGAGCTTGAATGGCTTGCTCTGAAAATTTCATGAACAGTCCCAAGACAAACCAAACCCACAAGTCAAACAAGGTATTCAAGACATAAGTTAAGGCTTTGAAAATTATATTTTTGGACTTAAAAACCTTAATAAACATGATTTAAAAAATGACCAAGGCTCAACAAGTCACTGTCCAAGACAAGTACTTGCCTTGAGTGACTTGAAAAAAAAAAGCCTTAAAAATGTCTTGAACTGTCTTGAACAAGACGCCAAGACACCCAAGTCACACCCAAGTCACACCCAAGTCAAGAAACCTTTTCCTGATGTGGGGGATATGGTCGGTCTCCCGTCCCCCCCCCCACCAGTTAATTTTGCAGTGATTTTCTTTACCTCCAGCACACATATCCAAATGTTAGAGGAGCAGAATTCAAAATCCTTTCCTCCAGCTGCTTGAGGCTGTAGAGGTTGTAGTACATTGAAAAGGATTTTGAGAAAACTCGGGGAAGATACACATAAGGGACATTTGTCCGAACTCATCAACTAAGATATCCGTATCTCATCAAAAAATATATTGTAAGACCTGATGACCGGGGAGCAAGGGCAACCTCAGTGGACTCAGTTACCTCCGGTCCAGCTGAAGCATAACGTATCAGCATGATGTTCGTGTGCTAAGAGATAGTGAAAAACGTACACGGCGGGGCCAGGGACAGGGTAAGCCTAGCGCCGATACATTAGTACGAAGAAACTAAGATGGTTGGACATTACTTACGCCGGTGTCTGTGAAGGAGATTATCAAGATGGTTTTCGGGCAGGTAGCGAAGGGTGAAACTTACTAGTATAAACATCGAATACAATTCCTGGGGTGGTAGGCGTATAGGCACCAGGGAAAGACACAAACGACGTGGGGAAGGCGGTTCCAGAACCGGTGACTTGTACTTGGATACAACTAGGGTAGATTTGGACACCGGGGTATTGCCAGGCAGCGTGAAGGGCGAGGCTATTGGACGTGGATCAACTTGGTCAATTTTTGGTAGCCGGGTAACAAACGCACATTTCGTGGCGAATGATGTATTGACCAGGCCGCAAGTTCCTGGGAATGGTAAAGGTGTAAATGCCATTGTTAGCAACAAGAGTATCAGCGGCAGCCCATTTGCCAGAGGAATCTTTTCCCATTTGGTGAATCTTGAACCATACAGCACTGTTTATGACTCAAGTTAGTTATACCGCTCAGAAGGAGAACGTGAGCACACACGAAGTTCCAGGATTCCACTTCGTGATATCAGACGGCGCCCGAGCCATGTAGGTAATCATGGGCCCCTTGTGACTGTCGGGCCAGAGAGTCCAATTTAACTTGACCTGGGAGCCGGCAGCAACAGTGCCAAGGATGGGAGCGGGGGCAGAGCCGACCACGCCACCAGCCGACCACCCGTTACACTGAACACTACATTAAATCAATACACCATCGTAGTGAGAGTTCATGGAAAATTCCGCCGTACTCGATGAGAGAGACATCTTCGACCGGACCGTTTCCAGGAATCTTGCGGATGATACGTTGAGGAGGGGTTGGGTAGTATCTATGTCCGGTGTAATTACTCTGGAAGGCGAAGCTGAAATCGATGAACTTACGGGTCAGAGTAGGGTAGATAGCCGGTGTATTTCGTGGAACCCAACGTTACTTCCTGGACGTAGCCGTGAGCGTCAACGCGGGAGACGAGACCAAAGAGAGCAAAAGCAGCAGCACAAGCAAGTTTGAACATCTTTGAAGGCGGAATGTTTGGAGGTAACTCGGCTGGATTGCCTGGCTTAAATAGTCGGACACCCTAAAGCCAAGGAAGACCGTGCATCTCATCCGCCGGTCCGTTGAAATTGGAGACTCGGATGCCATGAGGTGCGCCACTGAGAGGTCAGGAGACACAGTATGCGATTCTATGTCAAGATTTACCGGATGATACAAGTAGAAGAACAGCTTTTGCCGTGGAATAACCGGTGAGATCCTGCCTCCAGCGAAGGATAGTCGAGGGTTATAGTTTATTTAACGCTAAGTTGTGTCGGGTTGTCAACGGTGTAAGGAATGACGGCCGTGAAGAATCACCATTGGACTCTGGTCAGCAATTGGGAAGGCGGGGGTCAGCGGTAAAACTCGGAAAATGTTTGGAAGGTTGAAAGCCAAGAGAAAGTTGGACGCGTTTGATTGAATCAAATCAACAAATCGCGGTTGTAAAGTGTTGCACCGATAAGTTGAGGTGACAACGGTTGTAAACGATTAGTGTCGAGAAGTGCCCGTCCTGCAATATTTCACCGCAAGAATTAAGTTCCTAAACGCAAGAAGGCACACCAGCGGACTTCTTCAAATTGCGAAGCTGCAGCACTAGGCTATGGTGCAAAGAATTCAAAACCATTCAGTTTAGCGACGGGTACGGATGGTTCCCAAAATTTGAATAGTAATGGAAGTTCCCCAAATCATCCATCATGCATCTAGTTTGTGTCTTTGCAGAGTCAACCCTACACACAAGAAGGGAGGTCTATTTCCCCGCTTCTCCCCGCTTTCGGGACCGGCTAAACGCTGACATGTGTGTGTCACGTATCCAATTCCTGAGTCGTGCACCGACTCCTCAAGTGCAGATGGGGAGACTCGTGACAGTCGGCAGTACTGGGATTGGATGGTGCAGATATATTTTCGTTCGTCGGGCCGTAGAGTTAAGAGGAGAAGGAGAAGACGAGCTTTGGAGAGGACGGAGTGGAACTATCCCGTAGTAATGGTAACAACTCGTGCCCAGGGAACGGGATTGTAGACGCATTGCCGATGGGGTGTCAGACAGGATAGGCACTTGAAAAAAGATAATTAGAATGATTCGTTGATTGCGGATGGGGGAAAGCGGAAATGAGGCGGCGGGCTCTGAAACGAAGCATAAGATGCGAGATTGCAGCCGGGGTCCTCAAGGCCCTTCGTTGGAACTGAGGGTCAAGAGAAATACAAGAGATGAATGCGATGGATACTGAAGACTTTTGATGGTTGTGTAGTTTCTTTGGTGATGCAAGGGCAGCACACGATATAGTGCAGGATGGGGCTGCCGGCAAGAGCTTAAAGGGTGGAGCAATTTTGATATGCAAGTAATTAAGCGGAGGGGAAAAGTGCAAGGCCACATGACTAACTTATGAATTGACGTCATAACGCGTGACCCGACCTGCGTTGACCCGGCAGGGTCGATGTCATCGAGGTTGAGAGAGTATTTGAGGTAAGTGCATCTCACCTGGTATGGCAAGGCGTCACAGAAAGCGTTCAATGCGCAAAGGAACTTTCGATCCGGAGGACAAGACTCGGGTCAGGCACTCTCGCATTGGCGTATGGGACCTCTATGAAGAAATCACTCCTCGTCTCGGTTTCGTTGGATGGCCAACTTTCCAACCCCTCTTCGACGTTATTGAAAACGTTCCCTATGTCTGGCGTATGATTGTTGATGTCGCGTCGATACGCGCATGCAATGTGCTACTGCTTGCGTATCTAATTGTGGAGCTCGCAGCCTCTCTTCTTCCCGCCCTCTCGCTATGGTTGGTTCCCTCACTCTTATTATTTCCGCGCACGGCTCACGCACAGTTCAGGTATTCAGGTCAACTTCTTGAAATTGTGAGTTGGCTTTTCTCCATCGAGCGTGATCTAACTAGTCTTAAGGTCCAAACGGCTGTTGAACACCGAACTGTGGACAAATCAGTTCTCTTCCAGGTCGCCTGTGGCCGCTTCTTATGTTCCCTCATCACGCGTATATTGCGGTATGCGAAGCAGCGCCTCGCAGTACCTCTTAATATTCGTATCAAACAATACTATTCTGTCCATATGTTCCACGCCATGGCTCGCCTTGATCTCCCGACATTCGACAGCCCAAAAGTTCAGCGGCAGCTAGAATCATCCTTCCCACCAAGCTCTCGTTCCAGCATTGCATGGGATACGGTCACCATGATTTTTCATATCACATCCACTGTCGTACAGCTGGTCTCTCAGCTGTCCGTCCTCGTACGCGTTCTCGGAGGTCAAAGAGATGGCCCTCTCTTGGCATTGCTCAGCTTCTCTGAGGCTTTGTTCCAGCGGGGTGCCATTCGAGAGCCTTTCTTTCATAGAGGAGGTAAAATTTCGCTCAAGTTGGACCTTTCTGTCCTCTGATCTATCCAACCAGTTTGGGCTGCAACTACCCGAGACGTTGATTACATCCGTGGTGAAGGATTGAAGAGAGTTGTCAATGACCCTGAACATCGCAAGGAAATTACAGCAGGTGGAATGTGGCCATATCTCCTTCAAGGTAAGTGGTATCGTAACTTACAACCCCGACATTCGCTAAGCCTTAACCAGAGTATAAGCTTGGTGTTGAACGTATCAAAGATCGCGCTGGGGATTTCTGGGCAGCAGCGGCCATTAACAGAACCAAAGAACGTTTGGGTATCGTGAGTCTCCTGCAAGATCCGTTTAAAGAACTTCCCCAGGTGTGTCGTAGGTCCTTGCATTCTCACTGCTCCTCCATATACTTACTTTATGACAGATTGTGTTTACTCTTCGTGCTATCCAATACCCTGCATTTATCCCAATCTCATTAGCCTCCCTGAATCTGATCACGCAGACAACCCAATCCTTCACCTTCACTTTGTGGAGTCTCTTCTCCGAGACCGATTCTTTTGCAGACAAACTGACAACGGTTCGTCGATTGTACGAAGTTACCGAAATTAAAAACGAGGTTGCGGATGGAAACGTACCTTTCCCAGAAGACTCGGCGAGTCTTAAACTCGGTGTTGCCGTTGAGTTTAGGTATGCTTGGTAAAAAAAATTTAAGTCAACATCCCACGCTCACTTTCCCCCACAAACAGGAATGTTAGTTTCAAATACACGGGGTGTGAAGAATGGGCCCTCAGGCACGTTTCTTTTAAGATAGAGAGAGGTCAATTATGTGTATGGTGTTTCCGTTCATCCTTGGGGGGCGCCTAAACAGGAATTTCGAATCCAGGTCATTGTTGGAGCCAACGGGAGTGGAAAGAGTACGATTCTCAAACTGATCTCTCGCCTTTATGACCCTGCAGAAGGAGAGATCCTGGTTGATGGACGTGATATTCGTCAGCTTCGGCTTCAAGATCTCCGACAGGCAACGTCAGTTCTATTCCAAGATTATACCCACTTCCCTCTCTCGGTATGCTACACCTGTCCTCTCCCACAGGGCCAGTTAACGCTGAGTGATCACCAGATTGCAGATAATATCGGCCTAGGTGCACCCGTTGCACCACATGCGACTAATGCGGGATATATTCAAGAGGCAGCGCGATTGGGAGGTGCAGGGGCCTTTGTCGAAAAGCTACCCGAAGGATACCAGACATATTTGGAACGACCAGTTACAGACTACTACTCTGGACTGCCAGAAGGGACAACAAGGTATTCTAAATCCAATTCTTTTTACAGTCTCCCCCCAGCTAAACGGGTTCAGTATTTTCGGCCGAGTTGTGGACTACGGGGCTGTCAAACTTGCAGTGGAAAGTGCCGGGGGTCCAGGAAGGGGGGTGTCCGGTGGACAGGCCCAAAGGATCGCCTTGTAAGCTATGCCAGTCGTTCTGTAGGGGACGATACTTGGTCTCATATTTTGAGGGCGCAGATCAAGAACCTTCATGAGGTCCGTCGTAGCAGACAGAGAAAGTGATAATTCCGGTGTCGGGCTACTTCTCTTCGACGAACCCTCCGCGAGTCTGGACCCCACGGCCGAACATGGTGAATATCTCCTTTTGCGCTTGAGGTCGGTCGAGACTTACAGGTTGCTTTAGATTTGTTCGAGCGCCTACGCCACTTAAGGGGCAGTAAAACCATGGTCTTTTCGTCTCATCGGTTTGGTAACTTGACGAGGCATGCGGACCTTGTTCTGTAAGTTTTATAATTCCCAACCAGAACAATAGCTGAAGAATCCCATTTCCAGGTTTATGAATGAATCTACTATTGTTGAGGAAGGGACGCATGACGAACTCATCAAAAAAGATGGGAATTACGCAAAAATTTGGATGCTACAGGCTCGAGCTTTCCTCTAGCTTGTGCAAATAGCTGAAAATTTAGGGCACCGAATTGCCATGGCCACTGGTCGGTCATTCCAGTTCCTGTTTTTCGCTGCTGGCGCGAGCTGTGACCCTCGGGCTTCCATGAAAGCCGTATCATCGTTTCCACGACTAGTCATATGCCTCACGGTCAGGCACACCCCAGGACGTGAATTCAAGGTGTAGACTTGGAGCAACGTTCCTTCCTTGGTATATCTCTCCTCGCAGCTTTGATACTACGTTTGCTACTTTTATGATATACCGTGCATTTATATACTCCACCAATGCCGAAGCGCTCAGTTTCCTCCAGATCTCACGTAGGCCCATCTCAAGCCGAATCCAATATTCAGTTTGCAGCTTAATGTTCTAGTCGTCCCCATCACTTCCACCTACATTCGTAGCCGCTCCCGGGAACGCTCAATATTCCTATTCACTTACTCCTGCGACACAGGCAGCAAGGCGTAGAGTCTTCTATCACCTGGGCAACGGGGCCCGACCTAGATCCAAGCCAATTCTTTGGTCCTGGCAATGGTGTCCCCAAAATTTCAACGCTTCAACATCCGGTACAAACAGGATTCCCCCTCGTTTCCACTGGATAGGCTGTTTGCATGGCCAAGCAAAGATATCCCAGTCTCCCCCTTGTGTTAAATAATGCGGGTCATCATATCGCGGTGGTGGTTCACGTGCGTCCGTCTACCCATACTTCTGACTTCGCAAGTCTGGAGCCATAGGATATTGTTGTCCACTGTCCGGAAAGTATTCTCTAAGATATATCACCACCTGTAAGGCAACAAGGCGACATCTATCGAGAATTCTCCTACTGACCTATCGGCGTTGGGTAGGACGCAACTCGAGCTCCAGTCTACATGGAAAACCTGGATAGAATATCGTGACTGCCAAGCCAACGTTCTAGAATACGCAATTACCCTCCCGTCGGTCACCGGTTACCGGTCAAGGATTTGTTGCCAGAACTTGTTGGGGGGAAGAACGTTGCGCTCGCCTTTTGTATCTGAGCTGTTCTGCATCGATTGCTGCGAAGAAATGACCAATACAAATTTAGTACAGTCTATGTCTAGCAGATGAGACCCTGAGAAGTGAATTTGTGTTGTCCCTGAACGAGTTTTGAGGCTCTCTAGTGCTCTCTACCACTCGCCTTCAACTGTCCTTCACGACCGGCGTTGGTCGGGGACGAGATAATTACCTGGCGCGTACATCTTAGCGACGACAAGACACCCACAGTTCCTCGTGGACTTGTTTCTGCCGTAAGGCGACTTCCGTCTTCAACTTGCAGCTACTGCCGTTCCCTGAGCAGAATAATCAATGCTCCGCCCAATTTCAAAAATATCCACAGTTTCAACACCGACGAAGCGGATTTCAAGGAGTTTCAGCCGTTCCTCGTTGGATGGACAGGTTTTCAAACAAAAGCCAGTGGCCCCCGTTAATGTACCATCATCAAGGCCCCTTCAACAACGACAGAAGTTGGAAAAGGGGTACAACTACGTTCCGAGAGAGCGGGATTTGGATGATGGACATCCTCAAAAGCGTGTGTATACTCAGTCTAGGTGAATCCACCCATTGATTCATGTCATTCATCTAGTCAAGAGGAATGAAGTAGGTGTGCAGCTTCTCTCGCGTCAATTACACGACCAGGTCTTCCGCAATGTCTCCTTTCCGACGCCTCCCCCCTCTTACGTTCAAATTGCGAAAGAGCACTTAGAAATGCACAATCTTGACCCTGCACAGGGCTCCTTGCTGCCAGATGTCGGCTTCCGTCTACCTCCTCTTCAAGGTGCCAACCTTGATGAGCACTTCTATCGTCTGGGTTCGCACGTTGCAGAACCATGGCTACGTCAGGCCAAATTATTTTCTTCCATTGAACTCCCTCCAAAACCAGAATACTGGGAAATTCGAAGTGGGTGGACAAAGTATACCTATATGCCTGATGGAGCGAGCTACAGCGAGCCGGTGGTTTTCCCAATGCACGACGGGCGACCCGAAGAAATGTTTGCGTTTGATGTGGAGACAATGCCAAAGAATCATCCTTACGCTATCATGGCATGTGCAGCGTCTTCTAATGCGTGGTATTCGTGGATTTCGCCCTGGTTGCTCGAAGAAACAGATGACCCTAAACAGCTGATTCCGCTGGGCGGTTCAAATGTGCCACGCATTGTGGTTGGTCATAATGTGTCGTATGACCGGGCTCGTGTTCTGGAGGAGTACAATGTTGAAGGAACGGCAACTCGGTATCTTGATACTATGGCGCTTCATGTTGCTGTAACTGGAATATCTTCCCATCAGCGACCAGAGTGGATGAAATACCGCAAGTCGAAGGAGAAACAGTTGCAGCAACAAGACGAAGCTATTGAGGTTATGTACGACCTTATTCGTCAAGTTGAAGAACGAGAGAAAGAAGAGGGGGACTCAATGAAGAAGGAGGAGATGCGGCGCGTCAGAGAGGAGATGACGGAAAGTGTCAATCGGATGTCGGAGGATATGGACGAGATAGTGAACGAAGATAATGAGGCCGCTGAGGAGAAAAGATGGGAGGACCTGACGTCAGCCAATTCGCTCAAGGATGTGGCAAAACTTCATTGTGGTATTTTGATGAACAAGGAGATCCGGAATGACTTCATGACTTTAACACCTCAGGATGTCCGAGATAACATTCATGACTATCTCGATTACTGCTGTTCGGATGTCGACATCACTCATCGCGTATTTGCCGTCGTTCTCCCTGCCTTCCTCAAAGCTTGTCCCCACCCTGTATCGTTTGCGGGTGTCCTGGAGATGGGCTCGGGTTTCCTAACTGTAAACCAAGAATGGGAGCGTTACTTAGGAAAAGCCGAAGGTGTTTACAGGCAGATGGAAGAAGGCATTAAACAGAAGCTAAAGGGGATGGCGGAAGATGCGCGCCAATTGGCGGGCGAACCGGAAAAATGGCAACAAGATCCATGGCTGAATCAGTTGGATTGGACACCAAAGGTGGCGAGCAAATCCCGAGGAATAATTAGCCACTCGCAGGTGTGTGCATCCATCTACTTTATGTTGTTCCTACTGATCATTATGCCAGTCCACAGAATTAGAACCTCCTCCATCGCAAGCCCAGTCGTCGTTGTCTGGGCGGCCCGCTTGGTATCTGGGTATTCACTCCGACCCCCTGGGTCAGAAGGCTCTGGAGCGCGTACTCCCGTATCTGCTCAAGTTGTCCTATGACGGGTTCCCTGTCAGTTATAACAACAAGGACAAATGGCATTATCTCAACGGAACGGGAGAACTCTGTCGATTTGGTAGCGCCACTAAACAACGGGCTACACAACTGTTCTCATCTCGTCATGCATTGACGTGGATCAAAGATGGTCGGTTGTCGTCCACCGATACCGAGCTAGTTGAACAGATTTCCCGGGGTATCAAGACACACGACGTGGAAGAGAAAACAAGAAACCTTGCAGAAAGGGTTCTTCGAGATTCCAATTCCCAAGAGGACCCTTGGTTGTCGCATTTGGATTGGCGTGTCCTTACAGAGGGCGAGGAGGCAACACCCGAACGCAAACGGACACACAAATCCAAACCTATTAAACCACCACCCGTGCATTGGCCCAAATGGTACTGGGAGGCCGCGAAACCTAAAAAAGGGATGCCTCCTGGCACACTTGATATCACAGTTCGCAATCGCATCGCTCCTCTCCTACTGCGGTTGTCCTGGCTAGGATGGCCATTATTCTATTCTCGTGAACACGGTTGGACTTACCGCATCCCTCCAGGCGGGCAACATACTACCCGTTCCCAGCCGCTTTCTTTCTATGATGACGCTGATAGTGCGCTAGGTGACATGACACTGCATGGCAGGTATCAGTTCTACAAACTCCCGCACAAGGATGGTGAGAAGGCAAATGTGGGAAGCCCCCTCGGAAAGACGTTCATCAAGTATGCACAGGATGGAACGCTACAAAGTCCTGGAGATGAAGCCAAAGAGGCTCTTGATATGAACGCGCAGTGCAGTTATTGGATTAGTGCGCGAGACCGCATTATGAACCAACTGGTCATTTGGCAAACTAATGCCAGGAATCTTGGTTTTACCACTCAGCCAAACGAGGAGAACAAGTGGGGTATCATTTTGCCTCAAGTCATCACGATGGGTGCCGTCACACGACGAGCTATTGAGAAAACGTGGTTAACAGCCAGCAATGCAAAAAAGAATCGTGTTGGGTCGGAACTCAAAGCCATGGTCCGCGCACCGGAGGGTTATGCGATCGTTGGGGCGGATGTGGACTCGGAGGAATTGTGGATCTCAAGTTGCATGGGGGATGCCCAGTTCGGATTACACGGTGCGACTGCTCTCGGGTGGATGACGCTCGAGGGTACCAAAGCCGCGGGAACCGATTTGCACTCGAAGACCGCTAGTATTCTTGGGATCTCGCGTGATGCTGCCAAAGTTTTCAACTATTCCCGTATCTACGGTGCAGGGCAAAGGCACGCCCAACTTCTGCTCTTACAGTCCAATCCTTCAATGGAACCTGAGCAAGCGCAAAAATTAGCACAGAACCTCTATGCATCAACCAAAGGCAAGAATACCCATCGCTCCGATATATTCGAGCGTAAATTTTGGTTTGGTGGATCCGAGAGCTACGTGTTTAACAAGCTCGAGGAAATTGCCCTCTCAGATAACCCACAAACACCAGCGCTGGGTTGTGGTATTACACACGCCCTATCAAAGAAACACCTTCCGAAAACTTTCGGCTCGGATTACATGACATCGCGTATCAACTGGGTTGTTCAATCCTCCGGTGTTGACTATCTCCACCTCCTCATTGTTTCTATGCAACACCTTATCAAGAAATATAATATCCACGCTCGATACCTTATCTCGGTGCATGACGAACTACGGTACCTCGTCAAGGAGGAAGACAAGTATCGTGCCGCACTTGCTCTCCAAATTGCGAATCTATGGACGCGTAGTGTATTCGCGTACAAGCTCGGTATGGACGACCTACCCCAGGGCGTCGCGTTCTTCTCGGCAGTAGATGTCGATCGCGTCCTGCGCAAAGAAGTCGATATGACATGTGTTACACCCTCGCAACCGGAGCCCATCCCACCCGGTGAAAGTCTAGACATTATCAGAGTGCTAGAAAAGACGAATGGGGGGACTCTAATGCCCGATGGGAGTCCCATGTCTACTGAACAACCGAAATTAGAGGAATACAAAGGTCACTTGGATGGGTATGCCCAGCCGAACTACCTTATCCACCGGTCGAAGAGTGCAGCCTTTCTGAGAGCGCAAGCCACAACCGATTTCGCGGAGGTCAAAGGGCTGGCGCAAAACGCCTATGGAAAGAAGTTTAATGGTGAAATTCCGAAGCCAAGGAGGAAGAAAACACCCTTGGGAAACGGGGATATCGATTGGTCGGAGATGGTGGAGAGGTTGTTGAAGAGGACGTGAAGCTTTTCATTTCCATTTTTGAACCTTTTTTCATTGCCTGCGTTAAGCTGTTCCCTTCGTTTCCGCACCCCTTCATTTGGCATTTGAACACTTTGGCTTAACTTATTGTGTACCATCGTTATACTTTGTATAGTGCAGTAGTAAATGTAATAATCCCCCATCAGAATGGAATCTGTTATTCGTTCGTCCGCCTGATTGCAGATGTCATTACACCAAGCACATTAAACGGTCGTCTAATCTTGAGTTGGGACATAAGGTTCGACAAGCATCTTGCTGAACTCTTTGAGTTTCTCTGGACCCCGCACTTCTTCAGTCAGAAGGGGGAGCAGAATGATATGGAAGAATTCGTCATAAAGTTCGTGTGCTTCGTTGAGGTATTTCTGCTGCATCTTGTGACGGACACTACAGTGTTCGCAATTTGAGCCTGAGACGATGAGGTCATTTGGGAGCTGCAAGGTGAGACACGACCTTACTCTTCTTGGGGAACAGAAGCTGGTTTACAACTATATTGTGGGTGTCAATTTCATATGTGGTCAGTTCTTGAACCAGACGCTCTGTTTCGTAGAGAGACAAGAATTCGGATATGCAAACGCAGACGAATGTCGTTTTTTCCTTGAGAGTGACGTGAGCACAGGCCGAGGTAATATAATACTTGCAGACATACGGGGTCCTTAAATTGAGTGTTGACTTCTGTGATGATGGATCGCATAGATTCAAGCTTAGCGAACATGTCTTCTTGGGAACCACTGTCACCGCCCATCATAGAGGACATCTAACTAGGATTAACGATAGCGCGGAGCAGCAAGATCAAGAGTCGGGACATACCTGATTGATCATAGGACCAAAGCGTGAACCAAGGCTGCTCAACTTGCCTAATGCCTTCTCTAGAACAGCAGGGAACGACAAGAAACGGAGGGTGTGGCCAGTAGGAGCGGTATCAAACACAATGACATCGTATTCCATCGACTTGACATGTCTACAGAGAAAATCAGTTTCTTTCCTCACGATACCTGGGGCAGAATGGCGAGATACTTCATGATTTCCGCGAAGCCCATGGCTTCATCAACACCAGGAATAGCGAAAGCAAGGTCTTGCATCATGGAACCCATCATGCCATTCTGGTCGGCTGGAAGACCAATGAGTAGACCTATGTTTCCGGGGTAGTGAAACACACACAGTTTTCAACCATCTCTTGGATCGCGCTCGTTGGGTCAATTTCCATTGCGTGTAAGTTGTCAAAACCATTGACTTTCGTCGCATCTTTTCCAAACTTCTGGCCGAAGGCATCTGACAAGTTGTGTGCCGGATCAGTGGACTGGGCGAGAGGGAAGTGGAGGTATCAGCTCCAGAACATGACATCCGGACGTTACACGCACGATTAGTAGCACGGACTTCCTGACTTTTGCGAGTTGGATGGCAAGCGAACATGACGTCGTAGTTTTCCCTAATTACAAGGGCAAGTGAGCAGTTGATGATGTATCAACGTTGTTCTGGCCTGACCTACACCGCCCTTGCCACCTTTTGTGGACGGATATTCAGTCAATAAGCACAGTTAAGTAGTAGAGAGTGCATACCACAGAATATCCATCTGAGAGTGGTTTGGTCAATGATGTTCTGCAGAGTAGGCGGAAGAAGTTCGCTACTAGCCATACTAGCCATGGGATTGGTGGAAGATGAAGCAAGAGACTCGCTAGTCACCGGCACCCTTCTTTGACTATGGCCACCATCCACTTCCACGGTAATTCCTTTCTATTCACTCTCGCTCTGTTATTAATTCCTCGTAGCCCTGCAGCTGGCCAACCAGCAGCGTAATGCGTATGGCTTGCGATACAATGACTACACAAGATATAGGTAATTACCCAACCACTTAATATCACCAATAGGTGATGATGTGCCACCAGGAAGCATTGTACCAACCGCACGCACCGCCTACGTTCCACGCTCAAAATGACACATGGAAAGGGGCGTGAATTCAAAAAATTGCCTCCCATTATTCCGGAGATAATAAAGGAGAGACAGTGAGCACGATCTGACGTTGGTCGGTGGTCATTCATTTGACTATCTTCGTAGCCTGGAACTACTCCTCTTTGAGGCAGAACGCGCGTGGTCCTACTCCCAAGACCTTATCAACCAATCCCTTCTCCCAGCTAACAAAGATCGCACGAGCATACTGCGCCATTCAGCAACAGGACGTTTCCGCCGTGCGGTGCACTGGTCCACCCAACTATTGTCCCACTGTCAAGTCCTTTACGCCAATTCTCGCCTCTCTGCTGAGGGATTCCTTGAGGCGACAATATACACCATCACTATCAATGGGCGCTTCTTTCGTTACAGAGAAGAGTTTGAGGATGCAGTCGTCCAGCTCAGTGTGGCCCGCTCCTTGCTCGACGAACTAGCTGCTGCAGCACAAACAAGCAGGGATCAAGCCCTTGCTGTCCTCTTCGCTGACGAGATTGGCCCGGAGATACGCTATTGCGCTCATGAACTCGGGCGAAACAGGTCCTATGATGTCGATAGCATCGTCGCCGAACTCGCACCTAAATTCCGTAACGCAATTGTCGAAAACTGTGACGATGTTGTTAAGAAACTTCACGCTGAAGGGCGTGGTGAACAGAATGATGGCCACCAGAAGAAACTCCGGGAATTGTTGTGGGAGGAGCAGCCCGTTCCTGTCCGAAACCCCGAGCTAGTCGATGTCTTACTGAAGGTCCAGGGAGCTAAAGAAAAGCTCATCGGCCAAGCCACAGGTGATTGTACTACCGAAGGGAATAAGCTGGCTGGAGAGAGACAATCGAAGAAGGGTGTCGCCGCTTATGATGCAATCCTCTCTGCGCTGAGCGATGCAGAAGACGTTGCTCGAAAGCTTGTTGAAGCGCAACAGGTAAGCAAGTCGCTCACAGTCCCCAGCAGCCCAAGGCATCTAACCTTCTATAGCTAAGCAGCGGGGGCTCACCTGGCCCTGTTACAGGAAGTCGTGATATCCACTTCGTACACGCCTATATCATCTACCAACTCCTCTCCCATCGCATCCAGCGGGACCTCTTATTGACGTCCATACTCCTTGCCTCCCAGAGTCCCCCAAGAGGTTCCTCCAAACACTCGATTAAATCTGAACAAGTCGACACCCGTTTATACCCTGCGGTGGTCAAACTACTTGAGGCAGTCGTGCAAAGTTTAGACCAGATGCGCACTCTCAGCATTGTAGATGATAGCCCCGATTTGGCGTCAGCTGTAGAGGCCAGGTTGACTTTCACAAAAGCCCGAAGGTAATGTTATCTTTGTTCCTGCGTTATGTATGACTTAGATTTTGGGCGCTAGGTGCTTCTATCTCGCCCGCTGCTATGCTCCGATCAGGAAACATGCAGAGGCCCTCACACTTCTCCAGCATGCCACAATTCACATCCGGGAAACATCTAACACACTCTCTATCCTCACACACAATCCTGTTTCATCCACCACTATCCGCGACTTCTTCACCCTCTCGGTTGATGATGTTAAATCACTTGAAGATGAGCTCGCTCATGATTCCCTCCAATACAAACGCGATTGGTTCGGCTACAATGGTGGATCAACAACTAAAAACCCGAAGGAGCACGAAAAACCGACTTTCTTCAATATCGCACTGAACTATGTCCCTTTGAATATGGATCAATTACAGAAGAGGGCTGGGAAGATGACTCCTGTCCCCAATACTCCCACTAGTGTACCCAATATCCGCGCTGCCGCACCGGTCGCTGCGCCAGTTTCCGCGAAACTTGCGCAAGGGGAGGTTTCACCAGAGAAGAAACCGACTGCAAGGACGAAAATTGAGGAGGCGCGCCCCCCTACTCCTGAACCGCAGACACCTGCCCGTGGCGGTATTAGTAGTTTGTTAGGAGCTTGGTGGGGAAGAAGTTGAGGGTGTTAAAAACGGTATCGCCTTTTCCGGTAGGCATCTAATCTCCCTTGATAGTCAAAAGATGTACGGATTTTGTACGCCGGTAAGCAGATGGAAGTAAATAAATTACACCTTCACATACAGTAGGTTCAAAGGCATCTGATGGACAGCAATCTTCGAACCCTTCGTAAGAATTAGCAAGCGGCCAACATTGAGCGGCTCAACTTTTTTTCTCCCGCTAGCGCACTGCAGGATCTCAGTCCCAACATGGTAGGAGGGTATTTAATGAAGTGAGCTTATCCCGTCCTGTCTCTGTCTTCTCGTACCGTGGTTCACCCGCTTATATGTTTTCTTCTCCTGTGCAGAGTTTACATGCCCTAATTCGCTGTTAGAAAAAAATTTCAATTAATGTTTTAATCTGAGGATTTATCGTTTCGCACACCCGGATATTTACCGCAGAAGCTTGAACCTCTTCTACAGGATCCTAAATCTTTGCAAGCGTGGTTCATTGGGGGTCACCCTGTTGCACCAATGGATACCACTCATTCACCATACCCTTAAGAGTGTAAAGAATTTTGTAGTGTAACCCAGCTTGTTCTTTGAATAATAACTATAGTACTCGTAAATCATGAACAAAAGCTGCCTCATTGCATCATAAGTAAATCAGAAGTTGCTCAAGTCATAAACTAGGTGAATGGGATTAGCTTTTGGTGTGGGGGCAGGTAGACAATGGGCTCACCTCCTCTGCCCGTTTCTCTGACACGGATGCGGCACCACCATATTGCCTCGCTTCCCTGTTGCTAATGAGACTGATAATCCGGCCCAGTGACTTGACCTCGGACCAGAACTCTGGGTTTCCAGGTTTCTGGAGACATCTTTCTTTCAGCTTGGGCAGGAATCTGCAAGGCTGTATCAGTCGTAAGCGACAGTACCTGATAAGGCCGGGCTTACGCATTCCACGCGTCAATTTCATCCTCCTATTTTAGGATAAATAACAGAATCACACTCTAAGTGACGAAATAACATACCTTCAAACATGTGTCTCTCAATATCTTCAGACATTCAATCATCTCTTTGCTTCTCCTCGTTGCAAAAGGCCTCAGTACAATCTCCAAAATGACCTCGCATAAATCTTCCACTGCCTTGGTAACCACATCGCCCTGCGCAGTATTCTTCTTGAAATCCTTAAGCGGATACGTCAAACCAATTATTCTCCCTGGCGCCCGCCCAGGATCCACTTGTGGTGATACAGAGCGTGCGGGTGTCGGCAAAGGTGGTTCGGGGCGGGAAGGGGGGGATTTCTTTTGATCAAGTAAAAGGGCGGCTTCGTCTTCATCGGGTTGAACTGTCACGTACTCTTCATCTTCGTCTTCCGTATCACTGTCCTCTAGATTCACAGCTTTCGCCTTGCCCTTATTCTTCGCAGGCGATATCAGCTCGGTTTTGATCACCCCTCCCATCGGCCTGACAGGCCGACTGCCAGGTTTCTCCTGTTTACGGTCCAACAGTAACATCTCAGTGTCTTCCAATGCATGTTCATGCCCTTTCGCTGTAGCCTTCACGACACGCTTCGGTACCTGTTTGACTTTAAAGGCGTCTTGACATCGCTCAATTGTGTCTTTCGCACGCTTGAGGACTTTCTTTGGGGGGTTGAAATACTTAAGGAGTTCTGGGTGTGGTGGCGGAAGAGGGTTACTGGCGATGTCAGGAACCACTGCGCAGTGGAACATTGCTTGTTTGGTGCGATGGATCGAAGGGTTGTACGAATCTGCAGGGTTGAACCATGGTGTTCGGTTTCTGGTGGGGCAGAGTGTAAAGAGTAATGGTATTGGGAGTGGCGCAAATTTGAAACGTACCCTTCTTCATCCTTCTCCCCTGTGATCATAAGATCCATCGCGTCTACGAGATTGTCCATGGCCTCTTGTTGCGATTCTGTGGGGATGTATGGGTGCTTTGGGATGTGTTCGCCGTTCTTGGAGACCAACTTATCAAGAGAGGCAAACGTGTATTTGCGGATATCGTCCGCGAAGGGCATCTAAGTGCTCAATTTGTGAGCTTTCGTACATTGAAATTAGATAGACTCTTGTTACCTGAGCCCACAAGAAACACTCGACTTTATCGAAAACTTCCGGACATAAGACACCCATCTTTGGGTCCATACCGTCTTTTGACACCCAGCGAGCGATTGCCATGGCACCCTTTTCGTACATGGCTTGGACAATTGACGAGAGTGCGACTTGCTGTTGTGGAGATGAAGGGTCCGCCCAGATATATTGGATTTCTCCCAGGGACCAATCCCTACGAAACTGAATCTCTGTGAGCATTCTGAAACGACGAAAGATGCGGGGCAGGGCGTACGTTTTTTGCAGGGAAGAATCCGCAAATATCGATACCCTTTTTCGTTTGTAGATGGGCAAACTGTCCATCGGGACAGGGGACGTATGTCGTCCCATATTTGAACCCCCTCACAAGCTCCTCTTTCTCGACCTTTTCGAGGTTCTCTTCCCTCTTTTTATCTTCGCCTTTCGTCTGAGCCTCGCCATCGGACAGTTTTACATCATCGTCCTCCATCTTGACGTCTCCGTCCGCGTCTTTATCGTCGCCACCGCTTCTGTCGACGTAATACTCAGTTCGCATCTTCAAAGGTGCATATAACACTTTTGACTGATCACTCTTATCGCCACCAATCACCATAGTTTGTCCAGAATCGTCTTCGCGTAGCGCATATTTCTTCCAGCTCTTAGGCCGTGTTACAGCGGTGCATTTGCTGGCCTTGACGAGCATTTCGATCGCTTCTGCTGCTCTAGTTTCGGTATCCCCGAGACGTAGAATTGTGCCCATAAGGGCTGAGCGAACGGCCCTTATATCTGGTTTGGCGATCTCTTGAAGGGCGAAAGTGCAGTTTCCAACAACGCCGGCTTTCATGCTAGAGGTTAACTTATGATAGAATTCCTCGTTGACTTGCTAAAGTTTGAAGTCAGTAGTTGTCAATGGGTGCACGAGAAGTATGATACCTTATGCACAGTCTTATTGGGTTCCGTAAAAGGTAGTTCCTCATCATCAAAATCCACTCCTCTGGAGGGGGAGAGAGGGGGGGCGAAACAGTGAGAAACATATACAGCAGCGAGAAAGAGAAGGGTGCTGACACGATAGTGAGGGAAATATCAAGCGCATCCATCTTCTTAACTGTAGCTTCCCAGTCTTCGACTTCAATAGGGCATTCCCCGTTCGTGAGCAGAACGATCCTCCTGGTCCATGATTTCTTGTTGGAGAGGTAGTCCGCTTGCGTTTCAATACCAACGATTAACGCGTCGATGGCTGGACGAGGAGTCAGTCAAGTGGTGATGATATGACCATATCCAACTTGCCGTCCCCCGTAGTGGTAGAAGGTCGTAGTTCATCAAGTTTGGCAAGAGTCTCGCCATTGGGTTGACCAATTGAAATGTATTTCTGGACGTTTTCGTAACCTCCATTTTTGTCGTTGACAATGTTGTCGGTCTCTGGCAAGATATGTCAAAGTCATGAAAGAAAAGTCGTTGTTTTGCGGGGGAGCACCTTCAGAACCGAATACAATAACACCGCACTGGTCGGTCTTGCGTCCGTTGAAGATCTGGGAAGGCACAAGCTTGGTTCGCATCTCACGAAATACTGTATATAACTAGATAGCACACCATTTCCTGAGTTTTAAGCTTGACAAAGCGGAGCACATATTCAAGATGGGACATTGTCTTTGATATAGTCTCGCCGTTTGGGCCTGGGAGCTCCACAGTCTTGAGAGTGCCCATGGACGGTGAAGTGTCCACAAGGAACATGGTTACTGTATACTAATATGCTGATTAGAAAGATGGGGTAGATGTACACCGGCTATGTTGCACGTACTCCTGCTCGTTCTGCTGGCATGGTGGGGTGAGTGCAAGTGACTAGGCTAATGTAGAGAGAGCGACTGCGCGACTGGGTGGATAATGAGGTCACGTGGTGGCGCTGGGTTGTGTCACGTTTTGTTTCTGAGTCACAGGTTGTGACTTTTCAGAGGCAGCCCCTTACCACACAAGCACACCGTCAACACAACCCGTCTCACTCGTCCTCTCTCTCGACCTGTCCTCGACGGCTTATTTTCCTACCATGTCTGCCCAAATGCTGGGCAACGGCGTCTCTGCACCCCTCCAGCATCCACAGCAAAGACCGCAGTCCACGCCCGATATCCAACAGCTACTTGCCGTGCGTTCATTCGTTGCCCCTCTCATTAGCCTTCCACTCACTTGCTTCCCCGTAGCGTGCATCTTTTCTGCGCAAAAACCCCACAGAGCAAAAGAGCCCACATGAACTTGAGCAGATCATGAAATACCTCGCTGCTGTTAGCAACAGTGAGTCTTGTTGGTTTCTTTAACCCCACGAATCCTCATATGCCCAATCAATACCAAGTGCAAGGCCGCCCACAGGCTCAACAGCAGCAACTACTCGCTCAACAGGCTCAGTCCACTCCCTTGACGAATGGCCATGTTCCCCACGTCAATGGCACATCCACTCCACCCTCTTTGTCTTCAGGACCCGTCCCCAACCAAGTCCCTACCGCCGTGAACCAGACCCCCATATCTTTCACTCAAGACCAAATTAATGCTCTGCGTGCGCAGATACAGGCATTCAAGCTCCTTAGCCGCGGCTTGCCTCTCTCCGAATCCTTACAGCAAGCCATCCGAGTCCAAAATTCTGCCATCTCCAACCTCGAAAAGGTCGTTCAGCCTTCCGCTATTCCTAGCAAGATCGTTGACGCAGCAGTCAAGTCCGCCAAAGGCGAACCCAGCCTACCTGCCACCCCCGCCGCACCCACCAACACAGATGATGAGGTCAAAACTGAGGAGGTGGACATGGTGCCCATAAACCCAGCCGATCTTCCCAAAGGGCCCTTCTTTGAAGACAATGCTAATTCCGGGATATACCCCTACAATGCATATCGTCACCCCTTCTCTCATCTAAAACGTGCCACTGAAAGCGACCCCCCTCTTTTGGCCACTCGCCTACAACGTCTCCTTATCCCCACTATCATGCCAGCTGGTCTCGATGCTCACCAAATTCTCAACGAGCGAGACCGCTACATTGAATCCCGTATCCAACAACGCATTCGCGAGCTTGAAGCTATGCCTTCAACCATGGGCGATGGTGACTTTGACGTCGATGCCGAGGTGAAAGACGAAATACAGGAAGACAAAGAGAATTTCTCTGACCCCCTCAAGTCCCTGATCCACCCACCTCCAACTGCCCATGGGAAACTTCGTGCACTAATTGAGCTCAAATCCCTGCGTGTCCTCGATAAACAGCGTGCTATGCGAGCCATGGTAGCAGAGCGGCTTCAGCATGGCTCCATGCTCCCCCTCAATCGGCTTGACTTCCGTCGTACCCGCAAACCAACCATTCGCGATGCCCGAGCCACAGAACATTCCGAGCGCCGTCAGCGTGCGGAACGCGAACGGCGTGCCAAGCACAAGCACGTTGAGCAACTCACTATCATTTGCGCCCATGGTCGCGAAGGTCATTGCAGCCAATCGCAATGCTCAAGAGCGCGTCTTGCGTGTTGGCCGTGCGGTCCTCCAGTTCCATATGCAAACCGAGAAGGAAGAACAGAAACGTATTGAGCGCTTGGCCAAGGAACGTCTCAAGGCTCTCAAGAACGATGATGAAGAGGCCTACATGAAGCTTATTGATACTGCGAAGGATACCCGTATTACCCACCTCCTGCGCCAAACCGATGCTTACCTCGATTCGCTCGCCCAAGCGGTTCAACAACAACAAAGTGAAGGTGGATTGCATCATGAGATCGACGAACCAGCGTCGGAAGCCACTTTCGGAGCCCAAGTCATCGATGGTGAAACTATCGGAGGCGACAAGAAGATTGACTATTACGCAGTTGCTCACCGTACCCAAGAGAAGGTCACCAAGCAGCCTGGCATCCTTGTCGGTGGCACTCTGAAGGAGTATCAGATCAAGGGCTTGCAGTGGATGGTTAGTTTGTATAACAACAAGCTTAACGGCATCCTCGCAGACGAGATGGGTCTCGGCAAAACCATCCAAACCATATCCCTTATCACCTTTTTGATTGAAGTCAAACGGCAACGAGGACCCTATCTCGTCATCGTACCTTTATCTACCATGACCAACTGGTCAGGAGAATTTGCAAAATGGGCTCCATCAGTCAGGATGGTTGCATACAAAGGCAATCCCATGCAGCGCCGTGCTTTGCAGGGCGACCTGCGTATGGGCCAGTTCCAGGTCCTGTTAACAACATACGAATATATTATCAAAGATCGTCCACACCTGAGCAAGATCAAGTGGGTACATATGATCATCGGTAAACATGTCCTGCCATCATTATCGCATTATATCATTGATACATCTACGTACAGATGAGGGTCATCGTATGAAGAACACCCAGTCCAAGCTGGCCCAAACCTTGACAACCTACTATCACTCCCGTTATCGCCTTATTCTTACCGGAACGCCCCTCCAGAACAACCTCCCTGAACTGTGGGCTCTGCTCAACTTTGTCCTTCCCAAGATCTTCAACTCAGTGAAGTCCTTCGACGAATGGTTCAACACACCCTTCGCCAACTCGGGTACTGGCGACAAAATTGAGTTGAATGAAGAAGAGGCTCTACTTATTATTCGTCGTTTGCACAAAGTGTTGCGACCCTTCTTGTTGAGACGCCTCAAAAAGGACGTCGAGTCCGAGCTGCCAGATAAGGTTGAGAAGGTCATCAAGGTGCGCATGAGCGCATTGCAGAGCCAGTTGTATAAGCAGATGAAAAAGTATAAGATGATTGCGGATGGCAGGGGGGCCAAGGGGTAAGAGTATCTTGTCATGCACTTCACAAAAAAGTGTTGCTCACTTTTTTCCAAAGCAAACCTGTGGGTGTCAAAGGCCTCAGCAATGAGCTTATGCAGTTGCGGAAGATTTGCCAACATCCTTTCTTGTTCGAGAGCGTTGAGGATAAAATCAGTCCCAGTGGTCTCGTTGACGAGAAGATCATCCGAACCTCTGGCAAAATCGAACTCCTCCACCGTATTCTCCCTAAATTTTTCGCCACTGGCCACAGAGTACGTCACTGCATCTATCAATTTTCACATAAATCCTAAGATGATTGTAGGCTCTCATCTTTTTCCAAATGACCAAAGTCATGGATATCATGGAAGATTTCTTGAAGATGATGGGCTGGAGGCACCTTCGTCTCGACGGTGGTACCAAGACAGGAGGAGCGTGCCTCCTTTGTGCAGCTCTTCAATGCCCAAGACTCTGAATACAAAGTCTTCATTCTGTCGACTCGGGCTGGTGGTTTGGGTCTCAATTTGCAGACTGCCGATACCGTCATTATGTATGTTTACTTCATGCCACAAGTATCCAGATGCTCACCGCCGTTGCCTCCCACCAGCTTTGATTCTGATTGGTGAGTTACCAGGTTACTTATGGCCCAAGGTGATGGGGTCAACGATCGCTAATGCGGATCTCTTGTTAGGAACCCCCATGCTGATCTTCAGGCACAAGATCGTGCACATCGTATCGGCCAGACAAAGGCTGTACTTATTCTCCGCTTCATTACGGAGAAGAGTGTTGAAGAGGCTATGTACCAGAGGGCGAGGTATAAGCTTGACATCGACGACAAAGTCATTCAGGCGGGTCGTTTCGATAACAAGTCTACTCAGGAGGAACAAGAGGAATTCTTAGTGCGTTGATTTTCGTTTGAACATTGATCCTAATAGATTGCTTATAGCCGTCTCAACCAATAGCGCTCAATCCTCGAAGCTGATCAAGAAGAGGAAAACGAAGAAGCGGGCGATATGAACGACGACGAACTTAATGAGTTGATTGCGCGCAGCGAGGAAGAAGCGAGGATATTCCGTGAAATGGACATCAAACGAGAACGTGACGCATTGGAGAACTGGCGTGCGGGTGGGAATAGAGGCAAACCTCCTCTACCACTTGTCCAGCTCGAGGAGCTACCGGAATGTTATCAGACGGATGAACCATTTGATGTCAAAGAAGCTGAAGATTTACTTGAAGGCCGTGGACAAAGAAGGAGGAACGTGGTCAGTTACAACGATGGACTTAGCGATGACGCTTGGGCGATGGTGAGCACTGATAACCTTGCTCCATATCCGGTAGGTTGAGCAATTTCATAGGCACTCGAAGATGGCGAGGATTTGCAGGAGGCCTCTGAGCGCGCCCGTGAGAAGAAGGAACGGCGCTTCAACAACAGATTGCTCAAGGAGGCCGAAGCTTCCGCTCGTGGGACACCAGTGTCAGACATCGACAGTCGTGGTCGCAAGCCCAAGAAAGGCAAGAATAAGGTGGAAGAGCCGACCCTCGGGTCAAAGAGGAAGCGCGGACAGAAGTCTATGTCTGTGACGCCCTCAATCGCCGACGATGAGGACGAGGATCACGACTCGGTACGACAACCCCAATTAACTTTATCTTCCGACGCCGATGCACTCTATTCTCAGAAACGGCGAAAGAAAACTGGTGGTGCTGGTAATGACCTCCCAGGTCAACTCCGTGAGAGGATGAAAAAAGCGTTTGCGGAGTGCCACAAAGCCGTCCTCGCTTGTGAAGATGAGACTAATCGTAAACGCTGCGAGTTGTTCCGCGAGCTGCCGGACAAAAGAGTACGTTTATCTTCGCCGATTCACTAGACATCAACTAAATATCGGTTTACCTGGGTAGGACTATCCTGATTACTACCAACTCATCTCACAACCCATCGCGCTTTCGCACCTGCGTAAACGCTCAAACAGCAATTATTACAAGACCGTACAAGCGTACAAGGACGATTGGAAGCTCATGTTCAATAATGCACGGACATATAATCAAGAAGGATCATGGGTATATGTTGATGCGGAGGAGATGGAAAAGGTGTTTATGGCGACTTTCAACCGCGTTATGACGGGTTCTGGACTTCCCGGTGCTCCCACGGCGCCGACTACTACTGCACAACCAGCTTCGGCTTCAGGATCATATGACTCTGCGTTAACGCCTATGGATGAAGACGATCGACCTCCGCTCGGGCGTGGACGAAGCACCGGAAGAAAGCAGGTGATAAGCGATGAGGAGTATCTCACTCCCAGCGATGACGACTGATTATCATTTTACTTCTCACTTGTCTTGCTCTAATCTCGACAAGTTACCGCGCTTCCTTTTTTATCACATATGTTATGTAGACGGACGTTGAACGGTTTTGAACTTACGATCCCCCCTGCGCCGACTTTTACTTCCCATTCTCAGCTGCGCCTAGTGACACCCTCAGAATCTGTACGGTTTATTGTAGTTCTACGATATATTTCAATTCTTTTTGGCTTTATTCTGGTCCACTGGTATCGTTCTCCCGCCCGCCTTCCACATTATCTTCAATAAAGGCCAAAGGCTCAAGGGTTTCCCCTTGCATTGCCGCTTCAGTTTTGCTGGTACCCAGGAAAAAGCAGTTGGATGTAGTGTTTGAGATACTGCTCAGCGATACCACTCACTCGAGATCTTTTGGCAACGCGTACTTCGTGGGGAAGAAAAGCGTGTAAATGATCTTTATGACCGGCCGGCCCTCTTTTCTGCTATAACAGTGCTTGTAGGGGGTTCATGGACCGCCGTGAGGGAATACGTAGCGGCTTACCAGACATCTCGTTGTGCATCATGGTCTTTGATCGGGTCAATATTAAGCCTGTTAAAAACCATCCCTTAGAGACAGGATCTTATCGTCAGCGCAACTTTTGGGCGAGACGCAACACCCGGGTCAACGAGGGCCAATGTCGGTCTTGTTAAAGACACTGAAGCAGGCAAGAACCAAGGGTTGACCGCCGCCTGTCTCGTCTCGCCTGTGAAGGAAGCAACGGGCACCGTCTCTTACGATTGTTTGACTGGTTTGAATCGGTGAAGGGGCCCACGATGTCGGGGCAATACTCGGGTTGGAAAGTTTGAGGTGTATAATGAGTAAAACAAGGATTATAATAAGAACTCAATGCAATCAGAGCAGACGTGAACGCTGAACGTTGAACATTGAACGTTGAACGCTGAGCGAGGGCAGAATGTTGCATGGTCACATGATCCAAGTTACAGTTCGCTGCGAACCAAAGGGGTACAAACACAACTACCCATCCCCGACTCACTCCGACTGTCGTTCACCCCATTCACTATGCACGCTTCTCTCATTCGTCGTCAGCTCGGAGGCCTTGTACCCTCCAAGATCGCCACTCCAAAACTCGTCGTGCGTTTTGACTTGAGAATCATTTGAAGGAAGAAAAACCTGACTTAATGGCGCGTTTGAACAGTCCGGAGGTTCTGGTGCTGGCCTTGGCCCGCTCGTCGATTTCTACTCCAAGCTTCCAAAAGGTCGTGCTGCACCACGCCTGAGTGGTATCAAGGGTAGCTTCTTCAATGGCAAGAACGCGTCTGGCACCCCCCTCGTCGCTCTCATCATCACTATTTTCGGTATCAGCTATACTCTTGATTATAACAGTGAGTTTTTCATCTTCAAGTTAAAATATCATCCTAAACTTGATCCCCTACCTAGTGCATTTGAGTACGTGCTCAGTCCACTTATGGATGCTGGGTCCATTCTGAATATTTCTTAAGAACATCACAAGAATCATGCACACTAAAGTGCGGTTGTAGCTCCGAGCATATGAAGGGAGTTGGGGCGTATGATCTTTATGGCATAGATTTTTTTTGCAAGGATAGTATCATTATGGCTGGTAGCCGTCATAATTTGAATTTTGCGATCACCCTCTTGCCCTTGATCTCCTGGAGGCGTTTAAGTCCACTTGCCATTTTGACATCGGAGTACAGAGCAAAAAGGGCGGTCAATACGTTGGACGCGTTGGTGCAAATCAGACGCGGAAATTCGGAATGGAACTGTGTCGGGGGTCGGTTGCCAAATCATCCTTTTGTCAGAGAGGAGTAAGGCCCCTTCGTTCAGTCCAACAAATCCATACTTCAAGAAAAAATAAAGGGGATAGTCAGGGGAGAATACCTGGTTATAATGAGAAAGCGAAAAGACGACAAGACACCAACTACATATATATAGTACATACATACGAAATTTAATCAGGGAAGAGAATAAGTACTTCGAAAGAATAATAGACGGGGGTGGAGGTATGTCTGAAAGTTGATTGAACTTCTCCCCTTATCTGCGTTGTCTTTGCCCACGCCCCTCCCTTGACAATCTCGCCCGAAGCGATCTGTCCTCCAACGCCTCTAGCAACTTCAGACGTACAATACGGCCCCCATACCTGATGATGTCCTGAGATATAGGGATACCGAAGAGCCAGCGGATGACGGCAGGAGCAGAGCGTGAACGACCAGAATGAGACCGACATTAGGTTGGGGTGATAGTAGGGGCCAAAGAGAAAACCATGAGGTATCAGGATAGACATGTGTATTTTTGATCAGAAAAGAAAAATAAACGAGATGAACGCGAAACGGAACAGCCAACCACAGCGCCGGATGATGCTTGGGGAAAGAGTGTTACCAAGCCCAATCGCGAAGAACCCCTGCGGACCTTTGGAGGTGGAAAGAAAGACCGATGCATGGTATGCATGCCTACGAGTGAAGGGAAGGGTGGGTCAAATGCAGTATATCCCGTACATGCACCGGACGAGCTGGACCGTAGCACGAAGAACGGGTCCTGCTCCCACCGATGAAGACATATCCAAAAGCGCAATGCTCCATCCGCGCGCACTTCTATAACTCCATCTTTAACCTTCAATGTTTTTTCGCAGTCAGCGACTCCATGATGTTGTGCATTTCCTCAGGCTCAAGTACTACCTTCGTACCATCACACTTGGCCTTGGAAGTGAACTCGGTGCACAGGTCATTTATGTCGATGTTTGCGTCCTGGGAATAGCGACGTCAGAAACAGTTGGCGATATTGCGGGACAAGCCGGAACCGACCTTAAACATTGGGTCTGAGGTAATAGTCCTCCAAGCGCTGAGCACCTCGACGTTCCTATCATTCTTGGCTGTTCTCGGGAACTTCGATCCAGCACATGAGATCATTGTTCCTAGGTTGTGGTCAGAGCTCTTCTGCAAGGTTGACGGTGCAAACGGAGATGATCCTGCTGCCGCAATCCTTTGAACCAACTCAGACTTCGTCTTTGGGCACTCCGATTTATCGTGGGAGGCGTCGTCGGTGGTAGGGTTGGTAATTTCCATAGGATGATCAGGATTTGAAGCCTCGGTAATAGATATGGATTGATTTTCCTTCGGGGTGCTGGGCGAGGGTTCTGAGCTCACCGTACTTTGAGATGATGGCGACGATCCATTCGATGACTTCGATGACAGGCTGGGACCAGAGGGCTTTAACAAAAATGAATTGAAGTTATTATTGTGAAGGTTGGCATAGTTAGTGTTATTGATGGTTGTTTTGTGAGTCACTGGGCTGATTGATGGTGTGGCGCTGAAGGGCGAGAAGTCCGTACTTTGGGTCTGATTCAGGTAACCCGCGAACAGGTCGTCCAGGGATGCGCTATCTTGGGTTTGAGGGGTAGGTGTAGGCCACGAGGAGACCGAGTTCAAATCGAAGTTGAACGGATGCCCGTTAGATCCATTGCCATTATCGCTCCCATTTCCACTTCCGATACCTGCGGAATTTTCTGGAGGGACGAGCATAGTATCGAAGTTGGAAGCAAAGGACATGAACATTGGGTTGCTTGCAATTGTGGTAAACGGCAAGCTCGAATCTGGCCCTGTGTTGGCACCAAAAAGGTCCAAATTCATCGCACTGGAAGTAGCGGTAGGTTGTGGACTCTCATCCAAGAGATTTAGCATGTTAGGATCGAAGTTTGTAAGGGACGTCCAATCCAGTAGATTCGTGGACTTGGGCGGCGGGTGCGGGGATTCTTGGGTGATCACAGATGAAGGAGGAGGAGAAGCTGTAAAGACAGAACTCTCGGGTGAGAAATGACTGGGGGCAGGTGCGGGTGGGTCGGGTCGGGGCTTGGCTGCCACAGAGAATGTGAAGTTGGATTGTTTAAGCGTGACGTTTTCGGATTGGAGGCGGGATAATAGATCACGGAGGTTTTCGTTCTCGTGTTGAGCTGCTTCATTTTTCGCCTCCAATTCTGCGACTTTATCTTCAAGCTGGAGAAATCCGAGATCAGCAGGGGCGGACAAGGGTCACTTGCCGTATCTCGACTCACATCTTTGACATGTTTTTCTTTTCGCTCTCGGAATGCCCGCTGAGCAGCACGATTCTGCTCCTTGCGCTTCAATAAGCGACCTTCATCCTTCTGCGTGGGAATCATTAGCGCCGAAGGACGGCGGATTGTCCTGGATTGGTAGACTCACAGTGGTGCTTCCAGTAGACTTTCTTCTTGATCCGGGAGTGGTTGAGACAGCTCCCTTCTTATCGTTGGATACTGTGGAGAGGCGTTAAAAGGGCTTTTCGCCCACACCTTATGGCGGAAACTCACATGTATGTTGGGTCTTCTGCGATGGGCCATCGTCCGAGTAATCTGCAGCCACTCGCCTTGCGCTTTAGCAAAGGGTCCGCCACCGACGTCCTTCGGCTGCCACTACCGGCTCCACCCCCACCGCCAGTATCGTCGGCATCCTGCCCAGTTTGTGGGGGACTTGGACTGCTATCTTCTGACGGAGGAGTCAAGCTGGAGAGGGAATAGCGCGATATAGTCTGGGGATTTACACCGTCTGGAAAGCCGCCGGCGGCAAGAGACTGAATATTTTGGGTAGAATCTTGGGAGGCCGGAGCAAGAGGAAATTGCTTTTGAAGCATAGCCATGAGATCATCGTCGGGGAGTTGTGCAAAGTTAACTGGTTGAGATAGGTCCCAGAGAGAGGAAACATCTGGATATGAAGAGTCCATAGGGGTATTAGGGATGAGTTGAATGAGTATGGAGCAAAGAGAAGGAGCAAAGGCTGAAGTGTAAGTTCCTGAAACTAATCACTATCCCACTGACTAATTAACTCCATCCTTTATTTATTTTTGCCTGCCAACCCTTAGCAGCCCAAGCAAAGCCGCGTCATGAGCCGTCCACCGGCTGGGGGCTCAGCCTGCACGTGACGTATTCTCCGTCGTTCGCCGAGCCCTGCCCGAGTCCTTCCCCGGTCCGAGCCGGGTATTTGGAGCAAACCCAGACCCCCAACCCCCCAGTGCCAGGGGCCTGTGCCTTCCCAAGTGGGAAGATTTGCAGGGACGCGTGGCAGCATTCCCAGGCACTGCCTTGAACGATCAATCGAAGCCTCATTTCGGCTCTTTTGTCCCCCCAATCGTCCTTTCGACATTCATTCCGACTCCCACCCGAGCCTGCCTCTCTCCGGCAAATTCCCTATGGGCTTATGGTGCTTGATATTACTTCCCTTATCCACACCCTTTCCCCCTAACTTTGTCCTACAGGTCCCTTCTCTCGCCCCGCATCAGCCCGCATCCTCCGCTCTCGTCGCCCTGTTCAACGGTTTTTTAACGGAGGAACAAACGTTTGGTCGCCAAAACCTGTGGATTTTTTTCACGACCCGTCTCCGGGTATCACAAATCTTGGTATTCTTCTGTGACTCATATTCCGAGCCAATAGAAGAACACCCGAATTCTTGTGGCCCCTTCCCGTCCCATTCTTGCGCCACCAACCTTCTCAGACTCGCATCGTTACTTGATATTCCACTCCAATCACTCAATCTCGAAAATATCGCTTTATGGCAGATTGGTGGTGAATATCCTACAATGTAAAATGAGTGGTATAAGGACATGCAAAATATATAAATAAACGGACGAGAACCAGTGAACCAAAAATAATAAGAACCAGGATCACCAGACGAGCTGGCCTCACCCAATTAGACCACGTACGGGTGCCCGTCTGGGACCGAGGCCTATCTTCGTAACTTTGAACCCTCCGGGTGCACCACACAATCACTATAAAGTTAATCAGTAAAACGCCAACACAGGAGGAGATAGAGCCAAAGAACACTGACGTAGTATTCAATCTCCAGCTATTAATGGTCAACCACACCCCCCCCCCCCAATAATCAGCCAATACCGTAAGTCGTTTCGAGGGACAAAGCAGTGCCCAGATGATTGCATATGTAATTGTGTTGATGTTTGGATCGCGATCCCAACCAAGTCAGCAAGTCAGTTGACCTAACCTCGACAAAAATGGTAAAACGGCACCGACAAACAGGAAGGCCACTTTCCGAGGCCAAAGGATGTTAAGTCCAACCGGATTGAACAGGGCTTCGTTAAGTTCTTTGATCTTTTCTTCAAGTCGTTCCATCTCCTGCAGCGCGATCAGAAATCAGAAAGTGAGAAGAGGGTTAGCACGGTTATTTACGTGACAAGGAACCCCAGCAGGAGATTCCCAAGTAAAGCAAAACACTCACCCTCTCGTAGTGGGTCTTGAGGAATAACTTCGAGAGCTGCAAGCTGAATATAGCGAGCGCATTATCAACGGAGGCATAGCGTAAACTATATGCCGATATAAGCATCTCGTTGATCGCGTTTATCGATTCCAAGAATTGCGTCGGACTTATCTACCCTCCGCGAATTCAAGTTTCCATATGGAAACACAAAACACACGAAACAAGCCCAGAGAATTGATGAGAACGGGTTTTAGAACAACCAAGCACAAGAAGCATGGTTGCAAATCATCAACAATCATACAAAGTTAGCCTGCCGTAGAGAGGAAAAGTTTAGGCAAAAGCTAACTCACCCTGCCTTCGAACTCCAATGGGTATATTGCGGCGAACTGAGGAAGCTCCCCACCAGAATAGTCCCGCTCTATCCGTACCATCTCCCTGGGGTAGTGTACCCCAATTTGACCTACAGGTGCAGTGCCGAAAGCAGAATCATCCGGTGGCGGTCCAAAATAATACGATGACTTCGGTTTCAAAGCTTTTGAATGCCTAAAATGACCTCAGCATACCACCCATGTCCCGACCAATGAACCGATAAACCACGCACGCTGTAAGCTTGGGTTGAGCGGCAGAACTTGTTTGGGGATTCTCCAGCTTTGCTTGGGAGAGAATATCAAGGGGTCCTTCCGTGTCCCAGGGTTGAGAAGGTTTAAGGTCCAGATGTAGATGCGAAGTGCGACGCGCAGTAGCTGTCGTTGGGGACTGCACACGCAGCACGTCGTCGCCTTTTTCGATCCCCACAACTACATGCTGTCCAACTGACTCCGTCGTGTCACCGCTCTCGAGTACCGGAGTTACAACCGACTCCCTCGACTCTTTTCCAGCAAAAGACTCCTTTGCGGGGCTACGAAGCGGGTCCCAGTCCTTGGTTACCGTGATATCCTCCCCCTCCTCCTCCTCCTCCCCCTCCTCCTCCTCGACCTTGTCATTAACCTCCCGCTGTTCCAGTGAGGAGCCTGCATCATCATCCTTCCGTTGCCTTTTGACTAACTCTGAGACCTGCATGAGCACCACGAAAAAAGAGGGTGAATATGAGTAAGCACGCGTATTCAACCAAAAGCAGAGAGAAGAAAAGGAATGAAAATCACAGCTGTAGTGATAGGCGCTAAGGGCCCCTCCGCGCTTTCCCCAGCCTCCGACTCCTTCGATGTGTCAGGATCCACATCGCCGGCTAGAACCCCAAGCGCTAGTCCACTTGTAGCTGATTTTGTTGTAAACGGAATTCCGGATGGAACACTCGGGCTGGGCATCGCGCTCTCGTTGCAACCCGCGTTTTGTGGATCCGTTTGGTTTTGTTCCATGATCTGGATATGACAGTCCCCTTCCCTGAGTAGATGAGATGGTAAATGTCACAGCGATTCGACCTCAATTGAACGATAGGCGACTAGTTAGTAGAAAGAGGAAAGATCATGAGCGAAAGAACGAAGTGTTATTTGTCCAACACAAATATCGTGTAGCCTTACTCCGACTCTGAGTCACTCGGAAATTCAAATGCTCTTCAAATGTCTTTCGCCCTTGTCAATTTCACGACCAGGCCTCATAACTCAGTCGCAGTCGCTCGCACAGGATTTGTAGATATTCACTGGGCTTTGGGATATACTTGTATCGCATCAACACACCGTCATTCTCCTACAACATTACTCCCTGATCCATGGGCTGTTAAATGCTTGCCTTTCCCCGTCTCGCGCAATACCGCCTTCGCAAAAGTCGAACACATCGAAAAATACCTGTATACAGATGAGATCGTGTGCAGTGTACCTGCGCGACTACGACAATAGTTGCCTCAAAACCAAAACAAGCCCCGCCCTGCTGAACGGAACCTTTGTGCACACGCCCCATCCGCGTGGTACGTACAGGCGCACTTGACGCACCCCCATTTGACAGATCTCTCTAATCTAGACATACATAACAGCCCACAACCTCCGAGGACCACCACCACAAGAATAATTTCTCCGGTTCGTCATCAAATGGGGGTGACATCCCTGAGAACACTTGGCCTATGTATCTACGACGACCGCCTTCCCGCTCGCGTCCGCTCCTTACTAAATTCCCCTGTCCTTCTGTTTATCACTACCAAGGCTTACACAATCAGGAGGGGTACATCATCCCCTCATTCTCTCTCACCGGGGACCGTACACAGGGGACACAGGTCATTTGGTATTCTCGCAGCGCAGGAGGCTCCGTCGCCACTGCCAACCCAACCAAAGTTCCGGGAAGTTATGACATCGGCTTCAGCTCGCCTTTTAACCCGACCCGTCTAAAGCTAGAGTCCCATACGGCTGGATTCGGCGCCGGTGGCGCAGCACCAGGACGGCATTACAAGACAAACTTTTGATAGATACTATTCAAAATTTACCCTCTCACCCCATTCTTCTCTTGCACCATCACAGGATCTCTGCATCAGATCGTGGCCCGGCCAACGGATATACCTGCTCCACACTACCCATCCCACGCTAAATATTACTGCCATTTTAACCTCTACCTGCCCTCTTTCGTCCACGTTCCTTGGTGATGGCTCACGAAATCTGTCAGATCAAACCTCTTGCGTTGTCCACGCACACGCCACACTGATTTATCTAATTTTTTCTCGGAACCTGAATTAACTGCCACTGGGATATATGAATAGCATCGAACGGCGCCCCTGTCAACTCCCCCCTTCGTTTGCTCATCCCATATCCGTGATAGGACTCAGGAATGTAGATCTCCCTGCGACTCTGGTCACTTATACTTATCAAATCGTCCTTCCTGCGCTTGCGGCGGTGCAAAGACGTAAGTATACGAAGCGATCCTGTTCCCTTGCACGCAACCCAACTCCGCTTTTGTCTCCTTGTCCTGCGCCCCGCTTTCCTAAAACCTCCGCTTGATTCTCCTCGTGGCAAATTATACTAGAAACCCTCTTTAATCGAAGATTCAAACTCAACAACGCGTCTTCCTTTCATCTCACGTCCCATTCCTTGCTGTCCATCGCCAGGCGTCTGGGTAAATTATCATCTTGGATTATTTCATATGCTTCCGCACGCTGTACACTAGACCTATAATTATCAAGTTACCTTGCACCACACGCCCAGCAGGCTCACTGAGCCAATCACCTTTTTGCAATTCCACCCTAACTTTGGTCCGTTTCGACATGACCGAGTCATCACCTGGAGCCGCCGCAGTTTTCTGCAAGGGTCATTTTCCCTCCTAGAATCTCATGGTCTAACACCCTGCTCCGGGGTGTTCTAGCTCTAGGACCTTCCTTTTGTAATCTCTCCTGGACCTTTACCCTTCCAGAACCACTGCGGACCACCCTCCTTATGACCCCTTAATTCCCGAGAGCCCTGCACCCGGGCCTGCACCAGTCTGCGCTCTCTGCTGTCAGAGCGTACCTTCGGACTCAAGGTTCCTTAGTAACCCCCTTCTGCCGCACTAACGGGTCTATGTTCTATTGGCATTTTCCATCCCTGTAAATAAACTCGCGAGATCCCTATCACTGAACGTTTGAACACCAACAAAACCCGCATCTGATTGAAGTTATAGATCAAGATGGAGTCAAGACAAGCAAATTAAAATGGTCTTTATTTAAACGGACGTTGACCAATCGGTTGTTCAAGCTGTTCCTATCGTAGATTGCACAGCGATGATCCTAATCCTGGCGTCATGCTCCTCGTAAGTACTTGCACCTACTTCCATATCAGCTGTTCTAAGAACTGTTTACTGAGCTTTATCTCCGATCCTTGCTTGCGTCAGTAGTGAGGGATTCGTTTTCATCCTTACGTGATGAGCTGGCCAAGTTCCGCCTTATTCTCCGTGAAGCATCTTGGAGAGCCACCCTTTGGCCCCCCTACTTTGGCGGACATCCTCAGTTCATTCCACCCTTTCCAGACCCTCTCCCTCGGTCTCTGTGTTATGTCTTTAACCCACTCCAGTCGACAAAACAAATATAGAAAGAAAGAAGGATGAACCCTGGTGGTTGGGCTTCCTGATTAGGAAGGAATCATAAGAAGATTCTAGCGTCAACGCTTTAAACTTGTCCTCAGACCACTACATATGACGGTAGAAGGTGCATCATCCCTTTCATAACCCATTAGCAACCAATGGAGAAGACAAATCGCCTTCCTGAACCGCAGTTTTAACGCCTTTGTTGCCGTGGTGGGACAGCGTGGTGCTCCTGTCAATCACGGGAAATTCGAAGATCAGGTAAAGATCATGGCAAAAGGCGAGGTCGGACGGATGACCATGAGTGCATCGAACCCTTTGCGGCAATATAAAGGTTTGGCATGACACAAGTTCGTGCTCACCCTCCCGATATGCAGTCAATCTGGACTTACCTAGATCCGAATCGCCGACATAGGGGCGCCCCATTGACAGGGAAAACCACCGCCACAACAGCCGACAGGTGTCATCAACAAATGGCCGCATGGATGTAGGTAGTCGATGCGAAGCCATGAAGCCATGCCTTGCTCTGCGCCAAGATCAGCACTTGCGGATACAGCTTACCCGCCCGCGATGCCAATGACAGAAATAGGATACCTTCCGCTCCTGACGTCCTTGGCGCTTGCAGTTGAAACTGGCCAGGTGTTGAGATTTCTCTTACAAAGATCCAACCACCATTTCACTCAGCGGATAGCTTCCGATGATAAGGTCCGACTTCATTTGTATCTCAGTGACCCCGCCTCCCCTTACCTTGTTACTTTCCGTCGAAACTATGACGCCAAAACATGTTCCCTCCTCCTGACACGTCAATCAATAGATGGGTTTATAAACCAAAACTAATACGTTTCCATGTCTACATAGATTAAGACTCCACAACCTCAGCGCCAAGACTTGTTTCGACGTCGGGGCAACTATCTCGTTCCGCGATGCGACGGATTCGAATTTGGAAGCTTGACGGGTATGACATCGTGACCGGCTCGCGGGGTGTGGATCTGAGTTTTTCATGCTAATTATTTAGCGCTTTAAGCCGCAGTCAAAGTTTCGCTTGCAACTCACCCATGGACCATTGGATGCCCGCAATGCGGAATTTCTTAATAACGGCTGACGCCCTTTGGTTTTGGAATGAAATCTGGGTCCTTAGCTTCTGTTAAGCGCTCGATGTCTAACAAAACTAGAGAGAAGCCAACTCTAAGGAGCTTCGCCCGAGTCCTTTTACTGAGTTTTTTGCGGAGCCTCCCGGCAGGATGTACTTAACTGTAGCGAGAAGTCTTCTCTTCAACGACGTAACCCTGTATAGTTCCTCGCTCAAACCGGAGTTTTTTGAGACCCGTTTCCCCTTCCTTCTGTTTACATACCGTTCTCCCTGGCGCTGGCAGAACTACTAACGTTAGGCTGCATTTATCGAGCCCGAACATCCTCCCTACAGAAGCAATGAATCTGCTAACCGACGACAAATACAGTGGGCTTTACCACCGAACACTGAAATACTACCGAGTTCCTTCCGTGATTAATTTGTCAGTTTGTAAGTCCTAATTGCTCGTAATTTTCTGCAAACGCCATGGAATAGTCGGTACTTCATCGATGCATCAGCAGTACATACATGTTCCTTGTTTCAACTCCGTTTGGGGTTACTTCTCCGTATCCGGGTTGTGACATTGCAACAATTGCTTGCATATCAACGTTCCGTTAAATTGTCAGTGTCCGGTTTCCTGCTAATAATAGATTTCCTCCCGCCTCATTTACTGCATTTATGTACCAATCCAATGCTTTTGTAATTGTAGCCCATGATTGATTGATATTTAGTATTGAAGCATTCAAGTCCAATTCCATTGCAGACTGCTGTCGCGCATCGCGAAATAGATTGTTGGTTTTTTTATTTTTTTAAAAAAGTCCGATTTTCATCGAGAAAAAAGGTTATTGTGTCTCTGGAAATGAATGTATTCCGTGGGGGATGCTCGCTGGTGAGGATATTTGATTGTTGGTTGCCTCTAAGCGATAAAACGTTCTGCATGACAATTTGCATTTGTTCAAGCAAAAGATCGCATAACATTGCAAATTTTATATACAGAGGAAGCCATATGTATGCTACATTTTGTTTTCGACCTCTATTGGGCTTTGAATCGTATATGGGCAATAATCACGGCGCATGGAGGAGACATAGACTTAACTCATGATGCAAGATATGAAGGGAAGGAGATGATATAAACAAGTGATGGATGGAGACAGCGGAAGCTGCGATACGGGAGCACACGAACATACTGGAATAAAGTAGGATGAAGACAGCTTGAACTACCTGCCACGTCATTTAAGCTTCCTTCTTGTCAGAGGATGGCGACGGCGATTGTTTCACGGGCGGCGACCTCGGATTCGACGCTGAAGAATGAACAACGTCAGCCAACTTGCCACTCCTTGAAGGCGGTGACACTGAACGAGCCTCATCGACCTGCATCCTATCATCACGTTCTCCACTGGCTCCAGGGGACGGCACCGTCGATGGCGGCGTTAACGTAGCGATGGGGGGGAGCGGCAGAGCCGACGAGCTCGTGCCATGGCCAGCACCAATGGGTCGCGGATGAGGAGGCAGGACAGCAGGCAGGGGGGGACTTGGTGGATATGTGTCATGCCGCGATTCGGGCGAACGAGACGTATTTGGCTGGGTTCTAAAAGGAATCGGTGAGGGTCGCGACGAAGGAACGGGGGTTCGGCGCCCATTGGGTGATGATGCTCGTCGCTTCAAAACGTCCATCCTCGATCGCTTATTCTCCGATTCTTCTGGACCAGGGCTCAGTGCTCTTTTGAGGGGGGCTGTCTGGCTAGAAGGTGAGGCGTGGCTACGGGTCGACGAAACAGAATTACGATGCGAGGCCGGTGGGCGGGGAGATGGGTCACTGTGTCGACTGCCAACGGAAACTGTAGGAGAATGGCTATGTCCTTCCATACTTTGGGAAGTCTCGGGTGCTCCTGTGCGATGTCCTCCAGCAAGGTCCATCAATGTCTCCGCAACACCTTCATCGTAGTCTTCGTCGACGACGCGAGACGGAACGCGTGGCGTCGCACTCGTAGGAGAAGGTTGGATCGAGCGGGATGATCCATTTGAGCTGGCCTGTTCAGGCGAGTTCGGTCCCTTTGAAGGATATGGGATACCCTTGTATCGATCGCCGGGGTACATCTTCGGCGTTTCTATACTGCTTTCATCCTTTTTCTTGGTCATACCACTGCGAGGCTTGCGTTTGTCATTCCGACCTTTCGCAGACTGATCCTGGAGGAGAGGAGTGGGAGGCTGAACAGTAAGTGGTTCCATCTCCTTGTCGCGTGGCCTTCGCCGCCCCCTCGCGTCAATGGCGGACATGTGAGGGCTCTCAGAACCACGGGAACTTGTCGGAATGTGTGGAAGGGGATTACGAGCTTGAGAGCGAGTCCCCTCTGGTGAACCCACATAAGCCCGATCGTTCCGCTGATCCGGTTCATAGTCGCGAGCATCATACCGGGGGTCATACCGGCGACTAGACGAAGGCTCATGATGTGAGACAGGTGACGGAGGACGTGGATGCGACGAAGCTGAACTAGGATGCTTGGATTCCCAGTAGCGAGCTTGCTGCAAGCGGGGTGAGGGTTCAGGGGGACTGTGAGGGCGAGCAGTGCTAGTTACAGGAGAACGGGGAGGGTAGAATGCTCCTGGTTGTTGAAGGGGTTCTGGGTGGCGACCGCGACGATCAACGGAACGCTCTTGCTCCCACTCACGATGGTCAGGAGCACGTCTGTCCCACATCTCCCTCTCCCCTGGACGGCTGCTGTCAGGAGGAGGTGGATAATTCCTGGGGGAACGATGAGGTGGCGGGCAAACACTGGGTTGCGCAGGACCAACAGCTGAACGGGAGGAATACCCTTGGAAGCTTGGTGGCGGGGAACGGCGAGATGGATGAGCGGGGGAGGTAGAACGTGAAGTAGGGCGTTGATTGCGGCCGAAGTAAAGATCTTGGGAGTGGCTGCCGCGAACATCATCTGCAGGAGTACCCTGCGCAACAGAATGCTGAAGGAGAAGTCCCTGACTTCCCGAAGGTGCTCGGCTCGACTCGCGAGGGTGAGGATATTCACGAGGATTAGGAAGACGATCTACATCCATCGGTGCCAATGGGTTCTGCGACTGAGGGTGACGCGCCTCGTCGAGAACAATAGGTGGCGGTGGACCACCTCGGAAAGGACCGTTAGGAGGAGTTGCACGGCCGTTGCCCACTTGAGAGGGAGGCGGCAGAGAGATTTCATTGGGACGAGGTTCAGTATTAAAGACGGGTCGTTGCGAACTTGATTGCAACATGGGGGGAGGACCGCCCAGAGGTTGGGGAGGCACAATGGACGTGGCATATGCGGTCGGATGAACATCTTGAGGACCAGGAGCAGCAGGAAGTTGACCACCGTTCGCTTGTGCGTTTCGGAGGAGCTGGAGGCGTTGCGTAATAGCGGGGTTGTTCGGATCCAGTTCCGCGGCACGAGCATAGGCATCAATAGCATCGGTGATCTGGTTGTTACAACTCTCATAGAGACTTCCAAGATCAAACCAGACTTCAGAAATATATGGATTGATGCGGATGGCACGAGAATACGCGTCGAGCGCATCTCGGAACTGATTGATCTGGAAATAGAGAACACCAATGGAGCACCAGAAGGTCGGATTGCGACCGTCACGGTACACAGCCTGCTGATAGGCTTCGTACGCCTTGTTGTACTTCTGCCCGGCCATGTAAGCACGACCGAGAAGATACCAACTTTGGGCATCGGAAGGATCTGTCCAGGAAGGGCGAGTGTTTAAAAAGGAAACAATAACGGAAAAGCGGGAATGCTCACCAGCTTCAAGGCTCTTTGTCAGGTACTGGATAGCAAGCTCCTGGTTCTGGAAACTAGAGCCATCCTGGTGGTACAACCAACCAAGCTGTTGCAAGACTTTGGCATGGTTTGGGTTATCATTAACAACACGCTCATAAGCATCTTTAGCACGACCATGCTAGAATAACATATGAGTAGGATGATAACAATACAAAGAGGAAAACGCACATCTTTTTGTTGCTCATAGACATGTCCAATTTGGAACCAAATGTCAGCATGGGCCAAAGGATTCGGAGGGTTGCGGAGAATGCGGTCGAAACAAGTGAGAGACTCTTCGTATTTGCCTTGTTGTTTGTAGATAATGCCAAGGCGGAAAAGAATCTCATTTGCCTTGTCGAAGTCTTGATTATAGAAATCAGTGCCTCCTGCCAGGAAGCGGTTAGAGGGTAACTTACTCTTGTCCATACGAAGGACAGAGGAGAAAGCTTCCTCGGCATGGTCGAGGGAACCATATCGATCATAGAGGATACCAATGCCATACCAGAGCTTTGGGTCCTCCTAGCAGGCATGTCAGTGACACGCTGCAGAAGAAAGGCCGGAAGACGGACGCACCTTTGGATTCGGAAGAAGATAGAGAGCTTGTTGATAGGCTGAATAGGCCTTCTGGAGGTCATCTTGCATGAGGTAACAATGCCCTTTAATGAAGGGATTAGGGGGAAGTGGACTCAGATCGGGCGAAAGCACGCGTACCCAATGCACTCCATACTTCACCGTTATCTTCTTGCAAAGCCAAAACGCGTTGGAAGTAATCGATCGCCTAAAATAGATATCACGTCATCAGAGATCTTATCGAAAAAATCAGAAGAACGTTTTGAAAGGTTGAGGCCTGGAGGCATCCGCGGAGGCTCGGAAGATGCCCGGCAGGAATGTTTGAAGAGGAGCCTGAAATACTGCAGAGAACAACTCACCTTGGGATAGTTTTCCTTGATCCGAGCAATACCTGCTACTTGTGTAAGACCAGACAGGGACATCGGATTATGCCGTAGAGCATGCTCGTAAGCGGAAAGCGCGTGTTCCAGATCACCCATTTGCTCGGCAACACGTCCTAAGGAAATTACCACCACTAATCAGGACCCGAGCGGAATAACCCATCGGAAAATGGGTACCGACCTATAAGGAGCCATGTTTGCTCGTTTGCAACTGCAAGTTTGTGCACCAGGGTGGGTGGAGGAGCGGGTGCACCATTGGAAGCTACATTTGCAGCGACGGCAGGTGAGATGTTGTTGGGATGCACAGATCCGTTTGCAAGGGTGGCTGGTGTTGAAGGAAGTGGAGCTGCGCCGTTAAGATGAGGAGGTTGAGGGTGTGGATGTGGATGGGAAACGAGACCATGGGGGTGTGAGTGGACAGGGGGAGGTGGATCGTGCATGCGGACATCACGGTCTGGTTGTCGTGGTGGGTGTCGATGAGCCATGGGGGACGAGGCAGGGTACACCAGTGAGAACAGAGAAGGGGGAGAAAGGGGAGAAAGGCTGTGGAGAGAAGAGGGGCGAAAAGAGTTGTTAAAGAAGGCGGCGTCTTGATATATATAATGGAAGGAATCAGGGCCCAAGAAATGGTGATCAAGGTGGGGAGATGAGATCTTGGATCCATTTCGGGACTGGCAGGGTGATCAGGGTTGGTAGTCATCCAGATACGCACTTGTGATACAAACGCACAACTTGCCGAGAGGCAGAGGCTGTTCTTGTCACCGTGCTTCTCCTTCTCCGCGTGCCCTGCCTTTGCCGCATTTGATCTGTTGCCGCATTCTATTCCGCCTTACCCTGTCTATCGCCCATCGAGATCTTCTCGCGTGCGCTGCAAATTCTCTCTCTTTCATTCTATTGCGCTCTTCTGGGCTCCAGTCTAACCAATTGCCTCCTTGAGTCTAATCGGCATCTACCATACCATCCACACATACATTCCTTACAAAACCCTTTTCCAATCTTGTCACACATACATATCAATCCCGCGTAGAACCTGATAGTTCTCCCGACTGACCTCCGCTGCCAGTCTTGTTTCACTGATCAATTCAGCACAACATTGTGGGCATTTTGACTTGGACAACCCAATGATCGCACACACTCTTGTTGGTTCAAAATCACCGCGCAGATTGCCGATGGCAACTATATTGGGCCACCAAGACAAGCTCACAACAGGTTTACATACCTTCGGCCTGACCACCCGATTTACGATCTCGGACGTCGCCTCCCTTCTCTCCGGTTCTGGGGAAGATAGATCAAATCTCTCTCATCCACTTTATGTAAGCATCCAGGTCAATCTTTGCCTCCCAGGCACATCGTGATCGAGCCAGATGACCTAAGCACTGCTGTCGCCACGTCGCCTTCCCAACTCGGACCACCTGGGCACAGCCCCTTAACGCGATCAAATCGAGATCAGAAGAAGTTCTTCAGTACCCATGTCCATATTCAGCTTAACTGTCTTTGACGGCACCGTTTTTATACCTCCCTATCATCAATTTATTTCTATTACTGTTAGCCCAGTATCCCTTCCCTCCTGTTCCCTTCCGTCTGGCCCGGTCTTAATTTCCTAGCCTTCCCACGCCGTTCTTCCCTGTTCTGCTGGTGTTGTCCTACAATGACCCCTTCTTCTCATCCCTTTTTACTATCCTCTCCTTTGCAAAGTTGTTTCTTTTTTCTTTTTTTGTTCTTTACAACGGACTTCCGGAACCGACCCACAGGAGCCCAACACGAGAAACAGGGTCTCCGCTCTTCTCTTATTCATATCGCCCTCTGGTGATGGGTGCACACTAGCTCCATTCTCCACCGGTGTACTATGCAGAACAGGGAGCGCTCCTTGTGCCAATCACAACACATCAACAACGCCCTCGTACCTGAGGTAACAGATATATGTAAGGAATGCAACATCCATAAAATAGGAGATTGTAACAGGGTCACGTTCTGTGGTGGCTTCGATCCCCTTCCCTGGTCATCTGCATCAATGATGGCCAGACTGCTTCAAGCCTCCTCGTGCGCCACAGGATCATACTTGTTACGCTGGTAATAATATGATCCAGTTCCAATCGGGTAAATATCATCTCATTCATTTTAATCACAAGGCCGATCTATACTTGCACATTCTAAGTACCTGTACGAAAAAGGCCTCCTGTAAGCAAACGTAAGTCAGTTAACGTTCGTGAGAACTCAACATCATGCCCCAATCCCGAAAGGACCCCCCCCCCCCCGTCCGCCCGGACTCTGTCTATAAATGGACTAAAGTGTGTCACCTCCAATAACCCTCATCCCGACATGATGCGTGATGCTTAATGTCGCTGACCTGGAGAAGCCCTTGCCGAAACGAACCTTACACCTAAGTTTATTCAAATGTATTGGCATTACTTCTGGAACTCGCACTAGCTCACCTGCCTTGATTGATTCTCTAGACCTGCGAACAGAGGTGAGTATCAGGAAGTAGCGTTTCATGACCTAATCTCCCCCCCCCCCATCTGTTAAGTCTGGAGATTTCCCCATCAAAGCCAATTCTATTTGCAACGCGGTGATACACTGAGCGGCTACGGTTCTTCCTATGTGCGCATGGTAACATGCTCGTCTCCACTGCGGGAATAGATACACGCAGTGCCGCATGTTTATGATGAAAGCGTGGTATTGGTGTCCCATCATGAGAAGCAGCCATTTTACACAGACTCTGGACATCGGGGATACATCGAGTGGATCAAACGCGATCAAATTCATAGCAAACGAGATTGACCAACGGTCATGGTAAACCCTGAAAATGCGAATCCCTTCACAGACTAGCAGAACAAGGGCGCTCCCACCATCGCGTATGTTATTACCGCACCGAAATGGTTCTGGACGTTGTCCGTGGAATTATCAGAGGCAACATGGGACACGTCAGAGAATACTAGTACTCCCCCTAGTCAGGGAGCCGGTGTTTGAGGAGCAACGGATTTCTACCCCCGCTTGGCCTTTGTTAACCCCTCCAATAATTTATTGAGGCTCGGACTTCAAGCCTTGGTGATATCAACACCTCAGAGGGTCTACGTTAGTGGTACCAGTCGCGATCATAAGGACCATGCGGCGTCGAACAGTCTGAATTAAAGGCTGCACGTTTCCTGCGTGGTAATTGGCTTGGAGATTTAAGGTCCTCATTAGATCACATTTCATGAGAGACAGGGGCAAGCTCATTATTTGAATATTTAAGATCAATGAGGCCCCCTCCAGGGAAACATCATAAGCACATGAAGCTTGATCAGTTGTCTTGGTCTCCAAGTTCTCAGCAGGCTCATAACACTGCCACAACGGCCTTCCAAAGCGAGTAAACGCATAACGAAAATCCCGAATACATTTTGGAAGATAAACGGCTCATTTGTTTGATGATTCGACGTTTCAGGAATTTTCACACCCGAAAACAACCAGAAATGTAAAGCGTATCAGTATATGAGCTTGAGTGATACAATTCACTAAGTTTCCCCATTCTGAAGCTCCGATAAAATCTCCGCTTCAACTTGATCATGAATTGATCCTTCGTCATTGACAACGTGGACAACTCACGTTCCACAACATTCTGCAGTTACTATTGAAGAGAGGCGAACAGTACCTGAACAAGACCTTCAGCGATGACTCGTGAGTAACCTTCTTATTTCATCCAGCCCACTCGTGGTCCAAACTCCCGATCCAACTTTGGGTGTTGCTTTCGACATTGGTATGCGTCGATAGGGGGTAATCAGCGGGAACAGGATCGACTCCGAGCGCAAAAGAAAACAGCAAATCAGAAGAAACCGAAGGAGAGTGCTGCAACCTTGACAAAACGAAAGGAGGCGTAAGTGGTGTCCAGTCCTTCCGAATTCAAATGATGGGATCTTCAAGCAAGCTGATATAATTTCCTTAGAGATGCCGAGATCTTAAGAGCGAAGCAGAAGGTAAGGCAGATGTCCTGGGATTGTGCGTCGCAAACATCCTTACACAGAGACTGATCCTCTTGCTTTTCTGTGACGACTAGAAAGCTGAGGAGGCGAAGAGTACGACGGCTGCCTGCACGAACAAGAAATGACACCTGCTGCGGAGCAAGACCTTACCTCACATGCGCACCCTGTTTCGGTCCTATTCCATCTTGACGTTCAACATTTATGGACTTTCACTTGATTCCACCACCTGATATCTACTCCTGTAGTTGCCGAAAGCGCTTTACATTTGGTTATTTTCACATGCTATGTCGTCGGTCACGATGGTGATTTATACACTTCCAGGTTGGACATCCCATTAGCTTGTACCAGTCTCGATGGGAATACTCAGCTCGCTGGAAGGTAATGCGTGTGAATAACTGCGAGGGCGTAGATGAATCGGTCACAGGCTCTGTGACTTGCAGTTGAGGCAAGGGGGGCTCAGGGTTTCATTCTAATCACAGGCTGAGGCAATCTCCACAACGAGGTTTACCAATGCTTTGAAGACTTCATATGCCCAAAAAGGGAATGAGTAATTGAAATACCTCGGAAGGGTGATATTTGTAGTTTCATAAAGGAAGACCGACTTGCCTTAACCTGTGGGGTTAAAGTTGACGACGATACTCTAGGGTGTTCTTTACCGGCCGCTCTCCAAGGGTGAAGAAGGCCTGGGCGCAGGCGCCATTTACAATAAATTAAGCGGCTAGCAAGGTAAAACTGTACCTGTGATGGCATACCTAACGCCTGGCTCGTTCCCATGAAAGCTCAAACGGTCAAGAAATTACATCTACGCAGGATCGCATGTCATGGGCATCTTGTGAAGATAATATCAGGGAGCCAAAGCCGATTATGTCACTGACTCACAGGCTTCTCCCTGCCTGATGAGGCAGACAGTTTGTGGGCCAGCTTAACGGCGTAGGCCGAATGAACGATAACGCACCCGACAGTCACTAAAATGCCTCGAGGGTGCTTGCCATGGTTCGGTTAGTGCGATACGTACAGTAAGAGGGTCCGAGAAGCGAGATGGGGTGATGGTATATTCCTTTCCGTTTCCGGATATGTTCGACGACTTGGGGAATAACAGGGGGGTCACAGCCGCACCGAGGGATCAATCAATCACCGATGGGTCCGTCCACGAGCATATTAACCTTCCGACGCAATTTGGACGGACATGCGGTGCCATCGGGCACTTGGATCTTTGCCGTTACCGTGCCGATGATGGCTTGTGGCTGCCCAACGTCACAAGCACCAGTTGACACCTAGGCAATATTATCGGGTAACTAAAATTGTCCGCGTCAATTCAATAATTCCCAGCCACTGTACTTACTTAACTAACTTGAAGTTATTACACCTCTCAAAACAAGAGCCTATTTCGTCCGGTTTGTATCCCGCGACGGACCAATTTACTTATCTTGATGGAGTGCTGCGGGGAAAGATTTCAGATCAGGAGATGGGGGTAAGGGTTTATGTTTGCGTTGTTGCTTTCAAGATGACAGATCGGAATCTGGGTAACCGATCAAGGGCTTTCAGTTGGTCGGGGTTCGGGGTTGCACCGATTAACAAAGGCAACCACAAGCAGTGTGCCAAGTTCCTAACCCGATGTATAGAACAGGAGGATCCGAGAACTGAATTGGTTGAAAACGGGCCTCGGAGGGGAGAAAGAATATTCCGTGAAGTGCATTTGTGATTCAAATCGACAGTCCCACTTGTGTACCTTATCGTGATTCCTGACCGCTTAAAAACGAGGAAGTTGAAGGACCCGGCACCAATCAGCCCTTTCATCATACCAGAAAGCATGATTATTTTTATAGTTCTTCGAGAGTCCAAGTTGGAGAACCTCCAATCGGTTGGATCCAAGCACCCAGGGTACTGAAGGATCGTCTGTGGTAGCGGTCTTCGGCTCAACCATCGCTTCAACGGGGGACTCCTGGGGGAACATCTTGAAAGTATATAAAGCTCAATCATTCCGGAAGACATGAAAGCGCCATTACAATACTTGTAAATTGTCGGCAGAGACCGGATTAAAGACGAACGGGCGGAAATGAGCATCCTCGTGGTCAATCTCCTGAAATTCCTCATTTACTGAAGCCGCGGACGGCGGTTACGGCAGTGGTTGTAGTCTGTTAATTTGGTCTTTATAGGTCCTTGACGACATGTCGATCGGATCGATGGAATATCGCACTCGTAAAACCAGCATAACGTGTTAATATGGCTTTCGAAGTTTGTAGATGCGCACGAAACAACTATGCAAAGTGAACTTGATTGGGACCGTCATTAAATCTTCTCCGAGTTCCCACCTTCTAGTCTACGGCGTCGGGCTGGAGTTTCTGGGTTCTCGTCGGACTGCACGCGAAACCAGTTGTTCGGGACAGGCGCCAAATAAGGAGGGAAGGGTTGTACTCCGGGATCGATTGGGTAGGGTCGGTTTGGAGGGGCGGCGTTATTGGTTGGGTGGTGCCGCGAACGATACAAAGACAAGAGCGCATTGACAAAAATAGTTAAAAAAGCCAATGAGCTTAGAGTGAAAGTCTTCCAAACATGTACGTCAGATGAGCCGTCTTTATTTTACAAAGTCACTCACCAGTGTCTTCCAGCTGATCGGCTCCACGAAGCCATTTACGACCTCCGCAATCAGCTCAGCGCTGACCTTTGCCCGTCCCACCACCGCGGGATCCCGGTTCATGCATGCTTCCCATTTAGCACATTGTTGAACCATGGCTGGAATAGGATTCGTATTGCAGAGGTTACTCTTATATTGAAGAGCACACATTGCAATCTCTTGGACGATCTCTGATATAAATGGTCAATATAATTTAATTGTACCGTGAGCTGACAGTGAAGGTACCTTGCGAATATTCTACAACTCGGTGTTCAACATCCCGCTGGATGGTGATGATCAACTGTATCACGAGGTACAAGAATAATAAGACCAAGGAGAGGTTGAAGAAAAATTGCAGGTAACTGGATGTTTACTTAGACCTGACAAAATCTAATTGAAGATGAAGATACTCACCCAAGCAGGACATACGGCGTTTCCGATGGCGCAGGAGCAGGCGATGGCATATTCAGGGTGTAATGATTTGATGTATTTTGTGCTACAGGTGTAATCTCGCCCTTCTCATCACCGCTCAGGTCAGACTCTTCATCACCACCACTTGGTTTCTGTCGCAACCGAGAAGACTTGCTAGTGCGGGATTTTTGTCTTTGGTTATACACGCGCCGAAGAGCACCTAATGCGATCGGCCTGCCATTCTCCCTTTCGTTCTGGTCTGTGTCTGCGTTGGAGGGACTAGTCTCTGACATGTCAACGTCTTTCAATTCTTCTTGCTGGAATGCCTTTTCGGGTGAGAAGTTCGGGGGAGGTGCCCAAGGATATGAAGAGGTTGCAAGTGATGAAGATAGGGACTGAAAAATAAACGGCACATTCTGATTGAATGTCGAACCAAAAACTGGTGTTTGAGATGTACTAAACACGGGCTCAGTTGGGTTCACTTCGCCAATGGGGCCTATAGACGGTTCAATAAAGCACCGTATCCAAATATGTCGCGAACTCACGTTTGCGGGGCGTGCTTGGGTCCTCGTCTGTGTTTGACCAGACTGGTTTAACGCCTGGACGATGAGTCCACTCAAAGTCCATGGGTGCCTCCGTCGACCTACCCGTTCTGGGCCGCCTGCTCATGCTAATAGTAAGCGATGAAGATCGATAGGATACTGAGATAATGAAAACACTAGGGTAGCAGGGGTCTGAAGAGGTCGACGTGTGGCCAGTGTTTGCTCTCAGTTGAGTACTGAGTTCTGAGGTTGACGCGCTGGTCACGGGGTCTGACAGTCACATGCCCATCGGCCCATTGAAGTTATTCTGGTCTCTTCCTTTCGCCATGTTACGCACCCTCCTACCGACGCTATCCAGGCATGGACTTGGACATCATGTCCGGCTATTTCACCCTGCACTCGAGCATTCACTGGGACCAACTCAAGTCAAAGCGTCTCAACCTCCCTCGGCCAACCTTGTTCCTATAGTCATTGAACAGACGGTATACTTTACTACTTGTACAATGCCGCTTTAAGCACGCTCATGTCAAGGTTCGCCTCTAGGGAAGAGGAGAACGATCATATGATATCTTCTCCCGTCTGCTCAGAGAGCGGGTTATCATGCTTCATGGATCAGTGAGTCTCGGGATGCTCCATTTCCCAATCGGTAGTGTTCAATATTTCAGATAAGGGACACAGATGCAACGCTCGTTGTGGCGCAGCTACTTTTCTTAGAAGCTGAAGATTCGTCAAAGCCTATTCACCTATACATCAATTCTCCAGGTGGAAGTGTCACCGCTGGTCTTGCAATTTATGACACTGTAAGCTAAAGCCGAAGATCGTTGTTTCCCTTTTTTTTTTTTCTTTACTCACGACCTTATCTCAGATGCAGGTAAGTCTCCGCTCGCTATTGGCGGGAACCACGTTGACACCTGGGAATATCTCAGTATGTTTCCTCGCCAATTCACACATATAGCATAGGCCTCGCAGCATCCATGGGCTCACTTCTTTTGGCCGCCGGTGAAAAAGGCAAACGTCACTGCCTGCCGAATGCGAGCATCATGATCCATCGTCAGTTCTCTGCTCTCGGAGTATGATATATTCGCTCATGCCATATACACACAGAACCTTCGGGTGGAGCCTCAGGCCAGGCTTCTGATATTGCTATTCATGCAAAAGAGATTCTCCGCATTCGACAGGTGCTGACGAGCATCTATCAAAAGCACTGCGCCAAACCGAACGAATCCGAAGCCGAGGGGTTAATGCGCTTTGGTAAGTGCTTACACCACCATGATTTCCCAAACGGCTTTCTCACTGGAAACTATGACACAGAGAGAGCTCTGGAAAGAGATTATTATATGACAGGTATTTCGTCCTTCCATTCCTGTTTAGCAAGTGATTGTGATACCCGGCTAGCCCAAGAAGCCATGGACTTTGGCATTGTAGATGGTATCCTCGAGCGTAGGCCGACATCCGATACACCTGGAACCTCCGTGTGACATTTCTACATAGTTCGCTTCCCTTTGTATAATCACTCCGAACCCTGACTAACTATAGAACCCCTGATGTCCGCCCTTGCCGTCGTTGAACATTGATGTCATCAACCGAACCCAATAATTTTAAAAAATCGGCTAGCTCACTGAACCTGGGGGAAATGACCCACTTAAGAGTCGTTCTTACTATGGATAGAAGTGCCCACATCGTTCAACAATTCCACTTCCTCCATTAGTGCCCCGGAAGTCGTTGTCAATTGTCTTGACACGTTTAGCCTCGGTTCCTGATGGTGATCTTAGATTGCTTTCGAAATATTCCGTCCCCAGAACTTGACAGAACTCAATTTGGAAACCGATGCTTATCCGTCACATCCACACCTCCTAGGCCGCCAAACCCGCCTTTCACCGGACACCAAAAAGCTGTATATCAGTTCTATCTTGCTAATGATGGTACCCGCTGTTCATTACAACACCCCCTTGCTTCGGCCCGCAGTCACGCCGCCCCGTCTACCACGAGGGCAACCGCTTAGGAGCATGCGGTTATTCTAATCGACTACAACAGTATCCACCGACAAACCTCGTGAGTTCACGAGGCTCGGCGAAAGCCACGAATACAGGTTTATGGCACCGGCAAGGAGCTTCCGAGGGTGGGATCCATCCGGATGCCCCTTCTGAGCTATTTACCCTGACTCCGCCTTGACATCCCGCACGCATCTTCCTAGAGCTCAAACCAAGTTTTCGGCGCCTGATCTGATCTGTGATGACGCTTGATACCCATAATCTACTACAAATCACTCAAACGGACGGCGTGAAGAACCATCCAAACGAAACATTACTCTTGTGCTGAAGCTTTTGATTCTCCTTCCGCTAGACCCCTCTCAACTATACAGGCAATTAGAATACCAGGAGCTACATCGATGACCCTACCCCCGGCCAATTCCCACTGGTGGGGATATCATTCAGAATGGGGGCATGCTTGGTCTAATTACAGGTGCCGGGCTTATCCAGAGTCTTCCTTGCACCGACGAGCTGGTGGTTGCGGCTTCCATGTGGTGATCTTCTTGTAAAGTGGGAAAACAGAAGCCATCACTTGCCTTCCATTAAGATCCAATGTTCTGTTCCCACTACTTATGTGAAGAAAATGAAAACGCGGATGGACACATTTTCCCCTGTCACTTGCAGTTTGTGCGCGCGTATCATCGGTCATGTATATCTAGGGTCTGTGTTCTGCAATTGGAGTTACGTCGGGCAACTGCTTCGCTGCTTGTTCATTCTCGTCAAACATTCCGACGGTATCGCTAAAAGCCCCAACTCACATAGGCGGTGTTGAAACTCCTGCGCGTGCCACCAAATCCTAAGCTGCTAGAGATAGCCGCGATCCTTGTCGAACCCTTAAACCTTCGTCTTTTTTGTGCTGCGGAAACCGAATGTATAAATAAGGGTCCGTAGGAAGAAATTGTGAAAGTTTGCGAAGGCCACAATTGTATATAAGTTGATGGGATTCTCTCATCTCACCGCCAACTTCTGGGCTGAATTGGATCGAGATCACTCGCAGCAGGTGGCAGGAGCAAACTTTATTGAAGGGCGAGAATGTTTCAACGAAACAAGAAAGTTTCGCGGACCTCACAGTGTTCGACAGCTTGTGAAAGATTGTCCGAATGGGATCTACCAGAAACACATTGGGATGAGGCATGCTTCTCTTTGGATTTTATCACAATTCACGTGCCTGATTCTATTCCCTGGTTTTCCTCCCTCCTGCCGCTTACCGCGATGCGTTCGGCACCAACATGACAACGGTTCGATTTTGAATACTCAACAAAGAAGGTATTGAAAAGGCCTTTTGGGTAACAACAAGGAATAGAATCAAGATTCATTGATCAACGGGAACCAAACATGTAACCAAGCCCGAATTATCACATTAGGTGGCCATCCAAAGCTGCTGTCGTAGACGTCATTCCCGAAGTACGGTCGTAAGTATTTCTCGGAAGTGGAAAAGGTGGGAGCCGGTCGTTGCCAACCCCACGGCCAAGCCCAGCTACAGCAATCTTAGGTCGATAGGTCCTGTGTCAGTCCCAACTGGTAGCAAGTTCCGCTGAGGCCAACATTACGTTTCCACGCTTCCCCTTGACGGTTGCCGACGTAGGCCTGTTGGGAAGGGACCTCCCCACCCTGCCGACGCTAGATGTCAATTACTGATGCGATGACGGGCCCGCACGGCAGGCGACGATTGCATTGGCAGTGCACATCATTTTTTGATCATCGGGCGGCTAATCTCTGCTTCTGACCACCCAACCAACCTCATCGCTCAAAATTGGCATCGGCTCGTTCAATATCGCGCAAATCTGGTTGTTGATCTTTGATTGAGGCGCGTGCCCTGCTGGCTTTTCCTGGGTATCTTTATTCCATCACGAATATCCTACATCATGGGTACATATGGTGTCATAATCCGCCTCCCTTGAAATCCGAGGAGCAAGCTATTTTAATAACAATCCCAAGACGTCAAGCTCAGCATGCTGGCGTCCGTTCAGTGCGTGGGTGACTCTCTTGACAACTCCCTTGCTTGAAATTTCAAGCTTACTCAGACCACTCTTCAAATCGAAATGATCTTACCTGAGGCCAAATCCACATCAACCTATGTATGCATCACGTCTTGTCCACAGAAGTACAAGCGTAACACGCGACACCAACGGCCACCGACCACTCGGAGCGACCGGAAATTAAGCTTGCAAGTATAGTATCTGATTCTAGCCGATTCAGCGCCAGCGCTGTAGGCAACGAGAGGTGGCACCGGCGTCAAGATCTTCAAACCCAATAAATATCGATCGGGTCATAATTCGAGAACCTCTATCCTTATCTGAATAGACCGACAGGCTGGACAACTCCAGACGGCCACACCATTTGACATAAGCATCTTCATAATGACGATTCTCAGGTTCACTTTCACCCGAGCATTATCAGGCAACGGCCGGGTCCTTCCATTGCCATTGCCAACGTCAGTTACCCCACTCAGCACTCGTACATCTGCGATGCACTTAAACCGAACCCTGCACTCACGAGCACCTTTGATGGTGGCCAGTTTTAATATCAAAGTTCGCAATCTATTCCGCATAAAAGGCAGCTCAACTTCCATTTCACTCTCGGTCCTGATCAGACCCAAAGCAAGCATCGCGATTCACCGACGATCAGTCGCCTAACCCTGACACAAAACGCTGAAATGTGTGCCCGATGTACTTGATGGTAACCAACTCAAAACAAGAAGTTTCTGAAAGGCTGAATGATGATCACCCCTGGATAATCTCGGACCTCCAAACGATTGCGCCAACTTACCGTGTTCTATTAATTCATTCTAGAGCGCTTGTTGCCCGTGGGGCGAGACCTTACTTTATAAACCTCGGCATCCCTGGAGCGTGTGCGGCAACTTACTTCCGCAGCTGTCCCAACTCACCGCTTTCCTGTTTGCAAAGAAGGCAGGGGCGGTCCGCGGTCCATGCAGGAGCTCGTTGGTGCCTAACAGGTTCACCTACATCATCTCCTTTGCCGCCCTTGCTTGTCTTACGACAACCTTCACGATACGTGAGATACCTCGCCTGATGGGAATAAAGACTCAACCAAATGTCGTACAAGGGGAGTTGGTGGTATAGTTCGGGTATCGCAGCCGGAGGTTTAGTAAACGGCGTTCTTCGTGCCGGCTTAGGAGTTTTTTTGTGGAAGCGACTTCAGTATGGGAGCCAGGCTATTGGTGTAACTTTCAGAACGTTTGACGGAGATCGGCTCGGCAGGTGCGACTCTCCCCGACCACCACTTATAGTATTTTCCTTCGAAGGGATAAAGTATGGTTACTATATTTAAAATCAATATCATCAATACTATTTGGTCCGTCATACATTCGAGCGAAAAGGGGAAAGCCGTGAGTGGGAGGGGGTGCTGGGAAATATGACAAGTTGAGAGCACGAGTCATGGTATGCCAGAAATGGAAAAGGCGAAAAGAACTCCAATGGGAAGGGAAACTCTTCAATATTTCAATTCCGGAGTCTTTAATACTGTCTAGGTCCGTTGTAGTACGTCTCGTCTACCCAGTTCGATGACCGCTGTGGGTGCTGTGGCGGTGGACCCCACTGTTGTTGGGGTACAGGACTATATACCACGTCGGATCTAACTTGTCTGTCAGCCAACGTTTCACTGAGGAGTGAACCGCAGCCATACCTCTGTCCCATAATATTGGGTCCGCTAATATGCCCAGGAGCGTTTGGGTCAAAACTCGACAGCCTCCGATGATGACTCGGTGCAACCGGCAAGGTGGGCGGTACAGTTGTGATAAATGTCGCAGTACGAGGCCTACGAGATCCACGGCAGCACCGCCTTATACCTTCAACGAGAAAGAGGGAATGAAATTTATCAGTCCGATTTCGGAACGAAGCAGCACCGGCAGGACCAACCTCTGAAGATCGCCCACAAAAGAAGCAGTGCCACCAGTCCAGCAACAACCGTCACTGGAATCGCGATTTGAAGATTCTGGGTATACCATGCCTAATCAAACCCAGCGGCATGGTCAGCCTTTACGTTCTTTGTCTTTCTCAGGGTAGGAGCCTACCTTGGCCGTGTCCAAGACACCAGCGGCCTGGCATTTCCCGCCGACGCAGGTACCCCCGAAACCTGCACGAGCAGAAGAATTAGAATTATGGGTAAATGAGTGATAACATCGGGAAAGGCCTACGCACCACAAGGCGACCCATCAACCAGAAGAGCGGAAAGTATACGACATTGGTTCGGCACGTTCGGGTCTTTACAGGAGACCTGACAACTGTTGTCCGAGCGGTTGGGACATCCTTCCTTCAGGCCCATCGACCCACCAATCATCTGGCATTGCACTAGATATCCTGGTTAAAGGAAAGAGGCGGGCTAGCAGAAGGTTTGTACTGACGGGACACTGAGGTACACAGCCCACTCGCACATGCAAGATCGCCACTTCCACAACTTTGGCCTAGAAAAATCCAAGTTACGTGTCAGTCTTCTAACAAGCTTTAATTCAAGCGCGACGAGCTGATACGAACCGTTAGGAGCGAAAACGTCCGTCGGGCAAGCCGATGAATTTCCCGTGCACATTTCGGGATTGTCGCACCCCGGATCCTTGGATGGCCTACACACCTGCGTACTGGGGGCGAACGAACATTGATCTGTACAACAGGGGCTACTCTTTGGATCACACACTGCATTGTTCTTGAACTTGCACGTCGCACTATCGCAGCAATTACTCTGGATGCCTTGTCCCGGATCACATTCTTCTCCCTTCTCGACGATCCCGTTCCCGCACATTCCAAGTCCGACAAGTTGGAGATCTGCGCTGGGTTCGATCAGACAAGACAGTGTCGGTTTGTGCACCTTCGAGAGTTCCTCGCATTGAAGTGCCTGTTGTGGGGAAGGAAATGAAATCCAGATTAGCGATCTATGAAAATACCGCAGTCGTGAAGAAGCTTCATTTGGGCACTCACAAACATTACCAATACTGCAAGGTGAAAAGTTTTGTTCGCCAGATTGGGCGACGGGGCTCATGAGGAATTTAGCATTTGAGTTGCAGGAGTTGGCATCTAATGGACAGCATGGAGGATCTTGAGGACATGTATCGCTCGCGCACTATTTCCAAAAAAAGTCAGGAAGGTTAGATGAACGACCGGCCGAGGCTTTATGGTATGATGAAACGAACGTACGTCGTGCTGCAAAAAAAGTGGGGTTCAACAATCAGTTCGGCTATACGCGAAGTATGAGGTTACTCACTATGGCACCAAAGTTGTGACCGATCTCGTGAGCGACGACTTGCCACTCTAACCTTCCAGAAGTCGAAACGGCTGTTCCCGAAACGACTTCTTGTCTGTCATTCGCAGACGCGGATTGGCGACAACTAGGGGCCGCTTAGGTTCGAAACTTGAGTGATATGACCCGAATCACTCACAGTGTGCCGAGCCAAGCAATGCCCACTTCAGTACCCGTTGGGCAACCACTCATGAGGTGCCACAACCCGGTACTATCATTTCCTTGTTTGCCCCTCCAGTCAGAAAAGAGCGATAGACGGCTCTCCAAAGTGACGTCGCCACAACCCACATTCCAGGGCTGGTTGGGATCGGCTGGTGTGGGACAACTGACGAGACGATTAGACAGTGAATTCAAAAATGGTCGTTGACCGCGCCTTACCCTCTGTTCTGAACGGCAAGATGGAGGATCCCCAAACTAACGTTGAAAGTATTCTTCGGGGGCTTTCAGCATAGTTAAAAATATAATGAAGTTGAAAAAATGAACCTTGAAAAGTGTGCTTGCGGAGTTCCAGCTGTTAAGGATCTGGCGTGTAGCGTTCTCTTGCGAACCGAGCTGTTCGACGTAGGCGCAATCGGCGGCGACCCCCATGAGGATCTAATGGGATGATCAGCACCCCTCGACATGAAACTCGAAAATCTAGAAGCTGCAACTGACAATCTTCTGCGATGTCGGACACCCGGCAGTTTGGCCAATGAAGCCTCGGAAGCTAAAAAGACCATGAGTATATACTGGAAATGAAAGAAATGCAAAGATTGATCTACATACTCGTTCTTCATGCCATTAGAAGGCACATCATCGCGAGGGACCAACGATCCATTCCTGAAGAACCCAAAGGGATTATCATACCACCTCGAGAGGGGTGGCGAGGCTTTGCGTAATATAGGATTCTGCAGGGGATCTCTGTTATAATCCAACCTATCATGTCCACATCCGTGCTCAATAGCAACCGTTCCCTCGGGTCTAATCCCGGTCTTCGCAAAAATCTCCTCTTCTGGCGCCATCATATCTGATTCTCGCCAGATAACCAGATTTGAATCCAAGGTTTGGTCAAGGATTTCTATGTGCTCTGTATCTAACTCGGACTTCGTGCGGAGGTAATTATGTGTTGTCATAATGTGATAAATATCACCGTTGATGGAGAAAGCGCCTTCAAATTCTGGTGCGACACCAGCATCAGCGTCTCCCTGATGGTGAACCATGATGCGTGCCCAGCCTAAGTGGGCGGGATGTGCTGGATCTGGAATGATGTGTGCAGCATCCTCGCGCATGCGTGCAGGTGAATGATGCGCAGCAACGACTTCACCAGCATAAACCTTGACAGTCTCACGAAAGAGTGGCTTCGAGTGGGTGATGACCGTCCGACCGTCGGGCCCAACATCATAGTAGTTTATCCTAGCTTGGGGGTGGATGAGCTCAAGGTTGGGTCGGAGGTGAAGGAAGAATGTTTCATCAAAGGCAGAGAGGGTTAGACGAAAGGAGTCGTCATGGCGGAGGGTGTTGGTGTGGGGCGACGGAAGACGTTTACGATGCGTAGAGGAGGCGAGGGGTATTGGTATTCTGGGTATTATTTCTAGAGAGAGCGTGGAGGGGTGGGCAAGCCTCTTCAGCGGCCTTGATGCTGGGCCATGAGCTGATCGGTGGATTAGGAGAAGTCCTGCGAGCAGCAAGGAGAGGGCTTACCATGTACGGTGGACCAAAGGGCTACACTTAGCAGGACGACCAGCGCATAGAGGGGACGGAGAGGGAACATGGAAAGAAAAGACCGCCTGACCAGATATCGGGAGGAAACAGAAACGAGCGACGGATGCAAGGTAATTATAAGTAACACGAAACAAATGCTTGGCGTCAGTCGTAAGCTGTGTCTGAAGGCGTTAAAAGGGGCTTACCCGCGGTAATCTCGAGTTAGGATAACAATGTATCTGTAGAAATTAGGTTGTAGAGACTGGCCCACTGGCCGTCGACGACGATCGTTAAGAGGCCTACAAAATACCTGGAAATTGTGATATTCAAAGCCTTTCCCAACGGTAACCAGCGCACATCACGACGTGTGTGTGACTTACATCAGTATCTATCATACGTCCAACAGCATCTCATCCCCATACTGACTACATCCCACCAATGAGGCTATGTCTTCCCTTGAGGAAAAGGCCGGTCTGGCTCTCATCATCAAACACAACAACGATCAGAGAGCTGAGACCACAAAGGCCCAATTGACGAACTAACAGACGATCCACAATATCAGTTGTTGATCAACGCCCAACTAACGCAGCTTCGACCGCGCTCAAGCTTCAAGATTCAAATATTCAAGCTTCAAGCGCCTCAAACGGCCCACAAAGTACCCCGAACATGCCGAACCAATCCTCAGGCACGGCTAAATTTAGTCCAATTCCCCATTCAGCAGCATTTCCTTCGTCGCCAAATTTTTTGTTTTCGTCTTCCGTGTATCACTATCAGTTCTGTACCATAAACTCCCCATCACCCCCTCCAGTGCATTTGGCTCAAATGACTCAAGACCCCTCTGAGACCAAACTTGGCGATAAGGGCCTCAAAAGGTCAAAATCAAAATCAAAAGTTAAATTTGATGAGGAAATTTTAGCAAACGCAGATTGTGCTGCTACAATGTCGGCCGGAGGTGTGGTATGAATTCCAGATCTCCGGACAACCTATTGATCCCACCGAGTCAGACGATGCTCCCGAAATACAAGGCGAAAAGACTAAACGAAAAGAGGAAAAGAAAAAGAGAAAGAAGGAAAGGAAGGAGAAGGAGATCTCTTCAGGATCTGTCACTCCCACTGTTGTGGACGAAAATGCCATGGACATCGACTCTACACGTGTGTATAGCAGTCCTCTTAATATTTCCGGTGGAAATAAGTTGCATCCAGTAGCTCACTTGGCATCTGAGAAGAAAAGAAACAAACGAAAACGGAGTGAAGAAAAGGGGACCATCGAAACTCGTGAGATGAAAGTTATTCGCCCGGCTATTGATGTTTAGATGATTTTGTAGTTGCCGTGGATGGTGAGAATAAAGAGAAGAAAAAGAAGAACAAAGATGTACCTGATGGTGCTCGGAGAGGTCTTTTTGTAAACTCTTTTTCACCTCGTAGATTGCTGACTAGTGACTGGTTGGATTAGACGTCCTATCGCACAAGGAGAAAAGAAGAAAAAGTGACTCGGAATCTACAGAGCAGCCTACATTAGAAACAGAATTGCTCTCAAAACAACGGAGTCGAAACAAAAAGGAGAAGAAGAAGCGGGCACTTGAGGTCTCTAAATCCTCTACTCCCGTTTCAGAAGTTCAATCACCACCACCTAAATTGACACCGTTGCTCGCACCTCCTCCTTCCAATTCCGAAGCCCAACTTTTCTTCCAGAAGCACAATATCAAAATCACAATACCCGATCATGCGTCGCCTGTTATACCTGTCATCACCTTTGACCAACTAAACATACCAGAAGGTCTTCGAGTTGCATTCACGGGTTTCAAGGAGCCTTCACCAATCCAAGCGTGCGCATGGCCACCAGCATTGGAGGGCCGAGACGTGGTCGGAATTGCGGAAACCGGCAGGTGTGTCGCTTTTCCATCTCATTTAAAAAACATCAAACACTGATCATGATGTTCTTCTTGATAGTGGTAAAACCCTGGCATTTGGCATCCCAGCCCTTGCGCGCCTTATCCGGTCACAATCCAACCCCAAAAAACAGTCGTCTATATCCGTTTTGGTTGTTGCACCAACTCGTGAGCTCGCACTTCAAACCCATGACACGTTGTCCACGCTGGGTAAACCATTTGGTATTGCCAGTGTTGCCGTTTTCGGCGGCGTACCTAAGGAACCTCAGATTGAAATGCTCAGGAATACAAGTAAGCCAAAGAATGGGGTGGTCACGAGGATCGTCGTAGGCACGCCTGGACGAATCCTAGATTTGATGCAAGAAGGGGCTTGCGATCTCAGCAAGTAAAAGTCCATTCGTTTACCTTTGGTTCGAAACGGAAGGGTTAATGTGGTAACATAGGGTCGACTACCTCGTGCTGGATGAAGCAGATCGTATGCTGGACAAGGGCTTTGAGAACGATATCAGGAATATCATATCAAGCACAAAACCGATGACGGAGCGCCAGACAATGATGTGTAAGCCCTGTCCTCTTATCACCGAAACTGCGCCCAATCTAAAACCACCCGCAGTCAGTGCAACATGGCCGGAGGCTGTACGTCGCTTGGCGAGTACTTTCCAAGACAACCCCATCCGGGTCACAGTTGGGAGCGATGACTTGACTGCAAACAGCCGGGTTGAGCAGATCATCGAAGTCTTCGACGATGCTCGTTCAAAGGAGTGAGGGCATGTTGGCGAATTATATTCTTATCTCCATTCTAATGCCTACACTTCTCCCTCCCAGCCAACGGCTGCTGTCCACGCTTCGATCTCTATCTCACAAAAAGACACACAAAGCCGGTTCTGCCGACTCTCGGATCCTGGTCTTTGCATTGTACAAAAAGGAGGCATCAAGGGTAGAGCAAATGCTTCGACGTCATGGCTATGCTGTCTGCGCACTTCATGGTGATATGTCCCAACCCGCGCGAATGGAGATGTTGGAGAGCTTCAAAAATGGGACCACGAATTTAATGGTTGCTACAGATGTTGCAGCTCGTGGATTAGACATTCCAGACGTCAGCGCGGTGGTCAACTATACGTTCCCACTAACGATCGAGGATTACATTCACCGGATCGGACGAACTGGTAAGTGACGAATTCAAATGTATAATTTGACAGGGTTGTGACTGGTGGGCGCTTTGTTTGAAGGACGGGGAGGCAAGAGTGGCAAGTCGATCACCTTTTTCACAGGAGACAACCACGAGCGCTCACTTGCTGGCGAATTTGCCCGAGTGCTGCGGGAAGGTGGATTTGACTACAAACAGTTAGAAAAGTTTCCAATGACAATTAAAAAGAAGGAGCACAGTGTGTATGGGGCGTTCTACCGTGACGATATACCAGCGCCTAGTGGGCCTACAAAGATAGTCTTCTAGGTAACTTAATAGCATATGTTTTAGTGATTGTGGGAGTGATCACGCGGAAGAATGACATCAATTACAAGAGGATATCCTCTTTCTCTATCGCTCTCCCTCATTCCCCAACCATTACGCCCAACATGATGGGCCTCTTCTCTTCAACAGCCTCCTCGTTCTCCCGTGCAGTGAAACCACGCGGTTCAGTCTCTGAAAGCAGAGATGGTGACGACAAGCCACCCTCAGACACGGAGCCTGATGATACCTCGATCCTGTCAGTCTCTTCTCCTCACATCTGCTTCCTTACTCAATATGATCTCAGAGACGAGAATGAGGGATCTATAATCACATCTCTCATTTCGCAACTAAGGCAAGTCCGCTTTGGAATCTCCACACGAACCAGACACCTGGTTGACGATCATGTCATTTGTTTCTTCGGCAAGCACAGAGTTGGCATGGATCTCTCCCGCGTCACCTTCCCCACTTTCGTTCTCGAGCCGCGCAGCATGCTCGAACGAATCACAGATTTCATGTCTCATCCAGATCTTCTCTTTGGGTATGCTGTTTTTCCTCAAGCTGCACCCCATGCGCCTGCACTCATCCTCAAACGTCGCAATCAGTGCTGAAAAATGCAACGATCCGGAGGAACGTTTCATCCGTGTTCTTCAGTACTACCTTGCGGGCTGGCACATTAAACCCAAGGGAGTAAAGAAACCGTATGTAGTCCTACTTGCAAATCTCCAATCTCACTTGACCACGTCTCCCAGTTACAATCCGGTGTTGGGCGAATTCTTCCGTTGCCGATATGATTACGCGGACGGTATACAAGGTTTCTACATTGCCGAACAAGGTACGTCTGCCTGCAAACCAACAACCTCGCACCTACCACGTTCCCTGCACTGCATTTCACATCACTGATACTATCGCACTACTGGAATCCAGTCTCCCATCATCCGCCCGTATCCGCCTTTTTCTACGTTTCACCAGAAAATAACATTAATATCATCGGGGAATTGCGCCCCAAGTCAAAGTTTCTCGGAAACAGTGTGTCGACGACCATGGAAGGCGAAAACCGGGTATCACTGCTTGGAAGACCCGAAGATGGAGGTACGCATGCCTAATTTGTTGAATGACAATCTATCAGTTTGCGATGACGTCGCTCTTCAGAATATATCATTACCATGCCCAACATGTATGCCCGCGGCATTCTATTCGGGAAGATGGTCCTCGAACTGGGCGATACATGTATGGCTAAGAACGAGAAGCACGGTCTATACTGTGATCTAGATTTTAAGACCAAGGTACGCAACTTGCCAAAACCACACCTCCATATCTCGGATCTTGTTCAACAAGCAGGATGTCTGACATCACTCCTCACCTTTTCCAAACTCAGGGCTTCTTTTCGGGCACATACAACGCAATTGCGGGTCGTGTACGCCACAACTCTTATGAGATAGGAGAAGTGACAGGGCGGTGGAGTCACGTCATGGAGATCAAGAACACAAAGGTGCGTGGCCACCTCTCTGATCTTTTTTCTCTCGAAGTGTTCTATTTCATACCTCAACTCCTGTCAGACTGGCCAAAAACGCATGTTATTTGACGCAATAAAGGATGGTCAAAACGTACGTCCAAAGTGGGTTCCTCCGGAAGAGGAACAGGAGCCGAATGAGTCGAGGAGGTCAGTCCTCTTTAACTTCTTTCACTCCAAGACCCTGAGTCCTCGTGTTATTCAGACTGTGGTATGACCTCACACAGGCAATTATTGCGAAAGATATGGAAAAAGCAACAGAGGCTAAATCAGCCGTAGAAGATGCACAGCGGGAGCAGCGGAAAAGAATGGAGGAGAATCACAAGACGCATATACCTCGGTTTTTTGAGCAGCGCGATGGTCGGTGGGTACCGAAGATCGAGTATGTTTTCCTCTTGTCTGGTTCTCTAGTCCAGTAGCTAATGCTTCACCCGTCAGACTCCCATCGGATGCACAATTTGCTACCCAGGTTATCACAGATTGGCTTTTTCCTCCGAAACAACCCAGGACTGTCGCCGCCACCACTCAGTAGATTAAGGTCTTTCACCTCTTTCTTCACCCAACTCTGGCCCTACGCCTCCTCTCACAGTGCACTGATGTGTGATCTTTTTTTACTCATTTGTTTTTTTGGCAGTTGACTCACCGTAATATTTTGCAATCTATTCCTGAGTGTACAAAGTAAATGATGACCATGAACGTATGAGATATTTAATAAGCCGAAAGGGTAACGGTATATATACACAAGACTTTGAAAACTAAAGGCAATATGGCAGGGATGACATCTGTGAAGATAGCGTGGTCCATGAGAGGAAAACAAAGATCGCGGGGGGGAGGCGCGGGCATTGCAAAAACTGGAAAAAAACTGATTAGGTGAAGGCCCATAATATGTTCCAAGAGAGAAATTGTGCCAATGAGACAAACACAAAACAAGGTGAATAACTTCCGAAAAGTAATTAGGTACGTCAAGTGCAAGGGAACGGTTGGTTTTTGAGGAAAAAGAGGTAAGATACCTAGTCCCACCAACCATCCTCGCGCAACGTGGGTGCATTAGAAACAACACTCATCGCAGGTGAGGCTTGTCTTGTAGGGGCTTGACTCGATCGATACAACGGAATACTCTTAGGTGCTCCTCGTCCCAGGCTTGAGGGGTATCGTCCGGTAGGTGCGTGAACGCTACTCAGGGTAGGGTATTTCACCGGAGTTCCGCGAGGAGGTGCATGCATCGAGTCCCAAACTGAAGGTTGTTGGGGAGGTGTAGTACTTGTGGTGCTGGGTCCAACATAACTTGTCATTCTCCTTGTTGGTGTTGCTGAATGGTCGCCGTAGATGGTGCTTGTGCGGGAATCTGGCCGGGTGGGTGTGTAAATGTGGCCGTTGGTCGTGTTGCTACGTTGGGTGGGTGCGAGAGTGGGGACAGGCGCCGGGGCGGAGGTACCAGCCTTCTTCTCAAGTTCGGTCTGTAGCGTGCGGACTTTGGCCTCGAGTGCACTGATAGTTTCCCGCGCCCTGGTTTCACGGTCCTGTAAAACAAAGCAATTCATCAGTGTCCGGACTGGAGATAGAGCAGGAAGCATACGTTAGCCGCACGATCCTCGGCCTCGCGTTCCTCAAGCTGCAGCTTGACGAGAGAATAATCTGCATCCAACTGTGCATGTATCTGTTCCGCCTGGTCTAGCTTGGTCTGTACCGCTTCCAATTGTCCTTCGGCCCCCTTTGCCCGATCCTCCCATTCGGTGACCCTGTGTTGAGTTTGAGAGAGATTTTGCCTCGCGGTGACAAGGTTCCTTTCATTCGCCATGAACTTGCTCTCGAGATCCTTGAAGCGTTTCTGCAGGTTGCCATGCTCGGCTTCTAACACTTTCGTTTGGTCACGGAAACGGCGGAGTTCTTGCAGTTCTTCGTTGTCAGCTTGTCCAATGAGGTTTGTTAACAAATCAATCTTCTCGGAAGCTTGACGCAGGTCATTCCAATGGCTTTGTTGTGACTCGAGTTCATCGTGTCGCCTCTGTAAGGCTTCAAAGGCACGCGCGGCAGCTTCTTTCTCTCGGTTTGCAACCTCTGATTGCATTTCCAATGTCGTGATCTTCCAGGGTAAATCGTAAATATTGCTTTCTTGGACATGTACACAAGGCGATACTCACCTTCGCCTCCAACGTCACCTTCGCATTTGCCATTTCCGCTTTAGATTTCTCAAGATTAGCGATCTGGTCCGTGTTCGCCTGACTGGTAACGTCGGCAGCCTGTAAGCGTGACAGAGCCTTAGACAGCGCCTCTTCGAGTTCTGCATTCCTGGTCTCGAGCACGGTCGTTTCGTTGGTTCTTGTCGCTGATACCTTCTCGAGATCCTTGACTTGCACACGCAACCGTTCGCGTTCGGCTTCAACTTCGGCAAACTTCTCGCTCAGGGCATCCTTCTCAACGCGAACCTGTCCGTGGGCACCGCGAGCTTTGGCAAGTTGAACTTGGAAGTCTGTATTCGCTTTGCGGAGATTCTCAATTTCCTTGTTGGCAGAGTCACGGGAATGAATGAGGTCAGATAGTGAGGTCTGGAGAGCGGTAGTGGCTGTATTGACAACCCCCGGTAGTGCTTGTACCTTGGCCAGGAAGTCCTTGTTCAACGAAAGAATCTCGTCGTTACGACCGGTGGCGTTCGTCTGACTCTCCGCCAAAGCGTTAACTAGTGCTTTGATCTCCAAAACATCCCCATCTTTCTCCTTTGGCGCAAGCAAACTCTCCAACTTATATAGCACATCCTTCTGACTAGCAATGATACCCTCAAAGTCTCCATTAAACTTAGCTGGCAACTTCTCGACGGCCTGAGTGACATGCTTCACACCAACATCCAACTCTTCCTGTTTGGCCTTCAAACCCTTGTGTGCCTCTACCACGCCCTCAAGTATGCCAGGGACGACCTGTGAGGGCTCCAGCAACTGCGACATGGACTCATGGACCTTGGCTGCAATCGTTTCCACATTGAATGCCTTATCGCGTACGGCCAGTCTTGAATCGAGTCTTTCCACCACGAGATCCGCCACCTGCTCCTTAATCTCAAACGCATCGATGGGCGCAATGGCGCGTCGAACCTCGGTGATCAACTGCAATGTAATGGCATCGGTATCAACCCGGGGTGAATTCATCGAAGGGAGCAGTGGCAACAATGCCTCCATAATTAGACCGGCAGTCTCTCTCTTATCCGAAGCGAGGTCAATAAGCTGGGTTATATGGGGTTTGACGGCTTGCGTAAGTTGGGCCGTTAAGAAATCGTAGTCCAGAGGTTCCGTCCGAAGAGATGCAATTGTAGGCGTAAGGGCCGTAACGAGCTTATCGACGAGGGCATCTCGTTCCCGAGCAGGTGCAGCATGACTGATAACCTCTTGTCTCGCAGCCATATCCGAAATGCTTTCTCGAATAGCGCTGATGACCTTGTTACCAACACCCTCCACAACGCCTTTGACATCCCGACCATGTCCATTTCCAGCACCAGTGGCCCCCAGTTCTTGCCTAACCAAAGCCAACAAGTCCTTCTGACCCTCTTTGACAACATCCTTAATCAGCTGGAAGTCCATCTCACCACGAGCATCCATCTGTGTATCCTCCAAGCTCCTGGCAGCAGATTCTTGCAACTGGGTACGGAACAACGAAATGACATCTGCAATCTGCGCCTCTGTCGACGGATCGAGGGCTTGCCCATTCTTTTTGGCACTCTGCGCGATCTCCTGACGAAGTTCGGTGAATTTGACATCAAGAATTTCCCCAACGACATGTTCAATGCGGTGCAACTCCATACGGCTAGTCAGATCCATAGGTGGAACAGACTCTTGTGAAACAGGCGAGAGGTTCCCGAGATTATCAGGTAACGAGGAGCGACGGCGAGAGTGGTGGTGGCTTGTACCAAAGACATCGTCGTCGGAAATAGACCCGCGCGTGTCCTTTGAACCACCCAATCGTCCCTGGGAACGACTATGCGCGATCTGTGGTACATCGTTATCATCCATTGAGGGCCGTCGGACATGATCGTAGGTCTCGCGAGAACCCAACCTGGAACGGACTGACTTCCTGGTGCGATCCTCATTTGCTAATGCCTTGAACAACCCAGCCGGGACTGTATTATTCGACGACATAGGATGTTTGAAATCTAAGGGAATGGGGGCGCGCTTCTTTGCGCTCGGAGGCGCGCTATACTCGGCCGCACCCTCGACGCCATCGCCCTTTGCTAGGGCAACATCTTGCAACGTAACCTCCTCCGGTGAAATAGCATCAGACTCCTTAACATGATCAGGAACGGAAGGAACAACGGGCAGTTGCGCCACAGCCGAGAAACCAGCGAATGTAAACGGCTCGGCGGAAGGATCGAGGATATTCTGAGTCTGCGCCCCAGAATATGACGTGGAGCGCCTGATATTCGCGCGAGGAGACTCAATGTTGCGAGGGAATTTGAAGGATGCCATGCTATCACCTTCCTCAAGTGACGCAGTTGATCCCCTCCGTTGTCTCTTTTCACGGCCTTGGGTAACGAAGGGTGAACCCTCTTCTTTGTTATCCCTCGGGGGCGGTGGAAGGGATTTGGGGAACTCGGAATGTGCAGCTGGCATTTGAGGCACGCCTGGTGGAGGGCGGAACGTAAATCCAGCTGGCTTAAATTCGGGGGCAGCGATATTGAGAGGTCTGTTACTGAGGGAAACGGCGCGAATGTGGGATGCAGGGGTTTCATCGGGGGTTTTGATAATTGGTGGGGATACCAACGGGCCACCGAACACGAACGGTTTCGCCAGTGGGTTGAGATTTTGTTTGCTGATTGAGGTCTGTTGATGATGTTGAGTACCAGGGTATACGAACTCGTCCGATGGTGTACGGGAACGGGCCCGTGCCGGGTCGTGAACAGAGTACTGAGCAGAACCGCTCCGCGAATGCGGGAGTACCTGCGACAATCGGGAGGGCGAGAAATAAACGGGGTCAACCCCAAGGTACGGTCCTGAGTGGCTCAGCATGAGGTTCTCCTCGCTCGGGTTGGATATAAGGTCATTACCCTTGCTAGGCGAGCGGAAAACGGCCGTATTGTCCGGTGGACGAGGGAAGTTGGGGATCCTTCTCGGCTGGTCGAGATTCAGCTTTGCAGCACGACGGCGGAGACGACGTTCAACACGTTCACGACGAGCTCTCTCCTCATCTGAGGGATTGGACCACTCCCCAATACTCTATATATAGGGTCAATGGGTTGAAGTACAATGACATCACAGCCCAGGTGCGATCACTTACCTCTTCGCCATCAGAGGAATCCGTTCCAGTCCATTCACCAACGGCATCACCATCGTCAGTGGCGATATGGCTCGGCTCTTTTTCAATTTGAACTTCTCTCGACATGTCTATACTTTCCTGTGTCCGTTCGTGCAACATGGATGGCGCAAGGTTGCTTCCCCCAAAAGAACCCAACGAAAGATGGGCCGACAGTTTTGAAGCATGCCTCGAGTGATGTTTACTCTGGAAAGGGGACGTTCGGTGGCCAGGAGTACGATGTGTTCTATCCTCATCATCGAGTTCCATATCCTGAGAGGCATCCTCTTCGAATTGGTCTTGCTTGCTCTCCCGATCGGCTTGCTCTTCCTCTGGCTCTTCTTCCTCTGGGATATCCAGACCGAACCCTCGGACGAAATCTGGACGACCATCTGGTGGTTGTACGGCAGACAGCGGCGGTGGGGGCGCTGCAGGAGAAAGGCTCATTTCGAGCCGAACGGGTGGAAGACCTTCTAACACGTAAGGGGACGGAGGCTGAGGTTGATCATTGCCGAGTATCGCATCATGGCCAAACGGATTTGACGATGCGCCTTCTTCATATGGAGATCGGAGATATGACGGTGCCAAAGACATGGTGTGAGCATGCCTGGGGGGAATGAAGCCCGGGGTGGAGTGATGAGGGGAGGGAGATAAGCCGAAGGGTGGTTGAGGTGATGCAGCTAGGGAGTTCCTAGCAGAACCCTCTCTAGATCGCTGCAATTGGTTTAGTTTGTAGAGTAAGATATGTGGATCAGCTGGATTGGAGATCTGAAAGGTTGAATTAGCGCTGTAACGGGCACGTTTAGGGGACCAGGGGGGGGGGATATAATTACCGAGGCAGCTCGAGCATGAGGCGCATAGATATGAGGGACAGTACTTCCTGAACCGCGCTCTACACCCAATTTCTCCAGTTTTTCTTCCATGGCTTGCTGTCTCATATCGTCCCAAGCCGCCTGTCCATAAAATCAATGAGAAAACCAGATCTGAATAATAGGAGCATGACGGCATACTTTTCCAGGTAGGAACACGTCTACAACCTCGGGTGTCATCTGTCTCCATGCATCCGGAGGATAAGAGTCGCGTGTGATGAGCTCCACAGGCTCAACTTTTTGTTCCTCATCTTGAGGAAGAACGGGAGCGGGCGTCCTGGCCCATGATGGTCGCGTTGGTGGTTCATCAACCCCACCAGCTATAGTTTCCCTTGGAAGGTTCACTGTGACCTTTTTTGTCTTCCCCGGTGGCGCGGGACTGGTAGAAGCTCCTGGAGGAATGGGACTCAATTTACGCGCCGGACCACCTAATACTGCCTTGGGTGGGCCACCAATGCTAGGCTGTCTACGATTCCGATGTGGAAATGGAGGAAGCTGGCCAGGTGCCAAAACGAATGAGGGCCGCGAAAAGTGGCCACCAACGGGGGTCATGGGAAAACCGCCTGGAGGGTGCAATCCAGGTGGGGCCAAGTGAGCAAGACTTGCTGAACCTGGGTGATGCGATGGTCTGCCAGGAGCCTGAGGAGGGGGTGTTTTGAAAAAGGGCTGCATGGGTGTCTGCATCGCGTTGTTGTGAACAGGGAATGGAGGATGAAAACCCTGTTGCAACGCGGTCGGGAGTGCTGGTGAGAACATGCCAGAACCGCCAATTGGCTGTTGGGCATTGAGGGAGGGAGGTATATTGAGACGGGAGAGCTGATCCCGTGGCCTTTGCATGGTATAAGGGTATTAGAAGTACGACGTTAGAGTGGTCTTGGGAAAAGCCAGGCTCGTTGTCAAGCGGAAGCCGGGGCAGGTATCGTGTGGAGGCCCGGGTAACAGTCCGTGGGGGGGTATATAGGGCGGACGTCGAGGACGGGGAACAGAAGAAGAAGAAAAAGAAAAAAAAAAAAAAAGACGCAACAAACGTCGGCCACGACGCACGAAGAATAAAGAACAGGCCACACTTCTCACTGTGACTTAGCAGTAAATTCATTGCCACGTGCAAGGGATGATGATGGACCCTCAAAAAAGTTCTCACATTCCTCCCCATCACCACAGCACACTCACTGTAAAATTACACAGAAAAAGACTTATCCTTGACCCAGAACTTAGTCATGAGTGCATGATGTACTTCAACAACTCTAATAAGTAAGTAAACAGAAATCTGTCCGACGAAAGTCGGAAAACTCGGCCATAATGTCACTGTATCTAACCGCCAAGTGCCGAGTAATGGACAATGCAGTTCCTGAACGAGTCAGACAAGGAACATCTTTGAAGCACCTTCTGTACATATTTATGCGCCTTGTCATTCTGTTGTGAGTCCGCCAACATTCCCCTCCGCTTCGCTCAATTTGAATTTCGCAAGCTCCGGTCTCGTTTCGGGTTCTTATCCGTGACCCCACGCGTTTCTTGACGTCACATCTCGTACTTGTCACGTCTGGCGTCAAAGATATTTGACTGACTCTGTCAAGAGATCCGACTCTCTTTCCACCTCTTTCTCCGGATCATGTCCCTCCCTCTTCATCGTCTCGCTCGCCGACCTCTTGGCCTCACCTCAGGCTCTGGATCGCTTGCGAGACCTTCCTGGGGTGCGTCGTACACCAGCGGACTCCGCTTCAAGAGTTCCCTCCTCGACATACCCGTTACTAATGGCCGGACTGGAACCTCTGACATCGATGTACGCCCAGTCTAACAAATTCCACGGCTCTCACTTTCCTGACTTAAAACATGAAGCTTTCGCGACTCGAAATTATTCGGAATCAAAACCCGAAAACCCCGCCCCCGTCTTCCAAGCTCTTGTTCGGCCATACTTTCGTGAGTTGCACCTCGATCCAGATACTGTTAATCGACTGACTTTGAACTGACTATAGACTGATCACATGCTAACAATTCCGTGGACCGTGGAGGCTGGTTGGGGTGCTCCCCGGATTGTGCCTTGTCAGTGTTTGCAGATTGATATATCACACTGGTTATTGAAACATCCCCCCTAGACGGACCCATCCCATTGGAACCAAGTTCGAGTGTTTTACACTATGCACAGACTATCTTCGAAGGCATGAAAGCCTACCGGCAGGACAGCGGCAAGGTTACACTTTTTAGGCCTAATATGAATATGAAGCGCATGAATACCAGTGCTCATCGTATTGCGCTTCCCGTATGTTTTATGCCGTTTTTTAATTTGACCATTACCTCACTCCCTACCAGACTTTCAATGGCGATGCTCTCTTGGATTTGATTAAGCAGCTCATTCGACTCGATAAACATTGGATACCCACTGAGCCAGGACACAGTCTCTATATCCGCCCTACAATGAGTAAGAACTAGCAGTTTCTGGTCCCAATCATATCCTGATGTATCCTTTAGTCGGAAACCAAAGAGCTATCGGGGTGAACCCTCCTAATGAAGCTTTGCTCTTTGTTATTTGCAGTCCTGTAGGACCCTACTATCCCAAGGGTTTCAAACCAGTATCACTTCACGGCACAACAGAATACGTCCGCGCCGCCCCAGGCGGTACGTTGTCAATCTATCCTGTGAAACACAATATTTACCTTCTTGAAGGTACTGGCGCATACAAACTCGGGGTGAATTATGCTCCCGGTATCCTCCCTCAGAAAGCTGCAGCCACTCTTGGTTATGCCCAAAACCTATGGCTTCATGGTCCAGAGCACCACCTAACTGAGGTAAGCAACCACCTTTTGAGAACCCCATGGAAGTACTAAAATCCTCACCAAGGTTGGAACAATGAACTTGTTTGTTGCTTTCAAACACGCCGATGGAAGTAAGTCAGAAAGTACATCTAATCACTATAAATACCAACGAATCCGCTTCAACCAGCTCATGAACTTGTGACCCCGCCCCTCGATGGTATGATCCTACCTGGTGTGACTCGTGACTCCGTCCTTGCGCTTGCTCGCGGTCATGCATCAGGTGCTGACCGTCTGAACCTTCCCGAAAAGCTCGTTGTTTCAGAGCGACCGGTCACAATGAAGGAGGTTCAAGCAGCAGTCAAGGATGGATCGCTCGTCGAACTCTTTGGAGCAGGTGCGTCCCTTTTTTCCCTACAAAATTTTAAACAGATTCCATTAAACATCTCTCCATCCTAGGCACCGCCGCTGTGATCAGCCCCGTAGATAAAATCGGTTACCTCGGAGAAGATATCATTATCCCAACGGGAGAAGACGGCATGGGCCCCATCTCAAGAGTCTTGTGGAAGGAATTAGTTGGTAGGCAGACCGGTGCTATTCCCAGCGACTGGAGTGTTGTTGTGGATTAAACCTAACTGGTTATGCTTTGATGCCCTTGGTTTTTAAACCTTACTGGTACTTAATCTCTCACTTTTTCACCATATCTGTCTCGTAGGTGTTAAATATCTTCAATGAATGGATTGCTGATCGGGTATGTTCAGTGAGGTAAACATATTATAGATTCAGCAAATAAACAAGCGAACTATGAGCCAAATCCAGTTTCGCAACACCCTTGAAGTTTAATATGAGTCTCGAACACTGTCGTTTATGAAAACCACCTGAACACGAAGTTTCTATGTCAGCGTGTGCTACGTTTTTGTGCAACTGGTGAAGCTTGTCTGGGCTGTAATCAAGACGGCCATCACATCAATGCGGTGTGTCCCTTGCCAATTCAGGCAACTAGTATCCCTCAAAAAGGACAGAACAACAACAGAGGCTTTAAGTCTCTGTTATCTCCCTCTATTCATCATAGCAACTACATTCCTTCATTTCGGTGCTTAATGACTGACTAGCTTTATTCAATCCCATTGGGTTCAACTATGATTTAAGACGGGGTTGCACGTCCCCGATCCCCATCTCCTTCCGCCACCTCTCATCCCCCAATTATTCTTTCATAACAGGCTGTTATGGAACCGTCAAAAGCGTCGAACTCAAACGCCACTCCCCAAATCTCCGTTTCCTCTTCCTATACTTTCGTCGAATACACCTCCAAAAAAGTAACTAATGTCGCTGAATGTCAAACATGCATCCTAGACTCGCGTTCTGAACTTTGTCGGACGTCCTCTTATTGTACTTAACACCGCCAAAACCACGGTCGAACGATGTAGTCGTCTCACATCCATACGTCGAGCGCCTTCTTACAATGCGCTTTAGTAATGTCCAGGAAGCAAATTACTGTACATGTTGACGGAGAACTCGGAGAACTCGAAGGTTTCGAAGAAGTAAGTTGCGCCTAGTCTATCCCGCTGCAATGAACTGGCACACTAGTCTAATATCCGGGCATGTCGCGGCACCCCTTCTTGCAAGGTCGGCAATGTCTAATGTGGACTTTTTAATCGCCAAAGTTTCCACCCAATTTCTGATCAACGTGTCCACTTGCGTAAATACTATGTAAGTACGTGAAAGGCGTTATTAACAAATAGACAGGCTCATAAAATGTTTACGATGTATGGGATCCCCCGGGATAGAGACGAGGTGGAGAGTGACAAATCTGGATTTCTCTTGTGTTTTGTCGAAATCTTTGTTTCCGGGTTATTTGATCTTGATGGAATGCCTGACTCTGCTTAGCGGGCACGTACATAATATACGTGAAACTGTGCCGTGGGCGCGGATTGCGCGCTTTCCAGAGAGAGCTAAACGTGAAAGGGTAAGCAACATTGTTCTGTTTGGTATATCTTTAAAAACAAGCATAACGCGGAAAGGCGTTCCCAATTGGGGGTCACTCCGAAGAGAGATGACCCAAATCGAAAGAACAAGGCTTGTCCCGCACTGAGCCTGCAAATTTGTTCACTTTGACTACTTACCCGAGTTGTTTGCTCGATGCGGGGCGGAAATCGTCTCAAAATAGCCTTCGTTCGGAAGGAAATCTCTTTTTCCAGTGGCCAAAGATTTCTACCCAACTCCGAGACTGACATCGCGCAACCAAACAGACGCCAGAGGCTGCCTCCCGCTCCAGCATGTCCGTTGAACATTGATCGTTGAACCATGACGCCGAAACTCTTCCGCCCGCCCGCCCCTGTCCCCAGTCAACCCGGGAAGTTTCCTGTTGCATGGTTCCACCCTAAACTCCTTGGTCTTGACCCTTCCTTTATTTCACTCTGTGACGTATGAACATGGGAAATCCATTCAAACTCGTTCAATTTGATATTCAATGTTAAGCAGTTCTGGCCAGTTTACTTGGATTTCCGATTCCAGTAGCAATGACTTGGAATTGTTCGAACCCCATTGATGACGTATACTCGTCCCCTCTGGTCCGTTACGAAAATCCGCCACTGACGTTCGAAGCACCTAGGGCTTGTATGGAAAGCTGGAGACCACCACCAGAGGCGATCGGATTCCGCCAGATTGCACAGGCAACGGCGCCCCGCGGTCAACAACACGTTGGGGCCGTTTCTAGGAAGAATGACAGCGGCAATCCCATTTTCTTGGAAACGGCAAGTCCATCGAAAAAGTTCCCGACTCTGCTTCTCTGCTGCTCAGGCCCCTCAGGCCCGTCTGACCTACTTATGTGGATCTCAAATCTGTCGAGTATCCAAATCTATTGGGCTTCTTTAAATAAACTAAAAAGGTCTCAGCAGGCACCCCTGTGATTCCTCGCCTTCCCTTCGCTCATATAACGTGCCCCCCCCCTTGATAATCACTCGACTGGTACGAATAAGAATGTCCTTGAATCTCTTTCCGTCACTCGGTCCACGGGAAGCGCCCCCGTCATACATAAAGGGCACAGGGTGCTTCCCGGGATCCCACAAACGTGAAGATGACCGGACTGCCAAACAGCACTAACTGGGTCGACAAGTCCCTACCCTTGGCCCTCCTCTATATCATCTACAAACTTTGGAACTATAGGCGCCGATCTCTTCCTCCTGGCCCACCTCCCCTCCCTCTAATTGGAAATGTCCATCAGATTCCTCCGACCGACAACTATTTAACCTTCACCGAATGGGGGAAGCAATATGGTCCGTCTTCGTGCCTCTCATTTATCTTAAGGCAACCTCAAGAGTTCCAGGACCTATCTTCCATCTCTCCATCCTTGGGCAACCCCTCATCATCCTAAGCACTCCCCAAGCTGCTCTTGACCTCTTAGAGAAGCGAGGCGCAAACTACGCCGGCCGTCCACGGCTCGTCATGGCGGGAGAATCTGTAAGATGACACGTGCAGTGCGTACTGCTGGCTGCTCACTCTTCCGTAGCGTCGGGTATGAGAATGCTATGACACTGGCGCCGTACGACAGCGTTCACCGTGAACGGCGAAGGCTCATTTACGAATCCTTCTCCTCGCGCAAACTTTCGCGGTACCATGAGTTTGGAGAACGAAGGGCACGAAAACTTATGGCACTCCTCCTTGATGAACCCGTGAATTTTCAGCAACATGTAGCTGGGTGAGTTTGGAATTCGTTGAGCCGGAGTTGTGGTCAAGTCTCACCGATGCCGATTGCACAGCTATGTCGCAGCTACAGTATTCAACGCTACCCATGGGCACGAGGTCACTGGTCACGATGACCCCTTCGTTTCCCTTGCGGAGCAGTGCGGTTTTGAGTTCTGTCAGATGGTGACACCAGGAGCCTTCTTAGTGGATGTGCTCCCCGTTCGTGCGTCAGACCCACTCCGTGTATAGTTAGGAAGGCGTCAGCTGCTAACTCTCAATCACTTATCTGATAGTGAGATATGTCCCAGAATGGTTTCCATTTGCTGGGTTTAAGCGGAAAGCGAAGCTGTTTCGCGAAACCGCTGACAAAATGCGGGACATTCCATATGACTTCGTCCGAGAACAAATGGTACTATGAAATCATTTCAGTCAGCACCCACTAATTCGTATCTCATATCCTCTTCTAAGGCAAGGGGTGTCGCCAAGCCATCACTCACTACTGATATCCTAGAAGCGAAGCCAGATCGGACCCCGGAAGAGGATTCCAGCTATCGGTGGTTAACGGCGACCATCTATGTTGGTGAGCACCTCTTGTATACGTCTTTGTAAGTGGCATATAACATCCTATCATTTTGTTTAAGCTGGTGCAGATACGGTATGTATCCCACTAATGACTGCACATTGCCTATTCATAAACACGAATGTTAGAGCACCAGTGTACTCAGGAGCTTCTTCCTGGCCATGACTTTGAACCCTGAAGTACAAAGAAAGGCTCAGCATGAAATTGACAGCGTCCTAGGACCCAATCGTATGCCAATATTCGCTGATCGGGAATCTCTACCGTATACCAATGCGCTTTGCACCGAACTTATCCGTCTATACTACCCTTCACCCACCGGTAAGTCAACCGCCTTCAAACTTGTGTGATGGTTCTAATCCATATTTTCTACTGCAAGGTCTTCCTCACCTGACGACAGGAGAAGATGAATATCTTGGCTACCGTATTCCTGCAGGCGCAATCGTCATTGCAAATAACTGGTAGGACTACCTCCCCCCGTCAATTATAGAACCAGTGCTGAACCCCCTGCTTCAAGGGGCATCCTGCACGATCCCAACAATTATCCTGAACCAGAAAAATTTATTCCTGAACGCTTCCTAACAGGTGACACGGAAGCCTTCAGCACTCTGGACCCCCGTACCTTCGCATTTGGTTATGGGCGCAGGTGAGCCCCGGACTCCCTTGTCTAAACCGGCGGTACTTACCCATCGACAGGATTTGTCCTGGACGCCAGTTTGCCGAAGACATTATTTTTATTGCGGTAGCAACAACTCTTTCTCTTTTCGATATCGGACCTAGTCCCAATGGCCCACCGACTTGCGAATTTACTTCAAGTTTAGTTATGTGGGTTAAAATTTCCGTCCCTCCTTCATATGGCTCATTTTATGGAATCCACTAGCCACCCGAAACCATTTGAATGTTCAATAAAACCGCGCTCACCTGAGGCGGAGGGACTCATCAAGGAAGTCCAGGACTTCTAGGATGAAGTCACTCTAATATTTTAATTTACGTACGCTACTTAACTAGGTATTGTGCGTTGTCACCGATAGTTTCAATTATATATTTCCACAATATTAAGACAAAAGCCACCCGGACGATCTATATCAGTTATATGTGGGCTACACGGATGACCGCGCCGATTTGATAAACTCCCGCCGCTAAGGTTCTTGAACCAACCAACAATTGCCCGGGCGTGATGTGTTGAACAAACTTGGGTTCTTGACAATGGAAGGCTAAGGAGTGGGATCAGAGGGTCTATTTGGGAGGTGGCGCAAGTCAATATTATGTTCTCCGCTATTTTGGGCTTTGTGTGTGATAGGGGAAGTAAGTTATGATGCTCCGGTTGACACTTTCGAAGTCGGGCAAACTAATGTTTGTTTGAGCGACAGAAGACCTCTGACCTTGATGCTGGGATGTGTCGTGGACTTCACACGACTATATTCGGGCTAGCGGCTGTTTCCTCCTTCTGGCCCGCAAGATGGCATGGGGTTTTATGAGTTGCATTCACCATTGTTACCCAACCAGTTGTACGCTGATTATTAAAGATGCCAAGGAGGCACGTTAATAGAGTGATATCAAATTAGGTCTATGTAAAACTGGACAACAATATGGTTATTTAAACGGGATCCGTTTTATCTAGTTTTCGGGCTCGACCACACCTGAAGATGTGATGGTAACAGTGGACTTGGGTGAACCACTTGAGCTTCCTTCAGCTTCAATGGTTTTTACAACATCCATGCCCTCAACAACCTCACCAAAGACGACATGTTTGTTGTCCAACTAATATTTACGTGAGTTGAGCAGAATATGCACGAAATAAAGTGCGTACCCATGGTGTATTGACGGTCGTGATAAAGAATTGGGATCCGTTTGTGTTTTTTCCCGCGTTAGCCATAGAAAGGAGGCCCGGTCGGTTGTGCTTGTGAATGAAATTTTCGTCTAAACATGGCTTAGCCACAGAAATAGAGAGCTGGGATGGCACCTACCTTCGAATTTCTCCCCATATATGGACTTGCCACCTGTCCCATTTCCTCGCGTGAAGTCGCCACCTTGGATCATGAACTACCTTTCGCTGTGAGAAATCGGACAAAAGACCAAGGCGAGATAACGAACGCCAGGAATGATACGGTGAAACTTGCTGTCAGCAAAACCAAATCCGTGCTGTCCTGTTGCAAGTTCGCGGAAGTTCCTCGCAGGTCTTAGGTACCGCGTCGTCGTAAAGCTTGAAGACGATACGGCCCTTAGCTTGTTGGTTGACGGCAACATTGAACTAGGTAAAGGTTCAGGTGACGCGTCAAGGTAGGTATAAAATGTACATACGTAGACGTTCGACCTGTTTTCATTGTCTTTTGGTGAGTTTTGGTTCACAATGACATATGCTGGTATGGTGGACGCAGCGAGGGATAAGTACATATTTTTGCTCGCGGACGCAGTGGAAGCGAAACGACGGAGGAAGGTGGCCATTGGAATTCTGAGAATATGTTAGCGTTGAGAATTACCATGAACTACATGACATACAAGTTGGTGATGAGGAAGAGAGAAAGAGGACCGGGACTTCGTTGCCTCCCGGCTCGGAACGAATGTTCGCGTTGTCCGTTGTATCACGTGACCATTTGTGCCACACCTCTCGAGTTTTTTCTCCAAAATATGCCTGTATCTTTGAACCTGGGTTTTCGCCCAAGTCCTTACTCCAAACCATGTAATGAGGACCGTTTTAAATGCCACACTTGAGCTCACAGTATTGTCTATAATTACATCACGCTATGCGGTCAGGTTCATAGTGATCCTGTGTGCCTCCGTATATCTTGGCCTCGTGCGATGACACCCTATACCGCCGTTTTTAACCAACGAATAGGTCGTTTGGAAGACTGGTAACATCTACACGGCAATAACTACAGAGGCGTTACGTCATATTCGATGTACACGAGATAAATCAAGTATCAGTGGAGTTGGTCTGATGCAATGGCAACCATTTGCAGTTGACGACCCATGGTCTACCAGTTTCCCGCCATGTATGTAATCTGCTACAGCAAGGACAGCGAAGACAGTCAAGGAACCGATTAAAGCTGGAAACGACATGCTTCCAGCACAAGCAAGGAGGTGAGAGAGAAAGACAAATGCGTCGTCCTAGTGGTAAAGATGTAGAATGTGTGCGTTTTTTGGAAGGTCATAGCATTCCCATTCCGTCTCCGTCGTCGTCGCCGCCCCATCCTCTGGCCACGACCTCTTCTTCTGCATCTGGCTCAGGTGTATGTCGATGTGCTCCATCATGGGTTCCACTGCCTTGTGGAGGTTTGTTTGTCGCGCCCATGCTCGGTTTACTGACGGAGATCGAGGGAGGCGAGGAAGCTGAAGGCTTTGCGGCATACCACGAAATTTGCACTTGTCCAACTGTGGGGATATTGGGACCTTTGCTAAGGCCCTATCAAACATCAGAATTAGGATACAGAGGAGGTATGCCTGAGATGACGGGGGATAGACCTAACCTGTTCAGCCGCTGCGCGGGTTTTGAACGCCACCACGACGTCCCCGTTCTCTTGCATATCAATTGAGTCCATTTGGCCGGTTGTCTTCGCTTGGAAGTCAGCCGTGAACGGTGAAACAAGGAATTAGCTCACCTCGTACCAGTCCCTGACCGCTTGTAGGTTCTCACTTTTGACACCCTGCAGCCACAACTTCTTGGGTCGGTTATCAAGCGACATGTTGAACCTGGGCGCCGCAGTGCCACGAGGCACTCCACGGAAGAAACCTCGTCTACCCCTCGCACGACCACGATAACCACCCCTGTAGGGCAGTGCGCCAGCATGCCAGTCGTCTGGTTGTGTTTCCGTGTTTAAACCCAGACTCTCGGCCTGAATATCATCATGAGTTAAAAGGTATGTCAAACAATCTCAGAACTGTTACCTCTGCCTTCAGTTTCTCTAGCTTCGCCTTTAAATCCTCCGCAGTCTCCTGCTTCTCCGTTGACGCGGGAACGGACGAGGTTGGCGCAGCGGCATCGTGAGGCTCCAAGTCCTCGTTTAATCCCTTTTGTTTTTCGCCATTGTCTTCCACGGCGGGTGTGGACTTTTGCGAACTTGGTCCGGATGGAGCGGAAGTCGTCTCCATTTCCTCCCTCAATTTTCGGAGTCTTGCCATAATTTCCTTTTTCTCCTCCGGTGTGGCAGTTTCTAACAAAGCCATCAGTGACTTCTGTTCCCCTATCTGCTGCTCTAAAAGCTGTTGCTTTCGCAGCTAGTGCAGAGACCGCAGAGCTCGTAGGTGCGGCAGAACCTTTTCTAGGAGCGGGCGTTGCCGCCGAAGTTGAGGGTGTCGCTGTTGGAACAGCCCCACTGCCCATATGTGACCCCATGTTGGCAACCACAGAGGCCGATGCGGCCAACATCTTCGCACCGACTTGTCCTTGTCCTTCCATCGGTCGATGCCAAAAGATCTTAACGAAGCGATTATTAAATACTGCATCTTCAGATTTCCACGCCGCATGTGCCTCCTCGTGAGTCGAAAAACTGACGAGTGCTTTCCCGCCCAACTTGTCTATGGCAACATTGGTCACGCTACCGAAACGCTTGAACCAGTCGTTGACATTTTCCAGGGAAAGCTTTTCCTCTGGAATTTTTTCGACCACCAGGGTTTTGTCGCCCCTTCGTTCCGGCCGGAAGTTGTGTACTTCCCCACCAAATGTTCCCCGTCCCCGTCCCCGCCCCCGACCTCTAAAGCCACCTCGATGGCCAGCTCCCGTGCCTGTCTCCATCTGCGATTGTACTGGCACGTAAGGCATAGGCAACATAGGTTGCATCCCTTGAAATGTTCGTGGATCATAGGATACGCCCATTTGTTGTGAGGGTTGCGATAGCTGCATTTGATCGTCCTGCGCCACCGGCATGCCTTGCGGTTGAGACTGGCTGTTCGCGGGATCCACTTCTGTGGAGTCCTGGGGTACGGACGGCGTTAAATCCTGAATAACAGGTAGTTCACCAGAAGCCTGAACCATCCCAGCTTCTTGCTGTGTCCGGCTGACCATTGGTGCGCGTTGGTGCCGCGGGCGCATGTCAATTCGAGAGTCATTGGGATCATAACCAACACCTGGTCCAAAAGGCATCCCTCCTGGGAACATTGGCATGAAGGGTATTCCAGGAGCCACAGGATAGAGTTGTCCGGGTACCATGGCATCTTCGCCATGACTGTACTTACACATTACACCGCGAGCACAGTATCCATTATCTGCGAGCTGGTTAACAGATTCCGTGAGAGATAATCGACCGCACTCACTGTGGTAATCTCTGCAAATACCTCGCTTCTGACCTGGGGGTTGGTAGGATTGTGGTCGTCTGCCACCATTCATACGTCCCATCTCCCCCACCATTTGCATATTATAACCACCCATCCCCCCGTTAGTGTAACCAGTGTCCCTGAACGTCATCTTCACTTCCTTCCCAATACCCGCTCGACCGTCTGGACCCATTCCCATATCTCGAAAACTGGCCGTCCTGGCCCACTCGACGGCCCTTTGCCGGAGGGCGACCATCCCTTTCGTCGTCCTCCATATTCCTCTTCCGACCTCTTTCACTATTTGGGTCTGGAGCTGGCGGAGTGATAAGGTCGAGTGGTATTGGAATGCCGATGTCGACGGGCTTCGAGGGGGACAATTCTGTGGCATAAGGTAGATATGATTTCGTTCGAAGGACGGTGAATAGCGTGTCCACAAAGGGTGAACATTCTGGAATTTGGCACGTTAGTCAACCTCAGCTTCAGGATTTTCCGCACCACGGGGAAAAAAATACCTTTCTCCAGGAACTCATCAAGCTGGACCACTAGCTCTTTCCGCATTTCCGACTCGGATACATTATGTTTCAGAAGCGCTAGAATATAGTCTGCCAATGCTCCCGGCTCAGCATCACATCTAAAAGTAAGGGGTTGAAATATTTTGAGTATGCGTTTTCCCAGTCAAATGGAGCCACCTTGTTGACGTACATTGGCTCGAGGGTGCGGACAAGCCATGGTTTCAAATGCGACGCTGTTGATAAGTCATATATCATGTCAAAAGGTGCGGTCTAGGAGGAGGATGGGTGTTATGGTGGTCGGAGAGAGAAATCTACAAGTGCCTCTGATCCAGACTTGGTCACCTCGGCAAATTCCGCCTTTCCTGTCCTCCCTCCTTGACCTCACTTGTGTTGTCCTACCATGGAATATGTTTGAGCACAAGATGTTCATACCGTCGACCGGATACTCCTGCGGTTCTGCAAGCACAATTGATGGTACTCATTTGATCCCCAGCCTGCTGATAAACAACCTCCTTTTTCAAGGGATAATTGAACGGATCTCCTGCCATCCGCTCTTCCACCCCGGCCAATCACACTGTTCTAACTTATACTTAGGTACATTACCGTCGGCGGTATCCCGCCTTCACCGAGAACGGCCGTGGTAACCTTGAGGGTTCAAACGTTCAAACACCACAACCAGTGAGACCTTTTTTTTTGTGATGTACGCGGAAGCAGGAGTACACCTTTCGGCTCTCAACTACATACTGCAATTTATTCTACAGAACCTCCTTCCGTTCCCTGATGTTCAGTTATTGCTGGCTCACCTGTCGGGGGTGGCACCTCCAGCCAACCCGCATCAAACCTTCAAACCCAAACGCTGGAGTATGACAGGCCAAGGGATGCTCAATCTCCCACACCTGAGCACACCCTGAGAGTACAAGCGCCAGTCGAAAGGCATCCCCAGGTTGGTTGCTGTAAATATTGCCTATGTGCTATGCTTTAGTCTTGAGCTACTTTGCGAGGTCACAAACATTCTTTCCAACCGACGCCTGTAGCCGCACATAGCCGAAATCTGAAGGATTTGTCTTTCCCCATCCCCCTAAGCTCACCTTAGCTACTCACATTTTCCCTGATGTATAAATGCTGTCCAGAGACAGTACTGTCGTTGATGGGGTGTTTAACAGCTTTACGGTCACGAGCTATTTCCTCTTCCCCTGATAAACCTTTGACAATGAAATTTTAACTGTAGCTTGTCTGTTATCTTGGCCACTTGAATACTATTTTTTTTGCTATTTTGCAATGTGTCCGTGTTCCAGTATCCGAGAGTTTTCCAAGGGAGAGTTGAAACCCTGTGTCACAGATGTCACAGAAGTTTTGATTCAGTTCTCTGGGCTTGCATACCGTCTCCAGCGGAGTTTGAACCCCCTTTGTCACGCCTAGAGAGGGCGGGACAGTAAATCTCAAATTCCACCCCGCCTGCTCTGTTCTACAATCCCATTTCTTTGCAGTTTGTAGTATACAAGGTCTGGAATGGCGGGTGCACTTTTTGTGGTGAGCGGTTCAACAGATCCGGAGAGATCTAGATCTAGACTTTGATCTCAAATTTGATGGCAATTTCACCTTAACAAACTATGTTTTTCATCCCTTTTATCCCACTTGACCTGGAGCACAAGACTGGCTGGATAGGTGTATGAAGACGTGCTGGGTACATGCTATAAAAATCATGAAGAACAGTGATTGAGCATAGCCTTCATAAATTACAGTTTTAAACACCCGATTGGATTTGAAAGAGGTGATCAACAACGGTACTGCCCTGAAGGCACCGTACTGCAGAAACTCAAAACCCCACCCAAGATGTAGTAGAGATCAGTCCTGTACTTCACAACCTAATATCATTACTGTAATCTCTCAACCTTAGCCAACAGTTGGAAATACTTTGATCAATAAGACAATAACCAACCAAACAATTTGCAGATAAAAAACAACATATATATATCCAGAGTCAAGCCCCCAATAAGATAAAGACTTGGTGAGGTCTGTTATTTTTTAGACAGCGCAAACCCACACCCTCGACACCACAAATTGAGTGCAACAATCAGAAACACCGTGCAGAAATTGATGTGTGGTAGACGCGTTTCCCGCGATTAAACATAGATTTCCTTGATTTTTGGGGGGATTTTTCTGAATTTTGCGATGGTCCTGTGAAGCCAGATCTCGATGAGTTCCCGAGCCAGCGTCCAAGTTCCCGAGTCATCCACATGACTGCAACTAACTCGGGAACCTTTTCACACCTAGGAACCATGATTGAACAACAAACGTTCATTGAACATGGAACAATGGAGTAAAAATGAACCGTGGCCACATGGTCTGCATCGCTTGGCGATGACTCGGGGAATGACTCAGGAACTGTCGACGTGGCAGGAAGCCGAACAACAGGTTCATCGACAAGTGGTGTGGGCTTCGGCCTGGGGGGACCGGAAGTACAGGAAGGGTAGATCCAACGGGGGGAAGATCAGCAATGGTGGGTACCAACGAGACCTACTGGAATAGACACAGCCCCGGTGACGAGGGTGTAGGGCTAAAAACAGGTGGTAAAGACTCGAGCGGCCCATCGGCAGAGGAAGGGACGAAGGTTGGGGTAAGACGTCTATAGCGCAGGGGCCTCATGGGTCAGGATCAGTTATCATGGCGTGACCAACTGGACTAGAGAAAGATGTGTGCGTTACTGGATATTATATAGATGAGACAAAGGCATAAGCACAAGCAAACCGGATGGCCTCCAGCAGAAGCGCAGTGAGGAAGGGGACCACATGCGGATTACACCCATCGCCCAGGTAGGAGACTTGAAACGGGGGTTTAGTAAATACCAGTAGCAGCCACTTTGAGAGTCCTTGAAGAGCCTAATGTTTCGGAGAAGCCAAGTGGAGGAGCAGATAAGGGAAAGGAGGGAGAGGAACGAAAAACAAGTGGCGGATCCGCAACGGAGGGTTATATATATCAAAAAAGAGCTGCCTTCCGAAACAGGCAGGCCAATGAGGCTTTTGAGCGTATCGAAATTATGCGATTGGCTACGAAGAGGTGCAGGACCCGGGACACCGTGCGGCATTTACTTTAACCTGCCAATCTATTTTCGTCCCTGACCCATTTGGAGGCATTTTCTGCCCAGCCACCCTACAACCGGCCAGACAAAGAATTATTTCTCTCAACCAAGCTGTTCTACTGTGGCAGGTTGGTTGGCCCGGAAACCGCACTATGGCATTGGCTAAAACCACATTCTCGATATCTACCCAACAATGATTACCCGTTTGTCCTGGGAGCAGTCTATATCACACAACCATGTCTTTTATACTGTATTGTATCTTACTCGACTACGACAGTAATCTCCAACCCCTATGCCATCCCCTCAAATCTTGTTGCCTAGTCTCTATTCCTTCCCTTCAAGCCCTGGGAGTGTGAACATCTCGACAGAGTATCAGCAACTCTGACACTTAGCAGGTGTTCTGCATACCTCATAGATTGCCTCCGACGGAACTCCCCACCCTTTCATCCCTTCCACTTGACTATCCATTCTCGAGCCTAACATTACTCCAATTACTGCACTGCTTTTTTCATCAATGACAGGCCCGCCACTTGAGCCAGGTGTTGGGTGTGGAGTAAAGAAAACATGAGATAATGCGTCATAAGTACCGGGCTATTCATGCTATTAAGCCTTGTCACCCTTTAGCAGAGATAAACATTGCACCTGAGCTTCCCTCCCAGCAAAATCTTTATACCCTGAAACTTTTCCAGTGACCCATTTATTCCAGGTCCCTTCTATCCAAGGACGCCAGTTGCCCTGTTTTGGGGGTTCCGCTAACGCAACAAAATGCGCCTTAATAGGTGTGTCTGGATGTGCTGGATAGGGTGATACGGGAAGGGTCCTTAGCTTGTGTTTTGATCTATCAATCTTGCACGAAAGAAGGAGCAGATCAGATCTGGGCAGAGCAGAAGCAACACTTATTACTGGGTGGATGCTCATTCCTACACCAACAATTCCGGCTTGGTCGTAAGTGATACAGAATGACCCAGATGCAGTTCCAGTCAAGCCCAAGAACGCAGGCGAATCTGGTATAAATAACGGCGAGCGACGTATCTGTGGCGTTCATGTTAATAACACCAACTCGGCGCCTTCACATTTCAATGCCAACTTACTTCTTCCAGTGTATGGGCACAAGTTAAAATCAAAGTCTCGTCCTTAGAAGCAGATGGGACCTCCAAGGCAAAGCCAGAGGACATTGTTATCTTGTTTTCGACACCGTCACGGACGCAGTGAGCAATCAATACTGTAGCCGAATCTGTTGGCGTGAACCTCGGACGACGATGTTCAGGCGGTCGCGATTCATAAGGCAGCGAGACACTCAGTACGTTTCCAGAACGCATCACGTACTGCTTGACGATGCTTGCCAGCGGCGTGGGGTGTTTCTGGGCATCCAAGGCAGATAACAGGTAGCCATCGAGGACAGACGACGGGGGAGGTGGAGGTGGGGGGTCAGGATATGATAAGATGGAAGGAGAGACTGTTGCAAGTGTCCTCCGTCGAGAAATGGAAGATATTATAAGTCTCAGCCCTTCTGAAGATTTGGGCACTCGACTTCGTGCGCACAACATGTTGTACTTATGTATTAGGGTGCAGACATGTCCGCCCAAAGGACTCTTGGTCGACACATGACACGACGTCATGGCTGATCATAGGCGGCAAACTCAGGCGAGCACAAGGTCAAGCGAGCACGAGGAGCCAATCAATCGCAAGTGCGAGTAGTGAGCTCCGTTACTTGATAGAAGAAGAGCCCGTGATTCCAAGTGTGTAAGTATTCAGGTGCTTAAGGTACTACCATGTTTATGGATTACAGTGTCTAACCCTGGCCGGCATATCGTTGCTTCTCGTACTCCTTCCAGATCATTTTCAATAGAGCCTTTCCATTCACATCTAATCCGACAACCAATGCATCTCGCGCGTGCTCCCCCATAAGGCCACAAAGAATGAAAAGCCCGGGCTCGAGTTCTCGTCGCATCTCTAGACTTACTACGCATAGCGGGTCATTCAGTGCTTCGATGTAGGCCGCCAACACGGACGCTGCGTGCTTTGAAAAAGGTTTCGCGAGCGATTCTGCTTTCTGTGTATTACCGGCTGTGTGACTTCTTACGACTGTCTTGATATTCAGGGTCTCGAGAAGTCGAGATAGCATACGACCTTCTTTCCCTCCCAAAGGTCGTTTCACATTGACCCACCGGGGTAATGTTCGCATTACCATGGATGTTTGTTTGGTTCCAAGTTGTGGGCGGCAGCTTCGTATTAATGATAACAGCTGCCGCAGGATCAGAGAGAGGTGGGGTAGCACCGGAGGTAAAAGATCTCTTCGAAGACGGATGAGAGCACTAAGGGTGGCGACAATCTTGTGGAAGATTTCTACTGTCGTGACTTCGTCATGTTCCTCGGACGGCTCAAGGAGCCTGAACAGCACTATCCATATACCTCCGAGGTCGGCTGGACGTAGTGCTGCAGGCTACAACAAAATGAACTTCCTTCGGTACGTTACATCAATTCAGGAGAAAACATACCCTCTCGGAACAATGTTGCACCATAAATTCCAGTGTTAATAGACGAAGTTGAATCGTACTATGGGTGAATGCTCCGCAGCTGACGAATATACCCAGGCACCGAGTCGTGAACGCCTGTATATGCTTCAGCGTATCTAAAGTATACAGGTCACACCAACTTTCGGAGAGAGCGCCACTCGTACTCACTCTGAGGATGATCCCATAACAGCAAGATCGAGAGATGGACGGCAGTCTCTCGTGCTCCCACGGCGACTTGGTTGGATGACAACCATTCGGAAAGAAGGTTAAGAGCGTGCAAGTAATCAGCTGGGGTGAGAGATTGTGATACTGAGGAAACGTGTGTATCCAGTTTCGTGCGGGCTTATATCTTTGAGCGTCTAATTTAGAGGATAGGGGACATTTGACTCACTGGTAGTTCTCGAAGCGTCATAGAAGAGAGCGAACGTCGCGAAAACGAGGTCTAATTGTTTTTGTCGAATCACTGGATCCGATACAAGCGCCAATTCCGCTCGGAGGATAGCGAAGATGCTGTCGCGGACGTCATCCAGCCTCTCTTCATCCCCATGTTTTTGAATAATTAACGGCACCAACTGTTTTCCAAAAAAATCACCCCCTTCTCCTGTAATTGGATTTAAGTGTTCAACCAAGTATTGGTTTGATAATGCACACCTGAAATGCTCTCGCTTAACCATCTCCGCAACTTGAGGACGCAACACCACCCAACCAATGTCTCCAAGTAATGAATGATGGACAGCTGTGGCATGTCTTGTAGCTGTTCGGACAGGATTTTGCTCAAGTCGGCGTGGAGACTGCCCAGGGCGGCCACACACTGACTCGAGAGACTAAAAATGATTTCAGGTCAGCAGAGTGACCGAGTTGTTGTAATAAGGATAAGCGACACCTTGAGCTTTTTAGCTTCGTGATAGCGTCCAATAGGGACGTAACGAGCTTGGATTGTAGTTTTCGCGTCTCGTGCTGAACACCCACAAGGGTAGAATACAGACTGAATGAGTTAATTATCTTTAGCAACGCGCCTGAATGTGATGCCGAATCCTTGACGAGCTCACTGAAGAGTGATTTTAAGTCGGGAAGAACTACAAGTCCGAGCAGGGAAATACCTGAAGCATAACCCGGTCAAGTCCAGTGTCGTCTCCGCAAAGACTTTATACTCTCGACCATTCGAAGGGCAGTCGAAAGACATGAGGTGGATAACAAAATCGCCCAGGTCTACATCCTGTTCATACAGTGGGCCTGGTTGGGCTCGGTAAAAAAATACAAGTTTACTTACAGAGGTGCGTTCGAACCCCACAAGTCCGATCACTCTCTTCAGGAATGCTCTAAGAGTAACTAGTTTCTGCAGCAAAGACTGCTGTTGTGCTTCCCGTTGCCTATCTCCCCCCTTATGAAAACCCTGGACGAGTTGGATATCGGCCGCAAAGGCCCTCTTGATAAAAAGGGCCCGAGCAGGTCGGTTGTGGTATTCCGCAGGAACATAAAGGAGAAGATGGTATGCCGCTAACTCGGTTTCTCCAAGAGGGGAGTTAGGATGGTCGGTGATCTCGACCAGGTGAGACAGGAAAGCGGCTGGACAATAAGGGTGATGGTATGGTTTAGTGCGTCGAAAGGCCTATCTTGGGCGGATATACTCACATTGGATATTATGCATTTCCCAGAATTCTGCGGAGTGTAATACCCGGAGAAGGAGATGTTCCGGACGAGATTCTGCATCTGTTGTTGCGGGTTTTCTACTGAGATCAATGTTAAGGATCAACCAGACAATGTGGGTTAGTTGGGAAGGGGAAGCGAGGTTACTGGTGGACAATGAGCAAGCTTTCAGAAACTTGATGGTATCAGACTCACTCCACAAACGGTAACCATCGTTCTAGGATTAGATGGAAAAGTGCAAGTGCCCCCGACCCCGATGATCTCAGGTGGCAGGGTAGACCGGACCAACCGCAATCCGAGGACCTGAGAGATTGAGTCAAATATGAGAGAACGTTGTCCAAAATCTCCAAGGCCTCGTCTTGGTGTGCGTGGTGCGTTGACATGCGAAACAACAACGTTCGGAACTGACATAGATAGCGTGAGTTGGCGACACCGGAGCACACCAATTCGAAAGCTCACGATTTCCAGCTCCAGTTCTGCCATCAAATTTCCTTTCCCACCTTCTTTCACTATGATCCCTTTTGCTCGCTCGACCACCGTACTCGTGTCTGGTTCGTCATCTAAACCAAGTCCCCTTGCGACACACAGCATGTAGTTGACCCTCAACATAGCAGCCGTAACAACTTGAGTGGCCCAACCGTCCGATCCCGCCGACCCCCTTCCGCGCTTTTTCTTCCCATTTCCGGGCAATAATCGCTCAGTTTTTAATAGTTTTTTGACGGCATTTCGAACCAAGCTTCCCCGAAGTTTGGTGATAACACCCCTGACGGCATTGGCCGAGTCTCCGGTCAGATTTTGAATTGGTAGATTCGAGAGAACGACAAGAGCGAGGTGGGCTTGAAGGGAAAAAGATACCGCCAAGGATTCCACATCATATCCTGTGGATTCAGGCATCCCGCTGACCTCCAGAGTCACGCCTTCATTTTCTGCGTTTTTCTCTTTCTTCCGCTTCTTTGGGCTCCCCTCATCGCTGAGCTTGGCTTCTGTAGCGTCGAGGAACGTTTGCCAGCTAAGCCTTAGCAATTTCACCAGGTTCTCGACCACATTTGGCGTCCGTCCAGGAGTAAGGAAGCTCTTTATCATACTACCGAGTTTCGCTAGGTGCCAGCTGCTGAGAATATGGCCGGAGAAACATAATTCGTATACTTCGCGCCTATCAAGACTTTCAGAAGGTGGAAAGGAGGTAGGCATAAACGAAGAAAGGAGGTTAGTGAGGTGAGCGTTTAAAGTGCGAGTTTTGGTGTGATAGTCGAGGATTAAGTCCAGGAAGGACATCGGTGCTGGGTCTGTTGCAGATATCTACAACCTCCATGTGAATGATGTCTTATCTGTATGTATCAGGAAACCTTACGGGAAGAAGGGACGGAAGTATGCGCGGAAGAGAAGGGAGCAGAAGGTCGCAATCAATTTGACCGATCTTGTGTAGGCATCCGACAGCGGGAGAAATTGTGTCATTGTACCCTCCTGGACCCCAGTCAGCGGTGCAAGTCGTGCCCATACGCAACACTCACTTTCCCATGACTTTGAAAGTACGTTAATCGCATTTTGGGTGATTTTGTTTAGTACCACAACGGCGTCAGCCTGTTGAACGCCAAACAAATTTTCGTCCAACACCGTTTCTAACAGACCCAACCTTGCTTTCCAGATGTCACCTTCGTTCACTGCAACACCGTTACCCCATCCAGTTAACACTGCTTCGAAATTTGCGAAAAACTTCATTGAAGCCGCATTAACTTCGTCAGTCAATGTAGCAACCCTAACGTTTGAACTCTGGTTGAACACGGCGCCTCGATGACGTTTTAAAGCTTGGACATAGGTCAAGAACAACCGCGGGATGACTGACAATACGAAGGGGGCTTCTGGGCCGGAAGAAAACGCCGTGTGGAGGTGTTCGAAGAGGGCGGTTGACTGGTCCGCCGAGCGACTCCCACTGAGATGGCGAAGAATGTCAAGATTTAAGAGTGTAGCTGTACCTGCTTCGTAGACATTTTGCAGGAAGCGATCATGCGTTGACGATGAGTTCGTAGACGGGGAGGGGCCCCGAGAGAGGACACGGAGCCAGCCGAAGAAAGATGTTTGGAGGAAGAGTTGGTAAAACTGTTAACAATATTACGATGTAAACCTCATGCTAGGGAGAAAATGAGCAGGAAAAATGCCTTTTTCTTGTTGACCGAATTCCCGAGCGAGGCGCGATAGGAGGAAGTGACGAGAAACCCAACGTCGATGATTCCGGGAGCTAGATCTCCTTCATCGGCTTTTCGCAATAACAGGGCGAACAAGTCGGCGAGGTTCTCCAAAGACATCTTTTGTACAGAGATAGGCCACATGATACCAATACACGAGGACGCATGGGCGATTAATCCTTCGTAAGAGTCAATCTCGTAGCATGCTTCCAGAATTGAGGAGAGAATAGGTTGTATAGGGATCCGATGAAGAAGTGGTGAGATCCATGTTTTTAAGGGTCGGACATTGGAAGGAGTTTTGGTAGAAAGGATATCTAGCAGCAGCTCCCAGTACTGCATATTAAAGACGGAACTGATAGGTCTATATTCTGTTGTTAACTTCTTCATGGTAGTAGGCAGCAGTGAGAACATACGTCAACTGGGACTTTTCTTTGAGCAAGGTTGACAGGATCCATTCCACAATAACCTCTGCTTTACTCGGCAAGTAGAAGGAGTTATCGTCCCAAGCCTGACGAGCTATGTCAATTTTGCGAGGTCCTCCAGGGTTTGGAGGATCGGAAGAAGCTTTGAGGGCCCGGATAAAGGTTTGAGAGGATTGCGACGATGTCATTTTTTCTGTGAAGGCCAGGGTAGCATGCCCTGCGTCGTAATTTGGCTGATGTCGCTTTTACAATGCCTCGACCGACTTCAACGATGGTGGAGGAAGAGAAAATCAGGGTTTGGAAGACCTAACCCTAGGTTGGGTGTTGTTGGCGCTGGGATCCCTCATCAGTAAGTACATCAACTCATCACCAGACACTGGTCTCTAGATCTTCTGCTTCAGCTGACCCTGACCAAATCTCCACATAGTGGACGTCTCATTTTCGAGTGGCGAATCATTCACACTCCCTTATTCCATACGACTAAAGAATACATGGACCTCGAAACGTGTCATAGCATGCAACAGGAGGAATTTGAGGTGCTGGAGGCGGGTGATTTCTCCGAATAAAGCTATAAAACTAACTTTCAAACCAGTCAATCTACCCAGAATGTGTATCAAGTAAAATTAATGCAGGTTTGCTTAAATTGGAGATCCCGATTGAATTTGGTACCTCGCGCCTGGTAGAGATCGAGTTGCGAGCAACCGGACGAAGTCAGGACACCAACCTGCTGAAACCACGATCAGAAACTCTGTCGCTATCGACACTACCTCCGGTGTTATTACAGATATCCCTACCGCCAACATACCCCGTCGCCACTCCTCCAGAAATTACATCCCTCCGCGCTACACACCTCTGGCTATCCAAGCCCCTGGAGCTACAAACCAAACTAATAAGTCAATGGCAACCCGGAGAAGGGGTCCTATATAATTGGATAGAATACATTCGCACAGGGGAATTTCTGCCCGATCTCGACATGCTATTGCATGAAGATGATACAACAATTCAGTGGGTAACATTCCTCCTGAGATCCATTTCAGGGTTTGTTGACTGCCGGCAGGGTTTGGCACTCAGCACCCCATCTTCTTGCGCCCTTGTTACAGGCACATGAAATGTCATTAAAATCCCAAGAATTCGCGAACAATTCATACCCATGTTCGATATGTCTGACGTCCCTAAAAGGTTCAAAGTGCATGCGCCTGTCTTGTGACCATGTCTTCTGTCGATCGTGCCTCGAAGATTACTGGGGATTGTGCATCGCAGAAGGTGACGTAGGTCGAGTTGGCTGCGCAGATCCAGAATGCGTCAAAATCGGGCGGGAAGCTCAAGAAGAGGAGGTTGCCCGCGTGGTCTCAGAACAAGACCTGCAACGCTGGAGATGGCTCTGGGAGAAGAGGAACCTTGAAAGAGGCCAGTCGATAGCATTCTCTAATTAGTGTGATTTTGGGGACTAGAGCTAAAGCATCTCTCCTTAGATCCGACAATAGTGCATTGTCCAATGGAATTTTGTCAAACCCCCGTTCCCAAGCCACCGGATGTAGAGGATGGAACAGGATGGGAGCGGTTCCGGCAGTGTTTCAAGTGTAACTTCTCGTTCTGTGCATTTTGCCGACGAACGTGGTAAGTAATTGCGTCAGGAATGATGACAGGAATGTTGAAGAACTCAATAGGCACGGGCCAATAACTGATTGCCCAATCGCACACTCCGAAAAAGTAGTCCTCGAGTACCTCGCAGCCGATGAGGGGTCTAGGGAGCGCGAATTTCTAGAAAGGAGATTCGGCAAAAATAATGTGCTGCGGTTGGTGAAACTATACGAGGAGGAACAGGCAAATAAACGCTGGCTTGCGTCGTCGACTATGGCATGTCCTGGCTGCGAGATACACGTAGAAAAGAGTTTAGGCTGCAACCATGTAGGTGTTTGGTGTTTGCGCCAACCGAGATGTACGTGGAATATTGAGATCGGGTTCGTAGATGACATGTTGGAAATGTAGGCAACACTTTTGCTACCGTTGCGGAGCAAAGTTATCGCCTTCGGATCCCTACAAGCACTTTTCGACGGTTGGGCACCCATGCTACTACAAGCTATTTGACTTCCAGGCTGAGAACACGGGGCGGGAGGAGGAGGCACTGCTCGAGGAGTGGCTTAATCTTAATCCATAGATCTGAGTGGGGATCGTTGGAGCCCGAGAGATCGATCGTAGAATAAATGTGGTAGATAAAATTTATTCGACTCATGGGAGTTGTGTCATGGGATAAATTAGGGCGTGATATGTTTTTCGCAGCCGCGCCGTCCGCCTGAGACACTGGGTCTGTTGTTGCTGGCTGGAACTAACTGCTCTCCTTTTTCACCATTTCAAATCGACAATTGATACCACTTTGTGTCAATACCCATCCTTTTCTCATACCCTCACCACTACCATTGCCATGGATGTTTACTCTACTTCCTTTGTCTATCCACGCCGGTCGCGACATACTCTTTCCTCTGCATCCTCACGAGACTACCCCCACGACAGCTACCCCCATCAGCCTTCTCCTCTCCCAGACACACTTGCCTCTGATGCAGATGCCGTCCAAAGCCTCGTCGTCACCGCCATGCAGCTCCACAACTGCCATATCTCTTATTTCATCGTAGACCATGGCAAAGCCTTTAACTTCCATATCACCGGCACATATCAACAGGTCATGTTGACCCGCGGTCTCATTCTTAAGGATTGTCCCATCCAGGTCGGTCGTATACTCCTTTTTGCCTTGTCTGACAACTTTGCTGAGCTAACGCCACACCTCAACCAGCATCGCTCTGCAATAAAAGTTGCACGCTCAGAGATCCTCGATTCTCCTTTTTCAAAACCATCCCTTAAACCAGAAGTCCGTCGCCGCCTCGATGATATCGCTTCTGAGACCCGTGCACACATTGCAGTCGTCAATAGCCCCCTTTCTGTCACAAACCGTACTCCTCCTGATGGAATCAGTAGCAACGGCGGATGGTCGGGTCTTGAGACAGAACGTGTCTGTGAGTTGGTCATTACAGGGACAGAAGATGCGGTCGACCTTGCCCGCGTCCGTCTGCTGGTCATGTTGGACGAGCTAGTCAGTTCTTGTTTTCTGCCTTGTTAATTCGGATCTAAGGTTTTTTCTAGAGCGGCCTCCACGCAGAGCAGTGTGAAATAGACCATAAATTGCACCCCATCGTTGCGGGCAAAAAACGTCATGTCATCCAGACTATCCAAGAAGAAACTGCTACGAATATCTATTTCCCCTCTCCTCTACAAGGGGTCTTCGGGTCTGAAGCAAACGGCGCAACACCAGGGGGCCGCAACCATTTCGCAATCTGGATTACGGGAGAGTTTTTTGGTGTCCAACGGGCGCGGGATATGTTGTATCAGGTCTCGTTGAACAAGGTACGCAACGTCGTTATATATGTCTGAGATTCTGAGATCAATACCTAATCGTTTCCAGCGCAACAACCTGTTTTCAAAGGATACGGCCATCCTTCCCCGTAAATTGGACTGGATGATTACCGACCGTGCGGAAGATTTGAAAACTGTCATGAGTGACAACTCGACATTCATCCAATTTCCTCCCCTTGGGAGCTCCACCAGTCTCATTACCGTCTTTGGTGATTCCAAAGTCAACGTTCAACGCACAATTAGATCCATTATGCAACTGGTGCGTCAATCTTTTATTGCTTCCCCAGGTGCTATTATTAACTTAATCACACCAGGCTTGCCAATCTTATGTCGGGTCCTTCTGGTTGCTGCCCGTCCAGTTTAATGCCCTCCTCCCTCCGGCTACCCTAAATTCAGCCACCGTCACTACCCTTCTTAATCAAATATCCGTCGCAACTGGTGCCGAAGTCGTGTTCAAAAGCATGTGCTTCGAGATGCATGGATTAGAGCACGAAGTGCGTGCCGCTGTCAACATGATCTTAGAATTAGACATCATCAAGGTCTGTCCACATAACCACGCACCTCGCTGATTGGGTACTAAAACGCCCTTTCTCTCCCAGGCATTCCATCACGAAATTCGTTTCCAGATCGAGCTTGCCAATGAACATAGGGAATTCATTAGTGGGAAGAAGAATGGGAAGATCAATAAAATTATGCAAACGACCAACGCTAAAATCAAATTCGAAACATTCAACGACCACAACTTCTTGATTGACATATCCGGTCCCGACAGTTCCGTTATGCAAGGTCTATCCCTCCTTCAGGAAGAGCTCCCTGCCGAAATATCCTTCCATGTCCCCGAGGCTTACCATAAGCGCATCATTGGTGTGGGTGGCCGGAGCATCCAGCGTATTATGAAGAAGTATGGCGTCTATGTCAAGTTTTCGAATGCAGAGGAGTTTGCTGCGTTGGGTGGATACAACGACAACGATGATAATGTCGTGGCTCGAACACCCGCCAAGAACGCGATTAATCTGGAAAACTTGAAACAATCAGTGATGGAGTTAGTGAACCCTAAGGTTCGTCGTGCCGTCCTTGTTCAGGGTGACATAAACCTGACATTTGCTAAGGACAAGGATTTCGTCAACGAGACCGTGTCCATCCCTAGAAGATACCACCGTACCTTGTTGGGCGAGAAAAGTATATTCATTCATGATATTGAAACTAAGACCAACTCGCGTGTCCGGTTCCCGGACAAAGAGACGGCATCCGATGTGGTCACCATTTATGGACCAGAGAGCCAAGTACAGATCGCTGCGGCCATGTTGTTGGTAAGTTTTTGCCTAAATGACTACGTTGGTAACCACTCACTTGGGCCACAGGACCATGTGCCCTTCGAGGCGGATATGGCAGTCCCTCCCAATGCCGACCTCCCCCATCTTTGCGCCACGCCAGAGTTCAGCAGCTTGGTGGAGCGCGTGAAGAGGGAACTACAAGTCTCCATTATCTCCCAATTTCAAACAATCTCCTTTACCGACCAACGGCGCCTCGGGCACTGAGACACCCATCGATTACTCATTCAAGTTCAGATGTCAGCGCAGCAATAGCGATTTCCTTATTACTGCCCGCGAGATGTTGGAACAATTCCTCATGAGCCATAATATCCACGTTTACCCTTCGCCGACATCTCAGGCTCATAAACGCGGTGACTCCTTCGCGGAAGCATTCCCCCATTTCGATAGCAAAGTCCTCTCTACCGCTAGGACTCGTGGCCATGGTGTGTCCCCAGCTATCTTCGACTTCCAGACCCCGCTGACTAATATTCTAAGTTTATGCAGAGTCTATGGAAGTCAATCGATCAGAAACGATTGGGGACAGAAGGCTCCGCCTTGCCAATTCATCCCCCGATGTCAAGGCTCTTTTCAATTCCCCGGCAGGCGCTTATATTTATAACCTTGAGGAACATGATCCCCAGGAGGCGACGAACTATTTACCCTCAGTGCCAGCCGCTGGAGGGCCCATGGATTACTGGACCCCAACACCCTTGGCGCCGATCGTATGTTCTCCACTTCCAGTTGTCAAAACGAGATACTAATCGCAATCCGAATCAGGGTTCTGGTATACCCAGTCGAACAAGGCACTCGACAGAAGACGCGCTTAAACGAGGCTCGGATTCTCTTCTCGAAGCCAAGCTCAAGGACCAGCTGAATAAGCCGCGTTCTCTAACAAATCGTGCCCAGTCACTCGATCTCACATATTCACTCTCAAGAATCACGGAATCCAATTCCGGCATGGTGCCACCGGACTCTCCGACGACTTCTACGGCAGGAGGTGATACGGGTGGCAACTCGAGCCCTATCTCTGTGACTGCGCCATCGTTTCCGAGTGTTTATGGCCCACCTATGGGCGGAGGACCTCAAACAACTACCTTGGCTTCGAATGTGCCTGGTGGACCCAGCGGTATGGGTGTTGGAGCTGCTGCTGCGGGCGGTCCTACTTGCCCTACTTCTGGGGCGAGGTTGTCTATTGTGGGGCACTCTCCAACAACGGGTTCAAATGCACCAACCCATCAGAGGTCTGGTCGAACCCCCGATAATGAGGACGTTTCAAAGATGTTTTCTAATCTCGCGTTGTAGATCTTGACCAGTTGTCTATTCTTACGGTCTTATGCTGTTGTCGATCGTTATGTTATTCGCCAGGTTGCTTCATACCGATGTCGTGTAACTATCTACTCCCTACATGTTCACTACTTGATGATTGCCTCTGTTTTACAAGGGTTTCAATTAAAGGCTACTTTTTTTCACCCTCGGGCTTTGATTTCCCCCCTTTTGACTATTTCCTGGTCTTTGGTTTGCTCAACTCTCTTGTCTTCCCTGCTTTCGCTCTGCGAGTCGCACTCATATTTGCTTGCCCATTTTCTTGTTTGTAGCTCACTCAACGAGTTACTCAAAAATGCATGTATGCAAATCTTATCCTGGCCCTTGTCCATATACACCCGCATTTATAATACCCTCATCTTGTTTCCCTAACTAACTATGCGTCCCCTCCTACTCGATATTTATCGTGTATATATACATCTCCTTGCTCCGGTACCTGTGGTAGTTACCAGTGGTTCGGGACAGTTGTTACTAATAAAACTTATTTTCCGCACAGTCTCGAACGGTAAATAGGGTGATATTGGCTGTGGGTCCATGTATACAAATAGGAGAAGATAGGGAGAAATACCCGGGCCGACTACGCGATCCAAGGAATCTCGAACAATACAAAGTCAAAGAACTCTTGGTCCATGAGAGCAGAGTATTCGCCAACATAATCTTCATTCCCTCCCTGTTTCTTGTTCTGGTTCGGATTCGAACGTGGTTGGAGATAGGCGAACTGAGCTTGAAGGACGCCGAAAACCCTCTTTACAGACTTGGGATCCGGCTACGAATCCGGCGTGGGTCAGAATGGTGTTAGATATGATATATTAATCCACCCGCCTTAATGAAGAGGCCCGTGTAGTTCGCCGGTAGACCGTAGCGGAGGACGCTCTCAACAAATAATCGGATGGCTTTGAGGTGGACTAAGATCTGGAACGCCTCGGAGAAATTAGTCCGCGAAAGGCGAAGGAGTTCCGTCTGTGGTCACAGTTAGCGTATAAAAATGCTGGGATAACAGAACAAACCCAGAGTTCTTTCTCCATTGTGCTCGCGTTGTCGAGCTCCTGTCTTTGCTTCTGGTTTTCGTCTTCGGAGTAGACAAAGTCTCGGGCGATGAACCTACGCCAGGTTGGACGGAGGATTGACCAAGGAACGGCAGACTCACTTGTTGTCTCGGCATTTCTGGACAAATTCGTCATGAACGCGTCTGAAAACCACGACACCGAAGAGGGAGAACTCGTCGTCGGATTTAATAAGCCTGGAGTAACAATACTTGGTCAGATAGGCAAAAACAGGACGTAAGAGCCATACTTTGAGGTTCTGGGAACAACCATCTGTGTCAACCGTTCGTACTTGGCGTTCCACTCCTTAACCAAGGTTCTTGCGATTGATTGAGTCGATCGCAAGGATTGAAATAGTTAAACTCACCTTGGGACAGCTACGAGTACTGTTTCCAAGTACTCTGAATCCTGAATAAAGTCGGATGCCGACACAATATTAGCCAGTGCACGCGTCGACAGGTTGCCCCTGGTTCAAGTTAAGGGGGTCATATATGCAAGTTTCATGAAAACATACGCCTGCTTTCGCTGCATCTGCACCAAGGAACCCTTCACAAGATTGTAATTGTTCAGCTTGATTTTCATTGTATTGTCAATGGAAACCATTTCCTATTATTTCTGGTTATTAGAAGTGCAAGGTAATTCATAGATTTCTGCATGCCTTATTCAGGGTGTCGACCAGATCACGAAGTCCCTTCTGCACATTATAACGACTTTCATTCCATTTCCAGTTCCTAAGCAAATAATCATCGATGCTTCGCTCATCTACGAGTGTGTGTTGAGACATCTTCGACGGATCATTGTTAAGTAAATTCCGTAAGGTGTCAACAATCTTCGCGACTATCCCTGTCAGATAAGCCTCTTGTTTGGGGAGATCCTCAGAGAGGCCAACCAGCGAGTCAAGAGTTCCTGTCTACTAGACACTAGATGAGCTACAGGGCTTGAAGATCTCTGTGGTCCGACCTTGAACGACGGAATGTTGAGAGGAGCGACGCTCTGGGGTGACAGCCTCGCTTGTGAGGTTAACTTCGGGGTAATCTCTTGCAAAAGACCCTCGGAGTCGCCATCCTGAGGAACCGAAATCAGCCAGGTACTCTGATCCAACGGCATTGGTCGTTGGAGAAGATACGGTTGCAGGTGGTGGGGGCCTGGATGAGGCAAATGTTGTTTACACCTATTTTATCTCGAGGGTCCCGGTTTCTTCACCGTTAGTCTTAACATTGCTAAGCTACTCGTCCACAACACCATGGCTGCATTGTGTCGCCGAAATCCAGCTAGGTTGTTTGCCACGGCCCCTCGAAGGTGGTTGTCTACTTCCAATCCTGAGGCACCCTTACTACTGTCTCCGAAGCAGGTCCAGGACCTTTCGAAATCTGGACATGTTGCGCTTCTGGACGCATCTTGGTTTATGCCGAATTCCCCCCGCAATGCCAAAGCTGAATTCCTCAATAAAAGGCTTCCTAGTGCACAATTCCTGGACCTGGATGAAGTTGCAAGTCTCCATGAGCTCGGCCTCAAACATATGATGCCAGAACCACGTGTCTTCGCCGAAACTTGCGGTAAGAGAATACCGAACGAAATGATTCCAATCGTTGTTCACTGTTCTGTTGTTCAGGAAGGTTTGGCCTTAAGCCTTCATCTCATGTTGTAATCTATGATACCCATGGCGTCTTTTCGTCTCCACGAGCGCTTTTCATGTTTCGGGCTTTCGGGCACCAAAGATCAAGTATAATTAATGGTGGTCTCCCACGTTGGGTTGACGAAGGCCTGCCGGTGGAAACGTCGAAACCATCAAAACCCAGCCCAACGTCCTATTCGGAGCCTGAACTTAACCACCAAGTGATTAGAAGTCAGTAATGCCACCACAATCATTCCCGCTGCCGCAGCTTTTACCTCCTTATGATTAGGCTATGAACAGATAGTTTCCAATTCACTGCTTGATCCCACAAAAGATGCTACTGCGGAAATAGTATTGGACGCTCGATCGAAGGAAAGGCATGTCCCTGGTCGTGCCCCACTCCTTACTCAGTGGTTCTCACATTGACACAAGATATACTGGCGCTGCTCCTGAGCCCCGTCCTGGCCTTTCTTCAGGCCATATTCCCAATTCCTTCTCCCTCCCTTTCAATACCTTTCTTCAAAAACACACCAGTAAGGCCGGCGGCTCGGAATATACCACGTTTTTGCCGCAAGATGCGCTTAGGTCGGCCCTCGAAGCCGCTACAAGCCGTGATCAAGCACAATCGATCATTGATGGAAAGGGTCGCGTTGTCACGACTTGTGGTAGCGGAATGACGGCCGGAGTTCTTTGGTTGGGTCTGAGATTGCTGGGCGTTGAGACCATAGGGCTTTATGATGAAGTATGCCACTTCACAAACTCTTTCAACTAAAGGCAAACTGACAGTAGGTCACTGCAGTCATGGACGGGTTACGCTATGCGACCGTCGAGCAGGATCCTCAAAAACTAAGTATACCGCTGATCTACTCCCTCCATGCCATGACCTTTTGGGGTCATGTGGTGAATCATCGGCGATCGAACACATATCTAAACCTTGCTTTTGTCCCGCTTCTCACCGGTCCCTGAATTAAAAGAAGTTAAAAGTGTTGTTGGGACTCTATCGTCTCAACAATATTGTCATAAGACCTCCAATTCTTCTTGCATCCTCAACCCTAGCCACTTTTTGAGGGTCCGTCCCCACAGCCTTTGCCACAACAGCAGAATATGACATCTCCATGAAAATTTTAGGCGCTGCTCGATAGTGTTGACTGAATACGCACCTCGACCCTGTAATGCTGGTGGTGGTGGACTATGGATTTGGCTACCGTGCAATCCCACCTGGGTACCCAACATTCATAAATTCGGAGGGCAGACAACAAATCTTTATGAACCTCTCATCCATCAGCACATTGGCGCCGTTGTTGTATGCTACCTCAAATAACGACTTGCGCGATAACAGAAGTAGTTGCGCAACATTTACTCCACCTTTGCAATAGAATATGTCTTCTCTGTGAATGCGGGGTCCATAACGAAGGATGTGGAGGTTTGGATCGTTCTCCCAATAAGGAGGAGGTGCATCACGATCTGATCTACATTGCAGAAGAGGTTTACACGTGAAGATGGACACTGGCGAACCCTCCATCCATTGGTGTGCTATGTCTTTCACACGTTGCCGGAAGGTGGTCGCCATTGAATATTTGAGGGGGAGAAGGCTTGGCCAAGCATCCTGTATGCCTTCCTACTACTTTATAATGCTTCAATAATTTGCTGGTGCTCAACACGAGCAACGCCTTCGAGGATCAGAAATTACTCTGATATTGGTATCACAATTGCATGGGCGCTAAGGACACACCACTTCAAATATACCTGACTGGAAAACGAGCAACATTTCACTTACGGTGTTGGCTTGTACTGCCCGTTAATTCATAAGTCAGACCTTCAGGTTCGACCAAGCCCCCCAAGGCTCTGACTATCCTCGTTTGAGCCATGAGGCAGCGTCTAATTGGGCGTTCGAACTCGGCGCAATGGGTGCGGTATGATTACCATAAGTTATACCAATACATTTTTTTCCTAGTAATACAAGAGCTCCCGCTGGAGTTAGCCAGAACATAACAAACAACTTCACGACTGTCCTAACACGAGATCTTGGTGCTGGTTTTAATTCGGATAATGCAACACGCCCATGAAAGGTGGTGGTCGACGATGCTTAGGCGGTTTTCCCGCAGCCCTGGCAGCTGTCCAAGCGCCAATCAGACCCACTTGCCGCAAGAAATCGTTGGGTGCTCACCTCGCCCACTGTATTGCACCTCCACACGGCTATGTTTCCCTTTACGCAATATTGTCGTTCTCCATCTAAGCATAGCATATCAGCGCTCCCTGGGATCGGAGGTGGAGTATGAAGTAATGTACCCCTCCATCAGAAGGATGTTGTAGCCCTTCTTCCCGACTTCTCGAAGCAGCTGCTCCTGTGCAAATGTCACAGCCCTCCGCAGTTGGCTCTGTCCATGGTGCTCGTTATGGAAACGAACGTCAAAAACATAGGTGCCACAGGTATCTGCCTCGCTGATGGAGAGGACATCCAGGTCTTTAGATGAATGAGGCCATCGCGCACATATTTATGAACGCCTACAACACACCTTCATCATCGTAACAGGTTGGGACGGGCTCCACTGCTTTACAGTCCACTACTTCCCAAGGCTGTTCTTTCCGTCGAAAACTGAGGAACATGTTGCAAAGTCAGACGGTAAATGGTATCACGATGACTCCACGAGGGACTGGGGAGGAAGTATAAAATTATAAAGGGAGCAGTCATTTGCTACCCGTATCTATATAGAGATAGGGATAGAACATCTCGACTTTGAAACGCCGCAGTCTAAGGCTGCGTGCGTGGCCGGTTCGCCGTCAGCGCTGCGGCACCCAAACGTAAGCGAATCTAATTACTCACACTGTGTTGATAAGATCGCCCCGTTTGTCAGATTCGGAATGCATGTTTGGGACAGGGAAGGGTGACTCGGCTCGTATGAACAACTCCAGTGAGAACGCGTGGAAAAGGAAGTGTTACCCCATTCCTTGCCGTAAGATTGGAGAAAGAGAAGGGCCCGATGGTCTATACTTAGACAAATGAGTTGCTCGAAACCCGGGAGGCTGAGGCACCGAGTGCGCAACTACTCCGGCATTAGGCTCCGTGATGAATAGTTCCGGCAACTGGTTTGAGCCTGCATTCATAACGGCTCCCTCGTAACAGGTGGGCGGCCGCGGCTGGGCACCATCCTCGGAAGCGCCGAGGCGGTTAGAAGAACACAGCAAGAACCACTTCGATGATGAACCGTTGCCACAACCAAGGTCCGTATTATTGCCAGTCTTCCGTGTGTGGGAAGGAACGGATAAACCACTCGCGGCAACAGCTTCAAGTGTGATTGCGAAGGTCTCCATAACAGGGACGGAACGGAAAGACGATCAAAATGGGAAACATACCTAATTCTGGATCTAAATCACAACAAGAAGCATCATTTGTTTATACTCATCCATCTCGGAAGTTACAACCTCTAACCGAAAACCACATGTAAGCGGGTACTAAGCCTCCCCTCCCAATGTTGTGAGAGCATTTCCAAGGCGGCTGGGCATGGTCAAAATCTACCGGAAACAATACTATGGATAAGTCTACATCACAAGAGGAACTAATGAAGCTGCCCCCAATAACCCGAGTAGTTTCACGTCCAGGAATGCAGCAGCGCCAAGGGCGCCAGAGCCTGATGCACCTCCAGAGCCCGAACCAGAGCTCGGAGAGGCCGACGGTGGACCGGAACCTGAGGCTCCTCCGCTTGTGGAATTCGCACATTTGACAGAGCTGATACTGGCGTTGCTGTTGGTCAGTGTCAAATCCGCGCACTGTAATTTCGGGTGAGTAAGCAAGCCAGAGACTTCAACGGTTCTCGGCTAATTACCTGATACAAGGCACCGTCTCCTCCGTCATATAGCATCTGTTTCCCCGGGTTTATTGGTCTCCATTGACAGTCATGATGACTAGGACCTACCTGGATAGTTACGTTTTGCCCTGCCTGCAAACCAGTCACGTTGGATGTGGCAAGATCCAATGGAATACAAAAGCCTCCTTCCCCCGATTCGCGGAAAAACGTATTGACCTGCGAAAAGTTATTGAAATTGTTCGGATTCGCGCCAGTGGACAGGAAGAACGCGGCTAAAGAACCATCGAGTGTCAGCAGAAACTGTGATGTCATGATCACTTCAGAAGGTGATGAGTACCAGACCAAGAAGGATGCTCAGAATTCAAAGTGAAAAAGCCTCCAGTGAGAGGGAATTCTGTACGGTTTGTTGTAACGTTGATGAAACCATCTGTCGGGTATCGTTAGTCAGTGCTGTAGTGTGTCGCCAAAAAACATGAACTACGAACCACAGAAGGTCGGCTCATCGTCTTCTACGAATGGACCGCGGGGTGGCGGGAATTGGACTTGAAAGTGTGCATTTACCACTACGGTCGAGATAAGGACGAAGAATGGCAGGGAATATCGACCTCATGGTGATCCAAGAAGAACTCGGGTTTTGGAGAAAATGCAAACTCGCTTGCATACTTATACACTTTGTTCTCCAGTCTTGATGGTGAAAAAGTTTTTTCTTACCCATCCTAGAATCCTTATACTACATAAGTTCTCAAATTTGAAATTGGCAGAAGGCTGATGAGATCAGCGGCTATTTCTATTTGGCATCGTGGGAACAGTTCAATAAACCGTGACAAACAGGGCCTGGGTATGTTGCAGGTCCTGACTCCTGAAGACAATAAAGCCTGAGCTCAAGGAATTCACAACCGAACAACTTCATCAGGTGCTGAAGGGATGTTAAAGGGTTTGATAAATTATGTGGGTGACTTTCAATGACGCGTTCATGATGTAAAAAAAAAGAGGAACTGTGAGAACCCAGTTGTTTTTGGGAAGGACCTAAAATTGTGTAGTTATCAACTTGATTGCCCCAAAATCCGATATACAACCAGCACAAGCGACATTGTTACTATCATACACAAAAATAACGTCTGCCTCCGCAGTAGGCAAACAAACGACCCCAGATTGATTTTTTGGCTATCTTCGTTGCAATTGAATTCCACTGCGAATTCACACATATTTTATCGGCCAGCACCACCACTCACGGCCAACTTCGCGGCTCCACTTCACAAGATTCACAGGATAGCCAGAGCTGATCCACCCAGAGCGGACAAAATAGCAGCATAGCCCAACGTCTGCTGTCTAAGACTAAGAGCGCCAGAACCGGTCGGAGTAGGCGAAGCGGCTGAGGAGCCAGAGCTTGTCTCTATTGTGCTATTCACGCAAGTATCGCGGACTGCCTTGAGGAATAGTAAAGTTGCTTGACAGCGTAAGGTCAGCGCACTATAATGACGAACCAAATGAGCGGAGGTGAACAAGCAGACGAGAAGTCAGGCGAGCAACTTGCCTGGTAGAGGTTACCATCGCCGCCTGTAATAGCAATTTGGATGGTGACATTGGCACCGTCTCTCACACCGGAGATGTTGGTCTTGGAAAGGTCCAAGGGAATACAGAGCTCTCCGGCGGTGTCACCGTTTGCCCAGTAGCGTGCAAATTGCTGGCCGTTGGTGCCATTGAACGCCCCAAAGTTGTTCGGGTTTGATTCCGTGGATATGAGGACGGCACCTGAAAGGAATCCAAAGCCTAAGCAAGTACTACATTGGAAACAGTATGTGAACTAACCTGCCCAATGAGGGTGGCCCTGCCTAATCGTGAAAAAACCTTCAGACAAGGGGAAGGTGGACCGGTTGGCCGTTACTCCAGTATAGCCACCTAAGGGGTTGAGCAGCGATCAGAATTACTGCTTACAGTTGAGAACACCTACCTACCGCAGAAATTGGGCTCGTTTGCGGAAACGAATTGGCCCCGGGGTTCGGGATAATGAAGGCGAAAGTGGGCATTCGCTACGCCGGTGAAGAGAGCTAGAGCGAAGAGGGCAACGCAGCGCATTTGCGAAATTAAATGATAAGGACCGAGGAGAACCCGCTGGGCAGTGGCAGTGGATAGCTGGCTTTAAAGTGTCAGTAGGCTCTAGGTTTTATACCTCGGATGGGCATGGCTACCGCCAGACGCAGGAGATACCAAGCCCCACCACCGCTATAGATTTTCAGGAAATGAATAAGGAGGCAGCAAAAACTTTTTCTTCTCGTCTATGCCGGCACACGGTGGCAGACGTCCGAGTCAGTGGCGCCAACCATAGTTTGGGGATTGGAAGGACGCCAAGGATACACCTTATCTAGTCGGGGCACTGCCAAGAGAGTAGAAACCCCAAAAGCCATTTCAGAAAAGTACACCAAGCAACCGACGTCTTTGAGTTTCCTCATGCCGGACGTTCACGCAGCGAAATTGATTGATGCGGTAAACAAAGCTGTCATAATTGAGTCGTATATTACAAGAGTGGTAGTTTCAACGGTCACTCTTTACGGCTCCTTGTGGGACTCGTCTGAAGAAGATCTCTCCCAACACTAATCCCACAAGAATTGATATAATATACCCGGCGTGGAATGTCCTAAAGAGAGAGTGAGATCTCACATAGTGAGGTCAAACCAGGAGATACGCTTACATGACAGCCAGCATTAAGGCATATCCCAAGAATCTCTGGAAGGTATACAGGATTCCCCGCGGCACATCCACCCTTACGGTAAATGGAGGAATGGTGCGCAACGGCAAGAACCTCTGTTTCTGAGCCGATGACGCTTCTGAGCCATGAGCAGAGACCGATGATGCTTTGACGCGGTTGTATTGAGCAGATGTCTGTGTTCGCAAAGTCCTGTGGAGTATTCAGCTCTCCGTGGGCTATGGAGGGTACGGAAGAAGTACTTCTGTTTCCATCGCGATTCCAGCGCGGATGACACTACGTGAACCCATCTTTCGAGTATTGCGAGTATGAGGAGTCCCACACATGCCCCCGCAATGGCTCCTCTAGATTGGGGCTGCCAGGCTTTGAAGAAGAGATAATATCCACCATCAAAGTGGAAGAAGGGTCTCATCATCATCATTTCGTCGCTGGCGACACCACCAGTGCTGCTGGTGCTTTGATCGTGGTTCATGTTTGGTGGGAGGGTAATTGGAATGGGAGTAGCAGCCTTTACGAGAGTCGCTGCAACGTCGTAGTGCGGCTCAGAGAAAAACGTAGTCAGCCACCGGCTATTCTCGGTACACAGGAGTGGGCTTGGGCCGGGCTGCGAGTACATGTATCTAGAATGATAATATCTGGAAGACCCGACGATGGCCGCCACAAGCCAGGGGTTCTCTGATGCAGGAGAGGGGAATTCCTATCCCGGACCTCCCGGCACAGGACAAAAAGTTTTTGCTCTCAGACAGAAATCAAAAAACCTTCCAGATGTCGAGCAATCTCGGATCTGGATAAGTATCAGTCGAGTGTCAAATTTGCCCTATCGAGTGTTCGATGCCGTGGTCAGGATACGGTTCGTCGTTCCGAAGGTATCGCGTTGCATAGTTAGGCCCCATCTTAGTGGTGGAGCCGAACACCTTGTAGAATTTGCACAGGATGCACCTAAGGAACCAGATCACATCGTAACACGATGACGATTCGACGAAATAGAAGAATATCATAGCGCCTTAAGAGGTCCAAAAGTAGAGCATTCAAGTTTTGAGCAGGTAGGGCCATATGGGATGATGCTCAAGGTCTTGTATGGAGGTCAGGTTGGCAAGGTAGGTGCCTCGCGCCAGTAATGCCCGAGTCCAACAAGTACAAGTCTGAGGTCAAAAGGGGAGTGGGGTGGAAGTTGTGCGAGTGGACGATAAGCGTCTAAGTATGTGCTCAGTGCTTCAAGCCTTCAAAGCCTTAAAGCCATTCTCGGTTGAGACGTTGATGTGAGGCATTTCTGCGTTTGATGAAGGCCCCCCAGAAACCGCTGTAAGATTCTGAAGATTTTGTGAGAAGCCTGAATGGTCTCGTGGTACATTGATGGCTGACGTCATCGTGTTGCTGTCGAATCGAAGTAAAGTCGAAGTCCACTTTGTTACCACTTCGGATGTCCGAAGTGCATTCGAAGTCAGTTCGACGATACTCTGCGTTTCTTGAGTGTATGATAGAAGTGTACGCGAAGTTAATGTCCCCGGGTGAAGGAATCTGTTAGTAGAAATATAAAGGGTGACATCTCTGGGCATTCCACTTAGTCCTGACCATTGCTTTCCTTGCTCTGATGTTCATTGCGCCCCTCAGTCTGCCTTATGTGCGAGGCTCAAGGTACCTGAAATACATATTACCAATGAGTTAGCGCAACACTGGTCATTTCGTATTATATTTAATTAGAAAGTGCATTCTCCAATACAATGTACCTGATGCTCCCTGAAGTCAATGGGATGTTGATAGGGCTGTCCAATATCGAGTTTGCTGGTGCAGTGAATATATTACCAGATTAATTTTTGTGGGCTTTCTCGACCTGAACCAATGTCCCAATCAACCGGGGCATCGTGTTTTGGCATGTACTTAGTTCCTTTAGAGTTGAATTCACCAGATACGTCATCCCAATAGCTGCTAGACAGTAAATATTTGACTTTAACCAAAGGTACCTTAGTGATTTGGAGAACCGAGTCGGAATTCCAAGTTTTGTCCAGGCCGCTAATACTTTTTCTCGTCATATTTTCGAGTAGGAAACGCAATCTCGCACAGTTGAGTAAAACTTGGCGTGTTGAGTCAGACAGAGAAGTCAGCCAAAGGCGCATTCTATTGGCTGGATATCGCCAGTTGATGCCGGGACACCTCGATAAGACTTTGCGAGCTCTACATACCGACTGCCTGCGCGTTTGGTTAAGCCGTGATAGGCCCCTGGTTCAAATAGGCCCTCGGTTCGGACGGTCACATCAGTCATAACTTCCCACCCATGTTTTTTTCAAACTCAGGGAGAAGAATGACTGGTTGGGATAAGACCAACGACGCGATCCCATCAGAAATATTCAAGTTCCGGCAAGGCACCCCTCGGTCAGCGTGACAGAGAGTGACTTCGACCATCATAATTTTGTAAAAAAAAATGCGCCCACAATACACAGAATGTGCACCAGACATAGCACACAGAACTTGAGGACTTGCAATGAAGTGTGGAGTGAGAAACAGATGTTCGTCCGAACCGAGGGCAGTGAGGAGCTTATCCGAACCGCGGGCAGTCAATAGTATTGCGTTACACTTCGACGCCACAAAGTCACAACGAAGTGTCGCTCCTGTTCGCTTTGGTTTGCTTCGCAGCAACACCTTAGCGTCTATCATCGGTCTATCGCCATTACCTCGGACAGCTGGACTCATTTATCATTGGGCGTTTCTGAATTCCTTTCGCATTCATTTCGAAATGACCAGTATCGTCCGCACCAGCATTGCCCGCAACGCCCGCGCCGTTGCAAGACGCAATATTGTCGTTGGACGCGTGGCGCAACCTGCTCTTTCACATTTCGTTCGTTACAACTCTTCTCAAACACCCTCGTCAACCAAACCGCCTTTGACACCAGAGCAAATCAAAAAGAAACAAGCTTTGGAGAGGCAGGATGACTTGCAGAGAGATTGGGACGCGAAAGTTTTGAGCTATGACGAATTTCTACCTTTCACCCAATCTCCGACTCCCGTGAGCCTTTCCGTTGTATTCCGCAAGGACACCTTGCGAAGTTGAATTTGGTATTTGACAGGATACATATCTTATCGATGTTCGGGAGCCGGACGAGGCCATGCAGGGGATGATTCCTTCAGCCGTTAACCTCCCCATAACGGTGTTGGGGGAGTCATTGCATTTGACTCCTGAGGCTTTCAAGGCCAAACATGGATTTGACAAACCGAAGAAGAGTCAGCGGGTGATCTTCTATTGTCGCCGCGGCATTAGGAGCACAACAGCCTGTGATGTCGCCAAACGCAATGGGTACAAGAAGTGAGTTTCCTGCTCTTCCGTTCGTCACCTGGGTTTCCTGAACTCCGTGTGTTTGAAGTATTTTGAATTATAAGGGTTCGTGGACTGAGTGGGCGGAGAAACAAAGTCTCAATCAGCCCTCTGCTTGATTCGTAGATTGTCTGTTACATATACGTTGCTATACACTTGTCGCACCCAGTGAATATCCCCGACTCTGAAAGAGGAGGGTTCTGTCGATCCAAATGCCCCTTCTCTCTGCCAAACGACCTGTAGCCGTGGGAATAGGTAAAAATAAAAATAAATAGAAAGCTCTACCGCCCCACTGCCCCACGTTCCGTGAGCAAATAAGTACAAAATCGAGACGCAGCTTGCAGTCAGACGATATTTTTCTGTTTTCTCCAATCTTCTGTTCACCGTTCATTCCATGTCACTTTGGCTGGAAAGTACTGTAGGTCCGGTATGTTTTTACAGTGGCTTTACTGAGTTTTATCTCGCTAACGTTATCGCAACACTTAGTTGTTCGTGGTTAAACAGCCGTGTTGTTGCTCTCGTCTTCTTGATAAGGTTCATTGTCCCCCCATGATATTCTGCATGATGCACTACAATATCTGTTATTTTACGGCGCAATATATTATCCTGGCATGAATTGCTCAGTTTTTATGAGCCCATATTCTATTTCGCAGTGGATGGAAGGCGCCTTTCCGCGACATATCCATGCTTGCCCAACATGCCAAATTGTTTTCAAAAATTACAAACTTCAATGCTCCACCAGATTTGACATTTGTCTGGGTTTCATGTCACAATACATTCTTGTTTGGATGAGGCCATGTCTTTTGGTTACTCTTTGTGATTTCGTGTCTTCTGCGTTCACGTACTGCAAAGCTCTTACACAAGTTAGTGGTTGGTTTGGTGATACACCTGTGATTGTGATTTTTCCTTCTGATGTTCAGGAGATTGTTCAAGCCTTCCCTGTGTGGTTATCTTATTCTGAGTCCCGGTATCAGGAACGCCTCGGATCGTTGTGTGCGGCTGAGCTTATATCATGTTGCGATCGCTTTGTATGTATTCCTAGACCACGTTCCAAAAAAGCGGCAATTCCTATTGTGTTATCTCGGTTTTTGACTGAGTGTCAAGATCCAATCAAATCACGACTGGACTGTTTTTTGTCTTCGCAATCCACATGGTCAGACCCAGTTTCCCCGTGAAGCGCGTCTTTTGTGTATTGCTCAGTATTTTGATCGAATTTTTGGGGTCCCAGTTTCTCAACGCCTCCGTAACATTGTAAAATTATGAATTTTATGAACCAGAGTCGGGGACCGGCGCTCCGAGCGCCGCTACGATACCGTAGTGCTCTCTTTTTTGGCAGCCCTAACCCTTCCGAACCCTAACCCTAAATTGGCAGTACCTTGTTTCTCCGAAAGCGGTTGCTTGCACGTCAATCTCCAAACTATGCTCTCCTTTGCTCTCCGACAAACTCCCCGCCATTCTCTCGCACTCTTCAGGACGATAATATCAAGAAAATGCTTTCATTCCATCACGCGTTCACGCACCGTTATTCCGGCCACAGCTCAAAGACACGAACGGTGGTATGCCACACCGTCACCCCAGGTCCAAGCGAGGTTAGGAGATGCAGACATACCACCTCCAGTTTTTTGAATATTTTGTTATTTGTTTAGTGACCTGCATATTGAACGTTACCACACACTATCGGAATCGACTATGGACTCGTTATTAGAGTCTCTGGAGAATTTTCTGGATAACCTTGGGGATTCCAGCTGCGAAGTAGAATATCATGTACGCCCTTCAAGTTGATGTTCGGAGCTGCCTGGGCACACGCTAATTTTCTGGACGCAGAGCGGCGTTCTAACACTTCGACTGGGAGACAGAGGGACATATGTGATCAACAAGCAACCCCCGAACAAGCAAATATGGCTTTCATCACCGTTCAGGTGCGTGCCATCGCATTTTTAGCTATTCGTTCAGATTTCTTAGCGGTTTCTTTTGGTAGTGGTCCAAAGCGCTATGATTATTCTGAGACGACGGATGACTGGGTCTATTCTCGAGATGGGCGAGCTCTGGGCGAGCTCCTAAATGAGGAACTTTCCAAAGCCTTCGACCGCGATATTGACCTCGGACTCACAGAAATCTCCAAGCTGGCGTGAGGTTGGGTCATGCATTTCTTGACTCTTGTCGGGCTCTTCTTGACAATGGAACGAAGAGTTCATCGAACCCTTGTTGTGGCAGTAAATATGATCGTAGCATATTAGAAAATTAATGCCATATCTAGAGGTACAGGGTTGCGGAGAATAAGCAGCAATGCAAATGTGCGATATGAGGGACAGAACGTGTAATTGAAGCCGACAGAGTGAAGGAGAACAACATGATATCAGGAACTCAGGGTAAAGGCATTGAAAGATGAGAGGACAATTTCCAGCTATGACTGGGGAGGACTGTGTTGCCGTCGGGATAGAAAGGCTGATGCTAATGATCTGTTGAAAGTGTGTTGAGGAAGGTGTGGCAAAGAAGAAAAGGACAAAGTCTAGCCTGTTTGTGCCTTCGTAATGCTCAAACACACGAACAGATTCCTCCGACGATGTCCGAACCTCCTGCGGTGGGGATGTTGTCCAGCTTTTGCCGACAGGCAACTCAGGCGCAGAATCATATGTGATGCTTTGGGGTTGAACTAACGGCGGGAATAGTTGACGATGTTTATGGAGAATGTGGATCTCTTTCAGCACGCTGTTCACTGCCGCGTACTCTGCATTCAGTAACTGCGCATTTTGTGCCTCACGATTCCCATCCTGCCCTTCACTGTCAGTATACTCCTCTTCCTCCTCCTCGTCCTCAGCAGCGGCGTTTGAATTCGAGGTATGCCATCCCCTTGTCTGACCGTCGAGTGATGGCGGTGCAATGCGCCTACGCTTCAGATCACGGAAGTCAATGATGTCTTCTGCAAGCGCATCCTGTGAAACACCGAGAGGCGTCGAAGCTTGTGACGGGGGTGCGCGTTGTCTTTTAAGCATGATGACCACTAGAGGCTCCGCCACTGAGGGAAAGTGGACGGCAGAAGGGGCTGAGGGTACAGGAGGAAAGATCAGAAAACCAGTTAATCGCTAATTTATGCAGTATTACTTAATCACGACTTAGCAGCTGCCGTATTGTCCTTGCTTTGCATTCCCATCGTTGTTATATTCCCTGTCTTGTCAAAATGTCGGACGATGTATTCGCAGCTATGGGTATCGCTGGCTTTGGGAAAGCATCCAAGAAGAGGCAGCTGGACCCTCATCGGTTTGACAAGAGTAAGCGGGCGGAGGTGCGTCTCACTGTTTTCTGTCTACGCGCTTCGGCACGCGCTCATATACGGAATAGACTGGAACACCAGAAGTGAAAGAGGAGTCACCAAAAGGGCGTGTGGCAGGCCCCTCCAGGACACAGTCGCCTCCAGGTCCCTCGGCTGGAGACGACTCGGAGGACGAGATTGGCCCACCACCACCACCATTACAAAACGGGGAAACTGGAAATGCCCAGAATGAACCAGAGTATGATCCATCGGATTTTGAAGATGACGAGGAAGAGGCGCAGGAGTTCCCCACCACGCACGAGATTGTCCTCAAGGACCATATCAAAGTTGTGTCGGCGCTTGGCCTGGATCCTTCTGGGGCTCGAATAGTGTCGGGCTCTCATGATTATGATTGTAAGCTTTGGGACTTTGGTGGTATGGATATGCGCTGTAAGCCGTTCAAGAGTTGGGAGCCCGCAGGTTCATACCATGTATGTATTCCATTCCCTCGCGGTCCGCTGGTATCCACTTATGCCTGCTTCCTAGATACACGACTTGAAGTTCTCGAATGATGGGCAACGGTTCTTGTGTATTTCTGGCACAACACAAGCGAAAATATTTGACAGAGATGGAGAGGAACAGTATGTATACTTGAACACTTGACAGCACCAACTCATTGCTAACCGTTCTCAGGGCAACTTACATCAAGGGGGATCCTTACATTCGCGATATGAAGAACACTTCGTGTGTGACATTTTACTCCACCTGTATGAATTGGGAGTTGATCGTCTCTTCTCAGTGGACATGTCAGCGAGCTAACGTCTTGTGCGTGGCATCCTAAAGATGGACAGACCTTCATTACCTCATCTGCTGACTCAACGATACGGTATGCTCACTATCTTAGAGAGAAGTCATATATAGGAGCTCATGTATCACAGGATATGGGACGTCGAGAACAAGCGTAAACAGAAGACGGTAATTGTAGTGAAATCGAAGGAGCGTGGAGCACGGACGAAGGTCCTAGCTTGTGGGTATTCTCCTGATGGTGGGATAATTGGCGGAGGTACGTCGTCGAGAGGTGTGAAGTTGTATGGCACTACGTTTTGACATCTTCATTTCCACAAAGCTTGCTTAGATGGGGCCTTGCACATGTGGCAATCAAACTCGAACTTTGCGCGGCCAAATATGACGGTAGAAGGGGCGCATACTAAAAACTCTGAGACTGGTTCACTCGTCTTCTCCATCGATGGAAGAACGGTGCTCACACGAGGGGGCGATGATACCGTAAAAAGTAGGTAAACGTGTTTGTGGTGAAAATATACGGGCATTAACGGGCTCGTCGGACAGTATGGGATTTGCGAGCGTTCAAAAAGCCGCTGGCGATGCGCGCCGAGACGCCCACCCTTTATCCTAATACAAATGCAGTCTTCAGTCCAGATGACAAGTACGTCGTCACAGGCGCTGGCGCAACAGCCAAGGGTGGAAGTGGGAGACTATTATTTCTGCAAAAAGACAACCTGGAGGTTGTCAAGACTTTGGAGGTCGGTGCTACACCCGTTAAAGTCTTCTGGCATTCCAAGATTAACCAGGTGAGTCATGTGAACAAAATTTTGGTTTGGATTACTCATGGTGTGAGGTTTGTATAGATTGTCACAGGCCTCTCAAATGGTCAGATATGCGTGCTGTACTCGCCAGTAACTTCGCTTAATGGGGCCAAACTGCTGCTCAACAAGGGACCTCCCAGAAAGGTCACCGTAGAAGACATGTCGGATGCAGTGACTGCTCCGCACATCATCACGCCACATGCACTCCCCATGTTCCGCGATATGGATCCAGGTCGAGGTACGAAACGTAAACGGGAGAAGGATAGGTTGGACCCGAGAAAGAGTAGGAGACCTGAGCTTCCTGTCAGTGGACCTGGAAAGGGAGGGCGAGTTGGTGCAAGTGCCACCCAGCATGTCGTGCAGAATTTGGTCAGGGACACGATGCGGGACGAAGATGTGAGTGCTTGCTGCCATAGTGATTCCTGTTTGCCGCCTTTGGTCCTCCATGGCTGCTTTTCCTGGGTTGGGATTGTGGCCTTTGTTCTTGATTGTGGCTCTTGGTAATTCCGTGGGCTCTACCTGTAAGTCGTGGTGGACCTAGTGGCCCTTCTTAGCTACCATGGGCGCCCACCCCACAGCACACTCCTGATGGCACTTGATGGCGGCGGTTGCCTTCTCACACTTTCTTCTAACCTGATACTGATGCGTGGATCATGAATTTTTTTTTCTTTTGTTTTCTAGCCACGTGAAGCACTACTCAGGTTTGCGAAGAAAGCAGATGGTGATCCATTATGGACAAAAGGTGAGCTCTTTGCATGTCTAGTTGAGGTATCTCGCATTTGCGCAGCACAACTGGCGCAACGCCGCATTTCGGCAGCCGGGCTACGTTGGCACGTGCCGAGACAGTTTTCAACATTTGTACATGTTTATGTGATGGGGGACTGACGTGGCGGTTCTTTCCGAAACCTTGTTGCAGCCTGGAAAGCCAACCAGCCCGAACCCGTGTTCGCAGACGCTTCTGAAGAGAACGACAAGGACAAGGAGTAGTTGGTAGACATGGCGGGGAGTGTGTGAGGATTTAGAGAGGTGTCTGAGGGTAGACGGGGGTACAGCAGGGAGCGTTGTTGAAGGAGGGTGGCCCCTGCGCGGGAGACCTGAACCTTAAATTTCGAGGACTATAAAGACCTAGCCACGTCCGATCCCCCTAACTCCCCAAAAATCTTCCCTTGCCCTCCCCTCCGTCACACATCGTGACTAGTCACGTTCCAATTATGAACCATGAGCTTTCCGTCGGTTCTGCTCACACCGACCCCATCATTCCGTCCACCGTCCCAGACGTCAATGGCAACACAAACGGCCATGCAAAGCTCAACGGTGACCTCAAGCTTGATCCAAGCCCACCCGCCGTAGACTCCCCAGCCACCCCGGTCTCCAATGCCGCAGCGCCCGACGTGAAGTTTGATGTTGAGTACCATGAGCAGGAGAGCGATGTCCGACATGAGCCTGTGCCTATCAAGTCTATCGCGCCTGTCGAGGATAAGCCTGTAGTAGCTGCAATAGATGACACGTCCACAGTCCCGCAGGTTGGCACTCCGGCCGACCCAGGTCCATCTTTTTCCCTTTTTTCTTTACCCACATCTGACTCATCAATGGCGTTTTGTGCTTTATATATAGCCACGATCCCCGTCCACGCACCTCAAGGGACACCACCCCCCGAGACAGGCGAGCTACTCGAAGACGTAAAGATGGCAGAACAGGGATCCATGCCCAATGGCGTCCACCAGGACGCTGACATTCACATGGAAGATGCTGAACGCCATCCCCCTACTTCTAGCGTTACAGCAGAGGTCTCGTTGGGCGGTGTCAACTCCAGTGGCACATCTACTCCTCGCCCATTTTCTCAAACAGATGATGGCGACCACCAGCCGCCGCCCGCAAAGCGGGCTAGAATGCTGTCAGACGCAGATAAGGCGTCTCTCACACATGTACGTATCTTTATCTATTCTTTGCGCAGTTGGTGGACGTGCTGATTTCCTACCTTGCACTCTTGTTTCTGACGCTCTGAAGTCCGCCACCCCACCTCCAGCCTCTGCTGCTCCCAGTCCTGTCCCGCCGCCCAGTAGTGCCACCGCTACCGTCCCGCCATCATCTATCCCTCCATCCTCTGCGCCACCTTACTCATCCGCCTCTTTTTCTGGACCTTCCACAATCACCCCAGCTCAGCTGCGGTTCTGCCAGTCAACTGTCCGAACCCTCAAAAAGATGAAAGACGCCGCCCCCTTCCTACGACCCGTCGACCCTGTCGCGCTCAACATTCCCCACTATCCTTCAATCATTAAACATCCGATGGACTTTTCCACCATCGAACGTAAACTTGCGAGCTCGAACCCTCAGAAACCTGATCCTAATCCCGAGAACCCTCGCTATCACAACGTTGATGAGTTTGTCCATGATGTCCGTTTGATCTTCCAGAACTGTGTCACCTTCAACGGTCCAGACCACGCGATCGCGGCTATGGGAAAACGTGTTGAAGAGGTCTTTGATAAGCAGGTTAAGCACTTACCACCCGCAGCGCCTCCCCCAGAGGCAAGTTTACTTGATTGATATGCAACCGTTTATTAAGTATTTGTCAGGTTAAACCTCCCCCGCCTCCTAAAAAGGTTACACCACCACTTCCACCACCCGTATCAGCCCCTCCCAAGCAGCAGAAATCTGCTCCTGCACGACGCCTTTCCACAACTGTGCCCGTCATCCGTCGTAATGAGAATGAAGCGGTTGGTCGTCCAAAGCGAGAGATTCACCCACCTCCTCCCAAAGATCTTCCTTATGCTGATGCCCCAAAGAAGAACCGCAAGGGCAAGCGGGTGAAAGATGATGGTACGGCGGAGCAACTCAAGTTTTGCAACAAGATTCTTTTGGACCTTAATCGAAAGCAGCACTATTCTATTGCAAATCCGTTCTATGAGCCAGTCGGTAGGTACCATGTCTCTCGTTTCTTATATAATAATATTAAGATTCCTGCTAGACTGGGTGAAGATGGACCTTCCGATGTACCCAAAGATCGTGAAAAAGCCTATGGATCTATCTACCATGCGCAAGAAAGTCGACGCCAACGAATATCCAAGTGCAAAAGAGTTTTACTGCTGACTTCAAACTCATGATCAAAAACTGTTTCGCCTTTAACCCTTCGGGAACTCCCGTTCAGATCGCTGGTGTCGAGCTTCAAAGACTTTTCGAGGAGAAGTGGAAGAATCTGCCTCCTCTTCATGAAATTAGTGACAGCGAAAATGACGAGGATAGCGATGAAGATGACACACGTCAACGTGAGTTAGATTGTCAGCATTATTAACGCTATATCCTGACACCAATCTAGGTCAAATTGCCGAGATTGAACAGCAGATGGAAGAACTTCAAAATACGCTGTCAGCGCTCAAAAGCAAGCCTAACAAAAAGAAGAAGGAAGAACGCCGTGAGAAAGCACCGGCCGCTTCAAGTTCAAAAGCCGCTCCTAAACAACTGAAATCTCATCCCAGCAAAAAGAACAAGAAGCCTATTGCTGACGACGATGTTTTGACTTTCGAACAGAAGAAGGACTTGAGCGACTCCATTGCCAAGCTCGACGGGACAAAATTGGAGAAGGTTATCCAGATCATTCACGAAGGTGTCCCTGAAATCCGCGATGTACGTACTTCCCTTCAATCTACCAATGTTCAGTATCTTACAGTGTTTATTACTATTCAGAGTACGGAGGAAATTGAACTCGATATAGACCAGCTTCCAGCGGCCGTCCTAACCAAACTTTACAATTTCGTAATTCGTCCTTTGCGTGCCCAACCTTCAAAGCGAAACCGGACGGGCAAGGGCACCGGTACCGGTGGACTGAAACGAAAGAGCATGGATGAAGATGTCGAGGCTGAGAAGATCCGGCAGCTAGAACAACGCATGGCACTCTTTGACCAACCTTTGGGTAGTGGGGCAGCAACAACTCGAAATGTCGAAAGCGACCATTCGTCCGACACAAGCGACTCAGACAGCTCGGGCAGCGATTCAGAGTAGTTTTCTGGGGGTTCGCTTTTCTCTCTTGTGGCTTGTTTATTATGACCTGTGTATTTTTTCCTCATTCAATGGACCTCCCCTCAACATCTCGCTTGTCCCACTCTTTTGTCACTCCTCACTTTCTTTTCTATCCTGGGCATGATATACCTCGCTGTTGCGCCGCCTTCCCTCTTGTAATCATCAGTTCCTCTTGTTCGTTCCTCGCGACGACTGATGGTTGACCCCTCGTTTATTCTTATCATAGCCCCTTTACGTAACGACCAGATAGCCTACATAAGAAGTCTCCAAATTTTTTTTTTCCTTCTCTCGTCACTGTAGCTAGTTAGCCATATTTACCTAGTCGAAAGAAACCTCTGATTTAATCCAAATCCTAATTGATCCCTTAATATTTTTCTGGGTTACACGACGCAGCGAATAAGAAGGATTGCAAAAAGAGTCTGTCGTGTCAACTAATGAAGGTGGAGATCGAGACACGCTGAAGGCAATATGATGTCCGCACGTTGGTGCTACTCATCATAGACAGGCTATTACTTCCGTTTGGTGTTTTTCGCCTGAAACTTTTGCCAGCCGGATAACTTAGGCTCCGCAGGTGCAGTTGGAGCCGGAGGGAAACTGGATGTGGGAGCGCTAGGAGCTGGAGGATGAGATGGAGGCACCGCGGCTGTTGCAGGTATGGATGTCCATCCTCCTGTTGACTGTGGTGGTGGTGGTGGGGGCGGATGGGAACTGTGGGTCTGGGGTATAGCAGAAGATGACCCAACCGGTTGAGCAGTGGCGGTGCTGGTGTCAAGAGACGTCCAACCTCCCGTTCGGAAGGACGGCGTATGACTGCTAGGTGGAGCGGAGGGAGGTGCAGGTACAAACGAAGATGATTCTCGCATCGGGCCAGACGAGGCAGATGATTCTGGAGGAGGTGGAGGAAGCGTCGGGGGTGGTGGGGGTGCTGATCCGACGGTAGCCCAACCAGATCTTTTGGGCCCTGTAGAGGACGAAGACTCCGGAGGGGCTGCGACCGACATCCAGCCTCCCTTTTTTGGCACTGAGCTATTGTCAACATTTACTGATGAAGACGCATCCGCAACAACGGCTGCAGGAGATGCTGCCGCCTGTGATATAATCTTCGGCATTCTGATTCCGCTCGCAGCAGCGATTTTGCGCAGCTCACGCTCCTCCCGTTTGCGTTCCTTCTCCTTTCGCTTGTCAATCTCATCTTGAGGCTTCAACCGAGCATTAGCTTGCATATCTCTGAACCGGGCTTTGTGGTGATGCGCGTATGAGTTGGTGTGTTCGTCATATTGGGCAACATTCTTAAATTGTTTGTCGCAGAGCTCGCAGTGAAAGGCACGAAGCGTAGTGCTAATCTCATCTTGGACTGCCACTTTGCGTGCCACTGCGTCCTATTTTTGGTTAGTCGTGGTAATCAGGTGTGGTGTGAGAACAGTAATCTTACCTCGCGCGCTTTCCGTTGTTCCTCTGACTCCTTCGTTTGCCGTTCTGAGTCAAGCTCACGACGTTGAGAAACAGTCTCTTCAACCATACGGACATCTTGACTTGTTTTTCCCAGTCCGGTAGAATCTTGTTTAATTTCAAAAGGTACTGGATCAACGCGACCTGGTTATAAACTGTCAATCGATAAAGAGAAACCAAGTTAATAAATAAGTGCACCATCGGGGGACATTCCTAGAGGTTGTCCTTCCGTCCAACCCATCTTTGCAAGCAAAGCAAAGCCTCTGTTCGTGGACTTGATTTTAGTTTCAACCGTTATGACCTCCCGTTCCGGCCTCCGGACGAACTCGTCATACTTGGAAATATGGTTCTCGGGGTCAACGTCCATAGATTCATCCACAGGGGAGGGTGACCTGGAGACGAGAGAGACGTCGTCATCGTCATCGCCTGTGTTCATCTCGTCCTCCTGTCTCTTGCGCTGAGGATGGGAAAGAGGGTGGAAGCAGGGCAGTTTATAGTGTGGATATGTGGCAAAGAAAGGCGATTAGAATACCTTCAATGTAAACTCTTGTTCCCCCTGGCGATTCATGGGTATAGCGTTCCATCGGGCGACTGAACTTTGCGACATTTGCAGATGATGAGAGTTGGATCCCCAGAGTGGGGATACCTTCCATTGGTTGTCTTCACTCATCCGCATCGCACGTGACTATGACGGTTAATGCGTATCCTGCGTGGATAATTGGATTGGCGCCGAACCGACTTAGCGATACTCTCAATGAGCTCGGATGGCTACTTCGACGACGACGCCTTTGACGATGCTGCACTCGCTCAACTAGACGCAATTGAGGCGGCCTACGCCCCCACCAGTAAAACTGAAGAATCCAACGGGCCATTGGCGGTTTCAAGCCCTGACCCGGCATCCAATGTGCAAGCCTCGAGACCCATTGGCAAGGATGAGTCTTTCTATGACCTGACTTTGGACCTCGACGATGAAGAGTTGGAGAAACTTGATACCTTTATTACAGACTCATATGCTGGGAAAACCAAACCTGCAATTGGACCTACCCGACAGACAACGCTGTTTGGTGATGTACTATCAAACAATCCCCCAGGGAGTAGCAAACCACCCTCGCGTCAAGGAATGCAACGTGCAACTTCGTCATCTCGCAACGTTTTTGGTTCAAAACCAAAGAAGACGAAGGTCTGGGACCAGACAGCTTTCGCTCAGAGCGGGCGAAGGCAGAAGGGAAAGGGAAGGTCTTTTGGCGATGAAGAAGTTGGCGAAGAACCAGTAGAGTTTGAGCAGTTCCCCGCTCCGTTCGTGCCTCCTAGTGAGTGTGACGCTGAATTCATATCATTGGTCTATGCTCAATACTCTTCTTAGATGAGTAAGTTCTTTTTAAATTCCCCCTTCTATGCTGATCACTCCTATTGTCATTCACTAGACCAGTCAGTTAATTGTTACATCAATTTGTCACTTATACTAACAGCACCACAGCCGCCACCCATGAAGCTCAAGCCGGACTTGCTTGAAGCGAAGCACTGGATCTTTCCATTAAACAAACCCAAGCGAGATTACCAGTTTAATATTGTCAAAAACTCGTTGTTCGAGAACACCATCATCTCCGTACCAACTGGCTTGGGAAAAACCTTCATTGCAGGAGTGGTCATGCTAAATTGTGGGTCCCAGAATATCACGATGATTGGACCCTGACGAATCAGCCATTTCAAGATTACAGATGGTTTTCTGATGGAAAGGTGGTCTTCGTGGCACCCACAAAACCATTGGTGGCCCAACAAATTGAAGCATCCCACCAATCTTGTGGTATACCTGGGAATGACGCTGCTGAGATGACCGGTGAGATTCCTAGGGCCAAGCGAGAGAGGATAGTGAGTCGCACATCCTGGGTGCCCTCCTGCAACAAAACTCACTTCGTTCACCATGTCAGTGGAGAGAAAAGAGGGTTTTTTATATGACTCCACAAACCCTTATGAACGACCTTGCGACCCAAAATTGCGACGTCATGGACATAATCCTCCTCGTTATTGGTATGCGTCCGTTCTTCCATAGGTCCCTGTTTGCCGATTTACTGATTTACCCCAAAGACGAAGCACATAAAGCTACAGGCGACTATGCCTACAATCAAATTGTGCGCTACATGATGGCAAAGAATCCACACTTTCGCCTCATTGCGTTGACCGCCACACCTGGCGGCAATCCCATGGCAGTTCAGAATCTTGTTGATGGTCTACACATAAGCCATATTGAGATCCGAGACGAGAACAGTATTGACCTTCGGCCATATCTCCACGAGAAGGTAGGCTCAAGATGCTTTCCAATGTCCTACTTATACAACCTCATGTGTACATTCAGAAAATCGAACAACATTGCATCAAAATGTCCGATGAGATCGTTTACATTCGGGACGCTCTCGCTCAACTCATGGATGTCAGTGCAAACGTCCTCTATCTCTTTTCACCAACCTTGACACGAGCGTTGCAGACCTTTTTAAAACCTCTCAAAGCACGAGGTTTGATGTGGCCAGAACAACAAGCTATTAAATTGCATCCATATGCAGCACGAGCTAAGATGTCGACATTGACGCCTGATCAAAGAGGTCTCTTTGGCCCCTTGAGCACGGTGGCTAGCCTAGCACAGGCAATGGGCTATCTGGTGAGCCGCACTTTCGTTATTGCCTTTATTAAGAGTCTAACAGTCCACCATAGCTGGAGGGCACTACGGGCATGGCTTTCTCCTATCTCACAGACATATCCCACAGGGATACCGACGAACACGCTTCCAAGAACCAGCAATCCCAAAGTAAGAAGCTTCGTGAACACGAGTTGTTCAAGAAAACCATGGCGGCTTTCGAGGCATATCGGGACGGCACTACAGGATTCTTTCCCCCTCACCCCAAAATGGATAAGACCGTGGATGTACTAGTCAAATACTACGGTCAAAGGCTTCCGGACAGCGATCAGGAAGAAGGTGAAGGAGAACCAGGAGAATCTAAAGCGATGGTGTTCGTTACGCACCGGGAAGCTGTGGACGAGATTGTGAAAGCGTTAAACGAGCACAGCCCCATGATTCGTGCTTCCAAATTTATCGGACAAGGAACGGATAAACATGGGAACAGGGGCCAGGCACAAAAAGAACAGCTCGAGGTACCCATTCACGTTACTTCCGCTGCTGAATGTGAGATGTTGATAAGACCACTTAAGATAATTCAAAAATTCCAAAACGGCGAATTTAATGTTCTTGTTGCAACGTGTATTGGTGAAGAAGGCTTGGATATTGGAGAAGTTGATCTCATTGTCTGTTACGACACTCAGAAAACCCCCATTCGAATGGTACGTCTCTATTATACATATTCCTAAAACTTTCGAGTACTAATTGTACACCCCGTTAGCTCCAACGATTTGGAAGGACTGGGCGGAAACGCGCAGGATGCGTGCACGTCCTCTTAGCTGAAGACCGTGAAGAGTTCAACCTGGATAAGGCACGCGCCTCGTACAAAGAAGTCCAGAAAGCCATTTGTCGCGGAGATGATCTCGAGTTCTACGCAGACGTTGAACGTCTTCTTCCAGATCACGTCAAGCCTGCGTGTCTTGAGAAAGTCATGGAGATCCGGCCTTACGTCCGGGAGGAACGCAAAGCCAAACGATCCCCTGCCAAGAACCCTACCACTACGAAACGCAAGCGCATTGACGATATGATGAGGAACATACCCCCGGGAGCTTCTACAGGCTTTGTCAATGCCTCGGCTTTGACTGTAAAACCACCGAAGAAAAGGAAGGTGGTAAAAGAGGAGGATCTGGAGGCGGAAGGCGAAGATGACGACGTGGATAAAAAGCTTGAGGGTGGTGTTGATGCCTTACTGTTGTTCGGCAGGCGGACTCAGTCTCTCACCTCTGCACCACTGAAACATCCTTGGGAGGAAGAAAATCTGGAGAAACCAAAGCCCAAGGGCAAGATGAAGAGAGCAGCGACTACGTCGTTGGAAAGTGCGCCGAAAACGAAGTCGAAGTCGAAGAAAGGGGAGGAAGAGGGGAAGGACGGAAAAGGAAAAGGGAAGGGAAAAGGAAAGGGGAAAGTTAGAGGCAAGTCCAAACAGAAAGAACCCACACCTTCACTTTCGCAACAAGGCAGAGACGATTCAGTTGACCGTGAGCTTGAGGAAGGGCCTTTTTCCTGTTGGAAGACACCAGGGGCCCCTATCGCTTCCCCTTCGCCTTCACCACAACTGCTGCCAAGTAAGCCTGCCAGGACACAATCGAGCCCCGTGAAAGATGTCCCTATGGATCTGTCGGAAAAGGAGTCCGAGGAACATCAAACAGAGACGCCTTGTAAATTCTCTCCTCAGTGCTCATCTCCTGCTCCACTAACCATTTTATGGAATAGTTTCTCAGGAGGGCTCTCATCTACAGAATAGACCAACCCAGGAAAGCATGGCCTGGCTAGTCGACGATGACGAAGACCCAGATATTGTAATCCTCTCTTCTTCCCCAACGATACCCAGCGTTGTTAATTACGACGAATCTGTGGAATTTGTGGACCTTGTCCCCTCAAATACACGAAATCAAGGTCGGTCACCTTGATCACCACGGCCATTCATCGCTGAGCCTTTTTTAGGTGTCAGCCCTCGACTAAAACCTCAGAGCCGACCCCCTAACGGTGATGTACTGGAATTGTCCTCGGAGCCTGACATTGCATGGGCGAAATCCACCGGCACAAGTCCAGAATCCAAAGCAAAAAAAATTATGCCCCCGCCCTGTCGATTATCAAGCCCCCCCCGAGTCCATACATTGACCAGCACACCAACCATAGAAAATACCCAACCAATTCAATCAATCGGCCGTCATGCATTTAAGCGCCGTCTATTCCAAGATGACCCCTCCTCAGATGCAGAAGTACCCCCTCCACCTTCGCAATGTAGACTACACCGGTACCAAGACACGCCCGAAGTCGATCAAACCAAGAAACGAAAAATTAAAAGGAAACCCCTGACAAAGCGCAAACACAACCCGCTCCTAGACTATGCTGCAGACCACTCCGGTGATGAAGTCAGTGCTGGGTCTTCCAACAGCGACGAAGACCCCGAGAGCGAATCCGACCTACTTTTCATCAAAAATTCGCCACTAACTCAGGTCCCAGCTTCATATGATCAAACCGACACATACCGTAAGAGTTTGATGACACAAGTCCCTAGTGACCACAATGGACCTGTATTTGCCTACGGTCCTCTAAGAAACCAGCCATTTGGGAGGATGGAACCGAGAGTAAGAAGGAGGGTGGTGGACAGCTCGCCCCCGCCTGAAGATGATTACGAATTCGGGAGTTTTGTGGTGGCTGACGAGGTAGACGTTTCATACCTGACGCAGGCTGATGATTCTCTCTAATGACTCTTTCGAAATAAACCCAATATATACATCCCGTTGGTTCTCGCCTCTTCGGGATAAGTTAGAGTACATTGTACCATATCTCCAGTGTATGATTGTAATTCATAATCCATAGATTCTATTTAATGTGCCAGTTTAATCTTACGCCGGACGTAGACATCCTTCAATGCGGAAGTTAAGGCTTCGCCATTCGCAGGCCGTGCCCAACCCGCTGCCTGCTTCTCTTCCGCAATTTGGCGGATAAGAGAGAGGAAGTCATTGACTGCCGGCTCCGACGTTTGGATATGGACTACAAGGCGAGACCCTCCAAGGACGAGCGGTTCTGGTAAAGCACTGGCACGTTCAGCAATCTCGTCAAAATAGGTCCCAAGGGGCGAGGGATCATAAAAAACCTGATAACGACAGTGGTCAGGGTCTCAATGAACAATTAGAAAGACAGCAAACCCACCATGCAAGTTTCCGCCCTACTCAAGATTATCGCGCCAATCTCTTCAAGACCAGCTTCGAGTTTCTTTGCAAGTGCATGAACCCGGTGAAGTTGTGGGAAGTTATGGTTAAGGGCATAAGCTGCACACGCAGCAAGCATGCCAGTTTGCCTCATACCACCTCCGTATATTTTCCTGAACCAGCGAGCCCTGGCAATAAACTCCTTGCTACCGACGAGGCAAGAACCGATGGGAGCACCTAGAATATTTGGCATCAGACCAGACCGTACAAGAACCCGACGCAACTGGATCAAGTCTACCAACCTAAACCCTTGCTGAAGCAAACACTAACGGAATCAAATGGCTCGCACAATTCCTTAAGACTTTTACCCGTTTCGAGAGCGACGTGCCAGATGCGAGCACCATCCAGATGTGTCTTGATGCTCAAGGAGTGTGCGTAGTGGCAGATTCGGATAATCTCATCCTGGGGAAAGATGGTCCCGTTCAGGGAGTTCTCTAAGGCGATAAGCTCGGTTGGTGCGCTGGGAGGAAATTCATGACGTTCCCCAGCCCCCCATGAAAAAATAAATAAATACCCACACATGTACATCCGTTCCTAAAATTACATCCTCCTGGATTTCTTCTAGCGTTAGGTGGTGCTCTTTCGCAGCGCCCGTCAGATAGCTTGGGCCACTTTTGAGATGCAATTCGCTTACTGTTTGCGGGTTTTATCGGTACAACGTGCACGTTAGAGATAAGGGCAGGTCCGCCTGCTTCATACCTGAAGTATTTATCAGTAATGAAAATGGGCTACTCAAAACAAAACGCGGACTTATAAATATGGGCGCGCTTGTCGCAGATAACCGAATATGGAGGCTGCTTGAGATGCGTCCTTAGTGCAACCTCATTTGACTGTGTCCCCGATGGCATAAATAAGGCCGCCTCCTTTCCAATGATTTGTGCGACATGCATCTCCAGAGCACTAGAAGGGAGTTGCTTCAGCCAGAGCTTCTTAAACTGTAATAGTCAATGCACTTGGTTGTTGGTTCAAAATAAACATCGTCTCCCAACGTCGCAAGTGCAGCATAAGCGAACATCTCCTCAGTTGGAACTGTAGGAATTTCACGTTAATTGGTTGGCTCGTCAGTCCATGAATGGTGAATAGCACCAGTGACAGTATCGGCTGCAAAATTAGCCCGGTTCAGTACCGACCGGCCAAAGGGCGGGGGACATGGCATCACATACAGATAAAAGTTCGAGCGATCTCCTTCCTTTTGGAAGCATTGTCTAGAGCATGGGTTTTGGACAGAATATCGACCTTGACCTGGTCTATAATCTGCTGCACAGCCGGAGAGATGTCAGCAACCATCGTTCTTTTCAGGTGTAATTGGCGACTTGGGAGGGAGCAGACTCAGCGAGTGAGAGAAATTTGTGGGAGCAAACCTCGTGAAAATTGTACCATGTGGGTGATTTTTCGTACTTATATATCGCAGGTTAAGTACCTGAGATAAACAGTCATATGTTTAGATCGCTAAGCTGCCTCACGCATGGGCTACCATTACAGTATATCAGGTTTAAGGTCCGGAAAAACCGATTTCTCAGATCTCAAGGTCCGGACCCGGCTTATGTAACGATTCTTTGAACACTTTGCGCCTTCGAACCGGAAACGCTTGCGCTTGCCTGTTGTTGTGAACGTATACCATCTCCTTCACCACTTTCTAAGGATATTCTTTGACTGGTTGTTAGTTCCTTTCGACCTTTATATCGCCACTAATTCAGCATGGGGAACGTACGCCAGACCTCTCTATCAATTTCACTATCCCTTAAGCTGATCGGACGCCAATCCCCAGGGTGCTAAGGCCGCGCAGAAACGGGAACGCAACGCCGCAAAGAATGACCCAAAAGGATCCAAAAGTCAGGCCAAAGTTAATGAAGCTGCTAAGTCCATTATTTGCTCCGTTTGCAAGCAGGCATTTGTGAGCCATTTTATCTCCCCCCGACTCGGTGCACTGATATCCTCCCGAGCTTGTTACCACTCGTACACCAGCGTGAGCCGATTTCGGTATTTAATTGATTACTTTTCAGGTTGTACTCACCTGCCTCCAGTTTGGAGGAACACTCTCAAAACAGGCACAGCAAGACCATTGCCGAGTGTTTCCCGGGCTACGGCAAATAATTCAATCCTTCGTCAATAATCCCTGAACTGTTTCGTGCTTTTCCTAGTCGCGGTGATATCAACACGGTCCAAATATTTTCAGCATTATCCGGAATCACCATAAGTTAATTGCGGATAGCTAACACACGAGGTTATTTTTGGATGCACTTGTGGTCAATTTGAAGGGAGACTCTATGTATCCCACTGACTGATAACCCCAGCCAAGCTGTTCCTTTGACACGATCGTTAGTTCGGTGTTCTAATTCGGGAAGTAATTGCCTGACAGTCGCCTCCTCACTTCAAGTCTCCTTATTCGCAAGATCTGACCGTCTTCCGTCGCAGACGTCAGTCACACCCACAACGTTTCGTTACACCTTCACAGTTTGGCTATCCCTATGAGATTATATTGATCGACATCACTGGAAGTGGTGGTTGCATCGCATACAATTCGAAACGCGCTTCCAACCGACCACGATGACCTTGTAACGCCAAAGGGAAAGAGTGAGAGGTGTTTTTCTTCCATAAATCAGACGAGAGGGTGGTCAGATTTCTATTTTGATCGTGACTTTCGACCCTGTCCTACATTTGCATTGCTCCCAGCGCCGACGGCTAATAGTTAGACAATGCACTTTAAATTCGGAAATCCCAAGTGGAGCTTCCCAACCCTTGGCGCTAGAACGACGGTGAGGTATCACATTCTCTGTTATAATTGCTTTAACGCGATCTCGATGAAAGATTCCCGACGGTTTCGCCGCAGCATGTTGGCAACGAAACGATCGTTACCTTCGGCAGTGAATTTTGTGTCCAGGACTGGTACCCAAGTCCATCAACCTTCGTACCCTCGACGATGTTGTTCAATAGGGATACAGGAGGGCTCTCCGGTTTATTTACCCTCCAAGGGCAACGTATTCCTGATAGACAACCTGGAATGACTGCATAGTTTCCGTTCCCTTCTGCCTTTCACACTTATCCGTAAAGATCTACCGACCAAAAACGGATCACGCAATTACCGAGCCGCGATCGAATTAAAGTCCCAGTCAATGCACCTGTTGTGTCCCTGTAGCTACGAGACAGTGTTGTACCGTATCCGGTCCCCGGTTGCGTCACGTTGAACCAAAGCTCAAACAAGGCTCCATCGTCAGATTGCTCGCAGATTGCGGTACGATGCCTCAGTCTTCCGGAAATAACCATGCCAGATTTTCTCCCTTTTTGCTGGACCCGATAAATTCAGGTGAATCGCGGATTTCAAGAGCTTACCTCCCTTCCACTGTCACCTCTCATGGACTCAGCTACCCAATCCCTCTTGACCGCTGGTGCTTCTCAGAGCGCGTCCACTTACTACAGAGGGACAATGAGCGGAGGCAGGTCCGGCCTTCATGACGACAAGACCGTCGTCAGCGATCCCCAGGAAGGCCATGTCTCCGAAACCGCTCTCCTTACCTCAGATTTTACACGGCCGGTATCGCCATCCTTGACAGCTATGTCGCATGCTCATGTATCTGAATACACGACTGTGACCACAGTCCCTCGTTACAACCACACTTCGCCTAGTTTCCATATTTACGACCCTGCCTCTCCCTTCTCTAGCACACCGTCAACGGCGCACAACAGTCGTGTGCCTTCACCATCCTTTGAAGATCCCAATATTTCCCGACCTGTCCTAAATTCCCTGAAATGGCGCCTTGCAAGTGGATACTTCGCCTATTTTGTCCTTGGCTGGGGTGACGGAGGTGAGCACCGAGTCTTGAGCTTCTTCCACTGCTTCTAGAAATCTCAACCCCATAATCTCCTCTATAGTTACTGGAACAGTTATGCCCTGTAAGCGGTTTCTCCCTGGGCATAGGGTACGTTGAGCTGACACTACAGAATAGATCTGAACGCTGAGTTCAGACTTACTACGATGACTTCCTCCTTGCTCTGGGTTGGCACCACATGCGGGTAGGTGCAACGACAATATCTCACGAATGTTCGTCGACCGTACAATCATTTTAGATTTTTTGCTGGGACATTCCTCGTAGAAATCATCCTGAAGTACTTAGGCCGCTGTAAGCTTGACCCACCACGGAAAAACGCTATACCGTGTATTCCGAAGATCTCCAATAAGAAAACGCTCACCCTTCCTCATTCAACCTCACGAGCGCGGCACTTGGCATTGGTCATAGCGAGCACCTTTCATACGTTCTTCTTCATCATGATGGGTTCCCGAGGCGGCTTTCCTGTGATGTTCGTGAGTTATGCCGTGTCCGCATTCGCTCGCGCCCTCTTGACTGGTAAGTTGGGAACCTTATCGTACACAATCCCGCGACTGATAGGGGTGTAATTTTAGCTCCTCTGTAAGTTATCCTTGGCTTTTGATCACCTGTAGCCGCTGAGTTAGTTACTTCCAAGAAACGCTTACCTCGCCTCCTGCCCCAAACGGGCCTTGGGTTTTGCCTACGGACTCTCTAGTAGGTACTCAAATCTCGGTCCCAATTAATCTAATCAGTTTCTAGGTCTGGGAAGCGTAGCTTCTTCTTTCGTTTGCCAATTTATCATAGCTACCGGCGTTCCCTGGTTCCATTTCTATTTTGGCTCCCTCGTTCTTTCTGGAATGAACGTCGCCTTTTTGGCACTGACCTTCAGACCCAGTCTGGTAGAGGTTAACCGGGAACGGAGTGGAGTGCTCGGCGAAAAGATGAGGCTTGCTGTCAGCAGCACTGCGAGCGACGGCTTGGGGTTCAGCTGAAACCTCAACCGTGACAGTGGCCCCGACCCCTTCAAACTTAGAGCTCAAACTTGAGAGCGATAGTGATGGAAAGAATAGTGAGTTGTTACTCTCGTTGTAGTACTAGTTTGCTCCATGCTCACCGTCATCAATCACCATATGATCTTTTTAAGCACTCAAGATGGCTTTGCGTATGCCATATCAGTGGGCCTTTTCCATGTTCGCGCTACTCTACTGTGGCAGGTAAGCTTTGCGGTACACCCCTTGTGGTTTGTCACTCAACCTATGGGCACCTTCTCAGTGAAACTACTACTCAAGGCTTTGTAGGTTTCCCATCATGCACCATTTATGATCACATGAATGTCAATTAATCGGAAATGTCGGAATGTAGATGATTATCTATCTACTTGGTACTAAGGTCAGATATTTGGGCTGTTTTCCGGGCGTCGGGGCGAGGTCTTACTACACGAATAGAACGCCAACCCAAAGACTGTCGGTTACGTTACCTCGGGGTTCTGGGGAGGTATCAGCCTTGGACGGTTCGCTTGGGGTTACTGCACCGAGTTGTGAGTCTTAGTTATACGCCTAGGACGTTCCTAACCTGGCTTCAGCCTTTCCTTTACGCAGAGGAAGCATGTTATTCATGTCTGCATGTGAGTGTACCCTTGCTTCTTTCGGGCGTTCCTTGGTCTGATATCTACTCCTCTCCCGCCAGTCGTACGTCAAGATCCCCTCCTCCCGGGTTCAGTGACATTAATGGCTGGCTTAAATTGCCTAGTTCTTGGTTTAGTGATGCAAGTCCTCATCTGGGTGGTTGCGTCACACGTACAGGACTCCATTGCGGCCGGGTTTATTGGACTCTTTTATGGGCCCGTCTTTCCTGCAGCATTGGCCATGGCCAACGACATCCTTCCGGAAGAGGTACATATGACTGTGATGGCATTAAAGTAGGTTAAGCTTTTCCTCCCAGTGTCTCGGCTCTCATTAGTTATTTGGGACTTCAAGCAATGCCTTTGCCAGTCTTGGTGGTGGTGTGTATCTTCTTCGAGTGCTGGCACGTGTCCCGAATTGACCTATTTCTACGCAGCCATCTTTCCGCTCGTTGCGGGAACAGTACTCAGTTTCAAAGGTGTTTCTACTTTTACGCCCATTGCGGTAACCCTCACAGCAGTTCTTGTTGTGCTCTGGGCCCTTTTCCCTTCTCGTATCCCTACAATCACAAACATTTAACACATTCCCTTCGCGCTTATTTGGATCCCCTCCTTATCCGAGGCCTTATCGGCCTCCGAATCTAACCCAGTGCCAATTTTGCAAATAAAAAAAAGAAAATTTCCGGTCATTTAACATATAGAGTATTTAGATATGCCACAAGTTTTTGGGTTGTGATAGTTCTTGCCTCCTTGCAATTAAACAAATGCGTTTTCTGCTGTCTATAGGTGCACCCTTAAGATCGGAATGTGCTTACTTTCCTGATATTGCAGCCGCTTTAAATGCTAGGGGCGTGCTCGTTGCACCATACTAGTACTCGAGTTGATTCAGAACAGAATCCGATATCATTAGCAGGGCGTTAGCCTATTCATCTACTGTATACAAGTGCATGACCAAAAAGTACTTTGCTCGCCTGCCCGTACCCGTATGGTTGCAATCTCCGTAGAGCTTCGTCCGTGCAGGTGACTATCGCGGCAGGAAGCCCTAGGGGCATTCAGCGAACTTGTCTATTCTCAAAACGTTCCAAATCCGGCAGCGGACCCAGCACCAGCATTTGCTTGTCCTCTGTTTTGTAGCTTCTCGCCGACCTTTTTCTGCACTTCATTGAACTTGGCGACACAACGGTCGATGCAGACACTCTCGCCCTTGTTCAGGTCACCGTCGGCATAGCGAGTACTGATGCATTTAGCGTGGCATGACCTGCAGACTGTCGTGAGGAAAAGTGAATTATTTTCCAGTACTTAACGTACTGGACCATCCGGTTAAAGAAGTCGGTGACGGTGTCCAGCCTGCATGGACAAATATTTCAGTTGCACGTCCAAGAAAACAATTAGAACAGGTGACATACTCAGTTATGGCCATCTCAATTTTGTCCATATTGACACCACCTGTGGGTGCGGCACCCCGTCCACCACCACCAAGAAAAGACATTACGGTGGAATAAAGGGAAGAAGGTGGGGTTGAAGAAGGAAGAAGGGAGTGTTGTGGGGACGACAGAGGAGCAGGACGCGTGAATAACCAAAGATTCGAAGTCACGTTTCACGTTTTCCTGATTTGATTGCCGAAAAAAAGTTTTGAAAAGCGCCCGCACCTATCCTCAGTTATCTTCAAAAAAATACAGCTCAAATTGCTGGCATAATGCACCCGGATACGCGAAAAGGAGGTCAGTATGTGAAGCTCGCTGTTCACAGGTGTCGATTTGTCGATTATGCACCATCTGCAATTACGGCTCTTGCATTTCCGCCTTTGCCATTGCCCTCTGTAAAACGGAAGACAAAAAAGACATCGGGGAAGCAGCAGCTACGATATGGGACATTGGCAGTTGGACACACGAACGGCAATATTGATCTGTGTGAGTGGGTAGGTTCCGGAAGGGGTGGGCAGTGTTCACAGGCCTGGGTTATCAGAAAGGTGGGTGATCACATACCGTTGAAATTAGACCTTGGTAATAAATTTTGCAGATAATGCCAGGTCCATATCCTTCCAAAGTCGACTCTTTAACATTTGTGATTCGATATCCTGACGACTTTGGCGCCAACGACGTCCCTTCAATATCAGACCTACGGCTCTTTAGTTCCGGAGGAGGAAGCGAGCTGTTAGAATGGAACCTTGAACGGTCGTGCGTCAAGGTATATAACCGAATATTTCACCATCCCGTCGTTGAGTTCATATAGTTACCAGAGAACAATCAACTCTCAAGGTGGTGCGATCTGGTGCGTCGCAGCCAACCCAGCATCCACACTTCTTGCATTAGGCTGCGAAGACGGCACAATCCGCCTACTTTCAGTGGTCGATGACACACTTACACACCACCGTCGCTTCGATCGAACAAAATCCCGGATACTTAGCATTGCATGGGGACCTCCTGTTCCTCGCCAAGCGCGGACGAGGCCTCGATCATCGGAAGGTGGTACCAGTTCGTCTGATGACAACTCTGACGACGACGACGACGACATCGAAGATGACTGGAAAGATTCATGGCTGGTAACCGGTTGTTCGGATAGTAGTCTACGGAAATGGGATGTTCAAACAGGTCGAGTGCTAGAACGTATGGCGGTAGACAGGATAAGGGGTGAACGAACACTGGTTTGGGTCGTAGGTGTCCTGGGGTAGCTAATTGCATCTATTCTCAGAAGTCATATTGAATGCTAATAATCTCGCTGCAGTGATGGTACGATTGTCTCTGGCGACTCCCTCGGTCATGTCAAGTTTTGGGACTCACGGACGTACACTCAGCTACACTCATTCCAAGCCCACGGTGCTGACGTCCTCGCTCTCTCCATCAGTCCGGAGGGGAGAGCAGTCTATACATCCGGCGTAGATCAAAAAACCGTGCAGTTCTCCCTTGTGAAGGCGAACCACCCAACCTCTTCCGCTAGCCTCCGTTGGATACAAAGCACATCACGACGAATGCACTCGCACGACGTTCGTGCGCTTGCTTCCTGGCCTCCATACACACCTCTTCCGCCATTATACAGACGCACATATCCCGTCGATATGGTACCTATTCTGACTTCGGGCGGGCTTGACATGTCTGTCGTTCTTGCCCCAGCAGCGCTTCCAGAGAGCACAGTAGTGAGGGTTATTAACCCACTAGCCACGAGCACGGAAGCCACTTTCGGTGATGCGTACCATCGCAGGATGTCATATACCATCGGAAATGCGATCCGAGTGTCGAAGAATAAGCGAATGATGCTATGTCTGAGAGAAGCTGGTTTGAGTGTTTGGAGAATTCTGGAGAAGCCTGAGGTTGAAACTGCAGGTGACTACTATGAGGACGAGGTTGAGCCGTGGAATGGCGGTTGGGAGAAGGTGCTGGAGATGGATTTGAACATAACAAGTAATCTTTCTGCGGGGGATATCTCCGAAGACGGAAAATGGCTTGTAGTTTCCGATATGTATGAGGCGAAGCTTTTCTCACTACGTACCGACGTAGGTTCCTGTTTTTTTTTTTTGGTCCAATTGCAAACTAAACGCGATCCTTAGGACAAGAACCAGGTTTCCGTAAAGCGCGTAAAAGCTTTCCCCGCTCTCATCCACTCTAGTATTCCAAAAGCATCAGGGAACACGAGTACAGGCGCCACCGCCGTCCGTTTCGCACCGGATTTGTCGAAACTCGTTCTCTCGACTGCGCAAACATCATATATTCTTGTCTTTGATCTTACAGGTGATAAACCTCGGCTTCTTAAACGGTTCGAGCACCACCGACTTAAAGAAGTCGTCGTGGGGGACCGGGTAGTTAAGTCACTCAAGCAACGGAATCAACCGAGCGGAATCTTGACGAACGGAACGGGTGCACATCATGGAGAGGACATCGAGATGGGAGCTGCAGAAAACGAAGAAAGTGAAAGTGAAGCAGGTGCGAACGAAGACACCGGCAACGGCGGTGACAATGGAAAACCAATAGCGGATATCATCCCCAACATACTCCAAATTGCCATTAGTCCAGATGGTCAATGGTTAGCCACATCCGACGACCAAAGACACACGCATGTATTCAATCTGGACACCATCTCCGTATGTTCCCTCGAGGCCTCCTTCTCCTATTGCGCAAAACTGACAGACGTAATTTTGTTGCAGCACCACTGCCTCCTACCAACTTTCCCGCTTTCTGTCCAATCTTTGGTCTTCTCACCAACAGATCCCAACCTTCTTTTCATCGCTTTCCCTAACAATACACTCCAAGTATATGACGTGGAGGCTCGTCAGTTCCCGACATGGAGCAAAGACCTCTCGCCCGCATCGCCTTCAGCTTCACCATTTGTCAGACGTCTTGCAGGTTTACATGACCCTATACTTGGAATTTGCTTTCCTCCTCCCTCGACGTCGCTTACTCTCCCGGCCCCGGACACGATGGATACCGAGAAAGAAACCACGCAAACTCAATCGGATAAATCTCGATATGCGCTGCTGTGGGGTGCCACGTGGTTGTTTAAGCTTCCACTGTCGTTGTCCTCTACGAGCCATAATTCCAAGACAGGTAGAAAACGTCGCCGCGGAAAGGAAGCTCAGCAGGAACAGCTTGATATGGTGAACGGAACTCTGCCAGGGGAGGAGAGTTTAACGAGCTCGACGAGTAAACTCATTACTCATTACAGACCCGTTTTGCATGTTGACTTCCTTGGTGATGGAGAGCTTGTGGTTGTCGAACGCCCGCTTGTTGATGTGCTAAGTACGCTCCCGCCTGCATATTTCAAGCACAAGTACGGGTCGTCGTAGTTAAAAAAATTGAGCAGAGTATACCACATGGTCAATATCGCGCTCTATCTATTGAATGTATGAATGTCTTACTACCTGTATATATCTACTTGTTGTCCGGGGATATTATGAACCAAAAGAGACACGCTAAGCTACGATGTGATGCGGCAAAGCCATAAAAGGCGACAAATGGAGTATATGTGATGAATATTGGGAGTGAGGATGGTATGGGTCGAAGAACAAAGGCAAAAAATTAGGAGCCAGCAATTTTGCGTTTTAGGGCGGCTTCCCGTTGCTTGGTCTCCTCCCTGTATAAAGTGAGTCAATGCACCTCGTGGAATCGGCAGTTCACTTACTGGGAGTTCAAGAGGGATAAATATAGCGTCCACAGTACGCCACAGCTTTGAGAGAAGGGTACTCGGTATGCAAGCGGCATATAACGGAAATTTACAAGCTGTAAGACTGTTACAAAATCAATAATGGGGGCAGTAAGGTTCTACACATACCTGTGCTAATGGCCAGACTTTCCAGTTTGTAAGGATGGCCGTGGGATACAAGTCCCTAAATTTTTCTCCAATTTGTGTTGGAGAGTGGCCTTCAGTTACGCCCATGAAACCAATAAAATAACATAGCTACAAGTGTGTGTGAGATATAGAAGGGAAATAAGCGAAATTAGATAGTGCTTACGCCAGCAGGGGCCCTGAGAATTGAGGATTAGCTTCGGAACGGCCACAGATAAGTAGGAACGAGACGCACATTATCAGTTGGTCCCACGCAACACGCTTGCCTAATGCTCCTAAACTTATCTTCTTGGAGTATTTGGAGAGTTTGAGGGGAAAGCGGGTTTCGAGGAGAGCGTTCCACCGTCCCATTACAGGGCCTGTAGAGAAGTATGACAAATCCAACACTTTTCTTATCGTGATTCAACGGCGCACTGATAGTCAACCCGAAGCAGAAGAATCGAGCGGTTCGTGCATAGTCATAAGGACGATGCGGTTCGTGGTGATTCCTGGTCTTGTGAGGGTTTCAGGGTCTTTAACTTGAATTTCATGGAAACTTATGGAAACTCACTGCGTTTTGACAGACTTGAGCTACAAAATCTGCAAAGGCGTTGAGGGAGCCTCCAGTGAGTGCAAGGGTAACATTTGGGTGGGTTTTGAATGAATGTTGGTATGCACGAGCGATGGAGAGCGCGGCCATACGACGCAGATACTGCTGCTAACTAGAGGAGGGAGGGAAAGTATGTCAGGAGTGGATAGGAAGGTGGAAGGGTAGGTTTTAAATATGATGGGGGTTACTACGTACTTGGTTATCACGCACTTCAGCAGACTATCATCCGGTAATGTAGGAGCGGGGACTGGAGATGGGTGGAGTTCCAAACGCTGCCCTCATTTTCGACTTTCTCACTTCACTCCAGATCCTTTGAGCGATCACGTGCAGCGGTGGCTCTTTCGTCATCAATTCTTCGATATTTTTAGGACAGTCGCGTTACACGCGGAATAAGGCACTCCCGTCTCTCGGTGTCGTCGACATATTCCTCCTCCTACCTATGTAGTATACTTTGACTTGTTTAAATCTACGTGTCCTCGCAGTTCTCTGCGACTCCACATCCCTTTCACTCAAGATACTGGCAAATAGTAATGAATGGCGGTCCTGCTATATTCTGTTCAGTCTGGTTGATTCGTCGTCGACTGGACATTGACTAAGGAAACAAACCATATGATACAGGAAATGTAACTCTGTCGGCAGTAGTGTAGGACTTTTACAGCTTCATATGCCACGGAACTCCATGTCTCCAAGACTCGTCAATCATACAGGTCATCATAGTAGCCGGAGATTTCCTGTAACTTGGTTGACCAAGTCCACAGGAGCGGGACCGATACCCAAAACCGTTCGGGTGCCTGCTGCTACTTGTGTGTGCCCACTATATATAGGAGTTAGTGATTATTTCAGGAACGGGTAGTGAGTACAACGAACGCATCATGGATCGACCGTGCACATAGATTAAGGCTTTTCGCTATCGCCTCTAATTCAAGCAGTTGTTCCTCGGAGGAAGCCTTCAGTGCAATTTTAGCCTGCCTGGAAGGTGGTATAAGCCGGTGGAATAATCAAGCACTGTTTTGATAACCGACCCTATCCGCTCCCAATGTTGCACGAGCTGGGACAATGTCAGGATACTATCCCAAAAAGTGCATAGGCATGCCCACCTTGGGGTTCTTGCTCACAAGAGCTTTATAACAGGCCAGTGTAGCGTGTCTGTTCGGACATTTTTATTGGTGGGTTCTGGAACGTAAATCCGATGTGACATACCCGCATCTGATTTTCACTTCAAGTCAAGAAAACATAAGCATGGATGAGACGTACTGAGCTGCTATTTTTCCTTGGGTCATCCCCAAATCTGTCCGTACAACGAGGACCTGGGAGGTTTCACCGTTAACCCGAATCACGGCCACAAAAATTCATTCCCTTACCATCTTACAGGGTTCCATAAATCCAGCTTGAATGGATGACAAGTCGCCATCTGCAATGTCGCCTTCATCTTCTTCCTGTCCTTCATCCTCGGCGGTATCCAGGAATTTTACGTCCGGGGTCTTGTGCTTCCCCTTTTCTGTTGCTGTCCCGTATAGTTTGCCAAGATGGTAGCCCGCGAGAAGAGAAGCAGCAGAGAGGGCGACGAGTGCAAGAACTATGGTCATGAAGCCAAGAAGCGTTAAGCGGCTGAAGATTATGCCAAAACTGAAGGAAGAGAGACACCTTGAGAAAGGGAAGCAACACCTGAACGCGACATCCTTTGTTATGGCCAAGAACTAGGATAAGATTCCTACGAGATTAGGTCGAAATTATGATGCGGGGAATACAGTAACTAGCCTTGGGATGTTGAGCATTAAGTATTTTTCAAAATAAAGAAAATCTTACCTTGGGAACCCTAGTCGTTCCCAGTGAGTGAGCAAGTGAACGTGGACTGCACAACCCATTAACACCACAGAGAGGTTGTTGACAAATGCTTGGCATGGACATTAGATTTCGGAGAATGCCGACTATGATTTTTCTGGGGGGGCCTTACATTTGTTAACAAATATCTGGCTGCAACACCATTTACTGGTTCTGTTTTCCTTTTCTTCTCACCGCTGTTCGGGCTTTCTCTGGCCAGAACTCAACCTCGTTGGATAGAGAGCTCTTGCTCTCCCTAAACTATCGGGCACCTGTCGTTATCTCTCTGTCTCAATTTCCCGGACTTGAAACTAACGACGAAAACTCTGATATACCATGGCTGCCAAACCCACATCTAAATCCCTTTCCAAAAAGAAGAGCAAGTCCAAGATTAATGGTGCTTCATCTTCAGAACCAAACAACCAAACGCTCCCTTCTCCAGCAAGAGAAAATGAACACTCCTCGTCCTCTTCAAAAGATGCCTCTACCTCACCCATCGCTTCAAAGACGAATGAGACGCCCACTTCCTCTCTTCCAGTCCCTACCTCTGCCATATCTTCTACCTCTGAACGGCTGCCATTCTCCACGTATGATCTTTCTTCACACACGCATAAAGCACTGGAAGAGATGGGATTCAAAACGATGACCCCAATACAAGCGAAAAGTATACCACTACTACTTGCTGGAAAGGATGTCTTAGGGGCGGCGAGGACCGGATCAGGAAAGACGTTGGCATTTTTGATACCGGCGGTCGAGCTACTGCATCGATTGAAGTTCAAGCCAATGAATGGTATTGTCTCCGTTCTATATTGCAACGCAGACCAATTCAACTTATGTACGTAGGTACAGGAGTCATCATAATTTCGCCCACAAGAGAACTTGCGCTCCAAATTTTCGGCGTCGCAAAGGACTTGATGGCGCACCATTCGCAAACCTTTGGTATCCTTATGGGAGGTGCAAATCGTCGTGCAGAAGTGGATAAACTCGTGAAGGGCGTTAATCTCATCGTGGCTACTCCCGGCCGTCTTTTGGATCACTTGCAGAACACGCAGGGCTTTGTTTACAGGAATCTGAAGGCGTTAGTGATTGATGAGGCAGATAGGATTCTGGAGATCGGGTTCGAAGAGGAGATGAAAAAGATTATCTCCATTTTACCGAATGGTGAGTATTACTTCGAGGTTGGGGTGTGTTTCGAAGACAAATGGTACGACTAGGGGATCGTCAGACAATGCTGTTCTCCGCGACACAGACGACAAAGGTGCAGGACCTCGCGAGGATCTCATTACGCCCTGGCCCAGTGCACGTTGACGTCGACAAGCAGGAGGCCACGAGCACCGTCACCACTCTTTCTCAAGGCTATGTCGTTTGCCCGTCGGATCGCCGGTTCTTGTTGCTCTTCACGTTCCTCAAGAAAAACCTCAAAAAGAAGGTTCTCGTGTTCTTCTCGAGCTGTAACAGTGTGAAGTATCATTCAGAATTGCTGAACTATATCGACTGTACCGGTACTGGATCTACATGTAACGCCTTTGCACTTCCTTCCCTCAAATTGCTCATTGCCTCATTAGTACTTTCATCATTAGGGCAAGCAAAAACAACAGAAGCGGACGAACACCTTTTTTGAGTTCTGCAATGCAGAATCTGGAATTCTACTATGCACCGATGTTGCCGCCCGTGGTTTAGATATCCCGCGTGTGGACTGGATTGTGCAGTTCGATCCGCCTGATGACCCAAGAGACTACATCCATCGTGTTGGTCGCACTGCGCGTGCTGGCAACGTTGGCAAGAGTCTGCTATTCCTGTTAGAAAGCGAACTCGGATTCCTCCGGTACCTCAAGGAAGCTAAGGTGCCGTTGAACGAGTTCAGCTTCCCTGCGGACAAGATTGCGAACGTGCAGTCTCAGGTATGTGTTTCTCACCGCCCCCTTTAGTTTGCGAATCAGATAAGTTGAGCGCATCTTTTTAGCTTGAGAAGTTGTTACAAAAAAATTATTTCCTGCACAAATCCGCAAAGGATGGGTTCCGTTCATATCTACAGGCATACGCCTCGTATTCACTGAAGAAGATATTTGACGTGAATCGGTTGGATTTGGCTAAAGTTGGGAAGGCGTTTGGCTTCTCTATACCACCGCGGGTGAGCCTCAACATCGGACCGGGCAAGGGAGTTTCCAGTGCGACAAATAAGAAGAGGAGGCGAGAAGAGGATAGCGGTGACGAAGAAGATCAAGAAGTAAGCGGACAGGAGGGGGCAGGGAAGAAGATTCGAGAAAAGATGTGCACCGAGATAACAAGCACCGGCGGATGGAAGCGCTCGGACGGAAGAAAGTGGAAAAGGAAATGTACAAGAAGGGGAAAGAGAGGAAGAAGCTTGAAGCTGGAGGTGGACAGTGGAGTCGGTAGTGTAGTGCTATAACGCTACAGCATTGGTGTTAGCTTTGTGGAATGCAGGACATGAGATAGGACATGAGATGTTTGCATGATTGAATATTGATGACGCATGTACCCCACGTGAGGAAGTCACAACAGAAAGTCACAGTATGTGACTCCACGTTTAGGCGTTGAAGTGTTCCAAAAAGCAGCGTCAGTCAGAACACAACCTCCTTGTTCTCTGTCTCTCCCACTACTTCCACTTCTTTCTCAGAAATCTCTCCTTCGACGTCGTACACCACTTCTTCGTTGATGGCGACTACCCAGGTAAGCTCGCGCTGGCAACACCCTCCTGCGCCATTCGACCGGCGTGCTTACCTCGTCTCGACCTAGCACTTATCTGTGGGCTTCCGGCCACTTCGTTCTTCTCGTTGCGTCTCTCCGGTATTTCCTCGCATGGATAACTTTTAAGGCTGTCTCGACGTGGTGGTATAAAGGTGAGCTACTGCCAGTCCTAGCGTCAAGCACCGATCTCACCGCAACCACGTTGCATTTCACAGCGAGTTTCACCGGTGCCCTGATTAGTTACGCGATCGTTTGTCAGTGAGTGGGCAGTTTCTTGCGAAGTGTAGTCGAAAAGGGTCATTAGCAAGTGCTAACGTGTCTTCCTATGTGTTCCGCAGCAAGTCACTTGGGGTACGTCCTGTGTCTTACACGTCGCCCGGCACGAGAGCTCAAATCAATTTATTTTTGTAGACCCCTCAACCAAATGCGGCTTATATCAGGCGTGCATTGCTCGATGAAGTATGTTGTACCCTGTTTGCTGTCGGGAAAATTTAGTTGCTGATCTCGTCATACGCCTTTGATAGAATGTCCAGTACTTTTTGCTCGCCATTTACTGGTGGACTACCAGGAAACCAATTGCAAGTTCGTAACTAGCTTAGGTGCAGACACGTGAAATCGCGCTAACCGCGGCAACAGTTACCCTCCTCCCGTACATGATATTCTCGTTGTTCCATGCTCTGACTTTCACTCGTACGACACTCTTCCCTCAATTCCTTCCCCCCGGTCCACCTGCAACCGCTGGTGGCGCTCCCGGTCCTCATGCGCTCGCGAAAAAGCTTCAGGCCTGGGTTAAGGGTATGTAACTAGCTCTTTTACTAACTTTGATTTAAAATTCTCAACCTTAACAGCCAACTATGACACCGCGATGAAGATTGTTGCATATACTGAACTTGTCATCTTCGTTCGAGTCATCCTTGGTGCCCTCACCTTCCAGAATGCATTGCTCGCCCCCCTCATCTACGCTCACTTCCTCCGTCAACGCTACTACCAATCCCTCTTCACTCGTGATGCTATTGCTAAAACTACCAAGACAGTTGACCGATATGTTGAGAAAGCTAACAACTCGACCGTTACTCAGATTTACGACAGAACTAAGATGTTTATCGAGAGGTGGACCGGCAACTGTTGTTGAGCCAAACCCCAATGCTCAGGGTGCCAGGAGGTAGTTGGTGAGACTCACAATGTCGGGTGGTGAAATGAAATAGATAGGGCGGGTTAGTTGGGGTCTTCGCGTTCTACCTGAGTCGTAGCTGGGTTATCCTCCTTCGTTATACTCCCTTTATGTGTTCCCCTGCCTTGCGTCCTCCTGTTACCTGCTCACCATCCTGCTGTGATAGTAATAGACTCAAGATAATTGGCTTCCGTCTCATTACTCGTCATTTTTCGTTCCGTTGCCTCGCGAATAGATGGTAGTGGCAGATTGTCATTTACAACCAGAGACTATCTATTAATATGCTGCTTTTCCGCTCTCCAAACTTGTTGAAATCCGACTAGTTTTAGTCTCTTGTCATGTCATGATGGTTACTACCCATTTTTCCCCATGGTCGTATGTTATTTTTTGATTCCCTACCCGAGGCTCGAATTCGGAATTCTGACGGAGCATGCGCAATTTTGTGGACCGTACCAAGCCGGCGGCATTACGATACTTTGAATAGTCGACTTAATTCCAATTTTGATATCGATTAAATCATTCAATCGCTTGCAAACGTCCTTCATAATGCATAACGACCGGTCCTTACTGTTCGGACAAACTCCATTCTGTATGACCCTTCAAGATTCCACAAAAGACACTCCGGTCTCCGGCAATATCACGCCGAGAGCCCGCGCAACGCATGTGTAACCTGTCTCAATACCTTGTTCATCGATGACTTGCCGGGCTAGCAGTTTGAACGTCACCTTAAAAAGTAACTTTTATCATCAAATTTGCGAAAGTTTACAATCATCGGTGAAACAACTGACCTATTATACTCAGTCTGCTCCAGGCCCGCACTAGGCCACTTCACCTGCCCAAAGTCCTCTTTCGTACGCCCGCTGCACCAAACCGGGGCGATCACACTGGGTAGAAATCCCAACATCGACTCACTCTATTTTGGCCGAATCACTGTATTCGAAACTTGTTAAAGTCTGCAGGCTCTGGCTATGAGGTCGGATTCACACGAAGCATAGTACTCTTCAACATCAATCTCTCGCAGTTATGTGTCTCCTAAACCTGGGATATCTTTTCATTTTGTAGAGCACCACCTTTGCCTATCTTTCCTGCGGAGACTCAAATTCAAATATCAGATATCCACGCAACTCTCCATTGGCACAACGCGCAGATATTTCTCACCACCCTCTCGTCGTCGACTAGCATACTGAGTGTACGCTATTCAACTATCTATGGTCTCGCGAGGGCCCACCCATGACTCACTTTGCCGTTCCGATATTTTTCAGCCGGAATTTGTGATAGCCTGAATAGACGGACTACAATCTCATGCCACGGCTCCAAAAATTAGATGTTGCATTGGATGTAAATGCTATGGAACCAGAAGGGCGTGACTGGATTTGCGAATTACTCGATGCCGCCGTAAACCCACCAGATCGGTAATTGGACGCGCTATGTCTCTAGTTGGTTCGAGTCCCCTCAATGCCAATCCAGACAATATCGCTTGGGAGCTTGTTTGCAGATTCCAAGATAATTCGAAGATAAAGACATTAACTGGCGTAGAAGTGTTCAAGTTGGGGCCATGGATCGACGGCGAGTCAAGGTTGTGCGGATGCTGCGGAACACCACGACAACCAATACCTCGACGACGCGGGGAATCCTATGATCTGCCCTACAGTAGGACGGGTATGTGAGACATTGAAAACCCCCGGGTTGACGCTGGCTAGACGACAACAAACGCTTCTCCGTGCTTGCCAGTGATGGTACAAGGATCGTGCCCTCTCGGTAGCTTCAAGTGGCTTCATTTATCAATACCCGGTTATTCAGAAACTCCCCTATGTTTGTCCGGCTGAATCCATTTTTTTAGTTAGTTCCGACTTTCGCATAACTTTTCGTGTCGCTGCATGAACCCCACGAGGCGTCTTCAACCGCGCCAAGAACACGGAGGCATTTTTGCGAAACTCAGGGCTGATACGAACCTGACTTCAAGCCTGGACCACAGCGGGTTGTTTGCCTTTCCTCCCGCCGGCCTGTGGAAAAACAACTAATCACTTGCCTCCTCCAAACTGCGGGAAGCTCTCAGCGAAATGCATGCTGGGTTCGAATACGTGTCCACTTTTGCTCAAAGCGATCTCGCGGGAGTTTTACGTCCGTAAGTGCGTTGCCCCAGGGCTTTAGGATGGCACTTATCTCGTGACTTCCATTGGCGAAGCTCCTTCACAGGGTGTCCATTATGTAGTCCCCAATGCTTTTCGTCAATTTTCATGGAGCGCATTATGTGTGCCGATATTGATCGATCTTTGAAATCTCATCGGGTCTCTTCGTTTACGGCTTGTCCTCCGGGTGGTTGCGCAGCTCTTCTGGCGTATAGTTACGAAATTTTGGGTCAGCTGTGGATTGACAGCTCATACAAGTGGTGTAAGTTCTTTATTCCGTGCCTAACCAGCTGGACGTGGAGTACTTACCCACACGTGTAGAATCACCTTACGGTCATCCGGTCTCCTTTGGATAACCGTGTATAATAGACTTGATTCCGCGCGTTAATCTATCGCCGACGACGGAGAGCCGATGGAACAACGTTAAGTTCAGATCACCAGAAATCCACGGACCGTTTCTGCGAGAACGTCCCTTGTGGGCGATGTGGAACTTCCCATTCCTCATCCCTTTCCTTACGCTTACAAAGGTGCTGCCAGGTCTCAAGCCTGGCATATGGGACGTACACGTACTGCGCACTACGACGAGCGATCCCGCGGTGTCCTTGTCCTCGAAGCTTGAACGTTGACAAATGGAGCAAGCGTTTGGCGATTTTTGACATGTTTGCGTCGTGGAACTTACGCTTTCTTTAGTTCCTTTTCGCTTGGTTTATGCCACAAACACAACGGCCGGGACAAGTAAAAGGAGTGTGCACCGAAGGTAACTATGATCCTGACCCATCAATGTCTGAAGTTGGAAAGAAGACATAAAAAGTTAGGCTCGCGGTCCGTTCGTTCCCTCCACGCGTTTTGCGTTTCATGATAATGAATGTTCTCTATTTTCAGCCCCTCCCTGGCGCGGAGCGGATCTTGCTGCCTTGGGCTCTGGGTTTACTGGGACGTTAGACAAACTGTTGGGGCAAAAGAGCTATAAATTAATGGCGCAACATTCAACGGTACACCAATAATTCTCCTCCTCTTCCCTCTAGACCTCTCCTGAATTATAATGACTTCGTTACTGACTACTGCTGTAGACGAATCTTGCCAGAGTAGCGCCACTCTACGTGGTAGACGTCGCAGCTCTGTTCATCCGCTCACTGCGGTCCCTCGCCTTTTCTTCCCCTCGCAATCCAATATTACTCGTCAGGTCTCCTCTAGCTATCCCGACGAAAGCGCGCTTTCGGACGATGTTGAACTAATATCCCGGTTTCCCATTATTCTAGCCGATAGCGAATCTGATTCCCAAGCGAGTTCTGGAATTGTATCTCAACCGAAAGAGCCGGTGGAAGAAATTTCACCGCTCCGTCATGCGCACGTGTCGGATTATGCGCCCAAAATGATCATCCCCAGGCATCAGGACTCCTTGGGTAGCTCAGTCGAGTATACCTTATGTTCGACGCCTATATCCCCGCGGAGCTCGAGCCCCACCACCGCAGTAAACAGTCGGAAAGGTTCTTTCGATGGTTTGATGTCAGGTACGCACACTTTGCAACGCTACAACGGGACGATGGACGACCACAGTAGGAAAGAGAAGTTTGAGAGGATGAAATGGAGACTCGCCGCGGGGTACTTTGCGTACTTCATGTGCGGTTGGGGAGATGGAAGTAAGTGTCCCCCGAATTCCCTTCTGATGACTATTAACAGTGTCGAATATCTCTGTTCAGTCACAGGGACGGTATTACCATGTAAGGTCGTTTTAAATCAGGTTAACAATCTTCTAATCCGAGGCAACAGACTTCATGGCCGATTTTCATCTTACTTTTACAACATCTTCCCTCCTATTCTTTGCGAATACATGCGGGTAAGGCAATACTACTGCTCTGCGGGATCGCTCATATTAACTGCTTGCACAAGTTTTCTTTCTGGTACGCTATTGGTTGAGGCCATAATGCGAACGCTTTCGCGGACGAGCGCGAGTCAAGAGCGAAGCGCATGGTATCCTTACCTCTCCTTCTCCGCTCTTTCCAAGTCGTCTGGTAGGAAGTCAGAGTCGGACGATGTACGAAATTCATTCGTACAATCGCAACACCTCGCTCTTGTCCTCGGCAGCTTATTACATGCCATGTTTTTCATCTTGATGGGCACTCGGAGTGGGTATCCAATTTTATTTGTAGCGTATGTCATTGCTGCGTTTGCTCGAGCAATATTAACTGGTGAGCTTTGCTTCATTTGCTGGGGCATGGCTTCAATCGCTAACTCTTTTTATCCAGCTGCTTTGTACGTGCGGTCGGCTTCATCTAGTGTTGATTCGCGTGACTCACATCTATTCTCTCACAGGAATTTGTACCTTAATACTGTCATGCCGCAATCTCTTGGATACGCCTACGGTCTCTGGAGTGAGTTGTAACCTTGTTTTTCTGTTGGTCGTTCGGACTCATGTTTCAATCCAGGTTTTGGCGGAGTTATCTCGCCGTTAATTTGCCAGAGTCTTGTAACGGCCGGTGTTCCTTGGTTCCAGTTCTACTTTGGATCCCTAGTCCTCTCTGCGTTCAACACCGGCTTGTTGTCTCTGACTTTTCGACCGACCATTCGGGAATGGATTAGGGAATGCCACGGCAATTCAGGACAGAGTGAGAACAACAACACCGTTTCTACTGGAAGCGGGGAGGCCAAACCTACTCAGAGAAGCGGTGAGAAAATTCTTGCGCTTTGTGTTGAAACAGCTCAAGATTAAAGCAACCGAATAGAGCTTCGCTGGGCTTTGTCTATCGGAACGACATGGGCGTTTTCAATCTTCTCTCTGCTTTATTGTGGATGGTGTGTGGATTTAACGTTGTAACAAATGGAGGGTATTAACTCAGCAAGCGTTCAGTGAAACAACCACTCAGGGCTTTGTGCGTGCTAATTTCTTTCCGCAGTATCATCTATGCTACGGCTGATGCCTTTTACTTGTAGATGGTATCTTACCTCTTGGGTAACCGAGTACGTCTTTATTAACCCTGATTCGTTACAATCCGGATTCACGGAAGCATTAGCATGCCAACCCCAAAACTGTGGGTTATGTGACTTCGGGGTTCTGGGGTGGTATTACCGTTGGTCGGCTTATCTGGGGTTATTTCATGCCTTTGTGAGTTTGGCTTGTGAGTGGCAATATTTTCGCGCCCACTAACGTCCCCCAGGTTCGGTTTCACGCAACGGAAGTGGATAGTTCATCTTTGTCTAAGTGAGCTTTACTTGCTTTCTCATTGCTATCTTCCTTATGGTTCGACAGCTGTTGGTTTGGTCATGGAATTGCTCATTTGGTTTGTGAATTCAAATATTGGCAATGCTTTCTTTGCGAGCATCATCGGTGTTGTGTTCGGTCCTATATACCCCGCATCCCTCTCTTTGGCCACTGCGATTTTACCGCAAGAGGTACATATGGTTAGCATGGGTCTAATGTAAGCAATTATTCAAGCACTTTTGCGACTCCTTGCATTCTGACTCTTCATCAGTGGCGCGGCTGGCAGCATTGGCGCAGGTGCGCGCCGAGCGGATTCTCACTGACCACGATTTAACTCTTGAATAACTTTGCAGCGATTTTCCCACTTGTGACTGGCGTCGTTTCAAGCTCACAAGGTATTCATGTGTTGACATATGTGACTGTTGCATTGGCGGGATGGCTCTTCGTGATGTGGTTTGTTTTCCCCTCGCGCGTTTCTGGCACGCGTTGAGATAGATTTTACGAGTAGATTCTAGATTTTATACATTTGTCGTGTGGTACAGAGTATTGATAAGAAAAATTGTCCGAATTTGTGAAACTTGGATTGATTAATATTGATTATTGATGGCCAATCAGGGGAGACTATGGAAAGTCCGAAGGCGAAAGCGAATATAAGCGGTGTGAACGTTTTGTCAAATCAACCAGCTCGGCCCTTTAGCGCTTTAGCCTTTACGACTTTCATCGTTCACGTTCAGCAAGAGCCCAGGAGTAGGACGGCTTGGCTGGCCATTTCATGTCACGTATCCCGGTCCCAACAAACCGTAATATCTCCGCTTCTCCGACCCCTTACTCGGACCGTCCCGTCTCTCCCTTTCCTACAACTCCCTCCAAATCCACCAACATGTCCACTATGTCTGGGTACCAATCCTCCGTTTCTCTCTCGGAGCACAGGAAGAAACAATCTCGACGCGACGAAGTTCGTGATCCAGTCCCTCAAAATTTCTCTCCACGTGTCGCTCTTTCTGACAGACTGAACAGGCGATTCGTAAGAAGATTGAGTCGGAGCTGTCGCGTAAGCGCACCATCTCTACCACACACCACACGGGGAAGAACAAGCGTGGTGGAAAGCCATTGGCGGCCAAGGGAACCGTCGCGGCTTTAAAGCCGACTCCTGCGTTGACTGTTCCCGAGAATATTTCTGTCGCAGAGGCCAGTCAGTTGTGTGCTGCGAAGCGCACAGACTGTGTTCTTGTTGTTGACGATGAGGAAGGACTTAGCGGTATCTTTACCGCAAAGGATCTTGCGTATCGGGTATGTCGCCTCCTCTATCCACCTCAAGGTGTACTGGGCACTCATTTCAAGGATAGGTCACTGCAGAAGGCCTTGATCCGCATACCACACCAGTTAGCCAGATCATGACACGCAATCCTATGGTTACTCGTGATTCCACGAGCGCGACGGAAGCGTTGCAGCTGATGGTGTCAAAACATTTTAGGCATTTGGTGCGTTGTTTCCCCTCGTCTTATAATCTCGTATCTGAGGAAGTTCACAGCCTGTCTGTAACGAAGACGGCAATGTTGTTGGACTATTGGATATCACCAAGGTCTTCCATGAAGCTCTAGACAAGGTTGAGCGCAGCTCAGCGGCTTCGGAACAACTTTTCAATGCTATGGCTGGTGTCCAAACTGAACTTGGCTCTGTTGGAAATAATCCCCAAGCTGCTGCCATGCTCGCATGGGCAGAAAGGCTCAGGCAGAAAACAGCATTACCGGATCTCACTACGGTTATGGATTCCCGTACGCAACCTGCTACCGTGGGTCCCAAGGCCAGCGTTCGTGATGTTGCCAAATTGATGAAGGAAAGGCGTACAACGGCGGTTTGTGTCGTGGAGGGTGGAAGGATTGCTGGTATTTTTACCAGCAAGGATGTTGTCCTCCGAGTTATTGCTGCGGGATTGGAGGCCAACAGGTGCAGTGTCGTACGGGTTATGACCCCCCACCCCGACACTGCGCCTCCTACAACAACCGTCCATGATGCTCTGAAGAAGATGCACAGTATGTCATCATTATGTATTGTATGCGTATATGCTGACTGAATACTCCCTGTAGATGGTCACTACCTAAACTTACCAGTCGTTGAGGAAGAAGGACGGTTGGTGGCTATTGTCGATGTGCTCAAGCTCACATACGCCACCCTTGAGCAGGTAAGCTTGGTGATTGCTCATGCTGCATTTCTCTCATTATTTTTGTCTCAGATGAATGCTATGGCCGGTGGTGATGCTGCAGCAGAGACCGAGGGTGGTCCCATGTGGGGCAAATTCTTCGACTCAATCGGCCACGACGACAACGACTCAGTGCTTTCCGGTTCTCGTGCGCAGTCACGTTCGCACTTCTCGGTTGGCGACCTCTCACACTTGCAACAATCCCCTCACTCTGAAGTCCACCCCAACGACTCGGCATCGGTTATTGACGATGACGATCATGGTTCCATTTTATCGGGTTTGTCCAAGAAGAAAGGTCTTTCGGTACCCTCTGGACCGGTTCCCGTCCCAGTGGACGACGGCACATACGTCTTCAAGTTCCGCACTCCCAGTGGTCGGACACACAGGTTCCAGTCCAGACACGACGATGTTGCTCACCTGCGCGAGATCGTCGCCGGCAAGTTGGCTACAGATCCGTTCTTCACTGAGTTCCAGCTCGGAGAGGAAGGGGCCACACACCCCGATCCCAACGATTTTCATCTTTCCTACACCGACGCTGATGGCGACTCTGTCTTGATCACTTCGGATGATGATGTTACTGACGCCGTCAAGATTGCTAGAACCGCTGGCCTTGACCGTGTTGTTTTGTATGTCCAAGGTGGAAAGGGATGGAAGGAGGCTGGTGCTGATAAGAGCGAAGAGAAAGCGAAGGAGGTCACCGAGAAGGCAAAGGCCGAGGAAAAGGAAGTTGAGAAGACTGAGGTGGTTGCTGCTCCTGCTGAGAAAGAAACCCCTCCAACCTATGTTGCCCCCCCTACCCCTGTTGCAACGGCACCGGTACCGGCGCCTGCGGAAGACTTCTTTGGTATCCCGAAGGACTTGTTGCTCCCAGCGAGTATTGGTGCTCTTGCCGTGGTTATTATTGGTGTGTTCACCATCTCCAGGATGACCTCCAATAATTACTAGGTGGTTTGGTGTGGCTGGGTGGTTGTCACGATGTGGAAGCCAGAAAGGATACAGTTGAGGAAGAAAAAGGGGTAATATTGGTGTGTTTATATCCGATACCTGCCATTGGCGAAACACTTTCTTTCTCTTCTTTAAAATGATCGCTTATGCTTGAAAGGGCTCTCCTGTTCATGTTCGTGTTTATGTTTTCTCCCCTAGATATTCCATGCTTGTCACGGCGTTTGCCAATCGTTCTGGCTCTGATTAGTAGCTTAGTAAAGCCACTTATAATTCTTGGCGCTGGAGGGTCGAAACATCCCACTTCCCCTATACCTACCTACTTACCTACTTATCAGCAATATTTTATTTGCCCTTACGTTGTTCACGAGTATCAGCACGGACGCACAGAACGAATTGACATGAAATCGTATGTAGAGAAACGACAATTATCATTTGACTCGGGAACAATGAGGACACCGCGTTTCACGTGGGCTGATTGATTCTGTATGGCGCCCAACTCTTCCGACGGCAGCGGTTTCGCGCAACATCTTCTACTGCTTGCTGCTAACTGCTCGTCCTAGACGGGCCTTCCGAGGACTCTACTTCTCTTGGCTTCGATACGCCGACCTCGATACCGACCCGTAATCGCGCTGTGCAAGTCGCCAGTGTCTCTTGGGTTTCTCACTTTGCTCGTCTGCAGCACGGTCTTTTGAGACCTATATCACTACATTGACGAGATTAGACTTCTACTGGATACTCTCATTTGGCACTACAGAGGTCTCCTTCGCACTTGGATCCGTTGACTGGGAAGGATTTTTGTGTGGGGTTTGCTGACGGTGTTGGTGAGGGGGGTCTCGTTGCATCTCAACCACTTTATGCGGATTTGGATTTTTGTCATATCATATCACAACTTGGCACGAACTTATAACGAAAGAAAGGAGAAGGCATCATGCCACCCAAGTCAGAAAAGGAAGAAATGCTCAATGCTTTGGTGCGTTCTTTTCTCTTGACACTCTTCTGCGAACTATTGCTCATTTGTTATTCGATATCTCACTAACTCCGCATGTGGACTATGATGCATTATCTTTATTGCAACAAATAATTCACATACGACAGAGCAAACGGATATTCTCAGCAATGTTGGACGATATTGTATTCGACGTGGCGTTGCAAGCACATCACGAAGTAATGAAAGGAAAGGCTGTTTGTCAGATATGTCATACAAGGTGAGTGTACACTTTCCATCACGAAACCATATGAATTGGTTTATGTATTCTATGAACGTAGTTGCGGCTCTGGTATGTCCCAATCCAACTGTGGTATCAAGATGTGAAAAATGTTGATGCCTTGTGACTGCACAGTCCATATTCCAGGGTCATTATCACAAACGTCAGGAGGAGCAACGAGTGCAGGAACGGCTGCAGGACCAAGTTCCCGAGCAAACACACCATCCTCAGTCGTATCAGAAACAGGGAAAGCTAGTGCGGGGTCAGCAAATGGAGGAAACGGTACATCGACGCCAACAAGTACTAAGGACGGAACAATTTTGTTAGATTGTGTTGTGTGCCAACGGCAGGTGCGTTCTTTGTAATATGCGTCTGTTTTTCTGGGGTAGTGAATGATTGTTTATGGGTAATAGATTGCGTCAAATCGCTATGCACCGCATTTAGCTTCATGTATGGGCTTGACTTCGGCGCGGAGAGGACCTGCGAGGGGCGTCTCTGGCGCTGGCGGGAAGCCCAAGTACGTTTGCCCTCTCTGGTACCGCTATTCTCGTCGCTAACTCTTTGAATGGTGTATTAGGCTGCCTTCAGATGCTGGAAGGTCGGCATCACCGGCTTCAGAAACGGGCAATGGCTCAGACGAAAGACTCAATGGAAAAAGCAAAGGTAAGGCCAAGTCTAAACGGCCTGGTGAGCCTATAAATCGTATGTTAGAATATGGTTTTGAGAGTGTGGTCTTTTTTGCTTCTTCTTTCGGTACTGGATGGTGAACAGAAGATGGTGAGGGGTCACTCAAGAGGAAGAGGGTAAGCCCAATGGACTGGCTTCCCGCCACAGAGGTGTTGTTGATGGAAAGTTGTGTTTTTAGCCACAATCGCCGCAAACATCGCCTGCAAAGGTCAACAAGAAGATCAAGGCTTCTGGTATGTAGATGATCATCGTTGCTGTTGATTTTGGACTGGCTGAACTGATTATTTTGCAGGATCCCCAGTATCGCGCGTAAAAGCTGATGCAGATTCGACGGGAACACTAACAGTAAGATCGAACCCTTCAGAATGACGCGTATCCCCTGAGGTCGATCTCAATTGCAGTCACACTATGGTCCGTCCGCGGCGGGATCCAAATCCAAAGTCCCTTCAAAGCTCCGAGAATCATCGACAACATCGCTCCTTGAACGATCACCATCCTCCTCGTCCTCTAGGTCATCGTCTCCGGCTGGCACACCGGCCTCGTCCGTATTTTCAGCCGCAACACAGAGCCCGAGTATCAGTGCGCGGGTAGTTGGATCCAGTCACGGTCCTGGACAGAGTAACGGTGCCAACGGGGGAGCTGGACGGGGTAAGCCGAAGGCTGCAGGGACTGGACCGCCTACAAGGAGGGTGATGAGCCCCCCTCGACCACCGCCGCCAACGATTGTACCTCATATGTCGATTGTGCCGGACTATGGTATGCGTGAGTCCCGATCTTAGTTGCGTGGACAAGACGATAAAAAACTTATGATGTTCGTTTCTTAGACGATGGAGATGAGACGGGGTCGTCTACAGATACGGACAGTGAATGAAATCTAATTCTGCTCTTACGATATAGTACAATTCTGTGGTCATCTGGTTTGTTTTGTGTGTGTAAACTGCTGTGAGGTATCGGTAATGTTATGTATGCTTTCTGGTTCACGTCGCTCACGGGGGAGCCCGTTGTGAGGTACAATTTTTAAATTTCATGAGCCCCATAGAAACAGTAATGGATAATAGAGTTGGGGATCTCGGCGCATTCTGGCTGTCACCTTCGGCTGACGACTAGGAGACTGGTTTTAATAAATGCGGTGTTTGTTTATGTCCGGAAATAAATATATCACACGTGAACCATCAACATACTAGGTGGTGACAACCGAGGCTGGCGCAAAGCAAAAGACCCGACATAAACGACATAAACCTCTGCGGGTGGACGTGCAAGTCACGATGTCCAAACAGTCAGGTGTGTGTGTGTGCCAAACTCTGCCAGCGTCTTTCTTCACGCTCATCTCCCCTCGCCAAGACGATCCTTTCCTTTACTCGAACGCAATGGCTGCGCAAAACCCACTTTCGTTTCCCTCACAACATTCCTTGAGCGACCATAACCATAGGCCGTACCTCCAGCCCGCACCGCCTGACCAGTACAACAATCCAGAAGAACTCAAGGCTTCCTACGACGACCTCATCGACCAGTACTCGACTCCATACGACGCACACTCTCACCAGCACACCCTCGCCATGGGTCACACCACCGATCCAAACCCCAACCCCCACCACCGCGGACCTTCACTACCCCTCTCCTCAACAAAATCCCCATTTTCCGCTAAACAGTTCGACGACACACACGACACTACCCAGATAATCTATCCCCCCCAACCCGCACAAAAGCTACCGGAAGCTCCTGGGTTCTGGCAAAAGGTGTGTTGCTTCCTGGTTTCCTTTTATCTTCCTTGTGGGTGAGGGCTCTCTTGTTCATCACCTTTTCGCAACTGTGCCTAGGTCCTACCTGACTCGATAGCATGTCGTCTCTACGTCCTAGCTGTGCTAGTAGAGACAACGGTCAATCTGGCGATAGAGGGTGACTTGTATCTGCGCCTTCGGGACGTATCCAAAGGCGAGGTGGATGCCCCCCTGACACAGCGGAGGATGCCCGTGTACCTCACTGTCTTTGCTCTAGCACAGTCAGTACCCTTTCTTGTTAGGTCCCGTCGAACCCCTCGCCTCACCCTTTTTTTAAAAAAAATTTTTACAGCGTGTTCCAATTCGTGATGGCCGTCGACGCCGTGTATGCCCGTAACACTCTGCAGTTCATCTGCTTGACGTGAGTCTGCCTGCCAGCACCTGGGCGTCTGCTTTTTTAACTAACGAGCTGTCACCATCCCCTCCTTTCCTTCCAATAGAGTCTTCAATGCCCTGTTAATCATATACGCAGCCATCCAAATTGGAGAAGTCCGCGAAGCACTAGGTTCACGCACAGTAGGTTCCATCATTCCCATCGACGTCCTTACGACAATTATCCCCATCGTCGTCGCTGTTGCCGAGATTTTCTTCATCGCACTCGGATGGAAAATCTATCACGAATTTGGTTGGAAGGTATACAAGTTCCTTGGAGCGGACCGCAACATCAAGCGCATGTATGCCAGCTACCAGATCTACGAATGCCTCGTCAAATTCGATGTCTTTTTCTGGGCGGGCTTCTCTGTTCAGTTCATCTGGCTTGTACTGCAGGACAGTGACTGGGAGTACTACGTTACATGTGCGGCGCTGCCTTTGTCTATTGTTCTATTGGTGGAAGGTCATCTGGCGGCACGGCATGAGAACAAGTGGATGATGGCCACCTTTATGTCCGGCTGTGTTGGAGCTTTGATCTACTTCATCTACAAGGTGCTTTCTAGTTTTCTGATCTTGAACGGAGCTCAGTGCTGATATGTCCCTTATTATTATCAGCTCATCAGAGTGCTACTGAATGTCAACACGGATACGTTCAGACTCACATGGAAGTCGCTTACTGTGTTCTGTAAGTCTTCTCACCGCATGGAGCAATTCAATTTTTTGATATTTGCTAACGCTTGGTAACTGTAGCTGTGATTGCGATTGTGTTGCTGATTGCCACGATGGTGTATTCGGTGATAGTGCTAAGGAACTTTGGGAAAGGACTGAAGGACGCACGTAAGTATTCCAGGACCTTGCTTCTTACCCCGTTCTGGTATTGATGTAGGTTTGTGTTTGTAGTTACAAGGAAGCAGCATGCCCGACTAGGTCCAACAAAACATGGTCGTGCAGCCAGCACAACGCTTAATCGTATGAGCATTAATTGAACGATCCTCTCCATAGCATCCACATTCGCGGCCTCCCCTCCTGAACGACATTACCGAACAAAGCTCAAACTCGCGGACTACCACCGAAATATACTTTGTACTGATTAGTCTTCTTCACATGATTTTTTCGGCCCCCGCCTCCCCCACTACACATCACACCCTCCTTCAACTCCACGCTCTGAGAAATGAACTCTGTTAATACACACCACACCCGACCGACATCAAACACTTTCCAAAGGACAAGGAATGCATACGTCGCATTTCACAACATCGACTCCATTCCGATATTGAAATATACTCAAACTATCCTGCACACACACACTACTACTCCATCCTCTTTTCCTCCCCCTTATCTTCGCAATGACCATTCGTAGTGTATATAACCCCCACCAGAACTCCCCTCTCCCCTTTTTGCCACCCCACCCCACCACACACCCCGCTGCATGCACCCTGCACTTGGCACTCCTGCACGATAGAACCCAAATTCTCTTTATTTCATTATTTAGCAACCTCTTGATGGCTAGGAAAACAAACAGGCCTTTTTTCGCAATAGGAAGAAGGGGGACGAAACCGTTGATCGGAAAGTACTCCTCCAACCTGTCGGGGCTTCCTTTCGTTTAATTACAATTCTACTTATCCCTTGACCGGTTTTCTTCTTCTCTCAACGGGTCACTTGAATGTGTACGTATTTACAGTACTTATATCTTCACTGGTACTTTATTTTTCAGCTTAAGCTCGAATTCTTTTCTTGAGAACGGGATTATTTGCTTGGCCTGTCAGAGCGATCCATATAAGGCAATCGGACTCCGGAGCGCACACTCATCAAATCAACGTGGCCTTGAATGTCACACTTCCGACAGAACTCCATTTCCGACGACGACCTTTGTCACTGGTGAAAAATAAAATAAAACAAACCTTCACACCACCACCAAACCCTCACACTATAGACACTTGATACTTTCACAACATGTCACAACGGTATGCCTTCTCTCCTCTCCTCTCATCTTCCACCCCAAGCTGAACGCCAATCCAGAGTCCGACTCTCCTCCAACTCAACATCCCTCCGAGACCGTTCCGCTCTCCTGGGCACTTCTGCATCATCACTAACACCACCCGGTTCTGGACGGTCCACGCCATTCGGATATTCTAACGATGCTTACAATAATAACAACAACAACAATAATAATAATAATAACCCGTCTTGGGGTCCGAGTGGGCAGAGGTATGCTGATGACCTCGAAGGACAGAACGATGAAGCGTTGGAAGGGTTGAGTGCAAAAGTGAAACTACTGAAAGATGTGCGTCGTGATTTCCTTTTCTTTTTTGGGGGGAGGGACCGCTCGGAAGCTTTGAACTGACGTGAAGATTTTTTTTTTTTGGTTTGGAATAGATTACAATTGGGATTGGGAATGAAGTGCGCGAGTCGACGAGACAGCTCAGTAACATGGTACGCTCCACTCCATCTCTCCTCTTTACTTCTGTACGGTTTATTAACGAACGATCCCGGGGTTGTACAGAACGATACATTCGCAGAAACGGGGGGTATACTCCAGGGCACATTTCGACGTATGAACAACATGGCATCACGACAGGGCTGTCGGTGGTTATGGTATATTGTATTCTTCATTGTGGTATTCTGGTTCTTCATTGTCGTGTGGTGGTTTCGAAGATGATCCCGTGTTAATACCCCTCGAGTCCTGGCAGGTTTATTTCCCAGTGGATGTTTTAGTTGTTGTTACTTACATCGCATTGTCCATTCTTAACATACATTTTACCCTTGCATTTTTTTTCATGTTTATTCAGTCCAATTGCTGCTCTCTTCTCAGAACGATCAAGGCAAGTCCAAAGCCCGACCAAAATCATTAGCTAGTCTACAGCAGAGTACAACCAAGGATAACGGATGTGTACACAGACCAACAAAAGCAACTGACAGCCAACGCACAGGAACGAAAACATGAAGGGAATAAGTATAAGGGTCAAGGATAGAGACGACGTTAGCCAGTTGAGGTCAAGGCAAGGTCAATCATCACGTAGTTTCGTATGGCCAATTTCCCAAATCATCCGGCGCCGGAGGTACGGCATATCTTTTTGTGTAAAACGGAATGTTTCTTCGCCCCTTGAAGTATTTTCCAAGAACTGACATGTGTAGACACCACAATCGTAGCCGTTTTCTTGTTGCGGCGTTAGGTCCTGTTAGTTGGACAAGGTGAGAAGAAGGATGACAGGTAATTAGGAATGACCATACATCGGGTGCGTAGTCTTGCCAATTTGAAAAATCGAATGGCGCTTTCTTCTTATTCCGATGCTCTGCATCAAGATATTTCCGTAGATGCTATGGAAATTGAACAACATCAGAAACGGTTGCAATCCACAGCAGAAAACAACGCAAGCATACCGAAAATACGACCTCCTTCGCTATGCCCATACTGTCAAACGACTCTATGCGTTTCCGACGAAAATTAATAGCAGCAGCGGTCCAATGAGCGTTGTTGTGATTGACGGGAACGAGAATAGCATCCTTCGAAAAGATGTCAATCTAAAAGCAGATACAATGAGCACTTCTAGAATGAAGATGAGAGGGGTTTCACCAATCCGCACTTTCTTTGTCCATTTCGCCAGACGTCCTTTATCATACCCCTCACCCGTCAACTTCGTCCAAAAGAAGGTACTGAAATAATGCACGTTCAATGGGTTTCCTCGCCCCTTCACAGCTTCTCCCGCAGTCCCAGTCCCATTCGGCACGTTCTCTTTATAGCCCTCCGACCGTCCCAATATCAGAGCTCCATAAAAGTTGATGATTTCGTCGTTTAACCATTGCCCAGGCCTCAGACGTACAAGGTCCTTATCTTCCACAGTTTCTCTCGCGTACCTGGCTATCGTCCCGCGTTTACTGAGGAGAATTTGCACAGAATCTTCGTCTGTGGGTGGGAGTGAGGTTGGGTAGGGAGGGATTTTGGGTTTGAGGTCTTCTTCGAGCTGTGCGTCTTTGGCTCGCCATTTTCGTTGGAGGATGTCGAGGGCGGATGTATCGAAGATGAGCGGTTTGCGTCTTTGTGCGACAAGGTGAGTCGAGGGAATGTGGTAACCCGGGAAGGAAGGGGAGAAGCTTACTCTTGCATTGATGCCCGGGCGATGTGGAGTGCTCGTTTGAGAGTTTCATCTCTCACCACAGAGAGGGGAGATATTACTGGGAGGTAGACGTTCAGTCAGGCGGGTGGTCAGAGATATGGGGGATGTGTCCTCACCTTTGGTAGGATCATGTGGGACGGCTGACTTTACTTGGTCAAAGTAGCTAAGATAACCTGAAAATGATATCGATTGGACTATCATTAAAACGATAGAGGCAATATATGCGCACCTTCGAAATCTGCTATGGACGATTGATAACCTGGATGATAGTTGAGAATTGTTATTTAGATAAAGGCCACTTTATGTAAACGTACCATTGCGCCTCTTATTCTCGTACGCCTTGAGAACAAGTCCAGCACGCATCTTCTCCCGGTCGTTCTTCACCTTGGCTCTATGCTAAATCAGAAAAGCCGTTGCACATTGGTCAGTGCGCACGCAGTGTTCAGAAGCGACATGACAACGCACCGCTTTCTCATAGATATGCGGCCTATGGCGATGACGAATGAGTCCACTGGGTCTCTGGCCGACAGACGAATCTGTGGCTGACGATGCAGCACGAGTTGGCGGTGATTTGGGGGGTGAGTAAAGACCCATACCCGCAAGACCCGTATCCAAAGGGTCTGGAGTAGATACCTGGCTCGATGTACTTTGTTGCCGCTGTTGCTGTTCATGTTTACGTAGGAGAGAGAGGAGAGAAGGAGTGCGTGAAGGAGGCCTGTGGTTATTGGGTTGTAGGAAGGGAGAAGTATGGGATGAGCCAAACATATGGCGTAGATTGTTTTTCCCAGGTTAGAAAGTCTAATTCCGGTGGATTCTGGAGACAGAGAGACCGGGCAGGGTGACAGAAAATATTCGCCGGGGCGTACAAGTTTACACTCAAAATCCACTTTCAAGGCTGCCCACACCTCCCGATTACCGTCACTGTCACATGTCACTCTCATTTCTGACTCTATCATATATATCAGCGCTCAGCTTTGGCTCAGCTACGATCTCAGATACCACACAGGTTCAATCCACGCTGAACGTAACTCTGACGCCATCAGCCATCTCAAGGTCTCGTTGGTTCAGCTGTTGAGAGCGCTGATTCCAGGTAGTGTGCGCCAGCGCAAATTCAATATCAATCCCTACACGGTATACGATTTTTTCGAATGAACCCATCCCTTCCTGCAATCAGCAAAACAAGCATGCAAAAAAGACAACGGATATCGCATAAATGAATCACAAGTTACGCCCGATGTAGCATTCAAACAAATCTTCACTTCACTGGCTGCGCATCGAACTTCCCTGGGAAAAAATAGCAGCAATTAACAGGATTAACGACAATACATATCTCCTAATTCGCTGGGCCGACAGTGAACAGACGACGAATGCTATTGAAAGAAGTGGGAAGTACGTCCGTGATCTCCATACAGATCATAAGACGTATGAAAAAAAACAGGTCGTGTGCATGGCCGCCATGAACATCTCCAGGCTTATCTGTGTACACCCCCGTTTGTCTCAGGCACCTGACCAATAACGCGGTTATCATCTCGAGTCAAACCGTGTCTCTCCCGATATCACGGTTGCTGTATTAGCCCAGACCCGAGCTCAACGCGAGGATACCGATGTGAATCCCGAGTATAATGTTTCAATCTATCATTCCTTTGGAAGCGGACGTGGTGTTAGAAGAGGTGAAGTAGCTACTAGACGGAGTTAAAGCGTCGATACAATGGAATAATATAACTTGGTTGCACACTTCTTGCGCCATTTGAGCTTGGAGTTTACACGAATCACCAGAAAAAGCACTGACCATCCTGCTCATTTATCGAGAATACCACGAGTATTTAACGTGCAGCGCAGAGCCAGCCTTGCTTACCAGTGGTTGCCTTGCGAGAAAGCGTGTTAGCAATGAGGCTAGCGGAGGGAAAGTGACTAGAAATGGTGAATTGAGATCTAAGAGCGGAGCTGAGACGATCTACGGAGCGGGCCGAAGCACCAACAAAAGGGAATTTCTCGGACAGTGGCACAGTCATCCATCGTTATCGCTCTACACTCTCCCACAAACATATAAGACACCAACCGAAGACTCTTCCTGCTGACAACCCTCTAGCGCTTCCCCTTACCCCGGCAATTGGCCCACACCACACCCTTCACCCCAACTCGCATCCTACAAACCTCACCAACCTCCGGATCAACCATGGGCATGAGCTACCGCCGTTACCTTTCTGGCGACCGCATCTACGGTTGCTCCACTTGCAAGACTCACCTCGCCACCATCCACTCAATGATGTCCAGGGTATCTATAATATACCATCTCTCTCATCTGAATTATGCAGTCTTGATTAACCTCTCCTATCCAGGCGTTTAATGGCCAACATGGTCGAGCCTACCTCTTTGACGGAGTGTAAGCCTCTCCTTCACTTCATTGCTTACTCTGCTTTCCTGACACTGATATCACACACATCCCTAGTGTGAATGTTATTGAAGGTGAACCCAGTGATCGTCCTATGACTACGGGAAACCACACCGTCCGAGACATCTTTTGCGTTAAATGCGGAACTACGCTGGGCTGGAAATATGTAAGCTTGGCGTTGTTTTTCTAACTACTTCTGGCCTCGTAGTCATCACGCTATAAATGCACAGGACAAGGCATTCGAACCATCACAGCGATACAAGGAAGGCAAATACATCCTCGAGCGCAACTTGCTCGTAGATGTACAGTGATTCAAAGCCTCGTGTTTTCCTGCTCGTTATTTCGTTAATAGCCCTGGTAATTGTTGGTGACACCGCAATGCTCACACATGCCCATACCAACAGTATATTTCCATGCATCATCACCACCTCCATCAACCGTCATCCATCATTGTTGCAGCACCACTTTTTCTAGGCCCCCGTCTGATCTGGTTTGGTTGCTTTTGGTCTCGGATTCCTCACCATCTTTCGTCATCACATTGTCGACATTCTTGGACTTTTACACATTCGCACGGCTGTAATTTGTCTTTTTTCGCTGCAAGCTTGTGTTGAGGGGGAGAAAGGGACTTTAACCTAAAGAGCTCGTTGGGTGGTTCTGGAAGATGGGGAATATGGTCACGCCATCAACCAACCACTCGTATCCTTTACGCCTCGCCGGCTGGTCCCCCCCACCCCCCTCACCCGCTGACTATCCTCAAACCATCAACCCCGCCTAGCATCTCCCCCGGTCCCCCGACTCGTTGTTGCATTTTGCATTATAAACGTCTTTCCGTTATCAACCCCAAACCCTTACAATAATCTCTTTCCCCACATTTCATCATCAACAGCCCCTATCCAAACCAATTAACTCGTTGGATTCCCCGTAGAATCTCATCCCTGGAGCGAATCCTCCAGAATTCATTCCTCCCCTCCCCTCCCCAAGAGAAACGAACTACCCTTCCCTTCGCTGCCGAACGCTCGCCACCGCAATACTTTTAACGCGGGTTTAACGCGCCATCTATATAACCTTACCCTATCTATTCGTGTTCACACTCTTCCTTCGGCTTTTTCCCTCCACCCTCCTGGGTTCTGGCCTCCCCGGTAGTGCGCCTTCTTTGTACTACCCTATATTTTCGTTGAATATACAAATACTTGCCAAACCAATTGCCGGTTACTTTTCACATCGCACGGCTCACTCAAAGCTTGACACACACTCCCAGCGACATATGTGAGAGAAATTGCCGAAAAAAATCTCAATAAAAATACCTTGGTCCTTTTGGGCCGTTTGACTAAACAGTCATGTGCTAAGAACTCATGACGCGGGGTCTCAGGTGTGTGATTTACACCCTAGATTAGAAACTGCTGCCTTCATTCTACTCCAAATTCAGTCACCTAAGTGCGTTGATCTCGCGGCGCCGTGTTGTTCTTATGGGTGGTAGTGGTCAATTCTTTGGGGTTGAACCAAAGTAAGTCACAAGGGCGCCGAGAAGAAGCTACAAGATCTGTTTCATTTACTAATACATCGTGGTCCCCGTATTTCCTACCAGAGTGATCATGCATCATGGATGATATCAATGTGGAGATTCTAATACCGGGGTACTCACTGGAGATACTGGGCTACTGATGTGGATGTATCCCTGAATCGACCTTTGGGGGTGATTCAAAGAAAGCTCGTGGTATGCAAGTGCTGTATACGATAGTATATAATGCACGCACGCATGCATACTGTGTAGGGAATGCAATCTGTACATTTTTGCCACCTCGATACTGTAACCCACTTTCCCCTCTCATAGCTCCGGTGCCAGGTTTTTAGCGCACGAATTAGATATCTGATAAGGAACTGTTTTGGGTCCACTTTGCCACTCAGAACATGCGGTCATCATGGAGCAGAACGGCTGACACAAAAGCTCATCAAGCGCTGCGGCCCTAAGACACTCAAATCTCCCCAAGTCCACAGTGGGACAATGAAACCTGATGTGAAAGGTCTTAGGTGGCTGACCATGGACATAACGAGCCCAACTAGGGAGGGGTGGTGTCTTGGAATTGAGACGACATCAGTGATAGATCCCCAGAGGTATTTTAAGATCTAGATGTGCAGCAAATGGCAATGCTAAGTGGGCTAAGACAGGTGAATGAGACTACTGTAGACCTTTAACCGGTAGTGCTGGCCTATCCAAAGGGCAGTCTATGAAGTGAAGTGAAAGGCAAAGAGGGAAGGCTGGGGTTAGATCTGAAAGTATACAATACGTTCCCTCAACTTGGAAGGTTGGTAACCATGCTGTCAGATCTTTAGAACTGAATAGCTTAAGTGTGTGGATGACAGAAAACAGGAGATGTGTACTGCGATGATGAGTGGATGCGCAAGTTTAGTGATGAATTGACGATATGTCAGACCCAGAAGGTGGCTCCCACGTTCCGGCCGCGACAACCGTTTAATTTCCATACAGGGTAGACGCTCTCTCCGAGAGGCACGACTACCTACCGTAAATGGAAGACTACGCCGGTTGCCGATCCCCAAGAGTTGGGGGATTCCCCAAACCGAAGGTGCGAACCATTGACGAAAAGTCAGTCCCCAAACACCAACCCTATAAATCCCTCGTCAATTTCATTTTCTTCTCCCCACCCATCTTCGCAATCCCCCCCCCCCCTTGTCGCATCCAAGACACCGTCCCCTCTCCCTTTCTCTTCCCGTTTTCTAGAATCGCGATGGGTTAGTGGTTTGTCGTGGATACGCCCTGCTGTTAGCATACTCACGTGTGTTTGCAGCCACCATTTTGTCTCGCCCGGTTGTCTCCTCACCTCTCGCGGCCAGTAGCCTCCACACAAACTCAGACAGCTGCCCAACGCGCGGTTCCAAAGCGAAACCCATCCTTCCCTTCTTCACGCGCTCCGCGGCCATTCGCTTCTATCGCACAGTCGATACAGGGCTCCGCAGGGAAAAAGGGCGTGAAGATCATTGAAGCACCCAAAAACCAGCAGACACTATTTGTCCTGGATCTTACACAAGCGGAATTCAGTCGACAGGATTAGACAACCATTAACTTTCTCTATCACGTTTTCATTGTTTCACTCGGCCATCTTGCACGCTGTACTGGACGTACGAGGTTTAGACAATCTGAATCTGGAAGAAAAAAAAAAGCTCATGGGGCTATTGCATTAACAATTTTCTCTTTCGCTTCTCTCACTTCATGCATACTTTTCGCCTGATCGCACTCACCCTAATCCTTCCGTCCTATCCGCACGGTCTTATTCTTATCAACTTTCCTCCCCTTTGTCAATAGATGGTTCCTTCAAAGTTGTACTTGTCGAAGACTTTCGGTGTCGTTGTAGTTGATACCCCAATGTAAACTGGTGCCTGCCTTACGCTACACGACTATTAACTCTTGCCCAAAATGTAGCAATCTTTGATCACTAAGTATGCCACGCATGGAAGCTACGTCAAAATTGCCAGTGACGTTACCGCACTGCGAAATAATCCTATTCTAAGTGTGGTTCTCACATGGAATAATTATGGGTTTGTACACACCATTATTCGACTAGCTGCTCGGCACGGATTTTTGTGGTGGGTTATTTGAATATACCCGGGCATTCCTGTACCTCCCGGGAGAAATCGTCATCGCAAGGTTGATTCGAAAATGGATGACTCTTGTCGGCTTTCAGCATCCTATCAGAGACTAAGTCCACATATGCCACGCTCATTTACGCTCGGAAGTCCCCCTATCAATTAGGTACAGGATGTTAGGCGCTCGTTTCAGAGAACAAGATACACCGAGGTCCAGGGTTATCTCAAGAAGTTAATCATTGTCATATGAGCGTCTTCATTCAAGACTGAGTGAGATGACTGAGTTTCGGATCTCCCCCCCCCCCCCCCACAAACAAATAGATGTGTTCTAGCAATCAGGCACGTCCGTTCCCCATTCGAGTGGTTAAGAGAACTGGGCCTGGATATGGACCCCGTGGCCGGGACTTGGGCCAACCCCGGAGATATAGCACCTTGGAGATGTGGGAGATGTGGGTTCCTTCTTGGGCTTGTTACATTTTAATGGCACGAGGGTGATGGAGACAGTAGTTCATCAGAAACTACACATATCTGTTGATAACTACAATCAACGAAATGGTCCTTGGGGCACGAGCACACACCGCTACAACCACTGCATTCAACTCATAACCCAGACAAACACACAAATCCATTGCTCAAAGTGGAAAGGTGAGGTACAGTGCAGCATGGCCACTATGGATCACCATCCAGTTTGGACTTTATAGACACCCACGGCACCAGTTGCGATCGGGCGTCAAGTGGGCCTGGACAAGATTTTCCTTGAAGAAAAGTCGGACACCCGAGTTCGTCCTTTATGTCCCTGTGCCATGCGGACTCGATTACTTGGAGACCCGTGGCATGGTCGACAGTGGGGAACAGTTCCGCAGTGTGGCAGTGATGTGTCCGAGATTATTCATGCAAAGGTGTAAGATTCAACTGTTTGCTGTGGGTCGTTCTCGGTATGGGGGATTGATCACAAAGCTGGCGCTCAATATAACTGGTGCTATTTTTGGACCTGTCCGGGTGGCGCAGTCAATGCTTTAGACGTTGTTTGTTAGGTTTAAGGTGGGAAGACCATAGACATTGGAGACTCTCGATGGTTGTGAATTCCTCCGGTTGGTATGCATACCGTTAAGATTTGCAAAAGGTTTTGTGAGGTAGGGCCGATGGACGACGAATCTAGTGGCTCATGAGGTCCGTGGAACGTGCCATTCCCGACTACGAACACCACATGCGCCCTTGGTGGCGAACAAACTGGTTAACGTTAAACGCTACCTGGCCAGAGACGTCGTTGGACGATCTTGAAACAGGTGAGGTAGAGTGGTGGGGAGGAGAACGCGGCAAGATGCCACTACTTACACGCCAAATCAACCAGCGTTAAATCGCACCTGAAGATGACTGTTGAGTGAAGTTTGACCAAAAGGGGCGAGAGCTCATTGCCCGCCGCGAACTAAATAAACAAAACAGTGCGATGTAGTCGTAGAATTTTAATGGGAACGATAAGCCTCAGTTGCCTTGCAGAAGGAGTTAAATGGTGGGGACTGGTCGTACATTCGGGCGCCAGTATTCAAGGTCAATGAGCGCGGATGCGAATTTGTAGAGCCTTTGGCAACCCGCCCCGATACTCTGGACATGTCAGAATTGTTGTTAGGTTTCAGTGAGGAATTATGGAGGAGAAACTCGTATGTAATGACTTACCGCTTCCAAACGTTTAGCCGTCAGCCGCATGATCCCATCACATCAGGCGTCATCCACCATCCCGTCAGTAGAGGTTGCCTCCTTTATATAAATGATTACGAGAGGGGTATGGGGTTATGCATAACACCGATTTCCAGACTATTAAACCAACTGTTGAGAAATGGTACTCCTTGACCACTCAAGGCCACGGGAAGCACGCCATAGACTGCGGGTCCATCAGGAGACACAAAAGTCATTGGCGTGGGGTTGGTTGGCAAGCTACATGCGCTTGAATCCCAAGCACAGGTGGAACGCGGTGGCTGATGGCAGTCGACATGCGAACAGACCCTTTTTTGGTATGTCTATGCAAACGCCCGTGACATTCGGGTATATGGCTCTGGTAGGTGCAAGGACACACGGTGGTAAAGCGTCGGAAGCAACTATCGGTGGAACGAAACAGCTCTGTTTAGGATAAGGGGTTGTCCGTGGGTGTGGCACCCCAGGGATTAAATCAATTCCAGACGCAGATGACAGTGGTGGTCAACACACTATAGGGAAGCCTCCACACACACGTGGGAGGTCAGTGTGTATCCTTGATGGCATATCGGGATTGCACACATCACAGTATGGGACAATCTCGACGGTCCGATCGCGCCTCGGGTAGGGAGAAACCCTAGCTGAACGAATGGAAGCCTTATGTCGTAGCGTACTAGCGTGGTATCTCCTTGATGGCTGTTGTCATCGCCTTCGCCCTCGCCCTCGCCCTCGCCCTCGCCCTCATTCTCGGAAATTTTGATAAGTGAGGTTATGGCGGAGGCGAACTGGGAATAAGTTATGAACCACACCCCGAACGGCCAGGAAGTTATAGATGTGTGGTAGACCGACAGCGGGAGCGCGAGAGAGCCGTTAATGTCAAGAGCGACATTCCGGGAAATTATAAAGGCGAGAGGTGCCAGTGAAAAACTTCTGTCTGTCAAGGCGATGAGGCCACTTACAAAACCCGACTCAGGTAGTACGATATGAATGATAGGCGGACCCAGGCCCGCATCCCGTGGGACAACGGATCCAGTAGTGTCAGAAAAATCACTAGAACTGCGTCCCACAGCGCAATCACATAAGGAATACTGCATAAGTACCGGTGGGTCCAAAATACATACCGCCACCGAGAAAATCTGGATCGAAGAGGGCGTCATTGAATTTCAACGGCGGCGATTGCGTTGCGATGTAATTGGTTTTGACACATAGTGCCTGTAAGAACGCGAAACAATAGCTTCGGAAACGGTCCGCAATCCTAGTCAAGGGGTCGTTATATTGTTAGTGGATAAAATCCCGCCTAAATTTAGCATCAGTAGCCCACCGGTCACTGCGTCCGTCCTACATTATCTCTCCCCCATTCAAAAGGTACTTGTGAGCTCCCCACGATAGAATTTCCGGAGGTTCGAGGGCCCTTGGAGGATCTGCTAAACGGACCCCAGCCGAAGAAAAGCACCGCGGCATGTGGAAGAATAGGTTCGCCCAATCACGGTGCAGGTGGTGTCGAACTACCTCCCCTACACGCCCTAAACAAGAAGGGGTACGTATCGGAGTCCGATAACGGGATGCAGGAAAATGCAGGAGGTTGTGCCAGTACCAAGGTCTTCCGCTTGACTTGCCATCTTGGACCTATTGTGTGGCGAGGTTAAGGAGAATCGGATCCAATTGAGTTGCTAGTTAGGGCAAAGAACATTGAACATGAGGTGGGTAAAAGGTGTGGAATTCGCGGTGTTTGCGGTGCCATGTTAGATACTTACACGGGGCAGTCAGAGTGTACGACCCGAGTCCGATAGAGGTTTGGAAGCTAGGGATGAGCCCTAGTTAACGAGAATATAAGGACGACAAACGCGGACCTGTTTTATTGTTATTGATTAACCACCCTCAATGATTCTCGCAGAACGCGCAAGGGAAAAACGGAGATGCTGGAACAGGAAAGTGTATCCTCAGCACGTGCACGAATATCCGAGATTGTGCACAGCTACGCACTTGGGGCGGTGAATTAGGGTTCATGTGAACCAGTGTGGCTGGGACACCTATATTTATATGTACAATGGCGCGAAATGGTCTAGCTCAGCGGTCATCGTGTTTTTCAGTCGAATTCCTCGGTTGGTTCATCGAAGCACCAGCGGAATATTTTGATTGGAAAGACGACAAAATGGGGAGTCGAGATGAGTTTTGTTGGCCCCGGGTCTCCGATGACCAGGGTGTGGGACATGTCCTCGTTGATCGCCATTAAGGCCAAGTGAACAAATCGGGCCAAGACTCTGGGCTCGTGAAAACTAGGGTCATTCGACGAGTAGAAATTTCACAAGGCGCAGCGTACGGTGTTGATGGGGGAGGGGAAAGGAATAGAGTTTTAAGAAGCGCATGTTATTTTTTTGCTTGAGGTGCCGGATGTAAGGTTTAAAAAAAAAGCCATCCGTTGCAGAGCAGCCACATGGCCAACGGCGACGAAAGCGCCTCGGCACCGCAAACAAGTTCAGGTGCACCCCGTCCAACCCGCCCAAGATGAACATTGACTTGGGCGCAGATGAGCATGAAAGGTGGTCTGCGTGTATGCTGTATAGTAGGTGTATATTAATTCCGGCGTTGGTTGTTTTATGAAATAGCAATCAGTGCTCTTCCGAGGCTCAGTTGCTGGACTCGAGGCCTCGAATCCAAAGAGAGAGAAATACACAGGGTGTTGACTCATCCATATGCAGCTATCCCGCAGCACAGCTGCACAGAGGCAGAGCTTGGCACTTTCCAAGTACGGTTGGTGTAGAGAGCTGATCTTGTTTTGGTGCCTGAAGCGGAGATGGCCGGGATGGCAAGGGAATTGATGTGCTGTCGGCCCTTAAGCCGCCCTTGGCAAGGACCGGGTGTGACATGTCACGGATTGGGATGAAAACGTGGGGAAAAAGAGAAGCGTGAGAAATCCGGGATGTGGTGTGTTCTGGGTAGAAATAGCAGGCCACTCGCGGGAATTCGTCTGATTGTTTCCTCTTGCTCGCTACTCACAGGCTTCGCCTTTACGACCTGTTACGACCGCACGACTTTATTTCTTGCATCTTTTCTCTCCAATCTCATCTTCATCATGTCGCCTTCTTTCAACAATAACAATGTCGCCACTATCCCCAACGCGAACGGTACCATCAACAGCGCCAATAACCCAGGCATCAACACCAACAATATGGACCACTGGAGGGTCGCCGTCCTCGGTGACGGTGGTGTTGGCAAGACCGCCCTAGCCGTACAGGTATGCACTACTATTGCTCCTCAGAGCTATCGTTCTAATCCCTCTTGTCAGTTTACCTTGAATTGTTTCGTCGGTAAGTTGGCCGAATGGCTGTTCTCTTGTCTTCGGCACTGATGTAATCGCTCTCTCCCTTATGATTTCGCTTGCAGAGGTAACCTTTACAAACAACTACTTCGTTCTAGAAACTGATCGAATGTTGTAGACATACGACCCTACAATCGAGGACGCATATCGGAAACAGCTTGTCGTTGACAACCGCATGTGTTTCGTAGAGGTCATCGACACTGCTGGACAAGGTTTGTCATCGGTGTCATTACTCGCTTTAAAATTTTCTCACCAAAACCGCCAGAGGAATATGCTACCCTTCGGGACCAATGGGTCCGGTGAGTCCCTCCCTGTAGCCCTTGTATGAGTACAGCTCGGCTGACTAACCTCGCTATTTTAGTGAGGGACAAGCATTCATTTTGGTATATTCGATAGCATCAAGAACCACATTTGAACGCCTGGAGATGTTCCGTCAATCGATGCGCCGTGTCAAGCGCGGTGATACGATCTTCATGCTCGTCGGCAACAAGTGCGACAAGTCATACGAGCGGGAGGTCTCCAAGCAAGAAGGAGCTGCACTAGCACGTCAATTTGGTTGTGAGTTTCTCGAAACATCGGCTAAGACTGCGGAGAATGTGGAGCGCCTCTTTACAAATCTCGTTCGAGCCCTCCGCGACGCCTCTGCAGCAAAGGAGGAAGGTCAGCAACCACCGAAGAAGAAGAAGAAAAAGTGTATAGTCTTCTGAATGTTTTCCTTGTGTTCCCTGCGGTCCACGGCCTTTAGATTCCCCATGTCTTGTCCAACGATACCACTATGCCTCCTATGGTCCTCGCATGTTGTCACTCGTCTCGTATGCCTTTTTTCTCGCCCATGTCTTGTTGTGTTTTCTCTTGGTCTTTTTGGTGATGGCGATTTTGTTATGTTTTCTGCAAAATGTAGGGATTCAAGCGTTAACTTAAATGACTCTTGGAATTTACCGCACTGTTTTAACACAGTACATGATAGATTGCATTTTATGCATGCACTGCTATGACTTTTGACATCTAATCAACTGCTGTGCCGTAGGCAATGTGAAGGATATAAAGGCACTGCTGGAACGCCACGTTTGAACATAGTCGCCCCTTACCATGGCTTGGAATTCATTCACCTGTGACAACCCAGACTTTGCCGTCCGCTCAGTTCCAGATGGAACTGTCTTTCGGGTACAGCAATCTGCCCTGAGCAACAGCGAAGTTTTTCGTGTGTTTATCTCTATGACGTATTCATAACGTTCTTATACGTCGATATCTAGGTGATATGTTCCTATGCTGTGAAACAAGAGACCGAGTGGACCAAATTCTAGACTTGCAGGAATCCGGCCAGGTCCTATCAGCACTCTTACACCTTCTACACCATCCTCCAATGCCGCCTACTGGAGACGGCAGCGGTACTACGAAGTTCAACCGAGAACGCTTTTTGCCCCGAATACCTTCATACGACCACAGTACCGTCATTCCACTGCCTGTGCTCCAACCCATGCTTTTTGACCTGGTGGATAAATATGGTTTAAGCGTGGATATCTTCAAAGTCCTTTGCGCGCATCTATTAGCTCATGCGCCAGCACATCCATTAAGGGTGTACGGCTTCGCAACGTCCTTCGAACCTCGGTATCATTGGCGTAGGCCCCCGACCGAATCCTCAGCTGCCGAAGGGGGTGACGCCCAGAATTCCTGCCAGTGACAAATTTGGCATTGGAGCCGAAAGGGAGATGGAAGAACAAACGCAAAAGATTGCGTCGAAAGCAAGCCAATTCCTAGAGCCGATAGGGAGCTACTCGATGGAATGTATTCTTGATGCGATTCCGAGCGTCAAAGCGCTACACCGCGTAGTGCAACTGCAACATCTGCGCCTCAAGGCGTTAAGGGTAGTTCTGGACGAATCAGAAATATTCCCGAAAGGTTAGCTGCCACCGCCAATCCTTATTGCCCCCTTTTCCCGCCCTTTTCTTGGGATTCTCCCCGCTTCCGTTCACGGGAGACGTTGGGCCTTTGTCACATCCTATCTTATCCCCTTCTATCCGACTCAACGGTTGCCGTTTCGTCGTTTGTTCCTACGGCGTGGAGTAAATCCCATTCAATGTATTCTTCGAAGCAACTTCATCGTAAACACGATGTTGTTCTGTTTCGTCTTCCCTAAACTCATGCCGGGATTTTTTGCCTATATTCTTCCATTCCGTTGATTCCAGCCATTTCGTCATTTTCCTTTTTCAACCAATTTCTCACTTTTCAATTTTCCTGCGGAACTCAACTGAATTACTGACTCCCCGGTTTTTCTCTCACAAAACATTTTTCCTGGGTTGAAAACGATTCTGGTACTGACGTACGTACATCATTGAACATTGCGGCCTGCTCTGCTTCTTCTGCAACTTCGCGGCATCGCACGAAACGCGCACTCTCGTAACACGCTCCGCGACGTGGGGGTGCTACAACCTGTTTCTTCGCACCTGATTATTTTTTTTCCCTTTCTCTTTCCCTCTTGGCCGTCCCCGTCGTTGTCAGGGTACGGTGCGTGCCCATCGCACCGCGAGAAGACCTTGGAGTGCTGGGATCGACAACGTAAGGCTTTGGCAGGAAAGATTGATTCTGGTGCGTGAGATTTTATTATTTCAATTGGACGTGTACCTCGGCCATGACCTTCCCTTCTGATTTGATTATTTTCTCATCGTTACAGGGACTGATGTGGCTGGTGAAATGGAGTTATTTGTCGATACGTTAAAACCATGTAACATTTGTTACAAAGCTGGTGTTGCTGCGGTCGAGATGCTTGCCGTGAGTGTCATATTCACCTCGGCATTTATTTATTCTTGAAAAATGATTGATCGCCTGCTTTAGTACAAATGCTACAGGGTTCCCAAGCAGGTTCAGCTTAACGCAGGACTTGCCTGAAACGAAACTCACACGATGCTATGACACAAATTTGTGCATTTACCCAAGGTATACCCCCCAAATCCAAGAGAATGGGATAGAGCTTTTCCTGAGCCCTACATTATGGAATATGTGCTCAAAGCGCAAGTACCCAATATGCCGAGTTTATGTAATATGTAACTGTCCAATCAATTATTGTGCCACAGGAGCGTCCTCAAGTCTTTCCACATCTCTGAATCACGATAGAGGTACTTCATAGAGTTGAACATGCCAGGCTGTATCGTCTCTCCCCTATTTTGGAAGAGCCACATGACAGAACCCCATGCGAGAGCAGCAAAGAGAGAAAAATACCGCGAATCTGGTGGAACGGGCTTCACGGGGGAGCCGGCCAACGAGGACTGCGGTGACGTATTGTAGGGCGAGGATGACCGGGGTATAAAGGATGCGACGACGCGTGACACTACGTAGAGAACGATCTATGTTTAAACACATGAGCATGCAAATCAGCACTTTGGGGCTGGAAATCCGTGATTCCAGAAATCTTCAAAACACACCTGTTCGTTAACGGCGTTCCGTTCGCCGAAGACGACGTAACCACCAAGGAGACCTGCAATGAAAGTATCGCTACTTCGTGGTTTGCCACCGTTTGCCTTCTTCTGAATCAACAGGAAGGTTTTGTACAAGGTCACGAATTTGGCGAGGTTGAGCGCGTGCTGTTTGGTCGCACGGAAGATGAGTCTGGCACGATCCTGCCAGCTGCATGAGGGTCATATTCCGAAACCGTTCAGAAGCCGAGGAGTTTCCGAGTGGTTGGAACAGAATAGCGAGCGTAATGAAACGAAACTGAGTTTGTAGGGCGAAACGGAAATGAAAAAAAATAGACGAACCTTCCACGGCCGAAGAGAATGGACATGACCAGGGCATGAGGAAACCTGACTTTGACCCCATACACGAAACCGTTGCGTGCTCCCTTCAATATTCCGAGGTAATCATGGTAGCCTGGGTTGGTAAGAACATCGTTGATGATGTGGGACATTTTTGGGACACAGGGAGCAAGAACCGGCGGAACGAGGAACCAAAGAAAGTAACAGGTGGGTCGAGGAGGGTGTTAGAGGAGGAAGGCGAGAGGACGCTCGACTGGAGGTTGGAGAGTGATGCAGCAGGCAAAGCTCCGGGTTGCAATCACATGCATAAGGACCATCCACCGCCCCGGTTATCTCCCGCTATCTTCATCCGCCACCACCGCCCACTGGCAGATTACACTACGGCGCACCTATTGTGGTGCGCACTAAAACTGCTACTTCGGATCTCGAGGCATCGGGAATAGAACGGATGGATTCCTGGTCGTCAATTCGAACTTTCCAAGCATTCTTGGTCCATCTATCAGCTGACAAGCGGGTGCATGGTCATATATATATTTTTTACTGGATCACTTAGCGTTAGAACAGCTAATTACTTGTGTTGTCCTAATCCCCGAGGAAGCCTCGCCTGTCCTTGCCCATCGCATTGACGACGGAAGGATAATTAGTTGCGAACTTAACGGGGGATACCAAAGTCAATCAATCAATCTATGAGACATATCGATTCAGTCTATTTTCTCCCCTGGGCAACCGCATACAGGTGCTGTGCAGCTCGCAACGGTCCCAGAATACACGGAAGCTCAATTGAGAGTTCTCATAAGCACATGTACTGATAACGGATAAAGGGTGGAGGCACACGGGCGACGCACTGTGACATTGGGCCAACGTCTCATGTTGGAAAATCCCCAAAGTTGGCCGCGTACCTATTCTCCGAAAACGGCGTTTCAGCCGCTTGATCAGCATCATGGAAATTGAACTATATGAATGTGGTAAGAACAAAGCTGCAGGGCTCGTTGGACGAACACAGGGGCCGTAAGATTCATCAGTCAACTCGGCCTTGATACGATCAGGCCCAAACCTTCACGTCGCCCCAGACGCCGCATGTCCAAAGGTTTGGACGTTTACAACCGTCATCAAAGACATCAGAACAATAAGCTATTTACCATATACAGCCCACTTTGCCGCCAAAACGACGTTTTGTATGGGCCTACGGTTAACGGCATGTTTTTGACTGTCAAAGTGTGACAAGGGCGGAACGGTGTGGGGTTCTGGGAACTCACCCGAGAGATGGCCTCAAGTCCCCGGCCCTGATGCCTGATGCAAGATGGATCTTGGGGGGTATTTTTGGATTCGGGGAAGTTCATTTGGATAGAGGTTCTCGGAGCTTTTGGTCCAGCCACCCAGAGTGGAGGCGGAATCAAGGGTAGATAAAGCCTTTCGCTCTCGCTTTGTCTCTTCAGAAGGCGAGACACACACACACACACACACACACAACACACACTGCTCTGCTTATTGTCATCGGAACTTGTTTGCGAGGTTCACTCACCGGATAGATATCGAATCTAAATGAAAGTGTTGTACCTAACGTCTTTGTGGTTGGCCTTTTGTTCCCAAGTCTTCCTACGGCACTTATGGGCCGTCACCGGGCCCAAGACAACGCTAGCGTGACACTCTGATACCAAGTCCCAGTTATGGAAACGGTAAGCAACCTCGCACACTTTTTCTCTGTGAGCCCTAGGGAGATTGTGTGGTTCTTGAACATTTTGGTGTGTGGGTGTGCAATAGCCAATGCTATTCTCCGAAAGCGGGATGGATAGATAATCGGCTTCCAAGGTTTGAAGCGGGAAGGTTCTCGTTCCGGGGTCATAGAGAGTCCGGTGAGAGAAATTCCACGTAAAGGAAAGGGTCTTTGGAACGCTACTTGGCGCAGAAGCGTCCTCAGTAAGTGCCTCATGTCCGCGTATGCCGCCCACGGCCAAGTGAAATATTGAATTCAACGGTTAAAGCCCCCTTTTCCTCGAAGAGTCCATTAATCCTTGCCGAGGTAGGGCGGGCAATTGAATGAGAACAGAAACGAGTTGGATGCGAGCAGTAGTTACATACACACAACATGATGGACGCCGAAACGACTATGATATATTTATAGTTTGTTCTTTCTGGAATAGGGGCGACGTGGTTGTTCTCTCAGCGCATCAACCAATGGTGGGTGTTGGATGGGTGAGATTACCCTGGCGTCTTCCATCGAGATACGGGGGGGCGACATGCTTCTGCCGGATTGGGAGTGCTGTTAATTGTCTGGAAGGCTTACAAATCCATCCAGGAGTCACTGATATGATATAATGCTTTCTTCTGTTCGCGAAGCGTCCAGTACAGCCCCCCTCCGCGTTTGGTGAAAAAAATTCCGATATGGGTTGAACGTCGAATAGAAGCCCTTTAGGTTCGGGAGGCTGGGCTCGGATGGATATGAGTGCCGGCGCTGGCGCCAGCTACACTCCGAGTTCATATGTATCCCAAGTATTAACAGCCTTCGAACTCCTACAGTCCAGCTTTAAGGAATATCTTGGCGCCCATACTCCAACGTCAACATTACGAAGATAGATATTTATGGGACATCCGTAGGAGTCAATTAAGTTAATATCATCGTTAGCCCCTTCCGAAGTTCGATTAATCCCTTCTCAGGACATCGGTCCAACTTCCCGCAGGAGTAAAGTCGACCTGTCCTGACATGGGATGGGAGGGGGAGGGGGGACCCATTCCGTAAGCCTACTTACTGTAGCCTGATAGCGCTCCATTTTGCCAATTTCATCTCAAGTGGCTTCGTTTCTTCGAATTCCGCCGACGAAAAATAGGTCCGAATTTGGAGGAATATGGACATTCTGACTGGAAGGGCTCCAGGCTTGGAAGGAAGCCGGCGTTTAAGGCGAGCAAGAAAAAAGGGGATCAGGGAGATGGAAAGGCGGACAGAGGTTTAGGGGTGTTCCGGGGGTTGTATATATCGGTGGCGTTCTTTTTGGACTCGTGGTGGGTGTATCGAGGCGTTTGAGCTCTTTGAGAATACCTATTGAGGACGAGGGCTGTCATTTGTAGTCCTTGGAGGCGCATGGATGTGTTCTATCTGGTTTTTCCAACCGGATTCGTGCCGGGTTGTGGGTTTAAGGGACAGTAGATGTGTACTAGCGATATTAGTACTCAGTTCCTGGGGCAGTCGGTCAGTTGCAAGTGTTGGAAATGCATCAGTCACAAGATCAAGAACCCAAAAGTGACCCATCACAATGATCGCATAGCTCACACTCAACCGGCCCAGCAACTAAACTGATACATACATAACAATGTCTGCAAAACCCAAATCCAAGCAGGCGGAAGCTTTGCAATTCCTCGACGATCTTGACTCCTTTACTCCCGTCGACGCAGCTCCATCCGAATCAGCGTCAAACGGTGCAGGTGCCACCTCCATTCCACGTACATCGACATCCTCAGCCAAGCCCAATACTCCTAGTGGTGCCAATGAAGGCGAAACTGCCGAGGCTTTAGCCTTTCTCGATGAGATCCAGCAGAAAGCTTCAGAACCGGCAAGCAGACCTTCATCTACTGTGCATGGGCACGGTATCTCTAGATCTGGAACACCGACTGTGAGGAAGAGCACGGAGAGAGTCAAGCTGGGTGGTGGGACCCCGTCCTCGTTGTTGCCTGGTGCCTCGACTTCATCGACTTCATTACACAAACAATCTTCCTCGGGTAGTGATTCTGGAGCAAAGGGTGCGACTGAACAAACTGGGCCGAACTCTGCAGGTGGATGGGGATGGAGTTCGGTTTGGAACACGGCATCTGCTGCGATTCAACAGGCGAAGAGCGCTGTTGATGAACAAGTCAAACACCTTCCTCAGGTGCAGATTCCGAAGAATGAACAAGCTAGGAAGTGGGGTGAAGGTGTGCTTGAATATGCGAAGAATGCTCAGCTGGATAAGCTTGGTATGGTCCTCCCTTCGCCCTTTATGAATTAATGGTTTCTGAATGTGGTTTTGGGCAGGTCAAGATTTCAAGCGGGTGGGGTTGTCTACATTAACTGATATTTTGAACGTCGTTGCCCCTCCTATTTCTGAGCATGAGGTTATCCAAGTTTGGTTAAGCCATGATATGCAAGGATATGATGGTGTTGAATCATTAACTTATCGCTCGTTGGCAAGGGTAGGCACATCTGGGTCTTCTCAGCCTTTTCCTTTTCTGATGGCAGAAATTGAACAGGTTATGGAGCAGGTCGAGGGTGGCGACCTCGTCGTCAACAGAGGCAATGAATCCAAACCTAAAGAAGGTAATAATAACAAACGGGAACTCAACGCAGTCGAGGGCTACGAAACTGCTATCAAGCTTGCTCAGGTATAAGCAGCTTGCCTTCGGACTATTTGTGATACTGCATATTCAAAACTTGCACCTCCACAGGCCAACGTCGACGAACTCGTCAAATCAAGCAATAAGTCAACAACAACGCCCAAATCCTCCTCTATCACAACCCCAACAACATACTCACACGTCTATCTTCGCATTCAACCCTTCTTTACAACGTACTCCATACCCGCTGTTGGCGAACTCCCCGCATCTTCGAAACAACAACTTGAATTCCTCCTGTATCTTTCTGACCCTGAACACCAACTGGTTCAGATGACGGTGACGCAGTCTGTGCCGAGTCAGTGGCTGGCAATTTGGGATGATTATGATTGGGTGGAGGATCTTGTTGTTGAAGCGTTGAGGGTGGGTATTGAGGTGGTTGGCCAAGAGTATGTTGTTGCTCGAATGGGTTGGATTAAGAAAGGTATTGAAGGTAAGATAGAAGGAAAAGGTGATAATGAGGAAGAGGAGGAAGAGGAAGAGGAGGAAGAAGAGGAAGAGGAGGAAGAAGAGGAAGAGGAAGAGGAAGAGGAAGAGGAGAGGAAGGTGGGGCGGTCGTAGTGTGTTTGCGGAGTTTTACCAGTCTGTGTGTTTTCAAGGTGCTTGGGATGGCTTTCCTTTCTTTCATTGTATTATTGTACTTGCCCGGTCAACTCGTGAAATTCACAAGATGTTGCAGGGTCATGATATCATTCTAATGTATAGATATTAAGGAGTCTTTGAGGAACAGACTACCGCTGACCACACCCCTACTGTTTCTTGGCTTCTTCCGGTTTGGGGGGAGGAGGTAGGGGTTTGAGGCTATCTGGTCGAGGGGCAGAGGTGCCACCGCCGACTTGCTCCCAAGGTGATAGCGACTCAAAGTTGCTAAAGTAGCGAGTTGTTGAGATTCCCAGAATAGGCGGTTGAAAAGAGTTTGGAAGACGTACCGGAATGCTTGAGTAAGTTGGAGAGGTTCGTAGACGACGCGTTTACGCTCTTCGTCGTACCGGACTTCGGTGTAACCCTGGAATAGAATAAGAGGGTTTGATTTTTTTAAGAGAATAACTGGGACTTACGGTAAGAGGGAAATCTTTGCGTAAGGGGTGACCTTCAAAACCTGAGGGAAAGTTGAGGTGAACGTGTTACGACAGGAAAGTGGGTGTACTAACCGTAATCTGTAAGAATACGGCGACTGTAGTAGGAAAAAAATGAACAGGGATATCTTTCACAATGCGTAAATAAACTCACAGATCTGGGTGACCACTGAAGAAAATGCCATAGAGATCCCAAGCCTCTCGTTCGTACCTGTACAGGTTGAGAAACAGAAGGTTTAATACATCAAAAACCCTTACCAGTCAGCACCACTGAAAAGCTCAACCACACTAGGGACAGGATCCGCCTCTCCGGCATACGTCTTCACTCTGATCCTTCCGCCGTACTTGACACTCAACAAATGGTAAACAACTTCGAAACGCTTCTCCCGCTCGGGGTAGTCGGCACCACTTATATCCATGACACTCTTGAATTGACATTGAGAGTGGTCACGAAGGAAGGTGAGGACGGGGATGACGGCCGACGGTGCAATGTAAAGAGTAAGTTCGTCTTTGAGGACAGAGAATTGTTGAATGAACTTTGGAAGACATTGGGTGAGGTAGGAACCGTAGGTGTGCAGAGCTTCTGTCGTTTCCGCGTATTTTGTAAGGCTCGGATTAGGCGACGTAGGTTCGGTGAAAGGAGGGGTAGAGGCTGGAATAGAATGTTGGATAAATACAAGCTAGGCAGTGGTAGTTGGAGAGTTCGGGCGAACTCGTACCTTTGCTAGAGGATGAGGAATGGAGTGCGCTGCGAGGAACGATGGCGGCGCTGGCCAATACAGGACGCACGGACCTGGTAGCAATGACACGGCCTGCTCTGGTGGCGAGGCGGAGGGACATTTTGCAGAGGAGTCGGTGAACTCGCGAGTGTTGCCAACTTTTGCGACCCAACTCATCCTCGGGATTTGCCGGTGTTGATCATACCCAGGAAGAGGACGCGAAATATCAATAACTCATCTTGCCATGGCTCAACAAAACGACATCTTGGATTCTTTACCCTACTTTGACGATGATTTACAAAAGTATCCATTTTTGAAGGACAAGGTAGAACAGGAGATTGCACGCGAGCTTGGGAAGGCACCTGCAACACTCCACCCAAAAGTGCCACCAGAAGTGGAACTCTTTGCTGTTCGTGAGCATGGTACCCAACGCGTTACTGACACTTGCTGAGGATGGCTATAGAATAACCCTGTCCTAAGGAACGAGCTTGCTCGTGTCGAGGCCGGGGAGCAGTTCCCTCCTTTGGATTCGTTAAGGCACCAGTTGCCTGCACCAATATCCACACCTGCGACGGACGAAGATTGGAAGGCCGCGTTGGACAACGCCCGTGCACAGTTAGAACATCAGCGGATACGGTTTGCCGATTTTATTTCGATCCTTGAATGTGTATGTACTCATATCGGTGAAGGCAAACTAACCTGACACTATTGCAAACCTATGGGGCTAATGCTTGGCGAATACACAACTACCAACTGGAGCAACAAGCCAAGAATATTGAAAAGACACTTGAAGAGCTCAAAGAGTTGACGGTGGAGGTCAACCGCGACAGAAAGAATTCGCAGGTGGGTATCTGAACGGCTTTGAGCAATCAACAGGGTGATGAAATCACGTCTCCCATAGGACCGCTTCGGCGCCCAGCTTACGGCGCTCGAGACACGGTGGACCAACCTCATTTCTAGTGTGTTGCAGATTGAGATGGCGAATGTGGCGTTGGAAGCTGAGCTGGACCGGCTGCACAAGAAAGAGACAGAGCTCGCAGAGATAGCGTAGAATTACATGGTTGATAGAATATTACTCCGGCGCTCGGCCGGCGAGCTTCCTGTTAGAGCCATTTTTCCGGCGTGTGTGGCCGGGTGTGAGCCAGAAAGGGAGGAGCCAAGGGCAGAGCTGAGAGAATCTGTTATATTCACTCCCCTCACTGGTGGTGTAGCACCCCAGGTATGCTCGTCTGCCGGCCATCTTTTTTCTCTTTCTAATCATATCATCATGCTGACTCCATCGTTGTCACTAGTCCATCTCGCGGGATCTAAAAAATTGAAGACAGACTGGCGTCTTGTGACGCGTTTATGGCGAATACAGTACAACAACCCGACCTTCTGTCTGAATCCGATAGCAAGGAGGAGGAGGTTCAAGTCCCCGTCCCACACCTCGAAGGGCGTGCTGGCCAGCTTTCTGTAAATGAAGCGGCCGACGAGCAAACCGGGGTTCCTTCAACTGCCTCATCATCCGTTCCAGCCAAGGACTCCACTTTGTCAACCTCTGTGCCCCCAACCTCCGCAGAAACACGGCCGGCGGCTAACTCTACACGACCCACCCTTGTCCAACTTGGTTCAAACAACACACAGCCATCTTCCTCGACTACCCTCCATCCTCCCAAGAAGTTCAATGCTGTGAATATAAATAAGAAGTTTCTGGAGAAGAACTCCGCTGCTGCGATGGCGACAGCCTCATCGGCATCCGCAACAAGCAAGTCTAACACTTCGATATGTGAGCATTCTTTTTCTTTCCATATCCTGTTCCAGACGCTAGTCTCGTTCTAACAATGTGGGGTAATACTCCGAAACAGCTCGTCCGCAGATACAGTCTGCTCAGTCTCATTCTCGACTCGTTACTGCGAAGCTCACTGGTTCACCTATACCTTCGACAACCACTGGTCCAGGGTGGTCGCGGCCTAATTCAACGGCCCCTTCTTCGACTGGAACGAATTCGCCCATCGGCTCTTCTCCATTGCCTTCCGCAGCGACCGTCAACGCTGCTGCACCTCAGTTGCCACATGTAGGCAAAGTAATACAGCCTCAGCCTCGCACGGCTGCCTTGCAGAACGCCAACTTACAGAAGGATGGGAATGGTAATAAGTCTTCAGCGAAGCCAGCATGGAGCAGTGTCAAACCACCCTCTGTGGCTCCCATTAGTAACATCGAACGATTTTCCGACTGCTGCAGAAGTTGCAAAAGGTATGTATATGCTATTGCGAGGGTTTTTCGTTTGTGCTAAGATCTTTGTCTTTGCTAGCTACTGCTCCTAGGAAGTCTAAACAGGATGATCCCAAGTCTCCCCAAGAACCGGCGTCTGGCACAAAAGATAGGTTAGATGAAGAGGCGGATACGTTTAGAGGGGTACACCTTGATCCAAATGCCCATCACTGGGGAGAGGCATGTTCTTATCTCATATTCAAGTGATCTGTTTACTCAATCATTGATTGCAGATGGAAGAGGACAATGATGATGACTTCCTCGGTGGTGTCATTGAATTCGGTGATGGTAGACAGTACAAGGTCGAAGCGACTGAACCACCTTCCTCCCCACCCCCTTTGGACCAAGGACCTGTGACCAAAGAGGAACGTTTCGTGGATGATTTTGACCGGAGCTGGCCCAAATCCAAACATTCTCCCGCATCATCCCCACAAGACGTCGTCACCACAAGCCCTACTTCGTCAATTCAAGGCGGTTCCATACAGGGTCAAGACCACTCCCACCCACAGCTGTTCAACGAGCGCTCGAATAGATTGGAGCCGTACAGCCATTCGTCTCGTTCCGGACAATCGGCACATCAGAATAGGAGAGGAAGTCACAATGATGGGTCCGTTCAGCTCTTGCAAAAACATGGTGATCTTCCACCCCGGCCTCGCGGCGCTGCACCTTTACGACCAGGACTCTCTGGTCATGCTGGTGACCGGAGGGATGCAGGACAAAGACGAGATCATCCCCCAAGTCCACGTGCGACAAGGGGCGATTGGGCTCATCACGATATGGCACCTTCATCGTCGTTACCAGGCAGGGAGCGCGAACCTTTGGAACGTGGCCGGCGTTCGGATATGGGACCACCACCCCTTCCCCTACACGCAACGCGTCGCTCACCTCAAGAAAGCGGCCGTCAACTCCCGCCACACCTCTCACCTAATTTCCCTGGACCCCGGCACCTACCCTCCCGCGATCCAATATCACCTCAGTCTTCTCGCTTTGCTCCCCCTTCTCCAGCATTGTCGCATACATCCACATTGGCACTGTCTCCTGGCGCTGCACCGACTATTGCGTTACCTGGAGCGGATTTAAATGAGGTGACGAAGGATCTGATGCAAACTGCGGCTGCGAGAGCGAAGGCAAGGAGACAGCAGGAAGAGGCTGAGAGAGAGGCGCAGCGGGAGAGAGCGAGGAAGAAGGCGTTAGAATTGGAAGAGAAGATGAAAGCTGGTGAAGCTGAGAAAGTGAAGAAGGAGCTAGAGGAGAAGGAGAAAAAAGAAGCAGAGGAGAAAAAGGCCAAGGTACGTGGTTCTTGATCATAACCTGACTAATCATGATATTGAAGTGCATATCCCAGGAACAGGAAAAGGAGGCCATCGAGTTCATTCAGGGTGCTGTGGATGGTGCCGAAGGGTCGAAGTCGCCACTGACAGCACGTCGTCCCAGTATCGATACCGCTTCCATACCCAAATCTCTACCGCGCCGACCACCATCGCTACGCGGTCAGCAGCGGCGAGTGACACCAGAAACCGGCGCCGGAACACGGCGACCTTCTTTTGGCGTTGGAACACGTGTGCCGGGTACTGAAGTATCTGTAGCCGCGCAGTCAGAGTCTTGGAGAGCGAAAGCGAACCCATTGCCGCATTCGGCGCCTCGACAAACGCATCCTCGGCCACCGCACGCACCGTCAGAATCGGCACAACCACCTTTATCTTCTACACCCTCCACTGCACTTGACCAAGTGGCTAATATTGCTGAGACATCTATAAGCGAGCTCGAAGTTGTAGAGTTTTCGAACATGAGCGAATTTGTTGGCAGTGAGGAGAAGGAGAGGGACTACGTCGAAACAGTTGTGGTTGGGAAGGTGGAGACAGACTTCGCTTCTTCTGGTCTGCCACAGAAGCCAAGGCCGACTGCTAGTGATTTCTTTGAGGATACCAGAGCTTCTGCTCCTCCAAGGAATGCTGACGCTTTTAGGAGAAAGGCTGGTGCCGAGGCGGAAGAGAAGTCGCGTGTTGTAAGCGGCAGGGATGAACCTACTGTGCGTCCGTTGGCGAGCGCGTCTGCTATTAAGGAACCGTCATCAACACATGTCCCTCCTCAACCCCGTTCACGAATGCATGCCGAAGCATCGATGTCAGCACTCGACGACGTTATGTTGAGGATCAGGGGTGCTATTGATGGAATGCAAGCCAGCGGAGCTACTGGCAAGGAGAACCGTACACCACCGAATTCATCAGAGTCAGATCATCCTCCAACTTCACATCGCACCTCACATACTTCGAGCGTAACGAAACCATCGCCTCTCCGAGAAAGGTGGGCACCGCCAACCAAATCACGGATTGAAGAGAAGATCGACAAACTACGAGAACCTCCTAACACGTCATCAGAGCCCTCATATACTCCAATTGCGGGGAAGCTCATAGTGGATCTGCCCAAAATATCACATCGCGTCGAGTTCGTCCCAAAGAGACAGCAAACTCTGTTCTCGAACCCGCCGCCTCCTGTACGATTCGAACTTTTATCCTTCCAGCCTCCGGTACAGGGTATGAACAAGCGGGATTTGAGTGTCAACTCGGTGTTGTTCAGACAGACCCCTGGTTTCAGGAGCAATAAGATTCGTGTGGCGCTACCTAGGTCCAAATCAGGGCCAGTGATTCCACGGATGGTTAACATGGTGGGCACAAAGTCTAACAATGCGGGTGCATTTGGGAAACCGACCAATGCGGACGGGGCTTCAAGCTGGAGGAGATCTTTGCCAGTTAAGCTGTCTGAAAAAGACGAGGAAAAGCAAGAAGGAAAAGCTTCAGAAGACGTAAAGGATCCGGAACAGGCTTCAGAGGAATCGATAAAACAGCCGGAGGAGCATCAAACACACTCAAAGACGAGACAACCAAAGATGCCTGCTGGGTCTGTCGTGGCCTACATGCGGGATTCACGGATAGATGCTGTTGAGGCTGATCCAAAGCCCCTGGTAAACTTTATCGTGACGAGCGAGTTGGATGACCCTGGAGAAAACTTGTTTGGTCTTGCTGGAGCACCAGACGGAGAAAAACTAGTTTCACAAACCCGTAATGAGAATGGGGCGGGTGGGGCAAGTAACAGCAATGGACCTTTATCTGAAGTGATCACCGTGGAGCCTAATTCAACCCCGTCGTCGTCGTCATCATCACCGCCGGTTAACTCAAAAGTGTCCGAAAGTAAGTCTCCAGATAATACGGTGAGTAACTACATTATCACCAATTGTACGATGAGCTTGAGCTAGAATGTTGAATTTCTTTTTAGACAACGCACAGCGGCATCTCTGCTTCATCACCAAATCACCAATCAACGGTTTCCACACCCTGGGGAAGGGCTTCTCTCAGTGTTCCTGTCAAGGATGGTTCCGCTAGGGCTCCCGATCCAGAGCATCTCAAGGCAGTTTGGTCACAACCAGCGAATAAATCTGATCTCAATCCTGTCAATTCATTGGAGGGCATCGCTGACGATCTGACCTCGGTGCCGTTTTCGATCCAGGATGTCAAATCCGAGGATGGAGAAACGCCTCCTCCCTCTCTTCCGGCCACCACGTCTCGTCTGTCTCTTCATGAGGTGACAAAAGCCTTCCAGAAAGTACCTTCGCCATCTTCTTCCAGCTCAAATCATAGTCGTAATCCAATCTCCCCACCTTCGAGCAATAATACTCCTGCTACTCGTTCCCCTTATCCATATTCGCCCATGCCTCAAAACCATCTGCGACCGTATGAATACTCCCCCATGATGAGCCACTCGCCAAGCCCCACAGTCATCTATCCACATCAGTTGACGTCGAGTCCTGTCCCGAGCAGGATGTCCGTTAACGGCCACGCTCAAATCTACCAAGCACCTATGTGGATACCTCAGCCTCCACCAGCTACACCTGGCAACCATGGTAATGTCATACGACCAATGATGTCCCCGTATACCGCTCCCATGATGCCTTATCCCTCTCCCAATACCCCCCTATACGCGCACCCCATGGGGACGCTCTCCACGCCGCCACAACCACCTGTAGGTACAACAGCTGGCAGAGGACGAGGTATACCGATGATGAGCCCTGCGATGACCCATGCCCACGCCCACGCTCCCATGTATGCGGGCAGTCCTGTGATGATGCATGCGCAACCTATGCCACATCAAAACTATCCTACGTATATGAGTATTCATCCTTCACCTATTTCCGCATCCGGTAGAGGACAACAGAGGGCGGATATGTCACAAGCGACTCCACAGGCGAATGCGGCTGGCCAACAACCCCATCACCCTTCAACTTACAATCCCACTTCTTATGTTAGGTCTACTTGGTGAATACTGTCTTTTTGGGCATAGCTAGCATACAACACTTTTTTCTTTGACCTCGCGGTTCCTCCTGCCTCGCCGCACTTGTGTTTTCCGCATTCTCTTGTCGTACCTGTTTCATAGTATACTGTTGTTTATTGCACACAATGTTCATTTTATGTTCACGTATTTGTCCATCCAATCAAATCCTCGTGTGTTGGTGGGGGAGGGTGATATTAACAGAATTAGTGTATTCCAGAGGGGGATATAAGCAAAGCAGCTGGGAATACCACGACCGAGATTATCTATTGTCTATACAGCGAGTTTGACAGCTTTTTCAGCTGCATCATCCAGACTATCAAAGGCCACGATCTTAAGGCCGGAGTTCCTAATCATCCTGGGAAACGTGTCAGGAAATGTATTTTAGGAGGGTATGGTCAACTTACTCCTTCGCCTCTTCTTCCTTGGTGCCTTTTAACCTGACGACGAGAGGGATCGTAAGGCCGAGCTCCTTGGTAGCCTTGATAACACCTTCGGCAATGTAGTCACAACGCATAATACCACCAAAGATATTAATAAAAATGCTCTTGACTTTGGGATCGGTGAGCAGGATCTCGAACGCCTTTTTAACAGTCTCAGGAGTGGCACCTCTATAATCAAAATGAGAAAGAGTGTATATATGGCGTAAAATATAAACACCCGCTTACCCTCCAACGTCGAGGAAATTAGCTGGGTTGCCACCGTGCAACGAGAGAACGTCCATAGTGGCCATTGCAAGACCAGCGCCGTTGACCAAGCAACCAATGCTGCCATCGAGCTTGATGAAGTTGAGATTGGCTTTTTGGGCCTCAACTTCCGAAGGCTCCTCTTGGGAAATGTCCCGAAGGGCAAAGACATCCTTCTGACGGAACTCCGCGTTGTCGTCAAAGCCAAATTTAGCATCCATGCTGAGAATTACGGTAAGTTGACGATTTGGGATACCCGGTTCAAGTCTCACCATAGGACCTGGCCGTCCTTGGCAAGCGCCATGGGGTTGATCTCAATTTGGGTGGCATCCTTGTCCTTGAAGATCTTGTAAAGGTTAATGAAGATATCAGCAGCTTGTGATTGAGTGTCCTCGTTGCTAAAGCCGAGCTTCTTTGCAACTTCAATGGCCTCAGCCTTGCTCAAACCCTTGTGAAAGTCGACAGGAGTGGTGATAATAGCTTCAGGATCCTTTGCAGCAACCTCTTCAATGTTCATACCACCCTGGGCCGAAGTGACGAGGACAACACCCTGGGTTTTACGGTCATTGAGCACAGCAACATAGTACTCGTGAGCTGGTTCGCGACGCTCAGCGAGCATAACCTGTGAATGGAGAACATGAGGATTCGAGGGTCGGAACGGGGGCGGGTCCGAAATTCGGACGTACGGCATTGCAAAGGCGACCTGCTGCTCCTGTCTGTTTCGTGATAAGCTTCGAACCAATCATCTGTTCCGCAAAACTTTTCGCCTGTTGAGGACTTTTTGGGGGAAGGGCAGCAGGGGGTCAGGGTACGGGTGCATTTCAGATTGTCCCGAACTGCTCACCTCCCAACCATTTGTACACCTCCCTGCAGGCCGCTGTCAAACCTTCCCTTACCACGGCCGCCAGCAAGCACCTGAGCCTTAATGACAAGTTTATCTTGACCTATGAAATTGGGTTAGGAAATTTTGAGTTAACGCGGAATACCAGGGTACCAAAGTTTTTGGCGACTTCAAAGGCCTCCTGTGGTGTTTTCGCAGCAACGCTCTTCGGTGTTGGAATGCCGTACTAGTGGGCTAAAGGTGAGGAAACGGGACCTGGGTCGTAACAAAAAGCCAGCTCACGGAGTTCAAGAGGTTCATTGACTGGTATTCATGGATTGACAGGAACCGCCTCTGTCCTGCAGATGCAGCCTATGTTTCTATCAGCACAAATTGTAAACCACACGATCGAGACATACCCGCGCAAGGACGCTCGCCTTTCTAATGGTCGAAAGCATATTAACCGGTGAGAGGTATAGTCTAAGTATACAAAAGCAAGGGTGGTTTTTGCCAGTGACAGCATACTCTGTGATCCTGCTTAGTCAGCTCCTCGATTTACCGAGGCCCTCAGAGAGAAAAAGCCAAGATTTAACGTTATTTAGCATTTAACCAAAGCGATGATGACGGTTGACGCGTTGACGGCCCACACACTTCCTGTCTCTCACCCGGCAATTCCTAGCGAACGTGCCGTGGACAAGACTTTGGGAGAATGACTTTCATCCTTCCCTTGAGTTCGGACGGGTCTTGTACCCGTGGGCCGTTCGAAATTTGGCGGAGGAACACTTCATATTTGAAAAAATGATCAATGCATTCTGATAGTATACTCAAAGCCAGGGTAGGCTCACCTCGCTGTTTACACATTGTAGAGTGGAAACATCGGCAGTATAAATAAGTTGGGAGAGTGCCACTTCAACCGATCATCCTTTTGCTGAATTGTGATTTTTCAAAACATGCAGCTTGAGCTTTCACCCGCACACTCATCCATGTCCTCCTTGAATAACGTCCTTGCACCTCACGCTGATTTCGATGACCCTCGGGTTCAACAGCTTTCTGTTGCTAAGACCGTTTTACTCCAAGCGGTTGACCTTCTGGATAATTATTTGACCTCCGACGAGCAGCTGACAGTGAGCTCAAAGTTCCTTCCCGGGTCTACCATTGGTGCGCGTGAAGTGTGTACTCTTCTGTGGTGTCACTGAGGAACTCGTAGGCAAGCATCTGCGGCATGCCAGGGACCATTTTGTCTTGCTTGCAGCTTGTATGTTGCAGCCCCCACCTCACGTTTTGTCATATGACACTCGCATTCGGAACACACCAATGGAAACCAGCCGCACTAGCGCAAAGGAAGCTCTTCTTGAAGCGGTCCGACAACTTGAAAACCTTGTCCCTACTGCAGATATGGTAGCGCCGATAACGTTACAGGCGGTAACTCCTCATATAAACGAGTTTCATTCCACCTTCGGGCGAGAGGTACGCTTACACCATTCGGGCATAGTAGCCTATTGACTTGTGTATAGCTGTGGTTTGCCAGTCTGCATTGTGTACATCATTGGTCAATGGTAAGTATCCGGAGGTATCCTCTCTGGGCGAAATTTACTCATAAGTCCCAAGGTCCGGGTTATCGCTGGAGAATTGGTGCGTCTTGAGTCAACTATTCTAATTCTGGCGCTTACACCCGTGACCAGAACATCAAACTAACAGAGGACTTTGGGTTTGCCCCATCAACGCTGGTGTATCAGGGTAAATCGAGTGCTGTGTCTGTACCCTCACTGCCCAACTGATGGTTGGATAATCACTCAGACCGTGAAGCACCGCTGGGAAAAGCGAAGATATAAGTCCTTGTTACTTCGTTATCTACCCTCGCGTACCCCAGTATACACTGTCATTTTGCATCTCGACCTGTCCTGTAAGACGGAGAACAGATGTTGTGTGATATATTTTTGGCTGTTCCTGCCATAGAAAGCAACCCCGCACGTGCCCTGTTCGGGGCAATGCCGTGACGCTTTGACTGTAAGAAGCTTCACCAGACTCAACTCCTTCTCTTGATGCAATAAATACCCTATCCACATACCTTGAAAGATGTCAGAAAGAATGATACCCATTGCGGGTGAACAAAAAAAGCGTGTCGTGAGTTCCCCTCATTTTATTCGCCTCTCTAGTTCCCATATCCTCATCCTCAAAATATTGACTTGCTTCGCTCGCGACGCAGTGCTATTTTTTCGATTCTGATATTGGCGGGTTCCATTATGGACCAGGACACCCGTATGCCATATTTCGCATAGATTCTGTGGTCCCTCTATTTATTCTGCTTGCTATCACGGTAGGATGAAGCCCACCCGCATTCGCATGTGCCACTCTCTTGTGATGAATTATGGGCTTTACGAGAAAATGGAGATCTTTGTAGGTCGACGACAACCGGAGTCCAGCTCACCTTACTTATTGCCCGTCCTTGTGCACCTTCGTCATCTGCGTTACAGCGCGCAAAACCCGCGACGAAACGCGAAATGACCCAATTCCACTCTGACGATTACGTGGAATTTCTCAGCAAAATTACACCGTCAAATATGAATTCTTATGTCAAAGAACAGCATAAATGTAAGCTGTGTCTCTCCTCCTTAGAGTTATAATTCCGGTCTTTGTTGATCTGAATATTGGGATGATAATTTAGATAACGTCGGGGATGATTGTCCTGTATTCGATGGTCTGTTCGACTATTGTTCAATCTCCGCTGGTGGCTCCATGGGTAGGTCGTATTTTATTGGCACCCCACTAAAAATTTTGGGCGCTCACGAAACTTGGCAGAGGGCGCCGCCCGGCTTAGTCGTGACAAATGTGACATAGCCATTAACTGGGCTGGAGGCTTGCATCATGCAAAGAAGAGCGAAGCAAGCGGCTTTTGTTATGTGAATGGTAAGTCCGTACCCTTGTTCATCCCCTTCGCAATTTAACATTCATAATATTTTTATAGACATAGTTCTCGGGATTCTGGAGCTATTACGGTATGTGTTGGCGCGTCGGTTGCAAAGGCGTCCCACGGCTGACGAATCCTAGTTATCATAATCGTGTCCTATACATTGACATTGATGTCCATCATGGAGATGGTGTAGAAGAAGCATTCTATACTACTGATCGTGTGATGACGGTCAGTTTCCATAAGTATGGGGAGTATTTCCCTGGCACTGGTGAACTGCGGGTAAGTCGGCCTCTCTCTAACCCGTCGGCAAGGTGCGAATACCCAACATAACTCATAGGACGTTGGTGTCATGAAAGGAAAGTACTATGCGTTGAACTTTCCGCTTCGCGATGGCATTTCGGACGAGAACTACCAATCCGTCTTCGAGCCTGTAAGCTATTCTATCCCTCTTCACCCGGGCAGTTTTTCTCACAGGTTAGTAGGTCATTCGGCAGGTAATGGAGTCCTACGACCCATCCGCCATCGTCTTACAGTGTGGTACGGACTCTCTTTCTGGAGATAAACTAGGGTGCCTCAATCTATCCATGCGCGGTGTGTTGATACACTTTTTCTAATGCTGGTGTGTTTAGCTGACTCCGCTTTTAGGACACGCGAACTGCGTGCGGTTCGTGAAATCATTCGGCAAACCCCTATTACTCCTCGGAGGCGGTGGTTACACCATGAGGAATGTTAGCCGTGCTTGGGCCTTTGAAACTGGTCTTGCAGCTGGTTTCGAACTCGTGCCAGGTCTGTCTTCACTTGCGACGCAATATACTTGGAGATTGACATATCTTTAGATATTCCTGTCAATGAGTATTATGAATACTTCGGTCCAGACTACAAATTGGACGTCAAATCTTCCAATGTGGATGACATGAACACACCGGCTTATCTCGAGCGCGTCAAACGGATCGTAATGGAGAATTTGCGGCATATTGGTGGACCTCCAAGTGTTCAGATGCAAGGTATGTAATTCGCCAAATCAGTGTCTTCCACTAACTTTAGGCTTCCCAGACCGACCTGACATGCCAATTGACGAACTCATGGATGATCTCAATCGAGATGAAGACGAGGAGGACCCGGATAATAGGCGATCGCAGCGCCTTCTTGACTCGCGGATACAAGCTGATGGCGAGCTCTCAGACTCAGAGGATGAAGGTGACGGTCGACGGGATCACACCAGTCACCGTGGCCGTGGTCACAGCAGTGATAGCGACAACAAACTGAAATACGGCATGAGTGTCGGAATACTTGCGTCCAGCTCAGCAAGCACGCATGGCGCAGGTCCGAGCGGCCATACTACGGCTGTACGGATGCTTTCATCGTCAAATATCCCAGCCGACGAAGAAGCATCGACGGAGGCTCCCGATGGAGACTTGGATATGGACTTGGATACCCCATCATCTGTTCAGGAGAATGGTGTGAGGGCATATACAACAAATGGGAGGTCCGCCATGTCTCCTTTTCCTTCCCCGCCGAAGGACGAAAAAGAAGGCGAAAGAGGCACTGATGACATGGCTCTGGATGATACCCCCGCTAATGCTGCCGAAGGGTCGTCAACACCGCCTCCACCCCTTCCTGGCACTACGTCTACGTCCACATAAGATTTACTGTAAATATATCGTTAATCGCTTTCGGGATTGCTGTTCTATACATTTATTTTTGTTGTTTATAAATTTTAATGCCGAGAGAGACTTGCAAACACGTGACACCAATTTAACACTCAACCGAATCAACATGGATTCTGGAAAGTTACAGACCCAGAATTCACTTGTTACACAAAATGTTCGAAGGGGAGCGGCCCAAAACGCCTCCTGGTGGAAGAATGGGAGCTATGCCAATACCGACGACACCGGAACAAGCACGGCAGATTGAAATTAACAGGTTACGAGGTCACTCCTGCTTGTTCTTCACATATTCAAGTAACATTGATGCCCAGGTACAGCCAAGGCCACACAGCGGCAGAAAGAATCTGAAGCTTCATCGCTAGATACATTTAATGCAAACAACAAACGGCCACTCGCCGCGACTACGTCTCCAACTGCAGGACCCTCGAAGTCTCAACCACTGAAACGCGATTCCCGGCTTGGAACGTACTTCGAGTATGATCTTTCGAAGATGGTCAACACAAAGGGAGGTTTCCTTGTTGAAGACGGGCAGGAGGTTGATGAAGAGCGCCTTCGCAAGGAGAAAGATCGGGAAAGGGAGAGAGCCAAGCAGGACCTAGAACCCCGTGCGTTCTTCATTGTGGTCCCCGCTCTCCCTCCTAAACTAATTGCTTAATTACAGCTATATCACTCGACCCGGCTCAAGCTCTAAAATGTAGGGAGTGTGAGTCACTCGATATAGACCATCAATTTCAGGAAGGTGTTCCGATGTCTGGTGTGCAAGAAGTGCCAGAACGAAATGCCAGAGAAATACAGTCTATTGACGAAAACAGAGTGTAAAGAGGTACGCTACCTTCACTGCATATGACTTATTCGTTTCTCATCGCACGTAGGACTATCTGCTGACAGACCCGGAAATGCGGGATGAGGAAGCAATGCCTCATCTCCTCAAAGCTAACCCACATGCATCGACATATGCAAACATGATGTTGTATGTCCGATACCAAGTTGAGGCGTTCGCATGGAAGAAGTGGGGTTCTCCTGAAGCACTCGACACAGAGTACGAACGAAGGGCAACGGCGAAAAAAGCAAAGAAGAACAAAAAATTTGAGGAGAGCTTACGAGAGCTGCGAAGGAAGACCAAAGAGAGTGTATGGCAACGCCGGAAGGATGAAGAGCACAAACATTCGTTCGGACCGAGCGAAAAGGGCGCAAATGGCGTGACGAAGCAAATATGCCACACTTGCGGTTTTACGTTGGAGTTTGAAGAGTTATAAAGCCGACGGCAATTGGTCCAGATTCTTGAACTTGACGAAACTGTGGCGTAGTTGCCTGAACGTCACTGTTACCCATCCCAAAGGCAACCAATGACGATCTGGTTGGGGGATTCGAGCGACCCCATATGTTTCCCTGTATCCTGGGAAGCAAAAGTTCATGATTCGCGGTCTAAGTATCATAGTTAACGGCAATCAACAGACTGGAAGTCCGTAATCACACTCCTTTCAACTCCGTAATTTAGGAACAGTTAGGCCGTTGTCCACCAGTGTCTATCCCTCACCTTGTTTCTCCTTGTCTCAGTACATATTTTTGGACAGTATGATTTTGTGCTGACTAGCTGTGGTCCAGCGTTTCAACATTCAATTTCTTATACATAGAACAGCGCGGGGCAAAAGGGGAAACCGGTACTCGGGCAATTCCAGGAACCGGGCAAGGAGCCGACTTCAACCTTCAACCTTCAAATACAGCAATGTTGTCATCCCAGGACTCCTAGATTTGCGGATCAAGTACTTCCTACCTCGACCCACTACTGAAACGTCGAAGATTACCTGCTCGTACGTTAACACCCGTCTCTAGGTTGCCAGTTAACACTCCGGACCCAAATTGACCCAACGTGGCGTAGCGCAATCAAATATTCATCATGTCAGGCGAAGCGAATCAGGTCGAACACGAGCAAATCTCGACTTCACTGGAGGTAGAGAAAATTGAGGTCAACCTTTTCCGGTCCAAGTCCTTATGGCTACCTCTGCGGTCTCGTGGCGTGTTTGGGGGGTTCGTATGACCGAGGCCTTCGTTACTATGGACAAAAACTGAATTAAACCATTCTCAACAGACAAGTTATTAGCCAAGCGCTGGTAACCAGCGCTTCACCCTCAACACCCATTGTCTACGAGGTCGACCGTGTCCGCAATGGCCGTTCCTACGTTACCCGAGCGGTGAAGGCAGTCCAGAACGGGCGTGTCATTTTTGCCATGATTTGCTCCTTCCAGAAACCGGAACCTTGGCAGCCTTCACACCAGTGGCCTATGCCAACTGTGTTACCGCCAGAAGAGTGCGAACTTGACCAGGATCGGTACATGTACTTGGCTGAAAGGGAGGGCTTGCATCCTATGATTGTGGAAGCTTACAAGTCAATGGCTGCGGTGTGTCGGTTTCGGTTTCTTTCGGACTGGGTTTTGGACTGACGACGCGATAGGAACGGAGCCGCAGTCCCATTGCAGCCAAGATAGCCGAGGAACATGGTGTTGCCGAGGACGGTACAATTCGGTACATGTATTGGATGAAAGCGAAGGATATACCCCGTTATGAGGCGGCTTTCCAAAAGGTAAGATGCTCGATATGTTTAAACGAACATTTTTTAATGCGTGCGTGCGCAGTGCATCTTGAGTTATCTCTCCGATCTATACTTGTATGTTAACCTTCTGCTCTGCTCATCATATCATTTGATGGTCACCACACCCAGCATTGCCGCTGCAGCCAAGATACTTGGACTTAGACGAGGTGGTCGAGGAGCAAGCGCACAAAGCATGGTGGCAAGTAGCTTCAACCTCTCCCTCCGTTTCGCACATTCTTAAGCTAACTACACTAGTCGACATTGGATCACACAATCTGGTTTTACAAGTAAATTCAGCATCCTTAATTGTTTCCATTTCCAAACTAATCACACTCCTTCCATTCTTCAGCGACGACTTTCACTGCGGCGACTGGCTCCTTTATGTGGTAAGAACCCACGCCCTTCCGCATCACACAAGATAAGAATGAAACTCACGCAACACTCGCACATTTGTTCCACGCACCAGATGCATTCCCCGCGTACGGGTTCCGGTCGCGGAGTAGTTCATGGCAGAGTACGCCTCTCATTCATATTCTCCTGTCACGCGACAAAACTAACCATGCCACCATGACCCTACCAACCATTGGTATGCAATGTACCCGCCTGTCGATCCGCTGTCGCTCCATGCGGTACATGTGCGACATATTCTGTTATTAGATCTACACACGAGATGGGAAGTTGGTCGCAGTGACGTCTCAGGAAGGCGTGGTTCGCGCAGACGTTCGAGGGCCTCAGGAGGCTTTCAAGCAGCACAAAACTGAGACCCCGTCTGCGAAACTCTGATAAGCGTCGTGACGTTTGATCCTGCACTTCAACCAATAGAATGTCTTCCGGACCAACGACGATTCCCGTTCGTTTCTCAGATCGACATGGGGCGCGTGAGTCGGTTTCTAAACCTTTGATGGTTATGCTTTGTGGAGAGCGGGGGAAATGCAGTATCAGATGGGATATTTGACAGGTCGTTCATTACATTACACTTCTTGGCCAACTACATATCATACATTCTCTGGTATATTAAATGTCTTCAACGGATTTGTCTTTTGTGAATAGAGTTACCCCATACCTGGATTAACGGCTTTCTTCATTCCGCATAAATGGTGGCAGGGCATTACAATAACGTCATTTACGGCGATAAAGTGCAGACATTATGCATCTCTTCCATGATAGAACGGAGCTCAGGGAGCGAGAAGACATAAGGTCCCACAGTCATTCTCCATCGCACTCAGGGGCTGGACATGGATATAGGCACGGAAAAAAGACAATAAACCTTTGGTCACAGGCGCGCAGTAGACCGGTTAACTTGTCAATCATAGTTTACGAGCGCAATCCGTCAAATATGGAAGTATACCCGACGAAACGCAGCGGACCGGGTACATTTGGAGGACGGAACCGATCACACGACCTGAGTCAGTATGATCTTAACCCAAGTCACTATTTTCCAACCACGAACACGTTACAGCGGAAGGGCAAACCAAAGGTTATACAACAATATCAAAAGAGATAACATTGCTTGCTTGGGGAGGCATGACGAGGAAAGTATAATGGAAATGGGAGGAGAGTTTGCGGCAAGAACGCAAATGTACAGGGTCAGATTAAATGCGTGTGATGTGCGATGTGTGTGTGTGGGGTCTCAAAAGACGTATAAAGTAACCAGAAGTGACCAGTGGGTATCTAGTTCTTTCGACGGAATGAGCAACCTGGAAAGAGGATGAAGCATGGTGAGCAACCGAAGTGGTGAAACAGTTGGTGAAGAATGAGTACACACCCTCAGTTAACCTCGCCTTACCACCAGTAGGTTGGCACAAGATGCTTGTGCAGGAAGCGCAGACGACAACGGTCTGGGCATGCGAAAAGACGGTAGTGATGGCAAAGCAACCTATGAAAAGGAATGAAATCGTGTTAGCCTAGCCTGAGATCGGGACAGCGGAATGTAGTGTTCGCGATCCAAACTCAATCGCAAACGCTACAAAGACTGTACGTACCAGGACACTTAACGTCCATGAAGTAGGAGTTTGGTGACTGCACGAGACGCTTGAGCTTGTGCTGCCTTTTCTCATATTCGGGAGAGGGGTTAAGCAAATCGACGGCGAGAGTCTGGACAATGAGGCGATAACGTCAACGAGCGATACATTGGGTAAAACGACAATATGCGCACCATTTTTGAAGTTTTTAAAGTGGCTGGTGTAGCTCAACAAGTACTCTTTTTTTTTGTATGTAGGTGCGAACACACGACAACGGCGGCTGCGAGTTCTGTGGATACCAGAAACAAGGTTTGTGAGGCGGGGTTTTAAAACACGGTTTGTGCCGATCACGCATGTGGTGGAACTGAGTCCCGAACTTACATCGACTCACACCAACTCGGCAGGGTTCTGAATTTATCTCTGTGAAATATACACAGGAATATAATGATAAACCCCCAGAAAATCGGTCTGGAGGTACGCAGCCGCGACGCCATAATATGTGTGCTCACACCAAAGGAAGAAGGTCAAGTGCTTTCAACAGTCCTGACGCTGGGAATATTTGCTATCTCGGAGTACAGATCGGATCTCGACCGACGGCTGATTTTCTCAGTGGAAAATGCAGCATTTGCGGCGACCACCACTCTAGAATTGTGATAGTGAGTCACAATGAAATGGAATTTTCCAAAGCGTTCGGAATATGCCTGGGTGTTCTTCGAATATGCTGCTAGTATTTAGGCGAGGAATGATCTGGATCTTATTAAAAGCCGCCTCAAGGTTGTGATCGGACAGAAGTTATCGCCAATGCTTCGAGTGGTAGGATGTGTGGTATACAACTTACAAGACGTCAAGAGACAGCCGCATCAGAAACCAAGGCAGCATACCATGGATACGTTTAATTGTGGGTGTTCATTAGCATCTTACGACCCGAGGGAGGCAGGGTGGATGGAACATTACGGTTTTTTGTGTTGTTGACGTGGCATGCAGGCACAACGGGGGCTCTTGAGCGGGTAAAGATTGGATCAAAAATAAGACAAGGTACTTAGTAACTGGAAAGAAGGTGGGAGTGGTTATTGTCTTTTGAAAAGGCGCCTGTTCCAGCACAAGGACAAAAGGGTCATAGTGCCCGATTTAGAACATGCTAAGCACGTGTTGAGTTCGCTCCTTGTTCTTGCTTTTTGTCCTTAGTCTCCTAGAGGGATAGGACTCCGGGAAATCAGACTCACGGCATGGATCCCTGGAAAGTCATCCTGGTATAAAGACACGAAACACCACCCGCTTCAATTAACCCACCCAGGTTTGGTTTTCTTCTACCCGGTCCTTTTCCCCCCTATTTCCAGACCAGGTTAGTATATTCATTCGCCTCACGCAAAGAGCTCTGCCCTGACTCACACCTCCTTTGACTTCGCCTCCGCTTACGCAGCCGTAGGCAAGTCTTCGATCACTCACTCCGCGCTTCATAAAGCTGACCCAGCCTCCTTTCCCCTCGTAACAGTTCCTCCCACTCAGTGCTACACACGTCCTCGCATTTCAACGGCTGTTTTATCTCCACGAACCTCGCTAGCTCTCTCGCATCTCCATATTTTCGCCCGCCAATCTTTAAACCTTTATCGCCGGTCGATAACCCCTCGCTCCGCATCCACGCACACGTACTCTCTCTCTCTCTCTCTCTCTCTCTCTGATATATATATCTCTTTATTCTCTTTCTTCACGAACATCTCCAACCATGGCCGCTGCCACTTCCGCCAGCCTCTCTCTCACCGTCGCTCATGCCGTCTCTTTCCTCACACGTCCCCTTATGGACTCCCTCTCGGCTTCCACCATCACCAAGCTTCAGATGATCCTCGAAGCCAACCTCATCCCGTATTACGCCCCCACTTGGGATATCAAGGAGCCACTCCGTGGTTCCGGCCGCCGCTGCTTAACTTTGTCCCCATCCACCTTACCTCCCCGTCCCATTTACGCCACATGCAATGCTGTTAACATCGCCTGGAATCATTGGATCACGGCCCTCGGGGGTCGCGAGTTCGACTTCTTCGTAGACCCCGGTTGTGTCAGCCTCCGGTTCACAGGGGTTCCTGGCGCCGAGTCCAAGCTCGTGACTATTTGGGCAGACGAGTTGCCTTCTCCTGCACTCGTTACCCCTAACCCTCGCTACCCTGCTCAGTTCCCTATGCACACGAAGACCTTCTCGCAACGGCTTTCGGAAGCCGATGCCGAAGAAGACGAACAACTCTTCTCCATGATTGCCAATCAGGTCAGAGCACCCACTTGGTTGGCCCCTCCGGTCGACAAATTCCAGGTCGCAGGTTAGATCAACGTCACCTCTCTCTAGCGTTTCCCCAACATCTCGCTGCAGCTCTCGTTCATCCAACTCCAGTTCAGGATTCTCTTACGATACCTCCAGCTCGGGCTCTTCAAGGCTTTCCGGCGAGTACAGGCCATCCCGCAGAGAGAGAGCAAGGCAGTCGCGTGTGTTCATCGACACGACTAAAACCGAAGTGACCCCTTATGACGGTGGCAAAACTACTGTGCTCACTGGCGGTGTCATGCTCGGCGGTGGCTCCGCGAAGGTGACGAAACCGCAGCAACAGGCCCCCCCCGCGACACACAACAGCTGGCGTTCTGTTCGTGTCTAGACATTCAAATCCCTTTTCCCCAATCACAAATCACACTACGGCATCAGTTCATTAATATCAAGCGACGCACCCGAGACGACTTTGGAAGCTGTTTCAAGTCCCTACGCCTCCTTATGACCCTTCGACGACATCTATCGATGTTTTCACGAAGCCTTTCACACACTCTGTTTTCTATTCCTCGCTTCTCTGCGCAAATTTTCTTCATCCCCAAGGACTCTAACAACAACACTCTTTTCTTTTTATCTACTCAAACCGAACGCTGTCCTCTCTGGCATCCCCTGCATTTTTGTATCGCTGTATTTTGCAATTCCCCCCCACTTTCCGATATCCTTTGCTTGCTCGTTCGTGTAGCACGATGTTCCCACATCACAATCCACCCCTCCCCCCGCATGAAAGCCAAACCTCGTGTGTTATCTAATATCTTATTCTTTTTGCCTTTAATTATCTCCTTCGTTCATCAGATCGGTTGATATCCTAGGGCTTAATATGTACCATTTTTCCTCCTTACCTCCCGATCTGTTTTTTCTGTTTCGGCTGGAGCTGTGGTACTGTGCTTACACTGCTCGCCGATATATATTTTTAATTTGGGTTTATCTTTGTATTCGTTATATAGTCTGTAGCGCCCTATCCCCCTACCCTGTTCCGCGGTTGTTTTGTGGAAACCACCCACGCCTAGTCCTAAACAAACAGAGTTTTCGTTTTGGACTGATAAACCTTCGTACATAAGACCATCGGACACGAGTGTTGACCCTCGAGGAGATCTGAAGCCCGAGTTGGCTGTATTCCAATATGACAAATAGCCCGACCTAGTGGAACGAACTTCAACCAGCGATTGATCTTGGGTGACCCCCAACGACAGGATCAATGGGTAGCGCTGAGCGTTCTTCAATCCCCTGAGGAGCAGAGTACGGTCTTTCCGGGGACACCGGTACCCACGCAGTGTGCAAGGTATAGGCCACTGCATGGAAGAGATGTCAATTGTCAATCTATTCTTTGCGACTCCAGCTCCATTGATACCGTGGAAGTTTCAACCAACAGCAAATGTGGAGATCGACGAAAATGGTTGTGGGGGATGTGCACGTAGCCCCAAAATCCGTGTCAGATGGATGCGGATATTCCGAGTACCGCTGGCATTGTAAGAGAGAAAATCCGAGGGACATGCAAGGCCCGGAAAGGTAGGACTCGGAGAGCAGGGGTGGCTCCGATTCAAGAGAGGGGTCTCCAGGATAGCTGTTTGGTTATGTGCATCAGGCGAGCCAGGCGGGTGGGTTTTCGCGCACCAGGTACACAGAACCACCGGTAATCAGCAGTTGCACAAATGCGGATGCATAAATGCGGATCGAGACTTCAACTGACATGTTGGCATTCTACGTTCTTGTGGAACGCGAGTCCACTTGGCAGATGGACGATGGAGGGGCCGGGAGATCTATGACGCACGCTGGGGAGAGCCATGGGATAGAAGGGGCGAGAAAAATATTTGCACGACGCACCACAAAAAACCCCAGTGTTTCGTTCTCGAGCTGCCGTGTGCAGTATTTGTGGCGCCGGAGAGTGTTGTCCACCGGAGACGAAACGCGAAAATCGGCGGGAAATTTTTCAATTCGCGAGACGTAATGTCGAAGATGGGCAGGCCTTAGCGAAGCACGTTGCTCGGGCGAGGATCGGGTGGGATAGCGCAAATACGTTCATTTTATTGAGTCAGTGTTCCTCGCCCCATCAAGACCACAATGGAGTAGTTTCAGGATATGAGAGCTTATCGGTGGAAGTAATTTAGGATGGGCCTCCACAAACAAGATTCGGAGGCAGGAGAGATGATCCATGGATTACCGTCTCCGCGGCCAAGACAATACCGGACAAACTCCTTGGAAGGTGGGTACTGTTTTATGTGCAAGGACCCTTCGACCAAATTCGCTACACCGGGGAGTCATCCCACGCACCCCCAAACGAAACGAAGCCGAATTCGGATTGATGGCAGTAACCACTCGTTCCAGGCCAACAAAGAATCCGATGCACTCCACCGTTCACAGAGGAGAACATGTAAACAAACCCCAATATGTCGTCATGGGAGACATACGGTATTCGGGTCATTGGGGAGCCTGACAATGCCAATTGCATCCAGCAAATCACCCACAATGAAAACGATGACTGAGAGACAGTAGATGGCCAGAGGTGGATAGCATACCTTCTCCGTTCTTTCGCATATACCCTGACCACAGAGAATGAGGTGCTAAAAATACCACCATCGAGAGGTAATGGTGGCAGAATAAAATGACGTCGGCGCTTCTCCATTGGCCCGATTGGTGGAGTATGAGGCCGCGCCCCGCACTGCTCCTCGCTCAAGAGATTGATGCTTGTACGGTCTATATAAATGCGGTTGAATTTAGCGTCAGGTTCATGACAAAATCGAAGTAGTCCTCCTTACAAACAACCCCCAATCAACATCCCATAACATATGCTCGTACAATGACGGCCAGTACTACCGAGCAGCGGAAAATACACTACTCGCAACAACTCGCGGCGCACACCCTTCGCCAGTGGAACTCCATGCAGATGGTTAGGATTATGGCAGAAAGGGATACAGGGACGAACCCAAATGGCTCGGCTCAAAGAAACAGCTGGAATTCCAGGGCTCCTGAAACCAGCAGTAACAAGCGAACGAACGGCCAAAAAAATGGCAGAGAGAATACCAGAGGTGCGTGAAGAAGATTCATCTAAACTGTACCTGTAAGCATGCGTGAACGCATACCGACTTCCAGAGAGTGTCCGAGTTACCGATTATGCATGGCCCGGCCATAGACACAGTCAAGCCCAGGACAAATCATGATAAGTACTATACCAGGACCCCAATGAACGGTGAGTGCACTACATGCCACTGTCAGTTGTGAGCCAGGGCTTACAAGGTGTGAACAGTCATGATGTAACTGCCTTGCCAGTTCTATTAAGCCAAGACCTGTAGCAGTAGTTACGTGACGTTGTAATAGTGAACCTGTCAATTTTACTTCCCATCGAGGTCCAGCCCTGTTTTCTTTGCCGTCACAGGACACAGGTGAGGTGTATGTTCTGACCGGGAGGGGAGGCGGCCACAAATAGCAGTTCGCTTGCCTTAATCCACAGTTCAGATCTTCAGACTGTCGGGAGCTATACAGGCCTCCAGCAGCCGCATCGCTTAACATGTTATGCACATCTGAACTGCAGTCTGATGAGGTGGTTTGTGAGCACAGGAACAAATGCGGTTCGCAACCTGAGTTGTTTTAAAAGATGACCAGAGCCGCTCAAACAAGAACTGTGAGGGATTGCCCGGGCCGTAAGCAGTCGCAGATATTTTGAAGTTTTTAAACCAGCTGCGGAACGGAACCAGGAACGGAACCAGGAACGGCGGAATAATCAGGGGCAGGGGACAAGAGTAAGTCAAGATCACGTGCCTTTATCGAAGGCGCATGCAATCTTGGCGATCAGGATTTCCCCAATAAAAAGTCAGGAAAAGGGAAAGAGTCCCTTTTCCCCAGCTATCGAGGCTAAGGACCTCCTCTCTCCGCAACTTTTCGCAGTGAGCTCAGCTCATTCCTTTTTACCAGTCTCCTCTGTCATGATGTCCCCTCTATCGATCCGAAGAATTGGTGTCCAGTTCAATCGTACCTTGGCCACTCATGCTTCTGCACCTTCCGAGCAGGCTTCCAAAACTACCCGACATAATTGGAGGCGACAAGAAATCAAAGATATTTACAATACACCCCTGATGGATCTCATCTTCCGTGCCGCCTCTGTCCATCGCCAACACCATGATCCCAGTAAAATTCAATTATGCACGCTCATGAATATCAAGAGTATGTGCTTCCGCTCTAACTCCTGTCTCCGACCGACTGAAGCTTGTCTCTCTCCCAGCTGGAGGGTGTAGTGAAGATTGTACGTCGGTTCGGCAATCGATAGCAACTATACTCAATTATATTAGGCTCGTATTGCTCGCAATCATCAAGGTACTCAACTCCGACCAAGGCGTCCAAGCTATTGGAGCTCGATCCTGTCATCGAGGCAGCACGTAAGGCCAAGGAGAATGGTAGCACCAGGTTCTGTATGGGTGCCGCGTGGAGGGATCTGTCTGGTCGCAAGCGTGGTTTCGAGAGGATCCTACAGATGGTCCGCGAAGTCCGTGGAATGGGCATGGAAGTCTGCACCACATTGGGTATGCTGACCCCTGAACAGGCGCGACAACTCAAGGAGGCGTACGTCCAAATATGTGATTTTTGTTTTTGCCGCTAACACCGGTAACAGTGGTCTGACTGCATACAACCACAACCTTGATACTTCCCGGGAGCATTATCCAAAGGTGAAGGAAGAAAGATATGCATATCGTTTATGTTTTTTAATTCAAGCTCTCCAGGTTATTACAACACGTTCATATGATGACCGATTAGAGACCATTAATGCTGTCCGCGAAGCCGGCATCAGTGTTTGCTCTGGCGGCATTTTAGGGGCTCGGAGAATCGGATGCTGACCGTATTGGTCTGATCTGGGAAGTCTCCTGGTAAGTTCATCTGAGCTGTGATGTATAAATGCGAGTACTCACGATCTCAAAGCATGCCGGAACATCCGGAGTCCTTCCCAGTTAACGCACTTGTACCCATCCCTGGGACACCACTTGAGGGCAACGAGGTACGTCGAAGTCGACATCACTTCATCATAGAATATTAACGTCGTCGCGCAGCCCGTTCCTCTCCAAACCCTCATGCGAACCATTGCAACAGCTCGCATCGTGCTGCCAACGACTATCGTCCGACTCGCAGCAGGGAGGAACACCCTTAGTGAAGCCGAGCAGGCTATGTGCTTCATGGCTGGTGCCAACGCCGTTTTCACCGGTGAAATGATGCTCACCACCCCATGCTCGCCATGGGACGAGGTCAGTCACGAATTCCTTTTCGATTTCGACTACGCACTTAATCGTGAATAGGATAAGGCCATGATGGGTCGTTGGGGACTCGAAGGCATGCAGAGCTTTGAACAGCACAGTGTTGCCAGGAAGGAGGGCGAGAGATTAGAGGGAACACATCCGCCCTCGATCCGCTCAAACTAGCGGGGATCTCGGTGGACTACTAAAAATATGTATCATTATCCTTAAGAGAAAGGGGAGTTCCCTCAATACCTGCTCTTATGTATTTGGATAGACAGAAGTATCTGTTGCAATTGCTGTTTACTTCGATGAGTGGTACCCATCAACCTGACCTTTTGCAGGTGTGAGAAATCGGCGGTGCTGGTCCTCGGGATCGCGCTCGTCACTCTAGAGAACCTGTGTATTTCCTATTCAATGGGGACCGGCTTCGCTAACTTCACCTGATGCCAATGTCGGTGTATACAAAGGAATTTCGAGTGTCCCCGATGCCGTTTGTCTGTTTGGTAGAACCATGGAAGAGCCAGGGATATGGAGCCCACTGACAAAAATTTAGTCAAAAGATCTCATAAAAAACAGGTCGTAGCGAAAAATAACTTTGAGAAGAGGGTTTTACAGTGCTCCTTCTTTGAACAAATTATTGTCACTTTTGCATCATCACTATGTCGCAAAGAATCTTTGCGTGACTGTGGGGTGGTGGAACCGGCAGGATGGCAAAGGAGGGGGCACAATGTTGATGGCGCCACTGCAGCAGTAGTGCGAATTTGCGGAAGCCAAAAGTATTTGGAGCTCAATCCTCCACTTTCCTGCGCAGAAGATTGGAACATCGCAGTGAACATGGTTTCCAAACGTCTGAACTTTGCTGGGACGCGGGCTCGGTGACGTGATGTCCTATTTCTACTGTATGTCGTTTGTTAAACATTCGATGTACCACTCTTGCTTGTCGTGGCCGAGGCTAGGCCGCGCAAATTTAGGGTATTATGACTGGGAAATTCGACTGACAGGCATTTGCGACAACATCAATTCAAGGGAATGTATTAGTTCGGCATTGCTTGTGGAAGATACTTTCGGTATCGTTGTTGGTTTGGTGAACATGGAGGCGTTGCGGGAATAGAACATCCTGAGTTTTTTTCCATGTGGTACTGTGTACCCAGAATCTTGCGTCGTGACTTCCTCCGGGGAAAAGCAAGGCGGTCATTTCTTTGCATACATTACGGGGCTTCTGAGAGCCATTAATCAAAATCGGCCTGATTAGATTTCCCAGTATATGGGTGGGGTTGACGGTGTTTCGGGAGGACAACCAGTATTTGAAGATACAGGACCGTCCCTTGAAGCGTGGCCGTACAATTCACCTCTTGTAAGATGTACATATCTAATGATACCCTTGAGGAAGGTGGTGGTCAAAAGGGGCATCGGAATTTGCCGGTGCACCGAATTATCCACAATCCCTTTCATGACTTTCGGCTGGTCGACATTTGTTCTCACTACATCCTCACTGGTCCTTTCAATTACTTCTTCGACAAGGGATTCCGCATTGCATATTGGAATTCAAGAATATGAGCAATCACAAACGACGATACACGCATATAGATGGTCCTGAGTGGGTGCTGGTCTCGTTTCGCGTACTGCTTTACAGCGCTGACCATTCTGTAGAATGGATGACATGCCCACGGTTCCTCTGAGTGACCATAACATGTGGTATTATCCTTCTCATGGGCATGACTCAGATGAAGATGATCTGAGCGTTGGTTCCAAGACGGGGAACTGGGGATGCAAGACAGCCAAGGGGGCGAGATGGGTAAGAAAGGGCAAAATTACGCCTTGGGGACCCGGAATGGAGGATTGGGAAGTGAGTTTTCCTGTTTCTTTGTGCCTGTGATACGAGTCTGATGGGGACAGGCCGAGGAACGCGCTCGAAAACGGCTGAAGATGTTATTACCGCAAGAACGGCGATCCCCTTCTCCACCAACACTCCCCCATCTCTCGCGCTCTCCTTCTCCACCACTTACATCACCGTATCCACCACCTACATCTGTCCATCTAAGTTATTCCTCTTTCGTGCTCGACAAGTCCGTCACATACACGTTCCGCTCAAAGCTACTTGATGAGCTTGAACATGCCACCAATGGTTTGATCGAAGGAGAAGCTACACTTCGACACGCGTTGGGCCGTCTCTGGCAGGTCATGAGCGAGGATCCTGACCAAAAGGAGACTGAGATGCCAGTGATACCGAAGATTGAAGATGACGAGAACACGGAAGAAGAGGACAGGGATAGAGGTCGGCACATTCGCGCTCCGGACCTTACGCCGACAACGCACAGGATATTTATCAACAACGATGGAGATATGGTCGCACATGATTCTCACTTCAGTCAGCCTGAGACGCAGTTGGAGAGTCTGCAAAAGTCCATACTACTGCTAAGGGAGCTGCAAGATAATGGAAGAGAGTATGTAGAACGGCTCCAGGAGATACGTGAAGGGCTGGGTGACATACGGGCCCAGCGAAATACAATATGGGATACGATACGAGAGCGGGCAATCAGGGAACTGCAGGATGTTGCAGTGATGACTGTTGGAGGACAATAGATATATTGTGTTGTGTACACTACTTGCCATAATTAAGTGCTTTACTCATCTTTTGCTGTTGGACTCCACCCGAATTACGAATTACGGGTTCGCGACACCTCTGACATCAACCACATCTACTCTTCACCACCTGCTACTTCTAACCTTGGACTTTATTCGTACTCACAACTGAACCGTTGTCGTTACTTACCAAGCACACTTACACAGTCTTAACCAGCGGTATACCTCCTGCTTACGTTGCCACTCCTTTTGTTTACTCTCCTTCCTAAGGGCTATGGCTCTACCAGATATTGGCAAATTGCGTATCAATGGTGCCTCACCGACTCGGTACTGCGGTGCTATCATACCAGAAGACATAGCCAACACGGAAGGAAACAGAGAAATGGAAAAGCTAAAAAATCTTGCGCGTCTGCTACCTTTTTCTATCGAGTCCAATTCGCGCATGCAACAAATGCTGGACTTCATCATATTGCGGATTTACCAAGCTGTTCAAGCACAAGACTATGACATTGGTTTCCTGCAGTGGGATACCATGCTGACTTTGTTCGTGGCTCTTTATTCCTCTGTGGCACGTTGTGCTCACGACTTATTCTCAGTTGGATTTCGCTCAAATACCCGATTCCCAAGGACAAACGAATCAAGCTTGCAAAGCTATACTTCGAGCTCAGCATCACTTCTGGGATGCCGATGCAAGTAGTGGCCAGCTGTGCCGATGGATTCCGCCTTTTGACACGATCGAAGAAGATTTTAACAGTAGAAGATATGAGATTGCCATGGAAGCCGATCTATGACACGCTCAGTCAAGATCTGTTCTTGACCCGAAGGCAGTTTGAATATACGTGAGTAATTTCCGCGCTGTTACTTTCAATAGATTTGAAGAATGTTTGCAGCCAGCTCTCGTGGTGTTTGGGTTATATAGCCGATAATGCTCGCAGATTCTTTCACCCTGCTGCCATAAATGACATGCTCGCCACCTTCGTGCCTTTGATTGATGGGACCAGGTTGGATGTACGAATAATTCCTTCTTATGTCCTATTCCATGCTGACCTCTATTTCTAACAGAGTGTCCTATCTTCTCATTACTATCTCATGACGTTCCTACCCCTTTCCCATCCCCAAACATATCTTCCAATGTTGCTCCGTGTGTGGGAGTCCATAAACTCATACAAGTATGACGAGCGGATTTTACACTTCCTCTCCAAACTGGCGGAAATGCATATTGTCCCTGAAGTTAGTGACCCTCGGAAAATGCAAATCCCAGACGACGCTATCTCTGAGGGTGAAACCCGACCCAATTGGACAAAGACCAACAGCCAAAAAGATGAATCATATTGGCCCGGTCTGTACAAAGATGTTGGTATCTTCTCTGAGCATGAGTGGAATCTTTTGATGTGCAAGTGTCTCGCGTCAATGGGTAAGCACTCGCGACGGTTCCTTCACGATTTGGCGCTGACCTACCGGTTAGAGATATCTCTTGCCGACGGAGGGTCACTTACTACTGGCCCCTCAGCGGATAGCGCTGCTAGCTTTGAGATAGGAAGACTGCCAAAGCCACAATGGCGCATTCGTATGTCCCTACGCCACGGCGTCCGTGAACAGAGCCTAACTAGGTTGCACAGTTTCCTTGGCAAAGATCATCGTTTATTCAATGGCACAAGACGGAATCCCTGTTCCTGCCTCTAATGCACCTACGCCAATGTTCTCTCCCCTTCCTTCGGGGATGAGTACGCCCCAACCCCACGGTGGCGGTACCCCGCTCGCAGACTACCTGGCAGCCCCGCTTCATAAAAGAACGTATGTACCGCAGAAAACGTACCTTGCTGGTTCAAAGGCACTTGACTCTTTTGCTCGAATGATTGCTTCGATTGAGAGTTTCTTCCATCCTTCGAACTCTGGCACATGGACACAGGATGTAAGATACTTCGACTTTCTCAGCTCCGTGCCACTGAAAACGGCTGCAACAGCTCAGTGCATTTATTAAATGTATTGCATCCGAATTCAACAAGCGTAAGCGTCACCTACTGTACCGCCAGTTAAGACAACTAACGGCAAGATAGGCTGGTTTGAGGAGCAGAAGCCGGACTGTAAGACACCCCTCGTAAGTTGGAAAGAATGTTTTGGTCAGAAACCCTTCTGATTGGACTTCTTTAGAATCGAAGACTGACCAAGCAAATGAAACGCGAGCTCGTGAAATCTATGAGAACGGTAGCCCTTCTGGCGATGTTTTCACAGGATTCAACCGTCGTGAACAATATCCAGGGATGTCTGAAATCCATGTGTGTGATGGAACCGGACTTGATCCTCGATCCTATTTTGGAGCGCGCCGTTCCTTCATTGGAAGCATTGACAGAGGTCATTAGAGCAATCCTAGCGTCAATCCATGTTTCTTATGTCATTTACAGACTCATCGAACGCTGGCCGTCATCAAAGCCTTAGGCGCGGTGGCTCCCGCCATTGTGTCTCGACAGGTCCATTATGCTGGTGCCAAACATCTGGTGCCTATCCTTCATCTGCTTATTCCTGGAATTGACCTCGTACGTTGAACATAATCGTCCGTTGATGCGTAACTCACGATCAGTCAGAATGACCCCTCAAAAACGGTACATTGGCCTTACACTCTACCTGATTGAAACTTACCGTTTAAATCAAGCTGTGCACCACATCTTTCTTAGTCGAAATATCTCAGTACATCACAATTGGGGACCTCACCGGGTTTGACGAACCAGCACCACGAAGCGATACAGAGCCAACGCTACCGCCAGAGACTGCCAATCTCACATTCCCTTCGCTGTCTATTGATGACGACGGGTTTGCAGATCTGACTCCGAAGCTGACCCAGGAAGAGGAGGATGCTTTGCTGAAGGTGGGAAATCTGTTGAACATAAACCAGCCTTCAAATCTTATAGCAATATTTTCAGGATTCGACAGGAAGCTTCCCAAACTGGATCGCGAGCTTTATTCGTCGCGTTATCCAGTTGCTGGAAAATTTGCCAGACGAAGGACCGAATGGTTCGAGTGGAGGTGCCACGGAAGGTATGTGCATTTATGAGGCTGGAGCTATATCGCTTGGACTGACCTGTTAAAGTCCAAGTTGTTGACGCCGTCACTGGCGCATGCAGTCAAATATGTGTGCATTTGTCGGAGCCACTGTTCGATATGGTCTTGAACATGGTCTACGATTATGCTAGCACCAATGTTCGGACAAACGCAGTCCGTGCGATCCACCAATTAGTAGAATGTGTCGCAAACGCAGATCCTGTCAAGACTTTGGCAAAGTTCTTCCCTTTTTGTGTTGCGAATATCAAAACCGAACTAGAAAACGGAGCCAGTTCTCTGAGGACAACTTCTGCCTCGCGTCCGCTGCCATCAGATGCTACCTTGCATTGGAATCTTGCCATTCTGCGAGGCGCCATTTACAAGTACGCGCTTTTTGTTTGTCATGAAAACCTCATGTTGATGTCATATGCCTGGCCAGTGATGGACGCGCAGTGGGTTTCTTCCTGCCATCTCTCTTGATATGTCGCATTGATCATGACATTTCATTTCAGATCCTCAAATACCAAGAGGAGTTCATACCCCTACTTCGCCTCCTAAGGGACAAGACATTATCCAAGCGAGGCTATTCCTGGACGGGAAAGCTGTTGTCCAGCCTCCTACTAACACTAACTCATACGTACCCCTTGGAGAACAAGTTCGTCAACCCAGCAGAATGGGATAGCAAGGGTACGTGATACTGTGAGAAAATTGTGGTGTAATGCTTTATGCGCACCCAGAGTTCCGCCAAAGTCACCATTGCTACTGGGGTAAAAGCTACTCTCCAGAAGATGTGGAGGTGAGCCCATCTCCCTGCGAACACGGTTTGGCAGAGCCAGATTTACATTCTTTCAGATCTCCTGGCACGTTCCCACCGAAGATGAAATCAAGTTCACGTTGCGGGTTTTCGAAGAACTCGTGGAACCTACCTTGGATCTTCTTGAAGGCTTGATGAGACCTGGTACGTGTACAATATATCAATGTGCCTTCCATCGATGCGCATATTTGCAGATGTGCCGAGGGATGCCAAGTGGCGTAATGACTTTTGCAGGTGTGTTGTCCTTCACTGTCTTTTGTTTCTCATCCAGACGTGTCCCTAGATATCTAACCTTTGTCCGGAATGCGTTTGCTGGAATTCCGACCCTTTACAAGGAGCAAATGCCGGAAGACTATTTCACAGCAAACGCCAAGACCAGTGATATACTGTAAGCACACGTATGCGCATTTTCAATCAGCAGCATCTCATATCCTCTTCAGGGATGAAATACCAGAAATGATTGCAAATATTCCGCCCATTAACTCCGGCTTTTGCCTCACTGATCCATCGGATCCTCAGTATATCTTCATTACGAATTTGAGGAAGAGGTTTGGGGAATTCTTACACAAAGCGTCTGTATCCCTTCGACAGCAGGGTGAAGAGAATACGGTTGATGCCGTCCAGATATTGGTAAGCAAAACTTATAGACTACTTTAACTCACTGAGGTTCCAATTATGATAAGGTGAGGTCGATGCGAACTTACCTCCTGGAGTATGCGGACAGTAGGGATAGGTGATTTCACCGTAGTTGTTTGTGAACAGTTTTTAACTTCAATCTAGTTCCCAGGTCAATGGGGAAAGCTACAACTCAGAGAAGAACATCGCACGTCTTTATATCGGACAGAAGGTGTGGCCTCGCGCAGTCTACGTAAGGAGAGCAAGGTGAGTGGCTGGCGATTTAAGCCCCTGTTTGCTCTAATGTCCCTGATAGATATTATGCGTCTACTCGTATGAGGTGGAATGCAATCGAACGTTATCGAGGTCCACTGGAAGACAGTCTGGTTGATGATCTCGTAGAGTGGTCGATCTGGCATTATCCTATCATACGACAGTACGGTGTTCCCTTTCTGCGACGTATACTTCATCTGACCTCTGTCAGGTCTGGCCAATCAGTCCTAGAAGCTATCTCAAATGTATGTACCCCTATTGTGTAGTTACCAATTCCGGCTAACGGCACGTAGGTATATGATGGCGTTCGACGTCGTGCATTACCTGTTCTCTTCAGAGCACTCGAACCTGGGGCGGATGACGACCGCATTAAGGGTGCCCTATGGACAATTAATTATCCTGCCTTTGGAAAATATGCTCTATCCGGTTTGTCGGCTTTATACTTTTGGCGCACTGGCTCCAATAGCTAAGTGAAATTCCTAACTCATAGAACCAAGCCTTGCTTTGACGACCATGAAGCATTTGTTCGGCTGTCAGCACAACGAAAAGCCTTCTTTGCAGAATTGTTCGTCCGTGGTATTTGAGAATTGTGAGCTGTGTCTCCGATGTTCTACAGTCTATGACTGAACATCCCTCAGGCCTCAACAGCTTTTCTGAACCTTGTCATTTGGTTTACGACGTTGCCAAACCGAGAGTAGATGAAGCTTTGACACAATTGAAGAATCTTTTTGTCGAAACTAAGGACGACCAGCGAGTCACGTGTCAATGTCGAGAGCAAAGGATAGCTCGAGTGAGGAAAACAGACGAAGTAGTCCAACAAATTGTAGGTCTTGCCACTTTTATTTTCAATTCAATTGTATGGGTTTACCTTCTCCCTCCAGACAAGTTACGTTCTTGACCTCTCAGAGTCAGGAAAATTACATTGGAGGTATTCTATATATGCTGTCCGATGTCTGCGGACGCTCGTTCGACGTGATGTGCCACTACAAGATACACAAATGAAATATTTCCTCGAAAAGTCTTACGATAATCACCCCACTATTGTGAGTTTTCAAATTCTGGAAAGGAAGCAACAGCTCATGCTACGCACCCCTTCTAGCGATATGTGTGTCACGCTTGATCGTGAACTGACTTATGGACTTACTTCCCATTTTACAGTACGCTCAAAGGGCCGTGATGAAAAGTATCCGGTTCATCAAGCTACGGACATTTTGCAAAGATCCCGCGGACTTGGCCCTCATGAAAAATTTCAATCCCCTAAAACGTTCTGTCCCAGTGAACCCCTCTCGTCAAACAACTCCTGACTTCTTGAATGCTTGCAAGGTTCCACCAGATTTTTCCATTGCAACTGATGAACCGTAAGTGAACCTCGATTCGACTCCAAAAATGGTGCGGGGCCGTTTACTTGATGTAAATTCATAGCATATTCTACGATAAAGATCCTCCTGGGTGGTTGACATGGGGAAAATCCGTCGAACTGTACACGTTCCCAGACTCAACTAGATCCACCTTCCAACCCTGGGATTCTTCGAGCGGCGAATCCGTTTCATCGGTAGCCAGAATCACCACCAATCAGAAATTCTGGGAAAAGGTATCCGGTCATTATGCCGAGGAAAACCATGAAAATGCAATGATCCAAGACAACGTGTCATGCGTAAAATCAGTTTGTACGTCACGCTTTAACTGTTCACGGGATCAGTGTGGCTCAAGGTCCACAGTTCAACTTCTCGAAGACAAACCGTTCGCCGCTTTCAAACCCGTGGTAGAGAAACTCATCGCCGATAAAGATCAGAATAAGCAACGCGCCGCGGCAGAACTCTTGGCAGGCATCCTGGGAGGTATGTTGTTTTGCGTTTGTAAAGGTGTTTTTTCTCATGCTAGTGAATTCAGGTTCGAAGCACTGGCCAACCAAGAAGCAGGAGGAGTTATGGGCTTGGTTCGCACCCCATATGAGAAAGATCTTCTCGCAGAACATCAAGACGGATACTTTGCCTATTTGGTCATCATTTATCGAGGTGTGCAATATCCAGTGGCTATGCGTCTTCCTCTAAGGGCTAAGGAATTACGGTGTAGTATATGTTCTACCACCGAGATCCCCGAAGGATCCAACCTTTGGTTGACTACATCGTTACAGCATTCAAGTCTCTTGATTACAATGCAGAAATGGCATTTGACGCTGTGAAGACTGCGATTCTTTACAGGGCCTTCTATGAAGAACTGGGTCGGAAATTCATGCCATGGACTGACGAGACGGTTGAGCGGTCTTGGGCCGAAATTTCGAGCGAGCATGACGACGTCTGTTTATTCACTTCTTTTGATTCAGGTATTACTAACAAAGCTTGCAGGTGCGCGCTTATATTGGAGACATACTGGTCTTCTCCGAGAACATTAAGGTGAGACTTATTCGCAATACATGCGAACGTGACGTTATTGAAGCCTTTATTCAGTGGCAACCTAAGCCATCATATCCAGAGACGGAGGCTTTTGTCAGAGAATGTCAAGTTGTTCCAGCAGATTACGACATAATGGGAATGAGGGGTATTTACCACAGGACGAGAGTGCTTCAACTAGTTGAGCGCTTCAAAACTTGGCGGAAAGAACGCATGCCGGGTGTTCGTGCTTTCCAGTCTACATATGACCGGTACGTCAGCTGTTACCGGTTGCGGGCCGCCTGTTGAATTGACTGTGTTCTCCGCTTCTCTTCTTTCACGATTTAGAGTTGGAACAACCGTGTGTAAATGGCTATATCAATCACTTCACGATCTTCATGCCATCTCGGCTTTTGATTACATTCTCCCTTTGATGGTTCGTAGCACTTTGAATTCTCCTTCCGCCTGCCGTTCTTATTACCAAATAGTCGGAAATATTCCGATTCACGGAACGTGGGTGGCCCTCTGATTTCAATCTGTGGGACCTAATGTTTCAGTAGTCAATGATAACGACGATCTTGCGTCGAGGGCGAGCCGCCTTCTGATTCGGATGTGTGGCGTAACTCCCCCCGTGCCTTTAGTCAACCCCATACTGGATGCGACCTTCCACACGATCCAGAATTCTCCTGTGAGTAATTTCGGCTTGCCGCCGACTTGGTTCGCTCACTCGAGTAACGACTAGTCATGGAAAGTCCGGCTCAAAGCTCTACCGCTGGTTCAAGGTTAGTAATCTTCTAATTTTTAGAGCCCTTTGGGAGTGGGGGCAAAGTGGCGGAACCGCCGCTCCTTTTTGATTCTATATGTTTGCCTTTTGATATCGACATCGATGGGATGTTAGAGATTTCAAACGCACTGTCCGATGTGCTAACTGTATGCAGTCTTCTACTTCCGACAGCTTCCATTAATAACAGAAGTCAAAATCGTTGAGATGCTTGAGGTGAGTAACCAGGCTATTCGTCGAGTATAACTCGTACCCGAGATAGCCACATGGCACACAGTTCGCCTCCCATTCCAAGATCTACCCCATTTACTTCGTGTGCTTACTCTACTCTCTGCAGGTTCTGTGTCGGTGCCTCGATGACGAAGTGGTAGAAGTGCGGGAGATGGCAGCGACGTAAGTCCTTCCCTGTCTTTCATTGCCACCCTGCCTTGGACTTCTCTTCACCTTTTACCCGTTTCTCTGTCTGAAGTGCGTCGTGAACTTCCCCTCTCGAGAAATCACATCTCTTGAACGATCTTGGTTTGATCTTCGGTGTATTTTTGGCCCGTAATTTGGCCTTGCTCCATTCCCTGGTATCCTAGAACCCGTGCGATGGCTCACACAATAATAATAGGACGCTATCTGGAATTCTGCGTCTATCCCCGCGGCGTAGCGTGTTGACGCTCAAGGTGAAAATCTACTCCCTAACCTAATCTATCATACAGTTCTTACGTCGTGGCCGTCTTGTAGGATCGATTCGTACGGGTGTTGAAGACCGGCCATATTCCAAACCGTGATGACCCCGACTACAACAGAGCAATACGACAGAGACACGCGGCGATTCTAGGTATATGCGCATTAGTGGAGAGTTACCCCTACACCGTGGAGAAATGGATGCCTGAGTTGTTGACCAGCGTTTTGGCAGAACATACTTATGATCCCGTCAGGCCATTTCGCCGAATGGCAGAAGTTGCGGCTCATTTAGGATTGGTTTTTCTTGTAGATCCCGATTTCGACGACGGTACGAAAATGCGCAAGTAGCTTCAAGAGAACACACCAAGACACCTGGCACGAAGACTGCAAACGATTCAATGAGGACCAGCTCGCTTCCCTCTCAACCTTGCTTTCCGGATCGTCATATTGTGGGTTAATTTGTATCTGAATGACGTTGATTCTGGCTCATGCCACTGCAGACGCTTGAGTTCTCGCAAGGAAAAGGGACCACGTTATACATTAGACGAATCATGATGGACCCCGAGTCAGTGACATTATCTTCCTCGATCTTTGTGGTCAGGATTATAGCAAATGCACGAGTTAGTCAACTGCCATGTTTGTAATACGATAACACGCGGAATAGGTCCGTGACCAGGGACAAAGAAATCCAACGCCGGGAGGAAAATAGGAATATTACAATAGATTGTAGGGTGCTACAAGCACGGACAAGGTAAATTCAACCGGGAAGTATTACACTTGCAACTGGGCTATCCGGCTTTGGACGGTGAGGTGTGAGGAAGTCCGGGATAAAGAAAGGGGAGAAAGTTGGCCCTCCTCAAGTGCCTCGAGAGGTTCTCCGTGAGGCGTAAGACCGGGTTCTGTGACTTCGATGCCATCTGCCGTTCCTGTGCGAGCGCCCGCTGCGGGAACGAGGTCAATGGGTGCACGCGTGCGATTTTCATATCCTGACTTGACGCGGTTGTTTGAAACAGATTCTCTGAAAGGAAAGATGAATACATCGTATTTATGCTGCGTAGCAACACTATAGAGACGGACCTGATTTCAGCAATGAGGTCGTCAACAGGATACCATGCCAGGGACCCGTACGCGACGCCTCTCCACCAACCCATGAGGTCCCCGGGCGCTATATATGCATGTGCGTGAAGATGATCTGTGACGGGAATCTTATTGTCCTTGAACGGTGGGGTGATGAAGCCAATCCGGAATAAGGGGTTAGCTTGTTGGGCGGGAAGAGCAGTTGAAGGGGATGCTGGTGTTGCATCCGGAAGGAGTGACGTTAAGAGGCGAGTTGCAAGATTGCGGACGTTAACGAGAAGCGGTAGGTCTGACGAGGACTGGTCGAGACAATGAGCTCCGCATGGAAGGTGGGACTTTGCCATTGACATACTAGGGTATATATTGATGGTACATGGAGACTAAAACCTGATATGAGCGTATATCCACGCTGGCAGATCGAACGAACGTACTTGAAAGCAATGACAAGGTGGCCCTTGGAAGCAACGGGATTGGCTTTTTCTCTGTAGACTGTGAAGTTGTCATCACGCCAGAGAACCTCCGGTTGGGTTGAACCTGGCGGAAAGGACGGCGAGCGGGGTGAATTATGCGTTGTATGTGATGCCGAGGCAATGATGCTGCACATTGGGCAGCCAGGCTTGGGAGCGAAAGCCATGGTAGCGATGAAGACAGACAGCCAGCCTGTAGCGATGCCGCTCAGAACCACGACGCCGTTATGCACACGTGATCACTCCCTCCTTTCATCCGCCTCGTCATGCCGGCCTCACTTCCCCAACATGACCGGAGTATTTTCCTCGAAAATTTTGAGACTTTTAGAGCAGATATCGACGACTATAACGACCGGAGAGAACGTCTCATCAAGGTTTACTAGCTTGCTTTCTTTCATTTCGTATTATTTCAACTTCATCGACGCCAGGCCAGCCGCGACGTCACCAATCTGTCCAAAAAAGTCATCTTTCTCCTTCACCGAATTGCACTCGAAGATGACGACACATCCTATGCTCGTGCTGCAAAGCGTGGATTTTCCAAGCTCCGTGAAGTTCAGGAAATATATGCTGGGCTTACGCACGAGCTTGCAGGTGATCGGTTTTGGAGATATCAACGCCAAGTATCTCCTGGTCTCCAGGAATACATAGAAGCACTTAGTTTTGCCCATTATCTCCAACATGGGACCATGGTGCCGTTCGAAACTGTCCAGCGCTCACTATCATCTCCAGAGAGTGTTCCTGTGCGTCCTCTAACGGTCTCGGCCAACGCTATATTTATCTGCACCCCAGTTCTTCCCATTAACCGTATCAGACTACCTCCTTGGCCTGTCAGATTTGATGGGTGAGCTGATGCGGCTCGCCATATCTAATCTGTCATCACACAGGAGGGGCCGAGCCAATGCAACCCAAGTCTGCGCCTTTGTGAGGGCATGTAAAGCAGGCGAGTAAAGTGATCGAGACTAGTGCTCTTTGCCACTTGCTAAATCTCCCCCGCGCATGTTTGCCAGATTTTGAGCAGTATACACTTTCCGTGCCAAATCTACGCAAAAAGCAGGCTGTCACAGCACAGTCACTCGAAAAGATTGAGGACGGTTCGTCATCAATTCAGCCGTGGCCCGCTGGCTACCTTAGCTGATCGTCCTCATTTTCGCGGTTTCAGCGGCTTACACCATTGTCGTCCGTGGTTCTGAATACGACTTGCCGCCAGAAATTTTAGACGACATCGTCGCTCAAGCTATCTCTCGGTTTTCAGATCGATCCTATAAACGAGCTAAAGACACTGAGGATGATCCGGGCGAGGACGACCCTTGAAGCCTGGGCAAAGATCGACATTGTGGTTTATTATCGATTTTAATAAGATTTGTATCAGCAACGTTCACCTTGCATGAGACGAATCAGTCTGCTGGTCCGTGGTGGATTCACGAAAATATATTGAGCCGGCCATAAACTCAAACGCTTCAAAAAAGAAAGGACAAAGAACTAAACACCCTAGATCTATGAGGATCCAACTTGGATCGCTCTATTGTTTTGTACTCGATTCTTGGCGCACTCCAATAACGAATCGCCTCCGCCACACCCGCCGCTTGCTACCAACCTGAGGCGTTTCCTTGGCAGAGCAAGGCGAGCGCCAGCAACATATTCAAATCATGGTCTCTACGTCTACGTTCGACCTCTTCCAACACATTCCCATTCAGCGATTTCGTAAAGCTGCTTCAACTTAGAACGACCTTCTCGCTCCCTTCGGCACTCGTTCCGGGACCACTGTTGTTGCCCTTGCCTCTCATGTTCAAGCCGATATTCTAAGATGTTTACTGAGCGACTATCACGCTTCGAGGCCGAGCTTGACTGGTCCTAGCTGGATTTTGGCATAAAATCGGGAAGGAGCCTCGGTGGTATTTGTGGTCCCCTCCGGTCGAATGTAGAGCCATGTCGCGGGAATCATTCCCTGCGGTTCCTTGACTCGCACATACTATCCGGCCTCGCCGTTGATGGGCTCAGAATATATTGGGTGATTTATGCCTCTCCAATACATAGAGGGTGGGAAGTCATACTGGTGCTCCGTCGGCATTACGATCCCCACTTTTGGTCATAGTTTGAGAGTTCTGTTTCTGTGCTTGTGGTGACACATGGTTTGGCGCACACGGTCGATCGTCCCGAGAACGGAAAAGTTGTATTTTGAGGTACAAAGGACGAAAGCAAATGAATGAGTTTCTGATTCGAGAAATTCGGGACGATTTGGAGGATGAGAAGGCATTGCATGTCCCGATGTCTTCGGACGCAACATTGGCATCGTTCAGGGGTGGGGTAGACGACTTTCAAGGCTAGAATTCCTTGATGCGAGGAGCGAGAGTAGTGTGCGTGACGTCCCGGGACCGTAGACCACATGCAGGAATAGGGAAATACCTTCTATTTTTCCTTCTGGCGACTAGATAACGATGATAGTCGCTACCGCATGTCGTTGCCGCAAAACAACGCCAAGAGATCTCCTCCCCACTGCCGTCCTAGTGTAACCATACCAAGGTGCTGACACTTTAACGAAGGCTCCACATCGGGAGGTGATAAATCTTGTGTTGGCACCGCGGGTTGCGTCGGTACGGATGTTTCAATGCCTACGGTGATTGTTTGCAATGGAGGGTAACGGACACAAGGGCCAGTTTACATGGACAGAAGTTGGGTGCCGCGGACGCTTCGGATTCATTGGAATCAGCTGCCATACTCGAGCAGCTGGGGCGCAGAGGTAGGGTCCTGTCAAGACCCCTGTTTTGCCAGGCATATAACGGGATCGTTTGAACGAATTTGCTGAACTTGGGCTGTCACAGCACAGTGATTAATCAAGGGCAATTTTACACCAAACGGTAGGGACCGTTCGATCGTGGTAGCCCTGTCAAGTAGCTCAATGCGAACTTGAAGCCTGCTGGGTTTCGTTTTGCCGAATATCCAGTGTCTAGTTTACGGACTGCGTCCAGCGCAATATACAAGGGCGCTATGGATTGATTCATCTTGAGCGCACCTGGAACTAAATATAGCCAACAGTGGAAGGAACCCATCGCGGATGGTAGACATGGACGCCCATCGTCCATTGACTGGGTTAAGGGGAAGAGGGTCCTTACCCAAAGTATTCCTGGGGGATATGTATAAGGGGGATGCGATTGTTAACCCAAGCAACGATCACAGAAATCCTATCCATCAGATGACCGTGCAATTAAGAAAATTATCCTGTCACTATAGATTGCGCAAGCAGCTCCACTTGATCAGGCGGATGTAATAATACGAGTCTATGTATATCGTTCCTCGGTTAACGTTGGTGATCCTTCTGGTTGGCGCACGTCACAGGTGGGGCCACCAAAAAGAGCCAAATAACTGGGGGGTATTTGTAGAACGAGCCTAATTCGGAATGGTGAGGAGGACCCAACTCTACAAATGCCGAACGAAACGAAGCGTGGACAACTGATTTGTTGGTGCTGTTGTGGGTTCGGGAGTTTGATATCTTCGATTCTGCCTTGGAATGGGTAAACCTGCTGCGTTTCGCTAACGGTCTGCTGGGTTTACCGCCAGCCGGCATGTTCGACAATGTTTACTCTTTATTTAAGTGGGTTGAGCGGACTGTGCGCCATGCACTGCAGAGTAAACGTCTGTGACCTCACGACAGAGTTGGTCACGGGCACGGCCTACAGCACACCTAGATTGATCGATGGTATAGGAAACGGAGGGATTGCCGTTAATCGACAGGTTAAATTTGAGGTGCGCAATATTTTTCCATGAGTCAACTGACATCGTTGGAGGGTGCGGAATGACCTACCAATATCGGGGGGTGATCTTGAAGCCCTACTAGTTTCGTCTTCGTCTCCTTGGCCTACGGCGCCTGCGACCCGAGTGAGAATCGACAGTTTCTATTTGCAACCGTTCTTGAGATGCACCCTCGGGGTATGACTCATCGTCATCACTTGGGAGGAAGAATACCTCGTCAAGGTCGATTTCGAGGATGTCACTGGTCACGGCAGGACGTATTTCCGCCTTGCGCGTCCGCCTACTCATCATCCTAGCATCGGCAGAAACCTTCCATTTCCTATGCGAATGCACATCGCCGTGTTAATTCACCTACTTCTAAAAGTTTCAAGGGCTGAACATTTACTCTTTTCGTGCGGCCCGTTCTTTATATTTAGAACCACGAGGTTCCCAGTCTTCATCTCCAGCGAAGCTTAACTGCTCTATATGCTTGTCGATAAGACCGTCCATTGCTATGTTTGGAATGAGTGGTTGGCTTCTGGCGAGCATTGCTCGGCAAATGGGACACTGATTCTGTTTCTGAAACGACCCCAAGTTAGCCTGGGACCGGTGCTCTCAGCAAAGGTTATAACACACATTCTTTCCGAACCATTGCCACCCACAGTCACCGCAGTAGCTATGTCCACAGGGATTCCCTATATGGGTGGCTACACTTTGAAGAATGCGTTGTAGCCTGACGGAACTTCAGAGGGAGAGACTTACAACAGGTCACAACATCTAATTATGGAGACATCAGTGAAGAGGCGTTCATCAACGCAAACAACTCACATAGGACAGCTTAATTCTTCTTCATAACCCTCAAGGAGGCGCCGCATGATCTCGCCACTCCCTTGTCCTCGCTCCGGGGAGGATTGAATTCTCGGTTTCTTTGCGGGTGGAGGTGAGGATTCTGTATTCAAGGGTTCTAAAGGCTTCAGGCTATTGCTTTCCTGAGGCAACTTCTTGACTTACGTTTTCCCCCCGCGGAGTGTCCTGCGTTTGCCGCTTCGCTTCTGGTAAGTTGTGAAGTAACAAAAGCACGATGATTAGCATTTATGTTCATGAAATAGTGCGACTGCATTGATTCATGATCGATCTCGGTTCTCGCAGAGGCTTGATATCACCACTGTTAACTTCACTTGGACAAATTCAGGGATGTCCGTTCACCTCCTGGTTTAAATAAGTAAGGATCCAAAGACATGCGGTTAAGTTTCCCGTGCTTACTTAGATGGCCGCTACTGTTCGAAATGGCAGTATCCTGATGCGCTATCTGTCCGTTAATGCTTTTCAAGTTCCCACCCCCATGAAGAACCGACCTGCACCACGAGTTGTTGACGACAACCCTCCAACCGTCTGTAGGGCATGTGCTTCTATACGATCAATCTCGGCTAAAGCACCTGCGTCCAGGGAACTATCGTCTCCGTAATCTGTCGATTGCGCTGAACCCGTTGAGCTAGCATGGGGTGAAACCTGCTGTTGGTACTGAGGACCCTGGGTATTTGAGTTTCCGGAGGCGAGAATTGGCTGATCCAATATCCTTGACCATTCTACTTCACTGATGCCTGAAAAGAGGTCAGGTAAGTTGTCGAATTCGTCGTCGGACATTTCAAGCGTTAGTGCAAGTCCAATGTGGGAGCCAGGCGACAGACATGTTGTTCGTGTACAAAATTCACGCATATATCACGTGTTGGGAGGTGGGGGATCACTCCATCGCAGGCTAAATATAGGACTGGGGAGATGGAACGGCTCCGGGTCAGACGGCCAGTATCCACTTTAGTCCATGTCATCATCTGTCACAAATTGAAATATTGAACTGGAGCCGAGACAATTACGTGACAGACACGTAACAGCCTCATCTGCACAGGACCCTGCATAATTCCCTTATATGTCGTGTACAGATTCGGACAGAAATTGGCCAAAAGTCGGCTTTTCGCCGTGTACCGGTTCAGACAATACCGCCCGCCGCCGCAGGCGAAGCCCAGATGCAGGTTCGGACAAAAACCCGTCAGATACCACCTCAAAAGGGGGGGGGGGGGGTGGTGCTAATGAGAGAACTCAGGGCGATTTGGTGAAGGTTGATGGGTAGTAATCCTGCTCTGACATTGATTCTATGGTGCTGGACGATGTACCAGAGTCCCTACCATACAAAGTGAATGAATTGCAAATTATGTGCACTGAGTGATCGCATTTCTCTGAACGATAACTCGTGACATTTTTTCAATCAATCCAACACCCCAAGTCATTCACCAAGGTTCCCAGTCCATGTGCCTAACTCAATGAACCTCGAGGACAGTGGCGGCACATTCAAGCCGAGCAATTGGATTGAACAGGGCAAAGTCTACAAAGACGTTCCAATGTGTGTTGTCAATGCCAGGCTCGAGATGACACAACTCCCCACAGCTCTGAATGCCCTCTTGACCCATCGCGACACTCCCATCCTCGACTTTATTGAGCAACATATTCGACCGATGGATCACGGTTTGATTGTCTCATCAGCGGATGAGAGCATATTCAAAGCCTTGAAAGGGCGGGTATCCACGACTTGCACACGCAATAGAGCTCTTCCGGAAGAGGACCAGCAATGTTTCAGATTGACAGTAGCACAGGAGTTGTAAATACTACGAAAAAGATTTTTTCGATTTTTGACAAGGCTGGATGCCAGGTTCGGACAAAAATTGGCCATCTTGGGGGGCCGGATAGTGTTCGGACAAAAAATTCCATTTCGGGAAGGCCCGGTTTGGACAGAAATTTGGCCCAAACCATGACTTTTGTACACGACATATATAGGGATTATGCAGGGTCCTATCTGCACTGAAATGAATGGCAAAACGCATCAGTCATGAGCCAAAAATAGACCCCGATATGCGACATGTGGAATGTGATGGGTGATAGCCCCATCTTGCTGTTTTTCCGACTATCGTGCCAAGGGATACAATAGAGGAAATGTCAGTTTCCCAAAACACAAAACTGAAGACGTTTCTAGGGCGAAGGAGAACACATACGAAATAGAGGTTGTCCCTTTGATTGCTGTCTAACAACCCCCTTGCGTGCTACAAAAACCCGGTCATATTACAAGCAAAGCATTACAAACAAAGAGGACATGTGCCAGTAAACTACGGAATACCCTAGAAGACAGGCAGCCTGCAGTGGTATTGAAAAGTATGGTACAGTCGAAAGGTGAGGATAGAATAAATATGTGGGTTTCGGAAGAAATAGTGAACCATGAAATCGACAGAAAACTGCTTCACTGCAGTACTCGGCTTTTTTAGTCATGTGTGCGCCATCATTCACGTTCCTGGCCATCTCCATTCATTTCTTTACTTGGTCCAGATGAAAGCAGGGAGCCTATTGCCATTGATTGGCGCGAGCGCGGAGAGTATTCAGCGGAGTCGCTTCTATCTGATGATGAGTAAGGGGAAGGAGGGAACTGCTCATGCTGCGAACCAGGATGGGAATCGTAGGCCCCAGCATGAGGTGGAGGAGGCGAATGAGAGCCGCGGTGACGTTTGCGAGGTGGTTCATGATACATCGATGTCTCTCGGGGTGGTAGGATATGTGATGGGAGCCGTTGGGGGGAGCGACTTCTCGATGATACACGAGGGTAATGGCCCCGACGGCTAGACCTCTGTTCACAAGAAGGAGATTGAGCGAAGGAAGGGGTGGGATAGTGGTAGTTGCCATTGACACGGGCTGGTGGCAATGGCTCAAAAGATGCCTGGTAGATATCCAGCACCGTACGGTGGAGGTTCATCATAGCAGCTATTCGCTGAACGGGATAAGAAAATTAGGTGTCATTAATGTCTTAGATTACGGATAATACCAACCTGATCCTCTGCGGCTTTCGCATTAAGCATAGCAAGAAGCATTTCGCGGTCACCATCCCCCTTCGTTCGATAGGCAGCAAGAATTTCTCGTAGAGTAGGTGGAGGAGGCTGAAAGAAAGAAAAAAAAGGGTTAACACGATATTGGAAAAAAGAAGACTAGACGTGAAGAGCTAACCTGTTCGAGGGCTTGGAATGAGGACGCAACCATACGCTTTATATCATTATCGGAGAGACTTCGCGCATAGGACACAGGTTCCGGGAGGGGATGGGCAGAGTTCATGGTAGCGAGGAGATGGTCTTGGGGCCAAGAATTGGGAAGGAGAGTGCAGAGGGTTGCTCTTATGAGGCCTCACCTGTGGGCTATTTTTGTTAACATCCCAAGACTTTTTGCCAAGACCATTCTGCGCCGGCCACCTGTTCCCTGAACTATTTTCGAATCAGGAAAATGCTCGGAGCCAAGAATAGCCTGGGGCTATTGGCACAGGTTTTGAGACTTGAGTTGCAGAAAGGCACAATCATCGGATATTGACCGGTGTATATTGCACTCACGAGACCCAACAGCAAAAACAGCAGAGCGAGTGATGACATTTGTAAAAACCATCAGCTTGAAAATTGGTAACGGTTGGTGTGCCTTGTGAGCTGTCTTGGCAAGGCTGGAGTTCTTGGTATAGTTTGTGACAGGTAGCGTGACACAATTTTTGAATAGATCGGGGCCGTGGCTCCAAATAGCATCCAATCAGCTTCTGTCACCCAGGTTAAATTTGGCCACCTCCCACGGTGGATCCTACTTTGTCACATACAGTAATCCATTTCCGACCATATAGTTCCTGGACTCTGGGTGCCAACCGGAGGTTAAGCTTGGGCCTTGCGGCCTTGCGGTGCAAGTTTCCCTGCAAACCGGCATCAACAACACATCATCTGATTGTTTTTTCAACCCGAAACATCATGCTAATCATCCAGGGCAGTATAACAGGGTACCCCAGCCACTGGGCTGTGGACTGTCCCCCAAACAAACCCCTTCCTTGTCTCAGCCTCACATCGGCTATCCATCAATCGCCAAAGCATTATTATCCACCGCTTGACACGCAGGTCTTCCTGCCAAGGACTACCACCATTTGCTCGCCTTCACATTCACACTGATTTGCAAGTCCATATTTTTAGAAAGAAGCCTGCTGACCGCTTTACATGCGCCGTGACCAATTTAGACGTTGACTAACCAAAACGTATTGGAACACACAGCTGGTGCGTGTCCTTACCCGCACCAATTCTACACAGCAAATATTAAACCCCAACGTCCTCCTCCTCCAAGGCCGACCCTTACGTTCCAACCCCTCCCAGATTCATACACAGAGGCATAACGGCACTATCAGAGATCACGTCGATAATGCAATCCATCAATACCCGTAGCTCCCCGTCTGCTGTATCACCCGCCTCACCTCAACCAGCCGCAAATACCCGACCCATACCAACTATTGCGTATTCTTGGCGCGAAAAGCACCCGAAGGCTCAATTGCTTTACATACGCGATCATAAGGAGGCTAATAAAGCACTTGAACGCCTTGACGGCAACGTTTATGGGTTTGATCTTGAATGGAAACCCAATTTTGTAAAAGGACAAGCAGAGAATCCCGTCGCACTAGTTCAACTCGCAGACAACCATGTCATACTCCTTCTCCAAATCAGTGCAATGCAAGGTGAGGTTGCTCCCACAATCGTTACTCATCGTATCCAAATTTAACCAACATCCTGACTCTAGAATTCCCATCAAAGCTGGATGAGTTCCTGTTTAATCCGAATATCGTCAAGGCAGGAGTAGGCATCCAAAGTCAGCTGGTTCCCGCTCTTACGTCCTGTTATTACTTATGCGGTTAGACAGAAGATGCAAAGAAATTATACCAAGACTGGCAAGCCGACATGAGAAATTGTGTAGATCTCGCCCTGCTCGCCAGAACGGCCCACAACGCCAACTGGAAAGGGAGGTATAGTGACCCTCTAGGACTTGCACACCTGGTCGCTGTTTACGAGAATCGTGCCCTCGCAAAAGGGAAAATCACACGTAGTAATTGGGAACGCCTCCTAGCGGAAGCCCAACAAATGTGTCAGTGTCCCAGGTTCCTTGTTTCGACTGTTCATCATTCTGACTGGCTGGCCCTGAATAGATGCTGCCAACGACGCTCATGCAGGCTATGTTATTTATACAAGGCTGATAGACATGATACCGATGGTATCACCCATACCAGAGGCCAAATGCTACAGCTTTGACGTAATGCAGGGCCGCCTTTACGAGCCATCCGGAGCGTCGTGGCAAGCAGTCAATCCCAACTACGATCCTGGTCCACCCCCTCCACCGCGACAACCGAAGCCACCGCGGCAACCTAAACCGGCAACCCATGCGGCTGCACATCCTTCCAATGTCCAATCTTCTGTGTCGGCCGTCCGGGGAGTTAACAATGCACCCCTGTTGCCAGTTCCACAGTCGAACCTGATTCCTCACAATGTACTAAATAACAGAGGAAAGGGAGGATTCCGTGGAAACCCTTCCCCACACCAGCACAGGCGATCACACCCTTCGCAGCGTCCGTCTCGTTCCGGTGGTAATCAGTCCTGGCGTTTCGGGACTGCAAATCATCCGGAAACGAGGCCCATTTTGTTTGACAATCGACAGGGTGCTGAAGGAGAGCCGAGACTTTCCTCCGCAGGAGCGCCAGCCCAAGCCAGGGGTGAATCAAGTCGTGAGATTAACCATTCTTAAAGCTTGAAGCTTGTCCGAATACCCTTTGCTGTCCAATTTCCTCCTTTCGAGTATTTCATGAACCTCCAGACTATTTGAATCAGGTATTCAGATTAAGCCTCAGACCCCGGAAAAACTTATATGCACCTAACCACTAGCTGAAGTCACACTCTTCTAAATGTATTCTTGATTGCTGTTTCATCCGATTGCTACGGTTCGGAACAACAAATTCTCCAGGAAAACTGGGGATCCTGGGCCTTTGCTATGCTGGCAAGTATTTTTAGAACCCCGCCAAGCCAGGTATGTATGCAAAACACTGACCAGGCTGACAACCTAGATGAATGTCACACTTCCCCATCAATGCTCTTGAGACATGCCGTATACAAATCACTTCTATACCCCAGGCTCGCAAGTTCATCGCAGCTCAATTAGCCTGATGACCTCTTGTTTACCGGGATCCCAAGACTTGTTATCTGGGGTTTGGTCACTGGTGATAGCCAACAAATCTACTTCGTTTGTCGGTTCCCGAGCGGCCGACACTGACACTGCCGGACGTACAAAATTTGGAGCAATGAAACGCCGAGCTCTTAAGAACTTCATGATTCCCCATCTATCACACCATAAATTTAGCCGTGCGCTTCCGGATCTTCAATTCGAACAAGGGTGTTTCTGGTCCTCCCGTCTCATGCAAAAATAGATCTGCCCAAAAAACAGCCTCCCATTGATAGCTGATTAACACCGTTCGCGTGACAGATGTAGTATTCATAGGCAATAGGTCGGTAGTTGACCTCCTAATACCTAACGTGGGGCCCCCTGACAGCGAGTATTGATACAGGCGGTGGTAGACCATCATGCATCATGTCTCGCACAAGACGAAAAAACGGTGTTGACGTTACAAGTACCAATACAAAAACTTATCGCCGCAGCGGGAAGACCACAACAGTAATACGAAGCAACAAAGGATACATATGTAACTGGTTGAGCATTTTGTGGACGCATGAGTATCATCAGCGCTCGTCCCGGTCCCTGCAGGACGAAATCCCATCTTACATCCCATCTTGATAGTTAGAACCGGAAAAGGCGTGAAGGGGCCCTTGGTCTGCTAGTACTTAAATCGTCCCGTTGCGTAATCGTCAGCCTGTTCGGCCGCTTCACTCGAGCTTTTTCCCGAGGATCGCGGAAATCGGCAGGCACGGTGGCTTTGGCGATGACTGCGCTCGAAGTTATAGAAGGGTCGTCCCCTCCAGGTTTCGTGTTAGGTTCGTTGTCACCTTCAGTGTCCGGAGGACTAGGTTCCTCCGGCGTTCTACGGCCATTCGTAAGAGCATTTTTAATCTTCAAATCAAATCGGTCATTGCCTGGGCACCACAGAAATCAGACATTTCCATCCGAAGTGGGTAGAATGTACCCACTGTGGGCTGTATCAGCGTCCCACAGCATCACGCCCCCAAAAGAGGAATATTTATTCTGAACACTTTTCGCCATCGCGATCAGAGCATCCGCGTTGACGTAGCCCGAACCAGCAGCTTTAGGCCCAGCAGGGGCACCCAAATAAACTTTAACATTTGGATTGGGTGACTGTGTTTTCGCCCAGTGTTCCCTGAGAACGTTTGGTGAGTAAATTCATTTGAAGAAATGCGGTGGGAAACGTACCATGTGGCGAAATTAAATTGCTTTGGTTATTTTAGCTGAGTATTTTGGGGGACATGTTATTGTTAGAAGAAAACTCACAGAAGGCCGGGAGGTTTCACAATAGTTGTTATCTAATGGAAAGGGTGAGAATAGCCGGCCGGCGAATACAACTATTGGCCTACAGAATTGGACATAAACGGCGTCAAAGTTAGCATTATCAAGCGCATCTCCAACTTTCGCATCTGGGAAGGGACATTGGGGAGCAGCTGTGACGTAATACCTATGCGCATATAAGCACCCCCCCCCCGGAAATGGGTCCCAGTAAATAATCATACCTCTTGCGTGAACCCTTCGATAGTGCCCGAATGCGTTCGACGAATGTCGAATAGTGTGAAGGGGAACCGGACTCAATATCAAGGTCGATACTGGGCTAGGATGAGTGACGGGAGCTAGGGGTCAGGATAATCAGCGCACCCGTCGAGCACGGCATCTCCGAATGGTCTTGTGCTGCTCTCTAGAGGTGATCAAATAAAACAGATGATACCATTGCAAGTAAAAATAACGCACTCCCTCCTGTGTGGATTTGTTTAGCAGTTACTCTACATTTCACAAGGGGCCTAGCGCACCTAAGAACATGTTCCATACAGTGTCTGCGAAGTCTTGGGCCTGACTGGCACTACTAAAACCAACCTTGGCAGTGGCACCTCCCAGGCTTATCGTAATTATCTTCCCTTTCGCTTGGCACTGCTTAATGTCGGAGGCGAGGAAAGAGCAGTCTGCCAAATCAGAATTCGGGAACTCCTTTCCACCTTGGCTACATATCTGGGAACGGCCATGAGCATAAGCATGGAAGATTTTATATCAAAACTCACATTTGAGAAATCGACCACAGGTTTTCCACCTTCTCCAAAAAATACATATAGAAAGGCCATCGGTATCGCATCAATCGTATCATCCTGGCAATAGAAAGATAATCTAAATGTAATGACAAATTGTTAATTAGCTGTTACTCCCACACCCAACAGTGTTAGCTACTCACCGTTGCTGCCGACTCGCACCATCTTGTCCCCAATACCTGAAAGGATATGCGTATCTACCGGATTTGCTCCAGAAAGAAAGACGCTTACACTGCTAACTTCAAGGAGGGTCAATAACTGAAGAATCTCAAGTTCGGAGTGAGAAGACCCACATTATCAGAACGATCATTGGAGAATGCTGCCACTTGCCGCAGGTCGACAAGGCCCAGGAGGCAGAGGGCGCAGAAGACGAACCCGGCTCTCCAGAATGTCATATTCAGGCAGGGGCAGAACTGCGCTGTTTCATTGAGCACCACAAAGCCTTATGTACGTCCCCGTTTCGCGAAGAGAACCAGTCATGCCACGTATCGGACGCCATCTTTTTGGAAAGTCATAAGATGTTCCAGTTTTACCGTCGAGAAACTGTAATGCTTCATATTGACGCGATAGAAAGCACACACTTGATTCGAGGTGGCCAATCAGATTGTGACATTTTGCGTTGGATTCCCAGGTGATTCGCGTGCATACAAAGTTCTAACTCCCCTTCCATACATATCAATATGACGCTTGCGGCAAAGGCAAACGTGCATTTGATCGGCCCTTGTCAGGGTATATACCAGGTTCCAGAAATCAATATATTTAATTAGGTTGCGTCCCTTTGTGATTTGGATTTAACAGAGCTTTTACATGTGCAGCAAGTCGTTGCACGATACGTAGTCAATCGACCGAACGCGCGAGGCGAGATAGTCTCAGAAGGAGAAAAAGCGGGATCTTCTCTGAGCGGTGGTAGGAACCATGGTTTGCGCAGCGTGAGAAGTTTCTGCCACATCTCCTTTTGCGCTTGCGCACGGCCCATTATCGGCCCAGACACCGGCAGGACCTGAGCAATAATGAAGCCTAAATTAAGTACCCGTGATAGAAAGAACACACCTCCAGGGGTGTCAGCTTGTGTCCACCAACGAGAGGTCCAAAGGTGTCCACTTTTCCCAGAACATCAGCGTTAGTTAACCGTTATTTAAGAATGCTTACTCAAAGACAACCGCTGAACCACCATTGTACGCCGCGGCGTTTGACCAGGCGGCAACCCCGGCACAACTTCCACTTGGAGTGGGCGTGGGAGCCGCTGTGGTGCTCGAAGTTACGGCCCGTGTAGATGAAGATGTTGATGGGACTGGGGTGTTACTTGAAGACGAGGGTGGCACAAATGCACCACCGCAAGCGCTAACTGTGGGTAAATTCTTCAGTTTAAGGGCAAATCATAAAAATAGCGAGGCATACTTGCGCTCCAATCCCCATTGGAATTGTGTGCTGGCTGAGAATTAGTCCACCATTTTGCCTATCAGCGCTGTGAGCAGGGCTTCGGAAAAGTTTTCGAAAATAAACTTTCAATTCACCTGCCAGATATATCTATGGAACAAGAGTAAGATTAATATACAGTGGCGTTAAACAACTGCTTACCCCCCAAATGAAGCCTGCGAATTCGCAGTATAAATATTCCCAGAAACCCATGCTGGTGCGGAGCACGCTGGGAATGAAAACCCGGTTCCCCCCGCAGCCACCAATGCATTTTTGATGGCCTGGTCATATCTTCCATTAGCTGCAGAACATGATGAGCAGCATCGCATCTTTTGGCAACGAACCAACATACCGCGAGCCTGAGAAGCATCCCAAAGCATAACCCCACCAAAGGACGGGAAACTTTTGCGCATTTGAACGGCGATGCTACTGAGAGTACTGGGCGGAACATAGCCTCCTCCGGCTGCAGAACTGGAACCGGGAGCACCGATATAAACTTTCACATTCCTGTTCGGACTGAGAGTCCGGGCCCAATTATCCCTTCGCATTTCATAAAATTAATGCAGCTTTGTAGGGACAGAATGCCCGTACCAGATCCCGAAGTTCCAGTTCTGTTAACAGGCGTTTAGGTCATAGTAATGAGAGGTACAGCACGACTTACCGATGCAGAGTTGAAATTCTGGAGGCCACATGGGTTGTTGTAGAATCTGCTCGCGAATGTTTGAGTGCCTGATTAACCGACAAGAGGGGTAGGAAACTAACTGAACTTTTGGGATGTCAGATGGTGCAACAAGACAATAACGGTCTCATATCTCACCGTATATAGCGTCGAAGTTGGCCGAATTCAAAACCCCGCCAAGAGCTGCGTCTGGATACACACACTGGGGCGCAGCGGTCACGTAGTACCTATGGCCGTAAAATATGAACGTCCTAAACTCAGGGTAGGTGAGATCTCACTTCTTGGATTTCCCGCTCGAGAGGGAGCGGATGCGATTAACAAAAGCAGCATAGTGATCAGATGTACCTCCTTCAATATCCAAATCCACTCTAAATATTAATTAGCGCGAGTTGAGAGGCGCGTAAACCGACTAACCCGTCGAGTACGGCGCTGCCAAATGGACGAGTGGAGGAGGAACCCCCGAGAAACATGTCCCATATCGTTTGGGCGAATGTCTCTGCCTGACTATCGGACTGGAAGCCCACCGAGCCGGTTGCACCGCCGAGACTAAGAGTGATGACCTTTCCTTTGGCTTGACAGGTCGTTATGTCGGAAGCGAGGGAGGCACAATTCGCAAGGTTCGTTCCAGGGAAGGTAGAATTGTCAGTAGGATTGCAGGTCTAGGGTCCTTCAGTTAAACGCCCCGAGAGAACGCACATTGTGTTTTTGCTCACATTGGCCAAGTTGATAACAGGGGCACCTCCGGGACCAAAAAAGATGTACAGGAACGCGACAGGAAAAATGTCGATTGTATTATCCTGAGGTGGGTCAGGGCTCAGGATCACGACTGATGCATTCGGCGCCTGTAGCGCCACCTACGTTACAATAGAACGACAACCTTTGCTGGAAATTGGCTGTATCCGAATGAGTGGCTCCATATGAGTTCTGGCCCCAATAGCTAGATCGTTTACGGGGTTAAAAGGACCCGATGTATGTCACATAACTCATACGTACACCGCGAGCTATTGAAACATCACATATGAGCGCTTAAGACTGGTATTCGGATGTGCGGAATACATACGTTATCGTAACGACCATTGTCAAATGCATTCACCCGTAGGAGTGAAGCGAGGACGGTTAAGGCACAGACGAGACCCAGCATGATTGCAGGAACTGCTGTAAGTTCAGCTTCCAAGCTGAGAGCCCACCGTCGCTTGAGCTCAATTTATACCAAATTCTGTGAGTTGTGGAACCATGTGGTTACGGTCGCACAAGACACCGAGCACGCGTGCCAAAAAGACCGATGCACAAACCTCGCGAGTAATACCAAGAAGATGCATGGGGAGAAACTCCATTGCCGTGGTTGAACTGGGTAACTCGCTTAAAAAGGTATGTAGCACTCGGGCAAGAAGCAGCCCTCGGCTCATGTGGAAGGATGGTCATCGACATCTTTGGCGAACCTTCCTCTATTAGTGCATGAGGTCGTGAAAAGAATTGCCACACACACACCGTTACAAGAGCACTGAGGCGGAGGTTTCGTGCGGAAAACTCAATCACATGACATTAACCGAAAGACGTGCCACGAGGACGGAATAAGCACTCGAGGGTGGGACCATGGGGCTTCGAAGCTTCGGTTTTCCAATATTCAGTATTTCAGTCCTGATAATACCACAGCTTCCTGAGGTTAACTCCCCTTGGGTCGCCGCGAAAACGTCACCAAGGAAAATCTATACATACGAAGAGGCCAAAGAAGATATACAAATAGCTGATTCAAGAATTTATGCCAATGCTGCCAAATCTTTTCCTCCATCGACGGCGGCTTGGGCTTCACCTCGGACGGGTTCTGTTCGGCGAATGAGAGAAAATGAATAGATAGAAAACGAAAAATAAACCCACCGAAGTAGGGTTGCGCTTGTGCCTCACGAGCTGTCAAACGTTCTTGATGATCGTAGCGGAGGAGTTTATCAAGTAAATCGATCGCTTCATTCGATATATATCTCTGGTTTTCTGACGTGATAAAACGAGTCCACGGCTTTCTTGGATATCTGGTAGCTTATCAGAACACTGACACTCAGCAGATGGATGGGAACGAACCTTCCAAGCAGCTCGTCATATTGTGAATCCAAACGAATGCCATACTTGTCAATGTATGCGTATAATTCGTCGGTGCCTAGGACTTTGGTAATCTTGACCAATTGGTCATAGTTATCGTGTCCATGGAAGAAAGGCTCTTTGCGGAAGATCTGAGTCATGTTCATGAACCACTGACAGATGAGAGGGACGGAAGGGCTCCAACCATTGACGCGAACATGCACCCGTAACTCCACATATCCAAACTATAATCGTACTCTTGAAAGTCTACAAGCAACTCGGGGCCTTTGAAATAACGTGACGCCACACGAACGTTGTACTCGGTCTTTGGATGGTAAAACTCGGCCAAGCCCCAATCAATCAGCCGCAGCTACGAGGGGAATGAGGAACTGTACTCTGGGTTGAAAATGGGTTTAGAACAGTTTTATACCTTGCGGTGTTCATGATCTATCATTACATTATGAGGCTTCACGTCCCGGTGCATTATTCCTTTCGAATGACAATAATCCAAGGCCTGGAGATTGATGTGAGTAGAAATCCATTGACAACAAAAGACAAGACACATACCTTGAGTAGTTCGAACATATAGTACCGTACATCATAGTCCGTGAAGCGGGGATATAATACTTTGAAATCCACGTTGTTAACATATTCCGTAATTAAGCTAGGGATCTTCGATGCGGGATCGCGTACTACATCTAGTAGAGCGACGACGTTTGGACCGCCAGCGAGGTTCTGTAGAATCTTGATTTCTCGTTTGATTTTCTTTTTCTTGACGGGTTTCAGAACCTTGATGATACACTTTTCCTCCGTAATGACATTCACGCCCTCGAAAACCTGTCAACATCGTCAATGACTGTTTTTTCACTTATGAACGCAGACCGATAGACCTCTGAGTATTTCCCGCGCCCGACTTTTCGTACAATCTCATAGTGATCTTGTGATCCCCACTGGACTTGGAGATTGTCTGGCGAATGAAAGAAATGAGCGACGATGGTGTGTGATAATAAAGATGTCACACCGTATTCATGCCAAGAGGGACCTAGTTTGGCATTGACATCGGCATATACACGAGCAACAGATTTGGTTGCAGAACGGCCCATGGGCTAGGACGGGTGAAAGTCGAGGAGGATGGTGTGACTTCAATTCAGCAACGAGGAAACGGCCTGCTCATCTGGTAAAAGTGAATAATTCCCACGGGTCACGATCTCGGCCTCATGGATTTTGTGCATCCCTTGCAGTTCGCATGGTACTCATCTTCCCTTATCCCTGGACCTATGCCCAGCAGTGAACGTCGAGCAGGCAAGGTGAAGCCGCCTGCTCGTTGGCCTAAGAATATCTCCTATATTCAATCTTACCAATTTCATGAATCTGTAACACCGTCTACCCTTGACTTTATCAGGGGCAACCCTTCGATCGCTGGCCAACTCCCAAACACTCATCGTGCTCGTGTCGCAATTCGACCCATTTCAGATATGAGCCATCCTGCATGTGGTCAGTATGGGCTGTTTGCAACATCCAACATCCGACCACACACACGAATACTCGACTATCTTGGTATGCCCCTACCCTAGCATGTAGTACCCATACGCCACGTAACCGGCTGGCCCCCCAGGTGAAGTGCATTGCGATGATCGTCTAGGATCCGACTATGACCTCTCTCTTCACCGATTCTCGAACGGGTTGAGTGTAGGAGTTGATGCTCATAGCTTGGGTAATGAGGCTAGATTCATCAACGACTATCGAGGGACCTCGAGAAGACCCAATGCCGTATTCCGTGATAACAGGTTGAGCTCGGGTGAACTTCGGATGAGCATTTGGAGCTCCTCTGAAGGTATTAGGAAAGGTGATGAAATAGTAGTTTCGTACGGCAAAACATGGTGGCAAGCCCGTGTTGAGTGAAATGGCTCGCATACCAAGCTATCCTAAGTACATCTACTCACAATTCTAAGTACCTAGTCCTTTTTGCTCAGTGATGTCTACCAAATCCCTGAAGGGGTTAACGAGTTTCGAAAGGGTACCTTCCCGGATCTGGGTGGATTTGGTGAACCCAAGATTCCCCACTGATTTAAATTACACACAAAATTGCCGAAGGTTGGCAAAATAAAAAGACTGCGTCGACGACGTCGGTGTGACTGCAGATCATAAAATGCTTATGCCAACGACAACAATTCCGACTCTTGGGCACGGAGAACTCGGAGACCTGATTTAATTTTCTGTGAAGCTTCTGGGATATTCTGGGGCACGTGGTCGTTCCGCCCACTCCGAATTAGCCCAAATACGGACAAATTCTCAAAATTTCTGGCTCCGTCGCGCCGAGCATCGAGCAGTCCAGGTTTCGCGCAAGTCAATGCGTCCGTCAGGCCCTACCTTCTCGCCCTTCTTCGCAGTTTCATCGTGTGCACGCCGGTCTACCGCCTCTCAAATCCGTCTCTACTCCGTTTATCGCTTTACATGTCCTCTAGAACCCCGTTTTCGGCGGCCGTACCTGCCACCGCTCAACACAATACACGTTGGTAGAAAAGTTGGTCGTATTTTAAATTCTTTTCTATGTTCGACTGAACATTACTTTAGCGCACAATACACGCATCTGCTCCTTTACGGGCCAGCTCCAAGAATCCTTATGACGTTTTGGGCGTGAAATCGGATGCTTCAGCTGCAGACATCAAGAAGGCATACTTTGCCGTAGGTTTAACACTCTAAACCGCCAGTATGTCTTAGTGACCTCGGTCAGTTAGCCCGTAAATACCATCCCGATACAAATCCGGACAAGAACACTAGAGACAAATTCGTTGAAATCCAAGACGCATACGACGTAGGTGCCCTTCAAATTGGCACGTCATGTGTATGCTTATCAGCAAATTTTCAGGTTCTGAAGGACGAGAAGAAGAGAACAGCATACGATAAGTATGGTGCAGCCTCCCAACAGCCTGGCTTTGACCCAGATGCGTTTGCGCGCGGGTTTGGGGGCGGAGGCTTCGGGGGATCTGGAGGCTTCTCCGCAGGAGGGTTCCACTTTGAAGATCTAGGGTCAATGTTTGGAAGTGGTCGTGGTCCCCGGGGCTCCCAGGCTGATCTATTTGAACAACTTTTTGGAGCGTTTGGTGGTCCGAAAGGTCCTGGGTTCCGCGGTCCTACCCGAGGTGCCGACCTCGAAACCAGCCTGAACGTTACTTTCCTAGAAGCCTGTAAAGGCACTTCCAAGAAAGTCACCGTGCAACCTATAACAAACTGCGGGACATGCGCGGGTAGCGGGCTCAAACAGGGTGCCAAACGAGTCTCTTGTACTTCTTGTGGCGGGACCGGAACGCGGACATTTATGAGCAACGGGTTCCATTTAGCCAGTACATGTGACGCTTGTCAAGGAGCAGGTAGCACAATTCCACGGAGTAGTGAGTGCTCGGGGTGTGGGGGCATGGGCAAAGTGCGTGTCAAGAAGACTGTGCAGGTTGATATCCCAGCAGGTGAGCGGTTTACCTCTCGGTCTGAACAGGAAACTGAAAAACCAACAAGGGGTGGAAAACGGTATGACGATCCGAATCAATAATGCTGGCGACGCGCCTATCACTGGCAAGGGGACTACGGGCGATCTGCTCGTCAGGATCAATGTTGCATCATCCAAGAACTTCGTACGCCAAGGCTCGAACCTGTATCACGAGGCCCGCATTCCATTCCACACAGCAATACTGGGCGGTCGCGTACGCGTACCGACCTTGGATGGGGAAGTTGACGTACGTATTCCCACCGGCACTCAACCAGGGGAAGAGATGGTTCTGAAAGGACGGGGCGTTCCATCCGTATATGGTCCGGGCAATGGGGACCTATTTGTCACTTTTTCAATGATTTTACCGAGGTTGGCATCTCATTGAATCAACCGTGCGACAGTCTCATGCCTGACCCCCCCCACCCACCCAGATCCCTGACTAAGCGTCAGCGAGAACTCCTACAAGCATACGCTGACGATGCTGAAGGTCGCTCAGTATCAACACCTCCAGACTCGTCCTCAAGTTCCAACTCAAGCTCAGGAACTACAGAGAGTTCGCAGAGTAATGAAACAGAAAATGGTACGGCTTCTTTTACCCATTCATCACCATCTGGTGGTTGGATGTCTCGCACATGGCAAAGAGTACGGGAGCTCATTGGATTCTAAAATTTTTACTGGCATGTGACTATCCTTCACAAACCCATTTACACCCCTCTCTCACGAATAATCGTCCTCACATCAGCCAAGACAGAAAAGCCGGCGGCTGACGGTCAAGATCTTCAAGACCAGGAAGGCGAAGAAGACAAGAAACGAGCGACGGCGTAACCAACATAGACTAGTTCATATGATCTTCCTCCTAGTGGTAGTATACTCCTGGATAATACATGCGCACACAACTCCGAACCGAACTTCTATCCTCCCTGGACATCCTCAACAAAATGGGAACGGTTCATATGACAAGATCGGGCCAAGTAGAATGTTTTGGATGTGTTCCTGCTGGTTCGCAATCGTGAGATCCACGGCCCAGGGCCTGTGGTTCCGTTTCCGTGTGCACGAAGCAGCCAACCTTCGAAACTAGAATCCCAGTTCCGGTCGTGGGGTTTCTCTTCGTGACAAACGGTGGCAATTACCCCTTACGTTCCTCCTTGCTACCACCCCTCCGCTAAATTCTCACCAACTGACCTCAAACCCCAAACTCAAACCAGGCTATCTCTACGAGATCTCCTCCGTCAGCATGTTGGCTCCGAACCTGGTCGCGGATTTATCTCCCAGCCCATTCTTTTGGCAATCGAGAGATATGAAGATCGACTTCAGCCGATTGTTCCTACGGATCGCCATAAGTTGGTATAAAATGCGACAAGAAATCTAACTGGAAGCAGGCTCTCAGCTCTGTGCTTGCATACTCGGGGGCGAGCTACACTACCATTTTTACCATGCAGAAAAGTCCTATTCCCTCGACTTCCGTGACGCCCTTGGATACTTCACCTTTACCCCCTGAAGTCAGCAATGCTGCCGCCAATGCAAGCCCAAAACTCCCGACCCCTCCCAGCCCCCAGGCTTCTTCCTGCAGTATTACCACGGCTTCGTCGGTTACGCTCGACGATGTGCAGGATCAGATCCAAAAGTTATCGACGCTTCGCTTGTTAATAACTCATATTGGGTATGTATGGACTCTATGATATCACACTTCTCAAGCTTAATTACCCCGTCAGCGCTGCCCTAACCCTATTTCTGGCAACGACAGATGCAGTCAGTTGTCCTTGTTATTCTAAGCTCCCTAGATTCCATCGGCTTATTTTCGCGGAATAGACCATCGTTTCGACCAGCTTACCAACCATTGCTAGTGAACTTCAGGCCTCACAAAACCAATACACATGGGTCGGCATCTCGTACATGCTGACCCAGACTGCTCTCCAACCACTTTATGGAAGGTTTTCCGACCTTGTTGGGCGAAAGGTTAAACTTTACCCTAGTAAAACTGGAGTAAATTTGACAGTGTCCCATAGAATCTTTTATTCTCCAGTATAGCTATCTTCGCAGTTGGCTCGCTCCTCTGCGGCGCTGCTCAGGTATTGTCTGTCTTCCTCAAGCGATCCCCCCAAGCCTAACCCAAGGGACAATGACCAGAGCATCGATTGGCTGATCGCTGCAAGAGCCCTAGGTTTGTGACCTTCACTCGCGTGGGGTGTTGGTGGAATCACTCATTTTGTCCCATAGCCGGCGTTGGTGGCGGTGGCATTGTCAGTGCCGTCTGGGTATTAACTGCAGAAATTGTCGAAGTCGAACATCGTGCCAAATGGTCGCAGGCTCTCAGCGTCACCTGGAGCTGCTCCGCCATCGCTGGCCCGCTTATAGGCGGGACTTTTAGCGGTGAGTTCCATCACCCTATTCGAAACGGAAATATTAGGCTCTTACCACCTACTCAAGACAAAAGTATTTTGGCCAAGACAAATTGGAGATGGGGGTGTAGGTCCTACTGTCAAACCACGTCTTACGCAGCTGAAATAATGTAGTCTATATTAACTTGCCGATATGCCTCGTTGCATTTTTGGTCCTGGTCTTTTCTCTCCGTGGCGTGCAATTGGTTCAACCTACCAACGCTTCGTGGCATGCGTTGGCCAGGAAATTCGACTTCGGGGGCTTGTGCGTCATTAATTTACTTTATTAAAAATTTTACTCAGTGGTGCTTCAGAATTCTTTTCATGACGGGCACCAGCTGCATCGTGGTTGGCTTTAGCTTTGCAAACGAAGTTGGATGTACGGTCCCTACCTGTTGCCCGCCAGTATTGAACTGAATGAGGTCACAGGGTTGACTGTGTCCACACTTCTTCTCATATGCCTCGGGCTCGTTGTGCTTCTTTGTGGCGCCATATACGAAAGATATACATCCCGAGATTGTCTATTCCCTCCCACTACGTTTACAGATCTTACTACGGGTATGAGATCGTTGATAAAGTGTCGAGATACGATCTGACCTGCGGCTTGACAGTCATCATCCTTATTGTTTCTTTCCTTCATCAGGTGACGTTCACTTCTGGGACGTTCTATCTTGCCCTATTCTATCAGGTGATAGACCACTCCTATCACTTTCATTTGCCAACGTTAACATGTATTTAGGCTGCTGGTGGCTCCACTCCACTAGAGGCTGGCCTTAAGTTACTCCCATATTCTCTCGGCTCATCGCTTGCTTCTATGCCAGCTGCATGGTTTATTGGATACTGGCAGAAAAGGACGGGCAACACCAGTGGCCAGAAGTGGGTCATCGCTGCTGGCCTTTTAATTTCGACGGTCGGTTTCGGTAAGTGGCGACGTCCTAATATACGTACTGCGCCTGAATTCATTTGGCTGGTCACGGCCCAGGCGTCTTAAATCTGTTGAACGAAAACGCACCCATCCACGCACAAGTCATCTATCCCTTGGTGGCAGGGATCGGCCTCGGCATGCTTTTCCACGCTCCCTATCAATTATTCACTCGGGCTCTCAAACCCAAGGAATTGGCCACTGGAACAAGTGCATTCTTCCTTGTTCGCTTCACTGGAGCCACCATTGGCCTTGTACGCAGTTTCCTCAACTCAATCTCCAACTACGACTGATTAGGGGCCCTGGCTAGGCCGTAGCGGGGCTGATATTCTTCGCACGCGCTGCCCCAAGATTGCCTCCTGAGGTCTTGCGTCATGGATCTCTCTCATCAATTGATTATAGCGGCATTGGGGAACTTGAACCACTTGAGCTCAGGACTAAAGTTATCCGAGTAATTTCGACGTCGATCCAGGTATGAGTGACTTCGTTCTAATCACAACTGACTTCTTACACCTTCCCCTGTTAGACTGTATGGACAGTGTGGGCCCCTTGTTTAGGCTTGGCTTTTTTGGTAAGCTGGTGATTGTTGGGTAAGGTGTTGGGGATACTAAAAACGGACTCTTGCTGGTTCCACCCTTAGCTCGCTTTCTGCCTGCGGACAATGTCTATTCACGGCGACGTTTGCAAATCTGAGAACAAAGACCATAGCATCTCCGCCCCTCAGACGGGTGCGCGAGAGATCACAAGGGAGAAGGAAGCTAAAGTATGAGCCGGGTTCTCAATCTTGGATCAGGGTTACAACTTTGTCGACGAAAATGGTATTAAGATTCCGGAGGCATGTCATGTTTGCAAAGGTTTACTTGTGCATTCAGTAGAATCGGAATTATTTCATCAGCTTGAGTCATCCTTTCACCACATATGTATGATAGATTGTCATTTTCGATATACCTGGGATTTTGGGGTTCGTTTTTTATGCTTCGAAGGAACAGAAAGGAAAACAAGAAGCGTTGGAGTCCCCAAGTGGTTATCCAGTTTGATGGGTGATGTTGTAATATAAGAGAATTCGATGCACCAATGCGACTAAGGATAGGTTGAAACAGGTAAGAGGACCCCAAACGCTTTCCGCAGAAGCGCCTTCACGTTAGCGGACTTCAAACTCGACGGAGCGACTGGACTTGTCTCGGTAGATCATGCGTATTTTTCAATTACCATCGATCCGATCAAACACACCACACACGCCTACCGTAGCGCGAGTTATGAAAGCAGTTAGACATCAAATTAGATGCTGACAGTCAATCCCCCCGCATATTCCGCACCCGGACTTACCGTCAGAACAATATGATACCGCCGGTGTGTTATGCCACCTTTTCAAGCTAGAGATATTACCGAAATCGGGACCAAAACCGAGCAATGCCAAAGGCAGTGGCTTAGTTTCATATAACCTGTCAAGTTAATTGGTTCGAGAATGAGTACATCGTGTCCGAGCCTTCCGTAGCATGAGATCCATAGCGTGCCACACGCCTGAGATGATCTCAACGCCAGGGGGTCGCAGTGAGCCCGCACAGCCGCCCGATGATAAAACTGATTGTCGACACTGTATCTCACAGATAAGCGAAAGTGGGCTGAACGACTGTCGCGATTTGAACAAGTAAATTCTGTCCAAGGTCAGTATGAAGTATTTGGCCTGTCATAATATAACAGCACATCCAACGCGAGGTCGCCTACCTGGGAGGGGTAGCGTTTGAGAAGGAGAGCGGAGACTCAAATTGGACCCCCAGAAAATTTAAATCAAACATGATGAGTCCTGGTGAGTCCCATTCGACATCGCTCGGCTCAGTATTCGGTGCGCAACCTGCTTCCCTGGGGGTCGGCTCTAAGTCGTATTTCAACGAGAGACTCGGTGACCGGCGAAATTGGGACGGCGTGGATTAAAGAGACGTCGGACTTTTTTGAAGCTCAGGGTTTGACTTGCTCAGGACATTGAATATTAAGAGGTCTTCTAACCGATGTGGGAGCTCACCGGAAAGTGAGCTAGCCTTCCTTAAACCCAGTGTTCTCGTCGCGAGTCAAATTGTAAAGAGACAGAAATTCCAGAATTCCAAGGTTGCTGGAAAATGGGGACCCATGTCAGGAGATTGTCATTTCGGAGTACCCACACATTGACGAAGAACAGTTATAAGGAAATCAGCCCCGATGGGGTATTTTCAGTGTCGGTACCCGCGGGATCTCAGAGACGTTAAGAACATAATTTCTTGGCGTTTGAGAACCGCCGCGGTTTATAGTGGGGCCAACTCTGGAACGAGGCGGTGGATTTCGTCGTAGCTTCTTGGATCTTTGAAGAGGACAGGAGCGATCGTTCGGATATCAAAGACTAGAAAATAGGGTTGACTATCTGTCATAGTTCGGCTTTCTACAAAAAACTTGGGGTGGTAATATGTCGGGGTTTCGCAGATGTGAACTGGCGATCCCGGGTTCTGATAAGAAAAGTGAAATGGGTGGGGCTGAGCGCACTGGGAAATGTCAAGCCGATATACCTACAGTTCGGGTTGAGGTATCATCCACGAGGTACTATCGGTTCCTCCGTGAGGTGGGGTCAACATATTGCTCTGCAAGGTTAAAGTTGGAGTACTAATGCTGGACCTACGCTGACCGGGACCGTCTCCCGCACCCAGGAGCCTTATGCGGGAGATAGGGCACAAATTTCATGAAATTTGAAGAACCAATTCTCTCGCAGTTCCAATGGTCAGATGGTAGACACACTACGTGTCCCAGAGATTGCTGAAGACACTTGTCAGGCTAGTTACCAAAGATAGGGAAGAATATATTCATCACTGATCGAAATCACCAATCACCAACTATTAATCATTAATCATTTACGATCACCGTCGACCATTTTAGCAATGCACGCACCGAACCAGGTGATGTGGGATTGATCAACCCACATTTCATCTGCTGTGAGTTCAAAACCAAAATAAGAGAAGCCAAGTGCAACACGCCCCCATACACGTAAAGGGTCTCGCAACCTTGCAACCTTGAAGCTTGAAGCATTGAGGTTTGGTGAGATGATAAACACAAATTTAGGAGTGTACCATGGCCGGTGGGATGATCATGGCGGTTTCCGGACCAGATCCTGTCTGGTTCAACATACAGCAAATTTTAGTTTTTTCTTGAATTCCTCGGATCTCCGTATACCGAGCGGTGATACTGGTTGCGAGAAGGTCCAACCGAAAGATGCACTCCGAAAGATTGTGCGTGAAGAAGCTGCAAGAAGCAGGGAGGGAAATGCGTTGTGAGCCAGGCTCCTAAAAAGGGGCCAAAGTAACACGCCCTGTCTCTCATTTTCTAAAGTTCGTTATCTCAGAGGAAGGGCTAACTTCTGACGACTGTGAAGGAACCCGAGTTATAGTCAAACCTATCTTAGATATAGCTACAACTGGGACTGATGGTCTGCCGTTTGCGTCATTGATGGGTTGGGGATTGTGATCGGATTAAGTAGTGGAGAGGTTCAAATTGGCCCAAAACTAAGGTATGTCCTCTGAGTTTAATCGGACAGCGCTAGGTTGGTGCCGTTTGTTTGTCATACCCATAACATACACATTGACTAGGTGGTACACTATCTGAATCCGGGGCCTCCTACCTTTCAGCGGTTGTGCCAGTCATATTCCAAGGTGGCCAGTGCTTATGCGGTATTATACAAAATGCATTGTTCCAACCGTAATGCTCAGCATTTAAAGCCGCAGCTAGCGGATCAAGCTTTCAAGGGTCCATGTGAACTGTGGGGCTCAATTCTCTTTGACGTTGAATGACAATTGAGTCTAATTTAAGGTCACGTGGACAATTATAGAGAGCGGAACCGGAGGGGCTCATCGACGCACACGACTAGAATACGTAGCCCTTGGCCGACAGAACAGCTAGTGGAAGTATCCAACAGCTAGGCGTATCTTGAGAGGCGGTGTTGTTTCCTGGATTCATGCAATAAGCAGAGGATTGAGAAAAATGGGTAAATCGATAACAAGAGCGACAAGACTTGCACAACAATGTAGTCTACTATGTTGTTCGGTGTTATGCAAATTCCACCTTTGCGCTCGTACCACCATGTCCCCTCTCTTGTCCTCTACCGTCCCAACTCCTTTAACCTCACCATCTCCTTCTATATCGCCGGGGCGACAACTTTCGAGCACTTCTATCCACAGCCTTGCAACATTCATTGCTAGCGCCTCTTCCTCCAGAACATCTCTCCGACTCACCGGCATTGATGGGGACACCATCAAGGTCGAGGGTTTGCGTCATGCAAGAATACATCTTCAAGCAAAGTAAGTCATATATCCTCTTGCTCGATGTTGCGTGAACGCATACCACAACCCGACCAAAGCCATGGTTTTGTTTTCGTCACTCGTGCTGTTTCCTATAACCGGATCTAACACTGTTATGCAGGCACTGTAAGACGCAAGAGTTTGCTTCTGCGGTTTTTGAGATCTTGCGAGTCATCCGCATTCCGTATTTCAATGCCACAGACCTTTTGCCTCGGGACCTTGTTATACGAAAAGTATCTGGTGCACTAACCAATGCCGTATTTTTCGTTTCGTTCCCCTCGAGTAAATGTGTGCGCACCATCCTTCTTCGCATATATGGTCCATCCTCTGGTACTTTGATTTCTCGCCCACAAGAGCTTCACACGCTCCACGTTCTCTCATCCGTATATCATATCGGGCCGCGCGTCTATGGAACCTTTGAGAACGGGCGTATTGAACAATACTTTGAATCGACTACTCTCACAGCCCAGGATATCCGTGACCCGAAGATTAGCCAATGGATTGGTGCACGCATGGCAGAGTTTCACTCAGTCGATATTGACGTGGTTGAAGGAGAGGGCTGGGAAATTGAGGTCGAAAAGAATGTACGATCATGGGTTATACCAGCGCGCGAGGTTCTAGCGCTTTCTTCGTTACCGCAAATTGTCAAGCTAGAACTTGATCTCGACACCTTTTGTCGTGATTGGGATAAATATTCTCATTGGTTGGAGAACGTAGATGATGTGCACTCCGGTAGCAGGAGGGTCTTTGCACATAATGACACTCAGTATGGTAACCTGCTTCGGTTGAAGCATCCAAAAGAGGGAGGCGACGACCATCATCAGGTACGTACGATTTGTAGTTATAAACGACTGAAATAAAGATTCATATCCTGAAACTCACACTTCTTATCCCTCAGATTATCGTGGTTGACTTCGAGTACGCAGGCCCTAATCCGGCCTCATACGATATTGCGAATCACTTCCACGAGTGGACTGCGGATTATCATTCTGACATACCTCATTTACTCGACATCTCTCGATACCCTACTCCGGCTGAGCGACACAATTTCTATCTTGCCTACCTCCGTCACGCGCATTTCACCACCAAGGAGTCCCAACACATCGCGGTCACGGACGCCGAGCTCGAACCTACTGTTTCCAAACTCGAAAAACAAGTTCGGGCGTGGAGTCCGGCGTCTCACGCCTCCTGGGCTTTGTGGGCTATCGTTCAAGCCCGTGATGACCTGGAGAATAACAATCAATCACCCGAATTCGATTATATCGCTTATGCAAGTTGCCGCATGGCTGGATTCCGTCGGGAGTTGAAACAACTTGGAGTGCTATAGTTCGACCGCCTCAACTGCTTTGGGTTAGGTGGACTTGTGTGGGATCCCTTGTGCATAAGAGTAACTTTTTTACGTTAGTTTATGCAGGCCTTTACTAATACCCTTCGCTTTTTCTTCTTATTCCCTTTGTGTTTGGGCTCAACGCAGGATTAATAATGCCTTTTCATTCAGATATATTAGCACCTATATGAACAAGCGCGATAAAAGAGAATAAAAAACATGGCTATTGCTGATGACGACAAATAATGCGAATGTAATGTTGGCGGAAATCAGGAGAACCTACAATGACAAGAAAAGAATAAGAGAAAAGCATAAAACAAAACTACTGAACGAGAAAGTCATCTGTTTTGGGTAAAGGGATATCAGGGGGAGCTGTTAAAAACCAGTAGTACAGTTGATATTGAGGAAAAGACGAAGAGAGAGGAAACAAAAGAACAAGCATGTCCGTTCCGCAAGAAGGGTCATTGAGGAATTGAGGCAGATACAAGTGTATATGTCCGGCCAGGCGGAAATTATGTTTGATAATAGCACAAGACGAAAGAATTTGACGGGATATAGAAAGACCCTTCTACCACATGATGGGCTACATGGGTATTAAGCCCAGGCCTTTTCATGCAACCGGGCGGCAAGGGCGATATCAATCCAAGGTGAGTTCGCGATGATCTCAGTCGCAGGGCTCGAAGTGCCCGGATAAGAAGAATTTGCGAGCTGGCTACGGGTGAAGCTTCCCCAGTTCCCCGCGCTACCCGCGCGAACATGCCCATTTACACGAGGTGCGGGGTGTGACATAGAATCACCGGTCGAAAGAGTATAGTTATGACCAGGTCCGGTTTGAGGAGAGCCAAGGTGGAGATCCTCTGATCCATTGAAGGAATGGCGGATACCAGAGCTCGCAGTGGTCCTTTTGGGAGTCGCCTGTTAAAAAAAGTTCGTCAGGTTCCTTTACTTACAGAAAACGCGATTCGGGGAGCTTACATTGTTGAATCCAACGATCTCGAGCCTCGCGTTCTGGTGCCTTCCTAAGTCAGGACCAGCAGTAACGGGCGCGGGTTCCTGAGAGGAGGCCTGCTCATTGGAAGGAAGAAGGATCCCATTGCTCGCGAAAGAAGGATAAGCCGACTTGTTTTGCTTCATCGGTGCGACGGCGGTATCAACTCGCAACTTGCCAGTTGAGGGACGGCCGAACTGGAAGGGGCTTTTATTCAACTCGACAGGTGTAGCCAAGCCACCACCGTTGGATTCATTGCGTTTAGCAGAGATACGAGCAAGGAGTGAGCCAGAGGAATCGTTGGGATCGCTATTGGTGCTCAAAGATCGCGGCCGAGCCTCAGGAGGATTCTCGGAGCCCGGAGTAGCAGGGCTTTGACCGTTGGCGGGTAATTCGGTGTGGATGAAGCAACACCTCTTGCCATATGGGCATGAACCAGAAACCCAGAAAGTCTGTGTGGAAAGATTATTAGTCATCGGGTTGTTGGGAACTAGAGATGGGGAGTTCACCCTGCAGATTTCGGTCTTGTACTGATGGAAAAGGCGTGTCAGAAACATGTGTGTGAATGTCATAAAAAAGAAACGTACCTTGGGGTGTCGAGCGACCTTGCGCAGCTCATCTTCTCCATGAGCGAATTGACATTTTGTTCCATATCGGCAGCTACCCTTCTCCTCCCAACTACGGCAAAGTTCAGTTTTGTAAAGGCCAAGCTTTCTATTGTTGGCGCTGGGACCACTGGAGCTTCCTGTGGGGGTGGTGGCGACGGTAGTATCGACACTCGAAGCTTGGGACGGGATATTGTAAGGACTATCATACTGTAGTTGACGTTGAAGTTGAAGGGCTAATGGCACGGGAATGGAGTCCTGGGTCCGGTAAAATTGATTTGGGTACATGGGAACCCCCGGAGGTCCCCCAAGCGTAGTAGGAAACAATCCAGGCGAGAATGGAGGTAAACCACCATTGAGGAGAGCAAGTGCAGCGGCATCACGCATTGCGGAAGGATCGGACGCAGAGTGATGGTGACCTCGGAAGATATTATGCTGCTGTTGGACACGGGTTACTGCAGGATGATTGTCGTGGGGGGCGGTTGGCATCATCATGTCGTACAACTGCTGGGTATTACCAAGCGAGAGATGTGAAGTATGGTGTCCTACCGGGAACGAGCCCGGATTAGGGAGTAAGGTCTGCTGAGGAAATGCCCGAGGTTGGGGGTAGCCCACATTGTTGAGCCGACCAGCGACAAACGAGGGGTGGGGGGGTACAGCAGCCATGGGGAGACCTTGAGGAACACTGGCGTAACGTTGGTTTAGGTTATAATCTATTTGTGTTTCGTCGCGATCGGAGGCACCCGATTGCATAGCGTTCCTGTAATCAAATAACTGAGGGTGTGACAAGGGTTGAGGTCGATGGATTTGGGTGAGGGTGGGATACTGCAACTGGTCGTTCTGAAGAACGCCGCTGGCCCGAAGCTGATTTGCGGTCCATTGCTGTGCATCGGCTTCATCATTTGCATCATCAATTTGCTGTAAACGGCGAAGATCGGTAGTAGAGAGGCCACCGCTGAAAGAATGGGGACGTTCCTTGGGCTCCATTGCGGAACTTTTGAGTGGATGGCTCAACAGGGCGTTGTGAGCGGCGGATGAGGAGTTACGAGAACCGGAAGTCGTAGAATCGGTGGATGAGCCGCGGGAATGAGCAATGTCAAGCTGGTGATCCGGGGTATGTGGTGATGAGCCAATACTGGTGTTAGAAGACGTGTCGAGGGGGCTGTTCTCGTTCAACTGAGGTACAGACGAGGAAAGCTTGGACTTGGGCGGGGTTCGCATGGTTCTATGCAAATCGTCGCCGTCCTTACTAACGTCACCACCGATCTGAAGCCGAACGAGGTCGTCGGCCAAGGCCCATGCGGGGGTATTGGAGTCTGCATCAACAATGTGACCGCTGGAGTTGAGTCTCCAACGTTGTGCTGCGCCCCGGGAGAGTTCGGCCGTAATGGAGTCGGTTCGGGTGGGCATAATAGTGAGCTTCGATTTTTGATGGAAAATGAGGGGCAGTGAATTGGTACAATGTGGTCGCCCTTTGGTCGTGATGGGTTGTCGACAAATGCCAATCCTGAAGCAAGGAGGAAGGCCGGGATGAGCAAGGCATACACGTGCTGGGGAAAATGAAAGCTACCTTTATATCCGGAAGAAAAGTCTTCTCGAAATCCCTAAAAGATGGAAGTGGAAAGGTCTGGAAGAGGTGGGCGCCAAAAGATGGTCTTGGGGAACGATATGCAACTGGGGTAGTCGTTAACTGTTTCCGCACAATCAGGAGTGTTTTTTAGCTTTTGAGAGAGAGAGAAGGGGTGGAGGGTTGTTAAGATGAGTGTAGACTGACCGTAAATTAGAGAGAGATGATGGATGGAGGATTGAATGATAATGCAGTTTGCGAGGAGCTAATATGAGGGATAGATAGAGTCTGCCTGAGAGGAAAGAGACTGAGGCAGTTGAAAGATGAGAGCAGATAGGTATAAAAAAGCGTGAGGATCGTGAGGGCAAGACGTGGCTGTTTTTTGTAAGACAAGTCCGGAGTTGTGACAGAAATGGGGTTTGTTAGCCTACGAGGAAGGTGAATGTTAAGAAGGAAGGAGAGAGCGAGGCAAACGGCAGGCTTACTTACTCCCCCCTTCAACCTTTTGATCGCACGCAACGTGCCCTTCTCGCGGTCGGCTTTTCCCAATAATTAATCAACCCACTCCCCCTGCGTTAGCTACTGATAACTGACAAGCCTAAATCTGCTCCTCAGGTTCTATCGATGAACAACTACTATATACGCAGTTGGATAATACTGCCTCGGGTTCAGGATGGAATCCACTTGAACCAACATACAAAATGCCGACTGCTGTTCATCCACAACACGTTCTCGTCCATAAACGGCATAGCTTCGACAGTACGGGTTCCATCTCCGAGCCCCATTGCTCATCCAAACTCGCTCTGCTACACCTCCTTCCAACCCATAAATCATCACAAAGAGGCGCTCTCAGTTGCCATCCCATTGACACCGCTCTTACTCTCCAAGAGCGAAAGCAGCTTCCCACCTCCCCAGCCGCCGCGCCGGCACGTGCCCTACACGTGCCCGGCGCTGTGCTCTAAAGATCATAGATCATTCCAAGTTTAGCGCCTATCTCCATCCCTGTTGTTAACCTGGTTGATATTCTTTGATACTGCGCAGCCTCCCATCGACTGCCTCATCAATTCCATCTCGTTTTCAAACAAATCATCAATTTCAAGTGTTTGTTCGAAACACTCAACCCCGTCGTCCGGGTTAGCAAAAAGCGAAACACCGACGTTCCTCCCCGTCCCGCAACCCTGGAACGCCATCATTCAATGCAATTCACACAGCTGAGCGCTGATAGATGGATACGATAAATCTCGTACACGCTCTCTGCCTGCAAGTACGCTATCTGTCAGGTTGTCTTGAAGAACCCGTTCTCCTTCCGATCAATTGCCGCTTCCTCCAAACCAAGAACGCCGGTCTTTCGGGAGACCGATAATTTGATCCTTCCCACCAAACAAAGATCAAGAAAGTAACACTGACGGTCCCTGACTCGGCGCTGTCGCTTCTTCTTGTTTCTTATGCTGCTTGTGTTGGCAACAATATATGCCACTACCGCTCTTATTTTTTTGGAGGTCGCGCAAAAGAAAAAATAAATATAAGCCAGGCTCCGCCACCCGCATGATCATTGACGTCAATAGTCCTTTCGCCAATCAAGAATCTTCTCCACGCAGCATTCTCTACGATTATAAATGGTATCACTCCACCTTATCCGATCCGCCAGAAGCATCTTAACATCTCAATACGTCCCCCTCCTTGTCGAGTTCAACAGAAAACATACGGAGCCACCTTACACCTTGCACATTACCCTTGACTTGGACACCTCCTCCTAAATAGAGATGGAATCTGTCATTGCCACTGTCAATATATTGTCTCTCGATACACATGTTTTGAGCACGCGTGATCTCCCCTCGTGCATTGAGTACTTCAGCGCGGACCATAATGCCAGATATACACCCACCCACTCTACACAAAAAATTAAAGTTTCAATTCTCAATCTTCAAGGCTTCGGGGAAAAGGGGGCATAGGTGCCTTCGCCCCGATCCACCTGTACGTACGTCGCGCAGATGCCGCGGTTCCGTCAGTCGCCTGGGTAGGGGAGAGGCGTTCATTTTTTCCAAGAGGTTGTCCCGTATTACTCATGCCCTAACCGCCAAGGAGACACATGTTAGATCTTCTAGATAATGAGCTTATCGTATCGCAATATTGCACTACTCTTCAACGTGATCGTCTGCATGTATTCATCTCCGTAAGACATACCGCGGTTTGCCAGGGCAGAGGAAGGTGAATTTTACTAACACCGTTGTCAGAGTTAAACGTGATCATATATCAGCCTGCTTCCGACCTTCTGAGCCACGGTAAAATAACCCTCGTTTTACCCGCAAAAGGCGCAGTTTGATATTCTGATAATTCTTCCTGATTTCATATCCTGTAATCATCGGCATCGTCTTAACTTGTGAATAGATATTCCACGTCCGCTAATCTAGAAGTCACTGGAATGAGAAAATGAGGACTACCCCAGCCGGCTTTTCCGACCAGAGCTGATTTTTCTGATAGTAGAACAACCCTTGACGTAGGTTCTAGCCCGTGCTTCGTGGCGCAAAGAAGGATAAATTCTCAAATAGCATTGGTGATAAATGCAGTAACCGCAGCAGTACAGATCAGGTCCGATTATCTTACACTCTCCAGCACTCTCTTGATTATCTCGAGCAGTTAGGCATCTGCAGCAATCATCAGGAATAGGAAGGAGCAAGAAGAGAGGAAAGGAGCTCACAGTACGAAGTGCCCACGAGCATTGTTGAAAGATTCTGCAATTGATCTTCGTCAAACAGAAGTTGGTCCTTATGCCAGGTGTCCTGAATATATGGGTTTAGCATCAACTCGTTTCCAGTCACGTCGTCAAATTTGTCTTACCTGATGTGTCTGTGAAATGGTCAGAGGATAGTACTATCACCTACACACAGACCGGACGTACCTTTTTAAATTCAGAAGCACAATTCCTGATCGTTGTCGATATTGGTGGTGGATCAGTCGCATGGGCCGCAAGCACTGCAAGTTGTTAGGTGAAGCAATCATAAGACACAGGCCTCTAACGCTTACCTTCCGTCAATGGCGGCATCCACGACTCAACCGAGTAGGGCACGCTCTCAATGAGCGCGCATAAGCCTAAAATCGCAGAGTGGAGTGTCCGAAGTGCTTCTGCATAGTTAGAATCACGTCTCTCTGGCAGCGTGGACTTCTGGGCCAGCGAGACAAAACGATTCTGCAGCACCAACCAATTCAGTGTCCTCTTTGCGCACGGTCAGCCAGAAAATAGTACCTTTAACGGAATGATGCTTTGTCGCTGAGAGCAACGCACGACACCGGCCAACGTCTTAGAAGCCATTTCCCTTACTTCGACATTCTCATCAGCAAGACACTCCATGAGGACCTCCATTACACTGGATACACCGCTCTGGGAGATGTGCAGAAGATTCCTATAGAAAAAGACCACCAGAGTTGGCAGGGCTTGGAGCCTTGTGCGCCAAGACTACAGAGCAGCAAAATTTCAGAAGTCCGCATCGCATCAAGGAAAGGCAACGCCACACGCACTGTCGTAGATTTGATGGCTGAGACGAAAATTTTCAGGATTGCTTCCACGTATTCTACCGGTGGTGATACCGCAGAAAGGATATACAGAACAGCCGTGCTGTAGGTATGAAGATCCGAGCTATCGTTGAGTTCTGACATCCGGAGGATCTCAGGCCTAAGTAGAGTTTTAGCCGCCAAATTTAGTGTGAAGTTCAGTACACTTACAGCATTGGGACGGCATATGGGAAAATCATGGACACTTGAGGGCTGTGGGCCGAAACCCAGAGCCATTCCAACACTCCTCCAGGGTCAGACTCGAGAAGAAGGCGGTTTCTGAATACTTACATGTTAAACCAACTTTATCGTACTGTGTATCGGCTTAGATCAGGCGAGGATCCAATGATCGTGAACGTGGAATTACCTCTGATTGACTGACGCGCGGTGGCGGGAGACGCTCTTCTCTCCACTTCGGCATTTCCCTCAAGATCTCTTCTATACGGCCCATGTATTGCGCCTGACTGCTTCGGCGTCAACCACAGAATGATCTCCTAATTGGTGAACCTCACCGAATTTGTAGCGGGTCTGTCCCTGAGGCGCATGCCTCAAGGAAAACACGAGTAGAAGGGTGATAGGGCCGCCATTGGTTTTGTGCGATGGTACGAAGGATCTGACAAAATGAACTTCGGATCTTCCAGGGTCGATCAGCCAGGTGAAATATAGATGAGTGAAAGTGGACTTACGTCCGCGTAGCTAGTATTGGCATTATTGAGGATAGTTCCAACATATTTATCAGCAAGAGGATTGAAAAATAGGCCTGCACTTAAGGCAAGAATGTTGACTAGTGATAGAGATTTCTTCACTAGATGGTCAAGCTGTCCGTGAGTCCGTGGATGTGAACCAGTTCGAAGAAGACGAACTTTCGAAGGCCGAATCTCCGGTAAACTCAAGCGGGAGGGACAATATCCAGTCAGTCAAAGGTTGGTATCGGCGAGGGTCGCGGTGGTCCAGGATCCACTGTCAGGCAATTAAGGATCTCAAACCATCGGAAACCCACGGAGACGTCTTGTCACTCACTAGGAACAACGACTCCCAGAATGACATGGTTTCTGGCTTGATATTGCTGAGTATACTGTTCAATCGCTCCGTTGTCCACTTCCAGAGCTTTGCCTTCCTGCCCTGCGGCCAATGCTTCGAGCCTGATTTGGTGAGCCATGAACCCGAATAAATCACATTTGGACTCACCACGTATAAGCCCAGCCCATACCTCTGCACCGGCACGTTGTTTAAATTTGTCTACATCCAGGAGAAGTGGTTCAATTATCTCGAAGATGACATCGAGGTCGTATTGAACCAGCATCTTCGCTGTGCAAAAACTCAGATAGGATCAAGTTTCGGATTTAACGCCACCACTGACCCGCGCTCCTGATTAAGGAAAGGTTTTCTGTTCGGGCATCAAGATTATTAGAGCCCTTCCCTGTCTCTTGACTCCACAGAGATACTATCTTCTTGAAATGCTCGGGCTGGAGTAATGTAGCTTCAAGTGTTTCGAGCGCAGGCTGCGATTCCCTATCCAGCACGAACGGAGAGCGATCTCCCATTATGGGTTTATACCCTTTAATTGTTTTGCTCCAAGTTAAGAAGCCCGTTGGGACCTTATCGAAATAGTGATCACTAAGCGAGGTGGTTGGACAAGGCTCATGAACGGCAATAACACAGCACATACGTTTCCGGAACACTTCCGGAGAGGTGAAGTTTCGAGAGGAACATTTCGGGGTTCACTATCTCGACTTCTTCCGCAATGGGGTTATGCCATTCTTCAAACCAGAGTTCTTCCTTTGTTTTCGAATAAGTTCTGGACTTAACATGCGAAAAGAGTTTATGCAATGCTCTCGTCAAGTCGTTAGCCGGATTTACTTATTGTCAGCTGAGTGACCTACCTTTGGGCCGTAGTGCGGATGGTAGGCTGCGGACTCGTGCATTGGTTCACGAAGAACTGCGCCACGTCGGGTGATACTGGGACATCTCTCCGGAGTAGACCTCTGAGAAAATTAAGCGACATTTGAACATAGCGCCACTATTCGAGACTTAGTTTAACATCAAAGCTGAATTCAGTGAAGTAAATCTTACGTGAGTTATGGGTTTCACTGCGATCTCAAGAATGCTCGCAACCTAATTTTTTTAATTAAGGATTATTGCCATTTCTCGCAGAATGGGTTTCATACCGTGCCATGGTGTATCCTGTTTCGTTCACTGAAACGAACCTGGCCTTTACGGACAGCCTCGCCCACAAGTTTGTGGTCGATAAAGTTAACTGAGAATTCACTCTCCAAGCCGTGGAGCGCCTCTTCCAATCGGGGCGTTTCCATAGTGTACGCCTCAGTGTGAATGATGCTCTCATTGATGAGATTCAGGCAGTCATTGGCCACGCTAGACACCAGCTTCTGTATTGAAGGCTAATGAAAGACGACGTTAGTGGCGTAGATCCATTGTAGAAACAAACTCTATCTTCCCTTTTCCTCACCCTGGCATCCTAACAGGGAAAGCAAGTACCGGGCATGTAGTCCTTGGTCTAATTATTTCTAGGTCAGCATGTTGTTCACTGTACCAGGATGTGATATACTAAACCTGTAAGCGCATATGCGGCTGTGGAAACAAGGAAGTCAGTACAGTGCGATCACATTATGACCCAACTTACCAATGCCCTTGTTCCATAGGACATAGAGAGCTCCTTTCATACGATCCGGGTCATTACCCTTGCCCAGAGCGTCATATAAGGTAGGCAGGACGAAGCGTGTCGATCGAACATAATACTGTTGGCATGCCATCAGCCACACTGATGTTTATATTAACCCCAGTAAGTAGGACGTACCCCAGACACGTTGTGAAAGACACTCTGTGCTTGTCTGGCAGCGCCAACGATCCAATGACTAGATGACTCGAATTTGATAGTGGAAGACCTACCTTCTTATCCGCGTATAAGGCGACAATGAAAGTTCCGCCAGCTCGGCCAGTAACATATCGTCAAGTGCCGATCGTCGACGGTATAGAGAATGCATGTATACGCGCCCACTGTGGTACACACGCGCGCGTTTCACGAAAACTAGCCTTGGGAGTTCCTTCTGCCGTAGCCAAGTGCGACCCCCACTACAATAACAAGATCTAAGTGTTTTCCACGCATTGTAATTGACAACGACCCACTCTCTGGCATGCGCATAGTTCTTCTGGATAGAGTCAAAGTCGGATCTGCTCAGCCCATATCCAAGCAGGTAAGTGTCCATCGCCCTGGTTACACTAATTACTGCGTCGACATGGTCGTCACCCCCAGTGTTTCTCCGTAGTGCGGATGAGGCCCTTTGACTAACTTCGCCAAACCTTCGGCGCGCCTCAAGGACATGTCGATAACGGGGATCCTTTGGATCAGTCAATGTGAAGCCGGCCTCAACGTCAAGATGGCTGATCACTAGTTCCGGTATTTCTATTTCTAGGTTCAAGCACGGATTTGCACTTTCTTGGAACTGCTCCTTGTATATGGTGGGCAAGCCGGCCCACGTAGCACGTACAGTATGAAGGTATCTGTTGATGTGACGAGGTGGATATGAAAGAAGAGCTGGGAACTCACCGACAGAAATCGTTCCGCGCCACACTATCCCACGTCGACGTGGTCATGAGTAGATCCTCGACCTTGTTCAGTGCAGGTGTGGTGATCTTGTCAATAACTTCTAAGACGAAAGCTACTTCTGCATCAGATGGCACTGTCCAAGTCATTTAGAGTTAGTAGATTAGGGGTCCGTTCACGTCTTTAAAGGATACGAACCATGCCAGTCAAGACCCACGTCTTTGGCGTTATAGAGCTTTCCCCAATATAAATTATGATTCGCTTGGAAATCTGACCACAAATGAGTAACATGTCCGTCGGCCTCGCTCAGCACTCGAAGGTAACAGATCTCCTTACTTGGACTTTCCCATTCTTCGTCATTTACGAAATGACCGCTCAAGGGATAGACACCAGCAAGGGTATGTAACGTCCTTGTGATGAGGCGTCCGGTTCCAGTATAGCCACGTTCGCTCTTTGTCTTCTCCACAAGCAACGCCAGCAGACTGGTAACGTCGTCCTTGTATTTGAGAAGCTAATTATCGCTAGCGTCTTTAAAAGTTATTTAACTCGGCAATGACTTGAACTCACTGTGCTGCCACCATACCCGAGGCAACCACGCAGGATTGCCATGTCTGGTGTCTAAGTCAGCGTTGACAGAATTGAACGGGAATGTGTCACCTACTCCAGTGTAAAGTCGTATCAGATGGTGTGGCCATATGGGTAGACGTCGTTCGGACACTCGAAGCTCCATGTCGGAGTTCTTCCTCAATTTGTGCTTTACAGAAAGGAAGGAATCGAGCTAATGTCTTATCGGGCTGTACCCGAGCCAGACAGGCAACAAGCTGACCGAAGGCGCGGACAGCATTGGACTTTGCGTTGGTAGTCGCATAGTCAAAGACAAGGCCAAGGACAAGATCAAACAATTGGTCTGATAAATGAAGGCACACAACGTCCATCATGTTCTTGATGGACTTGAGTACACTCTCTTCGAGCTTTCCACCAGTCGTCCCCTTCTTGCCACCCTCCTCTGGCAAATTCTCGTATAAAGCTAGGACGCGGCGGAAGAGTGACGTTACCCAATCGGCAAAGGCCGCCGTGCTATCGCGTGCCAACGATCGTTCTTCTTGGCGGCTAAGGTGAGGTGTCGTACCCATTTCCGTTCCCTCGGGTAATAATTCAGCATCCCCATCGACATCCATGACCTCCTGTGGCGGGACATCGTCAGACAACGCAACCCCCGTGTGATGAATCGAAAGATCTCCGATTTTGATGTTCTGTGCCACACCGGTGATAAACATAGTTGCACAGACGGTCTTGACGGGGTCATTCTATCAATGAGGTGAGATACGGTGTGTCCTTTGTATGGGAAAGATTAACTCACAAGATCAATGCCAGGTATACAAAGTTCAAGCAACGGGACAATATGTTTCTGACCTCCAAGCCATACCTTCTCAATCGTCAAGGGATTGGTGACGGCGGAGAGCATCCCGAGTACTGCTGTCGTCCGGTGTGTTTCATTGACAACCTCTAGGCCATTATACGCCCTTTCCAGCAGCTCTGGCATCACCAGATCTGGCTCCAGGAAGACCAGTTGACGGAGACAGCCCTGGGCAAAGCCCAACGAGAGAGCGTCTTTAGAAAACATGGCAAGCAAACAAGGGGTACGAAGGATCCGAACGAAAGCTCGGCGGATCTCTGGAGTAAGGCGACGTCCCTAGTACAAAAGATGAGTTCAAAAAACATAGTCAGATACAAAATAACCCACCGGAGGAGTTTTACAACGGTCCAGCTCTTCTTCTTTGGTGCGTCTGAGGAAATGTGACGCGAGATAGTGAACGAATGTCGTGAGCTACATGACTTTGTGTTCAGGCCGAGATAGGGGTTGATTATAATTATGTGACCTACCAATGTGGTCCAAGGGCCGGAGTTCGAGGGATGGAAGAATGATTCAGTACAAGTAATCAGTTTATCGAGCGTATCTAAGGCCCTTGAGCCCGCAATATAACCAGTTTGCTTGGGCAACTTCCCATCCCGCAAGTGGGTTGGAGTAGGAGCGCGCACTTCACCGTCAACGGACATGGAATAAACAATTATCCTGGCCAATGCACCTATAACCCCATGAGCATGTAACGGACAGATTATGGAGAGCGACATACTAATCTTGTTTGGTGCTCTAATATTCTTTGGGGGTTTATCCAATGAGCCATCCGCATGTGATGCCGTTGAAGATGATGTCTGAGGATACAAGATGTCAGCATTAATCAGTTGAAACCCAGATAGCTACGACTGTACCTTCATAGATCCAACAGGTACAGCTGCCAAGGATAATTCGTTTAAGCAGGACCTACTGGCATGAATGGAAGCGCATACCCATCATGTTTAAGCCTTTACTTGTCAACAGATTCCATTGTTCTGTGGTCCAAATGCCAACGTCCTTCCAGCGAGCAGCACCTTCACTGCCGAATTCACCTGATGGCCCCGAAATATGGTCGCGTGACAGCTCGCCTGCCAGCTCCATGAACTTCTCGTCCAAAGATGCGGAGTTGAAGGCCTCCCATATTTTGAAGATTGCTGGTAGGTAAGCATCTGCGTGCGTAGGTGGTAGGAATGCCGTCAAAATAGCAGCCGTGGTCCGGACAGTCTAAGTTTGTCGTCAAGTGGTGGATAGAGGACAAATGCGCATGGACCTACATTAAATGTAAGGAGAGGTAGAAATGTGTCTAGCATATGGGGTATTTCATCCGCTGGGAAAAAGGGCTTGCATTGGGCAGCGAGATCCATATAGTAACTGGCCGAATAACTTTTCCAGGGCTCGTAAGCTGAGTATTAAGGGAAGAACCGGCCAATCGTACCCAGAGTCAGCCCAAGGCTCTTGTTCGATGATACGCCACAACGGCCGCCAAGGAAGTTGTAGATCAGCTGGCTCGAGTTTTCGTTTCTGGCCGGGCTTATTGTTGCACAAGCGGGAAATCATGTCAGACCAGCCTCGGAAGGTGCGAATATCTATTCCCGGAAGGAGACAAAGCTCATAGTAAAAGCGTACGAGCTTTGTGCGTGTAGACTTGAGCATAGGGTAACGCATAAGCAACCAACTATTCTCGTTCTTTTGTTAGACGGTGACAATGTCAAAATATGCGCGGTTGCGCACCATTGGAGAAGACCATCCCAGGATGTGAGTAATTGCCAATTCTTAGCTTTGGCAGCGATATACAATCTTCCAACTATGAATTCAAGTTTATCTTGCATCTGCTGGAACGATTCGCATTCATAAGGAACTGAATCAAGGTACGTCTGTAGAGCTCCGCGCTTCTCCTCGAGCCAAGATTGTTCATCGTCCTCCTGTCCGGAGCTGAGCAGAGAAGGCTCGTCGTCGTCCATGTCTAGATCAGTTGAGTAAAGCTGGTTAACAGAATCGGGGGCAGTTGAGCCCAAGATTGAGGTTATCGCCTCAGCTATAGCTTCCATGATCGTGTGGGGAGGAATGACATACGATGATGGGTATATATACACGAATGGGGAGCTTACGAGTCCTGGTGACGCGTCCGGACGTGTGTCAGAAAAGGCAATGGCTTGATCAGAAGAACAGACTCCTTGATCGCTGTCGTATCTCGTCGTAAGTTAAGTATGCGCATCCTCTCAGGCCAGTGACGCATCCGATCCGGGGACGCGCGTCGATATTCCCTGACACGTGCCAGGCCTCTTTCGCTCGGTGTTTGGTTATTTTTATCCCATTCATCCCGAGAAATGTCCTTCCTCCAACCACTTGCAAGGCTTGTTTTCACAAATGGTAGTCGTATTGGGCGCCTTGCAAAGCCACGGGGACATTCGACTGTCACTGTTCGCCGTCCTTCAAAATTCCCAAAGCCGCTGCTATGGGGTGGTGCTTTTGCGGTGGCCGCCTCTTTAGGCTTAACTGCGACGACTGTATACTCCGACGCTGACGCGAAACCGACGGCGAAAACGGAAGAGGGTGAGGACAAAGTTGGTAAGGTGTCAATATGGTTTTTACGAGGCCTCGTACTCACCACAAGCTGTCTTTAGTTGACCCTGCCACATCAATTGCTTTCCCGAGGACAGTCAAAGTTCCCGCCAATATTCCGATACCACCTTTGACTCTCGTTGGTCTTGGCGTACGAACGGTTTCGTTCATTAACATCAAAGTTTACTCGGTTGGTCTCTACGCCGACTTGGAAAACCCTGACCTTCATGTTAGTTTCCGCCGCTCCTTTCTCCCCCATAAATTCTTTGACCACATATCGTTGCAGGTCCCTCGAGATCTCACTCCAGAGCAGAAGATTAACCACATCATCAAGAATACTGCTTGCGTTGTTCGAATCGGTGCGTAGAAACTACGTATGTAAGATATAATTGTCAATACTCATCGACGCCGCAGTTCCAACTCGGTCCACCGGTTACACTCACTTACGGGATGCCTTCACGCGCGCTTTGAACACTCGTCTCTTGAAGGCCAAAGAGAGCGGAGAATTAACTGAGGAGCAAGTTATTCAAGAGGGTTCTCCCATTAGAAAGCTGTCGGGCTTGTTCCCTAACGCACCTCTGTCCAAGAGAACACCTCTTGATATTTTCCTCACGGCTCCACAACCAGGAAAACCTCGTGCATTGATCTTCCGTGACCTAGGAATTGTTGAGAGTGATTGGGTTGCGACGAATTTAGTCCTCAACTACGTTGGACCGGAGTGCCCTAGCCCCGCGGTAAGCTTGTGTCCCTCTATGATTGCAAACGCTGATATGTGTTTTGTTTTACAGCTAAAGGAATCTATTCTCAAGAACTTAGTAGATTTTGAAAAGTGATTCGTCCCCTGGCGGGCACCTATATATCCATGTGTATGTTCATAGATAAACAATTCTACAACCCTAATAGAGCGACAATTTTCATCTGCACATCTCCAACAAACTACCTCGTTATATAAAGACAAGCTCCATCTCGCCTGGCTTCTACCGACAATCACCCGACTCCTTCCATTCCTCGTATCTGACAACAACTATCACCCAGTTTATCGCTTTCAGACACCAAACCAGGTGCAACCAATATTGATGGCTAAACGATACGAATATCTGACTCGTGAGTTCGACCCTTCCCTTGTTTAAGTCAGTAGTTGACCACCAAACGCACAGCTGCGCAAGTTGATCACTTCCTCGAACACGGCTATATTGTGATCAAAAATGCTTTCACGAGAGAACAAGCCGTCGAATTCACATCCAATATGTGGGCTCGACTCGGGTTAGATCCTCATGATAAGTCCACCTGGGATACGGAAAAGATCCATATGCCGTGGCTCAACCGAGTCAAAGTGGCTGACTTCGCTCCAAAAGTATGCTGCTAATACCCTTTATGCTGACCGATCAGGGCGGCCGCTCACAATCAGTCAACATGCTAGGCGTGGAGTGCGATGAAGGATTTGCTGGGTGGTGAAGATCGTATAAATGAGGGGTCGGCAACATGGGGCGACTCCTTCATCGTCAATCTGGGAACGGAAGAACTCGAGCACCAAGAACCACTTGCACCCAAAGATCTCGACAATTGGCATGTTGATGGGGATTTCTTCGTGAGGTTTTCTCGAACCCCTGAAAGATGCTTACGTGCTAATGAAAACTAATTCTCCGTGTGGTGTAAAGATTCATTTCCTCGACTCTCCAGAGCAGGCGCTACTGGTCATACCCATTTATTCCGATATCTTGCCTAGAGGTGGAGGGACAATGATTTCTCCCGATGGGATTGACCTCATCGCGAAGTACCTCGCTAGCCACCCCGAAGGTGTCAAACCCGTGGATCGGACCTTTATCCCCTCAAATTCGCAATACCATGACCCTAAGGAGGATCCGGGCTTCTGGGTCCATCTTGAAGCTATTCAACGTTGCTCCAAGTTCGTCGAACTGACAGGCGAAGTTGGTGACGTTATCCTCATGCACCCGCTCATGATGCACTCTGCGTCCAAGAACCACCTTCGCATTCCACGAGTCATAACGAATCCGCCAGTCGCTCTCAAGCAGCCATTTATATTTTCGAGGGAAAACGAAGATGGCTACAGTCTTGTGGAGAAAAAGACTTTGAAGGCGATTGGAGTTGATCGTCTAAATTTCCAGATTACAACGGAGAGGAGGACCGTCATACCTGCAAGAGTTGCAATACAGAAGAAAATGGAAGAGGAGCAGAGACGCCGTTTAGCACAGATAGCGGCTTAAGGCTTGTATCAACTATACTTAGTGCCTCTCATGTCCAATATGTTTTCTAAGCGTTTTTTCCGGGTTCACGTCAAATGCTGACTGCCCAGTGTTAAAAAGCACAGGCCGGCCGAGGGCGCGTTATTTGCGCCTGTATGTTCCGTGGATCGTTACCCGGAATGGTATGCGTGCGCATAATCGAGACTCCGTCCCGCTTTTGTCATGAGCATACACCGTATAATCCTACGTCCGTCTGCTCGATGCTGGGGCAACCTGCCGCGCGTCAGATTTTCTCAGCGATGCTTAAACAATCGAATCCGACAATACGCGACGCACCAGGAAGGTGTCAATTTGGACAACACAACATCACATCTTTCACAGTCACTCGATACGAAACACCACCGTTCATCGGTGCGACCTGATACTGTGGGGCCATTCCAGCTTGGGATATCGCAGCAGGCATTACGTAGTGGCGAGAAGGTAAAGAAATGGTCGGAGCTAAGCACGGGAGGGAAAGGTACGTTCCCCGTTATTCTATGGCTATAAACCGGGCTCATTCAATTTCCCGGTTTCCCTCTCAGTTGCGAGAACGGCTACACAAACAAAAAACTTGACTGTCATCCTCATTGGTGCAGGACTCGCGACTTTGTTGATCTACACTATCACTTCTGAAATGTATTCGAGCAATTCGCCAACAAATCTTTTCAAGGATGCATGCGAGCGTATCCAAAATAACCCAAGGGTACGTTGGACCGTCTGACTTATAGAAACTTACACCAACGGGTTTTCCCAATGCCTAATTGCACCAGGTGCTCAAACACCTGAACGGTCCTCTCACTTTCCACAACAACCCGCCGTCACTCGTTCGCCCCCGACACCGGAACCGTCATGTCACATCCCAAGTCTTCGTTGATGCTAACGGCCAAGAGCATATGATCATGACTTTTTATATTCAGGGCCGACCGGAAGGTGCGGCACCTCTGCCGTCCGAAATCGGATACTATGAAGCTTTCTCCCGTTGGACACAGGAAAAGCTAGCACATCTACCCGAGCTGTCGTTAGATGAGGCCATGCGCTGGACAAAGGATCAAGTAGAGTGTGTTTGGGAACGCTCAAAGAAAACGTTTAAATATTTAAGTGGTGCACCCGTTGTTCCGCCGCCACTTCCTAGCACAGCAGAACACGAAAAACAGATAGAAAGGCCCGAAGAAACCAAAGGGTGGAACGTTGCTGGGATGTTTTCCTCACTGAAGGGATCGAAGGGAAATTCTGGTTCTTTTACAAAAGCGGACCATCGAACCTCCACAGAGGGCGAAGTACATGCAGACCTAGTTCGGGTGAGTATTGCTCCCGTCTGGGAGTCCGTCTTCATGAGCTAATGGCGATCTAGAATAACGAAGGCTATTTCGTCTTCAGGTATCTGCTAATAGACATTCCAAGTACGTCTACATAGCCCCGGAGAGCTTATTTCTGACGTCAAGATAGATACGAAGGATGCAAACCCTCTTCGCGTTTTCGTGGAACGAGCGCCTGGGGTTCGGGATAATGAACCTGTAATGCGCTGGACTGCGCACTAGTTTTTATTTAATGTAATAATGGACATGATATTAGCAAACACCTGCATTGGGAACTTTGAAGCTGGTGAATTGGTGAAAAGGGGAATGTGATTAATTATTAATCTCCGAAAAGTTTTTGCACGCGCTTGAGGATAGAGTCCTTCGAAGGGTCTAAGGGAGATCCAGTAAGTGCATAACACCTATACTGCATTGAAATGGACGTACCGTACGGATGGTCTTTGGAGGGTATCTCCACCAGGGCAGGAAAAGCTTGATTGTATCTGTCAACCATTGGGCGAATCTTCTCAGCGACCTGTAAGATTTGATGAGAACCCTCTGCCACGATGGAAGGAAGGGATGCGCACATGCTGGTTGATTAGAAGGATGGCAATGTCCTGCCGTTCCGTGAAGTCCTGAAATGCCGCCTCGATCGTAGCGACAGGCGTTTCTGATTATCGCAAATGAAATCAATGAATTCGTGTATTATTTTGGACATACTTGTTTCTACGACCAGAAAGTTTTTCTTCTGCTGTTCGCCGACATGTCCAATCCCAGCCAATAGTAAGCCTGTTATTGAATCCTACAGTCAGAGTTAGGATAAGATAGAGAGATAAGGATCCCATCGAACGAAAGATATACCTCATCTCCGATGACTGCTATGAGGTTCCTGTCCTTGTAAGATGTGGTCGTCGCCATTCTTTGAGTGTATGGCGACTCGAAGGTGGAGGCTCAGAACGGATGGGAGGTGATATCAGGTGCATGGCCTTGTTTGGCTAGATTTCAAATATTGTTTTTGGTGACTTCATACTTGGCTTTCACCCTCACCTCACCTGTGCTTAGTGCTACAGCCACTCCCAGAAACGCGATGGATATTTTCAACCGACCGCCGTCGATATCAGAAGACACTCTTCATTACGTGTTGTACCCACCACCGCAGTCATCTGACAAGGCTTCTGTGACCTCGCTTGCTGCTTGTTTATACGAATATATAGACGGGTTACTGCCCAATTTTATCTGGCACCGTGATGGATTTGAACTCAAGACAGCAGAAGACCCTGACGTCAAGTCCTGGTTCATTGAAGGTCACATGCGGGTCGGAGACTGTGTCGACGATGAGTGGTGTGTCGTCTGGCTTTTGCGTGAGATTAGTTCCAATTGGGATTTTGTAATTAGGTTTGCTATCACCGCTTGACCTTCCACTTATCTACCTGCTGATGTCATTTGTTATACATTCCGATAGTGTTTATGACAACGACGGAGAATTCCTGCTCATTGAGGCCGCGGAAGAACTTCCTTTGTGGGTAAAGCCCACCAACGCAGAGAACAGAGTGCGCCGGTCTTTCCGATGGTGGTGAGGTTTTTTGAATACTTATCAACCCACAGGTCTGGATCTACAACTCCCGCCTTCACCTGATACCTATCTCACACGTTTCTCCTGCCTCTAGAAAGCACCGTCGTAGAAGGTATGCCGACCATGCCGACCATGGGGGCGATGACGATCTCGCCGAGGAAGAAGACTACCTTGCCGTGGAAGATGCAGTGAAGCTCGTGAGGGACCATCCTACCGATACCGTCGCCCCTGGAAAAGTCGAGATTACCGTTTTTAAACGGATATCTGGGTAACTAATCTTCGTTGTGTGTGAGATACTGAACACATCTGATTGTGGCTGAAGATACCCAGATGCCCTGCGTGACCATGTACATACAACAAAGGCTTATGTTCCTGCGGATGTCGCCAAGGCACTGCTCGCCAATCCATCTCTTGTCCAGAAGAGCGTAGAAACCTTCTATACCAGAGATGCCATACAGTTGCGTGTGAGTCTCCAGCAGATATCTTTAGTTTCTCTTGGCACCCAATGACGTTTAGGCTGCGTATCGGATGTCGCGTTTCCCGCCAAGTACAAACGTCCTACGGTCTGTCAAAATGACACGCACCGCATATGCGCAATTGGTTGGGCAGAAGTTTTTCCCGCCGAGAATATTCGGGCAATGGCGAGAAAGCGAAGGGAGTAAAGAACACAAATGGAAAGATATTGGGATGAAAATAGTAAGGTTTTCTTTCGGCAGTAACGGCGTAAATCCTTAAGCCCCTTTCGATTACCAGGCCACTGGCTTTGAAATGCTTTATCAAGAGAGCAAAAGTCGGCCAGGTACAGATGATGCAGCCGCTAGGGAGTCAAAAGTATATACTTTTCCTTGCCTGTTCGGCGTCATTGCTTATTCCAACAATATCCAGGCTGAAGCAGACAAGGATGCTCTTCGCCGAAGTCCGGAATATAGACAATACATAGAGAAACTCGCTTCAGCGGGCTACTTCAAAGGGGAGAGAACCGGATCTCAACTTTGGAATGAATTAGAGACCAAAGCCGCGAATGCCTTCATCGAAATTCGTTCCTTCAGGTGTGCATCATATGATCGTCATTACTAACAACACTCTCACATACCCCGAAGTGGCAATCAACGACTGTCCTTCGCCAGGCAAGTTGATTTAGCCATTTCAGAGGCAGCATCAATAGGAGATTTAGGGCTACAAGGAGAAGATGACGACTCATGGCTCAATCTTGATGTGGAGGAATTTGAGAACAAGTTGGAGAGAACGATGGGTAGAGCTGACCAGGCCAGCGCCATGGATGTAGACACGCCGGAAATTTCGGAGGAAGATCGCATGGCTTCTGAACAAGCTGCCCGCCTCAAAGATCTGGCTAACAAGGTAGAAAAGTTCGTTGAGGGCAAGGGTGACATCGAAGGGGCGCGGTTTGAAGAGTGAGCATCTTTCATCCCATCATCAGTCTCATTTCTGACGCAAAACTCTTAGCGAAGAATTTTCCGAGGAGGACTTCAGCGAGGAGTCTGAGAGTACCGACGACGATGAGGATCAACTGCAAAGTCCGCCGTTCGATCACACCAATAGATCTGCAGCCACCAAGGAAGCCATGGATAAGCTTGTTCCAGGATTAGGCCCTACCGAATACGGGAAAATGCCAGCATCATACTACAGGAATTCACAGAGAGTTGCTACCTCAACAGTGGTAGCTGATTTCGTTGAGGAAAGTCGGCCAACCAATAATTCCTCAGTCCAAGGACCGCCAGAAACAAGAACAAAGCCAATCCGGGAACCAATTCTTCCGAGAGATAAATACGACGGCGTCGATTCCGACGACGAGACGGACGAAGAGGGTGAGGATGAGGAATCAGAGGAGGATAACCCACAGGTCGTCGGTGAAGTTGAAATTGACATGGGGGAAGAAGAAGAAGAGTTTTTAGAATTCTCTCGCCAGGCTCTTGGCATATCTGATGAGCACTGGAGTAAGATAATAGAAGACAGGAAAGGAAGAGGCGGTATGATTCTCAATATTTTTCTTCAGCTCGGCTTGCTGAAAATGGTGTATTCAATAGAGTACGTTCCCAGGAGTGCCAAAAAGATAATGACAGAAGCGACCCGATCACGGTCGACGCCAAAACACGAGGATTCCTCATTGAGGGAAGACGGTGGACCCCAACCTGATCCACGGCCAAACGTCGATCCAGACCTAAATTCGTTCAAGGTACTGATGGATGCGATGGATGCAGAACTCTCACGACGGACATCGGCGAATAGGAAGCGGTCACTGCCGCACGGGGCAGCAAATGATGACAAAGGGAAAGGGAAAGAAAGGCCGCATGTGGTCACAGAAGGCGGAGACATTGAAGCCGCCATGGAGGCTGAGCTCAAAGCTGCATTGGAGCGAGGAGATGATGACGATTCTGAGGAGGAAAACGAGCCAATGGACTACAATCTGATAAAGAATTTCTTGGAGAGCTTCAAAAGTCAGGCTGGTCTCCCTGGTCCAGTTAGTAATCTTGCTAGCCGTCTCCAGCCCGGGGTTAAGCTACCCAGAGACGACTCCTAGTGACATATTTCTGGCATTTGTCCATAGTTGAGGATACATTTCGCGAAGTTGCAGTCTTGGCCAAACATTTCACTGATACGTAATATTATGATGCCCTTCTTGTAGTATCGAATCGTTTGAGAAACTCAGAATTCGTTTGGGTGGGTGGTGGGTGAACACCAAGCAGTCAAAATCTCGCGAGGTAACTCTTCACATAAGTACATAGGTAATACAATAAGTTCACGCGGTCAATGACATAACCAGACACAGGAGCGTCAGTGACTGTTAAAGGTGGTCTTGTTCCTTCCACTTCGTAACTTCAAGTTTCAAGAAACATTTGTGGCTGCGCGAGACCTGTCAACACTCCTTGATCGAAGCTCTGCAAAAATCCCACAGATTGAACCCTTTGTCTATTGAGACGTTGTCTAATTTCGCCATGATCCATGCAGTCCTAATTTGTTGAGTTTCGTTATCACACTCACCCCAAGTCCATCTCATTCTAACGGCTACTTTCCTGGTGCATCAGTTAACACATCTGGTGTCCCTCGCCTAACGAAATTTTACACTCCCCTTCACCAGTCAGTGCAAACATTGGTGCAGAAGATATTTTCGCTTGTTATTGGTCGACCTCCAACGCTATGCAATTTCCTGGACGCACCAGAACTCGAGGCGTTCCTTGGCCCGAAAGGTGGTATCAACGATAAATGGCGAGTGGTATACCGAAATTATGCAACGCTGTATTTCGTGTTTGTGGTCGACGGGGCGGAGAGCGAGCTCGGAATATTAGATTTGATACAGGTACGCCACCTCCCTTGTCCACTTATTAAGATACCGGATCACAATCATTCCAGGTATTTGTTGAGTCTCTGGATAGAGCGTTTGAAAACGTTTGTGAACTCGATTTGGTGTTCCATTTCGACGAGGTACATAATCGAGAACATGCAATGATACATTGGCTGATATGGAGATTAGGTTCACCATATTTTGTCCGAAATAATCCAAGGTGGCCTGGTATTGGATACAAATGTTGAAGAGATTGATGACACAGGTATGTGTTCCCGAACTCCTTTCGAAATTTCCTTGGTCTCATGGACTGTCCGCAGTACGGCAAGCGTCAAAAAATAGGAAAGAGTCATTTGCATCTGCCAACCCGCTGGCGTTGGGAGCGGGCGGTCCGCGAGGCGGAAACTTGAAAACACCTTTGGAATGGCTCACAGGAAAACTGACGGGAGCCGGGGCACGGTAGTATACTTTATATTCAGATATTCAGGCTTCCGGCCAAACCAATTCCGATTGTACAAGCTATAGGACAGTACATACATATTCTTGAAATAGCAATTTCATCATAAAGTGTCATCGGCCTGAGGAGTGGGAGCTCTCCCGAGAGTAAGGAAGGGAACATGCTTCGCGTGAACAAATAGACAGGGTTAACGCATCCGCCGTTGCCGGATAGATGGTTCATGATCAAGTTGGAGCCGGAGCTATGACTGAAGTACCTGGAACCAAGTGTCAGTATTAATGTTTGGACAGGAACTAACGATTCACATACGTTTCTTCTTCTTCTTGCCGCCACCGCCGATGCCCTTCAAAGGCTCCTGGGACAGACCAACAGAAGTTACTGGACCTTTTATAGCCACTTCCTGAGAACTTGGGGCCGGCGTGGCCGATGAACGTATCTGACTTGGTGCGGGAGTCTCAGCAGCCACACCAGTATCTGCGGCCTCTGCCGTGATTGGTGTGAAGGAAAGTTTTGAGTGAGCAGCAGTGGTACGCATAGCGTTGACAAGAAGCATATTATTCTGCTCTCGCTTGGTGTTCCGTGCACGCCTATCAGCTTCACTAAGACTCTCCTGTTCAGGTACTGTGGCATCAGAATCCTGTTTTCGCGTTTTTGACGCATCATCAGACACAGAAGGATCTGTTATTGGCCAAACGAAACCAGTCCTTGGGGTATAATCGGGCCGGTGTTTTCGCAGAACGTCTAGCGAAGCTTGCAGAGCCTGGACAGAGGTAAGCTAGCCATAGGCCAGGTTCAGCACCGTGTAGTTCCGACGGCCACTAAAATGGGACTGACCAAACGGTTGGAAAGGACTGAATATACATCTGGTGATTGATAAATGCGGTTATGGACAATAAAATACGCTGCCAGCGGTCTCACTAAATCAAGTGATGAGCTGGAAAAATGAATAAGATAAGAGACCAAACCTTCATCGGGCGACAATCTTTCTCGCTTTTGGATGATGAAAAAGGAAGGGGGTCGAGCGTGGACAAGAGCAAATTCTATCCCAGTAAATCGTCTTGTGACTATTAATATATTTGGACCGAAGGAGGAACTCACTCACTTCAGTTCCTCCGCCTCGTTAGCTATCGGAATGCCGGTGTGCATTGTCTGCATCCGCAGCACTTGGTTGTTGCTTTGCTTGTCGTAAAACATCGAGGTCGTGAAGTAATCAAAAACGGTCTCGATGGTGAGTGGGCCATTCGCCTATGTAAATGTAAGTGATGCTGTAAGAAACTCCAGGGAAGACTCGCCTGTATCCATTCGTGCCATATGAAGAACCGGTGACTGTAGTCGTCTGGAGGGTGGAGGTCGTTGATATCCATAGGATGTAGACCGAAGCCAAGAGTTGCAACACGTGTAAACAGGGTTCCAACACTGCGGATCTAATGTTCGTGGTTGCGGTGTCTGCAAATAGAGAAAGTGGTTTTCTATGTCTTTCGCACGAGAAGCGATGATGTCGCCTGTTCCAATCCCTTGTATCTATCCATTCTATTGGGTCCCTGTCCTTCAATATGGCGCCTTTCGTCTCTAACTCTTCGCTACATCCATGTCCCAATCTCCCCCCACTGCCCCTTCGAGGTCTTTAGCCCAACGAGCTCGACAGTGCGCTACAAAATTTTTTGCCACAACAATCCATCATGTTAAAACCCATGTCGGAGTCGGTGTTATCTGCGCCGTCGCGTACTTTGACCCGTATGCAAACTTATCACTCCATAACCCTCAGAACCAACTGAACCTCAAACTATTCGCCAGGGGAAACTGGAGCGTTGATCTCCAGGCAGGCTCCAGCTTCGGATACCGTCCGATGTTGTTTGTGGTTCTAATGGCAGGTATTGGCGCAATTGTACTCCAGGTATGCTCTGCCCTTCTTAAACACATGTCAGGATTCTGACTGCCGTCTCCGGTAGACTCTCGCTACGAGACTCGGTTGTGTGACAGGTCTTGGTGCGACCTAGTCTCTCGCCTGCGCTTATGCACTGAAACGAACTCATGGTGGCGCTTAGATCTTGCTTCGCATTGCCGCCTCCTCTTGTACAACCGAACACGACGGCCGCGTCTCGTCAGATTTCTTGTTCTCTATCCTTTATACGCCTTGTCCGAGATTGCCATTATCTCGACAGACCTCGCCGAACTCCTCGGTTCAGCCATCGGTTTTTGCCTTATATTTCCAAAACTGCCGCTGTATGCAGGCGTCCTACTCACTGCAGCTGACGTCCTCCTCTTCTTGGCCATAAGTGATCCTTATAAAGGCCAGGGTCGTCCAGTGAGGACTTTTGAGCTCCTGATCATTGCCCTGGTATGTGGGCATCCGCAATGTTCATTTCTGTTGCTGAGCACTTGCCAATCCAGGTCCTCACAGTCTTTGCTTGCTTCATTGTTCTCCTCGTCAAAGCAAAGCCGGACTGGGGAGATGTTTTCATGGGATACATTCCCAGCAGGGATCTGGTCAGGTCCGAGCCAGATGCGGTCTATGCTGGTAGGCAGTGCCATCGCTATTAGGACATGCCCGATACTCAACACCGGTTAGCTGTCGGCATATTGGGCGCGACCGTAATGCCACACGCCTTGTTTTTGGGATCGTCCTTGGCAACTCAGGACCGGGTTTCGGCTGCTCCCCCTGCTGTGGATATTCTAGGCACTCCATCAGGAGGACGCTTTAAATCTTGGGTCCTGCGAAATCTGAAATCTATGTTTAGTATTTCGCGCGCTGAGAGGGCGGCCTCAGACCGAGATTACAGAACTAAACACGGGAAACGAGAGAATAATCCACTCTTATTTATCCGCCAACATTTGACACACGGTGTCGTGGACGTTGTTAGCAGTCTTCTCCTTCTTGCAGTACCGATAAATTCAGCGTGGGTTTTTTAAAAATATCTTTATGATACCTTCGCTAATGTCAGTGGTTGTTGGTCATCAGCATCCTCATCATTGCAGCAACCGTGTTTTACGCTGGGCCTAACCAAAAACATACGGTCCCTGCGGGACTCTTCGACGCCCACGCCCTTATTCAATCTCGAATTGGCTCTGGTAAGTGCCGAAGCACAATTAGATTGTCGAGAAGGCAACTGATCTCGTGTTCCAGGGGCTGCGTTGGTATTCGCATTGGCCCTAGTCTGTGCCGGTCAGACGTCAAGCATAACGGTGACACTCGCGGGTCAACTCGTGTCAGAGGGATTCATTGAATGGCGAATGTCTGTAAGTATGACAACAATCACTCCGTGTTTGTGAATATGCGACGACTTTGCTAACGGCGTGTGGGTATTATCTAGCCATTTTTACGAAGGCTAATAACCAGACTAATCAGTCTCGTCCCTTCCATGGTTGTCGCAATTGCTGTCGGTCGGGATGGTATCAACACACTCCTTGTTGCCTCCCAAGTCCTTTTATCGGTTGTGCTTCCGTTTGTCGCATTTCCTTTGATCTACCTCACCAGCTCAAAGAAGGTTATGTGCGTACGGAAGCCTGTAATTGTAACTTCAGGAGGAGCGGATGGCAGGGTAAAAGACGGTTTGCCGTCGGCTGTGGTCGAATGCCACTTGGAGGAGCTCACCACACCCCCAACTTCACAACCCGAAAAGGACACTGAAAAGCTGCACAGGCCAACCATGAAATTTGGCGATGAATTCCTAGATTTCAGCAACGGCAAGGTGGTAGCTTGCCTGGCTTATGGGATTTGGTCCATTGTTTTGGTTGCGAACGTATACGCAATCGTTATGCTAGGAATGCGAGTAGCAAAGTAGACAATCGTTTCAATAGACTCGGGTACCACATTGTACATATATATTCAAACAAAAGTGTAGGTAGTACATGGATAGCTTCGTTTCAAAGGAAATCATAGGTTTTTTTTTTTTGTTGGGATACAGCGCACGTCAGGAGAAAGGATAGAAGCGAAAGAGGGGAAACAGGGTTGGGAGAACAGAAATCGAAGGGGGGGACACCAGGGGTACAGGGGATCAAGGCAGTCCAGTGTAGACAATACATGGAAAGTTCACCATGAACATCGTTACAACAAAGGTATGTAAAGAGTCCATCCAATCAGATCAGTAGATAGCGCGAAGGAAAGTGGCTCAGATACATGCGGAAAATAGGAAAACAAGAAAAGCATATCGCGATCACGATCGTCTCGGGGCCAAGTGACTATCACAAAGCGGTACGAAACATGACACGGCGTATGTGCAGGACCGGCAGCATTTTTGAGACATACGTTGTCAATATTGGGGAAACATTGACGGGCCCGGAGGGGAAAGGATATAATGCCTACGTGGCCCGTTAGTCAGCATTTCTCGAGGGGGGGGGGGAAGAGAACCTACGGGAAGATGTCGGAAACTGTCGTACGAATCAGCGCTCATTTACTTGACGTCGTGGCAATCACAGGGGGTGCTGCGGCCGATCCAGCTTTTACCACAGTTGTCGCACCAGACCCTTGAACCCCGTTCAACACCGATAGATTTCTTGACAGGGGACGCTGGGGTGGAAATAGGAGCATCATCACGATGGATGCTGACCAGGTGCCGGCCCAAGTCATGCTTGCGACTGAAGGACCTGCCGCAGGTGCGGTGGGGGCAGACATGAGGCTTCAAGCGGTTAGGGTCATGAGTTGCCTTGTGGGTTTTGAGATTGTAGGCTCGAGCAAAGGCTAGGGTTACGCATTAGCCAATGAAGAGGTGACGACCAAACAATGAATCACCTCTGGGGCAGTGCGAGCACCTGTATTTCTTCCTGGGGTCGACCTTCTGATTGTCAATCATCGCACGGGATTGTAAAATGGGCTGTTGAATCGGCAGTTGGGCGGAGATGTTGATAGGAGAGACCGTGGAATGACTACCAATGGGCGCAGGACTGAACGTGATTTGTGGGTATAAGTCTGAGGTCATGGAGCTGCGTCTGGCAGTACCGTAGTCAGAGTAGCTAGTTCTGGGATAAGGCTTGGCCGCAGACATGGGAGCGGGAGGGCTGCGGGGAGGCGTAGGTGGCAAGGGACCGAAAGAGATGGGATCAACGGAGTCATTGACGTTGATGGCAGACTGGGTGGTATAGTCGTCAACGCAGACTCCATGCTGAAAGTCTAATGCCATAGCGTCCAGTTCGTATGTAGAGGAGTAAGTGGAACCGGCGTATGAGTACGTGGAACCAGAATTGGGAGACGGTGGGTTATAGGCACTTTCAGAGCGCGTGGAGGACGTCTCATAAGCCGAATCCGTAAACGCGGAAAGAGGGCCGCATGAAGTCAGCCCAGGTCTGAAGAACGAGTAATCGTTCTGGACAAGAAGGTGGAGATGATCTGGCCCTTGGAAGCCAGCAAGAGTTGAATCAATCTCGGATTCGAATTCGCCAACATCTGGGTGTGAAGGTAGGGTATCAGTGCCTTGGAACAGGAAATCAAAAGGATGTTGCTTGTAGTCGACCATGGTGTATGAGTCGAAGCCTGCTGTAGACAGCGAGGAGTCTGACATTGTAGCTGCGGAAGGATATGAAGAATACAAGTCAGGAGAGAGTAAGGTGGTGGTTAGAAAGAGAGTGTTGGACGGCCTGCGAACCAGATCAAAATGGCCTCCCATATAGGAGTGCTGCGCATTTATGTAAGCACATCTATTTCTGGACGCTGTCGTCTTTGCCGTTTCCCATGGAGGCTTGCCCTCTCCGCCGTGAGCGTCCATTGACTGCTGGTAACCCCATGTAGTGCACCATCCGTCTTAATGTGTTGGACTGTTTCAGATCACAGTGCACGCTTCTACCTGCAGCAGAGAGATCTGAACCACCTAAATTGCAATAGGGAAAGGGTTCACCAGTGAGTGGCTCCTTGAGCCTACGAAAATAATACGATACTGGCACCGTGGCACGATTTCTAATCCTTCTTTACAACCGAGCACTGCCTCACAACTGCATTACAACAGGTTGATAAGTATCACAAGTATGGTCTGACTGCGGAAGTGAAGGCAGTGCAAAGAAACCGCCCTACTTTCGACTATTTATGCCTATCAGCAAGCCTGCCTAGCTCAATTGGTCAGAGCGTCAGACTTTTACGCTTAGGCGAATGATTATCTGAAAGTTGCGGGTTCGAGTCCCGCGGTGGGCTTTTTCGACGCTTACTCTTTTTTGCTCAGCAATGAACGTTTGAACCTTCTATTCAGGGAACTATTAACTGTGCCACGAGATATTCAACCCAGTTTTGACAGCCAATTGGCACAGAAGACAAAGTAGCTAATGCATCAGTTACCCGAACTTCTTGAAGGGATGCCTTCATAAGATTCAGAACATTTAATACATTCATGGAACCACTTTGGCGGTTCTCATCGATCATGAGTGTGACGAGAACACCAGCTCTGGCAGCCGCCATGCCCAGGATAATGCTCTTCACAATCGGATCGCCTCCGAAAGCACCACTTCCCCATAACGGGGACACTACATGATCAACCCCAACCTGGGACAATGCAACGAAACCTATGTAGGCTTTTTCCAGCTCGCGCATTAGATTCTCGGGAATGAGGTCTGGAATGCGAGAAGGTCCAGCCATTTCAAAGTTGTCGAGTTCGAGCGCATCCAGAAACAAAAATGTATACGGAGTAATGGGAGGATCGATGAAATGTTGCAATCGAGCGGTTCGCCCTTGTCCAGACCAACTTGATCTGGGATGTATTTCTCGTGCAACAAGCACTACGTTGTCCAGTATTGGGGGTTGTACTAATAGTGCGCCCAAGGGTAATAATTGGGGGCATGCTGCCGTGATGAGTTCTTCCTGCGTACAAGAAGAGCCAAATCCAGGTTCCTTGTGAGAAGAAACCAGCATGCAATGGACGGTTGGGTGGGGAAATGGCACGGTTTTCCCATTCACTGGCTCGATATTCAGATGTTGAAATAGGGGTGTAACACAATCCAACCACTGGGAGAGACGCAAGTCCACCGTCGTTGGAGATGAACTAAACCACTGATATACTGCCGTTTTTGATGGCTGATCATCGTCTAAATCGACGAAAGACCGGAACGTGGTTTCTAAATATCCACCGACTGCATACTCCATAGGCGGACAACTCGAATACCAGCACCGCAATGTACACCCCCAACTATTCCCCCGAGGGGAAGGCACAGTACAAAGTACCTGGTGAGCCAAAAGCGCACGAATCTGCACAAGGGATAGTTCCAGTGACGGGGTGTCCGCACCAAGATGGGTCAATTCGTGCGAGGGAAATAATTTTGGCAGGGAAAGAGCGGATTTTAGTATGTTTAACGCGATTCCACTTGCGAGAGATTGTCCGACCGAGGACTCAAAATCAGGGAGCCATGCCCGGAGAAAGTCGAGATCGGACTTTCCGTCCCCCTGCAGGGAGTAGGTTAGATCTTCAATGAGAGCAGGAAGCTCAGACAAGCGTGGATTCATTCCCAGTTTGTTTATAGAGACTGAAATAATGTCCCAGAAGGTCGGATTTTCAGTGTTACACAAGCCGAGAGGGTCACCGGATACAAGAGAGGGATGTGAAGGAAGCTTGTATGTCTGTTTAGTAGTTGCCGACATCTGCATGTTATGTTAGGTGAAGGAGGCAGGATAATGTAGTACAGCGAAGCAAGTTGTCTCTTCAGTCTGGGGGTGATGTCGAATGAATGTTTGGATCCGTGGAATTGAGACGTGAACTGGACGCGCGAAGACCTGCCCTGAACCTCATTATTCTCGAGTTTGACGCGTGACTTTCCCCCCGCGTTTCTCCAAGGATACCGTCCATACACATCGAACCATGTCTGGATTCGACGCCAATCGCGTGTACAACGTAGCGGTACATGATCTCCCAACGGCTGTGACCCCGGACTCCAAATCCGAAACCGAAAAATTGCTTCTCGAGTTTCTACAATCGTATCGCGTCGGAGGAGAATTTATCTACAGGTATATCTTCCTGATAAGGACAATGACGGCTTACTGATTGTGAACAGGGATAAACTACGAGCGAATCTACTCTTGAAGCAATATATCCTTGAGGTTGACCTTCGGCATGTCGCGTTATTCAACGAGGAGCTCGCGTTCGCCATTCAAGATCGTCCTGCTGACGTTCTCCCGCTGGTGAGTGTTTATACACTCTAATATACCGCCATATCTCAACCCTTCAGTTCGAAAATGCGGCCTCACGAGCAGCTCGCTCAGTACTATACCCGTTAGGTGCCCAAGAAGAGAACGATGAGATGTCAACATCATCAATACCCAAGATTCAAATCACCCTTCAAACCGGTCTCAATATGCTCCAATTCCGCGATTTAACTGCTAATACCATGAACAAACTTGTCCGTATACCCGGCATCGTTATTTCCGCGTCTATTCTGTCTTCCCGTGCAACTAAACTTGTCCTACAATGTCATAACTGCCATTCCTACAAATTCATATATCCTCAGGGCGGACTCGGTGGACTCGGTTCGGGTTCTGAACGAGGTTTACCGAGAAAATGTGATGCCGCCCCTCCCGGCGGCGAGGCTAACAGTTGTCCCATGGACCCCTACATCATAATTCACCAGAAATCGACATTCACTGACCAACAAACTCTCAAGCTACAAGAAGCACCTGATATGGTCCCTGTGGGAGAGCTACCCCGCCATATGCTCTTGTCCATGGACAGATACCTAGCCGGAAAAGTCGTTCCGGGTTCAAGGATTATCGCGACTGGTATCTATTCGACCTTCCAATCCGCAAAGAATGTGCGCAGGACCAATTCAAAGGTTTCCATGGCATCCATTAATTTAATTATTATAGAAAAATGCTGGGCCTGCTGCGTTGCGACAGCCTTACCTGCGCGTCGTTCATTTGGAGCTCGCATCGGCAGGGGGTACTGCCGGAACAAATCCATTTGGTGTACAATTCTCCCCAGAGGAAGAAGAAGAGTTCTCAGAAATGGCGAGGAGCGAAGCGTTTTATGAGCGATTCGCAAGAAGCGTTGCGCCGAGTATCTTTGGCAGCCTTGGTGAGTGGGTGGTTCTCCTGTACGTTTTTCCGATGCTGACAACACCGTTCAGATATCAAGAAGGCGATCACTTGCCTACTTTGTGGGGGTTCAAAGAAGATCTTGCCCGATGGAATGAGGCTTCGTGGGGATATCAATGTTCTGTTATTGGGTGACCCTGGTACTGCGAAATCTCAACTGTTGAAATTTGTTGAGAAGGTATGTCATTTTGGTTGCCCTTCCACCCAGTTGTTGCTGAGAGATATCAAGGTCGCCCCTATCGCAGTCTATACATCAGGTAAGGGCTCCAGTGCGGCTGGTTTGACTGCCTCGGTGCAACGAGATGCTACATCCGTAAGGCCACTTTCACACCACTATATGCGTGCCAGTTGGCTCACGACAATCAACAGCGTGAATTCTACTTAGAGGGAGGGGCGATGGTGCTCGCGGACACTGGAGTCGTCTGTATCGACGAGTTTGATAAAATGAGGGACGAAGATCGCGTAGCCATTCACGAAGCAATGGAACAACAAACAATCTCCATTGCAAAGGCCGGTATCACAACGGTCCTCAATTCACGAACAAGCGTTCTTGCTGCAGCAAACCCTGTTTTCGGTCGTTATGATGAAGGACGCAGTCCCGGCGAGGTCGGATTTGCCTCAAACATACTCAAGGCATCCGCTGACATTGATTTAGAACATTGATTTTCAAACCACAATCTTGTCCCGATTTGATATGATTTTCATTGTCAAAGATGAACACAACGAACAACGTGACAAGGTACGACCGAACTGGAAGTTGTCTTTTGCATCTGATCTCCCCTCTCCCCAGCTCATTGCCAAACATGTCATGAACATCCACATGAATAGACAGAATCAGGGTGATGAGGATGGTGCTCAAAATGAAGGCGAGATACCTCTAGAAAAGATGAAGAGGTATATTGCCTATTGTAAAAGGTAAAGTGTTACCATCTCATCTAGCCCCACCTTTTGACCTCCTACCAGTAAATGTGCACCCCGACTTTCTGCAGAAGCTCAAGAAATGCTCAGCAGTCACTTCGTCAGCCTGAGGAAGCAAGTTCAACAAGTTGAACAAGACAATAACGAGCGGAGTTCAATCCCTATCACAATTCGGTAAGTCCTTCAACGCACAAAGGGCAAAGCATTGACTGGATTTAATAAGTCAACTGGAAGCAATCATCCGGATATCCGAGTCGTTGGCAAAGCTAACCCTCTCGCCCACGGTCAAGAACCACCACGTTGAAGAAGCGATTCGTTTGTTCAAATTTTCGACCATGGATGCCGTGGCCGCTGGCTCTGCTGATGGGTTATCCAGAGGAGAACTCAATGAAGAGATGAGCCGTATTGAGCGCGAGATCCGACGAAGATTACCTCTTGGATGGACGACGACCTATGCAACCCTCAATAAGGAATTTGTTACACAACAGGGTTATTCTAGCCACGCCCTTGAGAGAACCTTGTACATTCTAGAGAAGCGAGAGGTTATCCGCTTCTCTGGCCAGAAAAAAGTTATCCACCGGTGCGTTCTTGTGAGCCTTGTATCCGGTAATAGCTAACCTTTCCCCTAGCATTGGCGTGTAATCCTCATCTCGTCGATTTCCATAGAATGTTGTATGTATCAGTAATGTGTATAGCAAGGATATCCTGCCCGATGAATCGCTGGTCTCTCCGGATCTCCTAATTTCTCCGGGAAAAGATGCCCAACTCACATGCTGGACGAAACCAACTCAAGCTCGATCGGGAACGGCTAACTTGTTTGATATGAATGAGGTGTTTCAAGCCTCAAGTGTACAAAGACATGAGTTTAGAGTCTGGGTCAGGCTCACTCTTGGTTTGACCTTTGACTTAAAATACTGATAGGCCTATTGGTCCCAGGCATTGATCGATGAGAAGACGCTCATGTTACCGTTACCTTAAGCGTCAATGTCATCGTTCAAAGGAATTAATTCGTGATTTGAGTGGTACAAAAACGGAGATTCCGACACGATTCAATTGTGGAGGAAATCACAATGCGATATAGGTGAGGCGTTTCAGTGTCTTACTGAACCTTCCTTGGAGTTCTCCACATGTACACGTTTTGCCTAATGCCAATCTGCCGCACTACTGCCCTGTCGTCCTGGCACATTTCGTCTTCGTGGATTTCGATCATCGCGAGAAGCAGTTAATACGATATGCTTGTCGACAAGCTGAAACACGGAAGAGATGGCCATCAAGTTTCTATTCGATTCCGAATATTGAAATAGAAGAACTCACGTCATTGAGAATGTTGGAAGATTTAGTGAGAGAAGAAAGCAGAGCTGTCAGCTGTACATCTTCATATTCCTAGCAATAAATGCACATGAGGCGTGGTCCGATCAAACATACAGCTGGATCGCTTACGGTGTTGAATTCTTGGCGGAAGGCTTTATTTTCGGTAGCTGGCAAGGAAGCGACAAGAGCAGCGAGGGCACGGAGTGTTGCGTGATCTTTAGGGGCCTGGCCTAGAAATCAATTGGATTACGGTTGATCCTGGAATCCGATAGAGTGCCAAGCGGACCTGCGATAGCATCCGTGACGTATTTAACTAGAACCAAGATACGCTCATGAAGCATCTTGACAGCCGATCTCTGAGTCTGAAGGTGTGAATCCACTGGAGAGACTATCAGTACGTATATGTGCTGAGACAAGAAGACCCACAGTTAGTACCACTCCCCCCTCCTTTGGCCGTCCAATCGACTGCAATCCGTTCAGCTTCACCGGTCTCAACCTTGTACGGTACCTCTATAAACACCGCTCTCGACTTTCGTTCCCTAATCTCGACAGAGGGTTCATAAGCTTTGAATGGCAGGGTCTGAGCGTTCACATCGGCGCTTGAGACAAATGCAAGCGTGGGTTGGAGGATAAGGAGTAACGGCGTAGAACAGTAGTTCGTAAACTGAGAAGTAGATTATCCGACCCATTTAACGAACCTCCAGAGGTTGAAGGTCCCAGACGCACCTGTTCGTGCAGCGCAATATGTTTGGACGTCGGACGCAACGCAACTGTATACCATCCGATGAACTCCAGAGAAGGGAATACTTGCTTATCTAGAAACCATGACGAGACAAAGCGCGGCGTCAACCAAACACGATACAGCGGTCAGCAATGCGAGTCTTAGGCAGCACAAGAGTATCGATGTGCGGCTCATGGAGATACATACACTGGTCTCGTCGAGATATGAGGAAGGCATGATCAACGGACTCGCCATTGTCTCCTACAGCTAATTCGAAAGTGTTCACGATTTCCACTTCGCGGCCATTTTGGGTGCCAAGGAGAGCACCGAGCACTGAAAATCGGTGGGATGTTATCGAGCTGATCTAGAAAAAAGGGCAACCCTATGTACCAAAGGGATCTCGAGAATTAGTTTGCAACTTCCGGCGCGTGAGATGCTCTGAAATGTTTAGGATTGGTAAAGGATGTCTACAGCAAACAACAGTCATCAACTGCTGGTCCAAGGCCATGACATTACGGGTGGCGATGCTCACAAGGACAAGGACAATCCAGATGTTGTTGAGGAAGACAGGACGACGGAGGTATCATCAGTTTCCATTGCGCTCATGATGGGAGATTAGAGTAAAAGAGAGGCACATAATCGGTCACGTACAGAGGAATGCCAACAATAGCCACATTATATCCAGTCGCACTAAAACGTACCACGCTATTCTCTTTGGATTTCCCTCTAGCCGACTCGAACGACTGACCTCGTCATTACTAGTGACGCGCTCTACCAACTGAGCTAAGAGGGATTACACCCATTTCTCCAAGGGAAACACCCTGTGGTGGACTCTAATAGTCAGGTACAAAGGACTGAAGAAATTTAATAAGAGCTCAGTAGGTCACAAGCATAAATACACTAAAATACAACAGGGCAGGGGATGCAGCGCAAGAGTGGTATGATATGCGTACAATGCCGGTTATCCACAGAAAAACATTTCCAGAAGACTGTTATCAGCCTTACGCGTATCCGTATGGTTCATTCCAGGGCCATAATTCTTATGATATGGATAGTTTGCTCCTTGCCTCGCCAATCACCCCTTCCACAATGCTCCCCCTTGTACCTGGCCGCTTGGCCTTGAGGGTCTTCATCAACTCCATACCTTTTATACGTCCCCACGAACCCGGTGAAATTCCATCGGTAGCACTAACGCCGTCGCTGGACATTTTGAAAACCCCTGGAGCCGTATCACTGGTTTTAGGTCTCATTGTTGGGTTCCTGAGTTCCTGGACCTGGTTAATTAAAGTCTTTTGCTGGCTCCCCCCGCGAACCTCCTGTATCCCCAAAATCGCCGGCTTTGGGTCATGTCTTCCCGATGACCGTCCGATACCAGTGGAAGGTCCGGCATAGGATACTGCGGAAGGCACGGCGCTCCCCAAAAATGAAGGCTTCTTAGCATTTGATACGATGCGCGACCAAATTTTCTTTTTCTTAGTTCCTTTCCCTTCAGGAGTCAACGGTGACTGAGCGTATACGGCGGGTTCCTGTGTGGGCGTGGGCAACTTCGGACTTGGTGGTGGTTCGACGAATGATGAAGACGTTGTTGGCGGCGTTGATGTGCCATGTTCGGGGGCCTCCGTAGATGCATCATCTTCAGAAGAAGACGGAGTGGTCGAAGGTCGCTCTCCCCCTTCGACTAAATCACCGTATCCCTCCGAATCAGAGACATTTTCCTGTTTCTCTGATCCGAGTTCATGCGCTGTGAAATCTTCCAACGGCCTTCGTCGGTGATGAATTGTGCTGGCAGGAGAATGGACGGTTGTAGCGAAGTCCCAGGAGTCAATCGTGGCCACGGTAGGCGGGTGGCGGACAGCACGACGCTCTTGGCGTCGGGTTAAAGGCGGCAAGTCCTCTAGAAAAAGAGTTTGGTTTTACGGACAGATGCGCGAGTATTGGAAGCTTACTTAAAATCGTATTGATCAGGTAGCTCTTTTTCTTTGCGCTTTTGAAAAACGGGGTCTGCAAGAGCTGCTCTGCCGTGGGTCTGCACAGACAATCAGCAAGCGTTAGACTGGAAGTGGTTAAAACCTACCGTTTTGAAGGATCCTTCACGAGACAACTATCCACCATCTCCTTAAAGGCACGAGAGTACTTATATGCTCCACCTTCTCTGTCCAGAGTAGGAGGGGCATCATGAATGCTAGATGAATTAGATGAGCAAAGTTCTTGTGGGAAGATAGGGAACACTGTGTCCTACACTCGCAAAAGGACATCTTTGGGTGATTCTCTTGATCTTGGAGGTCGCCCCTGACAGAGCTCGAGAGCAGTGATGCCAAAACTCCAAATGTCAGCCCCAGAATCGTATTGCCGGCCTTGAATAAGCTCAGGTGCCATCCAGCATGGCTATGCACACGAGTTACCATTTCAATTCGAATTAGACAGCGAGGGATGCACGTACTGTACCAACAAACGATTTACGTTTTCCGATCTTCGGCCTCGACTTGATGCCCCCGTCGAAAGCTACTGAGTGCTTATGCCCTGCCTGGTTGGGAGCAGCCGTGGTTGTTACTGTATACTCCCGCGAATGCGAGTTGGTTGACGTATGTCGGGAAGGGTCCTCGCTGAGGTCCGCCGCAACGCCGAGGTCTCCGAGAAGTACGGTGCCATCATCGTCGATGAGCAAGTTGGCGGCTTTAACATCACGGTGGATAAATCCATTTATGTGAAGATAGCTAATCAAAAAGGAAATGTATCAGAGAAGCAGTCAAGAAAAACGTCAAAATGTAAGCGAAGTCGTCTTACTTCAACCCCTTGAGCGCCTGCCGTAAGATGCATTTGACGACATCTTCCTCCATTCCTCCAGGCCATCCGTATCGCATCACGTCTGCGGCGCTGCCTTTATTCATCAGACGGAGAGCAATATACAGCTTATGCCCCTCCATCCAGGAGCCACGAACCCGGAGTACGTTGGGGTGTTTAGAGAGCGACATTAATGTCGTTTCGCTCTTCAGGAGCTGGAGTGACCGGGGAGGAAGGGAATCGAGATCCAGGACTTTAAGGGCGCAGGGCGTGGGTGTAGGCGGGTTATTGGGATTCTTAGCCGGCGGGTGATAGGTAGCAGCGTAGACGATAGACGAGGCGCCGTAGCCAATAGGGTCGCCTATGATGTAGTCAGAAGCACGGTCACTATGTTTTCATTAATTAGGTTTGCCTGACGAATGGTTGACCTGCTCACCTGAAGAGTATCCACTCGTCCTCAACAGCTCCGATGAACTTCTTGCTCGTCATGACGCCAGAAGTTAGGCCACCAGGGGGTGGGTCCTGTGGAAAATCAGGAGGGAGCGGTCCTGGGTGTGCGGTCATAATGTACAAGTTACGAATCAGCAATTATACCAATGTAGGATAACAGAATAAGGAATAGTATTTTAAGGCAAGATAGAAAGTGGTAAGCGAGCCACAGGATGCGATGGGTGAGAGTGTGGAACCGGAGAGGCGACGTGGGTACGAAGGAGGCTGGCGGTGGTGATTGGGGATAAAATAAGCCTTAGAGAAGGCGGTGGACTCGTCGGCGTTGCGGTTGCGGGTCGGTTGCGAGGCAGAGCACTTTATCATCAAAGTGGCCAGCCAGGGCCCCTCACCACCAAAACATCCCAGCTACCCTGTATTGGAAATTCTCTCGGCGCAACCTTAGAGTCTGGGCATGACAATCTGTTCTCCCGGAGTGATGGTCATCATCATCGGTTATGAGCGTCCAGACCCTGATATATATCTCATATTCTGCACAACTCTCGAGGGCACTCCTTTGGGATCCGCTCCAATGCTTGTATTCCATCCGTGTTCATCTGGGAGCATCTACACGTCACTGAGGTACATCGTTCACCTGGAGCATTAATTGCTGCCCTTCTGGAATAGGGGACCCTTCTGCATCAGACACATGTTCGCCCCGCTGATGATCTTGGCAGGTGGGCTTGGTGATTTCCTGCATCTTTATTTCTCGCGGGCAGAAATACAGATCTCCATAAATTCACCATTCTATTTTTCTCTTTATGAAGGTTTACCGAAAAACATGAAGGGGTTCTATTCCCAAGGGGACTATGAATAACACTGTGCTGGCGTCCTCAAAATAAACGCCCCCATGAGCCCATAATTATCGAATAAATGCCACTTGTGATTCAAGGTCTCCAGCTACCCATGTGCGTTCACTTCACTCCTCTTCTCCACTCTTCCACCCGCGAGGCGTTCTAAATGGTTTCTAATTCTTGGAACTTGTGGGGTTTTTCAACCGGACCGAGGATTGAGGTGGCCGATATCTGAGCTCAGATGCCGGCATCATCGCCACTCAGTTCTCGCGCTAGTCCTTTGGTTGCAAAAATGTCCATCAGAAGATAAGGATAAACCAGGTCGTTGGATAAGAATACACGGAAGTCTCGCACCCAGAAAAATACGCGAAGCTGCCAGCTCAACGTTAAACACAGTTGAGCCACGGAATCGGGTCGGGAACCTCCCGGAACCTCTGTCAAGTATGTAGGGCTTGAATTGTTCCAGCCTGACCACAGTCTCAAAGCCAGAAGACGACGTGTGAAATAGAGCGCCTGGACACCTAAACTGCAGTGAGAGCAGTTGGTCGGCGTCTATGCATGTTCAGGGGTTCCGACAAAATTATTTCTCCTGTCAAAATTATTTCACTTCGGTTTATTTAATTAGGTAGCAATGAAGAGGGTGGCGAGTCTAAGTAAATTCGAGCATATATGTGGCATGTAGTTTAGCATAGTGAGTCATCCTTTTGATGACTGGTCTTGCCCAGTTTCATTCCGGGGGTCGAGCAATGCCTTTGGGAGTTGGAATTGGAGACGCGTCAGAATATAGGCTAACTTAGGAGTCGGTCGGACTTGAAGTTGGTCCGTTCCTCTTCTCGGGGAGATAACGAGGGACGGGACTAGGATAGGGGTATTGCGTCCTGTAACCTAGCATAACGTTCTTGTTCGCTTTTAAGGGCACCGCAGTAAGGCAGGGCTGAGATGGTGAGCTATAGGCGGGGAGCCTGAGGTCCAAAGGGCCGAACGGAATAGGGGAAGGTGTGGAAGACGCAAGCGGAAAGTATGGAATACTACAACGGTTGGGTTCTGCGGTGTTGCCTCACGGTTGACGGGAGTGACTCGTGAGACCGGATACTAGTGTAATGTCAGTGAGGTGAGGTGCACTCAAGGAGCTGAGGAGGAAGAATGAGGAAACATTCATAGCGCTCGAGAATCTAGACAATAGATCTTTGCTTCAGGGCTACTGTGCCTCGTGTTCTTGTTCTTGTGCTTTGCCGTGGGGGGGTTAGTGGAGATGGTGAAAATTCGCCCTTGTTCTTGAGGGGGCGAGGGTGGAAAGAAGGGTGTGCAGGAAGCCGATAAGCAGGATGATGAAATGCTCATCTGCCCTAGCGCCGGGAGATAAGAGGATTTGTTGTTGATTACCCACAGCTATTCGCCGAGTGGCGATTTGTTCCGGAGGGACCGTGTGTGACATTATGTGACAGAAGGTCACAGGGGGGCGTTGAATGATACAGAGCCACCTCTTCTTCTCCTCTCCTCCCCCATATTCTCTACTCTTCCGCTTCCTCCTCCCCTTGCCCCCTTTTTTCAGGCCGTCCCTACATGGCACATAAGCAGCACTGTGCCAAATATCAATACGTTGTTACTCCATCAGGCCCAAGAATTTTACCCGTGGACGAGCCATCGTGCAAGGACGAAGAAAGCCCAGCAGACTACAACGTCGGCGGTTACCTTCCCGTAAAAGTTAGTGATACATTTAGAGGCGGTCGTTATCGCGTGGTCAGGAAACTTGGGTGTGTTTTCTTCAATCACTTTTCCGCGCCTTGACCTTGACGTGTGTTACCTTTGTCTCAAGTTGGGGCCACTTCTCGACTGTCTGGCTTGTGAAAGACACTCAGTGAATTTTGTACAATCTCCCGCTCCTTGCCGTTTAACAATGTCCGATTTTTAGGAATAACTGTCACTCAGCTTTGAAAGTTGTTAAGTCTGCAGGTCGCTATGCCGAGACAGCAAGAGACGAAATTAAGCTGTTGACTCATGTGTCCTCCTTTTCTCCACAACATCCTGGCCGACAACATATTGTCTCCTTTTTTGATTCCTTCTGCCATCAAGGACCAGAATCCTCTCATGTTTGCATCGTCTTTGAACCGCTCGGAGAGAATCTGTTGGCCTTGATAGAGCGGAACAAGAAAAAGGGTGTCCCCAAGGCTCTGGTCAAAATGATAACAAAACAAATCTTGCTCGGGCTCCAGTATCTTCATGATGAATGTGACCTTGTCCATACGGATATCAAGCCAGAAAACATTCGTGAGTGTTTTTACCTGCTTGCGTAACCCTTCTTGCTGCTCCTTTTACTCCTGCATGACATGGCTCCGTCTGCTATATTTACCCATTTCCTTATCGTTGACCACACTTCTCTTCCCCATTTAGTAATATCGATCCCGGACATCGAAGCACATATCCAGAATGAACTTGCTCAGTCGTCATCCCCCACATCTCGCCGAGTCGGAGTTCCTCTTCCCACCAGATCTCGAGGTGGCGTCTCGATACCATACAATCCACAACGTGCCCGTCGACAGGTACAAATCTTTGACTCACAGCCTCTTTCGAGCCCAGGACGGAGTTGGGGCCGGAGTGCGGGCCAGCGGGTGACGAGCGCGGGCAGCCGTCCGAATGAGAGCAGAAGTGGTCCGAACAGTGTACCCGGAAGCTATTTTGCCCAGATGCACATCTCGAGGTTGACTGGATCAAATTCAGGCTCCCTTCACAGTATCCCGGGTGGTTGTCTGGTTGGCCCCAACTCTAGTATACCCAAGGTTTCGAGCGGCCTTTCCTCATATAGTACATGCGCACAAGATCTCATTCGCAAGGTCGAGACTAAACCCGCTGATACTAATTCGCATCCTGCCCTTGCTCCTGCTCCGATACAACCTAACGCGGCTTCTCCATCCACGTCCTCTTCCTCTTCATCAATGTCGTCGACTATGGTTTCTACCACCGCTGCTTCAAGTAGTATGACAAATACGCCACCCACGTCGTTGTCGAACTCAATCGGCAATGTCGTTGCTGGTTTCATCGGCTTGGCTAAGGTGGCTACCGAAGTCAATGGTCGATTTGTTGGTGTCAGCTCGCAGGAGGGAGATTCGGACTCTTCAAATGAGCGTGTTGGTGTGCCTGTCAAGAGTGCAAAGGGGAAGGAGCGAGAAACTGGGGATAGCGAGGTGCAGAGTGTCGTGTCGGCTTCATGGAAGGTAACCTTCGGGTTGTCGTCTTCCTGGAAGGAGAAATTATCTTCTCCGCTGGGATCGTTTGAGTTGAACGCGTCCGCGGACTCCAGGCCACGGTTGATGGAAAGACCCGATCAATTACATCCTCGCTCTTCGTCCGGCGTAACAACGTCAAATTTCTGGCAGGACCCAGGAGCAGCAGCTCCTGCTCCCGCGGTAGTTGTATCGGCTGTGGCGAGCGCCGACGGGCAAGACAATGAAATATCCCAGCGAAGCGATTTCTTCCCTTTGCCAGACGTGATACTTCCTCCAGCCAAGACAACTGACTCGACAATTTCGGAGAGTTCATCGGTTGTCGCGACCCCCGTTCGTCCCACATCGGCGGGAACTTCGCTACCGTTAGACTCAAAGAAGACCAAATCTGATCGATCTGACCACCCTTCCCTACTCACTCAGACTGCGCCTATACGAATGTCCTTGGGTCCTAAACGGGCTTTACCTCGTGTTTCTCCTCCCAAGCAGATCTCTCAACTTTCTGCTCATATGCTCATGCGCCATCCACCTTCATCCAGCAAATCCGAACTTTTCCGGCACCAACCCAAACGCACAACTAAGTCCCGCACAGTGACCCGTGTACTTCAAACCCAACCTTCACCGAGTCCCACCGGCGCTGCTTCCACTTCTGCTGCCTCTACTCCTTCTGCGCCACCCCCAACACCTACGACATCACCCACCACTTCATACTTTTCTCCTTCGTATATTAACGGCCTCGAACACGGATGTTGTGGTGGCCTATCGCTGGAGGACATTGTTCCTCCGATATCTGTTAAGATTGCTGACCTTGGGAATGCAACACCGTCGACCAAGCACTTCACTGAGGATATTCAAACCCGCCAGTACCGCGCTCCTGAGGCGATTCTAGGTCGTCGCGACTGGGATGCGAGAGCAGATGTATGGAGCGTGGGATGTGTGGTGCGTGTTGTTTTCTTTTTCACTGGGATTTTCATTTGGTCGCTTACTACTTTATATACCAGGTTTTTGAGCTTCTCACGGCGGAGTATCTGTTCGACCCACAAGGTCAGGGTGAGCTCTTCACGAAAGATGATGACCATATGGCGCAAATAATCGAACTCTTGGGTGATTTCTCAATGGAAGTAAAGATGGGCGGCAAGTATAGCCGAGAGCTATTTGATCATACAGGTGTGATAAATTCTTGTCGTGATGAGGAGCAATGACTCACGGTTTGTCGTTTCCTTTTTTTTTTTTTTTGTTCAGGTGCATTACGGTATATCCGCACACTAAAGCCCTGGCCGCTCAAACGAGTCATGGTAGAGAAATACTCATATACTGAAGTCGAGTCTGCCGAGCTATGTTCATTTTTGGAACCCATGTTGGTTCCGGATATGCGGGAGCGGAAGCACGCGCGGGACGTTGTGGATCATCCCTGGCTGATACCCACAGAAGCAGATGGTGTTGTGACACAGTGGTGATTGCTGGGCCCAAGCCGAAATTAGAGCGGGTTGGCTACACTGCTGCTTCTGTGTCGGCTCGGGCTACATGTCTACGCTTCTCGCCCCTCCTGCGTCAATCCACAGCCGGCATTTACTCCTTTGGCGTCCTGTCCCTTCTTTGGTTTGTGGTATATCTACTTAGATGTTTTTGCCTTAGACTTTTCCGTCGTGGGTGGTCTTGGTCAACCTAGTTATTATTCTATGCCTTACGGTCATTCCTTTTGAACCTTACCTTATTATTACTATGTGTTATTCTGGGGCTCTGGGTTTATTTCTTTCTCTCGGTTTTTTTGCCACTTTTTTTCTCCCTGGTCTATTGTTGTCAGAATTCCTCCGATATGTTCATACACACCTTGTTGCAGATTTCCTCATTCCCTTTCATTCTAGTGTCCATGTTGTTATCAATCGTCTCTCATTTTCAATTGCACAGTGCACGCCTTTCTTCACAATAAATTTGTAGACTTGTAATAATGGCGAAGAGAACTTTTCTGATACAAGACTGTCATCGAGCTAGCCTTTTTGAGTTGATTACAAGACCCGCCAAAATCCGAACGGTCCCCTGCATGGTGTGCCGGCCTATGCGGCCCGGCAGGTATCATACATTGACCTTCGGAAATTTTTTTGGCAACTTGTTCCCGAACGGTCGTGTTTCGCAAGACGACATTTATTTCGCCCTTTCAAAAATTTGAGCCAAACTCAACATGTCCTCTTCAATCTGGGCGCGGGTCGCACGCACATGCCTCATCCGCCCGAGAGTTGGTTCGGGTCCCCTCCTCGGCCGCTCCTTTGTTCTCCTGGCCGCAAAACCTAGCCACAATGGTAAGTATCCCGCTATTTATCCGCGTCGAATACCTTGCTGACCGTAATCACAGTTCTGCTCCGGTCTATACCCCTAATTACCCGCCAGCAGTCCTCTGTCGCTGTTGCCCGCGCTTTGCCGAGCGAGACCGTCGCGTCGTCTTTGGACGCAGCACCGGTGGTAGCAGAGGAGGAACAACTCCCCGCGTTCGCGACATTGACGGATGTCGTTGACAAGAGGATTATGCGTGCGCTCACAAAAGGGCCCTTCAACCTCACCACTATGTCTACCGTCCAAGCCCAAGTCTTACCCCTTCTACCTGAGATTGCCGAACCGTATAATCCTGAGGCACCGCCAACCCTCCCGAGGGATCTCCTGGTCCGGGCAAAGACCGGCACCGGAAAGACACTCGCGTTTTTGATTCCTGCAGTGGAAGCCCGTTTGAAGGCCATCGCCGCTCACGTTGAAACTGCCGTCAAGGACTCAGGACTCACACCGAGCAGGAAACTCGCAGACTCTATCCAATATAAGTTTGCGAGCAAGCATACGGGTATCGTTGTTATCAGTCCTACCAGGGAGCTTGCCACACAGATTGCGCAAGAGGCGATCAAGCTGACGAAGCATATTGAAGGCTTCGAGGTACAATTGTTCGTTGGTGGCGAGAGCAAAGGGAAGCAGATTAGGGAGTTCAGGCGTGGCACCCACGATATTATCGTGGCTACCCCTGGCCGGTTGAGGGATATGCTAGAGTCGGTGAAGGATGTCGCTGATAGTGTCGCTCACACTCGGACCGTACGTGTATCCGGGTTCAATTATTTTTCAAAACCTAAACTCCTTATTTAATAGCTCATCCTTGACGAGGCTGACTCTCTCCTTGACATGGGTTTCCAACCTGACATTCTTGGCATTCAAGAATTCATGCCCAAGGCCCCCGAACGCCAGACCTTCCTATTCTCTGCTACGGTTTCCCGTGCAATCCGGGACGTAGCACGCGCATCCCTCGCAAAACACCATAAGTTCATCGACTGTGTCACGGAAGACGACTCGCCCGTGCACGCTCATGTCCCACAGTACCACACCGTTCTACCCTCCGCTGAACACCAAATCCCTCATATTCTCCGCGTCCTCGCACATGACCAACTCGCCAATCCCCGTAAATCCAAAACCATAGTGTTCCTTCCGACTACCAAAATGACGCAACTATTTGCGGATCTGCTGAGGGAAATCGCGAGGGATACACTACCCGCTGGAGGAAATACGAGAATCTATGAGATCCACTCGAAGAAATCTATGGACGCACGCACAAAAGCTTCAAGTTTGTTCAGAAATGATACATCAGGTGCAAGTGTCCTTGTCACATCGGACGTCTCCGCCAGAGGTGTGGATTACCCCAACGTTACTCGTGTCGTCCAAGTCGGTATTCCTTCAAGTGCAGAACAATACGTTCACCGCATTGGGCGGACTGGTCGTGCAGGAACTCAGGGTCGAGGAGATCTTATCCTCCTACCTTGGGAACGTGACTTTGTATCCTGGCAAATGTCAGGCGTCCCACTCAAACCACTCACCGTCGATGATCATACTTCGCAAACCCTTGAACTCGCAAAAGTACACGACGCAGATCCGCGAGGATTTTTCGGCGGTGAGGTCCCAATTGCCAACTCAAAATCAGTGTCATACCTCCGTAGCCGACCTCTCTTCAAGTCAAGCATTTCACCTATCATCCAGGATATTCCACGCACAGTTAGTGAGGTGATCACACAGGTAGACGAGGAGGTTGTGAACGAGACGTTTATGTCGCTTTTGGGTTATTATTTGGGGAAGACGCAAGAGTTGAAGGTGCGCAAGTCGCAGGTGTTGGAGGAGTGTAAAAATTGGGCTGTGCAGGCAGGTGGAATGCCGCGTTCACCCACAGTATCAAAGTCATTCTTGGATAAGATGGGACTTAATGCTGAGAGAATGGATAAAGTTAGGAAGGGAGGATTTAGGGAACCTAGGGGAAATCCATGGGCTGTAAGAGGTCGACAAAATGTTAGGGAGGAATTTGGAAGAGGAAGGAGTGATAGAGGCTTTGGGGAGCGCCGAGATAGGGAGTTTGGGGAGAGGAGGATTAGTGGGGGTAACTGGGCTTCGAGGGGTGGGAGTGGACAAGGCAGTGAACACAGTAGCAGGCAGCTCTTTGGGGACCGGAGACCCAACAGGAATTGGGGTGAGAGAGAAGGGGAACGAACTAGACGGTTTGGAGGGGATAGGAACGGCATAAGGGAGGGTGCACCCTTCTAAGTCGTTCAATGCGGCCGCTTGACCTTGTGATTGTTCAATGTTGGAGGGAGCATAGACTTACCAAAGTAATAATGCATTACTAGCGCCAAGTAGAATAAGGTGCTTTTGGTACATTTATTCTGGGTTATTTGCAGTGTAACTCCTATTTTTAATCTAACATATCCACTCATCTAGACCACTACGACTACTACATAGTGGTAGTGGACGCGGAAGCTCAGGCATTCAAATGCATACCATCAAAAAAATCAGGGTGCACTAAAGCGTTCATACTGAAATCCCGAAATACTCCGAGAACTGTTCACATTTCATGCTGAAATTTCACATTAAAACCTACTTAAGTCTTGCCGGCTTCCCTCCGCCTTTGACAATAAAAAGTTCGCCTTCTATTCTCCATTAAGTTTATAGACTATGACAAGTCAGAGAATTAGGTGATCACAGGATGGAAAGGTTTGGACTCTGGGTCAGAAACTCCCACCGAAGTTATTCGATGTGCAACTGCCGAGCGGGAAAAGGCACCAGTTGCCAGTCGTGCCTCGGGGAATTTCGAGACAAGGCAGGGCGAGTGAGGATCAATTTTCAAGCATACGATCAATAATAGTATTATCGGAGGCTTGAGGGACCCTAGCAACGGACGGACTTAAGGTTTGAAGGTGCGGGACACTTGGCTCGAGGTGTATCACGAACCTCACGTTGACACCTAGTGTTCCCTTTTTTATCTTAGTAACTTATTCAATATCTGTTGAAATCGCCACTGACCGCAACAGGGGAACCACCAAGGTCCAACCTGGTCCAACGCGCTTTGCGCTCACATCGACGCCTCCCTTCCCTTCTGTTAGGGTCAATACGCTTGGTGCAGTTTCGTCGCTTCTACCTCTGTTCCTTAATCGTGCTCGGCAGAAGACTTCTTTTGTTTTGTGGTCTCCCTTGGGCGCCGCGACTAACCCCAAATCGCACTTGAGCAATCACCATGATCTCCGTGTTGTGCTCAACTGTGGCATGGCAAATGTTAGCTCAAGCCTCACTGCAGTCTGTGGGTGTATTTCTGCTCGGGTACTATTACTGTACTGTATTATTGTGCTATGCCGGAATAGGTGACCATGTGCAGCCCTATCAACCATCGATCTTTAGCACGCAGTGGTCGCCGTCGGCGGGATGGCTTGCCGTGATAGTTGACGTGAATTCCATGGCACCATGCCGACTCTTTGGTACACAGTTGTTCCAGGCTGCAGGGTGCAGAGCTAGTTTGTTGTGAAGATACTGGACACTTGTTGTGGGCCTGGGGATGGTGAAAAAACAAGATCCAGACAAAGCGAAATATTGTCAGTATGAACTGTGATCTAACCAACGTCGATGAGGTCCTGAGTACAAAGGAAACAGATGAAGTCCCACTATAGTAACTGGTAGTCTGAGCAATGACAAGACTAGAAGTCTAACAACAACAATAGATACAACAGTAATCGGATCATATCATCCAGGGACATTATTCGGGTAGTCAGGAACTTGGGAGAATATGGTTGTAGGTTAGGTCGAGTACGTAGACGGGTATGTACAGATCTGGCGCATCTCCCGTGCTCGTATGCCAACGTGGAGCCGACCGGGAAAAAGACACTATTATACCACTTGTCAGTATACTTTATACGTCCGAAACGAACGAAATTGAGAAATGAGTGGACGGGAAAGGAGCGAAATAAGTCCATAAATTGTTAGGTAAGAAGATATATCCATACGTGTTTTAGAACAAGGTGAGCAAGCCCGCAAAGAGGCCAGCGAGCGACGATCCTGCGACAACACTACCGAAGTCAATGGCTTCGGCGGCAGAGCTGCCTTGAGCGCCCGGAGCACCGGTAGCACCTGCAACCCCTCCTAGGTTAGTGGTAGGACCAGTCCCGAGGATACTTGCCACACCAGAGCCAGAAGGCGGTGGGTTGGTCTTATTATCATTGGTCTCAATATAGGCATTGACGAGAGGCCTTGAGAGGCACGAGGACACAGGCTCAATGGTGAAGCCACGCGCCATTGCATCGGGCAAAATGTATCCAGTTGCAACTTCCACGGATTGCTGGAACAGGTCATGTTCCAAAACGATGAACCCGGAGTTTCGAGTAGTCACATTGTTCAAAATAGTCTGCCAGTTTTGCAAAACTTGGCCAACGGGGGTTGTGCCACTATGAATGTTGAAGTCTGAGGGTTGTCAACCATGAGTGAGGCGACCGTGGGCACAAGATCGGGATTAAATTTCACCATCGGTGTCAAAGGTGGCAGCAGGGCTGATGCGCGTCCACATCACAGGGGTCAGTCCCATCGCGAGAGAAATCGCACGGACGCGATCACTATTCAATTTCGGATGATGAACGGCAGAACCAACAGTGCGAGAAAGCTCGACTCACTCGATATCACCAAAGGGAGGCCTCATCATATTCGGAGTGACGCCAAGGACATCTTTTATGACCTTCTTGGACCAGCCAAGCTCAGCAATAATTTGATCATTGGTCAATGTCGTAAGAGAAGCGTGACTCCAAGTGTGGACAGCGATCTGGTGCTGGCTCATATATTCCAGCTGCAGCGTGGCAGGGAGTGAAATGACGCGAGAACCAACGACGAAAAACGTGGACTTGAGCTGCTTTTCGTTGAGGTAGTGGAGCAAGTCGGGAGTATAGAACGCTGGCCCATCGTCATATGTCAAACCCCAGTGCTTCTGTTGGGGACACTCGACGATGTCGGATGAGCGGGTACAACCACCGCAAGTCCACCAACAACGATTTGGGTCAGCAGCAGCGGCTGCATTGGCTGGACAACCACCTGGATCAAAAAGGCGTCAATCCTTTTGTGATGTGAGAGAGTGAGAAAAATAAACGAACCAGCGACGGTAGGTTCGAAGGCAGGAATGGGGAAGCCCGAATTAGCGACCTCCTGCTTCCATTGCTGAACTTCAGGAGAGTCAACGGGGGGAGTTTTGTCCAAGGCAGGATAATTGGCAGGATTCAAAAGAGCGACTACACATCAAATGGAAGCGGTTAGTTTATCACATCAGCAAAAGGAGGGGAAAAAAGGGCATGACTACTGACTGTTAGGGAGAGGTGGGGCACCTGGAAGGAAGGTGGGTTGAGCACCAACTGCCTCGGTGGTATCAAGAGGACGGGTCTGGGCAGTGACTGCGGTTGCGACGATGTTCGAGAGCGGAACAGCAGTCGGATTCGTCGCCAAAAGAGAGAAAGAAAAGGTAGTCGTGGGCGGAACGGGTGCCGGGGGCGCAGTTTGGCCAGGGGGAGCTGGAGCCGAGGAAGCCCCAGCGGGAGGGGCGGCAGGAGGTGCTGGGCCCGGTGGTGGTGGTGGTGCAGCTTGCCCGGGAGGGGATGCCGGCGGTGGTGGAGCAGGCCTAGAAGAGGTTGTTGGAGAAGGGGCTGGCGGGGCCGCTGGGGGGGCACCTGACGATGCCGGTGGCGACGACGCCGGTGGGACCTGGCGCACATATTGCATATGACGAGCGTACTGCCCGTGCTCAGCGTAGGCCGCAACGAGAGGAACGGCGACAATAGCAGCGGCGAATGCCAATCTCATCGTGGTCGTAATGGATAGGGAGAAAGAAACGCAGACTGAAAAGTTTGGGCTTGGCTTGGTCTTGTTATTGCAGAGCCTAATTAAGCAAGACCCCGTGGGACCGCTCTACCGAAATACCTACACCCATTGTATGTACATCCAAACAGCTCGCCATGGATACTCTCTATCTTACACGCGGCGTTTCTTTGACCGTGGTTTCTCGAGGTCAATCTCCTCAGCATCGTCATCGTCATCCTCCTCATCTTCATCCTCACTGTCAAGCTCCCCCCCACCCACATTACCAAGGAAATAGTCAATCGCCTCTGGAAACACGTCGTTCGCTATTGTCACTCCAATCTGATGATGAGAATCAGAATCAGACACATAATTTTTTTTGCCCCATCTCCACAACACAGCAAATAAGCAGCCACACTTACATCCATAGGATCATTCTCGTGCTCGAAAAAGTTGAAGAAACTGCCGGGCTCGGCAACATCATCAGGGTCTTCAGGGTCCATTTCCCGAGGATACAATTTTGTCAATGCTTTATCCCCCTCTTTCCAATCAAGTTTCATGCTCTAGAAGAAACCGAGATGCGTCTATCAGGTCGGCATGCTAATAATACACGACTTCAAGGGAAATCAGTTTGACACTCACACTGATGTTGACATCTCGCTCCCACGAAAAATCGACCATCGCCTCGGTGATTCCGTTCTCATCGGGCTTGTCGTTAGCCGCAGCAGGTGGAGGAGCATACTTGTACTCCTTCGCGAGCACCTGGTTTGTGAAATACGGGTTTTCTTTGAAGTGCTATAAAAAGACCCGCCCAGACAACGCGTCAGTTGATTACCAACCAAATGGGCAGAGACACACGAATTCGAGCTTGAAGCAGCGTAATTCCTGCGGGTCCTTCTCGACCCAAACGTCCTCTAGATAGGCCAAGGCAGATTGATCTGCAGTATGCGTGAGGTGGAACGACACCAGCGAATTGCGCATCAAGGCCACAGGCCAGAATTTTGGGATAGACTTCAATACTTCTCGGCGTTTTTGGAAAACAGGGATAAGTTTCTTTTGTCCCTCGCGTTCTACAACATATGTTTTATCAGTATCCCCGTACCTGGACCGAGGGGAAGCATAATCACGAACCAATAGCGAGTTCAATGCGAGCAGTCTCGCGCTGGATGGCCTCCAGCTTTTTAGCGTCTTCATCTCCCAGCTCGACTCCTTCAAAAACATCCTTCTTCTCGTTATCACCCGGAGATCCACGCTTTGTTCCCTTAGTTGTCATTTCACCCAGCAACGATTAGAAAGGGATAAACTGGAGGAAAGTGTCGCGGAGGCGTGTTTAGTCTTGTGGAAAAGAAAATTTGTGATTACCAACTCTATGTCCATATCAAGCAATATCCTCTCCCACCACCCAGCAACCTAAGACATGCTCAGCCCTGGAAGTCTACTTATATATAGGTGGATATCTAGCAGCAATGGAAGCACAAGTCAAAAGAGTGAAAGCTAAAATCTAGTCATTAGTCCTCCCGCTTCCTCAAAGTCCCTAACTCGAGCTCCTCAATCACTCCTCGGAGACGGCTGCTGCTCGCCCACTTCATCTGCTTCAAGGTAGCTTCGCTAGCACCACTTCCCTTGATCCCCTTTCCATTGTGTGCCGAGCGGAAGCCTGGGCCGTCGTAATAAATTACTTCGGTCGGAGGGTTAAGCCTTGGCCATGAGACATAGTCAATTCCGTGAACAAGGATGAAAAGGAGCGATATTGCAAGAAGCATAAACCAGATAAGGAAATAGTAAAGGAGCGAATAGTCTGTCAGAAAAGGATCAAAACTCGCTCAATGATCAAAGTGAATTTTGTTCTTACCAGATGAACGGGGTAATGTCAGACCAGCGGTGATCATAAACAAAGAGAAAGATGCAACCAACGGCACCTAAATGATTCCAAAAATCAGTGACATCTAAAGTGTGGTCCACCGGGACCCCAACGTACCGAGCGAGTGATCAACGGACGCGCATCAGTAATCAAGAACAAAGATGCAGATGGTGTCCTCCTGGCTACCCAGGCGCCAGTAACCAAGTCAAATCCATCCTGGACAACACAGGGCCCCGATCAGCTCCTGTCACATTCGAGACCAACAGAGAGTGGAGCTTACCTGCCTCGCACCGTCAAAGAAATTGTTCTTGATATACCTGGTGACGGACTTAGCTCCATCTTCAATGGCTCCCTTTTTCGTCCTCTTATTGGTCCTTGTAAAGTCCGATTTGAGAGCTCCCGAGCCACCGTATGCCTTGGCGATCGCATCGGCGTGTTCCGCCCACACTACAAAAAAAAAATGGCAACAGCGTAAGCTCAGGCGCTCACTTGATGCCAACGCGGGCTTCGAAAAGGGATTCCTCACTCTCTCTGAAATCCTTGCTGAACGACTCATAGTCGTCGATGCCGGCAGACTCAGAAAGAATACCCAAATCCCTCAGTTGCTGATTGAGCGTCCACTTGGCAAGTGCGGCCTGCACAACGTTGGTGCGGTCCAAGTTATCCATACAGTTGGTCCTGGCGACTCCCGTCTGCATCTTGATAGGCTTGTCCTCGTTCGTGCCAAGGTGGAAATACCTGGATATCGGGTTTAGCCGTTCTACCAACAAACCAAAGGGATATAATTTGCTCACCCATGTCGATCGAGGTCGTCTTTCATCCTATCAATTAGCACGGAAATACGATCCCAGCGCATCTTCCGGCATTCGTTATGAAAGTCAAAGTATTCATAACGAACACTAGGCAAACCCAACTAGACGGAAAGAGTAGGTTCCTCGTGCCTGCTACCCGTCCAAAGAAACCACGTACCTCAGCGACATAGCGTTCGTACGCGTCCTTCACAGGCTTTTCATGTCCCTTGTTATTTACAAGGTTGACCAACGCCTGCTCACCATATGTTTCAACCTGCTCCTGTAAATGACGCTTCATGACATCAGCCTATTGAATTCCACCAAAAGGCCGTCAATATCTCGCCTGAACGAACGGTACCAAACACGAGATAACTCACCGTCTCCTGCAAGTCCATGACCTGCAAATCCGGCTTATACCGCAAAGTATTAATCTCTGCCCAGAATAACGGCACACTGCCACGAATCTGGACAAAGCTCAACTTGGCCGTGACATTCGTGTCGGATGTTCTTGGCAAGCCTGGTGCGGGACCTTCAAGGAGGACGATTTGCTCGGTTTCATTGAAATTGGCCACGTGTCCGTCTTTGTCTATTCCACGGCGGAAGTAGCGTGTACCAGCACGGAAACGGCTACGACGGCTAATGAGACAGAGTTGCATGTGCCTGCCGTGAAGGAGTGTTGGCCGGAGGTCGAAGGCTGCGAAGACGGCTGGTCTAGACGCGTACAATCGAATGAAATTAGATACTCACTTCCGTACATAATAGGAAGGATGTATGAGCTGAACTACGGAACACGGTTCAGAAGTCGAGCTGGGCGCCAGAGACACAAACACTCACATCCTGCTCTGGACTTGTAAGGTCAATAAGTTTTGATTGGAGGTATTTATTCCAAAAGAACCGGTCGTCCGCCTGCGAAGACGGTTGGTCAAACCATGCAATCTTGAAAAGGAGATATCAACACCCACCGCTTCCCAGAAAGCCCGCTGGGTATCCTTCTCTCTTTGCTCCCACTGCAGCTGCAGTCTCCTCGTCAAGTCCCACTCATAGGAAAACAAAAAATTGCCATCGTGCAAGTGCGAACGGACGAGAGCCAACAGATGTGATTCAACGGGATGTGGAGGATTGTGTGAGGAAATATTTGGGTTAATGGGTAAAATGTCAAAAGTGGTCGCTCGATAGATCTCGCGGTCGAGTAAACGACCCAAGAGCTCGCGCCCAGTGATGACGATGATATATTCAGCTGAAGAGAAGAGTGAGATGGCATTCCGAGAAGGTGGAGGACGCATGCCCTACAGAGTGAAAGGGATATTATTCCTACAATACCATAGAGAGGTTTGCTCGTTCGGTGGGCGGTGGTAGGTATAGGTGTTTTCGGCCCTATAGGACAGGCAATGTTTGATAGGCATTCAGAGGAAAGGGAGCTAAGAACTTGCTGTTAAGAACAATTTCACCAGAGGAACGGTGAATGGTTAAAGTCTGGGCATCCGCGCCGTCGGGGACAAATATATACGTGTCAACTCCTTCCGTGAATCTAACAAGCGTATAATTAGCGAAGGGGGAAGAAGGAATGCAGAGGCCCAGGAGACTGACAAAGTGAGGCGCTGGTGGAGGAACTTCATGGGAGTAGGCAGAATAGCTGATCAAGCGCGCTGCGAGCAACTTTTTGTGACTGATCCCGTACGCCCATCATGAAGCTCACCCCCGAGCTCCTCGCACAGGCCGTCTCGGGCTTGAACCCTATAAAGGAACGACAGCTAGACCTCAGAGGTGTGTACTCGCCACAGCTGTGACGTCCTTAATTAATTCGTGAATAGGATACAAAATACCCGCAATCGAGAACCTTGGTGTATCAAAAGCGAGCATCCATTGACTCCTGAGCGGACACACGACCACTAACATCGCCCACAGGATCAACACGATGCGATAGACTTTACTGACAATAGCATCATCACCCTCGGAAATCTTCCACTTCTCAAACGTCTCCGTACACTCCTCCTCGCCAATAACCGAATATCTGCAATCTCACCATCCCTTCACCTCTCTGCCCCAAACCTCACCACCCTCGTCCTTACGAACAACGTTTTGGCAGAACTCGGCGATCTGGAGCCTCTTAAGGACATCAAGCATCTCCAGTACTTGTCCCTCTTGGGCAATCCCGTCAGCGAAAAAAAGTATTATCGCGAGTGGTTGGCTTGGCGTATCCCCAACCTACGGGTACTCGACTTCCAGAGGGTTCGCGATAAGGCGTGTTTCTCCAACCCTCTTTCTCCCAAAAGGCTGCCTCACCTTTGGTCTTACAGGAACGTAAAGCCGGCAAAACCCTCTTCCTTACCGCAGAAGGCGTTCCAAATGCACTGGCAACAACATTATCTACAACAGTCTCCTCACAGGCCGGAAAGGCTGTCTTGACAATAGACGAACCCAAAGCCGCACCCGTGACAGGCAAGGCTGGTCGCCTCATGTCAAAGGAGGATCAAGAGCGCGTCAAAACTGCTATCGCAAAGGCCACATCAATGGAGGAGATCAGACGGTTGGAACGGAGTTTACGGGAAGGTTATCTACCGGAGATGGACTCCATAGGAGCATGAAACATATAGCAATCCCCAAAAGTTTTATTCGTACGTTCGCATTCTTGTTCTAATTCCGTTCTGGATTACAGAGTGATGAGATATTTTCAACGAAAACAGTGTTCTACCTCGTTACACTGGCAGGAGTAAATTCCAATCATATCTAATATCCCTTAACACCCGTACTGCCAATCCATAATCCATGGAAACCCAAAGCAAAGACGGCGAATAAATTCGCTAATGAGCTGATACCATGCAGTGCCCCAAACTTGCGGTTAAGACTTTTCATCTCAGCCGAGGCCTATATTTCAAGCCATCAACATCTATCCAAGCTTGATACGAATGGGACCTACGGCGAGGTCACTATACTGTTTGCCCTCCTCTTTCTCAAGCCTATGACGTCGGAACATGATTCTATAAGTGTATCAGCAATCCGCTATCGCTTCAGTGTTGTGCACCAATACGCACTTGCTAGTTATAGGCCCAACAACGAAGTAGTTGAAGCTCTGAGAGGCCATGACAATGACAAGAGCATAGGCCTGGGCGACATCGGCAATGTTGGGCTTAGTAACGTAAGTGAGGACATCGGGGTGGGAGTAGATCCACTTGGTCAACAATGCTCCAGAGAGTATTATAGATTGAACAAAGTAGATAGGGAACACCCTGTGTTGGAGAGTGCCGAATTGTTGTCTCGCTGGTCAGTGTCTACGGCTTAAGTGAACCGCACCCCGGGCCTGATGGAGTTAACCACTTACGAAGGGCCTTCAACGCAATTATTCCTTGAGTCTCATCAGCCCATGCTCATGACATTCAAAGGCCTTCATACCTGCGAAGAAAGTGACCCAGATAGCTGCGGGAATGCCAGCATCAAACACTACCTCCTAACATTATCCCGGGTGAGACTCACACATTCCGAAGAGCCAAGCATATCCAACTAAGTACAAGCCATTGGCATTGGCGAGGCTCAAGATGGACTCCAAAGTAAGAACTTCAAGGCGAGACATATTAACGATCTGTGCGAGGAAGAGAGGTAAACAGCGAAAACTACACAAATAAGTAAAACCAAAGGTTACACTAGTCGGTTGATCGGTGCGTACGAGACCTCACGGTCACCTGAGATGACGTCCAACAAAAAATAGATGGGTTTATTCCATGTAATTACTGCTCTATAGTTATGCGAGGGGGAATCATCCAATGACAACCTTGCTATCTCCTTCGGTAAACTCGTATGCTGGTACTTCAAGGTTGAGCTGTAAAAGGGTGAAAAATGAGTTCTGTGCGGAGATAGAGCAACAAGAATGGTTTTTTACAGGAGCAGGGCCCTTACGAGCACGACCAGCTGGACAGAAGGTCAATTACACCTCATCATAAAGCAAATATGTGGGAGAACTCACAGATATCATAATGTGAACCATGGCAAGGGCAGAACCTATTGAAAGCAAACGTCAATTTACGGGTCCTAGCAACGGAAAACCTCTCGACATACCATCCACCAAAGTCACCAGCTTCACCAATTGGTACACAACCCAAGTGAGTGCAAACACCCAACATCACAAGCCATTCCGGCTTCTTAACACGTTCCTCGTCAGGCTGAGGGTCCCTGAAAGATTTCCAGTCGGCAGCACGAGCTTCCTCAATCTCGCTCTGAGTTCTGTGTCGAATGAACACAGGCTTTCCTCTCCATTTGATGATAACGTTCTTGCCCTCCGGAATAGTCGTCAGGTCAACTTCAACCTTGGCCAAAGCCAAAACATCGGCAGAGGCAGCCATGGTTTGCAAGAATTCTGAAATGGACGATTTCGCGGCGGAGGCGGAGAGAACACCAAGGGAGCCGACCATGAAGTACGATAGGGCGCGGTTGCTATCGACGTTGGTGCGGTATTTTCCCCAATCTGGAACCTCAGGCGCGTCTTTCCTTGCGACTGTTGTGTGAATGAAGCGCTGTTGTGTAGAAAAGGCATTGGCTACAAAAAAGACAGGCTGAATTAACCAATTTGCTTGAACTTTTGGAAACACAACTTACTGGTGGTGACGGTCTTGCTCACAAGACCTGAGGCAGAGGAGAAAGTAAGGCCTCCAGACCACTTGGGTTGGACGTCCGAGCGGGGAGAAGCTCCAGCATGGCCGCCATAGTCATGTGCTGACGCTTGAGCTTTTGCGGCGAGGTTGAGACGTGACGCGCTTGGAACCCCATTGGCGAGGGTACGGACGGTGGGGGAGAGCGTGGTAGCTCTTTTAGTGGCCTGGAAGGTAGCCATGAGAGTAGTAACAAGTGCGCGCTGCCGGGTCGGGTGGTGAGCACTGAGTTGTTGTTTGACCGGAGTTTTCCATGGCCCAAATAAATCACTTCCGTTCCGTCCCGGCCCAACCGACCTGGAGCCTTAAGCTACAAATTCAAATGTCACTGAGTGTTGAGTACCTTTCAATGTTAATCACGAGCGACGTGCGATATACCTTGAAGAAGAAAAGAATATTTATTTAAATTATTCATATCTACAGACTCACAAACACAAGTAGAGTACATTTTTATAGTTGGGCGAGTTGCAAGTGCTGAGCAAGGCACTTCTCAACACGCTCGGTATCAAATTGAGGACGAACAGCGAAACCTGCATGCTTAACTAGCTCACGAACGTTAGTCGTGAAGTCGGTGATAATGCCATCGACCTTCCAGTCCAGGAGTTGCTGAGCAATATTCAACCGATCAACCTGGATAACCAACTCATCAGCTCCAACGAAACCCACAGACTCTTGTAAATCCAGACGTACGGTCCAGGGAATAACCAAAAGACCAATGTCATGAGCTCTGTCAATCATGGCCTTGGTGGTAAAAGGAATGTAGCCAGCCTGACTGGGATCAGGAACAGGAGACTGGTCGGAGACTGCAGCAGGGGAGAGGATGGTAGTACCGATGGAACCAGCAGCACTGGCAATCCTCTCGCCTGGGGTGGCACCAGGGAAACGAGCAGTATCGAGGCCGGCTTGCCAGACTGAGACGGTGCCGTTTGGACCGACAGAGGTGGGACTAGAATCGAGACCAACTGTTAGCTGAGGGCAACGCATTTTATAAAACCAGTGCACGCACCCATCAATAAGAGCCGCTAAAGCCATCTTGGGTTCAGTTTTCTTCATGCCAATAAGAGTCCGCCAGTCAAAGCTTTGGTACTGTGATCCGATTTAGTTAACCGATGTATTTGAACCCGAACAGAGCGATTTACGATGATCTGACCAAGAGCGTATCCACTCTTGACGAAAACAGCATGTTGGGCTTGTACAAAATCATCAGGGGGACGAGTGGTACCGTTGAACTGAGGGTTGACTTTGGATTCAACGTTGAAGAAAACCTGACGTTTGGTATCGGCACAGCGGACAAACTCAAATACCTCCTCTTGGGTGGATATTTTGGTTCCGGGAACCGTCAATTGCAAAGCTTGAACCACTTCAGTATCATTGTGATGATGCGATAGGAGATGACTCACGGAAATCGATGAGACGTTTTGAACCACAGTCCAATGTCTTGACTTGGGCCAAAGTCAGGTTGGCAATGAACTTGCCAACATAGGGGAAGTCTGGGTCATTTGTAAACTACGGATATATTTAACACAGCGGACCGCGTGTACTTATATTCAAGTGAACGCACCGCAGGCTTGGTGTCGCTGCATTTGGTGCCCAGGATCTGCTCGTCATGCCAAACGACGACAACGCCGTCCTAAGGTTAGAAACTTTAATGGCCCAACCTCAAAAGGAGTAAACGAGAATCACCTTTGTTAAGCCATTGTCCATCTCGAGAGTGGTCACGCCATTTAAAAGGCCTCTTTAGAGCAAATCTGAGCGTACGCTCTAAAGGTCAGGCCCTATCATAAAATACCTCGCAAAAGCAGGAAGGGTATTCTCAATCTCATCCCCGCGTCCTCCACGATGTCCCTGGAGGTAAGCAGAGAACAGACTGAGAAAGGAGGTACTTCTCAATATGACATCCACCTACTTGAACATCATAGAATTTGATTGGAGTGAACTTTGTGGGAGCTCCGAGGACAGTAGCACCCTGAACAACTGCGAATAACCAATAGAAGACAGAAGGCATGGCGAGAGTCGAGGGGCGAGACTTGGCACACGACAACTCTTTGAAGTGCACTTTAAGTACACACACAATCGCTCAAAGGTGACGGAGCCCAGTTCACACCACGACGCCTAAAAACGCCCAACCGATAATGAAGCCATTGTGTGTGAAGGTAGACTGACGAACGTTGCAAGCAGACCAGCGTGATAGGGACTTCGAACTCCCAGCGAGCGGATCCACGTTCTCTAAAGGCGTATAAGATGCGTTCTCGTAAACACTGTCAACCACTGTCAACCCTAAACTGGAGGGCAATCCTGGGAAGAAGGCGTTCTCGTGTAATCACAAACGAGATAATGGGAAGTAAAATTCACAACGAACGTGCAAAAGCCCCTTGTGGTTATCCGGATGCTCCCATTGACATTTGGGCAAGCGGGAGTCTTCCTAGGGTTCTTCCGTTACGAACAATCCGCGCATTCCGCAAGAAAGTACTGTCCAAGTCCACATGTTCCTGTTCTTGAGGAGCATTGGATGTCGAACAAGGCCGTGGGAGCCTCGGATGCCCAAGATATATATTTGAAACAACATTCCTGCCTTTGAATTACAATTATTTTTGGATTCGCCATGCTGACCATAGTTTGAGCGACGGTGGAAGAAAATGAGGTGGCGGGTTCTCATGCTCAGATATGCTTTGAGATCCGCTATGAAAAGGGGTGACCTCTGCACGACTGCAAGAGAAAGTAACAACCGAGCTATTACTTCTTGGCCTGGTCCGGGGCTTTCTCCACTTTCTCACCGTCGACGTTATGGAGACCGAGTTTGCTCCAGTCATCGGTTTCCATAAGGCCCCTTTGCAAACAGTGAGGATGTGACCATCGGAGAAAATGCATATGCCCACTTTTTCATCCTGCAGTCAAGATAGTCCCTAGTCAAGGCACGGCATGGCGTCGAATTGCTGGAGTTCTCCCTCAAGCATTTCACGTACAGTAGCATCTTGTCCTTGCATTCTCCTGCAAGAATTTGAACCTTGTGCTTTCTGATGATGAAGTAAGACCAACCATAATGATCTAAAGGAAAAGAGCCACGGTCAGGAGGAGTGGGCTTGAAGCCAATGTTGATGGAAGGTGGTCGGCCGAAAGACATGAGAATGAATTTCAGGCAGGCCTTACCCAGTGTTCTCGGACTGTGGTGGCCCGTGGGAAAAAATATCACACCATAACTGATCGGTAAATTATAAGTATTTATACTACATCTTGCTGGATGAGTGTTCAATCAGAGGCTCATATTTCCACCGGACACTCGCGAAATAAAGGTGTGGTAAAGAAAAAAAATCGACGACAAGACAAAAGTGATAAAGGCAAAATTTGTGATCGTTTATTTCTTCGCCCCCTTCAAAACTGATTTTTTACCCTTCCCCTTTTTGTCAACCTTAGAACGACCGATTTGACTCTCGTCCTCGGATGACATTTCCTCTGGTGCAGTGGTTGTCCTTGAAAATGTGGGACCAGATGAACTTGTACTTGTCTGATCCCGCCCACCAGAATTCAAGTCGATGCCAGAAGCCCGGATGACCTGGCTCATTGCCTGTTGTGCTGCATGGCGGGTACTCTTGAGCATCACAATCTCCTTCAGCCATCTATTCTCCCTTCGCAAATCTACAACCTCCTTCTCCAGCTCTTCTGCCCGTCCTGTCAACTCCGATACCGAACGCTCTAAACTGATCGTCCTCTGTTTCTTCTTGATACGGAATCGGACTGAGAGACAACTATCAACACTGGTACTTGGACTAAATTCACCCTCCAGACTCACCAGACGCTGCTGTATTGCGTCTCCGCTTTTCTTCGGCTAACGCTGCTTGTTCACCATCCGTTGGATCCACCTCCGTTCCGGACGGAGAGCTCGTGGACAGTGATGCCGAGGTCGCGATTTTTGAGGGGGTGGGCAACTGGGCTGATTGTAGGGACAACCCAGTGGATATTCTCCATCCCCCACCGTTATCTGGCGATGCAGGCACGAAAAGTGGCATCAGTGTGTTATGCGATAGACCCCCAAACACCATTGAAGGAATCATCAATGCCTGGTGCTGATGAATCCACCCTTGCTGGCATGCGGGTTGGTTCCATGCGAAGCCAGACGGTGATGTAGGTAATATTTCTGGGTGCGTTGCCGCTCCATGATGAAGGGAACTGTTGTAGGATGTGGTTGATGGGGATGAAGGTAAGCAGGAATTTTGGTTCATCAATTGGACAAAGGCTTGGTCTAGTTCCGTGCTATGTCCAGTCGCTGCTGGTAATCGTGCCAATAAATCCGGGCGGGAAATCCCAGACTAACGCGGATTTCAGAAAGTGCCTAAGATGGGGGGATTTTGGTGCACGTCAAGCCACTTACCTCACTGAAACCCTCGGGTTGGGGAGAAGATGAAGAACGTGACCCCTGGGATTTTTGACCGTTGCCTTTTTCTCGCGTGAACGACGACTCGTTCTCCATGTCGAAAGAAAACACAAGACGTTCCCAATGTTCTAATTTCGCTTGGGCTTTGGGAGAAGCTGCACGCAGCTGGAGGCTATCAGTGTCCTCGTCCTTAAGAGCGGGCATTTCCTATCGAGATGCCTCACTCTCTGGATTGTAAAGACATGAATTGAGGGAGCTTTAATTCGCCATCAGAGAACAATATTGCGTTAGTTGTGGCAACTTGGCAAGGTATCACGATCAAGCTGAGGCGACTGTTACTATTTTTGGTAATCTTATCTTCCATTCCCCACCCTTCGTCAATAGCTCGACAGTATGTCGCCTTGCTTTACACACGGGTTCTGGTTTATCGGTTACCCCACGTGCTACAGCTCTCCGTCCACCCTACCGCTGCCAGTACTCTCCCATACATTGCTCCCTGACATCCTCTACTTGGAATATCTCTTCACCGACTCGACTCAGCCATTCCTAAGCGTTAGCAATGCTGATTTCCGAATGCTAGCATTGACTTACTTCGGACTATACTTCAGTTCCACTCATTACATCAGCCATTATGTAATCGCTCTATTTTCGAGCTCTACTGTACTTTTGTATACCTCAGTCTCGTTCTACGATTCTGAGGTGAGTTACATTATGCTTAACTGCATTATACCATTACTTATATGACCTATAGTGTATTATCTCACTCTAGGTATTTCTTAATATATTTACAGTCTCATTCTATGATTCTGAGTGTATGATCTCACTCTAGATCCCTGCCGCTCGTTACAACAAGCATTATATCTCTTAAACACCTGAACACCCTTATCCCTCACCAATGGCACTGTTCCCACAAGCCATAGGCTTTTGCGCAGGGCAATAACGACATGTGGTATTTTGGCAATATGTAGCCTTTCCAAGTTGTAATAATCTTCGTAGTTCGTGATGATTAGTCAGCCAATTACGCGTCGACCGACCTGTGACGCAAGGGGATCACAACTCTGTTCCTGCTTCTGCCCTCATCAGGTTTCACCACTCACCTTTTGCACCATGGTGTGCCTCTATCTCATCTATTCCTTGTACACCCTATTAACTTATCATTATAGATCATCCGCATAAGGTCCAAGGAAGGAAACTTTCGGTTTGATCTCCAACCGTCTGACGATGTATCCGTACTATTAGACAAGGTTTGATCTCCTCGAGCTAGTGCCCGCCGGCCCGCTGTAACACTCTCGAATGCTTATATTTGCAGATTCTATCAACAGCGACCGACGTTGATCCATCCAGTATCACCATATCTAATCAGCCTCGGGGAAATGAAGTCAAGATTGACGCTTTGGGGGGTAGGTCTTTGCGAGACCTCGGGCTTAAGTACGCACCCCGCGACCCCATCCATCGGACAAGCACTCATCTGTCCTAATCAGTCACGGTGACCTGATCTTTGTGGCATATCAATCCAAACCTGCATCATCACCCAACAATATTGCATCTACAGCTTCCGTCGGCACAACTAACAGCATTATTACTGACACGACAAGACGACCGTGGGAACTGGTACAAGAAGATGCAGTCGACGCACATTGGCGTTTGCAAGATGGGAAGATTCCCCGTGGACGGGATGCACAGTTCTGCAAACACGGACCGAAAGGGATGTGCGACTACTGCATGCCTCTCGAACCATATGATGCCGGATATCACAAGGCAAACAACATCAAGTATCTTTCGTATCATGCCTACCTACGAAAGATCACGCCAAAACAAACAGGTTCGGCATCCTCCACACTCCCTCCACTTACTCCTCTATCATACAAGGTCAAGATCCCTTGTCCGACCGCAAGTCATCCTTCTTGGCCTGGTGGTATATGCACAGCATGTCAACCGTCTGCAATAACCTTGCAGTCCCAGCCGTTCCGTATGGTTGACCATTTGGAGATCGCATCCATGGAAATCGTTGACCGGTTCCTCGAGGCTTGGCGAAAGACTGGGTTACAGCGATTTGGGTGGTTGATTGGCCGGTACGAGCCATACGAAAAAGTGCCGATGGGAGTTAAGGCTGTGGTAGAGGCAATCTATGAACCACTACAACAAGGAGAACTGGACGGCCTCACACTTGCGTGGCCTTGGGAAGACGAAAGTCGAATCCGCGAGTTATCCGCGGCAGCATCCGCACCTCTGACAGTTGTGGGCTACATCTTCACCGACCTCACACCAACACCCGAAGATCGAACAAAGAACATTTATAAACGTCATCCTCAGTCTTTCTATCTTTCCTCCCTCGAAGCTATCTTCGCTGCGAAAATCCAAAAGGCCAATCCAACCATTTCACGATCATCACCGACTGGTCAATACGGCTCAAGACTTGTAACAGCAGTGTTGACAGCGACAGAAGATGGTCAAGTTGACATCGCAGCTTATCAGGTTTCTGAACAGGCTGTGGCTATGGCTGATGCTGATATGATTGAGGCGAGTGTCGATCCGGGAATTGTACGCGTGAAGGAGGAGGATCGCAGCGAGGACTCGGCAAGGTATATACCTGATGTGTTTTTCTCATACAAGAATGAGTACGGATTGGAGGTCAAGAAAAGCGCGAAGCCATCCTTCCCTGTGGAATATCTCCTTGTTAACGTGTGTTTTACCCAGTTCTCTTGCATCTATCTCGTGGCTTATGACCGTCGGTGTGTTATGACAGGTGACACACGGTTTCCCGCAAAACCCGAGTCCGCTCTTTAGCTCGACCCAATTCAAGATAGAGAATAGGCCTGGCTTGGAAGACCAAAGACTCGAACATGTTTTGTCACAACTACTGGGATTAGATGCTCCAAATATTCAAGATAGTCGAACTGCGAAACCAGGAGAAGCGCATAAACGGATTGAATTGGCTAAGTGGCTTAGCGATTGGCATTTGATTGTTTTCCTGGGTACAACTCAGTTGGTGTCCGATGTATGTTTTTCTCTTTCACTTAATAATGGATCACTGATTTGTTCGGGAGTAAAGGAGGACCTCAAGTTGATCATGAAGACGATGTCGAATCCGAAGATCTTTGAGGATATCTCACTTCTGGATCCTGTCATTAATTCGGACAGCTGGCAAACACTCATGACGTTCACCCGCGAAAGTGCCCGTAAGTATCGCCGTTCATTGGGATGCGCGTCATTCTTAGTTATGTTTTGTTGTGCAGCTGCTCGACCCTCATCATCTGCGCCAACACTTGGTGGCTCGCACATGGACGACGACATCCCTCCGGAAATCTATGAACAAATTGCAGCAGACAACGCTGCAAGTAGTGGAGGTGGTGACAGTGGAGCAAGCTCAGCCGGGATTCGGATCTGCCCACATTGTACTTTTGAGAATACGCACGGTGGATCCGACTGTGAAGTCTGTGGACTTCCTTTGTAGCTGTTACTTTACTCGCGGCTTCGCGGAAAGCCGCTAAGGAAGGGGAAAGGATCATAGTCCGGAACGACGGAAGTTATGATAGGACTTGTATTTATGTGTATACATAGACCTGCCAATTGAACCACACGTCCATAGTCTTTGGATATGAAAAATGGGGGTGTACTATTCGCTGTGCATACAACATTGTGGGCTACGTCAAACATAAGAATCCGTGATACTCATGGAAATGTATTTTATTGCTGGACAATAGGATAAATGGGAGGATTCAATAGTTTGTAGATGGAAATAGATATCAGTCGTCCATTGCACGCCATTCAGTTTAGGGCATCACCAGGAGGATGTGTTCAACGAGGTTTGGGTCTATCGAAGATGTGCTGCCGCAACCAAAAAAAGCCTTTTACTGGCTGAATATCCACCAACCTGCGAACGCGAAACCAAATAAGATGCCGAGGGCGCGAGCCACAATGACAACAATCAAAGCCTTGCGGATAGCCGCATAGAAAGTGCTAAGAGCAGATCCGGACCAATTTATCCTAAGGCCAAGAAATGATGTCAGTTGATTTAGCAGGGTCCCAGTTTAATAGTAGGTACGAACCGGCGGTCATTCACGCCCCCAGCACGTAGGCTCGTCTCCCACCCACGAATAACTTCACGGTAGCGTTTCCCAAAGACCCTGCAAAAAGAGAAGGCGCTCTAAGTTCGAAAGATAAGACTAGGAATAAACACGAGGTGACTCACCAGATCCAAAAGTTTACATCGGGGTATGAGAATCTAGGGAAGACGCTAGCGAGACTTGGAGCCGCGTATTCGACTCGGAAATCTTCCGTGTCTTGATATGGAAGCTGCATGTATTGTGAGAGTGGCGAATCACCGTTTTCTTCCTGGGGTGGGATGATATCGCAGGAGGATTGCGGCAATATCATATACGACAATAGATCAAGGGTCATGCCTAAGGAAAGACCCCAAAGTTTGAGGATTTTGGGAGAAAAGCCCCTCTCGATGATGTCTTGAGTATTTGTATGTTTGTGTTTCTTTTTCTTTTCCGAGTTGCGGTCATTGTGGGGTCTGGAGGGTTCGAGAATAATCGCGGGAAATTCCATTCTTCCAACAAGGGTACGAATGAGAAGGCGGAGGAAGAAGGAACTGCGGGGTGTGATACGCGATGCAGCATCGACAGGGACGGAAGACCATTTTGTTGAGGAAGTAGAGGACACGAGAGACGCGAGAGGAACCCAGTGAAGGGTAGTCGTAGCGATGGGATCTGGAGGCGGAGCTGTAGGAGTAACCTGGAGGAAGACATAAGGCGACAAGATCATAAGCAGGCGTTTTCCTAGCGAAGTCGTGATTTCACGGTCGTCCAGCTGGCCGACGGGTGTGTAATATGTCTCAGCGAGGTCAATGCCAATTTCCTCCCAGGTCTGACGCATCGCTTTGAGGGTACAGGTTTAGTATCAGCATTGAACATGATGTGGATAGGGGTTGGGACATACCAGTATAAAGCCCACCTTCATCTTCTGGCTCAGTTCGACCACCAGGGAAGGCGACATGAGCTTCACGTGAGTTGCCCAAGCCACTCTGTGTGTTCGAGGCATTATCCGTTGCGTCTGCTTGACGATGAAGGAATAATATTTCGGCACGGGAATTGGGATCCTTAACCCAATTTTGTTCAAAAAAGTCTGTAAGAGAAGGGGGTGGGGAAGAAGAATCGGAAAGCTTTGCGGTAGGCGCAGGCACGACACGGATGAGGAGAGCGACTGCAGCTCGACGAGGTTCTACGAAACGGTCAGATTGTAGATCATATCGGATTGATAGTAACGTACGGGTTGGAGGAGACGCAATGACACGAGGCGGGGTTGAACGGATGCGTTGCAAAGCACGCGACAGTAACGGAATGGCGGAGACAGATTTCTCCAGCGCGGTGGCTGGTTTTTCTGTGAGATTAAGTGGTTATTAGGGCTAAGAAATGTGTGAGACGGTGGACGGGGCGTACCTTTGGCCATGGTGGTCGTGGATGTCGTCTGGAAGAAGATAGCTGAAAAAGGGGGTTCTGGAATCCCCAACCAATTTGCCCTTTGACGTCGTCACTCGGCATCTCCCGACACCAGCGTCTGTAATCGGAGGCATTTGGTTCCCACGACACGTGTGGGTATCTACAGTGTATCTACGCCTATCTACGCCCCCTCCGTTCAGTGGCATCTACGTGAGAATTAAAGGTGCTGTCGGTGCCGGTGAATACTGAGGGTCAAGTGTTAAACAATTTCTTACTGAGGGTTTGCTCACTTTAACCTCCGATCGAAATGAAACGTCGAGATTCGGTTACTAAATTTACATCCGTCCGCAACACGAGCTTTTCGTGCCAAGTTCGGATAATCGGAGTCTACCAAGACGATAAACATGTCGAAAGGATATCGTGTGTATTAAACGAACATTAAATCTCGACCCACCCAGCATCGGCCTCTTCAGGGCTGACGAGGAGATTCAAAACAAAGTAGATAGCACTTGCACCCAAACGCATCCCGAGACCACGATACAACTGTCGAAGCCCAGTGTTTTTCCACATGCTCTCAGGTTCATCATCTATACCATCCATCTCCTCTTTCTCTTTTTCATCCTTATTGCCGGACTTGGAGCTTCTTCTGCGGCGGGGTCTCCGGGTGATGGGAAGGTCCGAACGCTCCTCTGTCAAGATGTGCCAGAACGCATCAACAACCCCATTGTACGGGACTGGCCGTAATTCAACGCAGCCTTTGACCGGCTCAGCAGTCCCACGGACTTGCACTTGAAGTCGTCGACGAATGGTTTCGATTGGTAGTGTTGCGAGCAAACCAATGCAACTGGCCGCGAGCTCAGCACAACCCCATGCAATAGGGTGAGTTTCTTCGGTGATATGGGGAGCTCCGAGATATGATACAAGAATACCTGGAAGGGCGAACGATATGATGGGTCGTAGGGCGCTATCAAGGAGCGTTGGAATGAGGAGATTAGGGTGGAAGTAGATGCCTTTTAGCCCTCCTTCATCGCGGAGAATCTTCTGAAGTGCGTCAAAAGGTCCGGAGTAAGTTCTGTGTCGGCCGCTATAGGACTGGACCACCAAGCGAGTTCTAATGAGGTCCAGGGGGGAGAGTATGAACCCGGTGAGGACGTGTGAGGCAATAGGAAGTAGTATAGGCGGCTGGTGGAATGGAGACATTGAAGGAAAAAGTAAAGATTGTAGGAATTTGTTGATTAATGGTTGCATTGATGTTGAGAGCATCTCCGTTAACGTTGAAGTTAATAGACCTGGAGCGTGAAATGTGAATTTAGTGTTCAATTATGACCAGCGATACTGACCTTTCCAAAGCGCCAGCCAACCCTCGGAACGGAAGCGGCCCACTCTCTTAATCATATTCCATACACCATCTACGCTGCCAGTCGGGATGATGTATTCAGGCCGTGTGCCTTCTTCCAGGACAGACCGACGAATGACATATCCTTGTTCATCCGTCGGTCGCGGGGCAGGATATCGTTTTGTAGTACCAGCATTATGCGGATCCGTAAAGTAGGATTCACCATTGTCAGAGTCGCTGAACTATGATTTAAAGGACGGTTATGACCGAGGGAACGAGGAGCACTACACGAACGTACTGTCTCCTCTTGTTCTTCTACATACTCTTCTTCAACCTGAGGCTCTCCCGCATCTCGAGGCACCCACTGTACCTGGAGTAGGAGCTTTCCTACTTCCCATGGATTAACAAGTGCGGAACTTGTATATTGAAGGAGCGCGGATGCTACTATCGTTTTGAAGAGCTGGGCTGGATTGATCTCTGAGGATTCTGACATGTCGAAAGAGGGGGATAGTTCGAAGACGGAATTGCGCGTCGGTCGTGTCGACCATTGATATGCTTGACCTACTGGTTCTGGTGGGGAGGCTGACGTTGTGTTGAGCTTTGGCGCATTTGGCGTTGGAGGGACAAACGCCCAAGCAGACGAAGGGTCAATGTATAAATCTCGAAGAGAAGGCTGAGATGTCATGACATGAAAAGGCTGAGTGAGAGTTTGTTGGAAAAGCTCCTCTCGGCTCGTTGATGACGCTCTGTTACGTTGTGTGCTGGACTCAGATTTCCTTTTCTGGCCGCGTTACCCACGCCCTCCTGCCGTCTCAGGTGAGCTCTGCAACACTACCAGCGCCTGTCCACAAGCGACGCTCAAAGTGTTGTTCAGATTGGGGTTATATACATCTTAATCATTTACCGCAAGCATCCCTTTTCCCCTGTCCGCAATGACTTCACAAAGTGGCGCAGCTGTTCCACTCTCCGATGCATTGCCATCCACGCTACCCTTCGTCCGCCGTGTCGTCACAGGCTTGCTTTGCTAGTGCCGTTTCACACGTTTCCGATTCTTCGCCTTATTCCCGGGCTTCTGAGCACTTCGATGGTACATTTTGTACAAGCACTCCGATATTGACCGAGATGCACAAGGAACATACTTACGAAGGAGGAAGTATAATGCCTCTGTAACTCCCGACCCACCCACCCACCTACACCGGAGCGGAGATAATGAATGGCAGAACCGGTGCCTCTCTGGACGGTCACCGGTGCGTGTGACAGTAACGTTAGTTTCCTGTTCGGCAGGTGACATCAGTGTTCAAGTCAAGGCCTATTCGCCTGCACGCCACGCTCCTTAGATCGTCACCCCTTGTTCTCTCCTTCAACCTCCTACATTCCACCTTTCTTCCGCATTGTTACAACTCTAATTTTTGCCTCAGGCCGCTGTCTTCAATGGCGACCAGTGGTGTAGTCGCAACAAGCAGGTCCCAACTAGACGCCGAACGTAAGGGTGCACCTGTTTACAATTTTGACCCAGACGCCCCTCCACAACAAAAGGCTGCAGCAGTGGGCAAGGGACGCGGGCAGCTTCAGAGCGTCGTTGCAGACAATAAAAAGCGTTCCGCTACTGCCGAAAAAGGTGTGTAACTTCGCATTCCTTGGAAACGCCAACCAGTTCCCAATGTTTCAACTCGTTTCCAGAACTAAAGATCGATACTGGACGCGCGAACGTCGTTCCAACCATCAAAGTCGAGGATCACGATGGAAATGCTCACAGAGCGGGTTCCGAAGACTCCTTCCAATCAGCCTTGGACGTTGAAGAGGATGTTGGGGCCAACGAGATGCCCGGAAGCATGCCCACAAGTCCCGTGCCAGCCATTCCCGATTGGTACCGTGTAGGATGGCGCCAAAATTCGGGCATTGACAACGCCCCTTTGGCTGAAGGGGAAGAAAGGGATCGAAGCATCCTTGAAAAGTTCCTCAGCGAGCAATTCTATGGCGAGTGGTATCATAATGCGGCGGTGATCGTGGTGGTGCGTTTATTGGATTCCCAGCATATCGTTTTACTAAATATAAACCTTATAGGCCGTGTTTGCGTCCCATTTCCTTACTCGCTTTGGCTTTGGGTGGGGCTGGCTATTTATTCTGCTAGCGTTCTGCAACACATATTACTCCACATCTATGACCCGCACACGGAGGCACGCCAGAGACGATATCCAGCGTGAACTCGTCAAGACGCGCCTTGCATCCGAACATGAAAGCGCTGACTGGATAAATCATTTCCTGGAACGTTTCTGGCGGATCTATGAACCCGTGCTGTCTGAGACTGTTGTCTCGTCCGTGGATCAGATCCTGAGCGCGAATACTCCACCCTTCTTGGATTCTCTTCGGTTATCAACCTTCACTTTGGGCACCAAGGCACCGAAAATCGACAAAGTTAGGACATTCCCGAAAACCGAAGATGACGTGGTTATGATGGACTGGGGCATTTCATTCACACCCAACGATACTTCGGATTTGACCCAACGCCAGATTTCCTTGAAGGTCAACCCTAAAGTAGTACTGTCCATTCGGGTTGGCAAGGGTTTGGCAGCGGCGGATGTACCTATCCTCCTGGAGGATATTTCCTTTAGCGGTCTCATGCGGATACGTTTGAGGTTAATGTCCAACTTTCCCCATATTCAAGTTGTGGATATCTCTTTCGTTGAGAAGCCTGTCATTGACTATGTCCTCAAACCGGTTGGCGGTGAAACCTTTGGATTCGATATTGCCAATGTAGGCCTGCTTTTACGTCTCTTGTGGAGGACTTCCTAAGGCTAATGCTTCCAGATTCCTGGACTTTCCACGTTCATCCGCGATATGACACACTCGATACTTGGTCCAATGATGTACGAACCGAATGTCTTTACATTAAACCTCGAACAACTGCTCTCTGGCAAACCTCAGGATGCTGCAGTTGGCGTCCTTCAGGTTACTGTTCATTCTGCACGTGGTATCAAAGGCACTAAGATTGGCGGCGGTACTCCCGATCCCTTCGTTGCCCTCTATATCAATGACCGTCAGGAACTTGCTCGGACGAAGTACAAGCAAAATACGTTCGTATCTTTTCTCTGCATTATAACCTTGGCCTCACAACGGAAATAGTTACAACCCGACCTGGATGGAGACTAAGTTCATTTTGGTCAACAATCTGAACGAGACTTTGATGCTTCACCTATACGACTTCAATGACCATAGGAAGAACTCCCTCCTTGGCACTGCAACGTTCGACATGCCTCAGCTCGTAGAAGATTCTTCTCATGAAGGCATTGAGTCACCCTTGTTGAAGGACGGTAAGGACCGTGGGAACTTGCGCTACGATGTTATGTATTATCCTGTCCTGGCGGCCCCCGAGGGCTCCACTGATGTCCCCGAATCTAGTATGTACTCGAGCTTGCTTCTTGTGATTTGGTCTAACCTCAGTGTTACGCAGGCATTGGTATCGTTCGTCTCGTCATTCACCAAGCCAAGGACCTTGATCAATCCAAGTCCCTCTCCGGTGGTCTCAATCCCTTCGCCAAGCTCTTCCTTGGCAAAGACACCGTGAACGACGTATTTTCCACTCCTCAGCTCAAACACACGATTTCGCCGGTCTGGGATGCGGCTCATGAGTTCCTCTGCTTCGATAAAGATACTTCCATTATTACCATCAAGGTTATCGACGATCGTGATTTCCTCAAGGATCCCGTTGTTGGTTATATGTCTATCAAGCTCACGGACTTGTTGGCCTGCATGGGTGGTGAAGCTGGACGAGATTGGTTCACTTTGAGTGGCTGCAAGTCTGGCCGCATTCGACTATCGGCAGAGTGGAAGCCTGTTGCTATTCCTGGTAGTGTACACGGCCTTGATCATTACAAGTTCCCCATTGGCGTTGTTCGGTTGAACGTTGTCAAGGCGACGGATGTCAAGTATGTTTTTCCCTTTTTTTCCCAATGTATGCGAAACCGAGGCTAATCGTCGACCCTCAGGAACGTTGAAGCTGCGCTTGGTGGGAAGGTGAAGGAGGTTCTGCTATACGTCTATAACGCTCGCTGATGATGCCCGTAGAGCGATCCTTATGTCCGTGTCATGGTGGCCAACACTATCAAAGGTCGCACTGAAGTCGTCAACAACAGTAAGTATTCAGTCAGTAGAAGATATAAATGGCATCTCATGTATTACCCAGACCTCAGTCCGGTTTGGGATCAAATCATCTACATTCCTGGTTAGTCGAAGCCGAGGCGTTTCGCAGGATCTCAACTCATCATGATGATAGTTCACTCGCTCAAGGAATCCTTCATGCTAGAAGTCCTGGATTATCAACACCTAACTAGAGTAAGCCACCAACCAAACCTTCTGTCATAGCTTGTCCCGACACATAATTCTAGGATCGCTCACTTGGCTCTGTTGAACTCCACATTAGCGACCTTGCAAAGGAATCTTCCGATCCTAAATATCCATACTCATCCACTGGTGTCAAGTCTGCTGATGATCCTATCCACCTTGAGAGGGGTGAAGGTTGCAAGGGTAAACTTACCTATACCGCGGAATTTGTACCGGCGCTGGCCCTCAAGGGACTCGCTTTTGAGAGTCAAGCTGGGCAATCACGTTTGGCCAATTATGACGGGTACTCTGTGCATAGCAATGACTCTATGTCCTCCTCGGACCACGAGATACAGGCTGTTCCTCAAGGTGTCACAATCAAGGTCACTGAGAAAGGCAACCACCGCGTAACCGGGTCCCAGGATTCCAGTATAACGTCTCCCGGTAAAGGTGTGTCGAATGGTAATGGTGCCCCAGCCGTACCCCAACCCTCCGCTACCCCATCCACGAAGAAACCTGAGGCAACGGAAGAACACGGTGTGGAGATGACCACAGAAGAGCTGCTCAACCATCGTGAGCCAAGCTCTAAACTCTTCTCTGGATTTGAACTGAGCGCCCCTGCATAGAATCGGGTATCGTCGTCTTCGACGTTATCTCCGGTCACCTGGCGAAGAAAGCGCGGTTCGAAGTCCTCCTGGATGATGGATACTGGCCATGTTTCAGCACAAACAAAGCGAGCAGTACCCATGCACAGTGGGGCTACGTTGGCGAGGGTTTTATCAAAGAGCTTGACTTCAGTCAACTTTGGTTCAGGCTCAATGAGGCAGACGAAGGTTCCAAGGATGATATCATCGGTGAATGGAAAGGTGACGCGAAGAAATTCCTTGTGGACGCCCTGGTACATACGTTTTTGCGTTCGGTATGTAATTATACTTACAGGTTCTATCCTTCACCAGGCTGCTCCTCAAACTGTCACTCTAACACAAGACGATGATGAGTCAACGGTAACAGTTGAAGCTCGATATATCCCTGTTCCCATCAGGCTGGAGCCTAGGGAAAGCATAAATAGTACGTCCTTCCGCAACCCAGAAGGCTTCTCCCCACTGACACTTCCTCAAAGACATGGGTATTCTTCGAGTTGATCTCATTGACGGCCAGGAAATCCGTGGTGTTGATCGTGGCGGCAAATCCGACCCCTATGTTGTGTTCACCCTCAATGGCCAAAAGATATTCAAATCCCAGACCAAGAAGAAGACACTTGCTCCAGAGTGGAACGAAAATTTTGCCTGCCCGGTGGTATGTAGTATATTTCCTCCTTGACCAGACCTTCATTCGCTGACGGTATAATCAGCCTTCCCGTGTCGGTGCTGACTTCACCATCGAGGTCTTTGACTGGAACCAAATCGAACAAGCCAAAAGCCTAGGCACCGCACGTATCGACCTCAACGACTTCGAGCCTTTCACATCCGCAGAGCGTATCTTACCTTTGACGAGTGCCAAACACGGAACTCACGGACAGATCCGCGTCCGCTTACTCTTCCATCCCGAAATTTTGGCCAAGTCGCGTCAGAAGACATCGACCTTCAGCTCAGCAGGACGTGCAGTGACTCAAATTGGCACTCTGCCCGTATCTGCTGGAAAAGGCGTCTTCCAAGGTGTTGCCGGCGTTTTCAAACGCGGTGATAAGGATAATGAAGAGCTACCTCCCGTACCCGACCTGCCCGCCGGACAATCCTCTCAACCAGTTGGCGTGCCGCCGTCCGTGGCCGCCCAAAGTGAACCTTTCCCTAAGTCCAAATTCTCCATGGATGGTACCCCTTCCCAGCCGGGTACACTACGAGTAACAGTTTTGGGTGCCAAGGACTTTTCTACCAATGAGACCAAAGCATACACCACCGTCCGTGTCAGCGATAAGGAGTTCAAGACCAAGCATTCACACCATAAATCGGCAAATCCTGAATGGTAAGCGTGGATGATTTGATTCCGTTCTGTTTGTCATTGACATAAACCCACAGGAATGAGTCCTTTGTGTTCGCCGCGACGGCCGCAACTAATAAGATTTACGTTTGGATCCATGACCACAAAACGCTCGGCAAAGACAAGGAACTGGCCTCGGGAGATGTTGATGTATTACCATATCTTGAACTCCTACTGAAAGAACTTCTGCTGATGTTTATTCACAGATCTGGCGGCACATTCAGCCTCAGGCAGCTTCAGCTGCTGATGTCTCTATCGAGCTGCGTCATGGTGGCCTCTTAAAATTACGCCTCGAATATGATCCTACGGTGAATCCCAGTAGCGGGAGTTCAATATCCTCTGGTGAACATGTTTCTAGGACGATGTCCATGGTGGCCCCTTCCCGCTTCAGCATACGGGGCCGGCGGCCAGGGACTGAAGACGACGAGTAATTGTAACATCTTGCCTCAATCCTGGTCCGCGATATCTATTCTGCTTTCGACATTTAATGACTTTCGATTACCGTGTACAAGTTCAACTTTTATTCCCTCTACGTGCAACTCCACTTTATCCATGACTTTTCTTGTTGTCTCAATTAGCTATATCACCTGAGTGAAGCGCAGAACGAAGAGCTGTTCCTGGCCTGCCCTTCGTTGTAATACAACCTAGAACGAAAAGGAGCCCCACTGCCAGAAAAAGAACATGTTAATCGCGTACCTGGCTCTTAAGGCCGTGCTCTTCTAACATCCGTCGTTGAATATTTGATATATCATTTTGCTTGAGTGAGACAAGATAAAAGCGACCATTCTCAGACAACAAACTCTATAAAAAAGGCATCAAGTTTTTTTCCAGATAAATGTGATTAATACATGCTTTAACGACGTCGAGGAAAACATTGGTCACGCCCATTCCATCGTGTCCACCTGCCCAGGCACCCGAAAGCCCCTTGACCTGCTGGGCCGTCTGAGCTTCTCCGCACGCAGTAGGTACGTATGGGGGATTGAAGAGGATAATGTCTACTTGACGTCGGAGACGAGACGTTAAAGGCGATGCGAAGGATGCATTGACACACTCCAAAGAAACCTGCAACGTTGATTTGAGACGTTATTCTGCAATTTATCTAACATGTGGCCGTCATACATTGTTTTTGTTACCTGTCCGCTGGGAGCAGCGACAAGCGTAGGGGTTAATGTCGGTACAGAGATAGACTGGGTCGAAGTCATAAAATGTGTCTGGGTGCGTAAGTAGAAGGGAACCATACGGACGGAAGGTCCCAAAATTTGGGCGATGAACGAAGATACACATCCACTTCCAGACCTGGTAATCAATTTCATGTTATTTTCTGCGGGCACAGGACCAGAAATAAGTCATCCACCCAATTTCCAGACAAGTCAACGGCTTTGAAGCTCTCAAGTCTTCAGCATCCAATTCAAGGGCATCAAGAAAGAGAAAGGTATCCTCTGTCGCAGTATTAGCGTATACTCCTTTCTCTGTACACGCTGCGACTTGCCTGCTGGTTCATACACTAGGCTATAGTCTTTACTTGTTAAATGCGAGAGGTCGGGGGTAGGAATCATATCTTATCAAACAGAGCTGCAGGCAGCTCCGCAGAACTGGTGTGTGTATGTATGTGTATGTGTGGCGGCACTACCACAACAGGTGAACGTAGTTGAAGCCATGAGCTTTGCCTCATTGCGGTCGCGTTCTGTGTGTGCATGACCACAGGCGATAGACCGCGGCAATATATGAACCTAAGCTTGTCTATGGAACCTTCTAAACGTGTCCAATGTCCCCCTTAGACATCCGTCGTCATGCGCTTTCACCTGGCATGGTCGAGGTGCGTCGATGCTTGCTTTGTCTTTTATACTTATCATTCATTAAATTATATAAGGGTGACTCCGTGAAATTGCCAGAGCCGCAAGAGCGTCGAGACACTGAGCAGCCAGCACCTGACAGGCGAGCTCGCGCCATTGGTGCAGTTCGTATTCAGTTGCAATCAGCCTCCCTCCGGAAGGAGGCTGGTTTGCGTTCATTTTTTCCATTACCCAGTCCCTTTGTGGAGATTTCAATCAACGAGAAGCAAGTCATAGGATGCAGCAAACAAGCACACAGAACGTACGTACACATGAACTTCCAGGGGGTTATGCCCGTGAATGAATTGTCTGATTATTCTGGTAGTCGTGATCCCTATTGGTTCCCTCAAGCGTTTCATGCCCTTATCCACTCTTCACAGGACTACATTGCATTGTCTGTTCTGGACGGTCCCTCGTCTTGCCGGGGAACGAAGCTATTAGGCAAAGCAACCTTCCCCGTAGTTCAATTGGAGATGGAGCCTTTTCATCTCGCCATCAGTGAGATACTCTGGAAGAGGGATAAGGAACGAGGTTTTATTTTATTCGATATCGTATCCTATAAGCCCGTACGGTTTCCTGGCATCGAAGACGAATCCAGTGGGTATCGATCTTCCAACCGCTTCAACGTGTTGCTTCCTAATGTGTTTTCTCTCAACAGCTATGGGTATTATAATCCTGACGTTATATGAAGCCAGAGACCTGTCCTGGGACGTACCAACGGGCCGGCTCAAGCCTCGAGTCGTTGCGAGAATAGAGACAGATGCAACTAGCATTCAATTGACACTCCCGGGATCCTCGGGGGATCCGAAATGGTATTCGCAGTGCGAGATACTCGCGATGCATGGTAGAAGGACGAGGCTCATTCTAGAAGTGAAGAGTGGTAGTTCTAGTCTCGGGCACATAGACCTACCCCTCGGCGATATCCTAAGTGAAGAGGAACACAATGATCATTGGTGGCCTCTTAATGGTAGCCCAAGAGGCCAGCTGAGACTTGGAGCCGATTGGGAAGTCCTATCGACGGGCCAGGATGATATTATAGCGCAATGATCATAGATTCTTCCGTACAAGTGAACGTATTGAGTATACTTTACTTACATTGCATTTGTTCACAAATGTCATTAGTTAGATTTGGGATTGAGCACCTTCCAATCAATACCAGAACCGGGTCCATATTTGGCATCTAGCCATTCATTAGCTTTTTTGAAATGTTCATTCCCAAGAAAGCCTTTGTGAGCAGAAAGAGGCGAAGGATGAGCCGATTTCAACACAAGGTGCTTCTTCTGCATGCGATGGAGAACTTGAGTGTTGGTAGGGATCGGAATTCAAGAACGGTATAACGGACCTCATCGACATCAATTGCATCACACGTCTTTTGGGCTGGGAGACCCCATGCCATGAAAACAACACCGAGTTGTTCCTTCCTGGCCAAAACCTTGCGAAGGACCTCGGCGGTAAATGTCTCCCAACCTTTCTTGGAATGGGAGCCTGCTTTGTGAGCCCGAACGGTTAAGCTTGCGTTCAACCATAGGACGCCAAGTTCAGCCGCATGACTCAAATCTCTGTAGGTGTTACAGTTTAGTTCTTTTCCTTTGTAAATGGAAGCTTTGGAGCCGTACCCTGAAGGCGGCACATTAAATCCAGGAATGTCTTGACAAAGTTGCTTGTAAATGTTTTTCAGGGAAGGAGGTGATTTGGTCGGAGCAAGCACAGAGAAAGAAAGTCCTGAGTTTACCATCAGTGCAACTGGTATTGGAGTATGCCTCCAAGCTCACCGTGTGCTTGGCCAACGTCGTGATAAGGATCCTAGAATATTGGATAAAGCTTCTGGGCCCTCTGAGCAGCGAAGTAATTTACCTGGCCAAGGATGACGACTTTGACTTGATCAAGTGGGGTGAATCTCGACCACGAATATATCTGCTCCACTGCCACCTTGTCAGAGGAAGAACGTACCTCCATAGAAGGTGCTTACTTGGTGGATAGACAGTATTCGAGCTATTCTCTTCGACCAGAAATTGTTTAAGCTGACCACAATTAAAAACAGAAGAAAGGTCAAGGAATATTGAGGCACCTTCTTGAAGTAGGGCTTTGTAAATTCTTGTTTAAGGGCATCATACCAAGATTTGTGCATGGTTTGTTCTTCAAGCGTATCAAGTATAGCCTGAATGGCTTCTTTGCTTTTCGGAGAGGGGGCAAGTATTTTCGTGCTTCCTGTAAGAGCTTGTGTCGATCCCTTTTCTTTCTTTGCGCTTCTGGAGCGTTTTGAGCTACCTGCGGTACTCGCAGCGATAACAATTGAAGTTGATATTGACCTGCCAGATTTCTTGGATGTGGCCTTGACGGCTTGTGCTACGACGAGCATTTCGCTTTCGGAAGTTTCAGCGGCAGAAGCTTTGGGCATGGGATCTGGTCTGGTTCCAAGGGATACGAATACGGGGCTTGAGAAGGCTGCTGGGCTGGTCGCTGTATAGTACGGGGGACGCGTCCGCGTTATGTACGTTTATTTGACTCGTTCCGGGCACCGCCTCCGGTATACACCTTGGGCTCACGTTGAGTCAGGTTCAGTATTAGGAGTCAAACGAAGGAAAGTCACCGTTCATCGATTTATTGGAAAAATGACTCAGTAAGTTTTTCTCTATTCAATATTTCTATCGTCCATAGCTTGTGTGATCATCCTATTGTTCCTGCTCTTCCAGAATTGTCGTGTGGTTTCTACTACATATAGTCTACGTCCAAGCCAATCTTGTAATTTTGTGGCTACTGGTGTCCTTTTTATCATTCGATTCGGAGGGTGGTGAGTGATTTATTGGAGACGTGGAATAGTCAAATCTGGTTGTCAATATTATCCTATGGTACGGGCGCGCTTGGAGAATTAGTTGCCCGTCAGTCTTCGAATAGTATGGCTGCCTTGTGTTTTGGCAACCTTTTTCTCGACTTCCCATGTAACTTTCTCGATATTGTCAATGGTTATGATAGGTTTCTTCCCAAGTTGCCTTCGAGTCAATATAGGAGTTGGATGTGGGCTGAGTTGTCAGAAATACGGCGCTTACCTTTTCTTCTTAGCCGGGGGAACTGATGCTACATTGTTCACTTTCCCTCCGCTACCGGCACCCTTCCGCTCCTCTTCACTATCAGAATCAATTATTATTTTCTTCGTCTTTGCGGACTTCTTTGGAAGAATGATGGCGGGCCCGTCCTCGTCCTCTCCAGTATCGTCTTTAAGAGAGAGTTCTTCCATTTCTCGTTCCAGTTTTAATACTCGAGACTTCCTTGAGTTCTTCGAACTTTTGACGGGCGGTGATTGTTTTTTGGACCCACCGGTGGAACGTTTGCTATTACGAGTTTTGGACGATGTATTTGCAGGGGGTTTCCAGTCCTCGTCATGATCATCGTCGCCATTGTCGTCGTCGGCATATTCCTCTTCGTCTTCTTCGTCTTGTTCTTCGTCGGTTTCATCAACTTCCTCAGCTTCTAGGTCAAGGAGACTGTGCTTCTTTCGCTTTCCCTCTGGGCCTCTGGCGTCTACTAAATTATCCAGAATTGCCTCCTCTCGCTCAGACGAGAACGCCGCCTCCGAGGTGCGCTTCCGGGGCACTTTCTTGGCGACGGTTGGGATCGCCTTTCCTTTGGGAGCCAATTTTCGGGCTAGGGGAGATGCAGACAGGATTTCATCATCGGCAGGGCTTTGAAAATCTTCCTCGGTTCCTTCAGATCCTTGTGCGTTGTGATTCATCTGTGGTAGACACTTATGGGCGAATTGATAAATGAAAAGCATTGTTAGCATACCAAACTCATCTCAACGTTTGCGGCGTCTTCTTCATCTTCTTCATCAGAAAGAGCGGGCATGGGGTGTTGGGCTTTGACTGGACTGTTGAATAGGCCAGCTTTATGCAGCATGTCTATTTTTGCGTCTGTTTTGAGCTCATTTTGTTCGAACTAGCAATTGTTTATCAGCTATGGTAAGAGTGCAAGGCGGTCAGACGTACTTCGTTCATCAGTCGACGTGAATATTTCTCCTCCATCATCCTCATGCGCTCTTCCATCTCTCGCATCACTTCCTCTCGTGTTTCAGCTTCAATCAAGGCACATCTCATCTCTGCTTCGAATAGCTGGTAAATTCGAAGTGAGCAGACTATCTTCGTCTATACCGGGGAAATCTGACCTGCATACGGAGATTCTCGACTTCGTCGAACAATGCGTCGATAAGCGGGTTCAGGGGCTCGTCATCATGATCATCTGCCCCGTCGGCAGGTTCATCCTCTGGGACTCGTTCGTCAATCATCTTCCGAAGAAGGCTGACACAAACCTTCAACAACTTCTAGTACAGTTTCCCTCTTCTTACCCATGGTAATCGTAACCTTTCTCCTGAAAGGGTTCGGGTTTACATCCGGATCGTTAATTGTCAAGGGGTTCAAGTCTTTGAACTTTTGCCCTTGCAGTTTACCCGGGCCTATTGAGGGCAGCTTGTGCACTGGCGCTGGGGCATTCGTAATGTAGACCTCCCTTGCTAATGCAGCGAATTTCATGACATGTGAGTTTTCATCATATCCTGTATCACACGGATTGACGTTTACAATCATGACCTGTGAGATAAGATATTTAATCAGGTTGTGCACGGCTTTGGAAAACCGGGCCTACCACTCGACCCTCGCTTGCGAAGTAATCCATCAGAGCCTCAGTAAGCTTACTGTGGCGAAATGGGACTACTGCAAGTGTCTTACGGACGTCGCGAGTGTCCATTCGGCCATTTTTACCTAAGTCATCTTGTGCAAGGCTGGCCGCAAGCTTTTTCTGGTTTGAGCGCATGACTTCCATGCATTGACCGAGCACCATGAGTGATTTATTAATGTTGCCGGCCTCTTTCAACCGTTCGCCTGTCGTATGAGTGTGTTTCGTGCGTTCCGACCCAGCAAGATCAACAAGCGTGAGGCGAGATACTTGGAGAGAAGTTGGGTCCTAGGCCAACCGTTCAGATCAATTAGGGGGCAGGCAATCAATTCACTTACGTCCTTTTCTCCTCGGTGGCCTCTAACAATTTTGATGATCACCATTCCATGACTTCGACTACTTTGATGATTTGCTAAGGTTCCGAACACTTGGCGATGTAGTTGCCCAAGTTTCACAATGGATTTGGCTTGGGCAGCATTAGTGACGCGGAACTGGCGAAGCCCAGCAATGTATTTGCCGTTAACTTCTACGTCATCGTTGTCGGAAGCAGGGGAAGGTCGTAGGGGTAGCGCCTTTCTCGTCAGAAGGAGTTTGAGATCTGCTGCAGACTTCGGGACTGGTTTCTGACTCGACTCATCCTTGATAGAGTCCAGAAGGTCGTAAACCTTTTCGTTGTAAATTTCGACGTAGGAAATCCACACGGTATACTCGTAGTTGCGGTCGACTGTGACGGCTGTGGGGTCGGTGTCTGAACTGACCTCGGTATTGGAATCAAGTTGCCCAAGAACCTCGGCTAGGGCGGGCTCGTTAGAAATTTGAGGAAGGTTTGTATCATTCGCGTCCGATGGCTCTATCCCATATAGCCGCACTGGTTGGTACTAATTCTCATTGAGCTCTATTCAATTACATATGAGGAAGTCACTCACTTTGCCGTCACCTTGTAAGCCTTCAATGCTGTTGAATATCACATCGAGAGTTCTCGGTAGAATTCCGGCTGAGCCTTTGGAAGTGCCACCTTGGACGGTGTATGTCTTTCCAGAGTTGGTTACACCATAAGCGAATAGCAATCCGTTTTGTCCTTGTAGGACATCACGAACGAGAGGAAGTGTAGTCCTTGTAAAGAATTGAGATTGAGTCGTTTCTGGAGAAAATATGTGTGAGAAGGTGTAGAGGGATGATCCTGAGATTGCTGAGGCACGAAACCGGGCAGGGTTGGTTAGATTATCTTGCGGATCCGTCATTCGGACGGTTGTATCGGAGAGCTGGGTCAAATAAGGGGTTGAGTTTGGTTGCCCCTCCCCGAGGTGGGGACGAATTCGAAGGTACGCCTATTCACGATTTGTCATTCATTTTCTCCAAGGTTGCATGGGGAGCACGCACCATAATGGGTTCGCGGTCGGAATCTTGGACATCTGCTAGTTTTGTGGCCTTTCGTGCTGAGGGTGGTTTTGATTTAGATTTCGAGGATACATCAGAAGCAGTGGTTGAGTTCTCGCGGCTCGCCAGTGGTTTCCTCGTAGTGGTGCGTTTCGTAGCTGGAGGCAAGTTTGCCATCGTTGGTGCGGCAACTTTGGACGTCGTTCTCACCCTCGCGGTGTTTGCGGGAACCGGTACCACCGAGGTAAGGGTTTGCTTGCTGCGTGTGGAGGTCCTTGTGGCTCTGCCCGTTGGGTTAGACATGGTAATCAAATCCGAAAAGTTGCTGGAAGACCGGTGAAGTGAAAGGTTGCGGCGTTATTGACGCAATGAATTGATCAAAGGCCAACCACGAGCCAGGTCTGTGTCATGTGACTGACGCGTCTTTTTTCCTTTTGGACCTATGCAAGACGGAAAAATTGGAAAGCTTGGGTGCTTTAAAACCCCCTTCAAGTTTCAAATCGTTTAACAAGGAGTTTTCGTCTCACAACCACCTGTAATCTGCCTACTTGGGACTCGAAGTGTAAGGGGTATACTGAACCAGGCCAAAGATCACGGTCACATGACTGAATTTAGAACGCGTTGTTGACTGTTTTCGGACCGGACAACTTTATCTTGGTTATTTCCACTGGCCAGTGGCCACAGACCTCTCTATTCCTATACTATTACCATGGCCGTCCTCAAGGAAGATCCTTCAAGGCGTCGTCGTTCTATTGCAGTAACAAACCAGAATAGGCCAACAATTACTGCTCCAATAGGAAAGCGGCGGGCACACAGTATCGTCCCCGGAGATCATTTGAGTCCTCTAGCAAAGGCTCGCCGGTCGCTAGTGTGTTATCTTTATATTCCTCGTACACACACGGACTCTCAATATAATCCTCATACAAGGCTCCCAGGAAGAGCATCTTGAAGACATCTTCAGCCGTGAATGCAGAGGAACCCACTGAACAGTCTTCGCAACCTTTAAATTCCCAGTCTTCGCTTGCCGACGATGGAAACGCCACCGAATCCATGGACTTTACTGTCGATTTTCGCGCTCGCGTCCATGACAATGCTTCCCGCAAATCTTTTGGTCGGCGAGTCAGTTTTGCGGAGCACGCTCAAGTGCGACTCTTTCAAATCCCGAACGATGGTCACACCAATAGCACCGGTTCTCCACAATCTTCCCCTATCCTATCATCCTCTCCTGAAGTCGATCAACCACATAATATTTCCAATGAAAACGATTATCCAGCTTCGTTTTCCCGGAACCGTCGGCGCAGCTCGGTCCGATATTCTATGGCAGGCAGTGACGACATGGATCTAACCTCTGCAAACCCTGGCGCTTTCTTACAGGGCGAGGAAGGCTCTGCTTTGATGGACCAAGAGATGGAATTTGATGACGATGATATGGAAGTAACGGATGTCCTACATGGTGATATGGCCCGCAGGCGTTCGCTCGGCGGGAGACAGCCTTTTGCGCTCGTCCGGTCAAGAGATACAATTGTGTTTCCGACAGACGACGCGATACCGTCTGATGATGATGATAATACCCAAACACAGTCCCTCCCTGAGGAAGACTCACAGGAACAATCCGTAGCCGAGGAGGGCCGGGAGGAAATGGAATTCACGGTCCCCATGGGACAGTCCCTTCGACCGCCTGCTACAGAAGATCCAATGTGGCTTGCGCTGCGCCAAGTAACACACTCAGGCGATACTCCGCATGAGCCAGAGGCATCGTCCGAGGATGATATTCAAGTTCCCCATGGTCAGCAAGGAATGGACCTCAATGATGCCATGGCTCGACTCATGCGGGCAAGGGACTCTTTGGGAGGAAGTACAGAAGGTATGACAGAGGAAATGGAGATTACAACAGCCGGCGCCGGTTTCGCGGTTCAAGAAGATTCGTTTCTGAGTACAGATGACAGCATCGATGATGATATTGAGCAAGGAAATGAAACTCTCAATGTTAGCAGAGTTGTTGGACGGATCAGTCTTGGCGGAAATGCAAGGATGAGTCTCGGTTACCAGGACTCCACTATGGATGAGTCGGGAATCTATGGATCTGCCATGCCCCCTTCTTTGACACCTCGACCTTCGATTATTCCACCGTCGCCTCCTCAAGAGGATTCGCCAACACAGAAGCATGTTGAGGCACCACGATTTACGGTGTTCCAATCGCCATCTGAAGAAATGAACATATCCCCTCCTCAACCAATACCTACTATGGCTCCCGCAGTTGCGGAACAACCCCCGAAGTTGCCGGTCTTCACCTTTGTTCCTCCACCCACGGTCCTCGCAGTTCCTCGAGCTGCAAATCCGTCAGCAAACCTTGCCTCTCCTAATAAACCCAAACCCAAACCCCAATTCTCCGCTGCGTTCGCTCCCCCTGTTGCAAAACCATCGCCAAAAAAGCCGGCCGGTTCCTCGACTCCCATACATGGCACACCCAATAAACGACGTTTCCCCGTTATGCAAGACGGTACACCTGATCTTGGGCGACCTAGTCCAGCTAAACGACCGGCTCTTGGCCCTAATCCGACTGAAGGAACTACAGCAGGTACTCTTCCGTCACGGTCGCTGGTGTCACTGTCACCAAGTAAGTCGGTGGCCGCTACCGCCTCCAATGGTCAGCCCGGACCTGCGAAACGGCAGTCCGGCTACTTTGCGCGAAGAAAAAGTCTCGGAAATGCATTTGTCGCACCACAAGGCAATCGTAGAGAGCAGAGTTCAACACCCAAACCCGCGTCACCTGCGAGGAAGATTATAGGTCGCCGTGCCAGTTTAAGTCCTACACCTTCAAATGCTTCAGCTCCTGCAATTGTGCTTCAGATTGAAGAACCTCTGAATGGCAATGCAGTGGAGGCGAGTCTACAACCTACTTCCGACCCTAGCTCCGCCCCGGCACCCCCAGTTCCCGCTCTGCTGACACCTGCGGCGCCTTCTTGGCAGGTGCTATCGCGTCAACATGACGCGGAACATGTGGGTCAACCGGGTGATAGTGTTGAAGGGGCAATTGAAGCTGAACAATCGGAAACACAGACCGCGGAGGACGTGGTGAGTTTCTGGTTTCATTGTGGATATGTATGTTGTTCTTATCGATTGATATAGCCGTCAATGTCAATTGAACAGTTCTTTTCAATGACAAACGTTCAATTCATGGACGAGTTGACAGCGCCAAGGCGTTCCATTCATCCTCATACTGGCTCACGTCAAGCTCGCAATTCGGCAGATATACCACTATCGGAATTTTATATCGCCATGGGGATTGACATTCCCCAACTGGGTTTGTTCACTCGGGTTTCAAAAGATTTAGAGGGATGGATAGCGAGGAGCAAAGCCGATTTTGCGCAAGCGGAAGAAGAAGCGACGAAGATTACACCTGAGTTGTTTATCGAGTTCATGAGGGCGGACAAAGATGGTCAGGCCGAACTTATGGTATGAGTACGTGGTTCAATGAAGGCATACTAACGTAGACTCGCACTTTCAGCACCAACTGAACCTCATTCGAGCTAATGCCAGAGGACAGGCAAAATCGGATTGGTATGACTGGAAATTGAAATGGGTGGAAGGCCTTCAAATGACCGCCGAACGAGCGTTCAACGATCTCCAGTCGGTAAGTTTATCGGTCTCCCGTGTACATACGGTATTCATGAGCGATTTAGGATGCCAAAATCCTAGAGCCTATTAAAAAATCAGCTGAAGAATTGGTACCGACACTGGAGAAGGAGTACAATGAAATCTTGCAAGAACTTGAACGCGAGCAGGCGGAGGTTGCAGAGATCGAGGCTAGTGATCAAGAGTACCTTAATGACCTCAAGGTTTCCATTGCCGAGCAAAAGTGTGTTCAATGGAATTGGCTTTCAACCTTGACTAATATTACTTTTAGCATCGAAGTTGAAGCCTTGCGCGCAGAGCTTTCCGAACATACAGAACAATCAAATTATCTCCGGAGCAGGCTACAAGAGCTTACCATTGGAGAGAAGGAGGCTACTGATGCCATCGCTCAAGCGCGGCGCGTCTTGCAAATGAAGGAAAACAGTACGAGGGTGGAGGTTTTCAGACTACGAGGTTTGCATGAGAATTCATAAACCGGGCCCGCGCCTAACTTTTTTAATAGATGAACTCGAAACCCTTGAAGATCTCCATCGCTTCCACGTCACAAGGGTTGACGAGAACTTGTTTGAGTACATTTATGCATCGTGCTTCAAGGTCGTTATTCCTTGCACGAATTTCCTACCTATCTCATCGAATGTCGACATCATCCGCATCGGAAGTGTGGCGTCCAGAGCAAAGGATGATTTTTCTAAACTCAGCAGTATTTTGCTCCAAGCTGCGAAGGACCTCATCCGCCAATCCAAGCCGCGTTCCTGCAAAGAAGTCAGTTCGGTATTTCGATCCCTCCAGCTCTTGTATGCTGATGGTATTACAGATTGTCCACCGATTATCAGATTACTGGTCATCTTGTACACAACTTCGCGCACAATTCAGGCTACTCAGTGTCAAGTATCCCATTGAATTTGTGCAAGTGGACTCAGAAGGTCTTCCAAGCTTCAAGGCAAGGACCAAAGTGATGATTCCATCCAAAAAGGCCAAAGTCTTTATCACATTCGACTTTAAACCGGATGTTTTCTCGCGCTGGCCTTTGTCAGTCAATTCTTTGACTTCTACTGTCGATGTCTGCTATGGAGACGTTGAGTGAGTCCCCCAGCGCGACTCCCTTATTTATCCGCACTGATCTTTAATGGTAGGCAATCCACGATTGCACGAGCTGTGTCAGAACGTCTCAGTCAAATAACACTATCAGACAACTATGCCTGCCTGCTCGATGCCTGCATTGAGGCTGAAGAGATATATAATCAGTAATGTCACCGGAGTTTCATTGATACCTTTCTTGCATTTTCCTGTCGGTACATCGTCATATACTGTCAGACTTCTTTATCTTTATTATCGTTACCTGGGTTCCAACTCTTGTACTGTCTTGTTTAAATACCTGTGTCTTAACTTCATAATCGCCTACAGACCGGAATAGTAACTATCATTGTGTGTCGTCAATATTCATGAATAGCGGGATAGTAGAACACAAGAGGTCAAAGGAGTATATAAGACATAGCAGGAGGACCAACACAAAGAAAAGATACATATCAAGCTCTCGGGAAAACTATAGTACAAATCAAGGGAAAATGCATAGGTGAGCGACGAAGAACAAAAATAAATTGTCGAACGGCCTTATTTTTACGTCGTTAACCAGTCTTCTTAATTTTAGCAAGATAACTCACGAAAATAGTTTACAACGAAAATGCCCGAGTTAAGTGATCCATGTCTGCCAAAAGAACGGATAGTACCGCACGATCACCTCTTACAAGGTTAATCTCGACCTCCGCCAAATCCCTTGCACTCATCCATCCAGACATCGCCAGCCTCGCAGCGCATCCAACCTTGGTGGCAGCTTTCTCCTTTCTCCTCACCATGTCGTAGGATCTTCTTGCATTATCTTCACCCTGCCGCCTAGCTTCCCTCACTGCATGTTCCCTATATGCTTCTGCCCGTCTCAGCTGATCCTCTAAAGACGATGCATACGCCATCTGTTCCTCGCTATTTCTCTCATTGGCTTCAAGATATGCTATTTGTCGAGTGGTTTCCTGGATCTGACGCAAATGTGTTTCTTTAAGAGCGTGGATTTCTTGTTCCATGGCGTGCATCTGCATTAACCTTTCTTTTGCCATGTTTTCGGCTTGCGCGAGTTGCAGACGGAGGAGAGTGACGATGGTTGAGTCGACTTTACTACCTTCAGGCGGTGAAAGACTGTATCGTTGCGAGGCATGCATTGCTGGCGAGGGTGTGACATCTGGTAAGAGGACCTGAGATATTGAACCATAGCCTGTGGGAGAGTCGAGTGCGCTCAGGCAGGGAGACTCTGGAATTTCTAGGGTGGAGCTCAGCGCGGGTGATGGAGCGCCTGAACGGAAAGGAGCTGGGATATCGGCGAGCATTTTCTCAAGCTCATCTTCTCCTAGCGTCTTAGATGCTTCGGATGCGAACTGTTCCCAGGACAAAATGGAACCGCGACCGGTATTACGAGCGTTACCCTGCTGGGGCTGCCGAGGAAATCGTAGGTGAGATCCGTCACTGTCGTCAGGTGGTAATGGTGATAAATAAGACATGTTTGCCCTGGACGGAAGCTGGGTTCCACCGCGGATGGGAGTCTTAGGAGGGGGAGCAGGGGGCTTGCGAGATCTAGACTTTTGAATCCTAGGCATCGCCGGTGTAGGTGCACCAAGTTTCGCAACAGGCGCAAGGAGGAGCTCAACGTCCTCCAGATCTTCCTCATCTTCGTCTGCACCCTCCGAGATATGAGACATATTACCCCTGGCTGGACTATCAATCTTCGATTGTGGGGGGACGCGGCGAGCAGTAGGGGATGGAGACTCAGGATGAGGTGCCGGAGGACTGGAAGAGCGGTTATTTCTATTCTGGGTCGCTCGACGGGAGTCGGATTTGATAACGGGAGTTTTCGGAGTGTGAGGGGCGCCAGAGCTGGATGATGAAGATGATGAAGGACGATGGGTGGCAGATGTCTGGGATGAAGGGACCGCGGACGCCAACGTAGAGGTCTTGAAGGTCTTAGTGGGTCGTGCGGGGGAGCCTCGGTTAGAAGTGGGTGTCCCTGTGGGAATTTTGGTTGGTGTTGGCGGAGTGGGGGTGGTGGGGGTGGTGTTCAATGACTTCAGCGCAGCTCGCTGCGGAAGAGGACTGATGGGACGAGCGCCTTTGTCTGCAGACGGGACAATAGAAGAGGCCCTGGGTTTTTCTTTCCCCTCTTTGTCGTCCTCGTCAGAACTGCTTAAACGGCGCCGGGTACCCGCACGAACGGTCACGGGTGATGGTGGTTTGGGTTGCTCAGCGGCAGCAGATTTAGGTCGATATTTGGGTAACGAGGAAGCAGCCACATTGCCGTTTTTTGAGCGGAGAGTTGCAGCCCTGGTAAGCATGCCAGAGGCAGGCCTGGGTGTATTATTGACTGAGTCGGGTCTCGGAGGCCGTTCGTCGGAAGGTGATTTGGTCACGGTTGTAGATACTCGCCTGCGAGCAGAAGCCTTTGAATCTGGAGTGGCCGTTCTGACAGTGGCCTGGGATGGAGACCTAGCGTCACCCATTGATGTCCGAGGTGCAGCAGATGACTTGACCTGAGCACTAAGCCGACGAGAATCTTTCGCCTTCTTGGAAGACTTGTTTATGTCCTTGTTGTCCTTGTCCTTGTTTATGACATCCGCAAAGGCCTTGCTCACGGATGCGAGGTTGAGGGACTGTCTGATGGATGTCCTGCGCGTGACCGGTCTGGTCTTGGGACTGGAGACTATGGCTTCAACCGGCATGGTCACAAGGTCTGATGGGGAGTTAGATTGTCGTGCAAGGTCGTCGCGTGTCGTGTCTGACGTTAATACAGCGTGAAGGACACTCCTTACGAGGATGTTCAAACTTGGAACTTCGCAACTGTTCAGTTTCACGTCGCGTTTGTTTACGTCTGTTGATAGTCGTGTGACTTCCTCGCTCAGATCATGCGGACAGTTGGCAACACTCGCTGAGCCACCGTAGCAGTTAACCTCCTTTTAAAACTAGTCTACCACATAAATCGTATATCGCCCCGCGGATAATACAAAAATACACCCATCGTTATCGCGTTGATGAGAACATACCAGATGCCTTCGAGAGCCAGCCCCCAGGTCGGAACATCCGATACCTGCGCCCGAAGCAGCACATATGGTATTAGGAAATACCGTGGCTCCAGTAGTGGCGTTGGCAGTAATGTAGGCACAACCGTCATGGGGAGAAGAAGTGTTTGTAGTAGCGTTTGATCACGACCTAGATATCGATCGGGTCCATTTTTACGTTCGTATATACGGTGAGCGACGAACGAGCACGCACCAACACGCAAGAACCACGCCCATGCGCAGGCAAGGTATATCGGTATGAGCAGATAGGGTACCAATGGATGAAACAGGTATACTCTCCTCCATACATAGAATGTATAATGTCTGTTATCAGCCAGCAAGAATGGATGGTGGATTCTGTAGATACATTATTGCATCACGGAATTGCCGCCGAGCAGGAAGGAGAAGGAAAAACTGACGTGTAAAGTCTGACAGTGAGGCCCATAATACCTAAAACAACAGCAGTTATTGAAGCATGCCTGTTCCAGACCCAAATTTAGTCAAAGGATTCGCCATAATTCAAAAGCGGACACAAACATTTTACTGCCAAGCATGCGCTTCCAGACATCATGAACCAAGTTAGTGAGACCCTGAGATCCGCTCAGAAGTACTGGCCATCCAAAAAAGGTGGTAGACGCGACAAAGTAATACAGTTGCGGAATGTGGAGGACCGGTACGTGATTCGACTTGTCGCCTGCGATTATCATTGATCCCTTACTCGCTTCCAAACAGTGCGGTGGCATACGTACCAAGGACTATGCCTCCATTCCAGATTATAAAGCCTCCGAAAGCAAGGAGAACCAGCGAATAAGGCATAAAAGATGGTAATATATCCGGAAGTACCCTTGGAAGGCTACAGATGCCTCGAAGCAGATCGGCTGGAATCTCCGAGTAAGTCCTGTCGCAACTGGAGAAGAAGAGAAGAGAAATAGCTCGCCCATGGATGCGTGAAGAGCTGGGGGATCGTGCAGTTTCGCGGGAGAGGTACCTGGCGGAGCGCGCCTAAAGCGCAGACGTGTGAGCTGGCTCGACGCATAAGCGTATATCACCCAGACGATGTTATTCTGTCTGAACGTGCAGCTGATCAAACCTAACTAGACCTTTCACTTCATACGAATGGGACAAAGCGTCAAGATGAAGAACCCACCATAGCGGCCAGCCAATGTCGATCCTCCGTAGCAGCAACTATGGTAGTAACCACAAACAGCAAGCTAGGAACGTCTGTGTAGTAAAGGAATCCAAAGAACCAAACAATGGGGAAAGTGGCCAGCACGATTGCTTCAGGAATTGGAGTCATGATTGAGGCAGGTGGTCGCTCTCGCTTATGATAAGACACAAGGCGAGTTAAGGCAATCGGTAAAGCCAGTAGAGACAAGAGAGTTGTGAGCCGAAGCATGGGTATATTGCACTTGAGGAGGAAGAGTCGTTTCAGCAACAGAGACATGATGTAACTGATGCACGTCGTTTCAGTATTGTATTCATTGTGAAGACACCAGCGAGTCGCAAGAGAGGGAGGAGCAGATAGGCATCCTCAACACGCAAGCCACACGCTAGAAGCAATTGGGATGACGTGGTGCATGCAAAGCACTCACAGTCCGGGAGGAGTAGTAATTTTGGGATCCCAGGTTGAATATTCTCCACGACAATATGCCTGAGCTTGCGGTATGTGAAATGGCTCATCCTGGACACGGGGGAATATGGACTGAGCAGCGACGCGAAATAAAGGAAGGAATGTGACAGACCATATATGGTTGGTCGACGACCGCATTGAGCTCCTTGAGGACGCTGACTGCCGCGACACAAAATGCAACATACAAGGTAGCCATTCTGCAGCCGGCAATGAGCAAAACGGAACAGATGACGGGACGAAGGTCCAAGGACTGTCTGGGAGTAAGCGATCGGCGACTTTGTGGGACGCCGGCCGTCGGAGGCCGGAGCGCCTGGAGCGAGTTGGGGCTGATACGAATTTCAGGATCTTCCCCTATAGTCGCTATAATCAGAAATCGTACATCCTTGTCGGACAATACTTAATACCGTTCTTAATATTCCCAATGGACGCACACACTCCATCAGACTTCACAATCGCTCAATTTTGGCCATGGCCGAAATGACACCATCTGCGCGTCGAGGCCGAGGTGCGTATCTTCATGCCTACCTACGCTCTCTAACCCTCAGAGGCAACGCAGGTACTTACTTGCGCCACGCGTTGATAGACATACTGGGCGTATAAAAGTAACTCCAAATCATGACAACGAATCCCCAAAACCTCTCTCTCTCCCTCTCTCTCTCTCTCTCTGTACTACACTGCTCTCGAGGCAGCTACTCCTTCCATACCTGATATATTCCTACTTCCATTCCTAGGGATCTTTCCTCCGTCCCTCCTGGTCATCACCACGCAATTTACTGCAATTCACCTTCATTGCACCACTCTCAACGTAGCCGATTGCCCTCCTCTACAATTCATCAATATGAATCCATTCCCCCACCACCAGATTCAACAGGGTTTTTTTCGACTCCCCGACGAAATTTTTTGCAAGATATTCGAGTTTTCCCTGTCCGACTCTCCATTCGATGAGTACGGAGTCCAAGAGGACGGCGACATCGAAATGTCATGGCCGACGTCCAAAATGACAACTCCTCTCACCCTGTCTGCTGTTTGCAGTCCATGGCGAAATATCGCCTGTGCAGAGCCGAGCCTCTGGAACTCCGTGTATCTCGTTGCAGTTCCCGGTAGGGCAGCACAACAGGCGTGCTTACTACGAGACTGGCTCTCCCGTACTGGCACCCTTTCCCTCAAGATCGAAATAGACTGTTCCGACGATAAGGACAGGAAATGGTTCCCTGAACACTCGGACGATGAGGACAGGAGGCAGTTTGCCGACCATTCCGAGAAAGCTAGGAATTTATTGCTAGTCATTCTCCCTAATAGCGCTCGAATCATAACATTCCGCACCCGTTTACCCCCTCCCTGCTTCCGCCTCTCCCTTCCAGAAGACAGTATTCCCAAATTCACCAAACTAACTACTCTCAGCATCGTTCCGCAAGGGCTATCAAATGACGAGGACGACGAAGGGGAAGTGCCCATGGACGTGATAGAGCTGTTTAAGCACGCCCAAAATCTGCGCCAACTGCAAATTTGGGAAATTGATTTGGGGCAACTCACTATCCCCTGGGGGAACATCACCGAGGTGGCAATAGTGAATATGACCTTAAACGACTGTATCAGCATCCTCCGCGCCGTTGCCTTGAAAGCCGAAAAATGTGTATTCGAAGGCATTCTCTGGCCCGTGGAAGATCCCGACCCCACACCAATCCTTTTACCCCGGCTCAACTTGCTCCATTTGGATTTCGGAGAAGTGAACGTCTCTCAAGATCTCATCACTCGTATCATTACCGCACCGGACCTCAAAACCCTTGAATATATCACACCACCCTCCGACACTTTCCCCGTCCAGGATTTTGTCTCATGCATCGAGCGGTCCGGATGTGCTCTCACCGATCTCTCAATCATAAACCCCTTTATGATGGATACTGACTTGTGGTCATGTTTGGCTCGGGTGGCACCGTCTCTCGAGTATCTGAAAGTGGAAGTCACTTCTGGTCTCCCGGGAGTCCACATGACGAAGATTACGCCCTCCAGGCATGTACTGACGCCATCTTTCCCCCGCCTGCAAAGCTCAATATTCAAGGGCCCGAGTGCAATCATCCAGTCATTTATCGACATGGCATCCCTGCCTCAGCTCTTGTAGTAGATTCTACCCTCTATCCCCAATGTTACTTTCCCGCTTCTTCTGGTCGTCATCGTTTTTTATCTACATCCATCAACATTCCATCTATGCTTTGCACCCCCTTTTATTTCCTTTACGTACTGATCTGTGCTCCGTTCCGCTTCCATGAATTGCTCGCGTTCCTCCCCACTTCCGCAACTGTTCATTACTATACTAGGCTTCCCATGATTTGCGCAGGACTCGTGTTTCGATCCGTTAGCTTGTAGTAGGTACCCATTGATATACGATGATAGACATGGTGTTTCTCTAATTCGGCTCATGTTACACCTTATAAGAATAGCAACCGCGTAGTCGTAGGTCGCGGGACTGAACCAAACCTTTTATAGTAAAAGAATTCAGCGTAGTTCTGGAAACCTTATCACTTCAAGAGATATCCCCAGAGTTCCGCGGCTCTTTCATGACAAATATAGCGTCATTCTGAGTAATGTGAAGAGAGATTGTGGGGACATATCACATCACTCTTAAGGAGCTAAACGTCAATGTGATTTTCATGACGGCCGACATGAACAACAAATGGCGATAAGAGGTACTAAAACAAGTTGTGCGGTCGGAACTTGGCCCCCTTGAAATGGAGTACTTAAACGCTAAGGTCGAGACCATCGAGGGCTGGGATAGGACGTTCGGCTTGAGGGGTGATACGGGCACCGTGGCGACGTTCGCCAGTGTCCTTGAAGTCGACAGTTGCGGTCTGTGAAGAAAAACACATGGATCGATCAATTGGTTTTCCAGGATGGACCGCAAAAATTTTCATGAACTTACATGACCTGTAACCCTATTATCCCAGAGAACGACCGTATTCGGACGCCACTTGACACGAGCCTGGTTGTCGCTACTCTTATCGATATGGTCGAACAGGAACCTCAAGATCGCTTCTACAAATAGAGCAACCTTGACTCAGCATTTTCCGCAAGCCGCCATCGAGAAAAAAAGGAAAATGAGGGGGAAAAGGGTTCGTAACATACCAGACTCTTCACGTTTAAGTCCCACAATCCTACGAGTGAACTGTCTATTGACATACAAGGCCTCTTCGCCAGTGACTGGGTGCCTTCTCACGACTGGGTGGACATGTTCCACAGGCTCACGGCGGACTGTAGCACCACGCTTTCCGGAACGGGAAAAGTCAGCTTGTTCAATCCCGGAGTGAAGGGCCTTGAGGGTGCGAAGGAATGCAACAAATTGAGGAGAGAGGTGCCGAAGAGTTGAGATTTGGGACGTGAAGAGTGTGTCACCGCCGGTGTCAGGTGAGGAGAGAAGGAAGAAGGTAGTTAAGCCGGGCGGTTGAAGTTCGTAGGATACGTCCGAGTGCCAGTTGGTCGTAGTAACACTTGCCTCGATCTCGAAGTTGAAGGTAGATTTAGCGTCCCTACGCCGAAAAAGAAAGCTGATAAGCCAGTAAGTACGTTCGGGAGGACTGCGAAGCAGCGTACCGATAGACAAGGTGGACTTCGGGATAGCCTGCAGGGTGGCCTGAGGTAGGATGGATATGCAAACTAAAGCAGACAAGGAAGAGAAAGGGACAGTCGGGTCATATTAGGTTTGATTTCAAATGAACAACAATCAGGTCTGACCGGCCGAAGTGTCTTCCCCACTCCAGGTAAAAATCGGGGCCGCGATCAATGAAGTCCTGTTGGTCTCTAAAAACTACCAGGCCGCGCCGCGCGACCTAGAAAAGGTGGATATAGACCCAAATTTCTCGTGAGGCCTGAGGCCCAAGGTCTCACCTCTAAAGCTAACTGATCACGACCCGAGCTATCAAGCTCGGCAAGGTTGATTCCCGTGACCTCGGTACCAAGATGGGGTGTCAATTCGGTGACACTAGTAGCATTGTTAAGGAAGGCACGAGGGTTCGGGAGAGCAAGAGCTCGATGTCCGGGGTCAACATGGTCGAATGGTTCCAGAGGCGGGTAGCGATCCGCTGAGAAATGAGGTAAGAGATGGGAGTATCGGTATTCTGTCGCTCCAGCTTCCTCCCTGTCTTGGGGTCGTGATCGCAAACTGGCAGCCCCGGATGTTATACCGGAAACGGTTGTGGTCGCGGTAGCCATATTTTGGAGTCGGGGAAGTGTTGCGGGAACACGAATGTTGATTGCACTTGTTGCACGTATTATATGGCTCACAGGCCGACCCGATGTGGGATACAAATCGCTATTTCTGCTTCTGAGAATGCGCAATGGTGCTAATAATGTGGTAGGATTGCATCCTGTGAGTATTGCGCATATGCTCGCAAGCAGCAGATGACGCCTACCTGATCCAAAAATACTCCCAGAGCTGCCTCTGCATGCCGTGATTACCAATGCCCAAGCACTCACCCTGAGAGAAGGGATTTTTTCGGAATTTGTTCCGGGTGGTGAACGTTGAACCGCAGCAGAAGTTTACAGAGAATCTCCTCAAAAAATTTCAAGTATTCCACCCCGTGAGTGCGGGCCCCAAGAGCCAATGGAGCTGCCCATACTTAATAAACAAATAATCCGATAAAATGGTTATGCTTGCCTACGTTGGCTCCGCAGGTTTCTCACTGCCGCCTTGTTTTCGGGCTCTCCAACCCGGGTGATCAGTACTTATGGCACTTCCCCCTCCGTTTGGTAGATCCTTCTATTCAGAGAGTCGCCACCAATGCACTGTGGTTTTCATCAGAAAGATAAATATGTTGCTCCTCTCCTGTAACCAAAAGTTGTTCGCATTGGACCGCGTGGGGCTTGTTATTAGGTGGTCAACTTGACTAAAATATATTCTCTGATTCTTCTTTTAGTTCGGGCAGTGGACTGGGTCACAGAACAGGAATTGTGGTTGGTGCCACATTTGTTGGCGAAGCGTGACAGGAGTTTTGTGTGACGCCAATTTGGGGAAGGGCGGTGGAGGTGAGTAACTGTCAGGACGTCCCTCCCCCAGCCAGGGCTTCAAGCTTCAAGCTTCCAAGGAACGTCGGTTAGCGACCAAGGAATACGAGTTATCATACCAAAGGGAAGGAAAACGTTGGTGTCATGTGTCGGACAGTGCTCAACGCCCGATAGTCTCAGGATTATTTGACATAGCCTTCCCTGTCGTGTATTGTTTGTGAGGCATTGAGCAGGGAACACGGGTTACACAGTGGTAAATATGGACTGCAATGGTGATATCGGGGGAGGTGAGCGCGATGAACAGCGAAGTCGTTAAGCCGGAAGGTGGGCACTGGGTGGGATACTTAGAAGCTCAAGAGCAAAACCGGGTAATTGTGTAAGTAGATCCTCATCGGGGAAGACAAAAAGAAACGGATGTCACAGGTGATCACCTTCATGTGAAATTTCGGCAGCGATACACAATAACAACAATAAGCCCTCTTGACATCATCATTTTACACCTACTGCTTTTGCTCCAGCGCCGCCCCCCTTCCATCATCCCGGTCGATTCCTCTCAGGCCTCCATATCCATGTCTTGCAGTGCTGGCCTTATCCTTTCACCGTTTCTTGGCTCCCTGGTCCTCTCGTCAAGGGTATTCTCAAGCAAGAAGCTTTCCGAACGCGACAAAAGCATAACTCGGAAATTAACTTGAAAATAACACTCTGGAGTTAGCTTCTTTTGCAGCCTACTTCCGCCCGCCGTTTTCCCCGCGGTACCTCCTACGCGCCTATTGTGTTTTTGTGACTGGATGATCAGCCTTTTCCGGCACGGCTACCCTGCAAACCCATACACTATTGTCTAATTGTTTCCTGCAATGACACTGGCACTCCCTGTCCTTCTTGGATTCCGATTAAGCCTTCTGCGGAATGGGAAGTCCTGGCCAATGCGGCGTCTTTCCTTACGCGGACGAGCATTCATAAAGACCATCGTGAATTCAGTCTCTATCCGCCTTTCTCCCTTACCCCCCAGCGGTTCACTCGTTTCCCCACTCCCATAGCTCCGCATAGGTCAGACTCTTGACATGGAGGAGAATAAACATAGCGTTTCTTCCTCTATGGAGCCCGTCGTTCTTTCTGCTGTCCTCCGTAACAGACAAGTACCTGACGTACCAGAGGATGTCGACTTTCTCATGGAACATCTCAACGACCCTAACTTCGACCTCAAGAAGTCCTACCCTCCGTCCATGAGGTCTGTGACCACGGATATGGGGGGCAAGAAAATCTATGCCTATGATCAGTCCGACTATGACGCCGAGTCCCACTTTGAATCTGAACGGCCTTCATCTCGAGTCTCAACAACCATTGAGTTCGATGAGTAAGTTGTTACATATGTTTCTCATCATTCAGCATGCTCATTACTCTTCAGTGAGTCTCCCTATCCCGAAGTCCGCGCCGCAGTTTCCAGTGTGGATGATCCCTCGATGCCCGTGAACACGTTCAGAATGTAGGTTTTGAATAATGTCATGTAGCTCCGGCTTATTGGTCTTTCAGGTGGTTCCTTGGCCTTTTGGCTACGATCTTAGTCTCCGGATTGAATCAGATCTTTTCTTTACGTTGTATGTGTCATTAGTATAATCCCGTTTGGTCATAACCTAACAACCGCCCAGACCCCTCCGTCTTCATCACCGGCATCGTTGTCCAACTAGTGACTCTCCCTGCCGGAAAGCTCCTGGAGCGCATTCTTCCAACTACCCGCTTCAACACCTTCGGTTACTTATGGTCCTTCAATCCCGGCCCATTTACCATTAAGGAACACGTCTGCATTACCGTCATGGCTAATGTCGTCGTCGGTGGTGCTTACGCGACGGATGTTATCCTTACCCAGCGCGTCTTTTACGGACAGAAGATTACCTACGGGTATCAGATCATGATCGTCCTATCTTCGCAGCTGATCGGTTACTCGATGGCGGGCATCCTCCGTCAATTTGTCGTCTGGCCGTCAAGCATGATCTGGCCTGGTGCCTTGGTCAACTCGGCCCTTTTCAACACCTTGCACAAAAGCTATGGCAACCGTGATAAGGGGCACATGAGCCGTGAACGTTTCTTCCTCTATGCTTTCTTGGCCAGTTTTGTCTGGTATTGGGTTCCTGGGTACCTATTCACTGCCCTCAGCATGTTCAGCTGGGTTTGCTGGATTGCTCCGAACAACGTTGTCGTTAACACTTTGTTCGGTGTTAACACGGGCTTGGGTATGAGCGTTTTGACCTTCGATTGGAGTATGATCTCTTTCATTGGGAGCCCCCTCGTTACACCGGTGGGTTTCTCCCATGTCAATGTGGCTCAAGTACTTGCGCTAACATATCTCCATTAGTGGTGGTCTGAAATGAACACCGGTGTCGCGTTCATACTTTGCTTCTGGGTCATTGCTCCCGCTTGGTATTGTGCGTAGATTAATTGGTTCTAGGCATTACTTTGCGTCTAACTCTATCTCTCAGTCACCAATACTTTCAACACCGCCCACTTCCCCATCTCTTCCTTCCTCTCCTGGGACAACACCGGTGCTCCCTACAATCCCCGCGCTGTTGTTAACGAGAATGGTGTCTTCGATCCTGTTCTGTACTCGCAGTACTCTCCCATCTTCATGTCTGCCACTCTCGTCATGGCTTACGGCATTGCTTTCGCGTCTTTCCCCTCTGTCTTCGTGCACACTTTCCTTTGGTTCCGCAAGGACATCGTCAAGCGCTTCAGGACCACTCTCAAAGATGAACGCGACGTCCACTCTCGCCTCATGCAGGTTTATCCCGAAGTCCCGATGTGGTGGTATGCCGCTATCGGTGTCGTGACTTTCATTCTCATGTGTGTTGGGGTTGAAGTCTTCCCCACTCAACTCCCCGCCTGGGGTGCTATCGTCGCCTTCCTCCTCTCCGCCGTTCTCGCGATCCCCTTGGCTATGCTCATGGCTATCACCAACCAACAAGTTCCAACCCAAGTTATGCACGAACTCGTTGCCGGTTACATGCTTCCTGGTCGCCCAGTTGCCAACATCCTCTTCAAGACTATTGCTTTCATTGGTACCCATCAAGCAGTTAGCTTTGCTGGTGACCTCAAGCTCGGCCATTACATGAAAATACCTCCCCGCATCATGTTCTCTGTCCAAGTCGTCGCGTCTGCCGTGAGCTGCTTCGTCGTCACGCTTGTGCAAGACTGGATGCTCGCAAATATTGAGGATATCTGTACCCCCCGCCAAAAGGACGGCTTCCGCTGCCCCGGTACCAACGTTTTCGCCACTGCGTCTCTTATTTGGGGTGGTATCGGCCCTCGGAGGATGTTTGGTCCGGGTGCGCCTTACAACGCCCTTCTCTGGTTCTTCCTCATCGGCGCCCTCCTTCCCATCCCATTTTACCTCCTCGCGCGTCGCTTCCCTCTTTCGTTCTGGCGATATGTTAACATCCCCATCTTCTTCGCTGGCCTTGGTGCTATGCCACCGGCGTCTGGAATCAACTACATCTCATGGGCACTTTTGGGCTTCACATTCAACTATGTGATTAGGAAGTACCACTTCAGGTGGTGGATGAGGTACAACTATATCTTGTCTGCTGCGTTGGATGCTGGTGTCGCAATTGCCGTCGTGGTGATTTTCTTCGTATTGCAGTACCCGAAGGGCGGATTTGAGCTGAACTGGTGGGGTAACCTGTGAGTCTTACTACAGCATCGAGTTTCTGATTTTGAGACTGACTATTTCGGTGAAAAGGGTGTGGCAAAATACCGCCGATGCCAATGGAATTCCTTTGCGGCCCATCCCCGAAGGCGAGACTGTCGGTCCCAGCTCATGGTCATAAGCCGCAGTCGCATCGACATTTCGCTCCGCAGCACTCATGATCCCCGCACGCACTCTTGCATGCCACAATGCATTATATTCGGGCTTTCGACGCTGGGCGTATTCCACCAATGACGCAAGAAATACTTGCTCTTTTTCAACCACTACAAACGCAGATCAATGATTCATATACCACCATTCAAGTCACTTTCATAGTTGTACTTATTGTAAAAACCAGCGACGCTCATCTCAAGATACCACTAATCCTTCTTGATTACGCGTTGTATATCAATGACTTTCTCTGACGCAGCACGAATTGCATTAGCTTTGTTCATATCTTTATTGTTTTGGGATTTTTCACTCTTTTCTACGCATTATGATGTCTTCTCATGTACTGACATACCATGAACGCAATGTAGTACCAATTGAAAAATGCCCGGAGTGAGTGTGAACTGAGCCCCCTCTGAAAAAAGCCAGATACTTTTTCAAAGATATGACCCGCAGGCACGACTAACGATGAGACCAGGGGGACCGCAGCGTCGAGCATAACTGCAGTCTCTTTAAACAGCTTGAGGTAGAGGAAAGGGGAATCTTTCATGTCATATTGTCGGCTCTGCGAATTTTGTGGGTTTTGGAGTTAACACATGTATGCAACATCCGGCACTCCAGTGAATTTACAAATGAACACATGTAAAGCAAACTCGATCAGATTAAGCAGAACCCCAAATCTTGACCTCCCTTCCACTCGCAGCCCAAATCTCCTTGCCCTGATTGCTAAATACCAGTTCGGCGATATCGCTACCTTCCTCGACACGCAACAATTCTTCCCAAGTCTTATGCGCGAAAACCTTCGCGCCATGGTTACCCGCAACACCTAGGAACTGTGCACTCTGATCATACACGACCCTGTTCACCTTGAAGCCTTCACTCAGGGAGATACTATGTGTGCTCGTGGCCTTACGTAGATCCCAGATAGATACTGACGATGAAGAGCCAGGAGCGAGCATGTGATACCCGTTTTCAGAAAAAGCAAGAGTATTAACAGTGAAGGGAGTGCGTTCGCTCGGAGTGAGGGCGGCTGCAACTGCACCGGTACGAATATCGTATATTTGGATGGTGGATGTTGGCGTGCCCGTGGCGATGAGTGTACCATCTGGATGAACGGCGAGAGAAGTGAAAGGCTCGTCTGAGGGTGCTGAACGGAAGACTTGAGTGGAGCTGGTCAAATCGTGGATGGAGTACGTCGCGTCAGAAGAGGAGTACACTGCGAGAGTGGATGTAGGATGGACTGCAAGGCCTGAGATTTCGCCTTTATGGGTGCGAAGGGTGTAGGTAGGTACATACTCCCCAGAGGCAGCGTCATGGGACCAGATTTTGGCAATCTTGTCAGCACCGGCAGAGAGGAGGAGCGTGTTCTCGCCTTCACGCTCTCGGAAGGCGACATGGTTGATTTTCTTGCTATGGCCTTTGAGAGAAGCCAGTACCTTGTCTGTACTCTTGTCATATAGCTGAACGATTTTGTCACTACCACCGGTGAGGAATTGCGATGGGTTAAGACGAGAGACTGCGAGAGAGGTGATGCCAGAAGAGGCAGAATGGAGAGAAGAGATGGTATGTTGGGCGGTATACGTTTTGACTTCGGTGGCGGTGGCATAACCTGTTGGGGGTTTGCGCTTCTTTCTCGCAGCGGAGAGGGTAGCATGCGTTTCGTCGATCTGAGAAACAACGGCTGCCGGAAGGCCTTCCTCAGTTGTGGCTCCTTCGCCCATTTCCACATCACCACCTTCTGTGGAAGCCGAAGGCGCAATACCCATAGAGGCTTGGACATTTGCTAATGCTCTATAGAAATGTCAGTGAGTGCTTTTTTCACAAAAATGTAGACGGCGTACTCTCTAGCAGCATCACGCTCACGAACCAGGCGGGCGACAACACGAGTGGCTGCATCCTGAGAGTACAAAGCGTAGCTCAGCTCCTGACGGACAGAGTTGTACTTTTGCCGAAGGGAAAACAGCTCAAGGACAACGGCGTCGTATTCGTTTTGTAGAGTGTGCAGGAGAGCGGGAAGAGAAGTTTGATTTGGTGGGCGCGGTGGCGCGGTTTTGGGAGCTGTTCGAAGGTATTAACATTTGATTTGGAAGGCGAAGAGAGATAAACTGACAAGCTTTGAGGTCGATGAGGTCCGTTTCCTCGAGTTTGTCACCAGTGATTGGGTCTGTGCCATTTTCTGTGATATACTTTGTAATGAGCCTGCGCTCGTAAATATGCCCAGACTTGACAGAGACAACAGGATCCTGGGGAGGCTCGCCGGATATTGCGCAGAAAACCATTCTGGACGAGCGAAAAGACGCGACTTTGCCATTCGCATTTGTTGCAAACTTTGACTCCCGCGTCACCCTTGTTGACTCTTGTTTACTCTCCCCTCATCCTCCCTCACCATGTCGGACAAGCAACAGCGCCTCGTCCTCTCTATTATTGACTTTCTCAATAACTCTATCGACAACGGCGTCATAAAGGCAGACGATAAGGAAAGCTTGGAGGTTGCCAGTATGTTCCTCACTTCAGTTATTGCCAAAATCTTATCTAATCAGAAGCGAATTAGTCCAGTGTATCGGTGAGGCCTTTGGCGTGGATCCCTCGAACAAAGAACAAGTCGAAAAGCTTTCCGTCAAACCCGCAACTCTAGAGAGTATATTCGATGTCTATATGAAAACTCGCGACAATTTCGGCGCCCGTGGCCAGCCCTCGACCGCTACCGCGTCTGCATCTACGTCGAAGGAACCCTCGGCCGGGGATAAAACAAAAGCTAATAAACTCAAGCAGGAAGGAAATTCTCTCATGTCAACGAAGAAGTACGACGAGGCTATCGAGGCGTATACGAAGGCGATTGCCTTCGACGGGTCGAATCCTGTCTACTACTCCAACCGTGCTGCTGCATACTCGAGCAAGAATGACCATCTCTCTGCTATAGGCGACGCAGAGAAAGCAATCACTCTTGATCCCTCGTTCTCTAAAGGATATCACAGGCTAGGGTGCGTATCGTTACATTCCACTGCGGACGCGCTGGGGTTCTCAGAATCTCCTTTCCAGACATGCACAGTACTGTCTAGGCGATTTTAAAGCTGCTGCAGACGCCTTCGAACGCGGATTGAAAGTAGACCCAGGAAATACTGGCCTTAAATCTGGTCTCGCTAATGCCAAAACCAAACTTCCCTCTGTCAGCGACTCGTCCTCAAGGGCACCCCCATCGTCCTCGAACGTCAGTGCTAGTGCAGGGGCGGGTGCTGGAGCAGAGGCAGGGTTGGGTGGTATGGCGGACATGTTCAGGAATATGGGCGGTGGAGGCGGAGGCATGCCTGATCTCGCGAGTCTCATGGGCAATCCTCAGATTATGGGCATGGCTCAGCAACTGGCCGCCAACGGCGGACTAGAACGGTTAATGCAAAATCCCGCACTGGCTGACATGGTGCGTACCCTCCCCCTCCGCCACCATACTTGATAATAATAAAGTTGCCTTAGATGAATCGTGTACAATCCGGCAACCTACCCTCGATGGAAGAGCTCATGGAAAATCCTGAGCTCAGACAAATGTAGTTTTTTGTGTTCATCCCGTGGACTAAGACGTTAAACTCTGTTTTAGGGCTTCACAGTTTGGGACTGGGCTAGGCGGTGCAGATCCTGGAACGGGGGGTACAGGAAGACCATGAACTCGCTGAGTCTCGTCGAAAGACAATTGCAGAGGACTGCTCAGCTATACTGTGGATCAGGAGTACATTTACAACGGATATGCCACATGGTCATTGGTTTACATAGTTCAGTTCCACGCTCAAGGTTCACAATCTCATCCTGTCTATTTTCTTGGTCAAATCCGCCCATAACTCAAATTAGACAATCATCTTATCAACCGCGAGTCGGAAAGCGTATTGTTGGCTATTGTATTGGTGGCCATTTATCTAATCGCTCAGTGAGGCAGGACGGACGTAAGTAGACATATATGTCGAGCTGTGTTGATACTTCCACTCGGCATGAGAAGCCAGAATCCGATTCTGAAAATAGTTACGGTACCTCTGTTGTTCGGCGGTTTGACTCAAGGTGGATCCGTTGACATCAGGTCCAGTGATCTTGATCGTTCGGGGTGTTGGTATGGGGAATTCGCCCGGGAACTGGACAAATTAAGTTGAACGTTCTGGCAGAGGTGAGCAGGAAATGCCAACCAGGGTTTGTGCACCTTATCTCGTTGAGTGTCAAGATAGTCATCCTGGAATGAAGAGTTTTGGGTAGTCGAGATGTCGCTCAGGGGCAGTATTATTAGAGTCAGGGGGTGGTGGTGTTATACATTCGTGATTAGAGACATATCGAAGGAAAGAGCATGAGCTAGGGAATGAAATGGGCGTAGAAAAAAAATAGGAAGGAGATAACAAAAAAAAGGAGCATAACATGTCCAATGCAAAACATTCAGGTAGATAGTAATACCAGTATGGAAAGGGAGAAGGCCAGCAAGCAATAGGAAACCATCGGTCCCCGTGATTTGCCTTCCAAGGACAGAAAGATGGGGACGGGATCCGATCTCTCCACGCTTTTGTGCAGACCATCCAAATCAGACAGAAACCATGTCATACACCGTAAAGCCAAGACCAAAACGTGGAGGAACAAAACAACCAGATGCGTGCATGATGAAGACGACAACTTATTTCAAATAAGTGTCCGGGAGGAACAAAGCGTAAGTTGGGTATATCGGTATACGTCGAAGATGCCAATAGAGATGAAAAGAAGCACGAAGGATGAATGGCACAACTCTGAGAACAGGTTAGAGCATTGACGTTGGATGCTGAATTATTGTTGCCGCAATTCAAGGACCATTGTGAGTGAAGCAGTGGTGGCGCGGTGGGCTCAGCATTCGATGGTGCATCATCGATTAGCCATTGACCCATCGTGCATTGGTTGAACAGTACTGGTGTCGGTCGGTGGGCACAAAGTAAGATACCGATGGTCTAACGACCATGATGGTGAGATGATCAGTCGGCAGGCGCGTAAGGGCAGAAAAGTGGGGCTTTGAGAGCATGCGTAAGGGTTTACACAATTGGTGATACGCGAGCGCCGTTGGTCCGACCATCATGCGTGCCTTTTGTTCACTACTTTCGCACTCCAGTCAGGTTGGCACGTAAAAAGCGTGCCGTGGGTATAACCAGTACGGTAGGGGCCAAAAGAAACCATGAGAAGCAGCACTGCAATAGGCGAGTAATAATAGCAGCATCCAACACGCTGTCATCATAGTTCCTCGGAATGCGCCTTCCGTCGCATTCGCCTTGTTTTTGTAGGGATCTGACGAGCCAAGGCTGGAGGAACTTCTGACAGCTGCGCAGGCAAGTTCTGCGGATGGCCCTAGAATTTTGACGGAGGTCAGCCATGATAAAAAAATTTGCGGGGGAAAACTGACATGTTTCATGTGGTATCTTAAGCCGCTTGAATGTTTGTATGCTTTGAAGCAATCAGCAACAGGACAGACATATTCTCGCTCGTTGTCATCTGCTTCTGGATCTGTGCTTGATGCGTTCTCCTCGTTCAGCGATTGACTGGAAAATCTTGTGGACAACGCTGTCCGGAAGTGTGCTGTAGATCTGAGCAAGGGAAATGTATTCAGCGAGGTCAGAAAATCATTCCCTTCCGGGGGGGAAACAAAAAAAAAAAAACAAGGAGCGCACATTTGGAGGTGATATTGAAGTCCATTGATTGACTACGGGAAGCGCATACGTTTTAGTTGATGGACGGAGGGATGGTCAGCTAGCCCACCTTCCATGATTTGCCACACCCTGCCAGTGCACACCGGAAAGGTTTTTCAGTGTATGGTTCATCACTATGCACATTCTTGTTGTGATCAAAAAGTTCTTTCGACGTCGCGAAGCAAGAACGGCTTGTTGAAGCGCCGACTGGCCAACATGTTTCCGTCCCACAGGCGTAGGGTTTGATGGAAGGGCTGGGACACCGTTTTAATATGCTTAACAGAAATACGAAACGGAACCGACTTACTCAGCAGTTAATGGGAGAGAAGAAGAAAGTCTCATCGGGGTCCCCGACTTGAGTAACTTCTTGGTAGAGGTCGGTCGATTCCTCCTTGGCGGCGGAACGTGGGAACGAACCGGCTCTCTCGGCGTTGAGAAAAGCAGGGAACCAGTTGAACTTGTTGAGTGCTCGCTACCCGGTAGATCTACCGGTGAAGAGACATTTGGGCTCGAAGTCGGAGAAAGGGAAGATCCAAATAAAAACGGAGTAGACGAAGTCGAAGATATGTCCTCATAGTTAGTGTCTCCAAGCAAATGATTGTCCGTAGTGGATTGAGGGGAATGCTCAAATAGCGGAGCAAGGAGATCGCTCAAGGGATTTGGGGATTTCCAGTAGTCGGTAATGTGGTCAACTTGAATAGGGTGTTCATTCGGGTGCGAGATAGGGGAAATTGGCAGTGATGGATGTTGTACACTGAAGGAAATCGGTGGTTGCAATAAAGGAGACGTGAAAACAGGAGGTAAAACGGGAGCCGTAAATTGTTCAATTGCGGGAGCCGTTTCGTCGGTAACAGAAATAGGCGGGTCGTCCAGCGACATCAAGCTGTTGTTGTTGTCATCGTTCTGATCCGAGCTTGCAACCCGATCCATCAAGAAAGGAGTTTCAGGAATTTCAGGTTCGGGTTGTACCTCCATTGATGGCAGCTCATTTGAAATAGGCGGTAGAGGTCGTGGAGGCTGCGGAGGGGCGGATAAAGCGGCGCTGAGGGACGATGAAGAGAATTGGAACGGCGCAATGTGGGGCGAGAGGGAAATAATTTCCGGCGAGGGTAATCGGAAGGAGTGCGATGTGGTGGGGGGGGGTCCGGGTATAGGATATGATTCTGGGGGAAAGTATGGTGGCCATAGATCGAAGAGATGGTCAGTTTGTGAGTGTTCAGAATCCGTTGAATGCGTTTCTGGTAAGGAGATCTCCTCCGGAGGAGGCGGAGGTGGTAGCTGGACAGGTGACAGGGTCGTTTGGCTCATAGCCGGGGAGGCTAGTCGGCCGAGTTCCTGCAGAGCCAAGCTCCCGTCCTCAGGAAGAGCAACTGGGTGTGGGTCAGCAATACCCCCGGGGGCACCATGAGGGACGTTGCCACAGGCGGCAGCTTGAGCTCCCGCCCTTAGTGCCGCTGCCTTCTTCCTTTCTAGGAGCCTCCATCTATAGCAGATTTAGAAGCCCAATCTGCAACAATCTCAGTCAAAACCCACCTATTTCTACAGCCCAGTCCACTCCGCTGCATTTCTTGTCCAATCCGGCCCCATTTCCCTCCGATGCGACCAAAAACCTCGAGTAACTTTTCATCTTCTTGGGTTGTCCATTCATCTTTCTTGAGGCTCGGATCAAGAGCCTCTCTATACCGTTTGGAGCATGCATCGTCGGTTCTTCCTGGTATCGAGCGGGCTATTATAGACCACTTGGCACCATACTGTTCATAGAGGTCCAAGAGCAATTTGTCTTCCTCCGATGTCCAAGCCGTTTTCTTGACGCTAGGAGAAAGCGAATGCAGCCAGCGCTTTGCATAACGTTAAGTCCTAAAATTGAGACAGCACAAGAGAGAGTAAAGACCTTTCTGCACGCCTTGTTGGTCCGATTGGGAACGCATAGGGCGATGTTTTTCCAATTATCCTGCTCGCCATGCTTTGCCACAGCTTCCTTGAGTAATTGATCTGGACGGAACAAAATTCAGTAAAAGATATATGGCTCAAAAGAAAGTGTGCGTGCCTTCTTGTTCTGTCCACGGTCGACCGACACTTCTTTCTGCCATGGAAGGTTGAATCACGAATTCATGACCCAGAGGCCGGGTTGAGGCGCTCTGTCAACACTGCAATGAGTCTGGTGGCTGTCACGCCAACTCTTTCCCAATCTGGACAAGTGTGACCCCAAAGACTGGAGTCACAGCCTGCCAAACACATTTCGCTTGTTCCCCAGCTCCTCACCATGTCCCTCGCCATCGAATATTCATCCGACGATGACCAAATTGCTGAATCCGTTGCAAAAGATGCTTTTGGTGTTTCCTTTTTGTCGAGCAACAAAAGATTCCGTGTCCAGGAATCGACTGAGCCCAGTTCCATAGCATCAGATGCTGCACCGCACGTTCTGGCAGAGGTTCGCGAATATCCTTGCCCAAAGATCTTTTCCATACTAACAGAAACATATAGGATCCTTTGAAGATGACATCTCTTGTAACTAGACCAACAGATACGCAAATGAATGTGAACATTCCCTATCAAGACATGATACTCCCACTTCAAGGGCCAGAAAACCCGTTCGGCGACCGGAGTCGTTTTCTTAATCAGAATGCACTTGCCGGTCACGTAGAAGAACAGTCGATGTCCGAACATGCTTTTCGTACCCAACACCTTACCCATTCCATACTTGGCTACTCGACAAATCCTTCCGTTGACCCCAACGCTCCGGCTATTATAGGGTCGATTGAAGAGGCCAAGTCCAACGGCTTCCAGACCATAGACTCTCTAAGAGCACCAAAAAGTGAGCGGAAAAAGTTGAAGCGAAAGAGACAGAATAAGGGGGATCTCGAAGTCGTTGACGGAGAAGGTGCCTACGTTGGACCTTGGGCGTCTTGGCAGGGTGAGGACAATCAAGTAGATTTCCTTGCCGGTGTTACCGCCGGTGATGAATCGGAAGAGGAGGAAGAAGAAGAGGAACCCACCGGATACACGATTAAAAAGGCCAAACCCAAGAGGGGTGCTGTTGGACAAGAGAGTTCAATCTTCCATGGCACATCTTTGACCGACTACCAAGGTAGAACGTACATGTCCCCCCCAACTGCGGAGGCACCGCAATTGTTACAAGAACCCGGTTCACAAGATTGTTTTATCCCCAAAGTTTGCATTCATACATGGACCGGTCATACACAAGGTGTCTCCGTTATTCGAACGTTCCCAGAGACCGGCCATTTGTTCATCAGTGGCTCCATGGATACCAAGATAAAAGTACGCGTGGACCATTTCGCGGTGTCTGTATGATATTGATTATATTTTAGCTTTGGGATATTTACACGCATGGAAATTGCCTACGGACATTCCATGGCCATGTCAAAGCTGTCAAAGATATTTGCTTCTCGAACGATGGCCGGCAGTTCCTTTCTTGCGGTTACGACCGCCAGATGAAATTGTGGGATACTGAAACTGGGCAGTGTTTAAAGCGTTTTAGCAATGGAAAGATCCCCTATGTCGTACGCTTCCATCCTGACGAAGATAAGCAAAATATTTTCCTGGCTGGAATGTCAGACAAGAAAATCATACAAGTATGTCCTTCGCAGGATAACCGAAGTTGTCACTCACAAAATGATATGGCAGTATGACATGAACTCGGGCGAGATCACACAAGAGTACGATCAACATCTTGGACCGGTGAACACAATCACCTTCGTGGACGAAAACCGGCGATTCGTGACTACCTCAGACGACAAGACAATCCGTGCCTGGGACTTCGATATACCCGTGGTCATCAAGTATATTGCAGAACCGCACATGCACTCAATGCCTTCTGTGACACTCCATCCTTCAAGTATGTCGTTTGACTTTTCTGATTAACCTTGTTAATGTCTAACTTTTTTTTTGTCTTCAATAGAGAAGTACTTCGCTGCTCAATCGCTCGATAACCAGATCCTCGTCTATAGTACAGATAACTTCCGCCAGAACCGAAAGAAGCGATTTGCGGGACATTCCGTCGCTGGGTATGCGTGCCAGGTTGGATTTTCTCCCGACGGTAAATGGATAAGTAGCGGTGATGGTGAGGGAAATGTCATCTTCTGGGATTGGAAGACCGGGCGTATCAAGTCCCGGCTAAAAGCACACTCCAAGGTTGTAATCGCTCACGAATGGTTGCCGCATGAGACAGTAAGTCCATCCAACCGAGGATGCTGATCGGATTGCTCATCTTTTTACCAGTCAAAAGTCATTACCGCCTCATGGGATGGCCTTATCAAGTTATGGGTACGTCTTGTCTTCGCTTTGGCTCCCTTGTCATGCTAATGGTAACTACTATTAGGATTAATGGTTTTCTCCTGTTCGTAATAATACTGGATAGGATACATGACATCATCCGGCCTTGCATTTAAAAAAATGAGCAGTCAAGACACCGCGGAGGATCGTAAATCTTGTTCGTCGGAGATAGCAGAGGATAGCAGCTGCAACATGTTCATGTCAGTTGCCTCTTCGAGCATAACCCAGCCACCGATGATGTGAAAAAGAACTCATCAGAATATTTCTGGTCAACAACGCTAGCTAAATCTGTTGCCGATGTTTTTTTTGTGCATCCTCCCACATCATTCAATCTTGAACCGTTCCTGTTTATAATTACATCGTCGAAGGGAACTGATGGGCTTGTTATGACTGACCCACTGATCTCTGAGGGAAATTTCACCCAAAATGGTACGTTTGCGAATGAATTTCCACTCCTCTCGCGGCTTATGGCGTTCCACAAGTGCTTCTTATCTTCAATATAACCGTCAACAATCTATATGAAGGTAAAAAGTTTGCGCAGCTCATCAGGCCCATTTGATTTCACAGGAAAAAAAGTACGACCCCGGACATTGGACGAAAAGGCCTCTTTTTACCGTATATCCTTATTCCGCAAGAGAAAACAGAAATATCACTGCAGTACGAGCTGGATATGAAGTCAGCTGGACCTACGCGATGGGCACTTTACATCTGACCTGGCAGGACTTCTTACCCGAACATCACGCCAACCTTCAGGTTATAAGTATTGAAACATACGCGAACAGTGCGTGATGACAGGAGACATTCGGCTGGAGCATGGTTACGGGCCTGCAGAACATGATGTGTGATTTCCGGGTCGTAAGGCACCACTGACTGGTAAGGTAAAGAAGTACCAAATTGGTCAGGTACGTCCACCACGTGAAATACATTGCTCATCCCACGATTCCACAGATGGTGATAGCAACATCCCAACAGATCAAGTAGATGGTTTGACGATGGTACGGTCAAACCTGCGCTGCTGTGTGTTGACGCCCCCACACCCTGCCAGATTAAACATCGGAAACAGAGTGGAGAACTGAATTACAGGTACCAGGGCTAGACATGGAATTCCATGATGCCGACCAGCAGGTGAATTAGATTCCACGTGAACCTAGGTGACATGTACTCTGGATACCACATGCGGAAAAGCGGAAGGACAAAATTTCCCCGAATCCCAATCCTTGGTTTGGGGTTTGCACCCGTCTTGCCGGATCTGGGGGAAGGCATAAAAACAAGCCGGAGGATAGGTCCTGTTGCCCAACCCCAGTCAATCCGCCCCTTTATTTTATTTTTTGCACACTGTTCGCCTCAAGCATGCGACTTGCCATTCTCCTGTCTCTGGCCCTGGCTACTTTTGCCTCAGCACTTCCGGTATGTCGGGAATTTATAACCCAGCTGTAGTACTTATTCACCTCTCAAGGCCGCTGAGCCCGTTGCTGCTGTTGCTGGTAACAGCGACTGGCGACGTGGAAACTCTGACTGGCGACGCGGAAACTCTGATTGGCGACGCGGAAACTCCGACTGGCGCAGGGGTAACAGTGATTGGAAACGTACGGAAATCGACGAGCGCGGAAATAGTGATTGGAAACGGTCAGACACCCAAGCTCGTGGCAACTCTGATTGGAGACGATCGGTTGAGGCTCGAGGGAATTCAGATTGGAGAAGAGACACAGCTTCGCCAGAACTTGCGCCGCTAGATAGTCGCGGAAACTCTGACTGGAGAAGAGATGAAGTTGATATCCGCGGCGCTGGCAATTCGGACTGGAAACGCATGGCTGAGGAGGAAGCGCGTGGAAACTCGGATTGGAGAAGGCAGGGATCTGAACAGGTTCGTTTCGCCTGGTTGCTGTTCACCTTGATAACTTCTGACTCTGTTGCAGGCATGAGTTATCCTTTGAATTGCTGCTTCCCCTGCCCCGTTCAGTATCATGACATGAACCCTTTCCCAAAATTCTTGCGGTTTATTTATTGTCTGTTCGGTTTTGTCCTCACTTGAGTACATAGTGACCGTTTTAAGTTATAAACCCCGCCCTTAACAAAGTCGTTGGAGGTTTTGTGGCGAGCTCACATCGTCATTAAGCGATTATTCCCTTTTATCGGCCAGTCTCCGCGTCGTTATCAGAAATATGGGAACCCTGTCGGAACAAAGATAAAGAAGCTGAGAGAAGAGTCAAACCAGCGGTTAAAAAACAAGGGATGACCTACACATTTACCCTAAAACCCGGGTGTTGGGGAAGAGAAAGTGGTCTCACGCCCGTAAGTAAATAGAAGCGGACTCACGATCTATAATGGATAGTTCTCAGGACCATTATTTATAGACGATGTGGGGATCGTCCGTGCTACTTATGTAACAGTAAAAACAGGAGACCCGAGTGGGAACTCCCAGGCAACGTCAACACTTGCTCCGGGCGGCCAGTGGAACGAAATGACAACTGCGCAGAATTCCATTCTCAAAATGTTCTCAAAATGGAAGCTCGTTATGTGCCCTGACCGGCGACTGCTGATAGTCTGCTAATGCACAAGTATGATTGACTACTTATTTGGCTGTAATGATAGTTGTTGACGCGTTAATGAGGACGCGGTCAACGTGACCTGATTGATCCCTCTCCTCGCCTTCTCGTCTTCTCCTCGTCTCTGGCTGGCTTTCCAGCCCGTTTCCCGCCTCTTATCATGTCCAACTTTGCTGATACAGTGCCCGAGGATGCACTAGTTCGCGATAGGACCCGTTCATTTGAAGAATTTCTTGAATCAGACTCAACCATCTACAATTATAGGGATGAAATCCATCGTTTGCTACGCGCGGACCAGACGCGTCTTATCGTCAACATCGACGACCTACGCGACTTTAGGCGCGAATTTGCGGATGGATTACTCAAACACCCATTCGATTACCTCCCTGCTTTCGATGCCGCCCTCCTCAATGTCATCCGGCGCGTCTATGATCCAGATAAATATACGATAGAGTCAAAGAATTACAAAGTCGGATTCAGCGGATCCTTTGGTGATCATCATGTCAGTCCGCGCACTCTGCAGGCACTACACCTCGGTAAGATGATTTCCTTGGAAGGAATCATCACACGATGTTCCCTTGTCCGACCCAAGATGTTCAAATCTGTCCACTATTGTCCCGAGACCACACAGCACGTTGCCCGCGAATATCGTGATGCAACATCAACTTCCAATCTCGCCCCAACACCCACAGTCCCACCAACCCACGATGACCAAGGATACGCTCTTGAAATGGAGTACGGACATTGTGTTTTTCGCGACCATCAACGCATCAGTATCCAAGAGATGCCTGAGCGTGCACCAGCTGGCCAGCTTCCACGAAGCACAGACATCATCCTTGATGATGATCTTGTGGACAAGTGCAAACCTGGAGACCGAATCCAGCTAGTTGGAATTTACAGAAGTGTGGGAGGCGGCTCAAGTGGCGCATTCAAGTATGTTCCCCTCATCTTGTCGCTTTTCACCTGTAGTCACCGTCTGCAGGTCCCTCATTCTCGCCAACAATATCAACTTATTATCAAGTAAAATTGGCGGTGGAATTGCCCAAACGCCACTTACAGATACAGACATCCGTATGATTAACCAGCTTGCAAAGCGTTCTGACATCTTTAACCTCCTCTCCGAATCCCTCGCTCCCTCAATTTTCGGCCACGAGTACATCAAGCGTGCCATCCTGCTATTATTACTCAGCGGTGCGGAGAAAAACTTGCCCAATGGGACACATATCCGTGGCGATATAAATCTACTCATGGTTGGCGACCCTTCGACAGCAAAATCCCAAATCCTTCGATTCGTCCTCAGTACAGCACCTTTGGCCATCGCCACCACGGGTCGAGGCAGTTCTGGCGTTGGTCTAACTGCAGCAGTAACGACAGACAAAGAAACGGGGGAACGAAGGCTCGAAGCAGGAGCCATGGTCCTTGCTGATCGTGGCGTTGTCTGTATTGATGAATTCGACAAAATGTCAGACATTGACCGTGTGGCCATCCACGAAGTCATGGAACAACAAACCGTTACTATTGCAAAAGCGGGTATCCACACGAGTTTGAATGCACGATGCAGCGTCGTCGCTGCCGCAAACCCTATTTACGGCCAGGTAACGTACGTTTCGATGGATGGAAGAAAAGATACTAAAATTCCTTGCAGTACGATATTCACAAGGATCCTCACAAGAACATCGCTTTGCCCGATTCGTTGCTTTCACGTTTTGATTTATTGTTCATCGTTACAGATGATGTGAGCGAAACCCGCGATCGGATGATCGCCGATCACGTCCTCCGAATGCACCGCTATCTTCCTCCTGGTGTTGAAGAGGGAACCCCTTGTCATGATAACCTCAATCAACAACTTGCCATTGATGGCCCGAGTGTTGGGAATGGCGAAGAGAGCGCTGAAGCCAGTCCATTTGAAAAGTATGATCCCCTCCTCCATGTTGGTGTTGGTAGCACTTCTGGTCGGCGCGAAACACGGAGCAGTAAGTCAAAAAAGAAGGAGATCCTGAACATCCCGTTTGTCAAGAAATATATTCAATACGCGAAAAGCCGAACAGTTCCAGTGTTGACAAAGGGTGCTGCAGACCATATTGTTCAGGTTTATGCCAACCTTAGAAATGAGAGTGTAGAGGCGAACCAGAAGAAGGTAAGATTCAGACAGGCTGTGTTCATCAAATCTCATTACCTTCCTCTAGACGTCACCCCTGACTGCACGTACTCTCGAGACCTTGATTCGATTGGCTACCGCGCACGCGAAAGCCCGATTATCGACCGAAGTCGAAGAAAAGGATGCCAGGCAAGCTGAGGAAATCATGCGGTTCGCTCTCTTTAAGGAAGTCCCTAAACGCCAGCGACGAAAGAAACGAAAGGTTACCAACGGCGTTGCCGCTCGAAAGGGAGAAGAAGATGCCCAAGGAAGTAGCGAAGAAGAGTCAGATGACGACGAAAGTGGAGAGGAGACCGAGGAACAACGTATGAGTACGCCGGTCCCAGCGCCTGCGCCACAGAAGAACAAGGCACAGGATCCCATTTGGGGCGAGGACACTCAGGATGTAGAAATGGACGTAGAACCGCTAGCGACCCCTGCTCCTGCAGCCCCAGCAGGCCCTGCAACTGATGGCAAGATTCGCCAGGACAGGTTCGTTAAATCAGTATCAAACTACGCATTGTCCCTCATATGTGTTGTAGGCTCCAATTTTTCCGTACAAGGCTAGCTAGCCTCTTTGCCACTCAACTTCAAGACACAGAAGAAATTTTCCTTGCCCAGTTGCTTGAGCTCATAAATGAGGGATTGCCCACGGATCAATTATACGGAAGCGCGGAGGCAACCGAGGCATGCAACGCCATGCAAGAAAACGACGAGTTGATGATCAGTGGAGGAATTGTTTACAAGATGTGATGCACCTAGACCGTACGTTCTGCTAGATGTCGTCGGGCCTCTCTATACTCGCGCCCATTATCTATAATGTTGTCGCTCTTATTCCGTTGTTGCAATGTATGTATTATACCCTCGGTCTGACCCCTGGAACAGATATCCGAAACAATGATGGTTTCAAATCCGAGCAGAGCTCCCGATTTACGATTCTAGGCCGCTGTCCCTATAAAATTTCATCCGTATATAAGAAAAAGTCCGCTGTACGGTTGAAAATGCCCAACACCTAGTCCAAGAAACACCACCGGTTTATAGATGCAAATTTTGCTTTCTTTCCCTGATTCATATTGATTCCCGAGCCTGTTGAGACCTTGGACGTGGCACGGAGTCGCTCCTGGCAGATTCTTTGAAAAATTTCCAAGGTCAAGTCTTTCTGCTTGCCCCACAGAACGATGACTTGTAAATTTCGCACCCCCTGTCACAACACGGCGCCACCCAGATTTTTCACCCCAGGTGGTCCTACTTTTGCTTGATGCACAGGACAATATACAGTGTCCTCTTCTAGGGGTATCATGCCAGCCAGACTGACAAAGGTGTACCCTTGGTTAAGTCCGCAACACCAATCACCGTTCAAACTGCCTTCACCTCCATTGCGATCGCGAAGCACATGAATGTCATTGGCACAAATGACACGCCTCTCACTAGGACAGTCATTGGCGCAGATGTGGGCCGACCCTATCATGATCGCTGATTGACTATGCCCTGCGGGACAAGAACATTGAGAGGGGTGTTTTCAAAAATTAGGGCCGATAGCCCAGCGTTTGACTGGTCGGTTGCGTGCTGAAGTATTCCCCGGTCGGAGAAAGGGAATGCATGGGACAGCCACTCTGGACCGGCACAGTGGATCCTTTCAAGCTTGGAAGATAGGGAAGATGTGGTTCGCTATCCCGTGGTATCGTCGACAGTTACGGACGCCATCGACAAACCGGTGGGCATTGGGTGGCGAATCGCATGAAACACGTAAAATCGCTTCTACGTGAAACACCGAAACCAAGCCAATCAAGCAAAAATCGCCCCCATGCGTGGATGCACTGCAACGAGACACTCCGAGGATATTCTGGCAGAGACTTCTGACCATAGGTGCGGACATGCGGCCATGACCATTTATTAATCCCAACCTATAGATGACGGAAAATACGATCACCTTGACTTTATTCCAGAAATTCTAAGGGAGCAGAACATCCGATGATCTCGTTCCGACGGAGGTGGGGTGGTGGGAACTGATCAACGAGCCAGACAGAAAGTGGTGACAGTGCATCAGATAGGAGAACTCTTTTTGATTGGATTCCGTAGAGAAATCTGTTTCCGATGCGTACCAAATTAAAAGGGAGGGGAAAGAGATAGGAGAAATTGACATACCCCCGGGACCAAATCTCTAGCAACAGATGAGTAAGTCGCAGAACAAAATTCATGACTAGGCTTCGCTCGACTGTATCAAACCAATAACGATGCCAACACGCTGTGCCATGGCGTAAACCATCTGTCTGTGCATCTGTACATAATACGTTCGGTGAACTAGGCGGGGGTCAGGGGCATGTCGGCTGGAAATTCTGGTGCGTGGGTCATGAAAGAGATAATGCGTATTCTGGTTGGTTTTTTCCCCAGCCAGCCGGCGTTATCATACTGGACTGCGTCCCAGGAAAAAGCCGACTTTCTTGCACATCAACGGTATGCGGAGCGGCCGGCTATACTGTAGGATTTAATTGGCGAAGGTAAGCGACTGAGCGCCTTGGGCGGTCGTAGCACATTGTCATCGGGGTAAGTGGGACGTTCGAATACAGGCACAGCGTCCGTTGATCTCAAATTCGACACGTTCGCCCATTCCGACTAGCCACGTATTTTCGCTCAGTGGCCACTCCCTTGATGTAAGACTGCGCTATTGTACGTTGACACGCATCTGATGCTTCGCGAACGTTCGTCGAAGTGATTCATTCCGGGCAGTGAAACTGATGTCCACACTCAATACACGTTAAGACCCGTAAAGGTATGTTTGTGCGACGCCGAACTACAAGGTTAGCTCGAGTTAACACAACGGCAATAATTCTAGCGGCGACCTGGACGTGTCAGCGAGGTGCCGATGCATCATTTCTGTTTGTTTGGCTGGTGGCGGTGGAAGAATGAAAGATATTCCACGCTGGAGATAAGAAGATAAAACCGCCTTACCCAGCCGGCTCGTAGATAAGGCAACAAAGAAAAAACTAAAGAGGACGTCGACGTGGGGGCAGGATGTTGGGTGCCGTCACAACAGATAATGCCACAACTTACCAGCCTAAGTGTCTGCACCTACCTATTTACGACCGGTAGAAAACAGGAGAAGTGTGTAATCGGGGAGCGGATTGGTAATTAGCAGGATATAGCCACTGACGCGCCACGATGTGGGCTTGCAATAGTACAAAAGGGTGTCATCGATAACCAACAATTCGCTCCCCGGCATCAATCCAACCTCTCTACCTCCGCTTTATTGCGCCTTTAAAAAGTCTTTTGCTGTTTATATCCTCCCCCATCTCTCTCCTCTACATCCACCATGTATCCCGTCGACGGAGTCCGTTCTCAGCTCGAATGGAATTCTAACCTCAATGTCTCTGATGCTCCCGTCCCTACTGAAAACACTAAATACCTTCGCAAGGTTATTTTTCATCCGACGCGTTTCTCTCTTTACTTGTTGCTTATGACGGCTATTTAGACCTCTATCATCGCGACCATCGGTAACAATTATCAGCTTTTGTCGATTTGTGCGCCCGCTCAACATGAACAGGTCCCAAGGTCAATAGCGCTGTTAAGCTCGCCGAGCTTCGTCGCGCCGGTGTTAACATTGGTTCATATTCTCCGCGCAACTAAGATGGGGCTCCTGATCAATTCCCGTTGTAGTCCGCATGAACTTTTCGCATGGGTCGTATGAGTATCACCAGAGCGTTATCGATAACACCAGGGCAATGCTCAAAGGTATTCTAGTCTTTTTTATTTTTGACCGCTGCCTTTACTTCCTGTCTTCCTAGCTGACCCACAAGGGCGCCCCGTCGCCATCGCTCTGGATACTGTCAGTATATCCATGGCTTTTCCCCATAATTTAGCCAATTATCATCTAATTACAGAAAGGCCCCGAGATCCGCACAGGTGTGACCAGGGACCTGAAAGATGTAAGTCACTAATCTTTGGGGTAACCATAATTGTCTCATCTTTTTGACCAGTTTCCCATCACCGCTGGCCATGAATTCATCGTCACCACCGATCCAAAGTACAGCGAAGCTTCCGATGACCATTATATGTATGTGGACTATGTAGGTGTCGCCTTCCTCCTTTGTTTTGTTAGGTGGTGCTGACACTGCCTAGGCCAATCTTCCTAGGGTTACCGCACCTGGCAAGTTGATATTTGTGGATGACGGTGAGCATCCCAGGCCCCTCAGTCAAGGGGGGATTGACTGATTTTATCACGCATGCCTAGGTATCCTTTCCCTTCTTGTCCTTTCCGCCGGCGGTACCAACGTCCATGTCCGTGCTGTGAACAACGGCAACATCTCCTCCCGCAAGGGTGTCAACTTGCCAAAGACCGACGTTGATCTCCCTGCCCTATCCGAGAAGGACAAAGCTGACTTGCAGTTCGGTGTCCGAAATGGCGTTGACATGATCTTTGCGTCGTTTATCCGCCGTGGAGATGACGTCAAGCAGATCCGTGAAGTTCTTGGTGCTGATGGCGCAAGTATCAAAATCATCGTCAAAATCGAAAATGAACAAGGCGTTGCCAATTTCGATGAAATCCTCAAAGAGTGCGATGGCGTCATGGTCGCCCGCGGTGACCTGGGCATTGAAATTCCCGCAAGTCAAGTGTTCCTTGCTCAAAAGATGATGATTGCCAAGTGCAACATCTCTGGCAAGCCTGTCATCGTTGCAACACAGATGCTCGAATCCATGACAGTGGGTAGAGTTGCTATTCTTTCCTATTCTCCTATCTGAAATGGTTGCAGTACAATCCTCGTCCTACTCGTGCGGAAGTTAGCGATGTTGCCAATGCTGTCCTTGATGGCGCTGATTGTGTGATGTTGTCTGGTGAGACCGCCAAAGGAGCCTATCCCATCCAATCTGGTACGTTCCCCAACGCAACAACAGTGCTTTTTACCGCCCTCTGATGGCGGACTAGTTTTGATGATGGCCGAGACGTGCTTGCTCGCGGAATCAGCGATTTGCTACCCGCCTTTGTACGATGATTTGCGCGGCATCCAACCTCGCCCTACCGAGACTGCGGAGACTGTCGCTATTGCCGCCGTTGCCGCTGCTTCTGAACAGAACGCCAGTGCGATCCTTGTTCTCTCGACAAGTGGAAACACCGCTCGTCTCGTTTCTAAGTATCGCCCCAAGATCCCCATCATTACTGGTCAGTTTATTTTCCTCCGGTAAGCCACCTTGCTGAAACTTTTTCGTGCAGTCACCCGCAACGAGCAAACTGCAAGGCAGATCCATTTACACCGCGGCTGCTACCCATTCTGGTATCCTGAACCCCGTGGGGTCCAGACCCATCAGTGGCAGACTGACGTTGATAACCGCATCCGCTTTGGTCTTCGCAACGCCCTGAACCTCAAGATCATTACGCCTGGTACGACGATCATCGCTGTGCAAGGCTGGAAAGGAGGTCTTGGCCACACCAACACCCTCCGCATCTTGTCTGTCCCTACTGATCCGGCTGACCTTGAAATCCAGCCTCTTGGTGCCCTTTAAAATCGCATGGTAACGTAGAACGTGTAATGAGATGGCATGTGAAGACTTGTTAATATACTTTGCATTTCAATTTTCTACTGTGGCAGCGTTAAGCGTTGAGCGCTGAGCTGTGATAGATTGATGCATCGATGACGACTATAGTAACTTATGTTGGAGTTCTGGAGTAGTTCTTGTCGCATCAATCAAATATTCCAACTTTGGCAATCAAATATGTACTCTTCTCACGCACCGAATTGTTGGTTCACTCTTAACACCAACACCGACTCTTCATTCCCAGACTTCAAGCAGCCCAAGTGGTCTCAAGCTGGGACTTCTGCGACCACCCATTCGAAAACGGCCGCGCTGGCATGCCGTCTTTTTCTACTTATCTCCCTCGTCGGAGTCGTATCCACCGAGCTCGTCTCTCAATCAGCAACAGTCTTCCAACCTACGCCAATGGTTCTTCTGCAGTCCAGGAGAAACTCGCGTTACACAACCAACTCACGCCATGGTGGTTACGACTCAGGATAACCATTCCATTTCTTCGCACATGCCGCCTACGGATATTCGTGCTAAACCCTAGAAAGGTTCACGATTATGCCACGACACGATTTGGTAGGAAGAGGGGATGTTCAATGTTAGTCGTATTGACGTTGTTGGCTTTCTTCTTTGTGTTTGCATTGGCAAGGAGGTTTGGAACACATGCAAAACAATGGCCACTTGTGAAGGATACAAGAACGCTGGTTTATGGACGGGAGGATCTACAGAGGATCTGGAAATGGGAGGTTGCAAGTGGACATTATCCGAGCAGGAAAGGGAGTGCGTCTTTTTCGTTGCCTTCTTGCATGCGATGTCTGCTTAAACTACTCCTGCTGTTTAGTTCCTGAGCAAATCAGACTGAAGGAAGCGCTCGTAAATCCGGCGCTTCCACCAAGGAAAATGGTGATCCCTTCACCATTGACGGGGGATGCTAGTCAATATGTGACAACGACCGAGGGACATGGACCGGAACGAATCTATTTGGATATTCAGAGTCGACCGCCTAATGTTGCATACCCTCCTCGACCTGTTGCGGGAAGTGTTGCAGACTTGGATATCGTCATGGAACATTGTGACTATTCGAAGAAAAAGGTGCGTAATTGCAATTGCTAGAACTCCAGTTTCTTGTGTTTATTGACAAGGCGGGGTTAGTTTGTCAGAGACTGCTTAGAGGTTCTGCGCGTAGGCGCAGGACTGGACAATGGCAAGCGGTTGCGAAGGGGAAAACTAGACGACTGGAAATACATTTACGTTGAGAAAGTGGACAACTCGACGACTCATCAAATATTTCGGCGACACGCGGTGGACGAGGACGATCCTTCCAATACCGCCATGGCACAGCGGGATTCACCGGTCCAATTCCAGGACGACTCTGATCCAGACTCAGGTCTGTACAAACGGCGTGGTGTCGAGCAAGAACAACCCCCAATTAGTTTACCACCTCCCGTGGAATACAAAACCTATGCTTCACTCCCCCATCCATGCGACCCGGAGAATCCGCGGTTATTCCATATGTTCTGGACAGGTCCCTTTACGGATAAACCCTACCTTGCGATTCTAAGTTTCCTCTTCACTCAAAATACTGGGTTACACATGAAACAGTGGCCCGAGAACGCCGCATGCAGACCAAAATTTTGGATGTGGATTAATCCCGGACCTGCAGCAGCGGTACCGAATCCGAACGCGGTGAAGGACATGTTCAATGAACTTAAATCAAACCCTTGGGCTTCCCCCTTTTTGCATCCGAGGTTCCGGGATATCGTGGAATTTAAGTTATGGAACACGACGGAGCAATTGGACGCAGTCCCAGAGCTGAGGCATGAATGGCGTTCGAGGGATTTGTTTTATTCGGGCGGTAACGTTATCAATGTCAACAAGAACAAGGCCCCGTCGATTTTCAAGAGGGATGAAAATGCAACAGAGACGGGGTTCATGGCAAAGGACGAATTGGTGAACCGTACAGGATCGAAGTCCGCTTCGTCATACGACAGACTCTCTGTCATCCTCTCGGACATGGCGCGGTTCATCCTGTGCCACCGGTTCGGTGGCGTGTACCTTGATGCAGACACTATTTTCCTCCGAGACTGGGAAGAGTTATGGGGCTGGAAAGGGGCATTTGCATATCGTTGGTCTCGAATTCCAAGGTACAACACGGCGGTCTTAAAGCTAAATAAGAATTCGGCGCTAGGCAAGTTCTTGTTTAGAACTGCGCTGAAGAATAACTTGGACTTCCATCCGATGACTGTCTCAGTATACGCACGGGAGGCGCACCTAGAGGGTTTATTGCTGAGATTACCGGATGCACTATTTGATTCGGCGTGGCTGAACACGGAGAGCTATCAATTGTCGAGGCCGCCGCAGCCATTCTTTACCAAGTGAGGAAATAACAACATTGCATGTTCCATTATTGACTTAATATTCTTTCTTTAGTTTTGAACACTTCTTCAATACCCCTGTGACGGAGAGTGCTGCTCCACAGGTACTTGGATTCGAAGGTTTCTTCAGGGGAGCATATTCGTACCACTTCCATAATTTTTGGTACGTTATGAAACCGTTCCAGGCCTCCTTTTTTTTGTTCACAGCATTTCTCAGGTGGAAACCCTTTGACCCTGCACGCAACTGGCCTGATCTAGGATCACGCTTTAAAGTTGGCGAGCAGGCAGCTCGTGCAGCGTTGAAGACAGTGAGTAAAGATGGACAACCTTCCAATGCAAACGTTCTGGAGGAGGAAGACGGTAGCATAGAGCAGGATAGACGGGATCTGGACTGGGCAACGGTGTTGAAACGGACGTTTGAGTCATATCTCCGTGAAGAACGGCCTAACATGTATGGGGAGTGGTTAGTGTGGTGACCTGTGGTTTCTACTTTATTTCGCATAATTGTTCCCTCCCTTACTTTCCGTTATTCTGGTTTGGGATGGACAGGGCCCTGGTCTCTTTTATCGTCACGGATTTTATTTGGTTTCACGATTGTATTAGAATATCTAGTTACTGACGTACGTAGAGTACGTTAACCCATATGATCCTAATGACCTCTTAATTGGTTTCGATATTATCACCTCGTGTACAAGCTCATCACTCCAGCACCAGTACCCCTTGTAATTGGAAGAAACGATTAGATTTGTGTTCCAAGGAAGGGTATATTATAAACGGTTTGAATCCGCTAAACAGTCGGTTGATTACATGTGGGATCAGTCTATGGATTTTCCGGTCGTACCATTCGCCCCCTCTGCGGCAAACTTTGCTTGGGCAGTGTTTACTGCGGACTTTAGTGTGGCAATGACTTCCTCCGGATTTTCCGCGCCGAATATGGCGGTACCAGCGACAATAACGTTGCTTCCTGAGGGCGTAAAGGGCTTTGAGCACGGGAGAAGAGGGAAAATGAAAAGACAGAGAAACGCACCCGCGTCTGCACAACGATCAATCGTCTTGGGACCGACACCGCCATCTACCTCGATGTCCTTGTTGGGGAAACGCGCGCGGAGTTCGGACACCTTAGGGAGACACCGCTCCAAGAACTTTTGTCCGCCACGACCTAAAAATAGATCGGAGGCGTCAGTGGATGCCGACAAATGTATGGGAGGTGTGTTGGGGACCGGACGAACCTGGATAGACAGTCATGACGAGTAGCATGTCAGCGGCCGCACTAATTTCGTCCGTGATGGCGGTCGCTGGTGTATCGGGAGAGATGGCTATCCCGGCTTTCATGCCGCGTTTGTGGATGGCGTGGATGAGTGATAATGGATCGGCTATATTTCAAAGGGCGTTGATATATATCTTGTGGGACCATGTTTTAAGAACTTACAAGTTGCTTCATAATGGAAACAGTAAAGGGCACCTCCTGCGTTTGCAATGTCGTCGACCCACTAATGCCCAATTGAGCCTGCAGCATAATTTTAAAGAGTGTTGTAATACCTTTTCTGGTTCAGATACCATCATATGACAGTCCATGAAAATGTTTGGTACGCTTTTGTGAACGCATTCGAGAATGGGTGCGCCTGGGGGTAGAGTTGTCGGCTGTTCATGTTTGCATGCAGGGTCGATCGATCAAGAAGAAAAACTGACCAATGGTGATATTTGGTACGAAATGGCTAGTGAATAAACATCAATGGAGTGTGAAGACACATAGAAGTGATTTAGTCACCCGTCCATGACGTCTAGTTGTAAAAAATGAGCAAAATGACAGGGCTAGGCAGGTTGTAGCGTACCCATGTGGAGCCATTCAGCGCCTCCTTTCATCATACGTTTGCATTCTGCTGTGAGTTGACCAAAGTCTGAGGCTAGGACGGAGGGGGCGATGATTGCGCGTGGCATTCTGGGGATCGGAAGGATGTTGACATTGAGCGACGCGTTCCATTAATACTTCCATTCAACTTACGTAATTCAGCTCCAACGCCGTTGCAACTTCGCCCTGCGAAATTACACCGCCTCTTTACAACTGTTGCGCCGCAGCCCCTGCACTTGCGTATATATACGCACACCACACCGACCCCTCCTTTCTACTTCATTCGTTCCCTCCTTTCGTAGTCTGATATTTCGCCATGTACCCCAAGTTCTTCGTCGCTGCCCTTCTCGCCTTTGTTGTTCCGTTCGCTGCAGCCTCGCCCAATCCCGTACCCACACCGGTTGCCGAGGAGCAACAATTGCAGGTTCGCCAAGGTCGTAAGTTAGCGCGTCCGTCCGATATCGAGATTGACGATTGCTGACACCATACACACAGCTAGTGACGTTTTTAATTCTCTCACCAGTGCTGCTGCCTCAGCTATCACGGGCGATGGTACGATCCCTTCGGCCTCCGGTCCTATGGAATTCTAAATATCATTCTAGGTGGTTCAATCCTTTCCCAAGCCACTTCTGTGCTCGGAAGTGCGGGTTCTGAGGTCACCAGTTTCGCCGGTAGTGTGGGGAGCCAGGTGACAAGTGCAGCGGGTGGTGTCTTCACCACCGTAACTTGTACGCTGATTCCTATACCATCTGTTCTGATCGCGTGATTGCTAATAACATACATACTACAGCGGTTGGTGGTCAGGCATTGACCGTCGTCACTAGTGTCGGCGGACAGGGTCTTACCCTCGCGGGCTCTGGTGCCGGTGTTGCGACCTCTGCCTTCGGTTCCCTCTATACCGTTGCCACGGCTGCCGCACAAAACAGCAATAACGCTGCACTAGGCTTGCACGCTGTGGGGCTATCATCGCCTGCCGTTGTCGGCTTGGTAACTGTCATGGGCAGTGCATTGCTCGGCGCTGTTATTACCCTCTAAACGGATTTATATCCAGGGTGAGCTATATCTGGAACATACACCCGCTCTGAGCGCAGGACTTTTTCGTATTCATTCGCTCATTCACTACCTCACATACCCCTGCTTCCGGACCTTGTAGCTTATATCGCTTCATATTCACGTATTTAATTAATTACGTCATTCCTACCCACATATCAGACCCCAGGAATCTGAAGCACTACGTGCCCACCCAAGTTTCAACACCGCCCCAGAAGTGAATTGGGTCTGCATTGCATTGCCTTCATAAGATGATATTCCATTTATACATCTGGCTTAGGGACCCGTCAATTCAGCTGACCTATCCTTCCGTTTCAACTTGCCGCACACCAGACAGCCATGCGACCCGGTCCATTGGTTGGCCTCAGCACGAATACAAATAATCCGGCTCATTGAATATTGAACGCTGTCAAAGGCCCCAGCAATTGTACCGAGTCCTCCTGAATGGATAAGCAGCAGGCGCGCTATGTACCTAACTCGAAACTGGTTTGTGCGAACTACCAATGATTTTTCTAGTCCGTAGGGGGACGGTCTTCCTGGTGACCTGATGGTGACGACACTACCGACACTCCCATCACCAGGCCATCTCAACGCGCTGCTCCAAGAGAACCGGTCTTGCTAAAGCATTCTCTAGTGTTTCATGGGCTTGAGTTGGTACTATAACGACCAGCATATCTGTTGTATCAGGGCTTGAAACTCCATGGCCAACGTCGCACTGGCAGTGGTATAAATTATGAATGACTCTGGAATGAATCTCCTTGCTCTGGCTAGTGCAACGCGTTGACCGCGCCCCTCCCCCCCCGCCCACTCTTCCCTTCACTCCTCTCAGGCTGCTGCGCAGTCGATTCTATAGCCCTTTCGTTGTACGAAGGTCTTGCTCTTTATCTTTGCATTCCCTGGAGGAACGTTGCTTTACGGTACACCGTCAAACAGGCAATAAATATCCAAAAAAAAAAAGGAATATTGCAGCGAGCAACCATGATCACGGTCACTAAATCCAAAGTTTGCATTTTCGCTCTGGTCGTCCTTTCGTCTTTATTCGATGGCGCTAGTATTGGAACCATTGGGTCTGGCTTGATGGTTCGCGCAACACCCACGCCTCAAAACCGAGGCTTTGCTACTCGGAATGTCGTTGAAAGGGATTATAAACACAAGCCGGGACCAAGGAGGCTTGAATTTGGCCGTCAAGATGCAGAGGACGGAGATGGGGATACACTTGGAAGGCTGGTCAGAGATTATAACTTGTTGAGGGATGCTGTCCCTGCTGGTAAGTTCACTGGGGCATGTTTGGCTTACACTTTGAATACTGACCTGCTGATTAGCACCGGAGGGTAGTGACCTTCAGAATGCATTGATACAGGAGGTCGATCAGAAGAAAGAAACCAGTACGTCTTCAGTTGGTGTACAGGTAAATACCAGATAATAATCGGGTCATATCTAGTCTTCCTGAAGTTCGGGCAAATAGTTCCAGACGATGGAACAGCCCCCGCACCTGGCGCGAGCACCGTCAACTGTAAGCTCAGGTTCCTCTCCCAATCCCACCTACTTCTGACTGTCACCACAATATGCAGCTGCGGACGGTGCCCTCGTAACTGTTATCCCAAATCCAGATGGCTCAATCATCATCGCTTCCAATGGACGAAATCAGACCGTCTCTCTTGGTCCAACATCTCAGGCGGGAGCAGGCGATCAACAAGCCCCGCCAAGTCCGACTTCAAGTTCGATGACACCAACGAGTACAAGTACGGTTATGGCGATCAGTACGAGCACAGCGTCCGCGAGTGGGACGACGACTACACAGCCGCCTACAACTGCAAGTTCAACGACTGCTTCTGCTTCTGCGTGAGTTTTTACTTTTCCAAGTGTCTGGATGGAGCACTAATATAGGATTTTAGGTCGCGGAGCAATGCGGCAGTAGTTATGAGGCCGCTTGATATGTTGCCGACGTCTATGGCAATGAAGTCTTTATTTACTGTGACGGTTACAATGGCTTTGGGTGCCTGGAGCGTTTTGTAGTTTCCATTGGATGTTTCATAGTGAAGGGAACGATAAATGAATTGTGGAAATAAAACCGATGTTCGCTGTTTAACCAAGGTCGGACTGAAAGTCAAGGGAAACTTAGACTTTTGAAAAATTCAGATCCAAACTGGAAGGAAAGTAATTATGCATCTCTAGAGCAAACATTCTAGTTCACATAGTCTCTTCCAGTTTATGCAGCATCTTCCATGTTCTTGTTAGTCTAGTAAACATAGATACAACGGTCAGAATGATTTGGGTAACGTGACTGATGTAAGGACGTACATGAGGATTGAAAAACAGTGCATTCATGCCCCAAGGGAAAGGCTTCCCCCTCTTGTTTAGGAAGTCGTAGCCAGGGGTCTCGGGGAGGTGGCCGCCGTTCTCCTCCTTGATATGTTCAACATGAGTAGCGTGCTCAGACTCGACGTTGTAGACCCATGCAGTGCAAACAGCAACTAGCCAACAAGAAAAAAAAAGTGAGCAAAACTATGATGCACACTAGGAGGTGGGGAAACTCACTAGCAGGGACACACACGTAGAAGCTGATTTTCAAAGAGAAGAGGATTAAGTGACATGCATGGGTTCACGCGGAAGAGAATGCACAGACCTGATCTTTCTCCAGAGGTCGGAGGTCTCTAAGAATTTTGAAGAAATTATTTAGCGTAATAAAATGCGGGTTGATAGACAAAGTAACTCACGAGCAGCGTGGTGTTGAAGGGCGTTATCCTCAGCAAGGAGTTTCTGTAGTCCGGAGTTCTCGGACTCGGCCACTGCTTGTGCAAAGCCGCGAGAACGGCGAGGCGCAGTACGAACGGCTGAGCGAAGGGTAGTACGAACAAGAGCAGACATGTTGAATGTGTTAAAGGAACGGAAGGCGAAAACGGATTTGGGTGGTCGACTGAGGGTTATTTCGGAGTGAACAAACGCGGGCTTATTTGACTTTGTTATGATCAGAAGCTCCTGTCCGGATTTGGAACATGGGGGAGGACGCGTCACCTTCGTGAGGCGAAAACTCGTAAATAGCATATTTCGCTTTCACTCTCTAACGATGGTTCGCCAACAATCGTCTGCTGCTGGTGTCCTTGCACTTCTCCAGGAGCCAGATATCGTCTTCAAACGCCATGCGCTTAAGGCCCTCAACCCACTTGTCCCCCAGTTCTGGGCGGAGATATCTGATCATATTGCGTTAATGTCAGTACCCTGATATGTTTTGTCTATTCTCCGCATACCTATACTCCCGTCCTTAGTGAGTCGTTGTATGAGAATGACGAACTCCCAAAGGACGCACGGGACCAGGCAGCGTTGTTAGCCAGCAAGGTGTACTATTATCTCGGTGAATACGATGACGCACTCGCCTTCGCGCTTGGAGCTGGAAAAGCATTCAACGATGAAGCTCGTACACCGGGATCAGAGGAGTATGTTGAAACTATCGTGTGTGGGTGCACCTATCTTCTGTGGTCGAATCTCCGCTGATTAACTGTCCACTAGCTAAAGCGATTGACCGTTATATTGAGCTTCGGGCTGAAGAACAGTCCGGCACAAGTAAAGAAAAGGTCGACCCCCGACTGCAAACAATCATTGAGGGCATATTTCAACGGTGTATCTCCGAAGGCGAATTCAAGCAAGTACGTATATATACATAATTCGTAGCAATGGGATAATTTCTCAATCCATCTACCTCGATATTCTTAGGCAATTGGCATCGCTCTGGAATCTCGCAGACTCGATATTGTCTCCGCAATCTACCAACAAATAAACGATGTTTCTTTAATCGCATATGCTATGGAAGCCGCTCTTGATACCGGATTCTCACTATCATACCGCGACCATGTCCTTCGGTTCCTATTCCCCTTGTTTCCGCATTTGACAACCGGGGTGGGCTCGGCACATCTACACGCATTGACAAGATTACTGGTCACTCTCAGCGACGTCTCATTAACCGTTCCCCTTCTGTCCTCGTTAGTCGAAAAAGAAAAACTTTTAGCTTATCAGTTAGCGTTCGATTTGGTCGAGGGAGGCTCGCAGGATTACTTAGAGCATCTTCGCACTGAGCTACCGGAGGGTGATTTGGTATGTATCTGGTTCACGTCCAATTGTCACCCATTTATTCACTGAACTTTTTTTCGACCGCAGAAAACAAAGGAAATTTATGACAAACTTCGCGCAATCCTGACCGGAAAGGAATCCGTGAAATTGTACCTCGAGTTCCTCAAGCGAAACAACCAGACAGACCTCTTGATTCTCAAAAACTCCAAAGTAGGGCTAAATTTGGATTTGTTAACCTCTGATGCTCATTTCTTCGATTTAGGATGCCTTAGATCCCCGCTCATCTGTATACCACGTCGCTCTGACACTCCAAAATTCCTTCATGCACGCCGGTACAACTTCGGACGTTTTCCTGCGTGAAAATCTCGAGTGGCTTGGCCTTGCCAACAACTGGTCTAAATTCTCAGCAACTGCAGGTCTTGGCGTTATCCACAAGGGTTATTTTGAGCAGGGGATGACCATTCTCAACCCATATCTGCCAACCAGTGGTGGTAGTAACATACAAGGAGCCAACTATTCTGAAGGCGGTGCGCTTTACGGTCTTGGTCTCATAAACGCTGGGTGTGGAAGTGATGTCACAAACTATCCTCCGCGAGGCTCTTCGCAATGCTTCCGGGGAAGTCGCGCAGCAGGGTGAAGTCGTCCAACATGGGGCCGCACTCGGTTTGGGTATTGCTGGCATGGGATCAAAAAGTCTGGAGGCATTTGAAGATTTAAAAAATGTGTTGTTCATGGATTCGGCCGTCGCCGGTGAGGCATCTGGATACGCAATGGGTCTCGTCATGTTGGGCACTGCAGCTCCAGAACCTGTTCGCGAGATGCTGCAGTATGCTCACGAAACGCAGCACGAGAAAATCATCCGTGGCCTTGCAATGGGAATTGCGTTTATTTATTATGGACGCCAGGAGGAAGCAGATGAGATGATCAAGACCATGCTGGCCGAGAAGGTATGTGTATATTCGTCCGGATATACCGCAACATGTTGATTTTTTGATCAAGGATCCTATCCTCCGATATGGAGGTGTTTATACCCTCGCACTGGCCTACGCAGGCACCTCCAACAACAAGGCCGTCCGCCAACTCCTACACATTGCCGTATCAGACGTTTCTGATGATGTACGACGAGCAGCCGTCACATCGCTCGCCTTCTTGCTCTTCAAGAACCCCAGCCAAGTACCCAGGATCGTGCAGCTGCTGAGTGAGAGTTATAATGCCCACGTCCGTTGTGGTGCAACCCTCGCTCTGGGTATTGCCTGTGCGGGAACAGGCCTCCAGGACGCCGTGGAAATCCTCGAGCCAATGACGAAGGACAGTGTTGATTTTGTTCGTCAAGGCGCATTTATCGCGCTTGGCATGATTCTCGTCGAGCAATCTGAGATGTCGTCGCCCTCGTTCTCGACAACTCGCAGCCGCTACCAGAAGATAATTGGGGACAAGCATGAAGACCCCATGGCACGCTTTGGTGCTGCTATCGGTCAGGGCTTCATTGACGCCGGTGGTCGCAACGTCACGATCAGTCTCCAGAGTAGGGCAGGGAGCTCAAACACCAGTGCTATTGTTGGTATGGTTCTGTTTTGTCAATTCTGGTACTGGTATCCTCTTGCTCTCTCTGCTTGCCTGGCCTTCTCGCCAACCGGTATCATTGGCCTGAACGGTGACTTGAAGGTACCGTTTTATCATCGTCCTCCACCATCGCTGCTGATGTGTATCTATAGGCGCCTAAGTTCGAGTATATCTCGAACGCTAAGCCCAGCTTGTTCGCCTACCCTGTATCGACGAAGCCGCCGAAGAAGGAAACTATCACCAAGGCTGCCACTGCGGTTCTTTCAACCACTGCAAGGGCTAAGGCAAGGGAGAAGAAGAAGGCTGCCGCTGACGGCGAGGTGATGGATGTGGTAAGAAACTTCTTACTTTTGATGTCAAATCTCACCTCGTCGTAGGACGAAAAGCATGAACATAAAGCCGCTGAACCCGACGCAATGGAGGTTGAGGAAGCGGCTTCACCAAAAGACGGCGATGTCTCCCCTATCAACCGATCAATATCTAACCTTATCGACGAACCCAAGCCGTCATCTTCGTCCATACCCAAAAAGAAAGCAGAACCATCCCACGAACTTCGGCCTAATTTTTCGCGTGTAACGCCAGCACAGATAGCTTACATCTCGTTCCCCCCTAACGGGAGGTACCAACCCGTACGACCCGTCTCAACTCAGCCTATGGGGTCCAAGGGCACTGCAGCCACTAGCACGAAAGCCCCCAGTAAGCCTGGGTCGGCAGAGAAGTACGCGGGAGGGGGTGGAATTCTTTTGCTCAGGGATTTGAGGCCGGATGATGAGGCCGAGTTTATTGAACTTGAGCCACCCCCAGTGCCTACTGCACCTGAACCTCTCGCTCCCGTACCTGCGGCCCCGAATGGGGACGCTGTAGGATCTCAGTCCGGTCCTGCTGGGCCACATATCGCTCTTGATGAGAATGCGCCTGAGGCCGACCCCCCTGCTTCATTCGAGGTGCGTGTTGACTCTTGGATGTTTATCATATATTTGTTGCTGATGTTAGTAATTCTCAGTACCCTTTTGATAATGATTCATAAGGCGTCAATACCGATTGATTTGTGTCCAGCTGCTAGTTTCATAGAGTACAGTCACGATTACATATTGCCGCAATTCCCATTGTCTGTTCTTTCGCGGAATCCCACCGTTACTGCGAAAATTCCTGGCGGACTTTAGTCCTCAACATCCATTTTTTGGAGTAGTTTCAACGCTTTCTCTGATCGAGGGATGATATCGGCTTCGAATGGGGCTGGGTGTCTATTTCAAGCCGTGGCTTGAGAACCATCGCATATGACGCAATAAAGGGGAGGGGGTCAGATACTCACACAACCAACCCGCTGATAAAGTCCGGGGACCCGAGCTTCGCTTTGCCGTTCTCATCTCGTTTTGGAGAAATTGTAAACACTGCGAGTATCTGAACGATAGCTAGCCAAGCAGAATTAAGGGTTACGTAGCGACCAGGACAGATCCTGGAACAAGGTCAGTCCATGGTCAACGCGATATAAGATATATATGACCACACCGGCGACCGTAACCGAATGCACCCATTGCAATTGGATCAAAATCCATGTTCTCGTTGAGGAAACGTTCAGGTTTGAACTTAAACGGTTCCGAGAATTGGCCTTCATTGTGGAAGACACCGTGAACGTTGGGTACAAAGACGGTACCTGGAGGGATGGGAGCATTGAATGAATTTCGAAGCTGGCTGGGGTGGTACAGTAACAACGTGAATTGGCGCACCAGCCGGGAAGTAGTAGCCCTTGTAAATATCTGGTTGTAGTAATCGATGGGGTACGGCTTCAAGTTCTTCTCAGCGGAAATTAAGACACTTTAATAAAATGGTGAGCTGACCCAGCGGAGTCGGCGGAGCCCAGCGCAACAATTCTGAGATAATAGCATCAATGTATGAGAGCGAGGGGCGGTCGTCAAGGTCAGGAACTCTAGAACCACCCGTGACAGAATCGATTTCTTCGCGAGCGCGAGCCTGGACTTCAGGATAGTGAATCATCACAAGGATGAATGATGTGAGGACGGAAACGGTCTGTTATCATAAATGAAGGACGGTCACAACGCGAAAAGGAGATGGACGCACAGTGTCGGATCCAGCTGGAAGAGCAAATGGTCAACCCAATCGATGAAGTCCCATGAGGCAGGGCGAACCTAGATATGCTATGCCAGCTGCGTTCCGGATGATCGCTTCCTCGGTTTCATCCTTTGTCAGGTTATCCGATACAAAGCAAGACCCAATATTTCCTGAATTCTAAGGGAACCTGTAAGTTGGAAGCCAGACACGAGAGGTGCCTCCTACTAATTGCTCCTTTGCCTGGTTGAATGGAACGTCCCGTAGTTCCTTGGCATATCGCCCGTTTGCCAAAGCATTTGCTTTGAAGCCAGCACCTGGGAACCACGCTAAATTACGACAATCTACTGTTAACGAGCGGGACGGGTACTGTTGATTTGATTTTTGGCGTACTTGGGATATATTTGAGAATCGGCATTACGTCCACAATGTTCGAACCAATGTGCACGGCTTGCAAAAGTCCTTTTATTGCTCTGTCTGCTAGCGCAACATAATAATCTTCCTCTGTTGTGACGTCGTGATCATACGTGAGCTTGAGAATGATTGTCCCAGCAAATCTGGGGGGGATATAGGGGAAATTGTTCTTTACTACTTGGGAGTACTCACTGTCGTATGTGGCCACGGAATTTATCTGGAGATTTGAGAAACTGATTCAGGAGAGTTTTTGCTGCCTTGCGGATAACCGGGAAATGTGTGGGTATGTTTTTCTGCTGAAAATACTGATGGAAAACCTTGCGGTGTTTCCTAGCTTCGGCTCAGCTCCGTGGTGTTACCATCACGGGCAGGAGCTTTACATACCTCCAACGTTCGCCGTAGCGCATATGTGCAAAATCCCAACCCCAGCTCATGAGCTCGTTTGCCAGGACCTGATTAACAAGGCTTGACCTCGCCCCAGAACAATAAAGAATACCAGGCACATACCATTCGAGGACGATCAGCTGTGATGGCAGACCTACGATCCAGAAGTTCACGAATGTCTTCGAGGTTGTTCAGAATGACGGTCGGTGAACCCAAGGTTTCGACGTAGACGATATCACCATAAACTTTCTTCCATTCTGTGTATGTGAGCCAGGAGTTCTTGTGTGGTATATCAGAGATGTTCCCAACAATAGGCCAGCCTTTGGGTCCCGGGGGTAGGCGCCTCAAAGAACCCTTTCCAGATCTCCGGACCAGATATACGGCCAGGAGTATGGTAGAAGTTAGCAATGAGGCCTTCCAGGTGAGCATGCTATACACGGGGAGGTAGAATCTATGGCTCGTTTTATGTTCCGGGTGCTTTTGTATTGGGAAGTTGGGAAGATTTGTCACTTGAGGCTTGACTAAGGAGGAACTCATCGCAACTATATTATCTTTGTGGAAAGCTCCAATCAGCTGCCTGGCTCCCGCTCCTGTCGGGCCGTTACTTCTTTTGATCCCCCCTTCAAGCTTCTATCATGAACATGGATGAAGGCTTCACAGGACCGCTAGCAGGGTCCTCTCCTAATCCCCGATCGTCTCCGCATGGGGAGACAGATAGCTGAGAGGCGGCGGGTGTTGAGTGTGAGTTGCAAAGCGAAAAGACACTCGGAACCTCAGCAAACCGTGGGAAGGCTGTTAAATCGCGAAGTCTTTGCAGCAAAATAGGAAGTTTTTTCAGTTCAGCGCGGGAGAAACTGTTAATATTTCAGTAATAACTTAGTTAGATCATCGATCAACATCCCCCATATTACAGACTCTCGCCGAGGGAGGATATTGACCTTCTGCTCGTGTCCTTCATGTGCACATCCATTCTTGATCTTGATCCAAATTCGGGTTGATCATAAATATAGACCCTAATATTGATCAGTCGGTGGACACCCCTGTCGAGAGTTGGCACCTTCGGCTGTAAAAGTTGTGTTCAAACTACAAAAATTGCCCCGTCCAGCAGGGTTGATAAATGGTTGATATTGGGGACTTCTCGGGGTTAGGGCGATGGGGCCTTCCAGAGTTTGAAGATATTGTGTGCACACTTCTCCGGGGAATCGGCCGGGCAGGGGTGCACAGCCAAAATATCATCCTTAAGGGACTTCCAGTTCCGGAACCCTTCTGGGACGTAAATTTGCAGACTTGTGGCGGCTCGTGGCCTCGTTTCGGGTGGAGACCCCCGAGGATCACAGCACACTGCATCAATATCCCTCAATACGAGATTATTCCGCGTGATATGTGATAGGATGTGAGTAAGCTATGTACTGAAGAGGCGGAAGGATGCTTCAAACATAACAGGTGAACGTCATCGTGTGTGTACGACGGGATGAGGTAGAACTGGTGTCCGTATATGTTTGTCAAGGGGGAGATAATGATGAAGTTATCAAGTGACAGGGTCACAATCTTGGATGATAATTGATCACGTTCTTTGTGTCACAGCTGCAATGGAGATCGAAGGGGGTTGAACCAACTTTCTTCCCTTTCTTTCTTACCTCCATCCTTACAACTCTTTCACCTCGTGTCTCTGGAATAGATCAGCTAAAGCAATGGATTCTCTTTCTGAGTCGCGCACCATGAAGGCTAGGAGAGAGGGTACGTTGTTCAATTGTCTCATCGTGATTAGCAGACCAACACACGCGCCTCAACAGCCTACAAGGGCAAGACCGGCCTGAAGACCGATGAGCTCAGGCGTCGCAGGGAGGAACAGCAGGTCGAGATTCGGCGACAAAAACGGGAGGAGAACATTTCTAAGAGGCGTAACTTCCTTCCTGCTTCAGGCGGCGACTCAGACGATGAAATTGGTGGTGGCACATGGGATCTTCCCGTATCTATTTATTTCCTTCCCGTTTTCTGTGTTCGAATCAACTAATGCATGCTTTATCAGCTTGCAGAAGAGATGATCCGTGGCGTCTTCTCGGATGACCCTGAAGGCCAGCTAGACGCGACTACCAAGTTCCGAAAGTTACTATCGAAAGAAAAGAATCCTCCCATTGAGCGTGTAATTGAGTGTGGAGTTGTTCCTCGGTTCGTGGAATTTCTGAGGACTGGGCATTCCATGCTACAGGTATGCCGCTCGTGCCGGTGCCAATAAACTCAGGTGTCTTATATCCTTTCAGTTTGAGGCTGCTTGGGCTTTGACTAATATCGCCTCCGGCACCGCTGAACATACCCAAGTCGTCATCAATGCTGGGGCCGTCCCTGAGTTCATCAATCTCCTTTCGTCCCCCGTCCTGGATGTCCGTGAGCAGGCAGTCTGGGCATTGGGTAATATTGCTGGTGACAGTCCACAATGTAGGGACTATGTTCTCCAAGCCGGTGCCTTGCGCCCTCTTTTGGCTCTCTTGAGTGAGCAGCATAAACTCAGCATGCTCAGGAACTGCTACCTGGACGTTGAGCAACTTCTGTCGTGGAAAATCGCCCCAGCCCGACTGGGAACTGGTAAGTACTCTGTTCTCGAGCCGTTCTGGATTTCTCACTGGTCGTCCGCTTAGATTTCCCCTGCCCTCACTGTTCTGACCAAGCTCATCTACTCCCTTGATGACGAAATTCTCATTGACGCTTGCTGGGCTATCTCCTACCTCTCTGACGGTTCAAATGACAAGATCCAGGCCGTCATAGAATCGGGTGTCTGTCGGCGCCTTGTCGACCTCCTCATGCACCCGTCCACGGCTGTCCAAACTCCAGCACTCCGCTCCGTCGGCAATATCGTTACCGGTGACGATCTCCAAACTCAAGTGGTTATAGCCTCCGGTGCCCTTCCTGCTCTCCTGTCTCTCCTGTCTTCACCCAAGGATGGGATCAGGAAGGAAGCCTGCTGGACTATCTCCAACATTACAGCTGGGTCCCCTCCCCAAATTCAGGCAGTCATCGATGCAAATATCATTCCTCCTCTGATCAACATTCTCTCGAACGCTGATTTTAAGACGAGGAAGGAGGCGTGTTGGGCAATCTCCAATGCTACGTCTGGAGGCTTGCAAGAACCCTCCCAAATTCGGTACCTCGTTTCCCAAGGGTGCATCAAGCCTCTTTGCGATTTATTAACTATGATGGATAACAAGATTATTCAAGTCGCTCTCGATGGCCTTGACAACATCCTGAAAGTTGGAGAAATGGACAAACTTGCGACAGGCCCTGGTGTAGTCAACCAATACGCGCTCTTTGTTGAAGAAGCCGGAGGAATGGTCACTATCCACAACCTCCAACAACACGATAACTTGGAGATCTATAAAAAGGCCTTCAATATCATGGACAAATACTTCCCTGATGAGGAGGAAGTTGATACTAACATCAGCGCTCCCACAGTCGACTCGAGTGGCGCTTTTGCTGTGAGTCTTTGTTCTCCTATAATCTGGCGTCAAGGAGGCAGCGTCTCACGAGTTTGTTTCTAGTTCCACTCCGACGTCAATGTTCCTCAAGGTGGATTCAGCTTCGGCCAGCAGTGAGCGGAAGATTTCTGTGGATTATGTTGTAATGAATGTCCCTTCCGCTGTTGCCTTGATCCTTGTATCATGTGTTTCATACTTCTCTGTTTTTTACTATTTTTACAACCTGTTTCCATGGTTGGCGGCGACCAGTCTGCGTGTTACTCTCTTCAATTCTTGATCGAATGAGCAAACTATTCTTTACACGTCTCCCGTCCCATGATAACTTGTATCTTTGCCCGCTTCCCTCTTCTTCCACTCGCTTCGTATTCAAGTTCAATTAGTCTAGAGTTCACTTTTATTTTCCACGATGCCACACGATTGCAATTTTCTTTCAACTCACCGTCGCAGTTAAACGAATTAATTGATCCCGAACTATACATCACATCCCTTGTTTACATAACCTCACTCAGAAAGCAAAATACGCTGCCCTTACTTTCAAGCATTGTACTTCATGGCATCACAGATTCTGCCACTCGGTCTGTACCTGAGCTCATTCGCCCTACAAATCAAAAGCTCAATAAACATTAGAACTCATTGATAAGTGCATTGGCTCAAAGATATGGGTTATCATGAAGAATGATCGAGAGTTCTCTGGGACACTGCTTGGGTTCGATGATTTCGTTAGTGAGTAGCTGTAGGGGGGAGGAGGGGTGTAATTTTGCATAGTGCGTGTTGTCTGACACCGTCATAGATATGGTTCTGGAGGACGTCACAGAATAGTGAGTCTCTAATCGCCCTCCCGAGTAGGACGTCCGAGGCCAACCTCATTTGCCCGTGCTTTTCTGGATCGCCTTATTTTGCATGGATAGCGAGGTGACACCACAAGGAAGGAAAGAGACAAAACTTGCACAGACCCTGTTGAACGGGAATAACATCTGCATGGTATGCTAGTCCATCTCGTTTTTGTGATCGCGATTGTTCTCACAGATTTTTTTGGTATAGCTAGTACCTGGAAGCTCTGGTCCTGATGACTAGGCCTAACAAATCCGTGTCGGACAAAACACCGGCACAAGGATCAATAAAGATTAACGTTGCTCCGTCGTAAGAGGGGTATCCTTGATTTGTGATACGGCTTTTGAAGGCGTCTAGCAACTGTGCTGAGAGCCACAAGAAAAATGGTATCCAGGAACATGAGTCTGCGAAATTGACTCTTCAATAATGCCAATAAATTAGAATTACAGTAGAAAACATAAGAACCTGGGAGTTTGGGGCGATCCGAGCGGCGAGTTAGGACGCACAAGTCACATGACCACAAATTTGGACGTCCTGGCACGCTATCCCGCCAACCTCTAACACAAACCTCCAACCATGGCTATCAGGCTAAGATTTGCCAGTGCACGGCATTCGGAACAATCGTATCCTCCACCTTGTCGCTATCGACCACCGCAGAGCGCGTAACGCCAAGCCTGCAGAACTTCTCGGCGTCTTTAAACCGCGTATTGACGGCCCACAAGGCAACAAGACTTTGGAATGGAGTGTAGACAGGATTAGATATTGGCTGCAGGTTGGGGCGGTGCCGTCAAAGTCTGTTGTGAGAGTGCTTGAACTGGTATGTATACACAGGAAGTGTTTGGAATATCTGAACTAATGGACTCTGTTCCAGGGTGGTATTTTGAAGCCTGGGTCACCCTACCATACCGGTCAGAAACCCGTCGGGACACCAAAATCGACATCAGTGCAGCCTACTACGAAATCCAAAGCTGCTCCTGTCAGTTCGACATCATAGCGTGCATTCACCCTCGGGCTGTACCCCTTTCCTCCACTACATATCTTAATGGAAGCACGCGTCGAACGTGAAGTCAAACGTCGGAGAAAGAGGCTAGGACAAAGCCTATGGACCGAGAGGAGCTTAGATCGTAATAATGCGGGTTCTCATCCCATATTCTGTGCACATCTGTCTTCTTACACCTAGCTCGAAAGAGCTGACACTATTTCTTTGTGCCCCACTATGCGCGCTAGTTCCAGTGCAGTCATATCGTCAGGATCCTACCACGGAGAGCTCAATGCCCCATAATCCAGATGCCAATGCGGGACCTACCTTTATTGACCTGTCAACCCCTTTACCTAGGAGAAGCTTCACAACATTCAAATGTCCTCTATCCGCCGCAAGGTGGAGTGGTGTATACCCCTTTTGCACGTATCAGTCGAAAAGGAAAAGGGTATCATCCTTATTCTACTCACATGTTCATCCACTTCATTCAAGTTCAGATCTGGCACAATACGCAATAACTCTTCTATCCCCTCCACGTCGTTCTCGACAGCAAACCCGTGCAAGGTATTCTCGCTTGCTTCTCTTGTATACGCCATTGTGCTTACCGATCCCCCAAGTCCACCACTGCTCTCTGCGTTTGCAGCATCGTCTTCTGAGTCCCATATATCTCCTTCCTCGTCTTCCATTGTTCCCCTCTGTGTTTCTTTTTCTTTGCCTTTAATTGAAATCCCTGATTGAACTTGCTTCTGACTGGTTTCGTTTTCGCTCCATCCCAACCCCCTCGCAATTTCCAAGTATCGTGCCTCTGCTCCTTCAGTGTTGGTATATTTCTTCCCAGTCGTATCCCACGCGTCCCATTTGGCTCGTCCCGTCATGTCGAAGATTGAGGGACGAGAGGTGTTAGGCACTGGTCCGACTGTCACGCATTTGAATAATCCATATATCTGAGCATCGCGGATTCGTCGCGGCACGATTGTCCATTAGAAGAAAAAGCAAAGAGGGGAGTAGTCAGGTTTCAATACAACCATCAAGAATATTGAAACGAGCTGTTAACAACCTCAAGTTTGGTGGTGTTGGGAACCTTGACCAGGGATGGGGCACTTGACAGATACGCAGCAGCGGCTTCGAAAGTTGATGTGGGCATGGCTGGAATACCTTCCGTTGAATCAAGACACAGGAGTGTGGTATCTTCAATTAGGTAAGCTAGGCTTAATCCACTCGAAAGATAAGTATAAGTAAGCGGTATGTATCGACGAGGTATCCTAGTCGAATCTAATCAACTCTAGAAAGAATACTAGTCCATTAAGCCAACCCTGCAGCCTGCATAGCCTGTAAAATCCGCATTTTAGAAGTCAGCTCGTTCACAAAGAAACATTCACTCACTTTCAACATCTCCAGCCCAATTTTTGCGGGACTGTCGGTAACAATCACACCAGCTCTTTCGAGAGCCTTTACTTTATCTGCTGCACCGCCCTTTCCACCGGCAATAATCGCTCCAGCATGCCCCATACGACGCCCAGGAGGTGCGGTCCGGCCTGCAATGAAGCCTACTATGGGTTTAGGTTTAGCGAGACGCTTGTTGTACTGTTCGATGTATTCAGCGGCTTCTTCCTCCATAGATCCGCCAATTTCACCAATGAGGACAATACCTACAGCAAGGCGCAGATGAATATACTGCCTTGCGGAGTTTTATTTTTGAAGGAAACTTACCCTCCGTATTGGGGTCCTCGAGGAACACTTTGATGACGTCGATGTGTTGTGTTCCGGGGAATGGGTCACCTCCGATACCAACACACACGGATTGACCAAGGCCTACACTAGTTGTTTGTCCGACGGCTTCATAGGTTAGAGTACCCGAACGAGAGACAATGCCTGGGGTAGTAGGTTTCAGCCGGAGCGGGGGTGCAGTGATGTACAGAAGTCGACACACCGATCTTTCCAGGCATATGGACATGGCCGGGTTGGATGCCCATTTTGCACCCAAGGGGATTAATGACTGGACAAAATGAAGGCAGTCAGAATTAATCCGTGTTTTGCGGAAGAGAAGTTTTTGGCTTTTCTTCCATGTGCACGTAATGTTTGTAAACTCACCCCCAGGACAGTTGGGACCAACTAGCCGAGATTTCGACTGGCTTTTGAGCGCGTTCATGACCTAAAGACACTATTACCCTGTTTCACTTCTAAATTGAAGTCAAATACCCACCCGAATCTCATCAGCCTGAGGAATGCCCTCCGTAACGCACACAATTAAACCAATTTCATTTTCAATGGCTTCAATAATCGCGTCGGCAGCAGTGGGCGGGGGGACATAGAGGATTGACGCGTCAGGTTGGGTCTCCTTCACAGCCTAAACCGAGTAACCCAGGGCACACAAAACATTTTAGTAGCAGTTCCGAGCAGGGATAAAAAACTCGGGCACACTCGCCTCGCGGACAGTGCCAAAAACTGGGAGCCCAAGATGGGTCTGGCCGGCCTTCTTGGGCGAAACACCTCCGACCATCCTGGTACCATACTCCAAAGCCTCCTTGACGTGGAAGGTACCCTACATCGCACAACAAATTCCTTGTGAGCCTTAGTCGATGTAACTGTTGGCAAAACTCACGGTCTTCCCAGTCAACCCCTGGCATAAGACCTTGGTGTCCTTGCTTATTAGTAGATTTTTAATTGTATCTTCATAGCTTTGTCTCGAGGCAGACTGGGAGAACGCCCGGCGTCCTGTTTAGCACAAAATTTGCAAAATAAGTTGGTTGTCCGCAGAGCGAAACTGGAAGCACATACCGGTATTTATCAAAGACTGGCCAGTATGACGCAGCATCGTGGAGGGAATGTAAAGGAAAGGGACAGCAAAGTACACAAGGGATAATGGGTGTCCGTTGTTTAGAGTTATTTGCGCTACGCAACTTTACCGAGGAACGGTTCTGTTCCGACGTCATCCGTTCCATCCTTAATATTCCACCATCAGAGATTTTCGGAGATGGCATTCTCAAGGTTTTTTTTATGGAATGTTCTCCTCCGCAGGCGCTGCAATACATGAGTCCTCATCAGGAATTCAATACGAACCGTCCGCAGTTCTTTGTGTAAATACAAGACACAAGAAACTTCGAGATTTCCGTGATAAAAAAAATTACCTTGCTAATTACTAAATGTACCCCCGGTGAATTAATCTTCTACTTTTAAACCCCCATACGCCTCCTATCACGAGCTTTTCGGGATGCCCTGTTGAAAGTGAGAATTGAATGTTTGACTCTATCGTAATTCCTTTCGTTTACAGCACTGAAAAGTGTATCAATCAACCTGATGGAAGTGGATTGTGAAACAACTTACGTGGTAAGATCCACGAGGAACTGATTCTTCGCTTGATTGGGAGCAGACACCGCTGGCAGTTGTTGCAAGACGTTGGGCAGCCACTGAATCATCTCTTGCGGGAACATGGTAGTCAACACCCGGAAGATTGACACCACATTTGCGATCGCATCCTCTGGAAAATCTCCAATCATGCCACTCAGCAAATAACCCGTCAAAGCGAACCCTTGTTCGCGAATGACACCGCGCACCACCGCCGCCCACTGGGTATACTCCAATCCCTGCGCATCCGGCCTCAGGCAATCGTGCATTACAATGGCACGGAAGAGGTCTAGCGTGGCAAAGACGATGTCGCTATGAACGACTGTCAAGCCAGCAAGAGATGCACGGAAAACAGATGGAAAGATGCTCTGGTGGAAGAAAATGTCAGGTGAAATGTCCACTACTTGTAGAAGCATTTGAATATAATCCTGAACGACTGGATATAGGTCAGTACGCGCTGCCAGTAGAGAAGAAAGAATATGCTGCCAACCGTCTGGTACATCCCCTGGTGTCTTGACAGACAAGATTGAAATAACTTTCTTCGACACTTGTTCATACATTCCACGAATCGCAGTCTGCAATTCCACGTTCTGCTTCTGATCTCCATACCTCCCCACAATCTTCCCACCGATCCAGACGTAACTGGGAATAGCGGTCGCATCGAATGCTTGTGACATCCTAGTGGCGACAGAAGGGGCAACAGGGAGTCCCGCACTTCCGAACAGTGTGATTCCATGCCTGATGACACGGGTGGCCCGTTCCGCGAGCTCATAATTCGTGCCAAACTTTAGAATAAAACCATCAAACACCGTCCACGCTTCACCGCAGGTGCCCTGACAGGCTGACGGCAGTTCGTCACCAAAGCTCCGAATCACGTAGAGCATAGTTTCCAGGTTCTCAAGCGCATCTAAAAAAGAGTCAGCTCCAGAGTCCATTGACGACAAGGACGCTACTCACCGCCAGCTTGACCGATTTCTACCTTTGTCGGATCTGGCTTAGTGGTAACTTCGTGGATCAACGAGAGAACATCAAGGGAAAAGAGGCGTAACGACTCTGCTGCACGCTCCATCGGCATTGCAGAGATTACATGGGCGATGGCCTCGTAAACTTGACGACGATCATCCTGAATTAATTTCGAACCAGTGGTTTTGAGGAAGGTGTGCAAGGTCGGCAGAAACTCTACGAGATGCTACACGGTAAAGTTCATTCAACCAAACGAGAGCCATCGAAATATGACAGGGTACTTACTTGTTTGCAATCTTGACACAAGTATTTCAATGCCTGCCCAGCAGCTGCATTCACCTCGGCATCCGAATCTTCAAACCCAGCCGAAATGTACTGTAATTGAGGCTGGAGATACTCTGGGTGTTGATTTATCCATTCCGTATACCGAGCGATGATCAATAAAGCTGCATAGCGCACGCGTGGGTGACTTGGTAGTTGTGGTATCAGATCTAGAATCTTGGGCACAGCAACGGTGTCCCCAATGTCAAGTTCTGCGCCCATTGATCGTAATGCGAATAGAGGCGCCTCGATCTCCTGCCAAGTGACTCCGCTAGGCCCCTTTGCAAGAGAGGTACTGATCATCTGGTACGTCGCAAGCAAGCAGTTGTCCGTCCGGAGAACTGCGCAGCAATCTTTCAACGTATCACCCATAACATGACGGAATGAGCGAAAGTTGTCCAACTCTTGACCTGTAAGCGTCGAAATATCCGTAGGGAAATGCAGATGTTCGATGATGACCTTCATCAATGCCTTGAAGGCATTCTGGAAGAACGGTGGAACCGTCCTCTTCTTTCCGAACATCTGAGCCAAACGCATCCAGAACGGGAACGTGATAGGGACGATGTCGAGATCAGAATACGCTGAGCACTCTCCTATAGCGTCCACAAGCGGAAAATACATATCCGGGTCGTCCACGAGCAGGGTCCTATACGTCTCTCCTGCTTCCGAGAACAGGCGCGCAAATCCCCGGATCTTGTCCACATCATCTCGGTCGGTAACGAGCCTTGACTTGAGGTCAATCACCCTCGGCAGAAGAACTTGAATGACGTGGCTGTTCTCGTGAACCTCCTGTGTCTCGTGAACGAGTTCGCACAAGACGTCAATGGCGGAGTCGAACATATCTTCAATGCGAAGTGCCTCAAAGGCAGTTGTAAAGAGAGGAGTGTTGACGAGGTCCACGGGGGGGATTTCTCCTGCGACTAGCCAACTTCGTAAACAGGCAAATATTTCCTTTTGTATGGCGGTCGTAACTCCTGAAGTCATTCATCATACATTAAGAGGGATCACAAAGAGTGGGTAGGAGGGGAACGTACCGGGAGCTTGGATGTACATTGATAATATATCTAATACCTTGTGTGCGTTTTGTGTTAATAACTTCGGCGCCCTCTCATTGTACTCGTCATCCTGTTTCGCAGTATTGAAAGCATCGTGAGTGAACTTTGATCAAATCCCAAACGATAACACCCCACCGTAATCGGAATCCTTGTATTCGTATTCAGCTCCTCAGGCAACAATGTCAAAAACTGCAGCAGAATTGGTACAGTAGCCGGATTCCTCCCAAACGTCTCGATCATCGTTTGGACAGGAAGTTCCCAAGAGGGCAACTGCAGCGCCAAACCAGCCACAGCTAAACACAACTGCACGATTATAGTGCGAGGTCCCGTGTGGTATGTCTGTAACGCTGCCAATAGCGTCTCTCTCAACGTAGGGAGGTTGGCTGAGTCGACTTGATGAAGGTCATAAATCACCTAATAAACAGGGCAGCAATCAGAAGGACTATCAACCATCAACCCTTCCGCGGAAATTGGGTAAAACTAACCTTTGTACGAAAAGTTTGTGCAGCGAAGAGCTTCGCTGGAGTGGGAGCGTCGGGTGAGAGGAGGAGGACATTACAGGTCGTCCATGCCTCAGGCTAGGACAGGAAGAGAGCGCGTTGAGACAAGAGTCAGACGGGTTGGTCGTGATTGTGTCCAAGGCGAGAGATAATTTACAGAGTGCTGAAAATCCTGGAGCCAGGTGTTTGCTCCCTCTAGCGAGGCTTTGTCGGGTGCACCGTTGAAGACTTGGAGAGCAGATAGCACAGCCTGAACGTCGGCCATAACAGAAGAAGACAATGAGGAAAAGATGAGTGGTGCTAATTGGATGAGATAATCCACAGCTGTTCAATGTTTATGTACGTCTGTTGGGGCTCATCGATCACAGACGGTTGCTGCAAACCGTGGTATATTGTTATCGCTAGGGTGATCAACCTACGACAACTCCAGTAACAAAAAAATATTTTCAGACGACAGAAGGGTACTAAAACGTGGAATAGCAAGGAGGCGGGGATATCCATGTAACGAGCGTGGCAAAGTTCGCAGGGAATCAAGATAAGACGGATGAAAGAGGATAATATAGCCGATGATATACAATGAAGACAATCGCCTCGTGAAGTAGGTGCACAAGTAAATGTCAACATTAGGTTCCAAGGCGAGAAGAAAGGCAAAACGAAGTAGGAAGCAGAGTTTGTAGCAATCGTCTTACGTACGGAGGAAGCCTTTCTTCCTCTGGGTCTAGGGGAATGTATCAGTTTCTCGGCCACACACAGTGAAAAGCGACGTACAGATCCCTTCTCGGGCGTCAGGGGCCGACCGCTTTCGAGCCTCCTCTTCTTCTCTTCGAGCTCGGAACGCTGTTTCTCCAAGGCATCCCTCATTTCCTTGTGGCGGGCATAAAGCTCCTCCTCAGATTGCTTGAGTTTCGCCTCCTTTTCTTGCACTTTTTGTTGGAAAACCATCTTCATCTCAGCCTCCATCTTAGAGAGCTTAGCTTCGTGCATGACGCGCTCTTCCTGCAACCTGGCAGCAGGGCTAGAAACAAAATAGTGTAAGGCTTATAAACGTATAAAGACCGCGGAGAAAACCCAGACGTACTTGATCTCCTTGAAGACGGAAGAATCCTGAGCAACACCCATGCTGAGGAGCTTCTCCGTTCGCCAGTTCTCGTAGAGAACATCGTTAGTATACTCGCGCAACTCCTCCATGTAAGTTCTGACAAGCATCTGGCGGAGCTTAACGAAATCGCAGTGCTCCTCATTGTCAACCTCAACGACACCCCAGGGGTAGGCACGGCCACGGACGTGGCGACCATCAGGAGTCTGAACGAGTTGATCGGAACCAACAACAGCAAAAGGAATTTTGCTGGCAATTTCCTCGGCCTCGGCAATTGTCTCCTCATCCTCATTCTCGTAGGTGGGCGCCTGGAAAATGTGGATGTTGTGGTAAGCAATATCGGCAAGAACCTAACGGAACACTTGAGTGAGTGATAAACTGAAACTGTAAATGAAACCATCAACGAACACGTTGCTTGAACTGGAGGATTTCTTCATCCGTGAGAGTATCGGCCTTAGCTATGATGGGGATCAAGTTGACCTTGGTGTGCAGTCTACGCATCACTTCGATGTCAAGCTGCTTCAACCTGAATTATATCTAAGTAATTATTTGACAGAATGAGGACAGCGTAGACGTACGAGTGGCCTGTGGGCTGAATGAAGTACAAGCACGCATGGATACGGTTGTCAACGATTTTGCTCCTATTGACGCGGTTCTCCTGTTCCAAATACGAGTCAAAGCGGGACTCGATGTTCTCAACAATAGGCCTCCAGCTGAGAAACGCGAAAATATGCATCAGAACGCCACCTGCAACCAGGGCAAAAAAAGAAAACAGCATCACCTGTCATCATTGTTCACAAAGTCGCCGAATCCTGGCGTGTCAACGACAGTTAGATGTAGGCGAACACCGTTCTCCTCAATATCTACGCGTTATAACGAAGAAACTAGTCTTGATACGTGGTCGCAAACACGGGACAAATATAGACGCACCAGCACCAATGCTCTCAATGGCGACCGTTTTGGGCCTCTCCTCTGAAGGCGCCAAGGGAACCTTGGGGGGATACAGGGTGGTATTGAAAAGGGTGTTAATGAGAGTGGATTTTCCAAGGCCGGACTCGCCTAGTACGCATGGCAACGCGAAAGTATTGTTGTTGAGATTCAGGACCCTGAGCCGGAGAGTGAAAAAAAAAGGAAGTACTGACCGACAACCATGGCGGTGAACTGGAAACCTTTGCGGACGCTCTTGCGGTGGACCTGGTTAGGGAGGTTCGCGAAACCAACATAGCCCATGAGCTTTTTACGGATTATGGGGACGGCGGGTAGTTGGGGCTGGCCAAAGGAAGCCTCCGAGCCGTTGGGATAGCCACTGTGGTTAACGCCGGCGTCGTAGGAGGAGACGTAGGAGTCTGTCATCTAGGAGGAGTGAGGAGGTGAGAGGGAGGAAGGAAGAGGTGAAAATTACTTTTAAGTTGAGGTGGATGGGAGGGAGGAAAGAAGTCGGGTGATGTTGGTCTTGTTTGGCCTCCGTGGCATCCACCATGTCCAATTTGGGCTTGGGTAGTAGCAGGGACTACCATGGCATTAGTATGTAAGTCAGCATCCAGCCCTTGAAACTTTCAAATACACCCACCCATGAGAGTTGTCCCCGGCTGTGGCTCTTGCGGCTCTTTGTTGTCATCGTGTTGTCGTAGCCTTCCTGGGATATGTACTTTTATGCCCGGGGCATGCGTTTCGCGCGCGGTCTGCTCTAGTACCAATCTGCCAGGTCCACCCTCTCTCCGCTTTAATGCATTCATTCGACCATTGAAAGGAGGCTGAAATCCCTCCTGAATATCTACCAAAAATAAAACATCCGTCTAATCCAGCTGCTCTTCAACTCGTGCAACCCCTAGCTTGCGTCATTGCCTCCTCGTTAATGTACATGTGATACATCTCCTCTGCTAAACGCTCTGAAAGGTTATCACCGTGCTCTGCCTCATTCTGTAGTCTAACATTCATAACACCAACAACCCCGCGTTCGGCACCTATTAATTGCCCAGTCGCCATTTGCTGCATGATCCAATGCTCCTGGTATCCCTGTAGATCCTGCGGCTCCGGGCCAATTCTCCAGCCAAATTTTGACATAGGTTCGTTGTCAAGCAGCTCCCAAAGCTTAAGTTCCCCTCGATACGGCGACGCACCATCATAATTATAATCATGTTGGAGGGGTGCCCGAATCATCCTCCCGTCCGCCGCGTGCCGTAATGGCTCATCCAAAAGAAAGGCTTGTCGTCCGATAATCTCCCTGTCGACAACCTGCCTGGGTTCTTTTTCAACCCCTCTTGTTTCTTCGGAGAACAAACGCCGTTGATAGTCGCTTGGAGTAGCTAGTTGCTGTAGCTGGGGCGGGAGAGGGAATCGAGAGTCATACATAGCCTGGAAGGCGACTCGAGCATCAGCAGAATCCCAGGCGCTGTTGAGCATTCCCGTAATGACAAAGTGGACTGGCCCACATCCTCTCGTGCTTGGGTCCCCTTTTATTCGCCAAATGAAGCGAGTACTCAACAGAGTCTGCGAGAAAACTGGACGTGCGATAACACACTACGAACATAAACACCCACCAGTAGCAGGAGAGTGGCTGATCCTGCACGTTTTGGGTTTGGGTGGTGGAGAGGCAGTGTCAGCGTTGGCAAGGTTTTTTCCGGTCAAAGCAAAAATGATAACACAAGTGGCCTGAGCCATCCACTCTCTTTTTCATAACAACGAACATTGACAAAAAGCATATGAAAATTGAAATTAGCATTACGATGAAGACAATATAGGGTGCTCATTAGTAGGAGGTTTCGGTAGCCACTCTTGAGGGAAATCACGAATGGTTGGTTTGGCGAGGATCCTGCCTCGCAAATGTTCGCCCTTCTTCGCCTTTCGTGATTTGGCAAATACGTGGCGCAAGTCGACCGGAAGGCCTTCCCACGTCTTATCGGGTGTCTAGTTGCCAAAAAAAGACACGCATGGGTTAGAAGTTCAGCAAAAGCGGAAAATATATCCGCTTACATTAGCTTTCTCGACCAGTCTATCCAAGGTGTCACTTATCCATTTGAGGTTCATCGCCGGCTGAGGATAATCTTCACAAGCAATTTTGATGAACCCGTGTCCCCACTCGGCGTACTTGCTAATACCAGCATCCGCAGGCGGATTGGGCGTCCAACGAGGTCCGGCGAGCAATATCATTCTCTTCTTCGCCATTTCACCCTTCAAAGGCAAGTCATCCACAGCTACGACCATTGTCTTTTTATTTTGCACAGGGTTGACTTCGCCTAGATAGTCAACAGACCGCACAATAAGTGGCTGTGCACGCGCGGGTGGCACAAATGGTTTCCTTAAAACTAAACCCAACACATGGTTGTCAATGCACGTATACCGGGCACCCAAAACAACGGAACGCACCGACCAACTTTGGCATCTCATTCTCAATTAACCGCATGTAATGCCTGACAGTCCTCTGCTCCTGTAACACTAAATGCGCGGATGAAGGTGAATCCTGAGTGGCCACAGGATCATTCACGTAGTCCATGATGTCGTCCACGGACACATCCTCCTCTAGCCTGGAACGGCGCGCAAACGCAGGAACAGACGTACTAAAGAGCCTAGAAGAAGCAGAGTAATTGAGCAGAGTGCGTCGCGGCAAACTGTTAAGGGAGGATGCCATTTCGAACTCTTCGCTGGCTGGGCGTCGGCCTGAATTTCGACGAAAATGAATTCGGTCGGATCGCGCCAAGTCACGCATGCTGCATGCAGACCGGAAAATACCGTTCTATTTGGTGTCAATCCCAAATACAAACAATGATATAGGGGCTTGCCCGGGTACGATAACCGATACCACCCAACGGAAGGCTGATACTCAAATATTCAGCAATGGTCGTAGGTGTCATCTTTCACTTCCTAACACCGTTCCAACGTCTGATATTACACACTTAGCTCCTCAAACTTTCTATTAAAGCCGAGCTCGAAGAAGTAACCGAGCTCCAGCCTGCCTCAGAAGGCTTTGAATACTTCTTCAAAGTCCGTGTTCCGCGTCAGGCTACAAGTACAGCGGTACTCACGAGGCCGCGCGTCAGGTGAAATGCACCAGCTGCAACGAAGTTCATCCTAAGCTCGTGTCCTTAAATCGCATTGTGGGTACTAATCACCATGCCCACTTCAAACACTGATCAGATTCCAGGAAGAACATGAAGTATCCGGAGGCAAACACAGCACAGCCCACTTCGTGTGGAGATGCGGCCTGTGTATGCCCCCTCCCTTTCCCCGCAACGCTCAAGAGTACTGACAGATACTGTGTCAGGCAAGCGAGAGACCTCTGCCAAATTCGATAAGTCATACAAAATCCGACCCTATTGCGACGAGAATGCCCAATTACAACCACTGCTAGTCATCGAATGTAGGGGGCTCGAGTTCATCGGCTTTAACCCCCGAGTGAGAAAAAATCTTGATGTACACAGGACCATTGTTTTGAAATCCTAGTTTTCAGGGTACTTGGAAATGTGTCGGACGAACTGGCACACCCTTTAACGAGGTCGATTTGTCGGATGACTGGACAGACTATGATGAGAAGGTAAGATATTTTCCCCCCTTTACACTCGCTTACACGACAACAGGCAGCCCTCCCCGTTGGTATATCAGGCTTTGAGAGCGAGTGGTCCAGAGCATGAGGGTGCTCGGCACTGTAAGTTAGCTGATGGGTTCGGGAGTCTGTTCACAAAGATACATATGAGTGCATAACATGTTACATTATGGTTGTTTGCGCTGGCAACACTCAAGGACCCCCCCACCTCCCCAACAACTCGGGACGGCGAGAAAACTCACGATTTCCCGCCTTCCACTGTCTCCCCCGGTCGCGAGCCCCTCATCGTTGGCAGGAGCGACTTAGCCTTCTCTTCCCCAGCACTCACAGCTTTCGATTGCCTTTTCTTCGCCTTTGCGAGGTGCTCAACCCTGTGAGTCAAATATCTCAGTAATTGATATATCGACGCAAAACCAGCGGCACACACCCCCAAGGTGCAATCTCCGCCTTGCTAATCTTGACCTTGCTGATATCCAAGCCTCGCTCTTCCAACACCTCAATAAATCTATGAAAGTGCTGGACCAAACTTTCAGGATGAGCTCCCGACGAATTCGCAAGTGCCACATACATCAATGGAAGTCCTATTTATTGCGGGAGATTCATCTTGTCAACATCAATCATATGATTGCGGTGAGATGGGGCTTACCTGTAGTGTCCAGAGAGTGGCGATAATGTATGTATTTGTCCTTGCTTAACGGTGATGAGCCCTGCCGAAGTAAAAATCCCTCCAGCAGTGAAGGACGAATGTTGAAAGGCCCCGGTTTCTTCGGTATCGCGAGCCGCTGTCAGTCAATGTCCAGGTCACTGATTAAACCCCCACCTTTGATACCAACGAAAATGTTGACTGTAGATATGCGTCAATCTTTTAATATTGATATACTGATATCCGGGTAGGACGCACAGTGCTTATCCTGGATAGGGGACTATTAGTATTCACGTTATTAGGCACATTGTTACACTTACAGAAACATAGATCCATGTATTCCTTTTCACTGTCTTCCTTAGAAGCCTTTCCACGATTCCCCTCGAGGTAAACACCCTTCTCAAGGCTCTAGTCCAGCTAAAGCTTCCTTTTTTTCCGCCTCCAGCATAGTGGGTTGCTTCGTGTGCCTGCATCGAAGACGCACTACTGCTCGAGCGAGAAATATGCTCCGGTCTCCGAAATCTTGGGAACGTGCCCGGCATACCCATGGGGACAATTCCTCGACCATCTCCAGCATCTTTCCAATGACCCGCCGTTGCGTCAACGGGCTGGTTATTTTTGACCCAGAGAAGCTTCCCATCGTCGCTAATTTTCACGAGATAATTCAGTCCTGGGGAACCCGAGACAGTCACTCCCGCCGATAGATGTTGGAGAACGGACAACGTACTTTGCTCTGTTGAAAGGTATCTTGGTGTAGAGTCAACATAAGTGTCAGGAAATAAGGTGCTTGGATATGGTCCAAACATAATTCTCTGATCTGCTCAGTTCGTATGTTTTCTCGACTGGAAAGTGAAGCTCACTAACTTCCTGCTCCAGTCGTTCTCTAGGGCACTCGCTCAGCGAAATAATTTTCCCAGCGCCATGGTCCAACCTGCGACCAGGTAACGAAATGTCGCCCGGCTAAAGAGGAGGTGCTTACCACCGAAAGAAGTTGTCTTTGGTATCATCATCTTGCCAACGTTTGTGGTAATACTATCCGGTCAGCGACTCGGAAATCAGCCGAGTAAAACACGGTTAGACTGTCTTTAACAGCACACCTTCACTGTGGCTGCCTGTCAACAGCACCGAACTAGCCGAGGAACGACTGGTACTCAACAATTCGATCCATATCGGTGCTTGTTATATACCCAGTAAACAGCCACGGAACCTGGGGCATGAGCACCAAACGTTGCATGTCCCTGGACAGGGGAAAGGAAGAAAGGAAGCCAAGAAACTCACACGTCAATCAACTCCAGCCAATGTTGCATCTCAAGGTGCTTCACTTCTGCATCCGGGGTGTCGATATCTGTCACATCCTCCAGAACTTGGTTCTGGTCTCGCAATCTCCCGGCCATAAAGGCTGCGCGACGCCATCTTGCCAAAAGGGAATTTCGCCCGTCAAAAGCGGCGTCTCTGTCAACCTATACTTTCTCGTGAGGTACAAAAATATTGGGATGTTCAATTGTTGTCAGCATGTCGTGGATGTCGGAAACGAGGGATTCAATTCTCACCTGTAGTTTTGCTTGTGTGGTTGCATCCTGCCATCGTATCCGCGGCGTTATAAATTCATCCTTGGCTCTGTCACGGCGGCCTCTCCATAACCGTTGAATCATCGTTGCAGCTGCCACTTGAGCCGGGTCAGGCCCCTCCGTCAAGGATTTTGATTCTTTCAAGAATAAATGGCGTATATACGGGCGCGCTCTCATTGATACAGAGCAATGGACAACGGAAGGAAGTAAACAAGAGGAGCGAATGTTAATCTCATACTCAAAAGCGATTTGCGTTGATACGAGAATGACGTTCACCAGGGTCATTAATTTGGGCTACACGAGATTTATTACCATACGTGGGCTATGAGGCGAGACGTGAAGTTGTGAATCCCAAACAAGAGGAAAGCGTAGAAAGATGTTATGACTAGCGCGATTATAATGAAACAGCCTAGCCTGGACGAATGAAGTAGATTGGTATGTGAAAAAGGAAGGAAATTGAACAAATATCTGAAGCAGAGACAAATTGCGTGTGCCACAGGCAAAAAAGAGGAGCCAAGCTACAGTCATGAGAGGTGATAGTGTTAGTAAATGAAATGTCCTATGTAAATCCGTTGAATTGCCACCCCGGTGGCAAAGCAAGATATTCATGCTTCCTGAGTTCCGACGAGCTTGGTCGCTCTTCGGGATTTCTGGGAGATCTTCAGCTCTCAATGTCATAAGTTGGAACAACGAAAGCTTACATAGCAAAACATTTCCTTCTGAAATCATCGGCGAGAGGCGATAAGTGCACATCATCCGGGACTGGTGGTGGCAATTTATTTTGGTAGAGCTGTATGAGCATGAAAAAAATTTGCATGAGCAAATTGCTATCACGATTGCCCCTCTAACATATAAAAGAACGTACCTTGAACATAACAGCGACCATCTCCTCACCCATCCATGGTCTCATTCCTGCCCACATCTCCAAGACAACACAGCCTACACTCCAAATATCAATCTTGAAGTTATACCCCTTCTTCTGCGTGTTGATGACTTCGGGCGCCATCCAGAATACTGTGCCCTGCATGGCCGTAAATGCACCTCCAGCTTCATCATCGGTCCTCTTGGAAATACCGAAGTCGGATATCTTGCAGACACCTGACATCTCTACGAGAATATTGTCTGCTTTCAAGTCCTGTATTCACAGTAAGCGACGTAGATTTATGTCAGCAGCGGAGTGACTCACTCGGTGCAAAATCCCCCGGTCATGCAGGTATTCGAGGCCGCTCAAAATCTGGGCTGTGAAAGATTTGGTTACGTCCTCGTGGAATCTTCCATGTTTATGCAAACAGCTGCCGACCGAGCCACCTGGAACGTATTCCAAGAAGCTGTGAAGGGACAGGTTAGTGTTAAGTCCATCACGAAAGAACAGGGAGCTGCGCACATGCTCAAGTTGTCCGCCGTCTCCTCAAATCCGAGATACTGCACAATGTTCGGATGGTCGAGGTCCTTCAGTGTCTCAGACTCCATCTTCAGTGCTTGCACGACCGTATGCTGCCGTGAATCATACTTGTCGCTTGCTGTCTGTGGTAGCTCCACCTGCTTAACAGCAATCATCTCTCCTGTCGTTGCGTTCATGGCAAGATATACACGGCCATATGTCCCCTTTCCGATAAGTTCGCCACGAACCCACTTGAAAGTAGCTTCAAACAGAAAAAAAATTTGTGAGTTACGAGATGTTGCATGAGCATTTAAAACGGCACTTACTAGTTCCAGGCGCCGGCGAATCCGGTGACGATGACTGTCCCCGAGCTGGCACTAGAAGATTTCGCCTGGTGTGTCGTAACTTCCTCCAGCTTGCCTCCCCAGAACTTCGTATTCCTCTTCTTCAGCAAGGAGCTGGCATAGGTCGAATCCACCTTTGATGTCCTATCAATCCTCCTCTTCGCATCCTCCGCCACGTATCTGATGGACTTCTTGGCCCTGATCTTTGATTTCTCCCGCTCCCTGTCCGAGTTAACAGGGGTGACTGGGGGTGGCGCCACGGGTTCTGTGGTAGTCGGGGAAGTTCCACCAGAGGTTGCTTCGATAACAGGCTTATCCAAATCATGATTGCGGAAGTAGTGCTCCAGTCGTTCGTATACCGCTTCTGGAGGAGGACGCATCGCCCATCCATCCTTATCATCAGTAAAGGTAGCCGTCGTGGTCGCTTTCTCCCTCTCCTGTTCTTTTTGCCATTCCCTCTCTAGCTGTCTCTCCAATTGTCTCTCTTTTGACCTTTCTTTCTCCTTTTCTTTTTCTCTTTCCCTCTCTCTTTCTCTCTCCTTCTCCCTTTCCCGCTCCCGTTCTCTTTCCCTCTCATGAACTACCATCATTTCGGACAGTCCGCCAACTCTCGTAGAACTCCCGTTAGAGGTATGTGAATTCGCTCTCAGATTCGAAATCGATCGTGGGGCCAGCAATGTTGCGGCTGAACCAGTCGAAAAGTTCGACTTCTCCGCAGACGAGGGCGACTGTTTCGACCCAGAAATCTCGGTCTGCACCTTCAACTTGGGCTTCTCCTCACTATATTGTGGCGGCCTCTTTATCCAAGTCCCGTTTCCTCCTCCTGTGTCCGATGAGTCATCGTGATACATATCATAAATCGTACTATTTGTCGCACTCAGTGGCGGTGAAGGTACTCTCGACGGAGGCAACGACGCCGCAGTGGTAGTTATTGAGATTGTTGCTGGCTTGTCGCTGATACTGTTCGCAGTGTCAATGCGAGGTATGAGAACTGTGCTTTCTCCGCTGAGATCTGGTAACAGATGTATAAGCCTGGAATGATCCTCCTGCTTGAGAGTACCCTCCGGCGATCGATTTGGTGCATACGTCCGCGGGGAAGTATCGTCCACAATTTTGAAGTCCCGATCATCAGCCTCCCTTCTTGGGCTCTGGGGGGTGACAGGCGAACGTGGTGGCGTTGAATGCGATGTCTCAAAGCCGCTGTTGTACGAATCCATGGTACGATCTGCTGTACTGGGTCTGGGGTACCTCGGGCCTGGAATAGCGGAACCATGGTGATACGAACGACCGGGAGATGTAGCTCTTGGTGACCGTGCAGATTCATAGGGTCCCAACGTGGGCCCGTACGTAGGCGAATGCATCTGCCTCCCATATCGCGAAGGCGAAACCACATTATCACCGGTGGCAGACTGGGGTCTGGGATATGGGTCTGGGTTGGTGCCACCCGATGATGACAAGCTCAGATATGGCATGTTATTCCTCAAATATGACTGTTGTGGCGACATGGTATTCTCGGGGCCATTGTATTGGGTCGGAGGTGGCCGAGTGTTATTAATGGGCAAGCGGGAAGAGCTCTCGTACGACTTGGGGGTGCCGGACACTCCACTTGGTGAATGTGTCAAGTGATCCCTGGAAGACCGACTGACAGGCAGCGGATTCTGCCGACGCTGGCCTCCAGGTTGGAGGTTTACTGGGTGAGCGGAACGAAGGCTGTCCATGCTCTTGGTACTGACCCGGCCTAGCCGGCTGAATGTAGGATTGGGTTGGGACCCGCCCGCCTTGAGCTTCGGCCCTTCCTCGCCTTTCCATCGCACAAGGAAGTCTTGGGGAACAGGTATACCAGCAGAACGCTGTGTGGTTCGAGTTTCGCTGGAATGCTTAGGAACAGGTGGTGGCTGTGTTCTCGGTGGAGGAGGGATGTGTGGACGAGGCGTGTACGGTGAGGAGGGCCGGAGACGTGGAGAAGTTTGCGTAACCGGTCCCCGGCCGGTAGAGGGGGACACCCGAATATTGCTATTAGACTCAGCAAGCGGCCCAGACAAAGAGGATGGGTAAGGATCATAATCTCGGCCAGGGGGGGAAACACGTTGCCAGTCATCAATATCGGTTGGTATTCGTTTCCGCTGCCGTGAATCCTTCGTTTGGTTCACCTGACTCAAAGCATCTCTTGAGGGTTCAGACCGAAGTGCAGGTCGATTTACCGAAGGCGGAGGTTGCGGACGAGCCATTTTCCACCTAGAAGCTTCTTCCAGCTGTTGTTCAGAAGCGATGATAGCCTGTTCACGCTCAGCAGCAGCGTCAGATCCAGATCGTCCATGGTGGTGGTACCGGAAAGGTGTCCTGAGGAGGAAGAAGAGTGGCATCGTCGTTAATAGGGAATTTGGCCCGCGAAGGAGAAAGGGGAGGAGGAGGCGGAGGAGTGGGTAATACATGTCCATATTTGTCTGTGAAAGTTAACTGGGCTGGTATTAGCGGTGGCAGGGATTGTGACGGCGGCGAAATTGATCGAGGGAGGTGCAGTGGTGATTGTGATGGTTGAGGAAGAACTGATGAGTTGTTGATTTTCCGATGTTGAGGTGACGGTGGGGGGTTGATGTTGTTTATATATGCTTGTTGTGCAGGTCGCAATGTCGAACGGTGCGATTCTTTCTCTGGGTTATCGAGATCGGCCTCATAGCCGGTTGCCGACTCATATGGATGTTCGCTGGCTGCTGACGAAACGCTACCATGTCTAGACCTGGCCCTTCGCTTACTTGGCCGGAGTGGCGTGATGGGATTATGGCTGGAAAAAACAGGAGGGATGGCGGAGAAGGGTTGTTGAGGTGGTTGTGCTGGGGGGCGAGGGGATCGTTCGGGCTCGGTTGCAGGCATATGTGTTACAAAGAATTTGAGGGAACCTTTGGAATCTCCGTAATCACGGCAGAGAGTAAAAAGTTTCTCATCTGACAGTGCTTTGCCCATAGCATAGTCCCCAATCTCTGTTTGGAAGATGGAGAACTGAGCCTGCTCTTCCTCCGTGAAAATATTCAACTGAACCACCCGTGAGTAAATGACACTGGCAACCGGAGACCAACTTACTTTAGAAAATATACACTCCCTGATATAAGTAGGATCTGGAGCACTACTGACGTCGACTGTGACAAATCTTTCCGAATCGGATGTGACCACGATGAGGACTCGTTCGCCAACAGGGGTGTAAGAACCGGTACTCGAAGGCGAGGCATTTGAATCAGAGGTAGGCACTGTGGGAGACTTTGGTAGATACAGGAATCAGCAAACGCTGACACACTCATGGGTGTCAAAACCTACAGTTTTAGGTCTCTTGGCTGCAACATCAATTAGGCGTGGTCCGCGGGAACCAAAAGCGGGCTTGGCAGGCGGGAGGTGTTTCGTTAGCCTTGTGGTTGAGGGATGGGGGACATCTGTAATGTCGCGATCGCCCGAGGAAGATATGATCATTTCTGGGGTTGAACTACCCCCTTCACTGAGATCAATGAGGGGTACGGGCACAGCGGGGGTGCTTGGTGGTGGGGTAGATTCCTCAGCGGGGGGAGAGCTTGTGCTAGAAGGCGAAGAGAGCGGCGGATTTGATCCCTGATACTGTGGGTTGTTGGGCGGAAAATTTGTGGTGATGGAAGGGGGAGGATAGCTTTGAGGGACCTTGAAAGAAGTGTAGCTCGTGGCATTTCCAAGGCTCCTGAATGGGGAGTGACCTGGTCTCCCATTGACGGTTCTGCGGCGATCGTCTTCACTGGCGTCGTCCGATTCTGAGCCAGGGTTTGCAACATAGAGTACCCTGCGAGCCCCGCGCCCCCGTTGTTCCTCGGACATGTGGAGTAGAGCAGACGGGGCGGGTAGGACGGTGTTGGCGCTGAGAAAATCGACAGCAAGCGGGTCGGAGCTGCTGCCCTGGAGGTGGTGGGCGGTTTCTCAGGCTGAGAGCTTAGAGAGGATATGTTGTCCGGGGAAGGGAGCGGACGATGTGGAGGAGGGGGATGGAGGGATGGCAGTGGTGGTAGTTTGGAGGGACAAACCCAGAGCGCAAAACCAAATCGAGAAGAAGTTGTTCTCTTGTGAAGGTTATGCTTAGTCAGCACACCATGGCCTTAACTTGTGAAATGAGTTACTTAGCTAAGAACAGTCCAATCGAAACCGCGTTGCAAGTGAGTTATCTATATTACACTTATCTATCCTACATCATTATTAACTACTTCCCAACGTCCCCTCCTGCACGTTCAGCTGCAAAAATGCAAAAACACGTTCAGGTGTTCGCCCTTCATCTGTCCATGCACTCCACTTACCTTTGGGAATTCCGCCTTTTCCTCCAGCATCGACTCCCCCCAGCAGAGCAGTTTCAGCAACCCGACCAGTTTCACTTCCTTACCCTGGCTCAGGCTTTCAAGAATTGCTGCGTTCACCTCACCCGCAGTCTTCAGCCGCTGCGCGGGTGACAGCAGGTCCCCAATCGCCGTCGGCGGATTTGCAACAGCATCAAACGCCAGCAACGCCATTGTCCGCTCCAGCTCGGCTAAAAACTCAGGATTCTCCTCACCACGAGGAGCCAGCTCGTCTTGTGCAAATTGCAGGGCTTCCCCTACTCTACCATGACGTATAAATTCAATTAGCTTCTGTTGCTGGAGACGGAAATAAAGTGCCGGATTGGTATCAAGTATCTGTCAGATGAATATTGATGTCAATAATCACCGTAACCAAGGGCAGAAGATATAAAAAGATGCTCAGAGGAACAGCGCTGAGGGAGGATCATGTTGAAGACTGAAGTTTTGGTATATATCATCAGCAACCCCGAAGGGTCTAAGAGTGGTGCATGAAATCGTTTAATCCTTTCCATCCTCTTGCGTTCCCCCCATTCCAAAAAAGGGAGAGGGTGACTCACCTCGGGATTCAGGTCGTTGACGCGAGTGATTGCATCTTCCACATCGCCGCGTTGAAGGGCTTCGCGTATGTCCATACGGCTCTCAATGCTCTCAAAATCCATCGGTGGTGTCAAATTCGCCTCTTGGCTAAATTCCTCGGCGGCCGACTTGTACCCTTCGATAACGAGATAGTCCATAATCAACCTATTCAGATCCCTGTTAAAAGTCGGAACATAGTCAGCACCGAGCCCCAACGTAAAGCACACCGGGGTGGATAGGTAAAGAGAACGGACAAATCAGATAATACATGCAATTAATTGACTCTTCAACGAAATTTCTCGGAGAGATTCCCAATAATTGTTTCATCCCGATACACCAAGCGAAGAACAATGCTACTTACTCTTTCGCTACCTTGACCTCTCGTAGACGTTTTTCCCATTCATCTTTTCTTATCACAGGTTTCGGTGGCTATAGGGGCAAATCACTAATGAGCGATTGACACGGACTTGAGGGAAAAACACGGACCATTGAGGGAAAAAATTCCAGGCGGCGAACGGAATTTAAAGGAAGGTGCAAGGCGGAGGTTTAGGGCAGGGCTATTAAGAGTGCAGGAACGTCAATACCACGGCTCACATGATCCCACCTATTTTGGGTTCCCCTGCGATATTCGGTCAGAAGATGGGAGAAAGGGCCTGCTGCACGATCTTGGAAGTCAAGCGATATACACGGGAGGAGATGAGATCTCAGTTGAGGTGTAAATTATTTCTCAAAACTGCAAAATGATTTTTCGCAATTAACTAGTTCGTCCCGTCAACTGCTGCATCCCGTCCCGGTCCCAACTTCTTGTTTAACCAGCCAAGTTTCAAAAACTCAAAACAGTGGAAGGAAGCACACTGTCCTTAAGTGCTAATACTTATGTCCCGCCCCCGATTCAGAAACAATGTCTTCATCACCTACATATATAAGAGGGGAGAGTCATGCGCCTGCTCAACTTCGCCCGCCTCACCCAAATAAAAAACCTGGGGGCTTTATGGAAGATAGAGTCCTTCTCCAAAAGAACCCATACATTGGTAGGAGCCAGGCCTTGGTACTACATCAACCGACGATCAAGGACACATAAGTTGATGCACATTTTTGTGCTTCTTCATCTGGTCATCCGACTGTTGGAGTATTATTCAGCTCTCAGGTTCTCACAGGGAAGCCTTTCAGGAAGAGAAAATATGTTGGACAACGGGGTGTCCAGGAAAAGCGGGTTGTTCTTTGATCGCAGTCAAATTACAAATATTCGTGAAACTGATGTCTGTTTCAAAAATAACTACCTCAACACCTGCGGTCCTTATCAACGAAGAAATGGGCTGCGTACTTCGGAAACAGGTCATCCCGGCACGTAACTCCACTCCAGGGACAAATCCCAGAGAACGGCAGACTGAGACGTATGCCCCACGGCGAGTCGGCGACCACGCATTTTGGTTGACCCTGACACACCCAGTACACACAAAAGGCCATGGCATGAACCAACCCCCCTCTTCCACCGTTGACACCAACGACCAATCGCCTTTCCAAGTCTCTAGGTCAAACAAATGCCTAACCTCTGCCGACCGCAACGTGCTAACCACTCGCCTAAAATTAAAACTAAAAAACCCGGGCTTTAAGCCACCACCCCACCCCCTTTCCGGCAACAACACAAGTGTTGACCCATCGCGTTCTCAAGCTACTTAGCACCCATACACCCCGCGTAGCAGGTCTTCTATTTTGTTCTTTCCATTTAACCTTCATGTTGATATTTTTAATTTGATGTATGACCAGCTTGTCATTTGACGCCTAAACGAGTGAGCTAAACCGGTGATTAAACAAGAGAGGCAAAGCCTTACGTGAAAGTAGCACACACGAGCTAGACCGCATTCCAGAAAATGGTCATGCTTTGGGTATAGGGGCATCCCCAGTGGGAAGCCAAACGTTGGAGACGTCATTCCTACATGTGCAAACGCAGGATAATGAGGCTCTTCCAGGAAGTCTGGGAGGTGTGATGGTTCAGGAACCCACCCCATAACCCAATTGCAGCCGCGATACGCAGATGTGGCGTACACGAAGACTACGCAAGGCCATTAGAACAATAGCAAAATATGCTAATGGGCGAGGCAGAAGATAGAAGGACACATGGAATATTTCCAACACCTTTTCTTTCAACAGGTGAGATTTGAGCCTGTCTAGTCGATAGACACCGAGAGCGAGTCTGAGGACAGTAAGACCATCAAGTCCCCCTCTATAGTGGTGGGTTTCTTGGTAACTTAACTGCTGTATGAGTTGTGGCTGGGTTTCCTCCAATCAGTGGGAATACGAATAAAGAAAGAGAAACAGAGTTAGGAGCGCATCGCCGTGTGTTCATAAATAAAAGTAGAGCTTGCAGGAGAGCCTGGCATTGCTATAATAGGTCCACCGAAAACGTGCTGCCACGAGGGATTCACCCCAAGTCGTTCAACTGTTGCAAAAGTGATACGGAAACCTAGTAGCATTTACACTTTGGACACAATACTTCCGGACTTTATCATGTTGAAAAAGTCGTCCTTGCCCACTGTCACCAAGTTAACCCTAAACCACAGGTCTAGGAGGGAAAATAATCGACGTACTCTCCTTCTCCCTCCCGATAATGTTATCTTTGTTCTTCCCCTTCACTTTCCCCTTCTTGTTAAATGTCGGCGCAGGTAGGGTAGGCTTTCCGGAACCTCGCTCTCCTTTTGCTTCTTCTGCGGCCCATGCTGTATTTGCATGTGACTGTTGAATGGCGTTGAACAGTTTTACCACTAAAAGGTAAAAAATAAACATCTAGGATCAATCTAAACAAGCCAAGTTGACGAACCACCTCGCTGGGCGACTTTCCGCAGTGCCCGCTCGCTCTCGCCTCCCCAACCACCAATTGCGTCTCGGATGCGTCCCTGGTCCTCAAGCTCCTTCTTTTCGACTTGAAGCACCTTCCTAGTTCGTTTTTCCAGCTTTTCATCATTCTGTTTCCGTGCGATAGAGGGTTTCAAAGATAGCGGAAGTGTTGAAGGTGCATTTGTGTCGAGCAAAGACTGAAGTGTTGCACCGAATTTTGAGGGAGCAGTGGCTCTTATTTTTCGTTTGGAGGTCTGCTTTGATGCCGCTTTTTTGAGGTCCTCGATAGCATCGTCTGTGTCTAGCTCAGAAGGCTCATCGGCTGAAAGTGCTTCTTCTAATTCCGAGTTGTCTGCCTCTTGTTCGGAAGACATAACTTGGTCATATTTTTGTCGGGCAGAGATGTCAAGTTTTTGGCGTTTTACTGGGCGATGCATGATGACGGTCAGACCCAAAAAGGGGATATGTGAATTGATGCTCAAACTTGCAATCATCTCAGTGACGGCCAAGCAGCCCGACGGGCTACACGGCAACCGCTTTCTTATCCGCCATCCCGCTCTCGTTATTTCGTGTTTCTCGCTTCCCTTTGGCATATAAATTCCGGCTTCACTCTGACCCGCGACAGCTATACCCAAACCACTGGATGGTTCCCCTCGAATAATCTACACATGACAACTGCAGCACCCATAAACCTAAATTCCCTCGACCTCGCTCCTGAACCAGACCTCCACCCTCTTTACCCAACTCCAGCTCAGATCTCCGCTCTTCTAAGCATCCATTCGGGCCTCTCACCCGCGGAGAAATCAACGCTTATAGCTCACTGCGCATCGCGTGCATGCGTATTTGGAGATCTCACCCTCCTGCAGCATCTTCTCACAGATCCTCAGGCCCAAGTCCATCTGGACCTTCATGCACGCGATGAGGACGGACTAGGATTGGTCAGTTTGGCAATACACGGTTTTGGCGCGGATAGTGACAAGGATGTTGAGAGGGAAGAGTGCGTCAGGCTGTTGGTCGGTCAGGGTGCTGACATAGAGCCCGACAATGGTTCGCCTAGTCTTTTATCCTTGCATGGACGTGTCTTTAACCTGGATGACGTAGCCGGTTGGACTCCCTTGCATCATACAGCCCTGCTTTCGCCACCGACACTGGTATCATATCTGATGACTCACGGGTGCTCCCCATTTGCATTGACCAGACGGAACTTGACCCCCCTGGATATTGTGACCGCCCATTCAATTGTTCCTGGAAGAGAAGACGTCGCACTTCTTCTCGAGGAAGCGATGAGAAGTCAGGGTTGGGAAGGAAATAGGATGGACCAGAGACGAAGGTTAGTAGACCAACAGCAGAAACGTCGAGGAAGGCAGAAGGAGTTGCGCGAAGACGTGGCCACAATTTTGGGTATTCACCCGAGGTGGTGGGGGTCGGAGCCGGAAATCCTGTCGTCAGGTTCAGATACTTCTGATGATGAGAGTGATGATCCCGACAATAACGAGATATATGTCAGTGGATTTACTACCATTCTCTTGCGCAACGACCGTCTGATTCCCAGTCCAAAGACACCTCCGTTAGATTATTCATCTATGCTTGTGTTCTCGCCAGCTACGATACCTCAGATTCTTGAATCACTTGTTACGAACTATCCTCTTTCACTAAAGGATGCAACGCCAGCCAACTCCCTGTACATGTTGACCCGATTTGCATGCATAGCTTGCGATCACACATGGCTGGAAGAACTAATCTTATCAGCTACTGACGCAATCGAGGAAGTCTTCTTCGTGAGTCCTGATCCCATTACATGAAATCTTAATTAATTTACTCGCTTCTCAGAGTCGAGCAGAAGACCTCACCTGTCTCGCCTTCTGGCTATACAACACTACGCTCTGGCTGCATTTGATCCAATGCGACAATGCCATAAACCAGACATGCGATTTCATGGGTTCATTCGATCTCATCGAAGAAGTCATAAACTCCATCTTCGGTACGTCTTTCCTCATTAACAAAACCCTCATAATTTCATTCGAACACCTTTTCCAAAAGTCTTCATTATCAGATTTTCCGAACGGCGAATAGATCAACTACTAGACAACGCTATCTTGGATTATTCTCCTTCCTCCAACCTTGACTCAATTCAATTCGAATCCGAGTGGTCTTTCTTCCGTTCCTTCACAGGTCGCAAGAAAATCACTAAGAATCCACCGATGAACATTACCATTCGCTCACCTACATCTGCGACGGCCCCTGGGAGTCCTGGTCGACCGTCATCACCCTCCCAAAACCAAATTCCTGCTACTCCCCGCAAGTTTTCATCGCTGAGACAGAGTTTTTCAACGAAACTACAACGTCCTACGCCACTCAGTACACTGTTTTCTGATCCGGGACAGGCGCAGTTACCCTCGCCGGAGGACTTGATCACATTTTTGTCTGCTTTGCATTCATTCCTCGTTATGTCAGAGATAAATCCGGCGTTGATTACGCAGTTGTGGTCGCAAGTGTTTTATTGGACTGCTTGTGGGTCTTTTGTTTGGTTTGCGCTTACTCGGCGTCCCTGATGTCACACAGGCGAAATCTTTAATCGGATTGTTACTCGCAAGAAGTACTTGTGCCGGTCGAGAGGGGTACAGATTCGATTGAACCTGTTGGTGCTGGAGAATTGGATCACAGAGGCTGGATTACCACCTGGCGTTCAAGCGCATTTCGCGCCTGTAAAGGAGTTGTTAAATTGGTTGCAGGTATGAGGCAAACTCAATTACTTTAGTATTCACTTTTTGACAGGGGAGGATAGTGTCTATCTACTATAACAGAATTTCCTGATCTCATTTCGACAATTCAGTCAATGAAGAATATTAATCCATTGCAAGTAAGTATTCTTGTTTTTCCGGTGGACGTAAGCTGACAATTTGGTCTTAGATGCGCCGAGCAGTCCGGGATTACAAGTACGAAGTTAACGAGAATCATATGACAGACGAGTGTATGCAGTACTTGACGCAGCTGCAAAAAGATTGGGAAAGGCATCGCGTGAAACTAGGCGTAGAAGCGATGCGCAAGGAGGCAAGGGACTGCGCCGCCAAAACAAAACCAGTACTAATCCGTTTTGGTAGATTAATGAACGCGACCGAGACCACGAAAGTGTTTCCTCCCTCCAAAACGAAGCAGACCAGTCCTTCTCATCGACAGCCAGCGTGATGTCCGAGGGACCCAATCCTCAACTCAGTATTGACCTCCTCTTTGACAAGGCGAAGGATAAATCATCCTGGGAGCCCATAAAACCTCCACAGGCCCTTGGCGAATTACTTGACTCAAGATATATGATTCCACTTATGTTCCCATCAGACCCCCGGCTGTTAGCTGCGTTGCCGAGGAAACTAGTTTCGGAGACGGCTAAAAATGGGAATGAAAACGTGAAGCCGTCTGCCGGTGAGGAGTATTCGTCGAGGAGGAGTATGGACAGTCACGGGAGCTCGAATCTGTCGAGTCATAGTCATGATGACGTTGGTGGGATTATGTCCTGGCGTTGTCGTAATCGCAAAATCAGGCGGGTAGGTGTTGGTGCTCTGCAGAGAATTGATGGTGTTGTTTCGGCTGCCAGATGGGGAAGGCCGGTGGACCCACGTTTTGTGGAGGATGATGACGGCGAGGGTGAAAATGAGGGAGGTGATGAAGGGGAAGGTGTAGAGAAGACGCTCCATCCGTCGTATTCGGCGGATGACTTACACAGGATCGTGGACGAAGAAGCGGCGAGGACAAGTACACAATTGACTCCACTCACAAGGAAACCCTCGGCCCATGCTGGAAGGAGGGGGAGACAGAGTATTGGCGAGACAACGCCCGTGGAGACCCAGGGACGTGGGTTCTAGCCATCGTGTGCGACGCGTGGATTGGAGCCCGCATTAGGGGTTGGGCCTGTTGTAGTCGGTTGCTGCTCTCGAAACAGTATACCGAACTGTTTGTGTAGTTTACGATATTTTCACTCGTTGTGATTCCGGGTGTAGGGATTAGTGATTGTTTTGCAGGTTTTTTTTATATCATAGAGCGCAAGTGTCATCATATGTTTAGTGTGTCTGCAATGGCTGTGCGAAGCTCGTCGTCTTGGCGCTGCGGAATCTCCGTCGAGAAGTGACAAGTGTGGTGTTGTTCCCTTCATAAAGCTGTTCTTCCATTCGCACCCCCTTCTGCGTTGCCCACACAAACCCTCCTTCTCGTTCAAACTACTTGGTACCCTGCAGCATTACAGATGGCTAACCACTACCACAACGATCAATACTCATATTCGGATCCTTTCACGGACCGCCCTAACCATCAAGCTCAAGGAGAACCCGGCGCTCGTTTCTCCTCCTTCCCTCAAACTGATTACCACACACTTCCTACGCTTTCTTATTCCACGACGATGGCCAGCAAGAAAGAGGACGGCCTTATTTCAACTGAACAGAGTAGTTACGTGCAAGGGAGAATGTCAAGATCGTACAGCAGTCATTCCAAGAGCCCATCCATGGACAAAAGTGGCGGTGCTGCAGCGGAGTACTATGACTCTGCACCTGCAGCGTCATCAAACTTCGTGAACTCCGGTGCAGGCGCTGGAGATCGACTAGGCAAGGTCGACGAAGAATATGATCGCAATTATGGTCATGGACGACATGATACGAGCTTTAGTTATGGCGGACACGATGACGGAGACAAGATGAAGCCATTCAACGATGCGTCGAACACTTCTTTGGTCAATAACGCAGCAGTACCTGGAAAGACCGGGTTACATGACATGGGTATGTGTCTTTTTGAAGAGGGTACATGTCTTGTTGAGTAAGGTGGTTCAATTGCAGAGTATGCGGAACCGCCGGATCGAAATGGCAACCACGGGAAAGGGAATGCGTTTACCAAGTTCCTGGCAAGCGGGAAATACCCTCTAGAACAGAGGATCGAAGATAAGAAGAGGGGAATCGGAAGGCAGAGATATCCTTTCGTCGGTATGTCTTAGGTCTTGGAGTGTTCGATCTGAGTGCTTATTCCAGGGATTGCAGTTTGGGCGCTGACAACCGTAATGCTTGGAGTCCTCATCTGGGAGCTTGTTCTGAATTCAAGGGAGCAAGGAAGTCCTATTTCCTTGAAGGTGCGTCCAAACAACATACCTTGGAGACGTGACGTTAAATGTTGAGACGAACGAGTAGCCTGTGGTGAATCCGATGTTGGGTCCCTCATCATCTGCGCTTATAAACCTCGGAGCACGATTCCCGCCTTGTATGAAGGCAGTCAGTGATGTACCTCTGACCACAAACTTACCTTGTCTGTGCCTTCATTCAGCTCTCCGGCTGAGACCAATACTGATCGGTCCCTTAGGCATGAATAACACTGCTAACCCTCCCGACCGCGCTTGTTCGCTAGAAACAATTTGTGGCTTTGGAGGCTTCCATGGCCAAGAGCCCAGCCAATGGTTCCGGTCAGTGCTTCCCCAGCTTTACAGCAGCTTGCCCAAATAATATCCCTTGGCTCATAGTTTCATCACACCAATCTTTCTGCATGCCGGGATTATCCACTTTCTTCTGAACATGCTCGCACAATGGACCTTATCTGCACAAATTGAGCGAGAAATGGGATCGGGAGGATTTATCCTCACCTATTTCGCTGCGGGTATTTTTGGGTATGTTGATTTTTTAATTGGTTTCTTGTAAAGGATGGGTGTTGATATATTATGGCTAGAAATGTATTGGGGGGCAACTTTTCATTGGTCGGAGTGCCTTCGGTTGGTGCCAGTGGAGCGATCTTTGGTACTGTTGCGGTACGCCTTCACCTGCCTTTTCCGACGAAAGCCTTGAAGTTTGATGTTTCGGGTTCTAGGTTACCTGGGTTGACTTATTCGCTCATTGGAAGTACCACTATCGGCCCGTGCGCAGGGTAAGCGATGTCCCAAATATCATATCTGTTGCGTCGCTCATGAGCATTCAGCTCGTTTTCATGACTATTGAACTCCTCATCGGTATTGCGATTGGCTACATCCCATGTGAGTTGCAGTTACCTCTTAGCGATGGCTATGCTAATCCAATGATGCAGATGTCGATAACTTTGGTTGGTACTGCATAAAGCGAGAATAATTCAAGATACTGACATCTTGTAGCACATATCGGTGGATTTGTTATGGGCCTCCTCGTTGGAACAGTTTTCTATCCCGTGATCAGTGAATCGAAACGCCATCGCTCCATCACCTGGGGATTCAAGATTGCCGCCATTCCCATAGCGGTCATCCTCTTTGTCGTACTCACTAGGAACTTCTACACTTCGAATCCCTATGCGGGTATGTTTTCGCTCAGTCACCCTGCACGGTGCTTGTTGGCTGACATTTCAAAGCTTGCTCTGGCTGCAGGTACCTTTCCTGTTTCCCCACCGCCTCCAATAACCACTGTAAAGGGTAAGCTGATCTCTAATTCTGTTCCTGCTGTCCCCTCTAAACCCTATTCTTTTTAGAACTGGTATGCACATGAGGCATCTTTTCTGCCGCGGCCTACTCACCATTCTTTCTTGTCTTCTAGGCTTGACCCCCTTCTCAACTCCCTTGAACAACTGATTCTTCTAGTCGCTAGAGTTCCAAGCCGAGTATGAAAACTGCATTACCTGAGGACTTCTGACGGACTGGATCTTATTTGCATCGTGATATTGTGCTTTCCATGTTACTCACTTAGCAATGGACATCTGTTTCATTTTGTTTTCCCTCGTTTAGCCCGTGACATTCCGTGTTGTTAATAGATAGCGGCAATTATCCCATTAATCCTGGAAGAGCCCGTACCTACCACATTGACCAATTTGGCTCTGACCTGGCTTCGTCTCCCGTGCGTGGCACGAATTTCATCGTGTCACGTGGAGCAGCAACTAAGATTTGAGTTGGTTAATTGAATTTGCTGCTCGTATTCGACACCAATGACCTAACACTCTCAACTGCTGTCTTATGTTCATCTATCCTAATACATTGCTGGATATACCTCAGCATTCCTTTCAGCCATAGAAGTCTGAAAGAACCCCGGCGCACCCTATCTTCTGCCCCGGACTCTTTTGCACCAGTTGTTTACAAATTTCACTCTAAATGCCGTCTCTACGACCTCGTGGTTTTGTTCTTAACCCGTCGTGGCCTCATTACCTCTGGGTCCTTGTGTCATGTCTTGCTATTATCCTTGGCCTCTTGCGTTTAACACTGTTCGGTTTGTGGGGATGTCCTTGCCATGGTATGTGGTTACTGACTTGATTATACCGTTCGTAGATTGGCTGGATTCTATGCACTGTCATGCCCTACTTAACACCGGTACATGGCTAGATGAGAATTGGAAAAACTGGCAACCAGACGGTACGTGAATTTCAGCACACACATTGCTCAAATAGATCGACATTTCTGAAAAATTTCAGGGTGCATGCTCCACACCTATACACCCAAAGACTCTCGCAAATGCCTACAATCCAAGAGCGTTGTTTTTGTTGGTGACTCTGTCACTCGAAAGCTCTCTTTCCAATTTGCCAACATCATCGACCCTGACCTCCCACTTGCTCCTCCGAATGATAACCAAAAGCACTCCGATCATACCCTCCAATCATCCGAAGGAGTGGAAATCTCGTTCTTCTGGGACCCATTCCTCAATAGTAGCCATACTACCGACCTTCTCAAAACCAATTCTCATGACACGAGGAACAAACGCCCGGGACTTCTTGTGCTTGGATCAGGCCTTTGGTATCTGCGTTATGCGGACATGTCAGGTGGTGTACCAGCATGGCAAGCTAACGTAGCCCACCGCGTCTCAACAATCATGCAACAACCCATATGGCCAGCAGACCTTACTGTCATGCTCCCGGTTGAACTTGTTATCCCTTTAAAGCTCACACCTGACCGTGCGGCAACGATGCATCCATCTGATATTGACGCCATGAATTCCGACTTGTATCACCGTGTATATCCTGCCCCCGATGGGTTCATTACAAACTGGATTGGTAGTCAAAGTCCAGCAGTAATGCCTATCGCGCTACCGAGGGTGTTTAATGAAATGTTGGATGCGTCGCAGACGGAGGACGGGTTGCATTTCAATGACGAGGTTGTTAAAGCCCAGGCGAATGTTTTGCTGAATTTGAGGTGCAATAATGCTTTACCCAAGGTGTACCCTCTGAGCAAGACGTGCTGTAACCGGTACCCAGTACCGTCATTCGCGCATGTTTTCGCGTTATTCTTGGCGTTCCTATGGGGGCCGTATACTTGGTTCAGGATGCGCCAGTCAGGTAAGTATCTTGCTTAGTTTTACCCGGAAAGAAGTTCTCAAATACGGCCAGGCTCGGGTATTCGGGTAATAATTGCCTCAGTGACTGGAGAGAACGAAATTCCCGCACTTACATTAAGTGCCGGGGCAATTCTCATTTACGTCGCGGATCGGACAGGCCTTTGGCTCAAAGAACAGAAGCAGTTCGACTTCTGGGGCTTTATTCTCCTTTCTATCAGTTGTTTGGTGTATGGGATGTTCACGCTCAAAAGAGGAGATAAAGACTTGGGGTTCTTAAATCGAGATCAGACGGATGAGTGGAAGGGGTGGATGCAGTGTCAGACGATTTCCTATTCCTTATTGGTGGTTTTGACCGCTGATCTGACTTCGGATTTCTACAGTCGCAATTCTTATATACCATTACTTCAGTGCCTCGAAAGTTTCAGGCATCTATAATCCCATTCGCGTGCTGGTCGCATCTTATCTTTTCATGACGGGTTTTGGTCACACTACCTTCTATCTGCGGAAAGCGGACTTTTCCTTCGCTCGAATCGCTCAGGTATGTACCTCGGATGTCTGAATATTGCTTCATTTTCTTCTTACTCATATGACAAATGTAGATCATGGTCCGGCTGAATTTCTTGACAGTCCTTCTGGCATATACAATGAACACCGATTACATGTTCTACTACTTCGCACCTCTCGTGTCGATGTGGTATCTCGTCGCCTACGCCACATTATTCCTCGGTTCGCAATACAACGAGCGCACAGCTTTCTTTCTGGGGAAAATAATCCTCTCTGCCTCCCTCATTGCGTGGTTCTTCAAGGCAGGAATGGCCGCTAGAGATCCTATTTGGGTTGTTGAAGGACGTCTTTAACATTCGGTGGTCAGCGCGAGAGTGGACGTTCCGGGTGACACTGGATTTGTGGATTGTATACGTCGGAATGCTTGCTGCATTTGCCACAATCAAAATACGCGAACATAGGCTTACGGATCACCCAAGATGGCCTATGGCCGTCAAAGCCGCTGTTGTAGCGTCTATCTTCGTTCTCGTATGGTTCTTCGCGTTCGAATTAGCCCAGGAGAGTAAGTACACGTACAACGCCTGGCATCCCTACATTTCGCCACTGCCGGTCTTGGCGTTTGTGGTGTTGAGGAATGCAAATGCAACGCTGCGCTCGGTGTCCTCAAAAGCGTTCATGTTCGTGGGCAAGTGTTCGTTGGAGCTGTTTATCATGCAATATCACTTTTGGCTGGCAGGGGACACGAAAGGCGTGTTGTTGATCATTCCCGGGACAAAGTGGAGGCCGGTCAACTTTGTAATCACGAGCTTTATTTTCGTGTATCTTTGCCATCGGGTTGCGAATGCCACGGGAGATGTCACGAAGATCCTATGCGGGGAGCTGGGAGGTTTACCAATTGTGCAGGTGAATGGCGTACCTTTGGCACCACCTGCTCCCGATCATGGCGGAAATGGCGATGCTAGTGGTGAAACCGAAGCCATTCGTCTGATGCCTTCGAATGAGTCCGGGAGGAAGGATATGGATGGAAATCCACTACCTCCCGAGCCTAATACGCCCATTCGGCCAGTACACGGGAGGAGAGGGGTGGATGTGTCGATGGATGGCCGTTCACCAATAAATCCTTCAGTACGTTTGGACCGCTTAATGACCACAATGAATTGGCCGCGGGGGTTGCAAGGGAAGACAGTTGTCTTGCTCTGCTGTTTGTGGATCTTGAATGTTTTGTGGACTTATCCTGAATAGAAGTAGGACAGCGCCAGGGCACTTTTGCTTTTGATTATTCTTGGATTTGGTATGGTGTAAATTGTAGTAAATGCTAATACGTCAATATGATGCACGCGAACAGATCCTCCTTGTTGAAACGGCTGAGAGTAATGGGGTCAGAAGAGATGCAAGAGTTTGAGAACATTGAGGGTATCATTAGGTTGAAGACAAAGTGTAATGTAAAGCCTCGCCATAGCGTCGCGGACAGCTCAGTGGCAATTGCATAATCCTATGAACTAAAAATAACTGATCAAGTACCTACGAAAAACAAGTTAGTCCTCGTGATCAGGATTAGAAGTGAACTGGAGAATGATCAGTATTAGCATGGTAATGCTCATCAACGGTTGTCCTTTAGACAGCGTCAGGGCTTGACTTCTAGATGTATGCATCCTTTCTGTAGCATTGGAAAGAATGATTCTACCCACCTGTTGATATAAAGGACCAAATCCGGGATAAGAACTGGTGATAAACGTCAGCACCGAGTCCATGCAAGGAGATGAAATGTGTCAGAAATTTGGGTATATGAATAAAATTCATGAGCCGTAGCTTCGAAGTAGCGATTCATTTATGTCTTCATACATAGAAACTCCAACGATGCACTCACCTGTGTATCGGACGAATTACGAGGCCAAGGAACAAGAGTTGAGAAACAAAAAAAAAGTGAGGACTTTGAAGATCTGCAATTTAGGGCCGGTTCTCCCAAGTTGCTGCAACTTCGAGATGAAGGGGAATGATTACGTAAGCGTGGGTTCGTGGTTGCGTAGAGGCAACTGATGTCTGGCTCTTTTGACTCCTCCAGTGACCTCCTCCTCTCCACCCCCGTCCTCGTTCTTTCTGCGCAAGGATGGCCAACGTTTTACACCATCATATAGAATTCGCTCCTAGGCCCGTTGCCCATGCCCCCTCCCCATTTGGTTTTGGTTTCGGCCTGGGGCAGAGCTCGACGTCTGGAGCGGGTCCCTTAGGGTGGCAGCCAGCGTCTACACCAGGCCACACAAATCCCCAGGCCTTCCACCAATTGGCTTCATCAATGAATCAAGCAACAACGGTATCCTCACCATCACACAGATCAACTAAGAGACGATTTGAACCCGACGATGAGGATTCGACACCCTCCGGGAAAACTTCGGTGAATCGCGACGAGTCAATGGATCGTAGTCCAACACCTGAAAGACCAAAGCGATCACTCAAACGAGCGAGGATTGCACCTTCCGATCCTGGGACAAAGGAGCAAGTCGGTGCGAAGGGAAACAAGCCTTCCTCATCGGAGGAAGATGAGATAGACGTCGGAGTCCTGCTAGGCATGTGTTTGTCTTCTCCTTCCTCTCAATCCTCCTAATTTTTTCCCCGGTTACTAGCAAGCCTGCCGACACAAACACTTCTACCACTGTTGAATGCCCTGCTCAAAGCACACCCATCGTTGAAGTCAGCCCTCCTGCCGCTCATACCCCGACCGACCTTAGATACAGCAATTCAAGCCTTGGCGCATGCTGCGAGAAAGCTGCGCGACGCTTACCCTTATTCGAATACCCCATCATTTCCACAGACAGGTTTCGGCTTTGGGAATAGGCCTCAGAGCACGTCGACGTCGTCCTACCAACATAATGGGGGGATGAGAGACGCCTACGTCATCTCCCGGCTTCGGCCACACATAAACGAATTCGTTGCCTCGTGTACATCATACCTCCCTTATTTCTCCTGCATATTAACCCCGAAACAACCTACCGGAAACTCCCATCAACACCAACAGGATCCACCTCCACCTAATTTCGCACAGCTTAACAAGGAAAAATTTCACCCCCTAGAATCCTTTACGTGTCTATCAGCCATCACGCAGCATATTATGGATCAGCCTCCCTTAACCCAAACCTCCCTTGGCCCCCTGTTGCTTCCCCGCTTAGGCGACGAATGGAATGCATGGGTGGATAAAGTGGACGAGATTGTCAATAGACAAGGAGGCATGTTCGGGATGGAGACAGTACGAACATGGGAGAATGCCCTGGACACATTCGCGGCTGCGAAAGATTTTGAGGGTGCGGCTCTGATGAAGGGCATTCGAGATAAATGGGTGATAAAAGTGGGATGGCTGGTGAACAGGGTACTTCATGTGTCAATGGACGTCTAAATAAGGCGCACCTTGCTTGTGTGGACCTCAGCTTTACCACTCTCCTTTTTTCTGAAATTTCTTCGTCTGCGTTTTCACTGTAGCTCCACCGCACTCATGCATACGCCGGTCACGACTTATCGGGATTACGAACCATTCTCCTTCTCTCACAACTCATGTTCCCCACGTTTGTATCCGCAGTCAAAACTAAGTACACGTCACAATAAAATTATAATTTGTTACTCAAGTCCGCTCCTTGGTGGTAGCAGCATCGGCTATACAGCAAACCTTTCACTCATTACGATAGTTTGTTTATGCCAATATCAACTAGGGACTGGTAACAAGCAGACCACAACAATAAAAAGTTGACGGTGACGCCTGGCGAGTGGGCCGTTGGATTTGGACGCCGGTCCCAACTGGACAATCGTTTGCTGTGAAATCGTCCCATGCATGCACCGTCGTGCTCTACGCCGTCTCCCATTGCCGGCGGCCACCACGACACACCCGACACCCACCAACATCCCCTCCTTCACCCAGGCGTTACAGGCAGCTGCCAGTCGAGCATGGGTACGACGCGCCTCCCCACGTGCGAAACCGTGTATTACTGGAGTGGATACACCAGTGGTGCCGTGCCCACGATTTACGAGCTGCGATAGGTCTGGGCCAAGCTGTAAATTTGCGCAAGACAACTTCACGACAAGAGGGTTCGCCACCAGGTGGGTGGCAAGTTCGACTCTACATCCTCGGAGGTTGATAGTTGCCCGCAGCAGAACTCAGGTTACCAAGCTACGAGCGGGGATGAAGACAGAGGAAGAATATATATCAGATGGTGCTCCGGCCTCGGCGAATGCTTGTAGTGCGAGTACTACCTTTGAAACGTCCCTACCCATGGCCTCCGGTTCGACCAACAAACCAGAGACTTGTGGAAAATTATCCCACCCCCGTTATGGCGTCGATCGAACGGAGTTACGTCTAGGAATCTTCACCAGTAGTGACCACTTAGATTTGGCAAGAGACAAACCCTTTCGCCTCGAGCCTCAACATGCCGACACACAACGGGCTCTTATCGAAACCGCTTCCACACCGCCGCCACTAAAACCGGTATTAATTTCACAAGCTCAATTTCCCAAATCCCTCCCAACTCCCACATCTCAAGAAACACTGTATGACAACCTCCGCCTTTCGTTAACCCTCAAACCTTTACCCCAATTTCCGGTTTTAGTTGACTATCATGACTCATACCCAGAGTTTCGGTCCACGAAATCTTATAATCTTTTAATTGAACTTTCCATACGGCACGCCCAGTTTGGCGTTACTACCTGGCTATTCGACGCCATGGTCAGGGATAAAATTCCTCGGGATTCACTCACCCGCAAGCTATCGATACGCTGGCTTGTGCGAACAGGGAGGTGGGAACACGCCTGGACACAAGCGACTACCTCGACAGCTGATGAAACGTTGTATAAACCGCTACGAAATGGACGACCTCCGAAAGCCATTCGAATACCCTGGTACATATGGCTGGAGCTTCTTTTCGTGTGCAAACGCGGTGCTCTTCGGCGTACGAGAAACTTTCGCTGGGATATCGACGAAGAAGGAAATCCCGTACGTTTACCCACATTCGAGATCGTCAAAGATCCTGCTCCTGGAACAGAGGCATTTACGAGACGGCGGCGTCTTCTTGCTTGTGCCCACCCCGTGCTGAAATATGGTGCGAATTGGAAGCTACTCCGTCCGAGCTTGATTAAAGGAGCCGTTTACTCCACCCTACGTGAAGGGCGAGCTTCTGAGGCGGCGGAATTGGTGAAGGCATATTTTTTTATGTTGCCTCAGAAGATCAGTGACGAAACCGCCGCCCGGTGCATGGGTATCATCCATTTGCTACTAAGTGCGGACACGGGGAGTGGGTTGGCTTCGATGTATGCCAAGCGTAGGCTTTTGCTATCACTGTTAAAGATGCATCCCTCCTTCAAGCCTTCGCCAACGAGCCTTTTCCATATTCTAGCTCCTCTGAAGGCGACGAAGAAAAGTGGGACGATTGCTTTTAAAGTGATGAAAGCGTTTCGGAAGTCATGGGGAAACGAGGTAGGTGGATACCAGCGTGCGGAGACGGGTCGGATCGTTGGCACAAAAGGAGGGTCGTACAGACATCGTGCAGACGTTACTGGATGAGGAGTTACTGGCGCGGAAAGCTGCTAAATTTGCCTCTGCCTCTGTAGTTGCACCCGCGACTGCCCAGCTATCAAACCTACGGGGATTACGCCGCCCCCCTGATCAAGTCCTGTTCACCTCCAGAGGCACACAAAGAATGCTGTGGGCCAAATTTAAACAACGAATCCGCCGGAAGCAGCGCCAGAACGTTTGCACGAGTTCGAATGGCACAAAGTAGTTCGACACGCTGGTTGTCACAACCGAATGTCTACATCCTTACCCAGAAAAATCTGCCTCTAGACATCTTGTAATAAACTCGGGGTGGGCCCTTCAATTCTCTGCGTTTGTTAGTCAACCTTGTCTTGGCCGTTCTGGGGTTTACTAACGACTATGAGAAATTGGAGCCGCTAGCGTTTTCTCTTAGAATCTGCGATTGATCCGTCAAGTCAAACCTGTGCTGTTAGGCTTTCCAGAAACGCCCCGAGAAGTTGGGTGCAAAGATTGCGTCCCCACGCCCGAATACCCCAGCGCCTCAGCACCCACCGGCGCACGTCAAGGAGTCTGCGCAGAATCCGGCCAGGACCAACCGCCAACATCAGGCCGAAGACCTGACAGGCAGAATCCTTAGTTGCCGCACTTCGGGACCCCAGCTACTGGACCAGGCAGCCAAAGAGGTTTACCAGATCGGAGTTAGACTCGCCAATAGATCTGGTTCAGGCACAGTTAGCCTTTAAAAAGGCTGAGTGGCGAAACCAAGCCGAACACCCGGCCGCTTTGTAAGATTTCTGAACCACCCTGGATAGATAAGGAGATTACATTGAGACATGCTGCAATGATCAAACACGACTCTGAAAAACTGGCGAACACGAACCCTGGATGCCTCAGCCTTCAAGCTCCAAGTTCAAATTACAGATATGACATGGTTGCCCGGATTTCGTTCTGAAATAGACAAAGAATCACACCCACCCATGGCATTCGAAAAGCAGCCGCCCTGACGGAACAGAAATACTAAATGCCTTGTTACACTCCCTACCTCTTCCTAAACTGGATAAGTGATTTCATTGGTGACCGGTGACCTCGCAACAGTACTGTCTGGCCCTTGTCCTCCCAATTTTCACGCATGTTACCGGCGACCAAAGAAATACACGGTGACGCCTCTGGTTTGAAGTTTCTGTCCAACGTGCTGCAACCGGAACGAACGGGTGACCATCGTTGGACTTGTGAGTTCAAGAATTGGAGTCCTTTTATGTATGGCTGGAATTGCCCGAGTCAGCGCCGACCACGAATATGTCGGCTAGGACGTTCTTCTTTCTTAGCACTGAACGTGGCTTCTATCGGGGGCCCCAGTCATTCGGGCCTGTCTGCCTGCTCAGACAGCGAATTCCAAGGCACAAAAGTGACAGGCACAAAAATTGCGCACGAATACACACTAATACCCGGCCAGACCACTCACCAGCTGAAACGTTGACCCCTGGTGAGTCGCCCTCCGGTGCCCGGTGTGCATAGCGTTAACCGTGCGCGGCGACTCTCGGGGTAATACGTGCGCAGGGTCACAAAACGGCTGTTTTTAGTATGGTATCTGAACACCTTCTGCAATGCCATTTTGTGTTACTTTCCGACAAAAACCTGTCCCGAAAGCTGCTACTCTTATCGTGATTTACTCCGACCCTTCATCGGGATCGTACCATTGTCGGATCTCGTGCCAACGATTTGCCATCCAGTTAGTACGTCCGCCCTACGCCTAATGATCCACTTTTGGCGGCAGAGGGACCACAATAGCTGATCGAGACTGTACCCTTGGGGCCCCCCTTCTTCCCCTACCTCACTCCTTGTCTTATACCGTGCCCAACGACACCTAGAGGCGTCAATGGGTCGCGAGTCACCGTCTAAGCACGGCTCAATCAGTGGCTCTTGGCGGTCGGTAACAGTTGCTGTGTTTCAATGGTGGTTAAACTGGGAGGTGCGGCGATGACTCATGCATCGTGATTGGCCTGTCTTTTCTGACCCGAAGCTCTTAGAGCACGTTTGTGCTGCGGGGTCGAGCGGTCTCCATAGTAAACTCCCCCAAGTCCGGATTCATATTCAATCTATGACTTTAATAGTTTGTATTCCTACCACAACGGAAGTACTAGTTAGAGTTTCGCCTCCGGCAACTTGGAAAGTGTATCTCATGGTATGTTATTCGCTCCAAGTCAATGGAGTTCCCAATAACGGCATCAGATACGAAAGTAGACCCGACATTTTCGATCATTGTCTTTCCTTCTTATCGTGTCATCCTGTTTTCGAATGGTCTTTACTATTTCGACGCATCTCTCCCGCTGGCACTATCTACGATATTCATCACCAGTCGATGACACTGTCAGATCCAATTTTGCGGAGCTACCGTTAAAAAGTCGATGGGTAGGTGCGTTTTGGCCCCATAACCCTAGTTATCGCACATTTGCCCTGTCCAATCATTGGTGCCCCGAACATGCCCCACGCCGAACAAGATTTTGTCGCCCTCTCATGCGTATGTGTTGGAGTTGGTCCCGGTGGTACTACTTCCATGGTCGCGTAGGCAGTTTGTTTCCTTGCTACATGACGAATTTCCGTCTGGGACTTAATAGCTGATGAATTTCCTCTTCTAGTCGTGTCGCCGTTACATCCTGGTTTGGTAACGTTCAATTGGAGGCGTTTGTTTCGCCTGGTATCCATGTGTGAAGTCACCTCTCATTTCGCTCCCCCCGTTCTTGATTAGTGTCTTCCCCGGTAGGCGGTGACAGATTATAGAACTTCGACCACAGGTATCACAGAACAAGAACTGAATTCCCGTACGGTCTTTGCTTTTTACAGAACCCATTGACGCCAGCGTTGCTGTTATAGCCGAAGCCTTGTCATTTGCCATAGTGCAGCAAAAAGTAGCTGAATTGATCAAAGGAAAGGTTTTGGTAGGGCACTGCCTCTGGAACGACCTCTCGGGTGCGTGCAATGGGGTTACCACTGGCTATTGTTCGGCTTGACCCGTGTTTCGCTGCCAGTACTCGGAATCCCACACCCTGCTGTGGATACACGCGATGTCGCTTTATATATGGTAAGTCCTGCACCACTCCGAGGTCAAGCAACGTCTGACGTAGCGTAATACTTAATAGCCATTTCGCAACAGCCTGAAGGCCCAACACGTCGTCGGATTGCCTACTCTTATGTGGAGCTTGATGAGTCGTGAAATACAACAGGCTGGAAGCCACATTCACCCTGTACGTATATGACCACCTTTATTTGTCTAGATGAAGTCTGGAAATGGCGTAGGTCGAAAATGCGAGAGCCGCAATGGACCTCTATCGATCTTGCGAAGGGGTATGGGAAGCTGCCATTGGAAAAAGCAACTGGCCTTGTCTCCTTCCTCCAAGTACATTTTCCAGATGCTATACCTGAACTTTGCTCTCCACAATTCAATGAAACACTATGTGTCGTGGGCTTCCAACGTCCAGGTCCTCACTATTTGTTCGATATCTTTACCATCCAGGCCAATTACTCCTCGCTATGATGTCCTGCATGCTGTAATGTGATGGATTCACTGTATTATGTCTGTGATAACTCGCTCAACCATCATAGGCTAAATCAGGAGTGAGGAAACCTTTCAGGGCGACTGGTAACTTTTGGATGGGGGCATCTATTTAGTCTATATCCCTATATGGTAGTTGTTACTCCAAAATGGGTTAAAGTGATCAATTCTTCTAGGTTCGGTCACAGACCGTGACAAACCAACGCATCACAATTTACGGCACGCCTTACATTGGGGGCGAATCTGAAGACATGTATGAACTGATGAGCACTAGATGAGCTGTGGATGAATTCTATTCTACTTGGATGTTTCCCTAGTTCTGTTCATATGTGCCAGATGGTCGTCTCGTCTAACTGTGCATGTCATCATGCAGGTGCGCAGGCATTGTATTCCAAGCGGATCTTTCTGGTGGGTTTTAGTGGCGTGTCTGGAATTCCGGTAAGATGGTTAACGGCTCGAACAGGAGCGAGAAAAAAAAAAGGGACCCTACTTCCTCAGCACCTAAAAGCCGCATCACTCCCTCGTAGACAAATAAAGCGGATGCATTGACGGGAAATGCACGCAACATTATAGGTGTCAAGCCACGGTAGAAACCTGCAAGACCTTCGGCGATATAGATTTGGCGCGCCACGGTGGTGAACGACGGGCGTGCGAAGGTATTGTCCAAAACGCTCGAGGGTACAGGATAGGGCCTTGGATATGGGTACGCCATCATTCGGCTGAATGGATAGGTTTGAACGTTTTCGCAATTGCCTGAAAACCGTATGATTTATAGCTTACTTTTTTACGTTGTCTGCGGGGATTGCCATTCCCCAGTAAACGAAGGAGGCAAGACCCCCAGACAAGAAATTGGCGGTACCAGTCGACATCTGTCATATAAGAACGACGGGCAAGACGGGGTGAGAGAGTTCTGGTAGGGGTGAAATCCCAGAGCTTCTACTCACTGAATATGGGGTTTTCTCTAGACGTGAGAAACCACGCATCAAGGCCTTTGGAGTTTTTGAGGTTAATAAGAATTGCGCAGCGAATTCACTTAGATGTACCTCGACCTGATAAGAACATCCAGAAGAAATTTGCGCGAAAAGCGAGGCTACCTGTAAATCCCGACCACATGCCAATGATGCCTTGCATGCGAATGATTTGTCTCGCACAGTCGATAGGGCCTTTGAACTGACGATCTGCAACTGCCCTTTGGGATTGTAACTGGAGCTTTACTGTCAATGGGTTTGTAATGGGCAAGGTTAGACGCTCGATGTGGGTAGGAAAAGCAGGACGCCTTGCCTTTGAGTAATTCCACTGGGGTGGCTATGACGGCACTAAGTCGTTAAAAGATGAGAGCGGTGTTCACTACGCAGCCAGCAAGTCTTGTCTCTGACCTCGTGAGACCAGAGAATAGGCCGGCAATGCCATGACCCAACACAGTTAAACGTGGGCGTCCGGTCAGTGGGTGCGATTCCGTCATGCCATGACGGAGAAGAAATAATCGGTAATTATGAAGAGACCCGAGGAGAACCGAATCAATAGCGGCCCAGCCAACTGCCGGAGGTGTAGCTCCCTTGTAGAGTGCAAGGACACCCTATAAAGCAATTGAGTTTGTGGAACATGCAAAAAAAAACACCGTTCTAAGTCCCTCAGGAGATATGAGATTCGGGACGTACCTCATTGCGAGCGATTTTCGTAAGAACGTCAAGAGCTCCACGGTATGTTCCGGGAGGGGAGCATTGCATTCGCGTTTTTACTGTGTCAAACCTACATTTTAGTGAGAAGGGGGTTCTATTTCTGCCTGTCAAATAGGGTTGTGTTAGAGGGTCGGAAGGTTTACCGCAGGGGGACGGGACCAGACCTCAGAAACGTGTTCACCCGTGTCCAACAGCTACCTAAGAGTGTTGTCAGTGATGTCTGCTTGGCACGTTTCGAAATGATTGCGCATCCGACCTTGGTCAGACCTAAAACAGCTACCTTTTAGTGAGAAACTTGATTTCTTTGGTTTCCCGTACCACTTCCGAGACCTGCGAAGGCGCCAACGATTCTAATGTGACCAGATTGTGCATTGTCACCCATATAATTCACAAATGGGCGTTGTGATGCTGATAGAAGATGTGTTGAAGCTTGAGAGTGGTGTGCTCAATGCATCATGCATTGATGCCTCGCCCAATTGCAAACACGTGAACGGCAATCCGGTTGACACCCGGCCACATCTCTCCCGTGCACTCACAACATTCCTGCATGTCGGATGCCACTGGTAACAACGATCCACCAGAGAAACAATGTCGGATATGTTTTGACGGTCCTGAGGCAGGAGGGCGAGCTAGGAAGACTTATCCGTCCTTGTTTGTGTCGAGGATCAATTAGCGTACGTCTTCAACGTCGGAGCCGCTGTCGTGGCTGACAACCTGAGGCCAGTACGTCCATGTGCAATGCCTCCACAGGTGGAGGAACACCTCTTCTTCCAGAAGCGCTTTCTTCTCATGCCCGCAATGCCACTACAAGTATCGTTTCGCGCGAACCCGAATGGTTGGGTTGGCCTCAAATCCAAGTATTGCCTTTCTTCGTCAGCAGTCTGTCTTGGCTCATTTACTCCCTTAGTCCTTGTTGGGGGCCTCTCTGGTCTATTCTTCACTATCATCGTGATGCTCGCTTCCTATATCACTACTTATTTCATGCCCGCGTTCGAGGAGCCCACGACATCTGGCTACTACTTTTGGTCCTTTTTCTATGTTTCCCCTTTCGAGGTGGCCCAGGACTTGGTAGCGGCGGCTTTACGCATTCTGAGAGAAGGAGGAATTGACGGCCTTCTCGACGACACCGTTCCTTCAAGCAGATCTACTACCCAAGGCCGTCAGGCTGGTCATTCCTTTCGTCCTCCATCAAATTCTAGTTTCATCAAGAGATTCGTCAAACGATTTCTCTTGGGATTACCACTTGTTGGTGCCGGTTCTCTTGTTCACATGCTACTCTCCGTTGGATATCTTGTTCCGGTACAATGGCTAGCTCGTTACAGAGGCAATCGGAACCGCCGGGAAGGCTCGAGAGATCTCGCAGCTCTGATTGTTGTTGCCCTTTTGGTCATAGGCGCTCTCAGGTCTGTCTCGTTCTATCAAAGGTTACCACAGAGTTTTATTGACGAGATTTGTGGGACCTTTAGAGCTCTTCTTAAAATGTATCAACTCACTCAAACTATAACGCAACGGCTTCTGTTACGGGCGGAGGACGCCATTGTCGAAGTTGTATGACGTATCAATCCTTTGACAGCGCCTCTCGAGATCTTGTGCCCCAAGTTCAGCAGCAACACGGTACCTGGAGCAAAGGCAGCAGTCAACAGTGCCATTGTTCACACGAATACAGTAGATAACATGACCACCGTACCTTTTGTATTGGATTTGGAATTCTCTTGGTTAACTGCATTTGGGGTATTATATTTATCGCGAACCATTGTTATTAGCGTTGTAACAGATGAGACACACGGTACACATTGACAACTGGGGATCATTGCAAGCCAAAAAAGCGTCCTAGAGTCTAAAATCGTTACCAATTTCGTCGCAATTGTCGTTTGATACTCTCATAAACCCTCTTGGTCTCCGACCTGCTAGGTTCCAACTCGGAGAGATAGTGGTCGATTGTCGAATCAATCCTCCCAACTGGGAATTCACTTGCAGAAACTGAGGATTGGGGTCGCAAAGCCTCTTCCACCCAGTCGTTTAGAAGAACAGCGATGTCAGACGAGATTGCCTGTACATTGGCCTGATCATTGAATGGCGGTACCTGTCAAATTTTGAGTAAAACGAAACCCAAGGGACCATCACAAAAGTACCTGAGACTCATACATCTCATGGAACACATCCCATATTTCGATAAAGGGAACTCCGCATTGGATCAGAATCCGGGGAGTCCAGCCATGTGGCAATTCGTTCTTGTGAGCCAACGTAAAACGTACAAGCAATGTTGCAATGTGTCCTGCGGGGACTATGAGCACTGAAAACCATATCTACACACGTAACGCACGCAGTGGGAATGCACTCGTCGAAGGATAGAATCTTTGTCCGAGGGGGATAACCCGAGATAGAATTAGATCAGCTGTCGCGGTTGTTTCCAGGTTTTCATTGAGTACTAGATGAAGACTGTTGGTAATTATGTGAGTACCGGAAAAAGAAACGACCTACTCTCATCAAAAATCTGATTCCATATGGGCCTGACCACACTTTCGTCCCGATGCTCAGATACATGGAGGCAGAGGAGTTGAAGAGCCGGCAACTGAAACGCAACAGCATATCCTTGGTATAGCTGAGCGGCAACAATGAGTTTGGTGGATCCACAGGTTCTGATGACTCACCTCTGTCATGGTCATAAGCTGTTTAGACAGCATTTGGACCTTTTGCCCGACCTCGGGAGCGTCGTTAACGTGAGGCAGGAGCGTGTTGTATATCTCCAGTTGGACCTGAGCGACATCCAATTTCTCTTCCAAATCCGTCAGGAACTGAATGGCCGTTTCATGACGTCCACCGGCTGAAATCGGATGCGACTTAGCGTTGGCAACTGCCAGCGTCAGATACTCCAAGCGTGAACTCAAATCGAGATCAAATCTGCAACAAACATTTTGCACGGGACCGGCAAAATCAGCTGCCTGTACCTAAGATTGAAAAAGGGCCGGGCTGCTCACTGATTGGAGTCTGCAAGAGCGCCCAGGATTTCAGCTGCGCGCAGCGGCTGACCGTTCTTGACGTAAAACTGCCAAAGTAGTTGATACTTTTGCACAGTTACTGGTTCACGTCTGAGGTGAGCTTCAAGGTACATCGGCCGCATCTGGTATGCGAGGATTGAGTTGTGACAGCGATATTAAAAAGAAAGACGTCAGCCACACCTCCAATAAATCATCGGCGAGACCACGCCCAATTAACCAATCATAAAGAACCGAATGGAACATCTCATCTTCACTCCCAAAGGCAAGCTCATACGCATGGCTGCGCACGGTCTCGGGATCGTCAAGCCCAGGTAAGGCGTGTGCGGGTTTCTTCGTCCCACATTTCTCTTCGAACACCGAGAGCGAATCCATGATGAGATCATAACATTGCATACGTTGATCGGCCTGTTCTTGGCGAGGATCAATCGCAGGTGATCCTGCATACCAGTAGTCCAGCCCGGTGTTATCTGGATCGAACACTTGGGCACATGCTAACGGAAGGAGCACAGCGCCTGTTGGTTATAATCAATAATACAACCAAAACGATTGAGTCAATGCGACCTTTCGCGTAATCCAACTGTTGATAGTCCCCGATGATTTCCCGTAATTTTTCGAACTCAATGATTCGGGAACCCTTGATGAACAACCTAGACAATTTATCTGAATGTTTGCATCCAGTCCTAGAACTAAGGAAATTACCGTAATGATTCAGCAAGCCAATTTTGTCGTTCAGCTGGGCTCTTTGTCTCAACAGCTTTTCGGATATTTTCTCTTGCCTGTCGGCCAGCTATCAGATGAAGTTCGGCAACACAAAGATAAATTTAGTGACACACCTTGTACAGCATCACATCATCAGTGCTGCAAAACGAGCCACATCTTCGCTGAAGCACTTCACTGACGGTATCAACCTAGAATACTTGTTCATCAGGTGATAGATTGGATTCCGGTTCGTCGGAAACATACGCTGATTTGCTGGCCAATTTGCTGGTCAATGACGACATTTACCAACGCTCTGGATATTGTCATGCCATTTTGCGTTGTGATCAGGTCCTCAAACGTCTGTTCAACAATCAATTTTTGAGTTTCCTTATCACACCTTTCAATGTCTGGGTTAGGATCCGAGTCCGAAATTCACGGGGCAAGAAAATAATACTGACTGGGAGATAAGCTCTCCAATGTGGTAATCATTTAGGAGGAGAATAAAAGAAAGAGCTTCGATGGTCCGGGTGAGAAGCGCAAGAAGCTCCGTCACAGAGTGTTGCTCAGCCTGGCTTTCCCTCAGTTTTTATACGTTGCCAAAAGGCATTCACGGACCTTTAACGCCTCTTGATTCACCGTTGGATCTCCCGGAGAGGCGTGGAATAAATGGGGATTCTTGTCGAAGAAGTCTTTGAGGGCGAAAAGATTTTTTTGAATCATGACAAGAATGCGCTCTGGGACGTTAAGTTGTTGTTTATCCAGCGCTCTGCAAAGAATTAGATCCTCATCACCACCAAAATGCCGGTGAATGGAAAAGTTGCCGTACCCCATCTTTGTCAACTTGGCTTTCCACATGGGGCGCACCAAACGAGCAAAATAGAGGGCAAACCCTTCACGGCGCCCGCTGAAGATGGCTGAACCCTGGGCATCACCTAAAATAGCAAGAAGATGAGGGTGTCAATAATCATCAGCGGCAGGTTTATGAGCATGTACCAGCGCCGTAGGTAACTCGTTCTGTCCAAATTGGCCGCTCCCCAAAATCGTAAAAAGCCTGTTTGGCGACGGCGGCGATCTCAGGACTAATGTAAATAATCGGACCACTTGGTGAGTTCTCTCCATCGAGATACGTGTTACCACTTGCAAGTGCCAATAGCATTGCACAAGTTTGATCTCGCCCAAAGCTGCAGCATAATACGTTTTTCAGAAAGAAAGAAAAAGGACAGAATCGAGGAAAAGCCGTACCTATCCCTAAACTCGATTATGGGCTGCACATTGTTTCCAGTTTGCAGCTCCTCCAACACAGCTTTTAGATAATCCAAAGCCCGGCGCTTGCTGAGAATGGACAGTCCTAGTATTCGTTAAAAGCATAAACTGTTGAGGGGGTTCACCAAACTGTCTTGCTAATTCGTTGATTACTGATGAATTTGGAGTGCTTGTTGGCACTGTTGGTGTAGACTGAGGTATAGCAGCCAACGCCCACGTCCTGCCAGGTATTGAGAGTAGAGTGGCGTACTCAGTTAGGGGCGGTCGCGAGGGTGCAGACCCCCCATATCCGCCATGACTGCTGTATTGTTGCTGACTTGGTCCTCCCGGCTGAGGCGCATTAAGCTGACCGAGTGAGCCGATGCGCGTCAGATCGGGGGATGTGCAAAGAATATAATCCGTCCCATCTGTGTCACCTGGTTGTGCGGCAACAAATAAACCATTGCAATAGCAGGTATTCTCGATGGAGGATATGATAAACCCTCGGGTAGGCTTTTGGGGTATCTGACCGTACGACGGGAGAGCCGACCGGAATTGTGAGTGATCGTCTGGATGGAGAAGATTCGATGGAGGGAGTCGGACATGCGAGAGTTGCAACGGGCGAACACTGTTCGTTCCGGGAGTGTAATTGTAGCCGTAGGAAGGGGCAGGTGCAAAATACAGCCTGACGCCGTTGGTAGTGACGGCAAGCAGCTGGATGCCGGCTCGTGATTCTTGGGGTTCAACAACGTGGAGGGATATGATTTGGAAGGATTGGGGGGTCAGGGCGGGTGAGCCAGGGGCCTTGTCCTGCGCAGATTTATAGACATTTGATAATGCTTGAACGTGTTGAATACTCTTTTCACCGCTGGGCTTATATATCGATATCGTGTTCTTCTCGGTGAGGGTGTAAAGGCAATCTCTCAATGAATCTGACACAACCATTATTATCCTATCTGATTAAAAAAATCTTAGCAACTCTTTCTTACCTACGAAAGTCTCACTCACCATTGTTGGCCGTTGACGCAAAGCGCGGGAGAAGGCTCTGGACGCCGCCCACAGAGTGATTTATAAGTTGAACTCGCTTTCCAAACCAAGACTCTGTTTCCTGGTAATGCAGCTCATATAGGCATCCATCCTGTGCGCCAGCCATGAATATGCGACCCTCTTGAGTGCCAACAACGGAAATCATTTCAATGTCGACAGGGAGGTTGCGGTCCGTGGCATAAAACTGGATCTCCTTGCGAGGTCTGTTGTCAGGACCGAAAACTGAAGTTGCTGACACTCCAAGGAGGAGCACAGAAACTGGTGTACATATGACGAGCAAGTGGGATATTTCTTCAATGAATAGAGATGCTTTGGGTCGAACAAGCGTGACGGATGTAATGACATCTGGCTGGTCAACGAAGGAGCTGAGCTCTTGCCTGCATTGTTATATGAGTGATTTGAAAATATTGTCGCATAAAAAGCATTCACCCGTCGTTATAGTCCCATAAGAACAACTTGTGGTCGATCGAAATCCACACCCGCTCGAGTTCTGGCATCAAACCCATGTGAGATGTTACACTGGCGCCTTGGGGTACATCTCAGGTCTTTGATCGCGTGAAGCAGGTTCTTTTGGCTCACTATCATAATATTGAAAGAGGCCTTCTGGGATCGCAATAAATCTCCGTTTCTGGTATGGAACTCGAGTATCGTCAGGGAATATGCTGTAGGAAGCCGAGGCTTGACCTCCCGCTACTACATTCAGACACGCACCAACTATGAGTATATTTGAACGTACAAGCCGCTAGAGTTTCCCCAAGATCGGGGATAATTTGTGCATCCTTCACAAACTGGTCGTACAAGATTCTACTTGCATTCTGCAAGGCCGGGAGGTCCACAGGTACAGGCCGTGGTTGTTGAAGTATGCGGGGTGCCGAAGAATTGTTTGGCTGAGATGAAGAGAAATTAAAGGAAGGAGAGGCTGGGAGTGAGGAGGCCATATGGCAGAGTTGCGATTTCAACTGTCTTCAAACGCGTCTGCAGTTCTTCAACACGTGTTGAGACTTGCTTAATTAGGAAAAACATCGGTTTGATGTCACGTGCACCTCAACAGCTTTCTCCCCATTCAACAATGTCAAACTGGTCGGAGAGTGTTGTATCCCTTTTGAATGACCACTCGTACTCATCAGTCGGCAAGCTTGTGGTTGTGTTTACGGCGATATTCCCGAAGCTGAACGACCAGAGGTGTCTTTGGGGCACAATCGGCGATGAATTGTATGAGTTGTATGGGTCTGGCATTCTGCACTCTCACGCAGTGAAATACTACGTCTGGCGTTTTTGGAAGGAATTGAATGTGGTTTTCAAGGTTCTCAAGCAAGCGCTCACACGCAATGCCTTCTTTTTTCCGGTTGGTGTTCAGACTGGGATATACTCGTCCCCGCCAACGCCCAAAAGAGCTTGCAGGCACTTCCAAAACGATTGTGGGACCATATAGATCGGATTGTGGCTGGGATGCACTAAACCACTGGGCACTGGATCTTTAGGTCTACACAAGGCAACAACTCGATTTTACAAAACAAAAAAAATGCAAGTGAATTTCCGTGATCTCGGGACCTGGAGGTTCAAACGCCCACCCCCCTAATTACAGAGAGGCATACCACTGACGAGTGTAGATCTAAATCCATACCAGTTTCCTGAATACTTGAGTAAAAACTCTTAAAGCTTAAATGGTGGCTTAAATTTTTGGATTGATGAATCTTGTTTTCGACAGTGCCTCAGAACGATGGGGATGCTTCAGCGCTTTAGCAGTAGGACATCACCCCGATTGGACCCTGAACGAAACTAGTGAGGCTGTCGGACAGCCTCCTGTGTTGAGTGAAGGCGGAGGGACAAGTGGGTGCAATAAGAAGGTTTGCTTGTCATCTCCCAGCTCCAGATGGAAACGATGGGTACGAAAGGGTTAGGCGGCATAAAAAACCCGTTCTTCATCGATTGAGGCATCTTTCCCCATACAACGCAGTTCCAGCGGTGTAAGGTTAAAATTACAAGTATTCGTTTCGGTGGCGACGTGTGAAGTTGTTATTATGTCCTGTTGGCGGTAATTTGTGGACTTGGTGATGCGAATCAACGGCTCCAGCAGCGAGAGACGGCGAACTCTGGATGGAGAAAGCGTTGTATAAAACGCCAGTTCTTGCCCAAATACATAACCTGATAGGACTCATCAGTGAGGAATCTGATGAAGTCGATCCAGCGCTGGTTGGTTTCTTTCACTGGTAATCCATTTTTCTCGCTGGCAGTGGGATTGAACGATCCAAGATCACGAAAGACGTTTCAGCCGTCGGGAAGTTGGATCCGCTGATGCTGAGCGTGAGCAAGATCATCTAAATCTCAATGGCCTCTTTTTTTTTTTTTCCTCTGGCAAGTAAGTGTCATGCAAGTATAGACGTCCGATTGCGCGCTTCTCCGTCTTCTCACTTCCCATACCGCCTATATCATCACCTGTCTCCCTATCTCTCCTCAACACCTGCTGGCCAGCGTCAACTATGGGTCTCAAGAAACAGCCTTCCATAGAGACCTGGATAAAACGGCCAGCCACAAGTGTATCCAAGTCAATTCGGCTCCCCTATGGTCCCACCCCGGGTGGATCAACTATTCGTCCCAGCAGGTCAGGCTCATTACACCCGATCACCCAGGAATCGTCAGAAGGCAACACCCAGATATATATTCCGTCCCATACCAAAGGTATGTCCTCGCCAACCCGCTTTTGGGTATCGTTTGTTAATTACTTCAAGCAACATTCCAATGGGTGCGAGGAGATCTCCTGGGTCAGGGAAGCTATGGCCGAGTGTACATGGCACTCAATGCCAACACCGGTGAGCTCATGGCAGTGAAGCAAGTTGACCTTCCAAGGGAGGACCACAAACCCGCACATCATGATGCTCTCAGGTTTCTGGCCTTTGAGAGTGAAACCCTAAAGGAACTGGACCACCCGAATATCGTGCAATATCTTGGTTACCAGGACTCTTCCGAGGCTCTCAGTGTGTGCGTATTCCCTGCGATCAATCTATTCCCAAATTGACGATCTTGTCGTCGTAGCTTTCTCGAGTATGTTCCTGGGGGAACCATCGGGACATTGATACAGAAATACGGACGTTTTCGTGAAGAAGTCACAAAATCTTTCACAAGGCAGATCCTTGAGGGATTAGACTACCTCCATGGTCGCGGAATTATCCATCGGGTGAGTAATCCGCCTCATTACCCCCTAAAATATTCCTTTATGCTTGGTACCATAGGACCTTAAACCTGACAATATTCTCGTGGAGCCCACTGGTGTCTGTAAAATTTCTGATTTTGGAATATCTAAAAGGGTTGAAGATATCCATAACATAAGAGGACACACGCTCATGAGAGGCACAGTCCATTACATGGCGCCCGAAGTCCTTGGAGAAAAGGGTTATGATGGGAAGATAGATATCTGGAGCGTAGGATGTATGATCATGGAGATGTGGACAGGCGAGAAACCTTGGGGAGCAGGTGCAAACTTTATGTCCATCATGCTGAAGGTACGCTGGGAAATCATTTTTGTGCTCTGCCCCCAACTCAAGCATTGCTAGCTGCGAGAGACTCGATCATCCCCACCCCTACCTGCACAGCTGCAAAAAGAATTATCCCCAAGTGCCCATAACCTCAGGGATTCTTGTTTTCACATGTAAGGGCCTTGCTATCGTCCCACTTAAAGTTGTGTGTTCATTTAATTAACTGCAGAAATTCCGTCCAACGCCCATCAGCGAGTGATTTAAAACAGCATCCATACCTCAGGCTCACGCCAGGTTGGAGTTTTTCCGAGAATGAAATAGCTCATCCTTCCCGAGAGCGACGGGTCAACGCGGGAGGACGAAGGCAGCGCGACTACGAGAACGACGGATCTACGCTCAAATCGAACGAGCGCATACCGGAGGGTAAAGATGCTACCGTCGTACCGGAGGTTATTGCCAAGGATGATGGGACCGCAACCTTGAAGGCTAGCAACCAACCAGTCCCGAGAGGACCAAGTCCACCAATCGTCTACATCAAACCCCTAACCCGTAATCCATCACCTGTTCGTTCCTCCTCACCGACCGATACCCAGGACCAAGACATTACTACATCCGAATCATCGGCTACCTCCAGCAGTCGTCGATCAGGGAAACGCAAAATCAGGTACCGGGTCGTTAATCAGGTCGAAGAGTCTATCCCTTCATTTCGTTATGATCCTCCTCCTCTCCCTCCGATATCCCAACGTTATTCTGCCCACTTAGGAACGTCATCGAAATATAATTTGGATTACATCCCTGAACCAGTTCCCAATTCCCGGACCCGTTCCTCCTCTAGCCCGCATATCACCTCTACCCCTGCACCTAGCTCATCCTCGTCAGGGCATCCTTCGCGCCCGTATTCCTCTTCAAAGTCCTCTTCTTCCTCTTCTTCTTCCTTGCCCCAATCGTCCAGTGGAACGGAAGATAGTGCGACGTGGAAGCGACCGCCCGTTCCCGAACCCCTTCGCCGTGGAGGGGCGTCTCCATCGTCATCCAATGCAAGGCATGAAAATAGGAGTGCATCCGCTGGATATCTCCCGGCGGTTCAACTACGGACACCTCCCCCTCCCACCGTGCCCCCACCTCTTCCACCTGTACACACCCTTCGGTTCACTCCGTCGATGCCATCGATGCGCACGCTATTACGCCCCTCATCTTCACCAAAAGTTAAGCAGGCGAGAAGTCCCGCTCCAAATCAAGTTGTTGATCGGCCCTTTGCGGATGACGTTGTCCGACATCTGAACGAGTATTTCCCCGGCCATGACCTCGATCAACCTGTCGTCTTGCCCGCTTTTGTTGACGACTCTGCGCAGGAATCTAACCTTAACCTCAGCGGCGACGACAGCAACTTTGGTGCTGCTGAACAAGAAGCCTGCGCTTAGTCCAACTAACATCCACAACCATACGAGCAACAGCACAAGTCCAGGCAGGCTATCACGCCTAGGAAATGCTCTTAAACCGCTCGGTTCCCGGATAGGGGGATCTTCACCGGGTCTTCGTCCATCGGTCGATAACGGCGGGACTGCGCCCTCTGGTACTTCATCGTCGCCTCTTGGATCCATCAGTAGAAATGGTAGCCGCTCAAGGAATGGACGGGACGGGCTAGGACACGTGAAGAGTATACGAAGAATTGCGGAGGAGCAAGTAAGCAAGCGGCAGTCGAATCCAGGAAAAGCCCGCAGGCAGACTTTGTGGGGCATCAAGATGGAGGAACTTAAGACTTTACCGCAGCTGCCTAATTCTACTCTTCAACAGGGTCAGGACTCAAGGCGCTTTTGATAATTTGACATTTTCTTCCTTGTGCTTTTCACGGCACTCTCTACTTTTTCCCGCTTTTCCGGTTTGTCTCGCGGCGCAGTGGATTCTGGTTTTTCCGGCGTTCTGGCTATTTCTTTCTCACGCCGTGCGATACTTTGGCCTTGTTCTCAAATTCTCTATCTTATAGCCTCTATTTTGTTTTCACGCACTCATATTTGTGACACGTCAGTGATCGCCGATCGCTCATTGATCCCCTCTCATCACACAAATCCTCGTCAGCCAAGCCGCCGCACTGCCTCCCTTGTTGCCATCTTTTTCTCGGATGTTGATCACTCGTGCACCTATGCATACCCTCCTTGGCACCGGTCCTCCGAGCTGGAGTTTCTTACCCTGTAACCTCGCCTTTCCTCGGCACGAAAAACAAACTCGTATTTGGCTTCATTCTCTTAGTTGTCATTTTGGCTTTCTGATTCTCCGTCGTATTCAGATAGCTTACGTTCCCTTCACGATTTCTCTGTAGCTCAGCTTGGTGGACTGTTTACAAAATTACAACTGATTATTTTCTTGCAACAATGGACTTATGCACCGAAGACACAGTAAGTGGTTGAGAGCCGGCTTGCGGGTGCAGGGCGAAATCCCTGGCATGAGGAACGAGTATATGAGGTGTTGCACCCAGCCATGTATATACTTATAGAAGAACAGGATTAAAATGGGTAAGAAAATCGGGTTCGAAAGAATTTCATGAGTCAGCCTAGACGAAGTCCTAGCTGAAAAGCCGCCCTCAGGGGCAGAAAAGATGTCCCAAGCACCCATTCTAAAAATGTTCCTTTGCAAACGTGAAGTCAATGGAAGCGTTTGAGTATTTGGCTGTGGCTTCCTTAAGGGATTTGGCGATGGCGGGAGGTCCACAGAAATAAGTCTAATATCGCCACCAGTTAGATAGCAGGAGACATTGAAGAAATGTAAAAACGTACGCAGACTTTGGTCTTGAGTTGAGATTTGCTTCCGGGGAGATAGTTACCACTCTCGATTGCGCCCCTCATGCGGAGGTAGATGGAGTTCCAGTCGGGCCTTCCAAACATGGTACGAGTGCGCAGGAGAGTCAAGGGATCGTATTCTGCCCCCGCATCATTGACGGCAATGTTCCAGAGCATGTCTTCACCGATCTTTTGGGTTAGGTAGATGTTGATACGGAGGAAGTTTGCTAGTAAGCGGGGGAAGCGCGTTAATTAGTGAAGAGATTGTCATGATTTGGGAAAAACTTACGATCGGCTTGAGCAGCTTCAACTTCTTGCAACAAACTCTGGAACCAACCGAACGAAGGCGCATCACGACAGATCCAGAAAAACTCGACCCGGCGGAGGCTACCGAGTGTACCGCGCTTCTGTCTGTACCAAATATGTTTCAAGATCGACGCAAACGGTGTAACACCTGATTAATCACGATATCGTCAACTCCATCCAATCATGCAATCAAATTTGAAATAACTAAAGCCCACTCACCAATACCAGCGCCAACGAGTATGGCAACCTCGGCAGAGAACACGTCTTCGGCGGGGGCACCGTATGGACCATCGATCCTCACAGAAGGAAGTGAGATCGAGGACAAGCTGGTATCAATCTCGACGAAGTCGCCTTGACTCAAACCTTTTTCTTTGCCTTTCATCGCAGATTGAGTCATAGTCTTGACGACGGAGGGGCCAACACCGAGATGCTCGCCAAGGGATTCAGTCCAATCACCGACTTGACGGATATGCACGGAAACGTATGGGTCTTCCGGGGCAGAGGTGATGGTAAACTATGGTAACCATGAAAGTAATGAGAAGGTGGAGTGGGTGATAAGTGGGTGTTACAGTACTTACTGGATGCCATTGGAGTTTAGACAGCTCGGGAATTTGGATAAAGAGCCATTGACCCGGGGTGTATTTAAAGCTGGGTTTGATGATACGTAGCTCCATAGCGCCTAGCGAGGAAAACACGATGTCAGTGCACATGGTTGTGAATTAAACTTGAAAAACATACCGCTGGGGTGGACCAAAACTTTAGAAAGGCGAGTTCGTTGCCTTCCACGGATTTCTCTCCACATGCGTTCACCAAAGTAGATGATGCCGGGCCATATGATGAATCTCCAGCTCTCATATCCAAGACAGTGATCCGTCGAATAGAAAGGGAATGAAGACCTCCAGTCTGGGTCGACGGAGTCTCGGACGAAGCATCCGGTAGCGTGGGCATACAATCCGATCATGAAGAAAAATGCCAGATGGTGGGTGTACCAGAATGCTTCGAAGCACTGCTTACGGATCTTATGGTGTGCGGTTGTGTACATGACCAACATGATAAGGAGCATGAAGTGTCCAGTGATGCCTCCCGCCTGAGCGTAGTGGATCTGCAATGCGAGTTGCTTTCGAAGTTCTGTTATCGTTCGTCAATTTTCAGTACCCACTCTAGGAGAAAGGGACTTACGGGTCCTCTCGACGTTGATAAAATTGACATAATGAGCGGTGGTGTGAACCATAGCCCAGAAAGCCATTGAGTATGCGACTTGGCGGTGGAACCAGAGGTTTTCGTCAGCGGGGAAGAGCCAAGTCAAGTGGGGTCGAATGACACGAAGGATATTACGAAGCATCGGGAGGAGGATTAAGCCGCCGTCGAAAGCCAGAACGAGACCAGCACCACGAGATATCCAAACCGACCATTTAAGACTGTTGAGAGCGGCCAGACGAGCATTAGTCGCCTAGGAGCGAATAAGAGAGGTACACGAACAACTATGAGGTAGGGTGCTTACCTGACTCCACCAGCCGTAGGCAAAGAAAGCGAAGTGGGCGCCATAGAAGAAAAAGTTGAAGGCAAGCCTCCGCCCAACTAGAAACTCTCTGCGAAACCACGATTCACCCATTGTGTTCTAACTATGAGGTAAGGAGTGAGGAAAAAGAAGGTTCTGGACCTGCCAGACCAGAAATAAAAAAAGGGGGTCAATGTATGAAGGAAGAAAGAGTGAAAGAGAGGGAAAGAGCGATGATAATGGAGGGCGGGGAGGGTGGGAAGGGCCATTTGATGTTGCGGTGACCATGACGATTTCCTGTTTTGACATCACAACAGTTACATTTGTCCTCGAATGATCTACCAGACCTCTGGCCCGTTCAAAGGAATACATATCAATCACTATTCCTGATGCCATCAGTCAACCGGGCTTGTTCAACATGGATACCGACCGACTAGCGCTGCTTCTCTAACGCACATCTCCCATCATGCACAGCTCTTGTGTTCTGGTTACTCCTCATAGCGGTAGGCAACCATGGCTTCGATTCGGTGAACGTCGGTGCTGAAACTGCGCATCTTGACCTGTTGGCTCTTGCTGGCTTCTATTGCGAGCGGGTCCGTGTCAACCCATTCGCCTGCAGGCACATCCGCAGAATCGTTCGTGTACGCTAGGATGTTGAAAACTGTGGGTTCCTGTATCACGGGGAGATACGTGACCATCGAAATGATTTGTTTGAGGATGGCCCGGATTTCCGATTGTATCTCGGCTTCGGGTTTCGGTTCTTTCCTGGACAGCCATGAGTTTCGTCGAGAGACAGAGCACACGCACGTCATTCACAAAAATACTCACGATGCTGTTACGTCGGACGATGGCTCAACCAGTTTGATGTCGAATACCCACCGTTCGAGTGGTGTGCGGGTATCCTTGGATATAATGGCCAGGACAAGTTGGGTAACGGATCCAGTTAATAACCACTCTAACATCAATCGTTAGTTACTTGATAATACAGCAGTCGTAGCAACACATACTGTGGACTTGTGATAGAATGCTGCATAAGTCAAGTTTCGGGTCAGTTAGCGCATTTAGGGGCAATGTAACACGCCAACCCACCGCTCAAGGTAATTCTCGAGTGCGAGATCTTGTGTTACAAGAACGGTTTGCCCGTATTTCTTGACCATATGAAAGTCATCTGAGGGATACACTTCTCTCTGGAAAAGGATGCTAGGGTATGTTAACGAAGCATTCAGCCCCAAAAGCATGGGACAAACGTATTAACAGCATATTTGAAGAATTCCGTGACAAGTGCACATGAGCCCTTGAGGGTGATCGCCTGTCGCTTTGCTTGTTTTGAGGCCATTTCCTTTGTTCTTGCGGTGGATGAGTCTTGTCCAGCGGTGCTGCCAGCCTGCTAGGGCGTGTTTGAACGCGACCGAGGTGTCACGTGCCAGTCGGCGCTCCTTCTCAGATCTCAGCCTCAATATCCAGGACTCAATATTCAAATATTCAAGCGTTCGACCAGTCTCTGACCGGTGAAAGGGACACTGCAATGTCAACAACAACGCCACCTGCTTCTTCCCAATCTCCTGCTGCGACAACACCGGCGAATACGTCCCAAGATGCCAACACCCTGAACATAGCCGACTAGAATTGTACTCGAGTACCTCCGTTCCAGAGGTCACACTGCTGCAGAGAAAGCATTCAAGGAAGAAATCGAGACAGGTTCTCCCCCAGATAAAGGCAAACAGCCAGAAATCATACCTCCCGAAGAACTAATCAAATCCCTCGCGGTCTTTGCACAATCTAAAGCTACGCGCTCAACAGAGAATGCGCTCAAAGACTCGTCCAGTGTCCTCCATGAGCTTTCGGCTATGGGCAACCCGCCTAATATTCAGTCCCTGATTGCAAGCATTGGCGCTGTCGGTGCCGAGGAGATATTGTCACTGGATCCAACGGATAAACAGGAGGGGTTCAGGGAGTTGGAGGCATGGGTGGATGGATCGTTGGATATGTATCGGGTTTGTGTTGGCCTCTCTGAACATCATGGCCCTATGATCTGATGTCGCTCGTAGCCTGAATTCCGACCAATCCTGTTCCCAATATTCTGCCATTTCTACTTGGATTTAATTCAACATGGCTTCAAAGATGCCGGTTCGTCTCCATAATTCGCTAAAGCTATACCAATTCTGAGACGGCCGTTATGCAGCCCTTCGTTTCTTCTCAACCTTTTCACCATCTTTGCCGTCTTCACATCATGTGGTCCTTCACCATCTATCCACGCTTCTCCTGCCTGCCCACGTACAAAGCGATGAACTAGCACAGCGGTTCAGAAACGAAAAATATGTTATCCGTATGAGCCGGTCCGGCTTTAGTCTCCTTCTCGGGTGGCTAACGGAAGGTTTCGGCGGTGAAGCATTGGGCGCAGGTAGTGGATTCTCGGGCGAAAAAGGAAAGCGTGGTCGGGCAGCCGTTATGCGTGTGGTCAACAATCATTTACGATTTGACGGTTGGTGCCTACTCATTCTCACCTTGACGCGAGTGCTGATAGTGGAGGTCTGTTCCAGTGACATCTACCAACCCAACCGCGATCTCGTCACACGACTGGGAAGAATCAACGGGTCTCCTATCACAACTCATCCCAAAAACTAACGGCGTTACGTCCGCGACTGGCGCTACAAATGCATCCGCGTTTAACGCTCTTAAAACGGACCTCAAGCTTGGCCCAGCAACCATGTCCGAAGACCTACGCACAGAAGCGGAACGAGTACTACGAGAACAGGCCATGGTAGAACGAGATCCTAACGTTCACCTAGATCTACAATATCTCAGACCTCAACCCTTTCCAGGGATAACTGCACCAGCGGAAGCTGACATGTTGCCATACCCACCAGCCTTTAAGACTGTTGATGTCGAGCGAGAGGTAAATGCTGTGAGGGATGCAAGAAAGCGAATTAGGTTGGAGCCATCAGCGTTGAGCGGTGCAGATATAAACTCACCGCAAGCGAATACACTGAGAGCGCGTGCATTGCCAAGCATCTGCGCATATACTCTACATGATGTTGCTGAGGGGTGAGTATTTCTATAGAAACTGTTCTGACTCTCGGTTGTTGATATTGTCGAACTAAAGGGCACCTTGTTGTACTTTCTCCATGGATACGTCGTTGATGGCTGCTGGGTTTGCTGAAAGCTATATCCGTCTATGGAGCCTCAAAGGCGAGAAATTACGTGCATTGCGAAGTGACTTTTCGTCGAGTAATATTAAAGATAGTAAGTCTCTCGTGTCACTCTTCTCATTGAACCATCCGTATTGATCCCCATCGTAGACACGTCTCTTCAACGCATCCGCGAAAAGAAAGCGAGTACTACCCGCAAATTAATTGGTCACAGTGGACCGGTGTATTCAGTCGCGTTCGACCCTGTCTCTGGATCGGCTGCACCACCAAAATACCTCTTATCCGCATCAGCGGATGCTACAACGAGATTATGGTCGATGGATACCATGACTAATGTCGTTGCATTTAGAGGGCACGAGAATCCGGTGTGGGACGTCAAGTGGAGTCCGAAAGGGATTTATTTTGCGACCGGGAGCCGAGACAGGACTGCAAGATTGTGGTCGGCTGACAGAATATCATGTTTGAGGATATATGCCGGACATCTGAGTGACGTTGATGTGAGCTTCCGGTTTCTTTAATGAATCTTTGGATTCGAGTTAATGGCTAGCTGGTGTAGTGCGTACAATTCCATCCCAACTCATTATACCTTGCTACTGGATCGAGCTGATTGGACAGCGCGCTTGTGGGATGTTCAACGCGGTGCCTGTGTTCGTGTGTTCATCGGACATCAGGGGGCTGTTTCCACGCTCGCAATGAGCCCAGACGGACGGTACCTCGCGACAGCAGGTATGCAAATATCCTATCACCTCATATTACCTCTATAACTTATTACATTACAATGATGCAACCATTGCCAGGCGAGGATCTAGCAATTAATTTATGGGACCTCGGCTCGGGGAAGCGGATCAAGAAAATGGTGGGACACAACGCCTCAGTATATTCTCTCGCGTTCAGCGCAGAATCATCGCTGCTCGTTAGCGGGGGAGCGGACTGGACGGTTCGGTGCTGGGATGTAAAGAGCGCAGGGGGTACGAAGAACAGTAAACCAAGGGAGAATGGAATCCTGAATACACAAGAGAACGGAATATCGAGTTACGGTGACGACGATGTCACTGAGACGTGAGTTGCTTATTAGTTTGTGATCGCCAGATGGGTTGACTGGTATCACATAGTGCTGATCTTTTGGCGACTTTTCCAACTAAGAAGACACCAATCATCAATATACAGTTTACTCCTCGTAACCTGTGCTTGGTGGGTGGTGTGTACCAAGCGCCTGAAGCTCGATGATATATGTACATCAAAATTGAAAACTTGGAGTCGGTGGAAGTCCTTGACCGGTCTCATGATTTCCGAAGGCGTATATCTATTTCTGTATGAGTGAGATGAGTTTTCCTTTGAAGACGGTTGCCCGTAAATACTTTGTTGCTTCGTCATTACCGGGACGTCCTTGATGGCCGGGAGCCAATTGGTGTACTTTGAGGTTCTGAAACAATTTTTCGTTGGCGAAATGACTGCTGCGTGAGGAGTGCGTTAGACCCACGTGACGGTTAATTAGGTTCGCGGCAATAGTCAGTCTTCTCATCCTGTATTTGTTCCCTCTCTTGCAACATTTGTCACCTTGTTCATAAACAGCCCTTGCTATCCTTCAGAACGCAACACTGACGATGGTATGCACACGCTCTCTGCGCTCTCGTACTCATTGTATTTAATAACTTGATACTGGACGGCAATTAAACCAGGCCGACACATCTGGCATGGATATCGACACAAATCCCAACATGTCGCAGCAGGACGTGCCCCTTTCCAATCCACAAGGACAAGATTACCACTCCGCACCCCTCCAAGGTAAGTTCGACGCTAGACGCCACCATAGCCGTCTACCCAGCCATCTAGGGTGGGGGGTTAGGAAATGCTATTGAATCATGGCGTGTGCATGTCCGAATCGCTTTTAACACCTTTTGCTTGTGCAATTCCCTTCAGTTGCCAACTCGCGTGACCATTTTCGTGAAATACAAGTAAAGGTGCACATCCGGCGCCCTGAGAAGGATTCATGGGTGTACCTCGGCCGAGGAATTGTCTCTCAAGAAGTGACTGGCCACTCGTCTCGTGTTGGTTCGTATTCGTCCCCGATCTTACTATACCCTTGAAGTCACCCCTTTTTCTCTTAGTCGTCCGCAACAACTCTACGGGGAAGGTTGTCGCTGTCTTTAGCGAAGTACGTCACCTCTTCGGAGATAACTGTGCCTTCAAGTTTCTCATGCAGAACAACCCTCGTTTCAGTGCACGGACCTGCAAGTTGAAAAAAGGGGCAACTTTATTATCATTATGTGCGTAGAAGGCAGCCGGGTCATCTCCTGGTCTCTCAACGTACGTTTTGCTATAAATGAACGAGACAAATTGTGACCCGGGTTTACTCCAGGCAATGAATAACTCGGATACTCTTCGTCTCTTGGCGAGCATTGAACTCGCTTGTTACCGCTGCAAACAAGTGCTTATGGATCCCCGCCTGCACTCTAAGGCACGTCGCAAGATTGAACGGATAATCAAGGATGACCGCCGGAGACGGCACCGACGGCGCAAGGACCAAGAAGCGATGATCGACGCGTTTGCTCGTCAATCCTTGACAAATGACGTCCCACCCCCAACTGTGTCCCTCCCTCCTTCCAATGAAAGCGCCGCTGCTCCTCTCATCGGAAGTATGAGTACGCTGGCTGTTACTGAAGAGAAGTCATAAATCGGGTCGTGTAACATACGGATATCTCTCTGCTTTAACTTAATCCGTCCAGTCGTTCCCTTCTAGATGGTGTACCTCTTCCGTTTCTCTTGCTTGCCTTACCCGTTCTGCTTTTTTAGTGTAGTTTTGACCGTGGTGGGCAGCTTTCTTAGCTTCTGGGAACCACTACACCAGAGCTATGTAATTGTATTGGCGGTTACTCATGAATTTCATGTTTCACCGTACAAGAGGCAAGGACCCGTGTTCGTGGACGCTGAAAACAAGACAAAATAAAGCAAATGTTCAACAACAAAGTGATAGATATGTAAAGATGGTGACAAATGATTAAAAGCCGCACACTCGACTAAGCTATGAAGACCAATTATGAACATCTAAAATGTCTGGGCGTACTAGCGCATATCTCTGTGCGGTGCGGGTCCGGTGAATGGCTCCATTCCAGGTATGGGTGCTCTGGATTCTGAGTACATCGGGGGCAGTTCAATTGGTTCATCCTCGATATCTGTATGTACGATAAGCCGTTGGGCGGGCTGAGCCAAAGCCGACAGTCTCTTGCCGCTCCGTGTTGATGAAGTCGTGCTAGGTCCCACCGAAGCACTATAATTCGACGCCGGGTCAACGCCGAACTGACCGTCGGAGACGGTTTGCGTAACTGGTCTGCCAGACATAGAAGGGTAGGCCGAAGGTGCCCCTGCCATTGACGAAGCAGAGCCCATCTCATAAGGGTCGTAGTATAATGGTTCTTGTTGTGGATGTTGGGAATATTGGGAATATTGAGAATGATGTGGTTGTTGGCGGGCCATGGCTCCCCACTGTTTGTTGCCCGTTGGGGGCTCTGATTGTTGGCGCGCCCACACGGCAGCAGTAGCGCCCATGGCAACCCCATCAGCAAAAATATCCACACCCCTCGAATTAAATCCCGCTGGATCATTGGGAGTATTATTGTACTTCGCCGTCATCGTCGGTGGTACACCAGCCGGTCCAGCTTGAGGTGTAGTTCCGTCGCGGTAAAGAGGGAATGCAGTACCTGAGGGATACTGTCCAAGTTGTTGCGGATCTAGAAGGTATGAAGATGCATCGGGACCTGGTTCAGTTAAATCGACACGATCCCGGCCTCCGAATGCATCTAGTTTCCGTTTCCCTTTAGTCCGGAAGTAAACAAGGGCCACAATGATCAGGAGCGCGACGGCACCTCCCACAGATGCTCCGATGATGATGCCTGTGTTGTCACCTTTCCGATTGTCACTTGAGCCGCCCGACCCGCCATTGCCATCGGTGTTGGTAGGTGACGAGGATGATGTAGGTGTCGGTATGCGTGTAGGCGGTGCAGATGAAGGAAGTGGCCTAAGACACGACGAATCGTCCGATGGACCGACAACCTGAATTTTATCCGTGCCCCCAACGCGATTTTGCGCGTCCATCATCGAGAAGACGACAGAGGTGCCTGCAGTAAGATTGGCTTGCCAGGTGAACTCATCGCCTACGGGTGGTGGATGGAGGAGAAAAGATTCGCCGTGGGGTACCGTCACCTGTAAAACAGCGCGAATTAGTATCTGGAACTCCAAAGTTACAAGCGACGTACAAGAATCGTCACAGGCTGTACCGCCCCAGACGAAGCATATAGCGTGAACGGATAAGGCCTAGGGGTTGTCAGAATGCTCCAGACCCAAAGTAAGTGGTCAGCGGTAACTCACTTGCACTGCGACAGTGTCCCATCCAACGCAAATATGAAGTCCGTACCTAGACCCGACACGGAATCATTAATGGAACAACCGACTAAACAAATACAACTCACCTGGATCGGTAATATTACAACTCTGTGCACCAGCGGGAGGAGGTCCAACAGTCACTATATCGGTAATTCCGCCCGCAGTGACGCCGGTCGCGTCAGCCATCGAAAACATAACACTCTGCTTCTCAGGAAGTGGTAGTACCGTCGAAAAGTCCCCGGATTGATCTTTGTCGTTCCATGCACTGGCTGGTATGCTAACATTGCGTATAGTGCCTCCTGGCTACGAAAAGCAGTGAGGGTATACATCAGTGGGGGCCTCCGAGAGTACAAATCAGAGGCGAACCGGAATGATTAGAGCACTGAACGGAGGTACACCTCCTATATAAGTATATGTCAGTTCAGCTTCTCCTTCACCACGCCGACACCGAGAGGAGGCAGGCGGAAACTCAAGATAAGCGCCGCTTTCTTCGGACTTCGTACTCACCAACCCAATTAAATCGAACTGCACCACACTGCGTTGGAGGCGAAACTATGAAATCGAACCCATAGACCCTGTCAAAGAATGAAAAAAAGCCGAACACGCGGAGAAGAAGGGGTATCCAGAACATTGAAGGTAGAAAACAGAAGAAGGAAACGTTATGTTTGTTGACGGCGGTGGACGCCATGGCCGTGCAACTGCTCAGGGTCGTTCTATCAACACATCCTGTGTTCCATCATGGATCAAAGCGTTTCCTGCGTGTTTGACACGATGTCATCCAAACAAATATATCCATGAAACCGCGAAACAAAAAGGCAGTGGATGCTAGTGGATGCTAGTGGATGCTATATGCCAATCGATCACAGAAAACAAGGTGCACAAGATATGGAAAGAACGTCCCACAGTGAGAACCTTGTAATTTAAAACTTGTCAAAAACGCTGATGGACAACGCCCCACAAACAGATATTCTCCATCCGAATACGCTGTAGGTACTGTAACTCGATAGGCTCGTTGTTACCCACCCCAGTTCCAGCGCCCACGATACTTTACGCCCGACGAACCCAGGGGAACTCCCAAGCAAGTATTCCTATGCCCATAGCTATAGTGGATGAGCACGGTATTACAACAGGGGAAACAAAAGAAGCACTGACGAGCAGTAAGATCGTTTTGCGTGCCCAACGTCGACCTATGTCCTTCCTTCTTTGGTGATTCTATTAGCATGTTTATCCTTGTGTTTTTTTTTTGGGTTCTCTGTTCAATCTTGTGACCCCAATACCCACCCGACACGAGCACGGTCGCCACACGTGGCAATACTTAGAAAGAAAGCAAATGAGGCATAACATATCTAATAATGTAGGATTCAGCCTCAGGACAATTATCATTTGCCCGTTTGTTTTTGGTATCGCACAACACAACATAAAAGAGAAAATGTATGACCCGCAGAAAATACTAATGATAAAGATAGATGCACAACTGTACCCGTCAACGGAGGGGAAGTTACAAATCACAACGATCGCTCAACCACAAAAAGGGGGGCCAGAAATCCGGCATCAGAGAAAAGACAGAAAAAGAGGGTCAGACCGCTTGAAGAGGAAACGTTACATGCCCCCAGAGCAGATGACACAGAAATTCCTTTGTTAACTTTAGGAGGGAATAAAATTGGGTTATGATGATCCTGGCGGTGGTGGTGGTGGTGGTGGTTGATGCAGCGTTGATGAAGGAAATTGTGTTTGGCTAGGAGACGGCGAGGGTGGTGACTGGTTAACAACTGCAAGCCCCCGTCTCTCCGTGTATTGGGGTGGAAGTTCTACAACACCATCCGCGTTTGGAGGGGGTAAAACATCATCGGCATCGGTATGTACCACAATCCGGGATGGATTATTATATGTTGATACACCCGCCATTGCGGCTTTACGCTGCTGAGACGATGTCATAGACTCGGCCCTTGAGAGGATTTCCGACGACGCAAACGGATCATCTATGGTGGGTGGCGGTGGTGGATACCCTTGGGAAGTCAAAGGGGAATTGAAGGGATCAGCCGGGTTGGGCAGTGTGTACGCGGATGCTGAGGGAAGCTGATACGTTGATTGATAATGCGCAGGGGGATATTGCTGCTGAGGAGGATTATCTAGGAAGGGATTCGAATCATAGGGCAGCATGCTGCCTTGGTATCCATCGTATGCTTGTCCAGGTCCTCCGGATACCGTATGGTTGTGGGTTCGAGTACTTGGTGCGTAGGCACTCGGTTGGTAACTATGTCCATAAGGTTGAGAACCGTAGGATTGCTGAGGAGAATGAGGGGTATAGGGGCCAGGTGTGGAAGCGTAAGCGGGATTGGCGGTAGATGACAGGGAATAAGGGTGGGAATTGTGTGATCCACCATAAGCAGGAAACCCTGAAGAGGTTGAGAGGCCTGTTTGGGAGTCCTTTCTCCTCTTGAGGAAGAACAAAGCAAGAGTAATGACAACAGCAAGGAAGAGCAAAGCACCAATAACCGTTCCGGCAATGGCACCAATAGAAGTACCTCCAGAAGAAGCCGGTTGCGAAGAACTGGGAGACGGGGTAGCACTGGTAGTCGGTTTTGCGGTGTCTGTTGGGTTGCGGCTCGATGTCGGCGTTGTAGCTGGTAATGCCGACGTGGATGAGGGCGAAAGCCCGTTCAGACAAGATCGATCATCCGAGTTAGCCACGACTCTGACATCCGAACTTCCGCCTTGTCGACCAAGTGCATCAACCATCATGAAGATGACGGAAGTGCCATGCTCAACATTTGCTGTCCAAGAAAACTGAGTTGCACCCGCCGGAGGTCGTAGAACGAAGGGGTTACCAGAAGGTATGATCCCCTGAAAACATTGAAGAAAGCAACCATCAGCACCCATAAGTGTCCCCGGGACATGAAAGTTCATACCATGATGGTAACGGGTTGGATTGCGTCAGGATAGCCGTTGAACACGTAGGGTCTAGAAAATGTGAGGTCTGGTGGGGGATACCAATTTTTGATTGGACGTACCTGCATTGGGTGAGGGCCGAGTTAAGCTGAAATGAAAAGTCGACGTCTGCATATCGTCAGCGAAGCGAATAAGTAAGGAAGAGTAATCTGAACTTACCGGGATTCGTAGTGATACATTTTCCACCCTTTGATGTTCCTACCGTCAACAAATCGGTTGTCCCTCCTGTCCCAAAACCCACGGAATCTGACATGGAAACAACAAACCTCCGTCCTTGGGGCATTGGCAATTGTGGAAGAGAGTAAGACCCCTGGCCATTGCTGAATGCGGTAGCTGGGATTGAGATATTTCGGGGTGTTCCAAATTCCTAGAGAAGGATGAGGACGAAAAGATTTTTCCGCAAGGTACGACAAACATACAGGAATGAGGTGCAGGGAAAATGGCGCATTACCACCTGGAGAGGATAATGATTAGCCAGGAATACCTAATCAAAAGTGGATAACTTACCTGTCCAGGAGACGGGTAGACTATCGCATTCAGTTGGAGGTCCCGCCGAAAAGCTGAAGGCAGTCACAACAGGAGCCAAAAGAAGGGCCCAGCAGAGAACAATAGACATGATAAAAGAGCGAAAAGAGGAAGGAATGACGGGTAAAATCCAAAGAACGTTGAAGCTTGAAGGGCAGCTCAGCCTGCTGCCACGGTAACAACCAGAGGGGCAAATGAAATGGCGGATGCCTGCCACTGTGTCCACACAAATCACGGGCTTAGTCAGCTGTCATCAGGGTTGTGTTCCCATCAGCACCTACACCTCCCTGAGGCTCCCAACTCCCACCGTTAATCGCTGTCTACGAAACTATGTACTTGGCCTTCTCTCTGGTTTAAATAACCAAAGGTCGGATATAAGCAGCGCGTCATACTCAATGGAGGAGTACACGGGAAGTAGCGACAATCGGTAATAGTCCTTCATTTTGACAGGCAACGACAACAGTCAATGACCCACGGAACTGAAAGGAATTTAAACGGCGACAGATGGAAGCTCAATGTAGCCTCGTGGTCTGCCGAAAACTCCGACTGAGGCAGTGAGTCCCGTGCCTCAGTTGAGCTGCCTGTGGGCTTAGCTCATGACAGGCTCTTCATGATCTTTGATAACCAACGGCAGCGGAGGGGAGAAAATATCAGAATTCCGAACTCGGTGGAATAATGGCTTGATCCTCTCCTTATTGACCTACTTCCCATCAATTCCGGAAGTCGCCCTCTGTATTTCTCAGCCAAACTGAGGACAGGTCCAGCTAGCAAGCCTTTCAACTGGCTCAACCGAATGAAGCGTCAGACTCTCAGAGTCCCTTGGACCATCATTTCGTCTGAAATTTGCGAGCTCAATCCGCAGTGCTATTGCCATAAGTGTTCATCAGGCCATGAAGGAAATATACAGACCAAATCACATTGCCACTTCTGGAACAAAGGGTTAGGGTCACGGCATTCTCCGCGCAGTCCTGTCCAGTTTCTCCAAGCCACCCAATCCTTCCTTGATCAGGCAGTCAAACTGTCGGCCTAACGGACTAGACGACCTCAAGACTCAAGGTATGTCCATCCGCTGTCATAATCTTTAAAAGCGATGTGATAACTAACACCTACCATCGCAGACTGACCCATGGGTTTCCGGCACAACAACGGTCAGTACAACCCAAAATCCGTGATCACCACATAAACAATCTAAACATACTATCGTCCAGTCCTCCACAACAACCATTTCCACAAGGACTGGCAACGTCGCGTCCGCACCTGGTTCGATCAACCAGGACGGAAACTCCGCCGTCGCAACGCCCGCAAAGCTAAAGCTGCCACCCTCGGTGTTCGTCCCCTGACTCTCCTCCGCCCCGCTGTCCGCGGGCAAACCGTTCGCTACAACCGCAAACTCCGTGAAGGGCGTGGTTTCACACTGGCTGAATTGAAGGAGGCAGGCATTGGCAGGAAGGAGGCACTCGGTGTTGGTATTGTTGTTGACCACAGGAGGAGGAATCTTAGTGAGGAGGGCAAGAAGCTCAATGTCGAACGTTTGAAAGCGTACAAGACCCGCTTGATTGTCTTCCCCCGTAAAACTGGCAAAGCCAAGAAGGGCGATTCTTCAGTGGGTAGTTTTCTCCACTATTAGGATCCGGGATCTGACTTTTATGGTCCCTTAGTCCGAGGATCTCAAGGCCTCAGCAACCCGCTCCTCCCTTCCCCTTCCCGAGGCTCAACCCGCTGAGTCCCCCAGAAAAATTACTCCCCAGGAATCCGAATTCCAGGCGTACAGGACCCTCCGTGTTTCTCGTGCCAACGCCAGATACGAGGGCGTTCGCAAGATTCGTGCCGCTAAAGTTAGTCTTCATGCATCTTGAGCTGCGGTTCGTCTGCTAACTATGGTATGCAGAAGGAGGAAGAAGAGGCCAACAAGAAGAAATAAACTACTTAATCTTGTTACTCCTCTATACTCTGTCACCCCTACATGCACCTTTTCGAGCTCAAAAATGCCCCCGAATTCGCATGGTTCCCATATCTCCCATATTGCACTTCATGAACCATATGGAAATATGATCTCATTTCTTGAGAGCGGGTGTGATGGTCGCAACATGCCTATCTTTCAGCTTTGAGATTCAGCTTTGATTAATCCAAGTACGTAGAGTCTGAGTCTAGGATCATATTAAGTCGTAATCCAAAAATGTCCAAATAAGTAGTAGAATAAGCATGAGTAACTTAAGGTCATCGCACTCCAAGTCCTCTAATATTTAGATCAGTTAGTTTTATTTTCCCCAGCAAAGATTGTTTTCTCAAAAGCCTCCTCCGCTTCAGCTTTTGCAACCTTTTTAATCAACTTGACCTGTTCCGCTACTCCTCTTAGAACACCCAAGACTTCTTTGTTACCATCTACAAACCCAAACTCTGCGTAAACCAGACCCTGTTCCTTTGCAAATTCCTTGACAAGCTCACTTGCTTTTCTGAGGTTGTGCCGCGGGAGTCGGGGAAATAGATGATGAGTTACTTGTAGATGGAGTCCGCCATGGATGAAAGCAATGGAATCCTGACAGATTACATCCGTGGTGGTTCGCATCTGGCGGTGCGGGAATGATTCTGTTGGGCCAAGGTCGGCTGTAGACATGGTAAAGTGTGATAGCACGATCTGTGCATAACTTTGTTAGCAAAAGGAAACCAACAGCAAAGGGGTAGTACCTGGACATGGAGTGGGCTTGTAACAGCATGGCTTACGAGGAGGTAAGCCAAGGCCTTTTGCCAGGAACCGCAGCCGTAAAGAACAGCGCCGAACCAGGACCAGAAGAAAACGAGACCGGTAATTTCGAGCCAGAAAGCCCACCGACCGCCACGGGCACGCTTGGTGTCCCAAAACTTCTTGAACAAGAAGCCGTAAGAGTTCGCGTATAGATTGAATCGCGCAAACATCATGACGATGTAAAAAAGTTTATGCTGGATAGCAATTGTGATCTTGGCAAAACGGTCGTAGCGCATGATGCGCTTGTAGTAAGAAGACCAGAGAGAGGAGGAAAAGACGGGTGAGATAGCAAAAAAGGGGAGGTGTTCGATGTCAGGATCACTGGAAAAAAAAACAGGAGGTTATCAGCCTTCTGGGGTTCTCGTATCCGTTGTGGTACTTACTGCGAGGGGTGGTTGGTTACGACTGATTAGCAATAAGGGAAAGCGTTAAATCGGTGAAAGAAGATCCATAAGAGAAAATTTGGCTTACGATGATGAACGTTGTGATTCTACAACCATTTGAAATGTGATTAGCCTTATAACGGCCAACGTAGCGGTAGCATCCACGTACCTGCACCCACCAACCAATGCTGAGGCCGCCAATGAAGTCGGCTATGAGGATGGCTAATATGCGATCAACCGCCCAGTTGTGTGTGACGCCCATATGTCCAAGATCATGAGCGCTAAAGACGAGCTGATGCCACATCAATCCGAGGAATACTGAGCTGGTAATCAACCAGTTATGGGAATAGGCGTATGCGGAGATACCGGCCAGCAGTGTATAGCGGAGAACTTCAGGGCCATATCCAGTCAAATAAGGTGTTTTGTATAGGCCGGCGTCGACTATGCGTTTATGAAGTTTGCGATACGCAGTCGAGTGACAAGCCTGGACTTTTAGCGAGAGGTTGGTAGGAGGAGGCGCGAGGGTGGCGAGAGTGAGTGCATGTGACTGGAACGTGATATCCTTATCCACAAGGAGAATTTGAGAAGAAGGTGAAAGTTGGGTATTTTCCGTTGACCGGACAGCAGTGGCCTCTTGAAACCACTCTGATTTTCCATCCGGGTTGAGCTTGCGAACCCAGCCAGACATGATCGGGGGGACGAGAGGTTCCCAAATATTTTCTACGAGTTCAACTCGACCGATGGAGAAGCGTTTAACCATCTTGAGGGTATCATCGGAGTGATATGCTTCTATTTCGTCCGTGGCATCCCTCCCAACGAAATGAAGGAGAGCGAGGCTACCGCCGGGATGAGCGTCGAGCCAGGACTGGGGTATACGAAGGAGGAGGTTATGGTATATAATGAGGTGGTCACCAGCAAGGATGCGTGCGGCGACGTCCTGTCGAGTGGAGAGGGTTGTTGCCCCCATCGTCCAAAGGGAATAGGAAACCTGGAAAGCGCGACGCGGAGAAGTCACGCCATAGTATTTGCTAAGCACTTAGCAAAATTAATTAATCATGAGCTGTTTCTGGCTGATAATAATTCTGACGTTGGGGCTGTGAAGACGGCTCACCTTCTCCACAGTCCAGCCATCAGTGCTCTCCGTCAAACTCGCTCTACTCATAACACCCCATTTCGCCGTCTCCCCTGAGCAGCTGGACCCGCGGATAATAATTGGCCAAAGCGTGGTATTTACTGAAGAGCAAGTGTCAGGTTCGGCCCGTCTTGGCGTGAGAACGCTGAGAAAAGCAACCTGAGCAACAGAGTCTAGAGATGGCTGCAGTCCGTTCGCACTCATCATCACGACAGCATCCCCGCCCACAATCTCGTCCACGCTCAGCTCCCGATCCCTTCGTAGACCCTCCTACCTCCTCCAGGCATCGACCTCCTCCTCCTCCTCCAAAACCAAAGCCGACGGTCAAAATGCCTGCCGCCGTGGTTAAGCCTACACCCCCCTCCAAGGACAACAATGACATTACCGAAGCTGTAAGGGACACTGTTATCGTCCGAAATCGCACAGAAAGCCCCAGAACAAGGGTGGGTCGTAGCCAGACCGCAGTGTAAGTTCTCCCCGCACTTGTTGTGTTTTTTTTTTTTTGCTTGATTACTCATACAACACGGATAGCAACCCATCATCCAATTCCAACTCCCGTTCAACCACCAAGAGGTCTCAATCACAAGATTCAGCTGGCATCACTGAAAAACAGAGGTCCAATGGTAAAGCCAGAGGCAAGAAAACCTCTCAGCATGCCGATGTTATTGACCGTTTGGATTTCACCGGTGTCGGTCGTATGTTCTTCCTCTCCTCTTGACTATCCCGAATTTGATCCTTAATCGATCAACTTTTTTCTTCTTCTAGTGTTCCATCATGATGGTCCCTTTGATGCTTGTGCACCATCTCGCAACAAACAACACAATAAAGCCCCTCTATATGCGTGGGGCAACGTATCAGACCCAACCCGGTATGGCGATAGTGCATACCCCTCTGCCCACGCATATACTGCGTTTTCCAACGACTATCCTGAACCACCCAAGAAAAAGGTCGATGCGATAGCCGAGGCCTGGGGAATTCACGAACCTGAACCTTATGAAGAGTTCTTTGCAGGTGGCGGCTCCACCCGTCTTGATGGTGACACACCGTCCAGTTCCATCTACAATGGCAGGGATTCGCACAATTCCAATTCGGCGTCTCGTACCAGCGCCCCGAAACGAGGCAAAGATGAAACGCAACAAGTTCAGGGTGCCAAAGAACAACGTCCTCGTGTCCCCAACCGTCGTTCACTCGTTCCACCTCCCCAACCAATACTCGTCCCCGAGTCATCCATAGACGGAAGTGATTCGGGTTCGCCCCCTGCCGCTTCCACCGGATTCCCAAAACGGCAGCGATCACTTATGCAAAGAATACGGAGGATGCGTGATTCCCCGAACGTGCCAGTCGGCCCGGAATACGAACAGCCACCCTCCCCTCGTTCCCCAATTGATCAATTGCCGAATTCGCCTCGACCGACACACAAGTCCCAGAACTCTTTTCTCGGACGGTTGAGTGGGAAGTCACAGCCTCAAAACAGTGACAGGTCAGAGCCCTTCCTTTTAATCGATCCTCTGCCCAGTAACAAGGACCTCCCTCCGCCTCCAGCAGCAAGCGCCGCGAACTCGGGCGATAGTGCTCAGGCAGGAGTCCCACAAGAATTTGGGTCACCTGGAATCGGTCGCAAGACAAGTATCATGAAGAAGATGGGAAAGGTGGTACGAGGGACCAGATGAAGCTCCTCTCCTCATTAAATGCCCTGGACCAGCACCCACCAGTGCTTTGGAATACTCAGGTCTTCACACACAGCTCCAGATGTCCTCTACCCACTCCCCTACCTGGCCTCCGTTACCCACCTCTCCTTTCTTTGATGCTGCAAAATCTATGTATCTCCTTTGCTCTCCAGCCCCATATTTGTATATCCGTCCACATAGGAATCTCCCTATTGTTTATTCTCGCTCCCGGATCACCAGTTCTGTCCGTCCCTTTTTCTTTTTTTTCTCTTGTCCGGACTCAGGGGTTCAAATGTCCTGTCACTCTCAAGACGAAATTATTTTTGACCGATTAGCAGGATGTATTGTACCATTTTACCCATAACTTGTCTGTATCTCTTTTTCCTTTCGGTGTGCCTTTGACACTCTTTGCTTGGTTCTCTGTATAATACGTCTGGCAATCTATATTTTCCTTGGTATGAAATAAAACAATCGTGTTGACATCGTTCCACTCCGTTGTCCATACCTACACAGGCACTCCCCGAACGCCTATGGCGGCATTTCGCAAGGCATCCTTCACTTCCGAAATACCGACCTCCTCTCGGTGGAAAATCCCAGCAGCCAAGGCAGCTTCGACGCCTGTAGCTCTGAATACGTCCACAAAATGGTCTGTAGTCCCTGCGCCACTACTCGCAACCACCGGGATCTTGACGCTCTTTCTCGCTAGATTAATGAGATCGAGATCGAAACCGAGACCAGTGCCATCTCGATCAATGCTGTTGACAAGTATTTCACCCGCCCCTAGCTCTTCAACACCCCTAGCAAGCTCAACCACTGAGAGAGGTCGACTTTCGCGGCCGCCTGAAACAGTACATTGGTACCACCATGCCTTTCCACGTTCGTTGTCTGGACCATCTGGTTTGCCGTACACCACTTCTTCCTTGTACGGTCCATCGTAAATTTCTGGGTCGACGTAGACACGACGAGGGTCGATGGAAACCACAACAGCTTGCCGACCGTACGCGTGAGCGATGGTCTCAATCGCTCCTTTTCCTTTATCCCCGGTCGCTCGTAACCTCTCGACGGCATAAACAGCCTCGGACCCAATACTAACCTTGTCCGCCCCTGCACGGAAGTACGCCCCTGCCACCTCCAAAGCGGGACGTCTCGTCCCGTCGGGATCAACGGTATCTTTGATCCCACCACCAATTGTCAAAGGAACGAATACCTCCTCGGCTGCTGCACGTACGACCGCGAGCATAGGTTGGTCTTGAAGGGGAGAATAACGGAAGGAGGTAATGTTGAGAAGGCAAATTTCGTCTGCACCTGCGGCGTAGTATTTCGCTGCTAGTGCGACAGGTTTTCCAAGGTTGCGGACTGCGCCGGCGGTATTGGCTGCCAAGGTCGATTTCTCGCGGACATCATATTGGTCGCCTTTGGTTACGACTAGGTCACCTTGGTCATTGGCACGTACATCCATACATGCAATTATACGTTTGGTAAAGCGATGGTCTGGGGGTGGTGTGAGCGACACAGGGATACTGGGAGGGGCACCTGTGTGTGCGACTTCGGGTTTTCGGAGCCACTCATCAATCAGCCGTAAGCCTGCGATTCCGGACTTTTCAGGGTGGAATTGCGTGCCAAAGATATTGTTTTTGCGTACGGAAGAGACGAAAAGTTCGCGCCCATACTGTGTCGTCGCGTATGTCCAAGACATCGCTTCTGGGTATTTTTCAGGATCATATCTTGCGCAGTAAGAGTGGACAAAGTAATAATACGATGACTCTTCGATTCCCTCGGAGTCGTCTTGGGGATTAAGCCGGTCAGAGGTATTCCAGCCCATATGAGGCACCGATTTATCTGTATCATCGAACCGCGAGATGTGGCAGGGTATTACACCGAGCCCTCGAGATGGGGATTCGTCCGAGGACTCAAAGAGAACTTGCAGGCCAATGCAGATACCAAAATACGGACGTCCAGAGTTAATGTACTCGCGTAATGGCCCCAACAAGCCACGATCAGTCAAACGCTGGACAGCTGTCTCGAAGGCGCCGACGCCAGGGAAGATAAGGCTCTAAGATGTGTGAAACTTAGCTTGAGCAGGCGTGTGTAGTTTACGATAAGAATTATGAGACGAACGGTGGCTTTTGAGAAGTCGGCTGGCTGAGTAATCCACGTGAACTTGTGACCTAGCTTTTTCAGCGAATTGGCAAGACTCTGGACGTTCCCAGCGCCATAGTCCAGGAGATAAAGGCCCATCTTGACTGCCAACTGTAGGTTTTTTGACGGACAGAGGTGGACTGTCAATGAGTCAAAATGTGATGGCCGGGCCGGGGAAGGGTTGATTTTGATCAGCCAATGATCACAATCAATATAATTCTGTTAATTTATTTCAGTTACCATCGTATTGCTTGTTCTGACGTGCTTTTTAATCTCTACCTACTTGGAAAGTTTGTTCATATAACTTCGTTCCTACAACGTCCTTTCTCTTCCTCACCTGCCCACCATGAGTAACCCAATCAACATAAAAAATTCTATCGCCTCCTCCGCTTCTCCCGTCTCTTCCCTCCACGACCACATCCGTAGCCTAAGGCGCAAGGACTCTACATTGGACGCCGTTCGCCAGCCCAGGATCCTCCACCCCGTAGACAACGGGGACCTGCGATTGTTGATCCTCGAAAACATCAGCCAAGAGGCTGTTAACGTTTTCAAAGCAGCAGGGATACCACGTCGACCACTATGCCAAAGCCTTCTCCGAGGAAGAGCTCCTGGAAAAAATTGGTTCCTACCACGCTATTGGTATCCGTAGCAAAACAAAAATTACCAAACGTGTCCTGTCTGCAGCTTCTAAAGTTAGCATCACTTCCCCTGTCGGCATCATGTTACACCGCTGATGGACCTATTTCTATACTTTATTCCAGCTGCTGGTGATTGGTTGTTTCTGCATTGGCACGAACCAGGTAGACTTGAACGCGGCTGCCCAGGCTGGCATCCCCGTCTTCAACTCTCCATTCTCCAACTCCCGCTCCGTGGCGGAGCTCGTCATATCAGAGCTCGTCGCATTGTCTCGTCAATATTTCGAGCGTGCTTGGGAGATGCGTAATGGCATCTGGAACAAACAATCCAAGAATTGCTGGGAGCTTCGCGGAAAGACACTCGGTATTGTTGGTTATGGCCACATTGGTTCTCAACTCTCCGTCCTTGCCGAAGCCTTCGGCATGCGCGTCCTCTTCTACGACGTCATCAACATCATGCCTCTTGGCTCTGCTCGTCAAGTCGGAAGCCTAGAAGCTTTGCTCTCGCAATCCGATTTTGTCAGCCTCCATGTCCCCGAACTTCCGGAAACTATTGACATGATTTCCCGTCGAGAACTCAACCTGATGAAACGAGGCTCATACCTAATCAACAATGCCCGCGGTCGCGTCGTTGATATCCCTGCCCTCGTCGATGCTCTCAAAGCAAAGCACATCGCTGGTGCAGCAATCGATGTTTTCCCGTTCGAACCATCTGGCAACGGCGATCCATTTGACGACCAGCTTAACTCTTGGTCTGGCCAACTGCGTTCCATCCCCAACGTTATACTCACCCCTCATATCGGTGGTTCCACTGAAGAAGCTCAGCGTATGATTGGGGAAGAAGTATCCCAGGCGCTCACTCGCTACCTCAACTATGGTTCGACCATTTCAGCCGTCAACTTCCCTGAAGTCGATCTACGTGCCATCACTGCGGAACAGGGCACTCAAATCCGTATTTGCCATGTGCATAAGAACCAACCCGGTGTGCTCAGGCAGGTTAATGAGGCCTTGTCGCCATACAACGTCGAAAAGCAATACTCGGACTCTAAGGGCGATGTTGCATACCTTCTAGCTGATATCGCGGATGTCAGCCCCGCTGATTTCGCTGGGTTGAGAGAAAGAATCACTGGCACCGATGCTAACATCATCACCCGCTTTTTGGCTTGAGAAAACCCATATTGAGGTGGAAAAATATGGGTAGCGTAGCATCCATTCACTACATAGCAATTGTCCTGTTCAGGCTTTGTTGGACTCTGATCGATTCAACTCTCTCCTTCCACTCAACTGGCATTTCCTCCAATTTCAACGTTGGCGGGCATTATTGGGCTCTAAATTGTACTTTACAGTAGAAAACACGTTATCATGCTGGTGAATAACAAGTGTGACCTCCAAGTCTCCTAGTGAAGCATAGTAATCAAAAGTGGTGGGTGTCCATACACACACCGCGTAATCAAGGATCTTCCTCCGGGTCGCCAATGCCACTCTCAAGGATGGCGAAGTGCGTCTCCATTTCCGGTAGACAGGGTGAATCGTATATCTTACATGAGCGCGTGTTTCCACGAGCCTTCTTAAGTTGCAGTCTAAGAGAACGGTCAGTGAGAGTCCCGAGGGAAGAAAAAGGCTACTCCACCTTGTTGTGGAAGCGTGTGCCATGATGTTGCCTCCGATGGGTTTCTTTTCGTTTCCGGCGTATGGGCCAGCAGCTGCATCTGGGTTCGACATGACCTGGTTTGTGACGACCACGGCAATACCAAACTGCAACGGGTCGTTAGCATATAGCCAGTGCTAAGGAAAAATATGAATATATACCTCATCCGCTAACCGTTGTAATGTTCGCAAAAACTTTCCTAGATGATTCTGACGGCTCGACAATTCACCGCGTCCACTAAAGTCTGTGCGGTAAAGGGCGGTACAAGAATCGACGATTAACAAGCAAAATCTGTTAATTCGCTTGGTTAAATCCTTTTTCCGTCTGCCCTGCTGAATGTATGCTCACCTTGACTCAGACATGAGAGCGCTAGCCATCGCCAATAACTGATATTGGTGATCGGCGTTGTATGCTCTGGCATAGGCAACATTATCCAAAACTTCTTCACCATTGAGGCCGTATCGTTCTGCCACTGCGAGTAAACGGACGGGACGGAACGTGCCTTCAGTATCAATGTATAGGCATTTGCCTTCACCACCTCCCATAGACACTGGAAGCTGGCAAGTAACAGCGAGGGTGTGGCATAGTTGCGATTTTCCTGTTCTGAATTCGCCGAATAATTCCGTAATAGCGCCAGTTTCAATGCCACCTGTTGAGGGAGGTTGTAACGAGGGAGTCCGACGAATGAAGAATAATCGGACGAACCGCCGAGAAGAGCGTCGAGCTGTTTGGATCCTGTGGTTATATGCACTAGTTCCGACCGTCTAGCATGTACTTCCGTCGCACTTTGGAAGCCTAAGGGTACAATCTTCTGGGCTAGAATATGATAATGACACCCAGTCCGTCAGGGGCTTGTGCTAGGGATACCGATACGCCTGGACTCGCCTTCTTCTAAAATCTTATCCGCCTTTTGGTCTGAAATGCCCTTAATAGTTACGAGGTGTTTCTTTGGTGTAAATGCGACAGCTTCAACGGTATGTAAGCCAGCGCCGGTGAGTTTCTTGATATCGTTTGGATGGATTCCAGCTTCCGTGAGTTTGGCCACAAGGAGGGGACCGGTGATTTGGTGTTCGTCTTCATGTTCTCCTTCGGGGGCTTGGGATGCTTGCGACATTCTTTTGGGTTGGAAATATGTGGTATGTAGGGGACTTTTGGTCGCGCTGAGTCAACCCACGAGGCGATGGCGTTTCAACCTTCCCACACACATTAACGCGTCCGAGTCCTGCGCACGTGATCGCGAGTTCCTGTCACTGCACTCACTGGACTGGCGATAAAGTTTAGAGCCTGCTGGGGGCCGCTCCGAAATTAACCCGGTGCTCTTTCGCGGGTGCAACTTATACTGAGACGAACAGGCCAAAACTGCAACCACGCCACCAGAACGGTCAGGTAGAGTTTCCTGTGGGTGTCTAACACAAGCGCACACGCTTCTTCCTCGTGGTGTGGTGGCATCATCGCATATAATGCCATACAACTAAGCCAGCCTCCAATCCTTCCACCCGATGTTCTTATTGAAATTTTCATAACTCGGCCGTCCCCCGGACTGCGTGGTGATCGTCCAGACAATATCCCTCTTCTTGCCGGTTCTGTGTGTCGGTACTGGAGGGATGTGATTCTCGGGACCCCGACCGTATGGACGGACATGATTGCCAGTTCCGCGAGCAAGTCCCACCTCAACCTCTATCTTCAGAGGTCATCTCCTTGTCCTTTCGGCCTTCGTCTCTACTTTGACAAACCATCTCGGCTTCCCTCCCAATTCATCCAAGATCTTCACTTGGCTCTGCCTCAACACTATCAAAGGCTCAATGAATTGTTCATCTTCTACTACGCTCGTGACGACACGTTCAGCGAGACGATATCCGTACTTCACGCCATGGACTCGTTAAAATCCGCGTTTTGTACATCAGCGCAATGTACCACGCACAAGTCTCATATTTCGCGGGGCCAATGGGGGAGATACTATGTACCATGTTCCCCCCGACTCCTAAACTCACTTTCTGCAAACTTCCTTCTCAACTCATCATGCTGTTGAATCCCACGTACACTTTCCCGTGTTTGACGACACTCTGGATTACGGATCACCTCTTTCCTCGCCCAAGTTTGTCCAGATTGTTGAAACAATTACCTGCTCTAAAGACTTTGATCCTTCAAAATGGAGATTTCCGAGCTCGAAGTCTGGGAATTAACGACACCATCCCATCGGTCACTTTATCCTCTTTATCAAACCTGGCATTTTAGTTGGCACCCTCCTCTCAGCAGGCGATGCTCTGCCCGTTAGGCTCCCTGATTGCTCTCAACTTGGAAGTTCTAGAGCTCTGTTTTTTTTTTTTCATGGTTGATGCTGACGAAGACGAATTAATCGAGTTCCACGAACACTCCCTCCGCGAGTGGAGAAAACCCGAATCCAAACTCAGGAAAATTGTTTTTCATAGAGTATTGGACCCCTGGCATAATGGGAATATCCGGATTGTCAGGCTCCTTTGCAAGCCCCTCCATGTTGGATACAAGGGCTTTAGAGGCAGAGTTCTGTCTGCTTCTCCCATTAAGGAGGACCTTGTAGCCGATTTGAGGATGGTAAAGATTGCTTTCACTGGATTATACCCAGCTAAAGGGTCAGGAGACCTGTGAGGCGCTGTGCCGCCTGGGGCAAATGGTGGATCTTCTGTTGCCATTTTGTCCTCCTGTGAATGTTCAACTTAGTAAGGGTATGCGGGACCACATTGCTGTCCTGGAGTTGATGGGGAAATTCGAGAGCGTAGTTGCATTTCAGTTTGGGACTCTGACGGAGAATGAGTACTGGAATATACCCGAAATATAACGCATTTCTTTGAAAAACGGAGCTGTACGAGCGGCTTTCGAGCAGTCACGATAACCTTCACTCGGCTTGATCTGGGTCAGTGACGTTTGTTGAAGGATTTGTGACTATCACAGACCACCGGGAGTGCACGAGTCGGGATGTGATGGCTTTGTATACAAGTTGTATGTTGAACGTTGGACACTGCGCAAGCTTTAGCAACTGACGTGGACCGCTGAACCAGCTCTTTGAGGCGGGGTTGTTGGATGAGGTGAGCTCATCATAGGCGTTTCTCTTTCTCCATTCAATGGGACCTTACCCACGCTTTCCTTACGTTGGGTGGGCAGACCCTTGTACGCGAAGGTTCGCACATTACTATCACATCAGCAACCGGAACTACTTTTCAAGACTTTCCAGTGAAGTGGCAAGAGTTCGAGGCCAAAACATACAACACATGACACCGCTGTTTCGACGACATAGCAATATCACCTGTTTCTTCTGCCAAACACCCGTTGCTCCTTTTCCCAAGAACCCACTCAGCTTCAAATGCCCAACATGTGGTTGCTGGAATCGATACGATGCCAACGGTGAAATACTCTCCGATGATCCAGCAATGCACGATGAAAAACTCAACAAGCAGTCCTTCGCAAAGCGAGGTATGTCTAGGTTTTCTCTCGTTCAACGGCCTGAAGGACCCACTCCTCGAAACAATGCAGCGTCCCCGCGAATAGACCGCTTCCCAACATCTTACGGCCCCGGACCATTTTGTCACGCGTGCCAAACGAACCAAATGCTTATTGTGAACTTATTATCATCGTACCTTCCACCACCTGAGGTGTGTCTCTCTATGACATACTACCCTCGCCCTCACCAACCTGTATACGCGCCTTTCGTAGAGTCCGGAATACGCTCAACGTCTTGAGATGTTACCAGAATACCGTGAATCACTGCACACACGTTACCCGCCAGTCTGTGAAGAATGCATGCCAGTCGTTGAGGACGAGATCCGAAAGAAAGATCAAATGGCCCGCGCGCAAGCTCTAGGGGCATGGCTGAAGGATAGCAAGGGAAAGGAAACACAGAGAAGGGTATCAGCGAAGGGCAAGGATCGAGAAAAGGAGACCGTAGAGCTCTATTGGTGGAAGATCCGTGGAGGGCTGTGGGTTGCAACTTCTGGACTATCTCTTGTGTTCAACACATCTGGTACGTATCTCGACACGCGAGACGTCTAACCTAGTTCTCATTATGTTCAGCCGTTTTTGGTTATAGACCTTTCTGTTTCCTTTATCCATTGCAACCTATTCTTCCGCTTCTTATCTTATCCACTATCCTGTGGACGGTTTGGGATCCTACATACGCGTCTTTCCGTAGAGCCCAGAGACAAGGACGAGACGTTCGTGTCGTAGGAAAGAAGGAGTACATTGTGAGCTACCCTCTGTTCCTGCCTGGAGGGGATTCTAATACCGTTCTTTTTCCAGGTCTTGCAAATGATCATATGGAATACAAGGTTGTGGACGAGTGTATTGTTCTGGGTCCACTGGCGCGTCCCTGAGAACGACTACTTTGAACTATACGACCCATTTTCCCAATTAGCCCGCATATATTTTTCCACAGTTACGACCATTGAGGTCATCGTAAGTCTTCGTCCACCACAGATCTGCTAATCGGAGCTCAATATTTTTCCAGGCTCAAATCTTCTCTTTTTATTGTCTTCGGCTCAAACATCCTCCTACGGTCCGTCTGATCGACACCCATACGCACCACTTTGCTCCCTCTCGCTCGGCAACGCCTCACCCGTCAGGTTCCGGCAGTCGAGGAGGTACACCAGTCCCATCACAACTCAAACCTCCTCTGCCAATCACCTCCGAACCCGACCTTCTTGCTTCCCTTTCGCTCTCTTCTAAACCAGTTATAACACCCAAGAACCCCGTCTTCGGTCTACCATCACTTTTGTCCAACCCTCCGCCAAAACAAGAAGTTGACGGCGATGATACGGAAATGGAAGACGACGACGAGAACGCCATGGATTGGACGCCTACTGGCCCGCGTGCAGCGGCTTCCCGGAGGCGTAAAAACAACAACGTAGTGCAAACAGACGAAAACATATGGTTGCGGCCTCAAAAATTCTTCGCTCCCGAAAAACCGACAGGATTGGAGGGGCTGTTTGCGAGAACGAAGTTGGACGATGATGCAATGATGGTGGATGGTCAGGAGGGAGTTGATGCTGGTGGCTCGATATCAGCGAAAGTAGTGGGGCATTTCAGGAGGTGGTGGCGGATATATGCGACGGTGGTTGTACCGGTCATAATCGGAGCCGTGGTGAGGAGGATATGGCATCTCGAGATCTCAATCACTGCTGTTGGGAGGGGGAGCAGTTCATTCAAGTCTCCCTCTGCGCCCACACCGCCAATTGGTCCTTCTGATGCCTTTGGCAGTGTCACATTAACCCATGCTATCGATTACGATCAGTAATGTTTGTTGTACTGTTTACTACATTTCCAACCCCCCTCGCTCATACATATGCCGCGCTTGACTGAGGGATGTTTTACCGCGCTTACTCCAAGCCACGAACAAAGAAACCCCCGCATCGTGGTTAGTACCAAACTAGGGTGAGCAGAAATTCCTACGATGCAACATTTTTCGGAGGAGCAATCTATCTCTGTTCGACACGCGTCGGAGTACTGTCAACATAGGACATCCCGAAACATCAACACCAGTTATCAGTTTGTTAATCATTGTACAAGTTCAAGTTCCATCATCGGAGTCTCGTTGAGTGTGGAGGCATGATTGCCTTGGTATGCAAGTATTGATAGTTCGTATTCTAAGTCCCCAAGAAACCGAAAATAGAATGGGGTATAACTAACAATAACCTATCACAGAAGAACAAAAGCGAGTCCTTGTACCTCTAAAAAAAATACCAAAATGTCAATATCATAATCCATTGCCAAATGATGAGGCCTAAATTCGCCACAGGAGTTCAACTTCATTTCATGAAAAATGAATCACCACTCCCGGACTGGATAGACCCGGTCAGGCGTACTATATCGTGTCACGGGAAAAAGATACATTCCAAAAAAGGATAAGGATGGGAAACGTAGACAAGAAAGGAGACAAAAGGAAGAAACAAAGGAGGTATGGCGAGGCCGTACACATAAAGTAAGAAATAACCAGCGGCTCTTATATATGTAAATAACCGGAGAGGGAGGACGGTAGGGATTCAAGAAAGGGTGTCGGATGAACTTGGAACGGTAAGGGGATAACATGGGGGGTAAGGGGGGAGGGGGAAAAAGCGGACAGATTTCACCATCTAATACCTCGAGCCCTGATAATCATAAGTTCCATAGTTTCCGCCAGCCTGGTGGTGGAGCGGGACAGCAGTATCATATTCATATCCCCTTGTCATACCTACTCCCCTGTTGACCTCACCCATAGGTGGACTAGGGCCCCGAGCTAAATCCGCATATCCTCCGATGGGTGCAACACCGGCGGTGAAATCATGGTCGGGGACTGGTTGCAAGTTCGACGCGCCGGCAGTATGACCGCGACCACCAGACGAGTGACCATGAGCAGAAGCGGAGTGGAACGAAGAAGCATTCGAATGCGCCCTTCGGTGGCTGGGTATAATTCCGTCGGTAGCATTGTTCCTATCGTCGGTGGGTTGCCAATCGATTGGCTGCAAACGTTCATCAAATTTGGACGAACGACCGAGCTTCCACTTCCTGAAAATAGTCCAGAGAATAGCCACACCACCAACGGAGGAGGCAATGATGATGAGAACCATCAGGGTTGTACTCTTAGTCTGGGCAGCGCCGGTAGGTTTGGGGACCTCAGTCTCTTGAGCGGCTGCATCTTGAGTTCTAGTAAGGGTAATTGTGGGTTTAGCAGCGGGAGGAGCGGTTGAAGTTGGAACCGGGGTCAGGAGAAGAGTCTCTGACGGGAGTTGAGCGGAGGAAGAGGGAGTAGAGCTTGTCGAGGATACAGACGCGGACGAAGAGACCGAGGAACTGCCTGAAGCCGAGGACGAAGCAGACAGCGACTGACTTGCGCTTGCACTGCCAGATAGCTATATCCGCAAAAACATCTGAATAAGGAACAAGAGCACGAAGACAGGGGAGGGTACTTACGATGGAAGAGAGAAGGTTACTAACAACGTTAGTGGCACTGGGGTTAGCACTCAAGGTATTGATCGGTGCTGCCGACGCCGGTGTGGAGGCAACGGGAGCAGAAGAGCTGCCTGGAGCTTCCTCAGAGGGGTCGCGGCCAGCGCCAATGACGGGGATCTGGGGAGACCTTTTCTTGACGATCCTCTTCAAGTTGACGTGGTCCCTCTGCACGCGTTGGAACTCGCTGGTTGCTTGCACAGCAGAAACAGCGAGAGCAAGTGCGAGATAGGTAACAAGGGCATGACGAGTTGAGCGGAGCATTTCTGTTTTTCTTTTTTTTTTTTTAGGGGTTTTACTGGGAACAACGAGTTGGTCGATAAAGGAGCGCGTGGGTAGTGAGAGGAGAGCGAGGCGAGAGTGAGCTCTGATAGTTTGGTCAACGAGGGGTCCAGCCGAACGTGAGTTGAGACCGTAGAAGGAAGAGTTGGACAAAGGGGGGAAGGGAAGAATGGCAGGTGGGCGCTTCATCAGTAACCCAAGCAACATCAACGAAATGCAACGAGGCAAACTCACGATTGAATGCAACTGACACCTGTCCAGCCAGACGCAACAATGATGCTACAATCGTTCAACTGCGCCTCTTGAACGTGTTCTGGGATATCCTCTAAGCAATGCCCGTCTGCAGTTGCAACTGCTCAGGTTATTATATATGTTCAGAAAAAATGAGTGTGAGGGTTGTGCGAATAAGCGATGGTAAAGGTAAGGCACAACAAATCAGTACAAACAAACACGCTTTGTCCGTTCGCTGGCAAGGAAACAGCCCTTTTCTTCTCACACTCCGGCCTGGATAGTATAATTTTATTTAAAAAAGAAAATGGAAACAGTCCGTATCCCATGTGCACACTCTCCAGCAAAGGCACTAGTAGAATAACGAAAAATAGAAAGAAAGAAAAAGTAGCTACAAGTGTGCGTTATAATCGTCTGTTAGTATACTACCAACATGGCCCCGTCCGTCCGCTCAGTTGTGGCTTGTCAGCGACCAGCTGTCAAGACCCACGGAAGGCGGTGTCACAAAGTCACTGTCCTTCATACCTGACCACTGCGGGTTGAACAACATCTCAAGGGTATATGTCCCTGCAGGCAAGCTGACAGAAAGTACTGTTACACCCGGATTCTCTTGATCTGGCACCGGAGGCGTTACATCACTGTCGAATCGCTTTGCGGGCCCAGTGCTAAACGTTGCACCGCTGGGTGGATTTAACATAGTGATCTTCATCTGTTGTCCATCGAGCTTCAAAGTTGCGGAGGTTCCGGTCGCGTCGACAGTGGCGTTAGTGTGCATGAGCCAGTCAACGGTTCCAGAACTATCGATCTCATCCCGCAACAGAACCTGGCGACGCTTGTTCAACAATCGGATACCTCGCTTCACCGATCGTCTGTGCCCAAAGTATGTACGTCAGTAACGCTTACAGGATGGATCTCAAAGCTGATACTTACACATTGTTATAGGCACTCGTCATATCGGCGGTCCAGTACACGTTCGAATCATCAGGCACAGTGAAAACAGTGCTGGCTCCCTGCGCAGTTCCCGATGTCTCATGCTTCACCGTCGGCGCAGCATCAACGCGCTGGTTTGTACGGTCAATGAGGATGGTGTTCTGACCCTCTGTCATCTTCCTGTAATATTTCCACCTGTCTGCATCCTGAGCACCACTATCGAAATAGCCGGGGGAACGATAATCAGCAGAACCGAAATCGCCTGCCCAACGTGTACCCAGAGCGTCGATAACAAAATCGCCAACATCCAAATCATTATGAGTTTGGTGGTTGTCGTTGCGACCGGCTTTGATAGCGACGAACAATGCGTTAGAGTCAGTCCAACTGCTGCGCATGGATGCCCACTGGTCATTGTTGTTGTCGAAGAAGTGATCTAAAGCAAGGCCATCCCAGAATGCGCCGGAAACGCTGGGATCGTACCAGAACATGCTCCACGGTTCAGCAGCATCGTGCTGGTCGCGTTGGAATAGAGCAAACTCAGGATGCTGGTAAGATGCGGAATAGAGGAACATTCCATTGGCAGTGGAAGAGAATTTTCCGGGTCCATGGTCACCGTAGTCGAAGAGTGTGCCTGGACCATTGACATACATGTGGTACAGGCCGGTCTTCCAGAAGTCGGGATTGGTGTCGAGGAGGCCGTAGTGGGAGCCAGTCGCTGTAATGAGTGCAGAGGCCATTTCAGCATGGCCTGTGGTACCGAAATACCAGTAGTTGGGAGTCTCCGTCCATGATCCATCATCTGTAACGCCAAAGGCACAGTTGGCTTTCGCGTTGTCGATGGTGAAACCGAGAAGTTGGCTGGCAACTCCTGTCGTGTCGTCTCCGAGGATGGCGAGCGCACCAAGGGTGAGACCACCATTGCAAACACAGTTCCAGTTACCGGTGATGTTGTTCCTCCACCATCCAAAATCGGCGTTCTGAGTATATGCTGCCAAACCAGGTTGCAGGCCATAGCGGACCATGGTGGTCCTAATCATACTCTTCTGGTCGTCCGACAATATGTCGTAGAGCCAGTCATATGCAATACCATAGGCGGCTAAAAACTCGCCTGGTATCTAGGAAGTGTTTGTTGTTCCAACGGTCGTTAGGGTCATCACCAAATGGTTGAGTTCCATTTCCAGCAGCGTTCTGATTTGGACATTAGCTTGCATCCCAAGAGTGGCCATAACAAAGTGCTGAAAGTACCTTGATTTCATCCCAAGCGCGATCAACCCAACGAGTATCTTTTGTCATACGGTACACGTAGGCGAAAGCTTTTATCCTCATCTTAATCTCTCGAGCGTTGTCGAGAATACCACTGGGACCATCCAAGAAATAAACGACAGGTGGTTTGCTGAAGTAATCGGTGGCATTGGCGAAGATAGAGTCATTCCAGCCCTTGAGATAGGGATCCTCAGCAATGAGCTTTGGAAGGGCATCCCATTTGTAAGAGGGTGCGATGAGGCGGGGTCGGTCAGTGCGAATGTTTGTTGGTGATGGGTTAGCGGGTTTGAAGGGGTCCTCAGGCCAGGTAACAAGATTATTACTGGCGGGTCGGAAGGTAGGTGAAGAAAATGCGGCAGCAGTCTAAAAGAGGCAAGGTTGTAAACAAACTTGACAAAGCCAACGGTGGCAAAATAGGGAAACACACTGTTGAAGGATAAAGTGGTTGCAAATATTTGCTATTCGTTGCAGTGGCGAACCTTGCGTCTGCGAGATTGATGCTTGCGCCAGGGCTGTGAGCAGCGTCACCATTAGCAGTGCCACCCTGGCCACCGTCGGAGCTGCTGCTCTTGTTAGCGGCACGGCTTCCAAGGACACCGCCGACTACCGCGGCAACTGATGATGACGATGAGGACAGGGACACCAATTTTGAGCCAGTTGCTAGTGCCGCGCTTTTTTGGAGCTTGTTGTGGTGTGATGAAACCTGTAGACTCTGCATAGTAGGGATCGCCCGCACCATAGGGATGGTTGATGCCCTGCTGGCTATTGTTAATGGAATTGTAGTTGGCCGCCATTCCGGCAAGCACAGGAATACAAGGAGGGAATCAAGGAATTGAGGGGAGTAGGAGGATAAGGAGAGACTGGGGTGGACTTAGCCAAGGGAATATAAGAATTGGTGAAAGAGAAAGAACAAGATGGGAAAAGGCCGAATGAAAACGATGGTTGACGGGAAGAAATTGGTCACCTCGCTGGAAACTGCCCGTGTCACATTGTCACACCCCAAAAAATAGACGGGTCCGACCATCAATCTATTACTTACTTGAACTAGAATCGATAGTCCATGACGACGCCTCTTGTGAGGGTCGGCCACAGCTCGACTGCGGCACAACCTGGTACAACACAGCAGGCAAAGTAAGTCGAGGTGAAAATGATATGTATGTAGCGTTGGACCGGACCCAACTAATGCAATGTACCCACCGGAACAATTTTATTTTAGTCGCCAGTTTACGGGGAGATCGGAGTAAAGAGTTGGAAGTTGAACCGAACCCAAATCCGCGCCGTCTGGAAATGGTGTGTAAGGAGAACGTATGTTGCACAAGGGCCATCCGCAGGAGATCCGAGGAAGTCACTGCAAAAGCGTTCAACTTACACCCGCCATTCAGGGAAACGAGCACAGCCACGGACCTACGGAGGACTGCTCCGTTGTGGTGCACACTCGAATTTCTTTCAGAATGTCACCAGAGCACCACCACAAAGACCCACCCCACAGCACACCACAACACCGAAGCTGCTCCCATTAGGCGAGGGTACTCATTCCATTAGTAATTTGTAAGTATAAAAACAATGGTGCTTAATGTTAATCTCGCCTCCGTCCTTGTCAACGCGGGTGACCGGCTACATCTCCCGTGGCATTGCCTTTGAGATCCCAATCGTCAATTGTAATCTCTCAATCCAGCGGCGGTCCGTCCCGGCGCCTGTCCCTTTATATACCACCATCCCTTCCCTTCAACTTCCTCCTCCCCTAGACTTTCGCTTCATCCAGGACTACCACGATGACAGAGTACGACTTTTCCCCAGAGGCCTATGATCGCTACATCCAGACACAAAACCGTGTCGCTAATTGGGTACAGCAAACAGAGCAACATAGACAGATCTTCGAGGCTGCTGCACCTGGTGCACCGGGCGTTCCCCCTGTTGCTCGTCGGCCATCCCCCTCCGTTCCGGACCACTATATGGGGCCATTACCAACATACACAAGGCCTCTGAGATACCATCATAGGCCTCCGTCCTCCTCGTCGTCCGAAGACTCTTATGTCCATGTAGTGCCACCACAGATCAAACGGCGTCGCCCGCCCCCACCACCTATCTATGCACCCCCAGTACCACCCCCCGTTCCGTTTCCATTCAAATCACATCCCTCGCCCGTAGTTGTCAGAATGGATGGTAATCGCCTCTCGCCGAGCTCTTCTCGTCGCCGCCACCATCGTTCAAAGTCTCATTCTCATCCTCACCGATCACCTCCGCCATTGCTCACACCAATTTATACCTCACCCGCAGCCTCAACTTTTGTCGCCCCTCCACCGATCATCTACATGTCTTCTCAGGGATATCCATTCCCCCCTAGTGCCAGACCAATCATTGTAAGTTCTCACTTACATTCCTTCCCCCATCACTATTCTTGAGCTCAACATATCCCACTTCTTAACCTTTCCTTCTTTGTTTTGTTTGTCAATTGCAGTATGTCTAAACACTTATCACGCATGCAGTCTCCGCGTGAACGATATACAAATCCTTCTTCTCCTCAAACTCGAAAAACACACCCATTCAACAAACTTGTAACACCTCCAACGACCCCGTCGAGTATCACATCGTCTAGCCACACATCAACTTCAGCTTATCATGCGTCTCCCCCTAATTCTCCAGCCTCTCCCGTTCGAGCATCTTACTCAGGGCCCCACAATTCTGGCCTCGGCGGATCTCACCCTCACCATCCTCCCCCACCACAGCAGGAGAATCAAAACCAGAAACTTGGCCAAACCCGTAATCAGCATCGTGGACCACTTGAGCATAAGTGTCCTCCCAGGCCTTGAACCACCCTATATCAGCCGTGATCTTCAAAACCGACAGATTAATACTATTACCCAACGTCGTGATTCCCACCCACGCCCTTATCATCACCCTTATCACGACCAGAGCAGAAGAACTAGCAACTCAAGTTTCCAATCCCAATCACGCCATTCACCAGCTACTCTTCGCCCGCAGCTCCATCATGGTGACCTGCTGTATGAAAGAACCAATCAACCCAATTTATCCGTTAATAGTAATGCCGTCATTTCTGTATCAGTCCCTCCGCCTCCTCGATATCCCATAGACGACCGCGAAGCCGCATACAGCCAACCAAACGCCATTTCATCATCCCGCACTCGCACGCGTCAACCTTTTCTCGTTGTCCATGCACCTCAGCCAATAAAACATCCCAACTTGCTCAGCCCCCGGCTTCGTGCATCAGCGCGTGCTTGATCCCTTGCTTGCCTCATGTGATACATAAAACGCACCATTGCCTCTCGTTCGAGCTTCATTTCTCCTCTATCGCTTCTCACTCGCGTTCCCCGGTCCGGTTTCTCATTGGTACCTTGGTGCACGGGTCAAATCCGCATCGGAGCTTCGGAGGAACAGGGCGCCAGACACTGAATGAGGCCTTGAGGTGGAAAGGAAGCGAAGGGTAGCTAACGTCAAATGGGATTGGGATTTTCCTGTTGTGTGTGTGTGTGTGTCAAGAGGTGGAATCAGGGCCTCGGATGCGGGATCGTCCGATGCTTGTGTAGCGGGGTATGGCCCACGGGGACATCTGGGGCACGTTGCGAGGAGTCCACCGTCCATGCTGCTCAGGGTTTCTGATACTAATTACAGCTCCGAGTTTGCTGTCCGGCGGAAATGAAACCATAGGTGAATACCTACTATAATCTTATCGTAGCGCGTTCGGATTCCGCGGAAGTGATTTAAGATTGGCTTGGAGAGAGCTTAATGGATGGTCTGGGCGGTAGTGGACAAACAAAAAAAAGAGTCTGATATTATTCATCGTTCATAGACAGCGGAGGCGTGAAAGATATAGAGCAAAAGCTAATTCGCTTCGGGTTTACAAGTGATGAAATTAGATTTCTTTCTTGGTTCTTCTGATTTTTGGGGTTCAGTGGGTCCCTTGTATATTACACGCATTATAGTTTCAGCATCTTCATTACACTAGACATGTAACAAGTGACAATCAGGAATTATTGCAGGCGTCTCGCACGTAGACAGAATAGGCCAGCTGTGAGATAAGAAGAGCAGGGGACGAATCAACACCCCTAGGGACGCGGAAGCGCTGAAGTTTGGAATTGTTCCGAGAGGTCGAGAGGTTACCCATTACCCGTTTATATGACATTCATACGTGTCTAGTATCCATAATTCGAAGTAGGATCTACTGAATGCACATCGAACCAACGCCATCACCAAACACCCGCCGATGCTAACCTCTAACCTTGGAATGTTGAAGTAAGAACTTGACTCAGCCGCCGCAAGGATCAACGCATCGGATAGAACAACCCTGCATGAGAACCCGCTGAACCCCATCTGCCGGACCCCGCACGCACGGAGCAATTATGTAGGGAACAACACAACCGAGCTCACCCTGACTTAATAGTCAGACTGCGGATGTACACAAACATTCATCAAGGAGAAGTTCTAATCTGATTATCGGCGCTCAGGAGCCTTTACTCCGGTGTGTCATGGTGTGCTCCAGTGCTCTCCAGATCTTGTAATAATGGAAGCACGGAGGTCACCACAAGAGTGTAAACGGGTGTTGGGTGGCATTCTGTAGCCTTCTGTGGTTCACACCTCCTGAGTAGGCGCTTGTGCATCTCTTGGCTGGTCCCGATCCCGCAATTTGAAAGAAAGCCAACTTCATACTTGGCATATGACAAGCCCAAGCGCACAATTATCAAGGGCTTGAGGGCCTTGACGGGCCGGTAGTATAAGCTTAAAGATGTTCGAACATGGTCACGACACTTGGGGCCTCGGTTCCAGGGCAAATGGAAATGGAATAAGGTGGGGGGTCATGGGAGTGAAACTTCTCTGGCCTCGCCAAGTGGGGGAGGGTTTCTGCCGGTCGAAGATAACTTACAGCCCCCTTGTTTCTATCTCGGGAATAAGGAGAGAATACTAATCGGTGTAGTTGTTTAACTTTGTGCCAGAGTGTGAGCGTCAGTGGTGATTGATGGTCATGGGCGAGGAGCCATCAATAGATACGCTCTTTCGGTTAATCCGGTTTCGGGAGTGGTCGCTAAAAGGATCGTTAGAAGTAGCTCTCCAGTCACTGGCAGTTTCGGAGACATCGCCCGACGCCCTCGCTGCATCGAGCACCGTAAAAAAACACTCTAGAATGTAGAATCCCTACTAGTGCCACCCGCCCGAGACGGCATGCATGATGGTCAATTGTAGCGCGGGCCTCCTGTGATCCCCCCTCGGCTTGGTTGATGTTTAAATGTTCACTGATATTGCGTTCGCTCGTGTAGGGAAAATATCAGGCGAGAATGCACGTTCCATCCACCCTTTGGATACGACTGACTGGGCTATACCAGCACCAGCTAGGGTGCGGGCAAAGATGCCATGATCCAAATGCAGGTGCGTACACGCCGATTCGGAGATCTCTGAGCAAGATTTGCGCTACATGTTCAAGTATAATCGAAGCATTACTCACTATGTTTAGAGACCAAGTGATAAGTATGTATGCGGAGTGTCTCCACTCAACTATTCTTTATACGGTACACCCAAATCCTTCCTCTGGTCCCAAGAACCACTATCACCTTCCCACCCATTCCCACTGCAGCAGTCTGAATCCTCACTCTGATCGGGTCCGTTTTGGCATCCTTCACCTTGTTAGATTCCTTCTCTTTCCCCTTGCTCTTCTTACTACCCGGATGCTGATTGGTACCAAGGCCTTCAGCAGTATGAGTGGGACCGTCGACCTCCATCATGTCACCTTCATTTGAAATAGATCCCGGAGAAGGTTCAAAGGCTAAATCTTGTTCATCGAGCGGAACATCCAACGCCCACCCAGTGATTGGTGGCGGCGTGTCTCTCTCGATGAGACCAGGGTTCCACTCCGATATTCCCGACAATGCTGGTGAAGTTTGTTCCGTCTCAGCAGCAGCGGGCGCAGTCCCAGTAGCAGAACCCTGTTTGTCCAACGGGAACCTCGAAGGAATTCGGATAGGAAGGCTGGGGACATGGACGAGCGTCACTGTACCCGCGTACCTTTTGACTCCACCGTCCTGCAAAAATTTCGTGGGTGTAGGTATTTCGTCAGGTGGTAGGAGGGATTCAGGCTCTTCTGGGTTTACATGTGTCACCGCCTGAGACTCGGAGCTGTTGTCGACGGGAGTGGATCCATTTTGACTCCGAGTTCTAGCGACCTTTCCCTGTCCTTTGGCTTTGGCTTTGTTGTTTTTGTTAGCAGCATTGTTGTCCACTGTTGTTTGCGTGCTTGTCTGGGGGTTCTGCTCCTGCTCAGCCTGTTGTGTCTTATCTTTTTCATGTCGCCACAATGGAAGTCCGGAGGGTATGATACAGAGTGCCAAAGGATCATGTGTCGGTGATTGGTACAAATTGATGACGGGAGAGATGAGCTGAAGGCGAAGATCGGGGAACGATGCCGACGCTATCATCGTAAATGAAGCTACAATCTCGTTGAGTTTGGCGAACAAATAACCGCATTAAATTCAAGTAGCGTACCGCTTTCCTGATAATCCTGTATGATTCAACGTCAGCATTAGAGTCACCAACGAAAACTTGTCAATTGCTAACCGAAGCACACCCACGGAGAACTCCTTGAGTCTGACCATCCGCCCTCATATTATCATACAGTGGAGGAAAAAATCTATCCAGAGCCAGCCACCTCCAGACAACTATTTCACCAGGAACCAAATGGGTGCTCCTGTTCTCGATGTCATTTGGATCATCTCGTAAGATGGCAGATGGCGAGTGCGACATCAGGGTATCGTGCGACACCCATCGGATAGATAGTACCCGCGAACGATGGATTCGGCTGCTGCTAAATAATGGTTTGTCTTCGCGCGTTATTTGTTGATTGTTGCGTGGGCGAACATGCCAGATTTTGATGCAGCGATCAACCTAAGTGCAGGTTATCTTGCTGTGTCATCGTGACATTAGATGCCAAAAACTTACCCCACAAGTCGCGATAATTGGATAGTGAGGGTGGAAGCTCTACATGATGCCGTCAATTTAAATCATACAAGATTCGAGATATTATTCTATACCCACCGCGTTAAGAACAGCGGCTGCATGTCCGCCAGACCTTGCACCCATAAGTACCACGATGCATCTCCCGATGCCATTTCCTTCCGGTTCATTCATGTGTAGTCCATGTGGGGCTCCTGCCCTACTTGGCAAAGTGCCTGGTGGCCAGTGAGGGTTGACCTGGCGATCCTTGTGTCCTTGATGTGGAGTAAGAGTAAGGTCATAGATACGCGCTGAATGGTCTCTCGAAGTACTGCAGAACAGGTGCGGCACCGAAGGGTGAACTGCGAGCGAAGTTATGGGCTAAGGGAATCCACAGTGGCAGTCAGAACAAGAACATCGCAGGCAACAATGAGAACTCACGCCACCATGTCCCCGGAGATAACTTGCTAGACCTTTACGGATTGGGTTGTAGATCCACAGCAAACTTGCTCTTGAAAATATAAGCAAGGGTTCCTCGATCGCATTTGGAGACAGAGCCCAAGCGACGTTAGTGGTATCTGGGTGTATTAACTTCACCTCAGGTGTCTTCATGAACGCATCTGTTGGTCTGAATCCACAAGGAATAAATTACTGTCACAGACCTCTGGGATCTTGATTACAAGAGGGTGCTTCCTCCTTTTCAACCACACGATGTAAACTTTAGTATCGCCGCAAACGGCGATGGCATCTCGGAATTTATCTAGAACACTGTTCCATTTAACGAGATTATCTTCAGTCGCCAAGGATCCATTCCATAACGTGTGTAAGGAACTGTCGTTCCAAGGAAAAAAAGCCAAGGTCCGAAAAGCCTCTGGCTCTGGCCCATCTAACTTTTCCACATGTCCAGAAATGTATTTCACGAGAGGCTATGTGCTTACCGCGAACTTTCTGTAAAGCCGGTATGGATGGTTGTTTGTAGGATTCCGATACCAGGGTTGTGGACCTTGTTCTTCTTCTTCAAAGACTGGCTGTTGTTCGGAATCCATTCGCAATGACTGTATTGGAGTGGTCACAAGAGAGAAATAGGGGCCATGTTGCGTAAAATCAATCTATCTAAGGCGGTTGAGGGAATTGGCAATCCAAAACCCTAAACCAGGAGTTCTCGCCGAATACGGAAATTCATTCCAGCCAATCAGGGTCCAGTTGAATCCGAGCCCACCCAGTCCTGCCCAACCCATCGCCAGTGCCAGTAATTTCCAACTCTCTCTCCATGGCTGACCCCGCCGAAATCGACGTCCCCACGAACCTCTATGATCCCAAGCCTACCCTCAAATATGCTTCACACGTCGGTCTCCAAGCTGCCGCTGTCGGTGCCTTCGTTAGCACCATTCAGAATGCGTTGAGCAGTCATTCACGGGGGGCTATGGGCTTCCTCACACGGACGGGAGGAACTATTGGGTTCTTTGGTATGTGCTTCATCCTTTTCGTTCCATTTTTCACGTAAATCAGCTATCTACATGCTATTTCCGGGTAAACAGGTGCTATGGGCTTCACTTTCGCATTCACCGAATCTTTCATTGCCAACGAGCGGCAGAAAAATGACCCTATTAATGGGGCGACTGGTGCTTGTGCGGCAGGTTTCCTTGCCGGTATTCGCTGTACGTCTGCCCGAACCTTTCTATACGTTTTTGGGACTCTAGTTTACCAATAACTCGCAGCACGCTCCCTACCAATGGCAATTGGTGGTTGTGCTGTCCTCGGAGCCGTGATGGGTGCATACGATTACGCTGGTCAGCTAGCGGGAGAGCCTGGACTTACATTAGAGGAAAGACGGAAGAGATTCTTCAAGCCTGGAACACCCATTCCAGGCTTACCTAGCACGCCTTCAACTTCGGAGTGAAGTGTTTCCGTTTCTTTTCGGTAGAAAATAAATATACCTCCTTTGCCCCGAGCAGCCGTGGTACTTTGGAATTTAGTTTTTTCCTTACTATTGCTCTACCCCATACAGGGTAGTGAGTTAAGTATGGAGGTTCAATCTCATATTATTATCACAGGATATCAAGAACGAATGGCACAGAGCCGTGGTTAATGATTATTCAACCTTTCCAGTGATTTGCTGAATCTAGCTGTGACTTCCTCATAATGCTGGTCATAGAATGCATTCCAGGTGGCTGCTGACTTTGGCTGAGCCTAACCATAATCATGAGTAAAACTAACTTTCAAACAAGAAAACGCGAACATACCTGCTGTCCCAGCTTAGCCCAAACTTGCTCCTCAGGCTCGTTTCCGTCGTCTCCGCCATTGACAAAGAACTCTACGACAGGTGTTCAAATCATCCTCCTCGTTCTGCGTCAACTTTGGCACGTGTACTTCCTTCTCAGCTTCACGCAATGTACTTTCAGTCACCCGGGTGGGCTTATCCACTTCCATTGGCGCATGTATGGGCGAACTCGACCCAGTTTCCTCGTTCACCAGTCCATTCTCCACCTGCATCATATCTTCCATTGACCGGCTTCGTTCTTCCTCTTCCACCACCTCCTCTGCCCGTTCCTGCGCCCTCATTTGTTTCTCCTTTGGCTCTCCCTGCTTTTCCTCCTCCCATAGACTCTTCTCTTTCCTATGTGCAATCCCACCTCTCTTTCTAGCTTCCTCGTACTGCGTCCGGAAGGTGCCGTTCAGAAACGAACTCCAAGAGCCCACTGAATGATGTGCAAGCTGACCGAAAAAAAAGGGGTTAACATCTTGGCCTAGAAATTTTGGCTGTACACACCTTGCGATGTAGCATCTTCGACACACCTGTCTGCGACATCTCCGGGTCCCTCTTGAACAGCACGAAAAGGTACTTTTCCACCCATTCTTTCTCTTCTATAGTGTATAAGTATCCCTGTGCCCCCTTCTCTGTCCGCGATGGTGGTGAAGGGGACCGGTCTCTTGGGCGGTAGGTTGCTTTCTCTTTGGCCTTCACGGCGGTAGGTAAAGGTTTTGAGACCGAGTCAGAGATCGTTGCTCCTGCAATTGGTTTTTTAACCCCGGGAGTTGGCTTTTCCTTTTCCTTCTCCTTTGGTGTCTTATCTGAAGCAATTTTCCCGGATACAGGTTTAGGTGTTGCAGAAGTGCCCTTCTTGATGCGGTTCGGGGGAGGAGGGCCAGGTGAAGGGGGTAGAAGCTCTTCTGGTGTTCCGGGCCTTGCGACGTAATTGCAGTCCATAGCTTTCTTAGCTGCCGCCCGTTCCGCTTGCTTAGCGTTTTTGGCCAATCGCCTTTTTTCAGCCTCCGCAGGATCGCCAACCTTTTGCTTCCGGTTGACGTTCTGTTTCGCGTCGAAGAGGTAGTTCTTGAGAATGTCAGGTATACCACCTTGACTAATGGCATCGAGCACAAAGTGGAAAGTAACAGCTGGTGTTCTCGTTATAGTGGCGTTGCGCAGGAGTTCCTTGAATGTTGTCGAACGAGAGTAAAGGACGGCGTAGTCCGCCGTTGTAATCTCGCTGGTGAGAACACCGCCATTTTTCTAGAACCAGGATACTACTTAGACCCTTTGCAAGGTGGGATAAGTAGATACACACCTTAATTGCTCGTGTAACCTCAAGCCTGTCTTTCAAGTCGACTTGCACAAAGAACTGCATTGGCTTTCCATCCGCGGCGACGAAGATCCTATCGCTGGTGCTGACTTTGGCCACCTGACTCGGACTTTCATGGGGGTTGCGTGCTGGTGCGGTGTATTGTATACCCGACCTACTCCCTCTTCTTTCTGCCTTCTCCTTCTCCTTCCGTCTCTCCCTCTGCTCTACCTTTTGTTTCTTCCTTGCTAAGCTCGCAAGCGAAGATTCCTCCTCCTCCTCATCAGATACTCCCTCTGATTCACTGATCGAGTCATAACCAGGGTCCGACTTGCGTTTCCGTTTAATCGAAGCCTGAACAACCGAAGGAGAACGTGGTGGAGGAAACGGCACAGGCAGATTCGGTGATTCGGTATCTCGTCTGCTTCCACTGGCTCCAGATGACCCATCTCGCACAGCAGTACCACTCCCTGAGCTTCCTCTGATCGATTGCGGGAACGGTTGTGGTAACTGCGGAGTTATTGTGCCTGGAAGTGTCGACCATGGATTCATAGGCATACCCCCAGGGATAGCACCATACATCTTCATGATGTCCATTAAAGCCGTATTGAAGTTCTCTTGCATCTGGGGTATCATAGGAGGTGCTTGTGCAGTGATCGGTGAAGACGCGCCGGCTGCCTGTTGTGCAATCATGGCAAGCATTTGCGGCGGAAAAGACATCAAACTTCATGGGCATATTGAAGGAAGATGCGGCACCATTTGGCATTGCAAAAGTCATGCCAGGAGGAGCGTGTTGTTGTTGAGCAAATACTGACATAGGGTCCGCCACCGATGGCGAGAGTACAGGGGTCGGTTGCAGTGGTGGTTGTGGCTGTGGCTGCTGGACGCCTTGCGTTTGTGGCGGAAGGTGGGGTGTGGGTGACTTCACTCCACCTTTTTCTATGAAGGTTGGTAGCAGTGATGATTGGTGAAGGAACAGGATAGCCAGGTTGGGGTCTAACAGGTATGTCAGATATCTTGCGTTTCTGTGGTGCAGACACTGCTGCCGACACGGTTTCAGCGGGGGTTTCACGAGGGATAGAAAGAGAGCTTCTTGGAAAGTATTAGCCGGAACGCGAAAAAAACATGGGAAGGGAAAGTAAACGCGTACTGCGGTATCACTACCCCCTCCTCACCAGCAGAAGTGGGCCGCCAGATCGGGAGACCATCGTCACGAGTTAAGCAACCTCCCCAATCATCTTCTGCCAGTAGAGGCTTTGCGGCGGATATGGATTCCGCAACCCAAGTATAACTCAACACGACTTTGTTCTGGTCCTTGCCCCATTCGCGTATGAACTCCTTGCCTTGCCACGAATCCTCATCGACAAGGATAACCTGGGCGTTCTTTGGATCGCTACAGATAACGGCGTCGTGTTTCTGGACGTTTTGATGGATGACATGAGCTCAGATTCTACGGTTCAACTTTTTTTTTCACACCTTCAGGTTCCGGATCAGTCTTGGGCGGTTGAGTATACCACCGGCTTCAACGAAGATTTGAATACGCTGACCATCTGGATGATGGAAGAACGGGGGCACCTGCGTGAGTTGGGTTGATGGTGGGGGTTCTGACATATTTTAGGCTCAACTCATGGGCAGGGCGGTGCTTTGGCCTGGTGACGCGTATGTCACATCGATCTCATTACACACCACCCGCCTCAAATGACTAAAACCTATTTTGCTTCATCCCACATAATACAGCGTTTTCAAAGCCCAGGGTCTCTGGCACATAATCCATTTCATGGGGTGCATATTATCATGGCATGATGGCAAATAGAATTGAACATGACATAGCAAAGATGTGCAAAATACAAACAACGAGCGCTTAACGGTAACTGTCAAGGGATATAGGTTAGACCCTCTACATGTTATGCCGATCAAGATTTGCTCGTACCTCTTTTGCCTGCGAGCACGCGCACCACCACCACCAAACTTCTTTGGCTCCATCCGTCTGGGGTCGGCAATAAGGAGGGCACGATCGTATGCAACGAGCTTTTTCTTCAACTCCAGCGAACTGTACGCATCAAGGTACTTGGCGTAGTATGCAACGATGGCTTTGGCGATGGCCTGGCGGATAGCATACACCTGTGATGTGTGTCCACCACCCTTCACCCGCACACGAATATCTAGAACTCCAAAGGCTTCCTCGCCTGCAACCAAAACGGGTTCATAGACCTTGAGGCGGAGGATCTCAGGCTGGACAAGATGGATAGGGGAACCGTTGATGCGGATGAGACCACGACCCTCCTTTGCGTGGGCGACTGCAGTAGCAGTCTACAAGGACAACAAATTAATCTTTGCCTTTGATATTGTCGGGTGAAGGGAAGACATGCCTTCTTTTTACCGAATGTCTGAACGGCCTTAACTTGTGAGGCCATTTTGTGAAAATCCAATTACAGGCGAGCTAGTGGCCATGAACATAGGCTTGACCGAGCGGCACAATGTGCACGTACCTTGTTCTTAAGGTCGTCTGAGGCGGCGCCGATAGTACTCTCCAAAGGGTTGTGGTTGGGTGGCTGGGACAGCTAGCTAGTTTCCTCGGAGGTTGCCGGGCTGCCGGCCGAGCTGACTAAGCCCTCATTTTCTCCAAAGTGCATTATTCCGGCTTGGGCTTTCCATTCTTAGCAGAACGCGAACAACCCACGTCGCGATGTTCGCAATAACTCTGCGAAATGTATGTGCACCTAAATTTTCGGTACTTCCACTTATATTGGAACTCTAGTCTTCGCGGTCTCTCTCCCATAGTCTCCCTTCGTCGTCGCGGGCAGCCGTAGCACATCTGTCAACGACGACGGAAACTATCGCGTCGATGTCTACCAGCTTGCCCTCCGTTGCTGAAGGTGATATTCCAAAATCAATATGAGATGTTTCATTCTAACTTTTCTTTAGCAACACCCGTTTCGCGCCCTTTAATCCTCTCACTTACACAACCCCTTCGTCGTAAGGCGTCGGATCCCAATCACGAACGGAATGTCGTCTCCCTCGATCCCACTGTTTTCGACCATCCCATCCGCCGTGACATTCTCCACCTCTGCGTAATACACTACCGTGATTGCCTTCGTCAAGGTTCCGCCAACACCAAAACGCGCGGCGAAGTCGCCGGTTCAGGCCGCAAAATTCGTCCTCAGAAAGGATCCGGTAGAGCCCGTCTGGGTGATGCACAATCCCCTATGCTCGTTGGAGGTGGTGTTGCCTTTGGTCCCAAGCCTCGAGATTTCAGCACCAAATTGCCGAGGAAGGTTATTCAGATGGGTATGCGCGTTGCGCTCAGTGCCAGAATGAGGGAGAATAGGCTGGGGGTGATGACGAGTATGCAGTGGCCTTCTGGGAAGACCGGGCCTCTGTCGAGGAAGATTGACGAACTTGGCCTCAGAAAAACTCTGTTCGTCACCGGAGAGGAGACCGCGGAGCTTGGACTTGCTAGAGCCGTTGCAAACGTACCTTGGGCTAAGCTGGTCACCGCTAAGGATGTCAACGTCTATGAGATCCTGTTCTGGCAGCGTGTTGTCTTGGATGTTAAGGCCGTCGAGTACTTCGAGCGAACATTGAAGAAGGATGTGCCTCTGCTTCCCCTCCCTCTCCTTGAGTCAATCTCCATATAATCTATCGTACTTATTGTGGCATCCTCTGCGTTGACAGTGCTATTTAGATTTAATTTTACAACTTTAAAAAAAGTCGAGCACTGTCCGGTCTCCACCAACCCTATCCATCCAAGCATCCCAACTGCTAGGTTCAGTTTTGTCCAAATATTCCTGGAAGGCTGGAATATTACTTGAACGGCGCTCTGCTTGAGTTCTCACAAGTCTTCAGTAACCTAACTTAAATCAGCCGGAAGCCTTTGGATATTCAAGCCTAAGCACGTACGCCTAAGCAACAGGACATCCGGAAGCCGTGACCCGAATTCACAGGCTTTGTCAAGCTTTTCAATCGGACTGCGCTGCAGCTGCCCCTGGTCATGAACCTGTGTCAAAGAAATCGACCTCGCAGCAGGGAAGGTCGCTGACGTTGATGTATGGTGTCAGGTACACGTCCAGGCCTCAGTCTAGGATGCCCCAGATGACGCGCGAAGATAGCGGACCAGTTTGCGACAGGTGTTTCCCAGGTCATTGGAACACGAATCGGAATCCGCCTTTGCGCTCTTGGGTGTGCAGACGTCACCGTCAGACGCCTCCCAGATAACCTATTCGTGAATTCGGTTCCACCTGCTGCGCAATGTAGTGACCAGCCTTGGGTGAGGAAACTCCAGTCAGTGGTGTAGGGAAGGCGCTCCGCGAGGCTTGGCGGTATTGCGAGCACAAGTGATGGGCACCTTGGAGTGCATGAGTCCCAATCACATCCTTCTGGCAGTTGGTGTTCAAACGTCAATATTTCAATAACGATGCTTCGGGTCTCCGACCGAATTGTGCTCTCGAATCGTTAGTCACTGGTCGCTTACCGTGGTCTCACAGAATTTTCCCTCATTACAAGTACGTGGGATCTTAAGTAAGGTTGTACAAAATTCGAGAAGGACGAATATGTGAGGCGGTTACCGTTCCGTCAGGGGTGACGTTGGTCAGGGCCGCGGATCATTGCATGCCGATGTGCCGAGACGCAGAGATAAACCTTAACATGCAACCAGCACCAGCCCCGTCTGCGGGTCGAGGGGACGCCATCTTGCAACCTGCATACTTCACATCTGTTTTATATGTCAAAGCTCTTCGGAATGATATCTTAACATTGACGGATCTGTTTCGTGGTGAATATTCGAAGGACAGGGGCGACCATGCTACCTCACCTTTTGCCCTGTTCAAACGGTTATGGACTTCGGAGGGCTGGAAATGGCTTCACTTCAGGGTTTTCGATGATCGTGCTCGAGAGACATTTTTGCTTGTGACCATAAGACTTTTTGTTGGTGCGATTTCCGGCGCTGGGCGTTGCGGAGGACATTTCTGAGGCCTTGTATAGATCAGATCACGGATAGAGATCCTCTAGCCCGAGTTGTCGGGCTTTTTGGAGCGTTTACTTTCTACTATACTCAACCCGAGGACACAGCACCGAGGCTTCGCCGCGTCAATCACATTCCTATTCCTATAGGTACGTACATTCAGAGTGAACGATGAGCGCTTAAGTGCTAAGAAGAGCAGATCGTTTTAAAGCTCTGGCAGGACTCTGTGACGCATTGTCTTCACCGGAGCTCCTACCTTTGCGAGAACCGGTCTTATATATTTCTTCTGCCATGATCAAGGATCAAATATTCTATATCCTCCCGCACTCAGATCTGGGTCCAGAAAGTCCGCGATACCTTCCAAGAGAAATAGTTATAGACAGCTCGACGGGTCCCGAACCCGAACCCGAACCCGAACCCGAAGGAACGAGAAAGAAAGGTCGACCGTCAAGACTTGACAAAGCCAAGAAAGCAAGGGCCGCACTTGGGGGTCTGACAACTTGGCTAGATTCCACACCGAGCAGTCCGTCAAACATGTCCAGTGACTTTCCCATTGCGCAAGATGACTCCACACAGTATCAAACGGACAAAGCGGAGCTGATCGCAGTGCTGGAAGCCTCCGGCAACCAGGGAGCCTTTATGGAGGCCAGCCTGAGAATATTAGAACGCCTACGTGAGGCCCAAGCGATCCAAACTGCGAATGACGTCGAGGGAGCGGTAGACCGTCCAAAGTTCGCAGGCATTGAGCGGGTGGAGAGAGCTGTACAGGAGCTAGGTAGAGAACGAGCTGCGAGTAGAGGTGTTCTGGGGTTGCTTGAGGGTGCAGGCCTGGAGGATTGATATTTTACCTGGACCCTGGATGTGTGGGACCCATATCAAGTGTTGTGGTTACGGGAGCTGATTTAACTGATTGTTGTTCTTATTTTGGTCAATTGTGGCCAAAGTCCGATGACAGCCACATGTGTCCCATCACAACCGCTTTCTACTCTCACTCTTTCCTCTTTTCTCCTACTTAACTTCCTCCTGTATAATGCCCACCTCTCCTTACTCACTAGGGCCCAATGTCCAGCGGCGCTATTATCCGCCGAACAGCGGGGCTAACTCAACAGCCAGCCTCCTCCCAACCACTTCCCAGCCAGATATGCCCCGGAGGCAGCCTTCCAAATCCCCCAATTTCCTGGCGGTGCAACTTCCAAGCAGTGGTTTTCAGCCAATGTCAGCACCACCAAAAAGCGGTACACCGAGTCTTAGATCTAGTTCGAGTAATATCTCACTTGTAAGTCTCATTAATCGCCCGTTGCCAAGCTCTTGGCCCTAAGGCTTACCTCACCAATTCTCTTTTTTTTTTTTAACCAGAACGATTCAGGTCGCTACGCTGCAGTAACAGGAAACACAGCCATTAGCACAACATCGATTTCCGACAAGGTGCTTTTTTGTTTTTACTTGTATGCGTGGGCACGGTCTGACAGAGGGGAAACCGAATAGTACTCGCTTGCGCCGGACCCTTACGCCTGGGGATCGAATATCTCTCCTAACGAGGCAGAATCTGATGACTATCTCCACAACCCTGACCCTCGACGGGATAGAAAGAAGGACTCGGGCGGAACAGTATTTACGTATAGGGGATTGACGAATGTGGGGTGTCTGACGATACTTTGTGTGGGCTTGATTGCTCTCTTGTACGTCCTCCGCTTTCTCACCTCAGCGGTATGCTGAATCTGTCACAACAGTGCTGGTTTCCCACTTATCTCCCACTTCACTACCCGCACAATGTCGACAAACGGGGGGTTTAACTTGGGTGGCATTAACGCGACCGGACAAGTACGTTTCATCAGTTTCTTTCAATCATGACAAGAGTTTCATTTTCCTCAGGTACCCGACCTACCGGGAAATCGGGGATTAATTGATATCGAGACCCCCCGCGAAGCGTACACAAAACCATCATACTCTGACCCCTCACAGGAAATGCAACTCGTCTTCAGTGACGAGTTCAACACTGACGGTCGGACTTTCTATCCTGGTGATGATCCTTACTGGGAGGCAGTTGATCTGCATTACTGGCAGGTGGGTATTTCAAAGGGTATTTTAGTTGCATGACCTGACGTTTGTTACGTAGACCAACAATATGGAGTGGTACGACCCAGAGGCCATTACAACGAAGGATGGTAGCCTCCAAGTGACCCTATCACGAAAGGAAACACACGACTTGCACTTCCAAGGCGGGATGATGTCGACATGGAACAAGTTTTGCTTTACTGGCGGCATTTTCGAAACGTCTGTCCAACTGCCTGGCGCGAATAACATCGTCGGTCTATGGCCGGCCGTTTGGGCTATGGGAAATTTGGGTGAGAACAATTTCGGTGTGCAATCAATCATTTTCTGATCTATCGTCTCCCACAGGCCGTGCAGGTTATGGTGCTTCACTAGAGGGTTTGGTAAGTTCCCACTGGCCGTCCGTGATTGGCATTGCTAATGAAGCCCCCTCCTAGTGGCCATATACGTATGATAGTTGTGACGTTGGTACGGCGCCAAATCAAACCTTCCAAGGAGGACCACCAGCTGCAGTATCAGGTGGCGATGCTAATGCAGGCGGTGCTCTTTCCTTCTTACCCGGTCAGAGGCTATCCCGTTGTACCTGTCCTGGCGAATCACATCCCGGACCTGTTCACCAGGATGGCACATTCGTTGGGAGAGCAGCACCCGAGATTGATGTTTTCGAAGCACAGGTAAACACGTAACGTCTTCGTGGAAATTTCACCATACTAAATTCCAACTAGATTACTGGGGAACCTCTCACAGGTCAAGTTTCGCAGTCTGCCCAATGGGGGGTAAGTCCTGGCTTAATTATCCTTCGAATCGTATCTTATTTTGAGTTCAGCCGTTCAACGCCGGGTATGACTGGTTCAATACGACAGACAACATGATTATTGCAAACCCAGACCTAACAATCTTGAATCCTTACAAGGGAGGCGCTTTCCAACAAGCCACCTCTGGGGTCACGGAAACCAGTGAGTGCTTTTCCTCAGTAATTTGTCAGTTGATAACCAAGAAGGATTTAGACCAAGATTGCTACGAATCTGAGCAAGGTTGTTTTTCGGTGTATGCTTTCGAGTATAAACCAGGTCCGTGCTTAAATCCCCAACGTTATTGGTCACATCAATGCTGACTGTCATTTCCAGGCTTTGATGATGGAGTTGGTTTTTCCCCCTTTGTCCCCTACCTTGCGGAACTGACATATGAGTAGTACATCACATGGGTATCCGACAATAAGGTTGCTTGGACACTGAAAGCTGGCGGAATGAGGGAAGATCCACGAGTTCAAATCGGGGCCCGGCCAATACCCCAAGAGCCAATGGTGGGTCAATTTTCCGAGATCAAATCTTCATGCAGAAACTGATATTCCGACTTGACAGTACTTGATCATCAACCTGGGCATATCACTCAACTTCGGTGACGTTGACATAGAGCATCTGAAATTTCCTACGACGATGAAAGTGGATTGGATTCGCGTGTATCAACCATCAGACAAGATGAATATTGGTTGCGATCCTGAAGACTTTCCAACAAAAGCTTATATCGATCAGTACGTGCAATAAGTATTCTATCTCAGAACTGGTCCATGTTTACACATCTCGAAACAGATATATCGAGGCCTACACCAACCCCAACTTCACTACTTGGGTCGATGACTTCCACCAACCTTGGCCCAAGAATAAATTCCTTGGGGAATGTTGAGTCTCTTCGCAACTCAAGAGATGAAGAGGTCTTGCGCCATGATCCGTCGCCATCCCACCGCATTGTACCATTGGAACCCGTTCAATCCTTTTTAACTACATAAACAAAGAAGGGGCGTATGTATGAATATCGTTACTAATTTACGCCTTTTCCCTTTTTCTCTCGTTTTGTTCTTTCTCAGCGAACACACGGTCTTATATACCCTTTTCGCTTCCGGAAACCTGTGTCTGGATTTGGACTTTGGCGTTCAACTTCCCCTCCTTTGACCTCGTCCTTCTTTTTTTCGGTCCTCTGTTGTTGCTAGGTTGTAGACGCATCTGGTCGTCCGCGATCTCGTCCACAGGACTTGACACTCTTTTATCGTCTCCTTCCTATCATGTTGGAACAAGTAGTCCATGGATTGATTGTAGTACATCTCTTGTGTCTACGTACCCATATATAAATACGTATACTACCTTGTTGATGGCTGTTTTTTTGACATACGTATGTTACTCGTTTAGATTTGTGCAAAGTGACTTGTGTTGTTTTCCTGCCCAATGAAAATCTTATTTGATTAAATGATATCAGTATGGCCAAGCTACTTATAGGAGAGTGTTGGGAAGAATTGCTTTACCAACAATGTCCCGTAATCGGTAACACCAAGATCGAAGCGCTGGAGAAGAGGAGGATCCAGGTGAAAAGAGGTGAGCAGGTCATTAATAGGGGCTATGGCACGTGATAATACCAGGACATGCTTCATCCGCGAACACACTGGCTCTCTTTAATCCTCCACGACCTCACGACACGATACTTCACGATATAACACAAGTTTCTATAACTCTGAGGATTACGCGGCCACGGCATCTATGCCATCAACGTCGGAGTATGACCGCTCCCGCAGCACGTCTTTGAGACGTGCAGTCTCGAGTCTGAGTTCTTTTGTTGTATTCACTCCCTTGAATCTCCTCAACCTGGTCGCTGTACACGGAGTATCCGTATTACGACCGTATGCACCTCAGCTAATCCCGATTGTTGTGTGTCTTGCATTGGTTCCGTTTGCGGTCTGTCTATCACTATTTGCGGGATGGATGGTTTGGAGGAGTTTGGTTGTCGGCTGGGAAGTCCCTTTATTCTTTCAGTATGGGTATGGGTCATCTTCCAAAAATTCAACGAATGATAGCTAATTGTTGTGTGTAGTGAAAGTATACTTCCTTATGCACGGACAGTGATACCGTCAATACAAACTTCCCAACCTTATGATATTTCCATATCCTTAAGCCTCCCAGTCTCCGCGTCTAACCTATTGCTCGGAAACTTCATGACCAGCCTGACTCTCTCTACACCTTCAAATCAAACCTTGGCTTCCGTCAGTCGGCCAGTATGTTCCTTCACAGGTTTTCCCTTAAATCTCCTAAATAACGTGAACCGGTTTAGGCAATCATGGTTCCACCAAAGGCGTCGTGGTTCCTCAGAAATCCGAACGTGATAAGACTCGACGTTGCCCTTCTAGATTCCTTTATAGCTAGGACAACGAGTATTCTCGCCCATGTCGAAGTAGGCCGTCAGGATGGTTGGAAATCTATTGGTGACGGTCGCGGACGGGAAGTCAGTGTGGTAGCAGCTTCCTTACATGGAAGAGCGATACCGCATGGTGTCCGGTATGCGCCTTCGTACAATCTTGACGTGGATTTGTCTCATAAACTACAACAGTGGGCTGGCGATGCGCTTCCCCCTCCTTGCCACAATCCTCTCCGCTTCATTATTCCTCATCATCCTTTCTCTAATTGTCGGCTCTTGCGTTCTTCCAACGATGTTTCCCGTACCTACAGGGGAAGAGGAAAATGAAGGATCCGAATACCTACCATATCAGCGTCAGCCGAAAACTACCAAGATTAAATCGGAACTTTCACCTCTAGTATCAAGTACTCGCGCTCGAAGTAACAGTACGCCATTGCGCCGGCGAAAGCCTAGATTGCCGAAACGTGTGGCATCAAATCCGCGCATCGTGAGTCCGTTCATATAGTCGTCCTATGTGGTCCTGAATTATGTGGAGGTCGTCAAAACCGAGGAAGTCGACGAGGAATCTCCCGTCGTCGTCGCGCGCCCTACTCAAGGCACTGCAGAAAATACCCCCGATGTTCCTGTTCATATTGTCGGTCCTTCTGATGCTGGCACGAGGGAAACCTTGAGGAGACGAACATCGCGGAAGTCTGATTTGTCTGAGGAAAATCTGCACTCTGGGTCTGAGGAAGAATAGCGAGCTCTTTTTCTGTTTTTACTTATTCGTAGTCTTTGACGTCATGCTTTGAACGCCACTATGGGTATAATACAATCAGCACCAGACAATACAGCGTCCAACAATCACGATTTACGAAGAGCCTATTTTTGTTTCTTCTTTCACCTCTCCTGTCTGCTTTTCAGCATCCTCTTTCACATCTTCCTTTACCTCTTTTACTTCCCTTGGTTCCTTTACCTCGGATTTTTTCTTCAGCTCTTTAGCCCCATCTATGATATTCTTACTGTCGCCACCTCCACCCAAACCCTTAACCAAATCACCTGCATCGTCGTCATCCAGCCCCAAATCTTTTACAAGGTCCAACAACTCATCCTCTGTGACTTTAACCCCCTGCAACCCAAATCCAGACAACTCGTCCCCCAAGTCCTTCTCACCTACTCGCTTGTTCACTGGTATCTGTTTCTTCCCACTTCCACCTATGCCTGCAAGTGGGGATTTGGGTGGTTGCGCAAGGATCTTTTTCTTGAGATGTTCTGGTGTCATTTGAAGTGGCATCATAGCACCTGGAACGCCGACTGGTTTCGCCTGTGGGAGCGCAGGACCTGAGAGGAGTGAGTCCTCGTTATTGTTCCATTTCTCGGAGAGGCGGAGGAATCGGTCAAGTTCGCCGTATTCTACTGCTTCTTCGCTGGGTCAATACATCGACTCGTGAACGGAACGTCGGTGTGTGTTTCGGAGAAAGTGAAACATACAAGTCTTGGAAGGTCTGCTTGGAGAGTCAGTGGCGCCGTTCCATGAGGATGTATGATGGTTGTTGCGTACACCAGGAAAGCTTCCTCCGACTAATATTCCGGGTAGTTGCTGTTTGTCTGGAGTATGATTTCAGGACACCTTCACTGCTGTGAGGGCGTACTGCTAACCAGGAGGAGCCTTGCGTCTCCATAGCCTCTTCGCGTCCTCGTCCGAAGCAAGATCATACGACGTGAATGGTATTTTCTTGACCTGTAATATCCGGAGGAGATATTCTGTTTATTGATTTCACAAAGTCAATAAGGTGATTGATGTTTTGCCATGGGGTGTTGCATATACCTTGGCGTTGACGCAGGGCAGGCTGCGATGCAATAGTCGTCAGAAAGACCGCTATGGGTGGGGAAGGCATATGTTAATGGCTTTAATTCCAGGCAGGTTTAGGAGGAGGAAGGAGACAAGGAGGAGTTGCTGAGGAAACCAGTTATGTTTAGAAGCCTTCCCCCCCTGATTAGCAATTAAGATCCCTATCACATCGCGAATCTTATCAGTGTACGTTTTCAATCACCTATCTTATCCTCCCCTACCTAATGTCAGAAGAGCACCAATTGAAAGTTCTCGTCGTCTGCCTCGGTCAGTAGATACAACAACCTATTAACCCTGTTTTGACTAACTATTTCGCTTGAATTGACATCTCGCATTCTGTCTATATCCCTCTACTCGTGGTCTGTGATTAACCAACTCAGGGAATATCTGCCGCTCCCCTATGGGCGAGGCAGTCCTTGCGGACGTCGCCAAGAAGCGTGGCCTCAATATCAAGGTAGACAGTGCGGGTACGGCGGGCTATCACGTCGGCGAGGATCCAGATGAACGGTATGCAGTGTCCGCTCTTTGTCTGCGTTCAACACCGGATGAATTATTTCCACTTTAGGACAGTTGCTGTGTGTAAGAAGGTACTAACCCCTACTCTGACCAAGTCCCCAAGCTAATGAACTCTTTTTGGGTTGTGCAGCACGGTGTTCCAATAAGCAGCACTGCACGCCAGGTTAAGACCTCGGACTTTACCCGGTTCACACATATCCTCACTTCCGACAAGAGTAATCTCTCCGACCTGCAAAGAATCAAACCTGCCAACGCAACGGCCGAGGTACGGTTATGGGGTTCTTATCTCGATGACAAGCCTATTCCAGATCCCTACTATAGTGGTGCTGTGAGTTGTTTTTTTCCTCCCATGTTAAAGATTCAAGCTCATGATACTAAAAAATCTATTTAGAAAGGATTTGATGATGTGTTCCAACAAGTGACAAAGCTGTCAAATGCATTTCTTGATGCTGTAGTGCAGAAATAGCTCTTGAAATTGCAATCAACTTGGTACTTGGTATTTAGTGGATGTAAGCATTGGATATACAGAATGGTAGCCAGACGGCAACCGGAAAGTAAAGGCAAAGAGACCCCATGCAAGGACCAAATCTAGACCATTCAATGACAATTCACCACACTAGCGGTGGGTGGGCATGACAGTGGCGGCGCGGTTGCCAATAGCGTCTTCAGCCCTCCAGAGGCTGGTTATAGTCTGAACACACAAGTTAACACGTTATCAGAACTGTTGACAGCACAAAAGGGTATACCTTGTTTTGAGTGTAGAAGTTGATAGCGCCCTTTCCGTAGAAGCCAAGATCACCCAGTGCGCTGCCCTTGTTTCCACTCCAGGAGAACATGGGAAGAGGAACGGGAATAGGAACGTTAACGCCAATCTGACCAACGTTTACCTCAATTTCGAATTTACGGCCGGTAGCGCCAGATTGGGTGAAGATTGCAGCACCGTTACCGTAGTGGTTGTTGTTGATGATATCAATAGCATCGTCCAAGTTGTTAGCCTTGAGAACAATCAAAACAGGACCGAAGATCTCCTCCCTATGAAGTACCCGGTGAACATCACCCTGGGTGAAGAATTGAATGCTTACTGATAACATTTCATGGTGGTTCCGGCTTCAATAATTGTAGGTCCGATGAAGGTACCATCGGGGTACTCCGGCACAACGAGCCCTCTCCCATCGAGCAAGATCTTTCCACCATCTTGCTCAGCGGATGAGATCAAACCCGTGATTCTGTCCTTGGAATGCTGAGAAATAATGGGACCCCTGATTCATTTCATACTTGATCAGAACCAAATGACACCAGGGATAGTGGATGGAGGAAGTTGCTCACAGATCTGCACCTGGCTCGAAGCCTCCGCTGACTTTCAGCTTCTTGGTGCGTTCGATCAGTTCGGGGAGCCAATTCTGCGCATCGCCAACGCAGATCGCTAATAAAAACGATCAGATCCTAGCTTTAGGTTGGCGGTATGATGTGACGATACGCACCGACTGAGATTGCCATGCAGCGCTGGCCAGCGGCACCGAACGCAGCACCAACAATTGCATTGAGAGTTTGATTTTTGTTTGCTAGAGGCCAATAAATGATCTAGGTGGTTTCAAGTCTTGAAATAACTCACCGTCGGGCATCAAGATAGCGTGGTTCTTGGCACCCATATTTGACTAAAAGTGGTGTTAGGCGGAGGACACCCGAACTAACAAGACCTTCGCACCTGCACGCGCTTGCCATTTTGTGTTCCACTACCGGTAATGTCAGCAGCTGGCCGTCACTTGCAATAGTTGAACACACCGATTGTAGATATGCTTCCCAGCGCGATCGCCACCGACGAAGCTAATTGCCCGAATGGCGGGGTGGTCACAGATGGCGTTCACAGTTGGCACCTGTCCGTGGATAACGTTAAGGACACCGTCGGGAAGACCTATCGACAAAAGTCAGGCGCCAGAAAGCCGGAGTCCTCTCAAGAGGCTTACCGGCTTGCCTGCAAAGCTCGGCGATGATCATCGCAGCACCGGGATCACGTTCCGAAGGTTTGACGATGAGCGTGTTTCCGGTAACTAGAGCCATAGGGATTGTCCAAAGAGGAATCATACTGTTGTGGGTTTAGTAGATGTATCGTGCCCTATGAACGGAGGAAACTCACGCAGGGAAGTTGAAAGGGGCAATACTAGCACAGACACCGAGAGGCACTCTCCTGACATAGGTATCCATATCCCTGCTTACTGTTGTTGTATAAGTACTTGAGTCCAACTACGTTTTGTCATAGGCTTACCTTCGATCTTATCACCCAAGAGTGTTGTCGTCGCAGCGATGGCATTTTCGACAACCTGAAGACCACGGAGCAAGTCACCGTGTGCATCTGCGCCATGATGTCATTGTTAAATACCAAGCAACAGTCGAGAGACCACCGTACCAGCCAGTGTTTTTCCTTGTTCCAAAACGATGCTCCCCGCGATGACATCAGCATTCTTACGCAAAAGATGTTGAAGCCTACAACGAGTTAAAGCCCCTGATTTCAGGGACATATACACTCCGGACTTACTCGATCACGAATCGTTGGCGAGTGAGTATGCTGGTCCTACTCCAAGATTTGAAGGCATTAGAAGCAGCGTCAACAGCCTGTTCGAATTCCTGATTTGTCGTTTGAGGAACCTTGGAGAGCAAGGTTTGAGTCGACTAAGACCAGAAAAGGTTAATTGACCGGATAAGTCGACAAAGCTTCGTTACAGACCGGATCATGAACATCCAACCACTTGTCCGTGTTGCTCTCAACAAATTGTCCACCAATAAAATTCTTGGTTGTGCCACCAGTCATACTGGTTCCCTTCCATTCAGAAGAGATCTTCTCCGCGACTGGACGTGCGAGTGCACTTAACCCAGCGCTGACGCGGGCAGAGGTAGCAAAGGAACGTGAAGATAACATGGTGGTGGTATGGTGTGAAGATGGGCGTGTGTAGGAAGACCCGGAAGAAAGAGGGATAGGTCTGGCCGGAACTTGGGAATTACTTAAAATATTATCGCAGGGCTCAGCGCTCAGGAGTGTCGATCCACATCACGTGCACCACATGGTGGGGCTCATCTTCATCCCAGCCGCTCAGGTGCTGGTACACTTGGTACCCTCAGAGGTTTAATATATGTGGAGTGCCTGACTGAACTCGTGATTAGGCAAGTCGTTTTGTGCGAAGATGAACAATCCGAATGCAGGAGTGGTTGAGTATGAATGATGTTGTTGTACTTGAAGGAGGAAAAGGCGAGGGAACACACACATAGATAGTCCACTGAAGGAAATGATCATATAACCATCTTGGTCGGTTGCTCTTGGGGATCCCTGAATTGAGTAAGTTATCAGTCGGAATCGATTCGGATGTGTATCAAGTAGGTAATTATAGGTTGTCTGATGGCAGCTTACGGGGCGGAATGGCGAATCCCGTTTTAGCGTGAGCGGGCAGAGCGCAGTCTGTGCGACTCACTAACGCTATGTAGTCGAGAACCAGGAGACAGCGAGAATGCAGGTCGGGGGATAAGGCTGAGAATATCGCGTTAATTAGTGCGTCGGGATTTGTTTGGTCAATGCCACGTGAACGTTTGGCAGCGAACCCAGCCCACTGTCGGCGTAGCGAATTTTGACATCTAGCATTCCTTTCATTCAACCCGCCCCAAGTCCAGCTTCCACTCCCGTTGCTTGTGTCCCTATCCACGCCCCTTGCAGCAGACGCGGATGGACCGCGCCTTGCATCTTCAAATGAACGGTTACCATCCCCGGGAACTGAATACTCACTCCGGAGGAAACTCCTTCTCTCCGGATTACCAACATTCGACATCTCAGTCTCTGTTTGCTGCAAATAACACTGGATTGAGTCACCCCCAACAAACATCACACCCCTCTCGGGTGCCTCATGATAACCACTGGCCGAACTCCCTACCCAACAACATGCAGCAGAATCAACATATCCCTTCCCATTCACACTTCCCTCAGCCACAGCCGCAGTTCAACCCAGCATGGATGAACCAGATGCAGCAGTTCTCAAGTGGTATGAGCTCAATGGGGTTCAATCCCTTGTTCCAACAACAAATATTTCAAGATGCTCTCGCCATGTCCCAGCCCGTCGAAGCTGCAGATGAGCCGTTGTTGGTGCAGACTCTGATCAGTGCGAAAAAGAAGAAGGAGAGTTATAAAGATGCTTTGAACGGCCTACATGGTGTAAGTTTGATCTGCTTCCAGCACTTTGTGGCACGGTCTGTTGACTGTGCTTCAGAAAAACGGGCATTCTGCCAGTCTCTGGAAGGACTACTACTTAGACCATAAAGACCACATCGAGACATGGGTCAACATGTGCTTGGAGAAAGAGAAATTCCAATCAGTCGACAAAGACGTTAGACATACTGCCAAACCGTACAATCGAAAACCCTCGACGCAAGCTATCAAGAGAGAATCCTCTCCCGGCCGCATCCCTCTCTCCGCTCCCCCGGCCACCAAGAAGCGAAAGCACTCTACACCAAGTACAGGTGAAACGCCTGGGCCTGCCACCAGTCGCAGGAGTACACTCAACAGCTTATCTGTCCCAGAAGCTGTTTTCAATGACCGACTGCCGCCACCACACTCAGAAATAAAAATACCAGAGCCACCTTCTCGGTCACCCAGTCCACCGACAAAAGTAATACCGCAAGGGCGAGGGAACAAATACACGGAGGAGGACCGTCAGTTCTTCCTCAAATTTATCTCGTGGAGGCTGAAACAGGATCCTTCGTTGACAAGAAATGATTTGTGTAACATGCTTGCTGAAAAAGTATGCAGCTGTTTTTCTTTCGTATTATGAAGCTTTATTAAAGGAAGGGTTCAGGCTCCTCATCATACTTCCCAATCCTGGGCGTCCCATTGGTCAAATCGCCACGACCTACCAGACAAGATTCTCGCTGCTGCACATGGGGAATCCTTATCGGATGATGAGGACGAGGACGAGGACGATGAGCCTGAAACAATTCGGCCTACGAAACGCCGGCCACGTTACCGTGAGTTAAGTACTGATGAAGAAGAGGAGGATGATAGCTCCGAAGATGAGCAAAAAGAGGACGAAGAAGATGACGAACCAGTTAAACATTACTCGGAGAGCGAGATGGGGCAGAAGGGCGAACCATTCACTGACGCGGATCTCTACATGGCTGCGAAGCATGCGGCTAAATACAGTGCATGGGCTGACATGACTTCAAAAGACCGCTGGGAACCCTTCGCAGAAAAGGTGACAATTAGCCCTTCACAGCTTTGGGTTACACTCAATGGACTTTAGTTTACGCAGCGGTCATCGAAATCATGGGCAGAGTACTATCGAAGAAACGAAGATGGTACGCCCCCATCATTTAGGATCGGTTGCCCTTTCTGACGTGCGCTTAGCTATCATGAAGCTGCGCAAAAAGTTACGCAAGGAAATGGAAAAAGAAGTCCTTCCTGAACGGTGTGCACGTCCGAGCCGTCCTCTCGGGAAGCGCAAGTACTCGAAATCCGATTCGGAAGATTCGGAGTCTGACGATCAGCAGAACCATACTAAAGCAGGCAAAGATGCATAATCGCTATACCCATTTCGCACCTCATCTATCTCTCTCTACCACCTTTCGACTTCGTTAGCTTACCTATACCTCACATGTCAGCACAAGGAACAATTCGCGGGTTTTTTGCCTGTGAAGTCGACACGTATAGTTCTGCATAGTATCTTCTTGGGAACCTAGCTATGGTTTGCAACCAGTAATGTGCCTGCTGTGTGTATTACGTTAATCTTTCTTGTTGTTACCTCTATCTTTGAGTGGTGTATAATATTGTGCGGTGGGTGTGTTGATGAAGTTCGAAGGCACGTGGTCTATTTATGAAGATCGATGGCAACTGCAACGCCTCGTCCGTCCACCCACTCCACTGATTTCTGCAATCACCATGGATGAAGAATACGATGTAAGTTCTACGTTCAGTTGACACACAAATATTCCTCACATTCAGCTCAGGTCGTTGTTCTCGGTACCGGTTTGACGGAGTGTATCCTCTCAGGTCTCTTGTCTGTCGAAGGCAAGAAGGTCCTCCACATGGACAGGAACGACTACTATGGCGGTGATAGTGCCAGTCTGAACTTAACGCAGGTGGATATCCATCCCTCGCCATCACAAAATAACGTACCAATAATTGCCTCTTATCTTTGGTTAGCTGTACCGAAAGTTCCGCCCCGACCAAACCCCCCCTCAGGAACTCGGTCGCGACAGAGACTATGCCGTTGACCTCGTGCCCAAGTTCATCATCGCCTCTGGTGAACTCACCAAGATTCTCGTGCACACCGACGTAACCCGTTATCTTGAATTCAAGCAGATTGCGGGTAGTTTCGTGTATCGTGATGGCAAGATCTCCAAAGTCCCCAGTACAGAGATAGAGGCCGTCAAGAGTCCTTTGATGGGTCTATTTGAGAAACGTCGCGCGAAGAAATTTTTCGAGTTTCTGCAGAACTGGCGTGATGATGACCCCACTACACATCAAGGTAAGCCAGCTGGTTACGTACATATGTTTGTCTTTGATTCAGCTGATATGGTATCCGGTATGTACCAGGTATCAATCTCGACAAGGACAGCATGAAGGCTGTCTACGAGAAGTTTGGTCTTGAAGCTGGTACGCAGGACTTTATCGGCCACGCTATGGCACTCTACCTTGACGATGAGTACGTGCCCCATCTCATTAGTTCATACTTACTGCACCCCTGCCTTTCGCTAACGTTGGCACCCTGAACAGTTATATCACCAAACCTGCACGTCCGGCATATGACCGTATCGTCCTCTACACATCTTCCATGGCTCGCTATGGCAAGTCGCCATACATTTACCCTCTCTACGGTCTCGGCGAACTCCCACAATCTTTCGCTCGTCTCAGTGCCATTTACGGTGGTACTTACATGCTTGACAAACCCATTGATGAGATTGTGACTGATGACGATGGCAAGTTCGTTGGTGTCACTAGCGGTGGTGAAACCGTCAGGGCTAAACAGGTTATTGGTGACCCGAGTTACTTTGGTGCCGGGAAGGATGACCCATCTGGCAAACTTAGAGCTGTTGAAGAGGGTAAAGTCGTTCGTGCTATTTGCCTTTTGAAACACCCGATTCCTGGTACGGACGACTCGGATAGTTGTCAAATCATTATCCCCCAGAACCAAGTCAACAGGCGTAATGGTAGATTTCGTGCCTCGTGACTCCAGGAGTGGTACTGAATATTTGGTTAGACATCTACATCGCCATGGTCTCATCAACGCATAACGTCTGTGCCAAAGACGTTTATGTCGCCATCGTTAGTACTATTGTCGAGACCTCTGTTCCCGAAATGGAAATCCAGCCCGGCCTCCAGCTCTTGGGCCCCATCTATGACAAGTAAGTTCCATCACTCTACCAAAATTCTCATTTACAGATGTTCATGGCTGTCATAGATTCGTCGAGATCAAGCCTCTGTACACTCCTACAAGCGACGGCCGGGCGGACAACATCTTCATCACCCGTTCTTATGATGCCACGTCCCACTTTGAGACAGTGGTTGAGGACGTCCACGATGTCTGGAAACGTGTCATGGACAAGGACCTCGTCCTCAAGAAACGTGAAGTCGAAGTCCAGGAGTAAACGAGACCGATAGGGGTTTCTTTCACGTGCATACATCCAGTCCTTCCGCTTATACCTACCCTTTTCTGTCCAAGTGTTTCTTGTGATGTATCAATACTAGCAGGTCACCTTCACAGGTGCCGTGACTGAGAGTGTACTAAGAACATAGCCTGACACACAAGCAAAATAAGGATAAATTCAATAGCAGGAAATTCTCAAGCTGCCTAGGAACTAGAAAAATGCATTCATGTCAAACTCAGGTACCTGCACGTCCTGCTTTGCAGATTTCATCAAGTTCCCCAAACGAGCTTTCCTGGCGAGGAAATCGCTCTCGTGCTTTGTCACCGGTGAGGACGCCAATGGTGGTGCCTTTTCATTGCCGTTCTTATCACTGCTACTACGTTCAGGGGACACGGAACGTGTCGGTGGTAATGACGGAATGTCCATGTCGATTTTGATAGACGAGCGGCGCAGGGAAGGTCCGAGTGAGAACACAGGTCTTCGGGATGTCGTAGGGCTGGGTGGCAGCGTAATTTTTGGGCTTGTCCTGACACTGTCCTCTGTGTGTGCCCGAAGGGCTTCGGCGGATGGCCGTTCAAACGACCAGGAGCGGACAAGGTCGAGTGCGAGCACGTGACAACCTAAAACAAGCAGCCGTCAATTCAGGGGAGAAACGGGAAGTATTTTCTTTTTGAATACATACCCATTCTACAGAAGACACGGGCCATTTGGAGTACGAAATTGAATTCTGAGCGTCCCGGGATTTCAGACGTTCCTTTGACGGCTTGAAGAGTCTTTGATCGGAGTTGGGAGAACAGCAGGGCAAGACTTGGGTCGTCGTAGGATGGCTCCCCAATTTCTTCAACAAAGACGTTGTATGCTGCCGCAATATCTTGCAATGGTGTCTAAATAAGCCAAGTTTAGCATTTGAGCATGGAAAATAGTATTGAATGTCCACACCAGTAAAATTCGGACAGCCAGGTCTCTGCGATGCAACAACCAAAATGCCCATGAACCAAGCCACCTGTTGCCTGTTTGGAAGGCAGTGGGTAATACAGACTCCTTGAGAATGTCCTGGAGGATGGGCCCTTCATTACTCTGCTCCACGACTCGAGCTAAGGCAACGGCTAGTTGGAGATCACCCAACTGACGAGTGCACACGTTTACCGCGTCCTTGAGCGACCCGCCAAGTAGGAAAAAAGCAGCGGCATATTCTGTACATTAACAGATGTGTATTCAGTTTCGGTGATGATAAAAGTAGACACACCAAAGCGGCGTTTCCCCAAAAGTGCAAATGCATTCTTCAAGGCCACTGTCTTCCACTTTGGGTCTCTGAAATCATTCGAGAGGAATTTGAGCATTAGGGCCTGTTCTTTATGCCATGCCGCCTGTCTCCATAGCCCCTGGACGAGCTTACTCTTCCCCAGCGCGAAATAGAACAGTGAACACGCAGTCGGATCTCGGTTCTCTCCGATCATGTATTCGTTCCTTGCTATAACTTCCAGTTGCGTTTTCTGCACAATTTCAGATTAGCAACGGGAGAACTGAAGTGGGCGTTGTACACACCAGCGACTCAATCGAATTTAACCAGATAGGCAAACCAAGGGCTCTTGCATCCGCCCAAGTCATCTTTCCACCACAGGGCAGCCGCACATGAACCTACTAATAACTCCTGACTCTCACTATGGAAAGCCCAAATCATGTCCCTGTATCTCAGCCTCTCACGGAATCCTGTCTGGCGTGGCAATGCACCGCCTTTGATGACGTTGGAAGGGCTTGCGGGGGAAGTCGCGCGTTTGTTAAGGATATAGAAGGAGCGCATAGATATGAGATAACGGAGACCATTGGCGTCGAGGGCGCGGCGTTGTTCGTCAATCTGTGGGTGGGCGTGAGCCTTCGGTATTGAATAAGATATGCAGAAAGGACCACCTCGAGTGTTGCTTGTATGAGGACCAGTAAGTGAGCATGTTCGTTTGGTGTAAGGTGAGGTAGCGGGTTGTTTTCCAATCCCTCTAAGAGATGCTCAACAAGGGTCCTTGAAAACCCTTGCTCCTCTTCAGGTCTAAGTATCAGGGTTAGTGTCGAAGGCGGTCCATCGCGGACAGCTATTCTCACCCATCCGAGCCATGATTGTTGTCTGCAAACAGCAAACTATACTGTTTTCTTGGTATAACAACCTTTGAAGCTCCAGACTCCATATCAAGCTCCAGAAACCTCTCAACAGGCAACGGCTTCCAGATGTTGTCACCATACTTGCCGCCACTCCCTTGCTGTGCTTTCAAAGCATTTGCAAGGTTTACAATGGTCTCTTTTACCAACTCCACCTTACCTACCAAAAATTTCTGTCAGGGACACACAATCAACCTATGACAATGCGTACCCCATAAAAGACATTGTAGTATCATCTGTGGATGATAATCCTCCAAAGGCCCGTTCTGCCTCGCGACATATTCGAACAAGCTCTCACTCCCTTGCTCAAATTGTTCCTTCTCACCGAGGCGCTTCTTCCTCAGCAATTTTGGTTCACCGTACATTGACATCTGGTATCCTGATCCTACGAGGAATGAACCATTTGAAAGCCATATGGAATCACTTATAGGATATGGTGTGAAGCTGGAAGAGGGATAGATCAGATTGACCAATGCAAGAGCAATGGGAAGATTATAGACCTTGATATATCAATTCGATGACACAGAGCCCATCCAGGACCTTCGTCGAAATAGGTCATGCGTTGTTGACATAATATTTCAACGTGTCGAGAAAAGCCCACTGCGAGTATGGATTGCATGTCTGGCGTCGAGTTCCAATCGAGATCCAAGACCGCCTGGCTACAAAAGGGTGAGTAGCAGAATTTGGTTGAGTTTATGACATGGGCGTACTCGAAAATACCCCGATATTCCAAACCGGATGCGAATTCCGATTCCATTGAGTCCCAGATGGTCAGCTCATCGCCCTCAGAAGAAGGTACAACTAGAGAGTAAGTTGTTTTGAGCAAGAACAGCGACCAAATTGATGGCAGGTCGACACACCTAATGCAGTTTTCTTAGCAGAACTGCATCTCGCACGGTTAAATCCCTTTCTCCCTGTCCTCACACGCCCAGTGCATCTCCAACCACTGCTACCTCGACTGCAACCAGTTTTTCCGTTAGCCCGCCCATTGGTACCATTTACACCATTCGAATTCACAGAGGCTTCAGGAATCCAAAACGCCAACTCCCCACACTCAGAGACACTCAACAACACGTCATGGTCTTCCCATCCTCCTCTTCCCTTTCTCGTCTCAGTCCGAGTAGCACTGTCACTCCAAGTCACTGTCTTCGGCCCCGAGCGAGTAGGAGAAGTTGGGGAGTGAGTAAAGCTGTCCATATTACCACCTTTTTTATAACCATCCCGTTCATCCCAGTCCCACCCCCATGCCATCGGATCGACCGGGATGATTTTTCGGATTGCATTCTCGTGGGCGTTTGTACCGATGGAACTAGATTCAGGCGATTCTGTAGGGATCTTTGGGGTAGTTGGATCCTGGTCTGATGGACCTATACTTCCATTTCGATATCCATCACCACTTCCGACCCTTCTGGAGCTGGTCATAGCTGAGGGCAATTTGGGCAATATGGGTAGCCGGTTTTGTGAATGCAATGTCATTTTGCCTGTAGCAGTTTCGATCCTTATATGCAGGATATAAAAGTCAGGTGTGATTCCAAATATGGATTCGGTCGTGAAGTTGGGTTGTGCGAGAGTAGTGGTGAGGGTCGCGCTCGTGGTGGGGTATGTAAACAGCGATTCAAGTTTAGGGACGGAGAGGGTGGATGGAGGGTGTGAATAGGTGTGGAGAGTTATGAGGGAACGTGTGGAAGAGTAACTTGCAAACGAGTAGCCTATATATGCGTTAATCGTTTGAATTGGCTGAACCGCATAGAACGAGGGGAGCCCTACCTCGATCGAGAACGACCACGAAATCTGTATCCCCGAAATTTCCAACGTGCGCCAAACAACCTCTCTCCTCACCCCTTTCTACGATTCTCCATACATCGCCGAAACCGCCAACCCGAATCACCCCAACACCATGTCCTTCAGAAGTTCTAACAAACCTCACAATCTCCCTCCCTTCATACTTCACTCTCCGAACCCCTTTTGCCACTGGTTCCAACCCACTACCACCATTGGCAACATCCGTAATAGTCTCGATACTCCTGGTGGATTTGTATACATCAATAGGAAATTCAGTTTTTTTAGGACTGGTAGGTCCAGAAGGATTGAAGAACCCGACCGGGGACAAATCATAGGTGCGTAACGGTGGAGAAGTTACTAAGGTCAATTTTGTCGGGTCAGGATTCGGAAGGATATAAACGAATTTTGGTGCCGGATCGCTTGGGAGGGTGTTGGGGGGTGCATATTGGAGTGTGAACTGTCGAAGAAGAGTAGGAGGTCTTCTGTCAATGTTCTTTTTGTCGTAATCAGCCTCGATTTGATGTTGGAGTGAAGAATGCTTACGGCAACGGCGGTCAATATCACAGAACCGTCTGCTAAACTTCGAAGAAAGAGGTCCCAGGTTTCTTCTACGATGTCTTTAATGAGACGAACCTGTGCATCGTCGGACCCCGCGTATGTTTTGAGAAGATGTTTCAAGACGGTGTCGAGTTGAGCCTTATCTAGCCAGAAGACGTCGGAGGTATCAGAATGAATTGAGGCGAATGAAAACGGCAGCGAAGAGAAGAGGTCCAAGCATGCGTGGAGTTGTAACGTTCGCGGAGAGTCGAGGACGGGAAGAAAGATTCGGAGTGCGGCATCCGAGGTGATGGTATACAAGATTAGATCGTCTCTAGAATTTGTTCAATAAAAATATTCTCGCCAAATACTAGAGGAACTCACCGACTTGAAGCTTGAGGATGTCTCCAACACAGAGTAACAACTGAACGCGGATGTGTGATAGCCTGGGTCTGTCTGCCGGAAGTGGTCGAGTATATTCTAACAATATTGCTATTCTACAATCAAGAAGTGTGTCAAACAAGGGACAGTGCGAAGAACTGGCACACCTGGCGCACTTTTGGTACTGTGGCAATGTACGTGAGCGACGGTGCGAATGTTACGAAAGCTGGAGTTAGGCATCTGTGCCCGACCGATTAAGGACAGAGACATGCGGTGGAGTAAAATGCACGGACTTTGTTGACCACTTCTTCGACCATGTCGGTAGATCGTTCTCAAGAACAGAAGTATAGACTGATAAGCCATTCTCGGTACCCACTGCCAGGAGACCTGATTGCGCGGTTCGTTAGCGCTCGTATGACGAAACGCAGGTAACGGTATACCAGATTTGTAGCTGAGGGCTGTGATAGTCTGGCCTGGGGGTAAGACGAGTGTTGAATGAATGCGCCATGCGTCTTGCTGAACCCCGGAAAGCGACCATGCGGCGATGCGTGAGTTCATTGCTGTGAGGACCTGATGACAGGGGTGAGGTAGGGTATGTATGGGAAGTGTGGACATACCAGCCTGGATCCATGGTCTACAAACAGGCACGAGATGGTGTCCTGCGTGTGCTTAAAGTTTGGAAAGGCCTCCCAGAAGGCGAGAACGCGGACAAGTGCAAGAGTGCGTGCATTGAGAATGACGATGGTGTCCACGGAAGGATAAAGCTAGGATGGGATGAGGGCGGTGATGACAGTAGAAGTTGCATATAGATACACACCAATAGAACCTGGTTCAACAAAGGCAGAAAGTGAAGTGAGGCGTGCGGAGGGGGAGAGTATGTGTAGAGCGCATCGAGCATGGTGACGGACTCTGTTGAAGGAGCTAGTGCACGTGGTCTCTCGGAATATAACACCCGCCCAAACCTTCCACCAAACGCCAATGCGTCTTGCCTTCATCCTCCAAGGTCTCGCCGCCTCCTCGCTCGCGGCTCAGCTTCCGTTCTCAACGACAAAGTTCACAACCCTCGTCGATGCCCTAAGTGCAGACGAGGACTTTGAATCCGTCCTTAAACTCCTCCAGCGCGCGCGTCTCATCCCAACCCTTAACAGACTCGACGGAAGTACCTTCTTCGCACCCACCAATGACGCCATCAAGCGATACCCTTCCCCGCTATGGTCTACCATTCTCAATGATGACCATTTTGTCGTCACCGATAACATTCAAGAACAACTCCGCCAGCAGCTTTTCTACCATTTGCTAAATGAATCTCTCACTGGTCTACCTGATGGTAAAAATGGTCCGCAGGCATTCAAGACTTTACACTATCCCCACAACCCCATCGACCCTCCCAGTCGCGATCCCCCACCATATCCTCCTTGGATGCCCATACCTTGTGGGACGCTAGGTCGTGAACCCCAAAGACTGCGCACAGTGCTGCGTGATCAGAAGGGCCAGGTTGGTGTTGATGCGTTTGGTAAGGGCGGCGCGGAGATTGTCAAAGACATGGTGGACGCAGGCAACGGTGTGCTATTCGGCATTTCTGACGTGCTAGAGCCGCCGCCAGCTCTAGGTAAAGCCGCCCGGATGTATATCTGACTCTGACTTATCCTCAACCTACCACAGCCACCGTCATCTCTACGCAACAATCATTGTCCTATTTCCGCCGCATTGTCACCCCAGAAGCCCTTAAGTTTCTCAACAACACACCCGAACTCACTTTATTCCTCCCCGTCGACCAAGCCTGGAACAACCTTGACCCATACGAGAAAATCTATCTCGAAAGCCCATTCGCTGCCGACGATCTCAACCGTATACTCAATATGCATGCCGTCCTCGAGAAAGGCGTCAAGTGGTCTAGTTCGTTTGAGCCGGAGCTGAATCGTAATGCCATCTCCATTCTGACGTCATACCGCCGTTGTTGATCCTTGTTCTTTTAGTAACCACTGTTGATGGGACAAAGGTCGAGATCGTTGTAACACCAGAGAAGACAACAGTATCTGGTGGTGACCTCGTACAGCCTGATATCTATGCTTCCAACGGCGTTTTACATCTCGTTTCCTCGCTGCTCATTCCTAAGGATGCACTAAAAATCACCCCCGAAAAGTACCTTCTCGCGTTCAATTGCACCACTTTCGTTTCCATGCTTCGTTCCGTCAACCTTACCAATCTAGTTCAGGATACGGAGAGCAAGTACACGATTTTGGCGCCCAAAGATGACGTATTGGCTATCTTCGGGGACCATGAATTACCCGAGAAAGGAAGTCCGGAGCTCAAAAAGATGATGCAGTACCATTTCGTACAGGGTCATTGGACCGTCAAGAAGCTTCGTGATGGCATGTTACTAGAGACGGCATTGGAGGAACAGGGCCTCAAAGATGGGAGACAGGTTTTAACCGTCGATGTGAATGGAAGTGATAAGAAGGCCGCAAAGAGCATTCAATTCGCTGGCGTTGGTGTGATCGGCGAGCCAGGTCAGTGGCTAAACCACCGATTGGCGTGTACTGACGGAAATACCAGTTGAAATGGATAACATTGTGGTTTACTTTGTTTCAAGACCTCTGGTGCCACCATCAGATCCTATATCCACAGCGCTTCCCAACCTCGAATTATCGACCTTCCTTGCCGCTGTGCTCTCAACCAACGAATCCGAAGTTCTGAAAACAACCCCCCGAACGTCTCTCCTTCTACCGTACAACTCTGCCTTTAAGCGGCTCGGCATGCTCGTCAGCGGCCACCTCCTTAGCCCATCATCCAAATCTGATTTGGAGAAAGTACTGCTTCACCATACACTTTCTGATGTCGAATATGCCAGCAGCCTTGTCAACGGCTCTCAACTAACCTTTAACACCCTCGAAGGCAGCGACATCAAGCTCGAACGCATGTCCAACGGCACTGTACTAGTAGGCCCAAGTGGCGGTTGGCCCGGCATGAAATCTCGTCTCATCCCCAAGAACACATTAACTCAAACTGGCGTTATCCACGAATTGTCAGATATCCTCCTCCCGCGTTCAGTGGATATTACGATTGGCAAACTCGTGAAAGCGGCGAAAGGGAGCACGATGACGAGTATAGTTAACCGCGCCGGATTTGAGTGGATATTGAATGGGACTGCACCTCCAGAGGATTCGCCTTGGACTGGTGCTGTTGGGTGGACACTCCTTTGCCCAATGGATGACGCGTTCAAGCAGTACAACCTCACAAAACTTTTTGCTGATACCGAGCGTCTTCGGGCGATCGTCATGCAACATCTGATCCCCTCACCTTTCCCGGACAACCTCAGACGATTCGATAACGGCGGAAAAGGAGGAGACGGGGGGAAGAAACCTGGCGATGTCGACGACTTGTACAATAATCAGCCACTACCCCTGGAGGACACTGCGTCGTATTCGACTCTAAGATCGTCCAACTCTGCATATGGCGACATTGTTTTTAGAAGTAGTGGCGATGGCGAAGACGGCGAGAAAACATTTATCGTCGGAATCAAAGACGCAAGAGGGACGGACGCGAAATCGGATTGGGCAAGGGTTGTCAGCTGGGGACGGGCCACTACATCTAGATCTTCTTCCTCCACCCCGGAGGCGCTCGTAGGCGGTGCTGCAGGCGGCGTGATTCAGGTTGATAGGCTATTGCTGCCTTATGAGCCGTCTTGGTGGATTGCATATGGTGCACCTGCGTTTGTAGGTTCCTTTGGTATTATTGCGATTTGTGCATTCTTCTATGGGGTCACCATCGTTTGGGGATGGGACACGACTGAGCCAACCTATGAGCCTGCTGGCGGGTTTGGCAGGGAGGATGATGAAGATTAGAGCCTGTCCTGAGTATCAGTGACAGGAGTATGCCCAGTGATATGTTTGGACAGGAGGCCAAGTTGCTGTAGGTCCCTAGATTTAAGCTCTGTCGCATATGTCTCTTTATTCCATGTATTATACCAAGTCCTCTTTTTGTTCTTCTGAGTACTTTCACCCTACTTTGAACCGCCCAGTAGTACCGTCCAAACATAGAACATGCACTGTTTTATCGTGGAATCACTGAGTCACTACATCAATCGGAACTAAAAGTGATTCGGAACGCGAGCAAGAATCACCACCGAGTGACAGGCGAACACACATGGGCAGGATATTGTCCGTGTGGATGTCGTCACTAAGAAGAGAAACGACAGAAGATACTCGATGGAGAGTTATCGGGATTCGGAAGAACCGCAACCCAGCTTCATGCTCAACGACCTGCAAATCCAAGCAACGGAGATGAAAGAGGCAGAGGACTGGAGGACCGGACATTGATCGTAAGTACGCATGTGAATTCTACCCGTCAAGAAACAGCACCCTGCAGCGCGCTCCGGTTCGTGTAGCGCGGTACACCCGCGCCGCACCGATCCAATCCCAACTCCTTCCGAGTTGCTGCCATCCGCTACACAAGATTATTGTATACCTGATTTCCGTCGGCCATCCAGTCTGCCTCACCTTAACCTTGGACCACCGCCCACCTTATTTACCTCTGTCAGCCCCTTGTCACCTCTGGCACACCTGACACCACCTTCATTCTAGATTTCCTTGATTCAACTTTCACTTCCCGTTTTACGTGGAGTATCGATCAGTTGCGTTTCTCAATCCTCTGCTTTTTGATCAATGGTGAGCGCTTGAGCTTCCGCTGTCAGTCCGGCAGGATAGCTAATTGTGGATTATGCTGTAGAGTGAAGAAAAACAACCACAATCACAACAGAAGACGGTGTCAGCGACCGAGAACATCAAATCCTTCGTCGCTGGTGGATTCGGCGGTGTTTGTGCTGTGTTGGTTGGTGAGTATAGCGTGCACTGTATCATTCTCCACTGCCTTGTCCTTTCTGTTCACTCCCACTTTTTTGTTGACTGCCGGGCACTCGGAGTGGTGTTTGCCACGGTGTCTTTTTTTTGGCATCATATAATCAGACTCGGCCTCTCAGTCACTTTCCGCTGTCGCAATTGAATCACAAATCGCTTCTCGGCCCCCTTCTCTTCTTTTATTCTTACTTCGATTCGCGCATCTACAACGATCATCCACTCATGTCATGATCTTGACCACCAGGTCACCCATTTGATCTGACCAAGACCAGGCTGCAGACTGCTACTCCGGGAACATATACCGGTGCAATCGATGTCGTGAAGAAGACTTTGGCCAAAGATGGTGTCACTGGGTGCGGCTGCCCTTCCCCTTGATGAGCTCATATCTACGATCTTGCTCATGGATACGCTCTAGGCTATACCGTGGCATGGTGCCTCCTCTGCTGGGTGTTACACCCATTTTTGCTGTCTCTTTTTGGGTACGTCTAGAATCTGAAATCACATGCAAAGTCCGAGTGGATTGTAACCTCGGGTTAAACGATAGGCCTATGACGCATCGAAACAACTGATTCACGCACTTACGCCCAACCGGTCAAGCGCGTCCCTCTCCATTGCTGAACTCGCAACAGCGGGTTTTCTTTCTGCCGTCCCAACTACCCTGGTCACTGCCCCCGTGGAACGCGCGAAAGTGCTACTCCAGGTTCAAGGTCAAGGAAATTCTGAGGTCAAATACAAGGGCGTTACGGATGTTCTTAAGCACCTGTACAAAGAAGGTGGTTTGAAGAGTATTTATCGGGGCACGGGCGCTACACTTGCTCGTGATGGTCCCGGAAGCGCCGCGTGCGTCCGTTATTCGTCTCATCTCGTCATACATGCTGACTGGTTGGCCCTCTGGCAGGTATTTTGCCGCATATGAGGTGACAAAAAAATTCCTCACACCAGTTGGTTCATCCCCTGCGCAGCTTAATCTCGGAGCTATCATTGTTGCAGGTGGTACAGCTGGTGTCGCCATGTGGGCAATTGCCATTCCTCCTGATGTACGTTTCGAAGCTTCACAAGACCCAAACATTTCTCAGCCTACGCAACCCCCCTTACTGCTGATCAAAGCTTCCCCTTCTTTCCCCCTTATCCTTCTGGTTTCATCTCGTCATATACCATAATCGTCCCATCATGCTAACGCAATTTCCCCTTCTTATCACCTAGGTCCTGAAATCACGCCTTCAATCCGCTCCCACGGGCACCTACTCTGGTATACTTGACTGTGCGCGTAAGACTATTGCAATTGACGGTATTGGTGCCCTTTGGAAGGGCTTTGGCCCGGCGATGGCCCGGGCTTTCCCCGCTAACGCAGCTACCTTCGTACGTTTGAATTTTTTTCCACTGCTATTTTTGTTATCTCCTGGGTTCTTCAACTCACACACTATTCTTGCAGCTGGGGGTTGAAGCTTCGAGAAAACTCCTTGACGGTTTGTTCTAATATCCTAAAATATGCAATGATACCGGGAAGCACGATGAGCTGTGAAGCTTTGGAGTTGGCACGTTTGCGAGCGTTATATTTGCTTCGCTGTTATAGATATGTTCAGGAAGCTTCTTGTAAAGGGAGTTTAATGCATGCCATCAATATACCGCGTTTGTCGGTTTGCTTCGGGCGCCGGTTGGTGAAGAAATTGAGATGTTCCTTTCCTCTTACTGGAAAAAAGGTCTACATACAGGTCAAGTCGTTTTACATATTGTTTGCATTACTGCTGAGCAAGGTCTCAGAAGACGTAGATTTACAGGATAAATATACCGCAGACGAGATCTCTAGTCAAGAAAAAGGGTCAAGGCATTGACGAGGTGGATCAGGACAAGGCATCAAGGGCAAATCCCCATAGAATCATAGTCTTTAATCAACAGCCAATCTATTTCCAGCTTGAAGGAATCTTCGTGACAACGTCCGTCCACCTTTCCAGCCTTCCCTTCTCCCACTCCTCAACATAGGAAAGTCCGGCGCTTCCCCGTCGCCCTTCCTCAATTTTCAGCCTCTTCTCGCCATCGCACCAAAATAGCACCCAGGGTCCCAACCGTAGGTGGCCCGTACTCCGCTCAAAGTACCACTTATTTACGGGATTGTCCGCACGACTACGCCACACAAGGTCCCGTCCTTCGCCTACGCCTCCGCGCCCTCCATTAGGATTGGCGGAGAATGGGTGACCTAGGCCATACGTTTCGTCATGTAATGCAACCCACAGAAAATCGACAGTTCCGTCTCCCTGGTGACTCGGCAACACAGCGAATTTATCCAGGTACGAAATTGGAGTGTCAGGTGAACTCGGGTCGGCCTCGTTTGTCACGATTGCGGCACCTGCGTAGTCGCCAGCGACGATAACGAAGTCTAGCGTCTGATCTAGACGTTTATAGAATGCTTCCTCGTCCAACTCGCGGTTAAAGGAGTTTTCGAGTAAATGATTGAGTTTAACTCTGTCAAGCTCGGAGGTCGATCTGAAGACCTGGACAGGTAACCCTCGTCGGAGGAGTGTGGGCGTGTGCGGAGTGAGCTTGCGATTGCCTTGGAGCAAGGCGTGGGGCAAACTCGAGCTTACGGCTGGCTTGTTCGTAATGAGATTCCCGATAAGCGCACTGGGTGATTTGTGTGAGACCATGATAGCCGATGAGGTCGGGGGCATATAATTTAAACAGGTTTGTGCCAGCGCAAGATTGGAGAGGGCGGTGGGCCTCGTATACCGCCATTTGTTTTCAAAAGTCTCGTGGATGTAATTGTATTCCGACGTGAGGTTAATCAGGAGGTGGGGATACCCTGAACGGGCGTAAGAAGGGACGCCGCCTTCTCTGTTGATAATCATGAGACGAAGAGGGGTAAGGTCGACTTCTGCTGATAACTCGGGGTAACCGCCTTCGGCGTTCCCGCGTGTTTTGTCAAGGGCGGAAACTTCAACCATTCCACGAGTAAGTCCAGCAATAACGTCATTCGCGTCAACGCGGACTGAGCGGAGGAACGAGTCAAGTGCAAATGGCGCAATGACCGGAATTTCGCCCGCGCGAAGCGCCGAACGGATGGGAACGAGATCGCCAGACTGGGTATGTGTTTCCGGAGGAGTGATGTTGGAGACATCCTCATCCCCGGGCTTGGGTCCCAGCCTAACGACAGCACCGACAATAGGTCGGGCGTGGGCACCCTGCTTCTCGAGGCTGTTCACGACGCGCATGGTCTCCTCAATGATGGCACTCCGTTCATCTTGTTCCCCGCGAGTTTGTTCATCGTTCTCGACAACAATGACGCTAACGAGTCCGAGTTTCTCGAGGTAAACTAAACCTCGGCTGATACTGTCCAACTGGATGTCAGTGAATGGGCCTTGCACCTTGACAAGTGCTGTCCTCCGAATGACTGGGTTGAGGATTGAGGCAATGATCGGACTTGGCTTGAGATACTCGGACGTCGCGCCTGGTATTGATTTGGCAGTTGGCTGAGCGTGCTCAAAAGAGGGTGGGGGTATCACGATCTCCTGAGTCGCTGAGGGGGTAGGCAGGTGGGTGGGCTTAGGGGAAATTTTGACATTTTGTTGAGGACGAGGACCACCGAAAGATGCAAGATATGACTTTGTGTCCCTCAGCGATGGGTTTGCGCGGAGGATCGACAAAATAAAATCCTAAGATTATCCCGATCGGAAAACGTGAGTAAAGTTGTGAAGGGTTGTTAATTGGGCATGACTCACGTTTTCAGAGGGAGGCAGCTCGTCAGACTCTGGTGGGCTAGTGGGTGGCTGTCTCAAGGCACGGATAGTCTACAAGTGTTGACAATTCAGTAGGGTCGTTGAAAGGGCAGAATGTGGACTGACAGCATAGAAGGCCTTAAAGGTGTGCGAGCGCTGAGCGCTGAGGGCAGCAGCGGCAACGACACCACGAGAACCAAGGGGGCGAGGTATCATTATGAAGGGGGAGTATACCGAGTAAAGTGAGGATGGGAGGGGAGTACAGGCATGGGGTGGAGGGAGTTATAAGGGAGGGTGGAAGTGGGCGTATAAAATAGCAATTGTGAGTGGAAAATTCCCATTATCTGATAAGATAGGCCGAGAGCCGCCGAAGTCTCATCGCCTCTCTGCCTGTTATGGGCCCTTGCGGCCCTTCTGCGCTCCGTCAGGTGCGCTAAAGACAGCATCATTTCATTTGATCCTCAGACCTGTCTCAGACGAAATAAATGCCATTGGTCCCATCCCTACAGCTTCTCACTCAACATCATTCATCCACAGCTTCCAAACGAATAGCTCATATCCCTCATTTATTCTCCTTCCGGCGTTATCCTCGTGAAAACAGCACTTCCGCCATTTTACCCTTGCCTCCCGACAGCGGCGTCCCAGAAACCTCGGCTTCTCCCGGAGGTTGCCTCACAGTCAACTGCATCCACAACACACTTGACGCATGATATGTACGCCTGGCTGCGGTGATTCTCGGAGCATTGGGAACCGAGAACTGGAAACCGATCATGCGTATCTTCAAAAGGTATAGATTCTGTATTCTTGAGCCTTGGTCTATTTTAATCGAGTACCATCAGCGAGGGTATTCCACAATATAAAAAAGGAGAGGACCCACGTTAACGAGTATGAGATTGTCCGCGGTGCACATGACCGAGGGCAGGGACTCTCCAGCACGTACAGGTAGGTCTTTAGCATAGCGACTACATGGTAAGAATGCTTCAATAGGCTCCGCCCAGACTAAGTCGCTGCCCAGAGCGGGAGTACGTGAGTCGACGCGTGTATAACTACTCCCTGGAACCTCTTTACCCCTCGCCTCGTCCCTTCGTAACGCCAGTTGGTTGAAGTCATACGTTACAAGCGCCGGTGCAGTGCCACCCCTGCGTTGCAGTTCTCTTTTCATACATTGAGAACCGTAAGCAAAACAGACCCAGACGTTTGATGCCGGGAGACTGGCCCGGAGTAGGCGGGTGTCCCTCGCTGCCCAGTCCGACCAGTGCAGTTGCTGTTTTGGCGACGCGTCGAGGCGATCGAAACATTTCCTGAAAGCAGGCAGGGGTACGAAATGGTCAAAAGCGAACTCGACCCTGGCATTAGGCCTGACTCGCATGGTGATGGTGAACACTCTATTTTCTTTTGCAACGAAAAATGGACTCTTGTCGTCCATTCCAGGAACCCAGCCGGGCGTGGGTTCAGAGGTAATTTCAAATTCAGTGATGATGGTGCCGTATGCCAAGCTGGGATAGCAAAGCTTCAGGGAATAGCAAGCGTCGTCTAGTCGCTTCCTCGTTCCATCTTCGGCCCTGAAATCGAGGAGTACGAGATAACCTTCCGTAGTGTCCAAGTCCAAATCATCAGAAACGTATAGATTAGCTAAAACGACGTGTCGGTCGGATACGAAGGCAAATGATTGGAGGTAATTGGCTTGAAGGGCCTAAGAAATGAATGACAAGGGCGCCTGTTAGACACAGCCTCTAAGCGCTGGAGAGTGCCTACCACTTCGAGTTTATCCTCTTTCCAGTTCCAAATAAGAAACTCTGACGAATCACTTCCACCTCCATCTTCTCCAGCCCTCCGAGAGGCCTGCAGAGCGACATAATCTCCCATGATTTTGATAGCGAAGTGCCAGCGCCCAGGGCGCATGCGTTGGTGATAGTGGAGGACAGGTTGGCGCGCGAGTGGATGATTTTTCGCAGTCCTGAGAGTTCGGAGGTGCAGTGTCACGTATGGGGACCCAGGTTTGGGTGCCATGATCCAGACGAGCAGATCCTGGGACGGGTCAATACCAAAGTCCCGGATGTCGTCGACGTCGGGCATGATTTTCCACGTTTCCTCTTCAATGCGACGCGTCACCGAAGGAAGTTTGATGAAGTAGAAAGTCCCCTCCTTGTCCGTTCGCACCAAAACTCCCGCGTACAGTTCCCATAGCCCTCCACCAAGCATCGGCAGAGTTTGCTCCTTTGACCATTTAAGCCGCTCCCATGCCGACAGATATTTCTGCAGACATTCAAGACACTCTGCCGATCGCCAGGTATTGTTGGGATTCTTCTCATAACCAGAGACCTCCAGCTCCATGAGATACTGTATCTCCTTTGTTGATTCTATGTGATCCTTAAGCTTCTTGCATACCTGCGAGGAATAGTGAGCGTTTAGGACATGAAAATGGGGAGATTCGAACCTCTTTACACTTCAACAGCGACCTGAGATCGAGATTGCATAGAATACGATCTATCATTTCGTTAGGTAGGGAAAAGAAACCCCTGCGTGCACTGTATACCGATGACATGGTGGGCGGTGGAGGATTGTGCTTGATGATCTCAAACTGTATCAGGGGATCAGCACATCAGTCACGCACCCCATGAACTTCTCACACTGGGCATCAGTCGTTTTCCTTTGAGCTTCATATATGGTGACGTTCCACCGGCATAGTGTTGGCTGATACAGAGCTAAAGTAAAGCATGTTACACCCAAGAAATGGGGGAGTGTCAGGAAAGACCAGGGTGGAATTAAGCCCGCACCAAGCAACCGACTGGTCCGTTGCATGTGACTTGGCGGTGCAGCTGGCCGACCGCGACTTTCCTTGCGTAATTTCTCTCTTAATCACCGCTCACAATTCGCGCGAGCTGTATTAGACACTCCTTATTTCCTCTATATGCCAACTAAAGATAAGAAACGCCCTCCTGCAAAGGTACATGCTCATCTATGCAGCTCACAAGACTCGACTTATCCACTCAACGACGTCATTAGCTGTATCAGCAGGATATTGTGCAACGCATCGCTCCTCCATTTTCGTACGGTGTTGTCTTGGTATGTGGTATATTGCCGTTCATGCATCTTTGTACGCTGAGTATCTTCCAACGCCGAAACAGAGGTGCTGGCACGATGCCGAAGATGTTCCTCCCCCCAATGATCCCTTCGTCGACCCAATCCTTCGCCCACTGAAACATGGTGAAGTTGCTGTATCATTTATTTCAGACCACCTGGAACGTGCGGTTCTACCAGAGTCGGAACTCCAGTTGGTGGACCGTACAATTCCTCCGGGGGAGGTTTGCAAACGAACCATTGACGACGTACAATCCGGGGTAGTACTTAACGTTCATGTAAAGGGTCGCTTAGCACACGTCATTAGCGGGGAAGAAATTTCAGGTTGGAAAACTTTGGATGATTTGGAGGATAGACAAGGACCTGAAATTGGAGATTACGTCGTTTACGACGACTGGATTGGCCAGGTATGTCCGTTTGACATCTTCATGGCAAGGCCGTGCCTCACCTATCCTGACCCAGGTACTAGAGGTAAGCATCCTCTCACTTTGTACTTGTGAAGTTTCACCGATGTCCTCGTAGGTTTTTGACGAGTCGTTGGTGGAAGTTCAGTCAAGTGGTCAAATCGTAAAATTGCCTGAACTAAGCTCACGACTAAACGTCGGCGAACGGGGAACGGTATGTACTCCATTACCATCTGGGCATTTATTAATTTTTTGCAGGATATCATGCCTACAGGGCCGTTTTCTGGTTTGGCATCTGTGATTGGTTCTGTGTTTGGGAATCGCGCAAGTGTTGATACCGTTCTCGACGTCAAACATACAGTTTTCGCTATCTCATGGCTAGCCATCAACCAATCAGTGAGTAATACACTAATTTCTGTATTTTGGTCTCATAATCGTCCCTTTTTGCAAATAGCTTGACCCTGGGGAAGCTGAGAAGTGTCAAAGACCCAAACGATTTTGGGCAGGCGAGGACCTAGCCGACCTTACGCTAATACGAGGATGCGCAGACTTGGAAATGCATGTTGGCGATCGTGTGCACCTAAAGGATAACACAGGCTTACCGGTTACCCGACACGGGGAAGAAGGAGTGGCATTTGGCATTCTAAATGTTGACACGTACCAGGTATTGCAAACGGAAACAACGCTAAATGTACTTTGGCAAGACGGTACGAGGGAGACAGTCTTGGCGAGAGAGGTTATCCCGTACCTGAACCCGGATGAATACGACTGCTGGTCTGGTTTTGCCGCTCAATTGCTAATCGAATTACTCACATTACTACAGGCCAGGAGACTATGTCACGTGGAAAGGCGAAGATGAGAAGAAAATAGCAATTGTACAATCGGTGAATGCTACACAGCGAACAGCGACCGTGGTGTTTTCCGATACTGGAACGACCGAACTTGTCTCACTCCTTGAACTCGACCCTCAAGGAAACTCGGATGCTTCAACTTTAGGGCCGCATTCCACAGCAGATGGTCTTGGTGTACGGAGAAGTGAATTTGTGTTCATTCACAGACCTGGGACAACGAATGGTTATGAGCCACCGAGAATGCCCCGAATTGGAGAGCTAGAAGCGTGGGTGAGAGAAGCGTCACTCGATGACGGACAGCAAATCGTGGGTTGGAGGAAAGAAATGGCTGAATTAGGGACGGAAATTGCAAGCAGGACCAAAGAAGAGGTGGAGTTTCATGTGAAGAGACCAACACCAGGGGATGGCAGTCTCATGTGGATTGGCGAAGTGACAGGGGTGAACACCTTTTATTCCTCCAGGGCCTTTCCCTTCCCTACTAACCATTATCTTCTAGTTGAATTTAGAAGGGACCGTTGAAGTGACGCATCCCGATGGGACTACAAAAACATACCCTTTGGAACGACTCACGAGACTCTATGACGGCATTGAACAACTTGAAGAGGATCTCTATGATCAAGAAGGGCATGAGCAGGATGACTTCACCGGGCATGAAGTGTGGGCAATGGAGGAGGGGGCGTGGCACCCAACGACGCTCGACTCGGAGGACGGATGGGTCGATGAGGAGGAGGAGGGAAGCTTGATTTCTGATATTGACCCGGTGACAAATGGCAACGGTGCTACGGAACGGGATGCAATGGAAATCGATATTACTGGATGGGGAAAACCTGGCGCTCTTGGTCTCGGCCCGCTTACATTTCCGTCCCCACCACCCTCCCGAGATCCTGCCTGGAACAAAATTGCTGAAGAGCCAGCTGCGACAAATGAACTTCCAGTCAATAGCATAGAAACTGCGACGCACATAATATCTTCTCCAACCTCGACAAGCTCATCGTCCCCGCGACAGGGGCCCCTCCAACCCCCAACAGAGAATACAACAAGCTCGGTCACTCCCACAACCTGCACGGCAAAGTTGCTACCACCTTCGGGTTCCTCGCTATCAAAAGATTATATATATAAGGATAAGATAAATCACAGCACTAACGCCGACAGTGATTTAAATGTCGAAAATCATACTGATAAAATGATGAAGCGTGAACCAGTGGAGGAGTTAACGTGGAAGAGATTCGATATTCTGCCCTGTGCCCCCGCGGACCATGCATTTTACTCCAGCTTTCCTGCACAACCAACCAAGTCTTTCTTAAACCGCCTGAACAGGGAATATCGCGCTTTGGCCAACAGTCTACCGGGTATGTGATCTTATCAAAGCCTGGGAAATACATGCTCATATCTTCTAGATACCATTATTGTAAGGACATACGAAGATCGAGCGGACTTGCTGAGGTCCCTAATAATTGGTCCGGAGAACACGCCCTACGAGGACGCGCCCTTTGTTATCGACTGGATGCTGGATTCAAGTTTCCCCAATAGTCCGCCCATTGCACACTTCTTGAGTTGGACCAACGGCAATGGCAGAGGTGCGCCTTACTCTCCTGTTCGAATGTAAGCGTCCACTGACGTTGCGCTCTCACCTTCCTTTTACTTCATGTGTTAGTGAATCCGTGAGTGTTCTTGTCTCGTTCGCTATCCGCTTCCTGATACATTATACGCCCAGGAATTTGTACGAAGAAGGAAAAGTGTGTTTATCGATCCTCGGCACTTGGGCTGGTGATAGGAGTGAAACATGGAGTGCAGCAAGGTCTTCGTTACTTCAAGCTTTCGTGTCAATACAGGGTCTGGTACTTGTGAAAGAACCGTACGTAACCGTCTCTTGCTTCAGCGAATATTTTCACCTTGTTTCGTCACAGGTGGTTTTGTGAACCCGCATACGATAAGCTGCGCGGCACGGAAGAAGGTACAGTCAATTCCAGACTTTACAACGAGAAGGCCTATGTCCTCTCGCGTGGTTTCGTCCGCCGCGCTTTGGAAATTCCTCTTGGCGGTCTAGAAGAAGAGATCAGCTGGCTATACCACACTCATGGGCTCTTGAAAAAGGTTCTTGACGATTCAAGAAGTCTCATCGAGAAGAGCAGAAAGAATCCGAATCCCATCAGGGCCGAACTAGAAAAGGAAGGAGTCGCGGACGCTGCGGTGCCAAGATTAACTGCCGGCGGGATCATTTCCCTCGAACGGACGTTGGGGAAGTTACAGGCTTTGTTGGCTACACATAACGCGAAGAATGCATGATGTGACAGGGGTATTAATCTTGTCTAAGCAATCTCCTTAAGTACCCCCATACTAACATCTACAGTGTATGTTATATCTCACGGGCATTATCTTTGGCATGTATCTTGTGCATCTTCCATAGACTTTAATTCATCTTATACAATCGAAGCTTATATGGTGCATGATATCGGGTCTGGTTGTTGTCAGAAACCCGACGACGATAGATACTGAGGGAAGATCGAGCAACAGTTGTTCGGCGTTCTATCCCTAAGTAAGAAGAAAAGCACCTTGAAGGTACCGCAGCGCTTAGATTGTTCTTCTTTCACGGCCCTGCATGTTGCTGTTGACGTTTATAATCTAACTCGGAAACTTAAGCGCTTAATGGTTCATCTTCTGCCTGGGTGACCCGCATGGGAAAATCACACCCCGTTCAATTCGTGACGTATAGCCGTTGTGACAGTTAATCGTACCTACCCAGCACAACGCCTTTGAAACGGACAACTGCGACTATGAAGGACCTACTAGGTCTCAAGCCATCTGCGCCTGCTGTCCCTCATTTCATCGAAACCCTTGCGGAAGCCGCGAATACACCAAGTTCTAAAACACCTGAAGTCAAGTCATACTCTGATGCCGTCTACTTCAACTATTATTTCCTGGGTGTCAGTCTACTCTTTGTCCCCAGGGAGGGATACAAGCTTAAGACTGGACTTAAAATGAACGATCTACAACACGATAGTCTCATACTTGACAGCATCGACATTTACAATACGCCCAAAGACAAGTCTGACAACAATGGCAAAACTCAGCCGTCACGGTCAGAACTCGCGTTCACAACATTCCCTATGTTACCTGTCACCCTACCGATCTCCACACAGACGAAGGATAAAGATGGGAAACCAATTGAACGGCCATCACAACTGGATGTTACATCACAGACATCTGGGGAGGCTTTTGTGAGAGCGTTCGGGGAGCCGAATCGAAAGGGGGGTGGGACAGGACCGTCGTCTGGGTCTATTAATATCTGGTGTGAATGGCCGAACGATGGAGTCATGGTCGAGTTTGGTGGTCCACAGGCGAGGGGTTCGCATGCGTGGGATACCGGGAAGGATGCAATCTGGAAAGTGATCACCCTCTTCCAGCCCGGGACAAAGAGGGAGTGAAGGGCGACTACACCAAAATGGATGGTATCTCTCTCGTGAAATTCAGCGGTGGGCTAGATTCCTGGGTGGACTGTCATCGTAACTGAATGTCATGCGGTTAGGAAGGTGCCTTCCCATGGATATTGACCTGGTGACAGGGTGAAGACGCACAATGGTACATATATCGTTGACCCTTGTCATACCCGTCATTCATGTGATTCTGCTAAATCTTCGATTTAAATACTCGCCTCCCCGAACTTTCTTCGTCACATTATCACAACATGTCCGTCCCTGCTGATTTCACAATCCTTGATATCTCTGGCAAGTTCTGTATGGTACGCCATCGTTCTTGACGTCAGAGGGCGCTTAAGCCTTACTTTGTAAATAGAACAAAAGTCTCACAAATATGAATGATACCGACAAGATACTCTCCCTCCAGGGCGTCGGGTGGTTCAAACGTAAGGCGATCTCGATTGGAACGGTTACCCTCCATATCAAACACTACAAGAACGAGAACAACGAGGAGAAAATTGATATTGATCAGACCATTACCGGCGGCATCCCTGGGACGTCAGAGAATAGGACACTTATATGGAAGGAGAAGGAGAACGAAGACCACCTTTTCGGTTCCGTCATTGGAAAGTCCAGGCGTATGAAGCCTGAGGAGCTCGCGGAACTCAATGAGTTCTTGAAGACTGGATGGACCAAGGAAAGTTTTGACCAAGGCCTCATACAGGCCTATGCGGAGAGTAATACTCCAAAAAGTAAAACTACATGGATTGGGAATCAGGTTAGTGCGGTATGTGCCCATGGAGGGGATGTTTTCTAAGGCGACTTTCAGGCCTGGGGGATTGAAGTGGTTAATGGTGAGAAGAGATACGTTCGTCACGTCGACTTCACGGGTCCGGGAAATAAAAATATTCAGACGAAATTGGTCTATGACTATCGTAAGTAGCTCATACCACTCCGCATGCCACTATTAACAAGGTACAGTTGGACCTCTTACCTCTTAAATATTAAATGATAATATTTAATTTCGTTATCTTATCTGATACGACATTTATGATTTGATTTGATCGGACCGAGCGATGTCAAACACTTGACCATGAATGATCGTCACCATTGGCAAATTCCGCATGGTTTTTCTCATCCGTTCTTTCACTTCCTAACCCAACCCTAAGCATGCAAGACCCTTCGCTTGTAAGTTCATCGACTTCTCCACCTTCCTTTGTCTTGCAGGAACGCGACATCGGAAAGCTAAGCTCGGAACGTGTCTTGCCGGACTCCTCCATACATTTGAGCCAATCGACAGTTGCCCAAGTCTTGGATCCCGAACAACCACCAGCACGCCAAAATCTGGCCAGCAATTTGGTCGCGAGATATTCGAGGGGATTTGCGGTGCGACATCCAAAGGCATATTCGCTGGATAAAACGTGGCATCCTGTATGTCAGAGGGCCACAGCCAAAGGTAGATCTGTCACGTATGTTTCGTTCTTACTGGTAGACCTTGTTCAATCGGCCTTATTAACTTTCCTCAGCAATAACACCGTCACTAGAGCGCAAATATCGCTTTAGGGACCATTATATTTCTCTCTCGCTCGAGTCTGCCCTGATCAAATCCACTCGATTTTTCACAAGGCCGTGGTTGTTTACGATCCTTGCAGTGGTATATATCATCGGGTTTGCGTTCTTCTCGCGCGCCCAATCATTCCTCACACCGGCTGAATCATTTGTTGGTTGCACATCCACTTATTGGCTCCCGCGTGACGGTTGTGGGTTGGATGGTACATTTTGTGGACCCTTCGAAGACGACGATCCATTCGACTTCAGGTGCCCTGCGCAGTGCGATAATGTCATTTTACAGAATCCAAGGACCGTCGGGGACCAGCAGATGGCGTTTGTACCATTAATTGTCGGTGGAGGTGATGTTAATCGCACGTACAGAGGGGACTCGTTTATTTGTGCTGCTGCTATTCAAGCGTAAGCAGCTACCTTGGCATTCATATTCAAATGCGAGACTGACAGGGTTGAGTTTTTAGTGGTATTATCCCACGGTCAAGCGGCGGTTGCGGGAGACTGCAAATAGTAGGAAACTTCACCAGCTACCTTCCAATCAGCCAAAACGGTCTCTCGTCAATCGGGTTTTCGAGTGTTTTCCCTTCATCATTTCGCTTCCTTCCGGGAACCTCGCTGGCTCATTGTGATGACTTGCGGGACGGGGCACTTGCCTTTAATATTCTCATAACTTGTGCCCTTTTCCTATTACTGCGGCCGAAACCTCTTGTGCTGTTCTGGTCACTGGTTTGCATCGGTTTCTGGCACGTTGTCTTATTTTCCCAACCAATGGGTCCTCCACCCAAAATAGACATCGCATCTGGGACATTCCTTCCCGCCTTATTCATTGCGTACGGGTTCTGGCGTGTGGCCTTTCGCTTCGTCTTCCCGGAGTTCATAACCAAAGCACCATTCGAATCGTGTTTTCTCTATCTCTCTGGATATTGGGTTGGCATCCTGTACAACCTCACCATCGACAAAATCCCCATTTCACGGCTCATCGCTTCCGATATTAGCAAACGCCCAGGTGGACTGGCAGCATTCGTAATCATCCTCATATTTTTCGCCCTCCTCGTCGTTAATCAAATTCGTGTCATACGCAAAACGGGGTGGCTCCCTTACTATGCGATGTGGTATATTCTTGGCGGGCTGGTAATTTTGGTCATTGCGTTGTTGCCGGAGTTGCAACTGAGATTGCATCACTATATTATTCCAATGGTACTTTTACCTGGAACGGCATGGCCCACGAGGTTGAGCGCAATTTATCAGGGTTTACTGCTGGGTATGTTCTTGAATGGGGGTGCGGCATTTGGGTTTGATTCCATCTTGCAGACTCCGGGTGATGTGAGTTGTTCTGGTCGCCTTTGAAAGTTGTGCCTCGACTGACAACACCTTTCAGTTAAGGCAGGATGCGCCCATGGGTTCACTGTTACCTGCGTTTCTAACGAACTCGAATAATTTCAATGCGAGCATGCCGTTACACAACCAGACAATATTTTGGGATGCGCTTCCGGATGAATGGGACGGGTTCTCGTTGCTCGTGGACGATGTACTGAGATATTCCGGAACTGCTTTGAATTTTTCGCTGGCATCTCTCCAGGAGGGAATCCCACATTTCTTCAGATTGGCTGTGAGTATCCCTTCTTCCAACTCTTCTACGGGTAGGTTGACCACTGATTCTGACGCAGTTTACGTCGGATGGGCAATCATTTGATTTCACGATGCCTGCGACGTTATGGCCCAATGGGACATGGGTGGACCCTTTACCGGGGCCTTCATGAGGTAACGGATACCCCCAACTCGCGGCACAGTTTGAACATGAATACGTCACTTACACTCATTCAGTATATTCTTCATATTTGTCTTTGCTGTATATTCATGTAGAAATTCCGTACGGTGCATTTTTATAGCCGGATTAAATCTTGCTAAGCTTTAGGTAGTGTTGCTCCCGAAGCACAGTTACTGTCCAATGGCTTTGCCGCACTCTAAGATTTTCGAACTCTGCCGTACATCACAGCCGAAGTACTGTGAAGTCTGCCACCAACTCCACTGTGCTCACATTCACACCCGATGAATACCTGTTCTACATTTCACGTTGACGGTCATATCTTTCTGATCCCCACGTCAAGCACTCTGACCTCTCTGGAACATGGCTGAAAGCCAAACTCCACTTGGATGTATCTGCCATATCCCAGCCATTCTCTCAAGTCCTATCACCTTTTGACAAAGGAACGAAATGGCAAGTCATAGGATTACTCAACAAAAAGGGGGTAATTGGATATCGAACATTCAGGAAACACGTTATTCAACGTTAAATGTAGAGGGAACTGGCTGTTGATCCTTAGCGCTTCCTCAGGCGCTTCACCGCTTCACAGCACTGTGATCACTGTGAGGCCTGTCACAGTGGTATAAAAATTGGCTTCACAGCAGCTTTAAGTACTGCACTTTAGGAGCACCACTAGCTTTAGGGGCACACCCTACAGGGGCGTGGTGTTCTGGCCAGTATGGGACCAGACGAGTTAAATCAACAGTCTCTTCTTCGTCTTACCCGAGTTACATGTGTTCACCCGCAGCTTTCTTCCGATGCATTTCACACCATCCTCCTCGTCTATTCCCGAGTCCCTTTGGCCACTTTACTTCTCCAAACATTTGGCGCCCGACTTCTGGAAGGCGCCAGAAAATAAAAGTTGATCCAGATCCAATTGTTTCTTGGTGTGAAACGTCGAAGCAACCAAAGAACTTGTACGAAACCACAAGAACAAACCGGGCATTGCCACGATCAGACTCCAGGCTTGAGTTTTTCACAGTGACTCAATGCGGTACGCCAGGAAAATCCACGGCAGTTGTTTTAACAGAGTGACACTATAGGACTTTTTGGGCATCTGCACTGGAGTGTGATTTGTAGTGCTTTAGGTATATAAAGGGGAGGTGTTGGGAGATAGATCAAGCTCAAGTTCGAAACCGTTTGTTGTCTCTCGGCGAGAGTGGGCTATCCACACCACCTTCCAACTTTCACTCCAATCAACTCTTAGCACTAGATCCGACTACCGCTATACTCGGATTGCTCTGATATGATGACGGGCAACGGTCGATTAGGACAAATTCGTTCATCTCGGGATTGGCAACGGCGACCTTGGCATAAGGCCCAGTTTGAGAAACACTGGCGTGAGTGCCCGGTTTTCTCCTTGTTCTCTTTTTGATCCAGTGAGGTGATGATGGGTGTCATTACGGGGTACTAATAGGATCATAATGTATGCTCTGCACGTTGGGCTTCGCAAGGTCACATCATCACATGAAGCTGTGGCCTCACCAGAGCTCAAGTTGCAGAGTCACTCCATCTTTCCTTTCTCCCTATCTTCTGCTTCACTTTTGATTTTCCCTTCCGGGGCCTAACCACCTGGGTCATTTTAGATTTCTGCAGAACAGACTTCCAACACGACGAGTGGTTGTGCCGTATTTGCGACCGTTACAACCCACACACTTCAGGAAAACCCGTGCTTTACCTCGAACGAGACGCAATCGAACACGAAACAACATCTGAACATCAATATTTCGTTAACCAGCATCAGAAATTCGTGGCCAGTTGTCCGGAACTACTTAGGAAACAAACAGAGTGCGAGATGGGTTGGGGACCGGTGGGCGATCTGTTGTCCCTCGACGAGGTATATGAGACCTTGAGGTGGAATGCACCAGACGTGCGGAAGGGTGCGGATTTCGTGAACCAGTTTGTGGCATTTTGGGTGAAGGATGTTGCTGCTGCGTTTGCCGAAGTTGAAACAAAGGCGCCAGAGCGGAATATACAGGAAAGGGGAAGGGAGAACGGAAGAAAAACAATGGTCGAAAGGGAAGCGCAGGAGCACCGCTCTCGCCCAACCTTCGAGGAGTTCTTTGAGAGCATTGTGATTGAACCTCTTACGTGGGATTTCCCGTCCGACAATGTTTATGACGATGGCTGGGGAACTCCAGTAGTTCCGGTTCCAAATGCAAACTTGGCAGAAACAACCAAGAAAAGGAGGAATGGAACGGACAGCGTGAATTGGGTCACCCAAAGAAACGGGAAAGGAAACAAGAGAGGAAGGGGGAGAGGCAAAGGACGCATCGGACGTCAGCCAAATCCAGACACGGCAAGGAGGGATGTGCAAGTCGCTAGTCAGAATTTGTTTGCACAGGTAGGCGCTTGTTTCGAGTCGATTGTCGCCACATTTTTGATCATGGCGATGTCTTTGTAGCTTCAACTGGTTGATGAAGAGTGATCGGATCCGTCGTGTAATGTTCCAAGAGCCTCTATTCTCATCATATTCCACCATGTCGCCCTCGCCCTCGCAATGTTGAGTTAAGCTCTCCACAACTAGTGATCCTCTCCCATTTTGGATCCACGCTAGTCTTGTGTTCTCCTACTGGCTATGCGCGTGTATTTCTCTGTGTCAGCCCTGTACCCTGTGTTCTGGCTGTTATCTCATGAGACAATGAATGTACCGATATCCACTCTCGAAACGCGCCTCTTACCCTCATACCAACAACAAATGAATCCATTTCATATCGCAAAGCATCCTACCTCCCACCAGGTCTCAGGGTCTCCTCCTTTCCTCATGGTGTTGAAAGTAAGCGACGACCACCATGACCGGCGTTTCTACGTGTGTGGTGGCAGGCCCGGTCACTGCTATTTCAAGAGTTCGCGGAGACAGTCAATTTTTGTGCAGTCTCTTCGTAGGAGGTTGCGTGATATATGCCCACTCCCCTAACAGCAATGGAGAGACATATGGGTGCTTTTGGTGCTTGGGAGTTCTCGCACCTCCTGGCACAGGTCCGATGGAATGTGCCCCCTTGTATGGACTCAATTCAATGGCGGCTTTCAGTGGAATGAAGGAGGGAATTCCTAACAAGCCGCGAGTAAACCAGAACGTAATGCCCAACGTCGGGAGATTTCATCTGTAACTAGAACAAGGACTGCTGGTTCTACTACCCAAGTTAGGATGTTGCGGTGTGGCCAACTAAACGACCAGACAATTATCTCGAGCCAATTCTCTCCGCCGATCACTAGCTCCCCATTGGTCAACGTTTCAACCTCGCTCCAGTCGCGCGACCGGACCTACCCAGTGCTTAATGTCATGTTCCTTCACGATGTTCGGTTTGGTTTGCCCCTCGTTCAGCGGGGGGAATGTTGGTTCTAATGGGTGGCGGTGCGGTCTGGGACTGAAGGGGTTTGCCTTCTTCGGTGGTTTGGTCGCGGCTCGGTGGGTCGGTCGGTGGTAAGGGTAATTCTAGTGAATTCCGAAGAGATAAATTCTCGATGCTTATCGAAAATCACTGCGCTACACATATAGTGTGTAGCAATATTGATGTGTTCTGGCTGATATAGGGCAGCGTGAGAAACGTTAATATCCTAGTTTCCTTGCATGTCCACTCCGTGCATATATCTCTCGTGGTTCTAGTTCATCGTCTCACTCTGCTCACTCTGTCCTGGAAGGATGGCCAGAGTAGTACCAACGTCTTTGAGCCCACATGTTTGCATCTTGTCCTCGCCAGACCTATCCGAACTACTTGAATCTTCAACACTTCCTTCACTCCCGGAAATATTGCAATCGTTCTCACCTCTTCCTCAAGGTTCTTGTCCTTGTTACATTTCGCCAGTCAAAGCGTTGCGGGATTCATCCTATGTTATTTATTTATTTTTCTAGTGACCACCCGGACAACGTCCTTGAGTTCGGTACCACATGCAACGTTTGCACTACGCTTTTCGGATTTACATGAGATAGAAGAGGCGTGCGGTGAGGACGAGGAGCAGAGAGCGGCACGGCTAATTGATTGGATGTCGGGGAGGATCGGTAGGAAATGTGCAAAGTGGGTGAGTGAGATAGAGGGTCTCGAGGGAGGGGAAAAGGAACGGGATGGGTGGAGGACACCGTGGTGGGATGAAGTAAGAAGATGTGCGGAAGGAGATCACGCCCCTTCAAGACATGAAGGATGGAACCACCCAGCTGCTGGTAAGTTTGCCGGCTGGTGTCAAGCAAGAAACTTAACGTTCTCGACGTGCAGTCATCCTTGCCACATCTACCACCGCACCTAATCCCCTTCAAGCTATAACTGCACTCCATGCTCGGCCCTTGCAACTCCCACCTTGGGTAGATTCCAATTACCTCAAATATACCTTAATTGTACATCCAAAACACTCACCTCTGTCAAACGAAGAGTAAGTAATTCAGCCAGAGCTTCATATTATGATTCTACCGAGTTCAACAGGGTTACTGCGCTATTCAATGCCGTTAAAAAGCAGTATGGCCTCGACGTCTATCTACTACCACTCGAGCTACCGTCACCTCCTCCAACTGCAGTCCCCGTCCCCTCACCAGCACCTCGGCTACCTAGACCAGCATTCCCAGAGTCGTCACCCATGGCACGAAATGCGAAGAGAAGCAGTATCAACGGGTCTATCAATGCACCCTCCGAATCATCTCCCCTAAACTCACTCAGGTTGGTTTCAGGTGATATCCAGCAGACCTCGAAGTTTGTCAGAGAGTTTGTGGTTGGGTGTTTGATACCTTGGATGGAGAAAAATGTTTTAGAATGGAGTGAAGCTGTGAGTTCAACTGTGGCAGCTCTGATGGGCACCTAATTTTTTGGGGCTAGTTTTCTAGTAACCGCAGACTTCCCTCGCGCTTGTTCTCCTCCACAAGAAGACTCTTCGGATCGCCTTCTACTACACCTGTATCCGCACATAATCCTTCTTCATCTGTAGCGTCCCTCCCTCGATCATCAACGTCATCAGTCAATGGCCCAAATACGCCATCACCTCCACCCCAGCAGAGGCGCTTAGCTGAATTTGCAACCATTCTCGGGGACTATAAACTTGCAGTTACAGTCTGGGAATCTCTTAGAAAAGATTCGAAAGGTGGTTCTGTAAGTCGTTTTCCAAGGCCACGTTTGTCCTAGACCCCTCATAGTTCTGTATCCCAGGACACCTTGCCCATAGTGGTTTCGCCTTCACCTGCACTTTCGTTACATGCATCGAATGCATTGGCGATGGTTCACGCGGGAAGCCAGGACCTGCCACCGCAGGCGCTGTATCGAGCTTTATTATACGCCGTGAGGTGGGAAAGTGGGATTCCGCCCCAGGAATTCTTGAGCAACATAATGGAAGGAGAAAGGTGGTTGGTGTGGGCTGCTGGTAATGTGAGCCTTTTTCCTAGTTATCCACGGATAGCATTTAAGATCGGGGCATAGTCAGAAGAGGCGCCGGCTGCTCTTTTAATCGCTCATGGGGCATACCTGACATCCAAGAAACGGGCAAGACGTCGAGCTGCCTATTGGTATGCTGTTGCTGCCAGCAGACTAGAGAAATGTGGTATTGTGAGTCAGAGCGATTCAGAGGTGCCGCTCAACTTAAAATCGTCCAGAAACCTCTAACAACGCATTTTCTGCGAAAAGCTCAAGAAATTTACAAGATTAGACCATTAAAGGAATTATCGCCGTCGTTCTGGGACTCGGAGGGCAAAAGCGTTGCTGACAGTCCTTGGTTTGATGCCATCATGCCTGGAATTGAGCATCCCCTAGGTTAAACCGAATCTGCCCCAAGAAATCGTGTCAATAGCTGATAGTTTTGGGAATACAGGTCGACTGTTGTATACCACCGGGGATGTATTAGCTGCGGTGCAGCTTTTCCTCAGTCTCTTGCGCGGTTGCGATTCGTCGGGCGTTTCTGCCATTTATGGTGTTCCTGAAGGCGAGACTAAACAGCTGACGAGTAGAGATAAACTCTCACTCGATGATTTCCGTGTTGCTTTTGGGGTACGTGTAAACCATCTGCCGTTCGGTAACTCCTCGTTTGACTAGATCATGCCCTAGCATCTCAAAGCAACAGAACCGGAGAAAGCAGCGACCGCGACGCTGAATCTGCCCTTCAAATTCTGTCAAGTAAAGCAGTCAAAGTTGCGATTTCTTAGAGATAGCTCAAGTGACCAGGCAACCATCTGGGAGAAACGGGAGGAGGATTGGAAGACGTTTTGGAGGTCGCAAGGAGGGAAGGAGGGATTTGCAAAAGGCGGGAACGTCGTCGTTGGTGGTGCGCTTGCCGGTGGATGCACTACGTCTTCGATTCACTCATTTATTTCAACAGAAACTTTTTATGTTGACCTTGTGCTACGAAATCCATTGGACGCAGAGCTGAACTTGGCAAAGCTGTCCCTGGTCGTGCAGGGTACGAATACGTCACAGCCAGAAAACGAGTCCGACCCGCTTGTTACTGTTGATGAAGTTGAAGACGTAGTCCTTGCTCCTCGCGAGTTACGCACCGTGAGTATCGACCCCCCCCCCCCCCAAAAATACAAAATTGGCTAACGTGTTTGGATACCAGATTTCAATCGCAATAACACCACAGTACTCCGGGACCTTCTACATCCCTCTCGCAAAATACGAGTTCCTTTCCCTCCTACCCACATCTGAGTCCCTCTCCAGCCGCGGCCATCGGCTCAACGCCACCCCAGCGCAAAGACAACATCCGACATACGCTCCAGATGTGCTTATGAAGTTCGATGTTACAGAGGCAACGCACAGATTGAGTGTGAGTTTTGTGGAGGAAGGAAGATTGAAGGTTAGTACAGGGTGAGAAGGAACTTATGCGTTTGTGGTTGGCCAATTTGGGGTCGAGGTCTGTGAAAGAAATTTGGATGGTCCCAGATCCGAATGATCAAATTTGGGTTGGGGATGTTACGGAGGATGAAGAAGGTAAAAATGAGGAGGGAGAAGAGAGGGAAAAGGAAAGGTGCGATGAGAGCACTTCGTTCGTCGAGGTTGTTAGGTCGTCAAATTCTCTTTCACCGCCCAGGCCTTTGCGGATACCGGTTCCTGATGGTACACTTGGGCCGGAGGATGGTATCGGTGTTCCGTTGACGTTGCATGCCGAAACATTGGGTGAGAAACAATTCTGTCTGTTCTTCGTATACCGTGAGGTGCGTATATTTCTCGCTCACAATAAAGATTGGGGCGTTGATTGTACATACGTAGGGCGATTCTGACGCGTTCCAAACGACGCAGATATCACGCATCATAGACGTTCAGCCGCTGTTCCATGCAACCTCGGCTGTCGAACCAGATCAGTCCTCAGAGAGCCAATTTAGCGTGAACATTTCCCTAAGGAACTTGTCAAATTCGGTAGTCCGGTTGACGCAGGTATCAACAGTCAGCCCTCTATGGAGTAGCACACCAACGGTAGGGGGATCGCTGTAAGTCTTTTCCTTTATCTTACCTTCCCTCGCTTATTGCCGAACCAGGCCGATAGCTTTCTGGTGCCCAAAGTTGCAATATTTTGCTGAAAGCGCGGCGGCGGACCGATGGGCAAGGATCAAATGAAACCATGGATTTCGTCAGAGACAGACTTAACGATGTTTTGAATAGTCGAACCGTGGCCGGGATGGAACCTCCACCGATAGATTTGTGCTGTAGTTCTGTTGCTGAGGTACTTGATCTTTTTTCGCATCGTCGTTTTACGAACTCATACTATTTTACCCAGCCCTCAAGAAGTAGAAAAGTTTCCAAAGATGAAACAATGATGGCATTCATCCATGGCGGACGACGCAACTTCGCCTCTCAACGCACATCCAACACACACATATATATACCAAATGCAACACACCAACACATCTTCCCGCTCTACAACCCGGCTTCATTCGATATCATCTTCTTCTGGGAATTTGTTTCCCCCTCCGACATATCAGGTTCAATCTTTGCGTCTACCTTGGCATCGACTTATGCATCTCCTTCAGCCTCACAGTCTCTTTCGCTCACAAATACCCAATACGCTCACCACAATTTTCGGAAACCTCGATCAGGACATTTGTCCGTCTATGGTACCACTCTTGGAGCTACACACGCACCTTTACAAGGTGTGATCGAGCAGTTTGAGAGCGCGAAAGTGAAGAGGAGTATGTATGCAGAAACGGAGAGAGAGAATCTGGAAATGCTGGGGGCAATCAAAGCTTGTGAATGGAATGCGGAGATGAATCCGCTTGATGTAGTCGTAAAGAGTAAGGATGAGATATCGCACGACTTCTCTTCGGGGTGAGTGTGCATTCTTTCCTTGTCGCCACTTGAGGCATGTTTGCTGATGTATATCGTATAGACCTTGTTGGACTTCGGTCGGCTTCACAATACGGAATTTTTCCCTTACACATACAGCGGGATTTGCGCTCAAGCTGCGCGGAGCCGTGAGCACAGAAGTCGACTCGCCCATTAATTCGTAGGTTTGAGCATACCTCTTTGCTACTATGCTTCTAATTTTCTTAAACTTGCTAGGCGAGTACTACCGTCCCCCTTATGCCGTCAAACTCAACTTCCGCGGGACGATACCACCATCTGCCTCAGTTACTGTTCATCCCAAACTATGGATAACTAGGCCAGGGACATACGGTCTTGATGGGTGGAAACTTGTTACTGAGGTTTATGAAAATACGGACGGGAATGCCGAGTCCGAGTCAAGGTCACACCAGCAAATCCGGCATCAATACACACTAGAGAGGCCAGTATCAGACCGCATTTGTCTTGTAGTACAAGAAGCCTCCCATATGTTGCTATCAGATACGAATTCTACAAAACGTTGAAACGGGCACATGTGTATATTCGTGTTCGCAATATTATCTGAAATATAGATGACAGGGTTCCGAGCAGAATATCCAAACTGGGTGGCGAGTAGCGTTTGGATGTTACTTTAAGGGCCCTGGTCCTTCTTTTCTGCATCCTTCTTCTCCTGCTCAGCTTTCCTCGCGGCGGCGAGACGGAGCTGCTTAACTCGGGTATTGAAGTATGTCTGTTGGGGTGATCAGTCAAGTTATGGCTAGTGATTATTTGGCATGTGAACGTACTCCAAGGACGAATTGAATGACGTTGAAGTAGGGCACCCAAAGCTGGAAACCGAAGTTACAACGGAGTGAATATTTTAAAAGAGGGCCCGATACATACTTCAACAGGGATATATTGCTGAGCGAGAAACATCGAAGCTGGTGAAACGGCCCACGCAGTCTGATAGCCGCACAGGGAGCAGCGTTAGCGAATTTCAAAAGGACTCGGAACATACGCATACCCGGATAACGGAAAGGAAGCCAGATTTGACAGTCTTCACGATTTCGCTGACAGAAGAAGCACCATTAATGATGGCCATGGATGTAAGATAGGCTGTAAAAACGCTCAGCATCCAACATAGAACAAGGTCCAGAGGGCAGACTCAAGATGACTGCCCAAACCAGGACAGATGAACGAACACGAAACTTACCAGAAATCTGGATGGGCGACACCAAGAGGTTATGGGCAACAATCTGTGCAATCCTTGCCTTCATGCTCGTCTTGCCCGCAAACGCCCTCTGTAATGAGCCAACGAGGAAGTGGGCAATCGGCGCCGAGACGCAGAATCCGTAAATGGCCATTTTCATGGCACGCGTATTGACATGTGCGCGGGATAAGAGGGCGGCGAGGAATGATGCATTGTGAGGTAGGTTTGTTGGGGGTACACCTGCTAAGTGGCTTCCTAGAACTTCTTGGAGGAAGGAAAATGTTGCTGTGGTGCAGAATGAGGGTCGGTGAATCGATGTATGCTTTATGCTAGAACATATACTGACCAGTCGTGACGGCCTTGGTGCGAAGAGGGTGTTGTGCAAGTTCAGACAGGTACCTGGCCAAAAGGGGGTGAGGAACCTTCTTCACAGGCAGAGAGCTCATTGTGGACGTTGAACGTTGGGCGCTTGGTGTGCGCGGTGGTCAAGTTCAAAGAGGACGTGGGGCAGGCGGTTATGGGAGTCCCGGGCAACCGAACGGGTACCTTTCCAATATCCGGGAGCAATTATCCACATCACATTGCCGAACCTCAGGACCTCACATCAGACCTTTCAAGCTGACAGTCATCTCGACATAACAAATGAAGGACAGTTGTCAAACACAAAATCTACTAGGTATCTACGTGATTACGAATTAAGGTGACCCCGGTACCCTCTAAGACATATTATAAACCCAGAATTAACGACCTTTCACCCTGTAAGGGTGTGAGCTTCATCAGAACAAAAATTTTGATACATGAGAGAAGTCTTACCACTCCTTAACATAATCGGCAAGCGACACCATGCAAATTGTCTGCCAAATACCAAGGCCGATACGAGGGGTCACACCACGGTACAAGCCCTTGATGCCGTTCTCCGTGTAAATGTATTTGAGTGTGCTCATGATCGTCAGCTTCTCAGGACGATTTGCTGATGCGGTACCTTTGGCCATTGATTGCATCTGAATTAATTGGCAGGAAAAGGAGGGATTGATCAGCACGGGATGCAATCACATGCACCGGAAACGGCGAACCTCTACACGGACGACTTCAATAGGTTGATTCCATGTGGCCAAAGCACCACCAACAGTAGAAGCGGAAATCTTTTCGAAAGCACTAAGGCTATCATTTTCACCCTTGCCGCGGGCTTTGCGAATCATGGTCTCTGCGAGACGAGCAAAACCCATTCTACATAAACCTTTAAATCAACGGTATCAGAGGAAGAAACGGGAACCTTACCGAGAGCCCCAATTGGTGCACTGGCGAACAGCGACGGCATTTACACCTTTGTTGACACCGGCGATACCCTCACGGCGGTAGATTTCCATGAAGACGGCCCAAGTTGATGGTGGTTTGGCACCAGTAGCGACAGTCTTGGCACGAGTAATCTCAACGGTTTTCATACACGTTGTGAAACCTGTTCAACGACGTCAGAACAACCATTGTAATAAGGATGGCATCCCAGTCGGCATTCAAGTGAACTCCAATCCGATGCAAACGCGAGCCTCGAGACTTGGGATGAGGAATAAGAATAGCACTCACCCATAGTAGCATAGGCTTGTGCGATACCACCGGTCATACCACCCAACAAACCGGCAACACCGGGGTTGATACCAGCAGCAAGGGTAGCGGTCTCAACTTCCGAAGCAGTGAACACTAGAACGGCGCCCTTAGTGGAAGCCTCGATCCATGCCTGATGAAAATAAAAAAATAAAAAAATAAAATAAAGCCCTATAATCACGATTGGTTTTGAGAAGGCAATCCAACTCACCCATGGAATGAGACCCTGGTAGAAACCAACGACACCACCGCGCGCCCAGACGCTTCTACATGCCTGCCACATAGATTGTGACCGGTTAGCAGCCATCTGGGTCTTCAAAACCTCCAGGGGTTGACCAAGAGTCGTAACCTGTTCAACGACCGTCTTGTTACCACGACCGCTCACTCGCCCTGCATTCAGAGAATACTCGCCTCCTATAAATGAATGAATGATGAGACGCGTGATTTCGGAGTGTTCACAAAATTTGGCAACTCACAAACTATGTAAAGACACGACACGGCGCACAGCGGGTAACGTCAGAGAAAACAACATATAGATGTTGAGAAGTTGTGCAGGCCATACCATGTTCATGATACCACCTGGAAAACACACAACGTATGAGCTGTCAGTGTGCGGTGGTATGGTCAAAAGCCGCTGCGGTACTCACCTACAGCAATGTTGGACCAGCTGACGCCCTTTTGACCAGGTTCTCTTTGGACACCCATGACGGCGGAGAGGTAGAAGACGGTGAAGTGAGGAAAAAGAGGGGGGGAAGACGAGGTGGAGGGGAAGGTGAAGAGGAGGAGGAAAGATGGTCTGCTTTGCCAAAAAAAGGATCACTGTCGTCCCAAAAAGGTCAAAGCCCCGCCAAAACCCGCAACTGTCACAGTCGGACCACTTCGGTATTCCAACCAAGCCCGCCAATCACCGTCCTGTCCTTTCATCGCCGACCAAAGTAACCTACCTCCGTCGTCCCCTCCGTTTTCTTTCTCAATATCTCCTTGTACCCACCACCCCCTACGTTATAGAGCACACAGTGTTGGCGTGCATTGATAATATTCTTCCCATTTCTGCATCCTGAACGTGCTCTTTACGTGGGGCCTCAGGGGCCGACTTTCCCCACCCCGGAGAACAGAGGGTGTCACAAACCCACACCACCCAGCATCTGCTCCAAAGTATTTTATGAGCCATATCAATCCTTAAGCTTTAAGCTTTAACAATCAGACGATCGCTACCATCAAATCAGACGTCTCCTGTTCCATTGCCAATTGAAGGCTCATTACAGTGGGGTATCTAAGAAGTCTGGTGGCAGAAGAAAAACAATTACGAAAACAGTAAAAGGGAGATCCGCAAGTGGGTTGATGAAAAACGATAATGAGACCTTCCATACTTACAGAAATAAGCTTAAAGCGATGAGCAACTAATGTATGCGGGTAGGTCGTGACGGAGAAAGGGTGGGATATGATCCCAGTTATGACCCCGAAAAAAAATAACAAGCGAACGTTCCAATAATGAATGGAGGGCGAATGAATCCAAGTCGTGGTCGTGGGTATCGTGTGGGGCAGAGGAATGTGGGGCATGCAAAGAGGGCATGTCTACTCGTCGAGGTCATTGCTTACTTGAGGTTCTATCCCAGCTTTTAGCAGCTGATCTTTCAGAATCCGCATGTCGTCCTTAAATCTGTTCAAAGAAAAAACGAAGTGGTTAATGACCCATCAGAAGGACACGGCTCGGAAGGAAATAGAACGCAGACAGAGGCGAACGCGCACGAATGGAAAAATAAATAAGTGCGGGTATGAAAATAAATAGCGCTAGCCAGGCAATAAATAGCAACACGACAAATTAACATGCCAAATGCTGGTTCACGGATCCCAGATCCCAAAAGAAGCGGAAATATGGTCGAAGGAAATCTCAAAAGACCCCATAGATCGAAGCCAGAGCCACGAAATCCCAAATGCGACTCTTAACGTTGAAAAACTGCACATACCTCGTCACGTTCTCCGACTGCTCGTCGTGCTCAGACTCCATAAACTGGATCTCCATCGCCTTTCTTGATACTTCCGCGCCCAAGTCAGTGATCTTCTTCTGCGCATCTTCAAGCTGTCTTTGCAACCCCTTTATTGCCTTCTCATGTTCGGCCTGCAAATCACCGAGTTTCAAATTATGCGCTTCGTGCACTTGACGCAACATCTCGTCCGCCACCACGCCACCCCCAGATGGCGAGGTCGCATGTGCCACGGCGGTGCCATGCCCGTTCACTTTCGGTGATGCCTTCAAGCCCTCCAGCTCTGCTCTCACAGTGGCTAATTCACCTTCCATGTCCGACAACCTCACAGCAAGGTCACCTTTCTCCTTCGCAAGCGAGAGAACTTCCTCCTCGTGCGCAGCCTTAAGTTTCGAGGCTTCCTCTACACGTGTCTTCACAGCCTCCTCCAAATCCCGAGTGTGATGATCCGACATCTCGCTCATCGAGCCCTTCGTGAGATTCAGCATCTCAGTCATAGCCATTAGATCGTCTTTCGTGTTCGACAACTCTTGCGTCAGTCTTGCGATCTCCGCTGCATGCTCAGGCGTAATTGATGGCGATGCACCAGCTGCGTTCTTGGCTGCATCCAATTGTTTGGCGAGTGTCTCCACCTCACTGCGAGAAGTAACGAGGGAAGTTTTTGTCTTGGCCAGATCATCCTGAGTCACCTTAAGCTCGAGCTTGGCATTATTGAGCTGCTTCGTGAGAGTTTGGACTTCTGACTCGAGGGAAGACGCGTGTTCAGCTTGGAGTTCGTTGATTGTGACCGAGTTGGCTGCCTGAATTTCTTCAATAGCAGCTTTGGACTGCGTGCGGAGTGCTTGAAGTTCTCTAGCGTGTTCTTCCCCAGCCTCATGCTAATTTTTCATGAGCACCGCACCGCTCGAAGTATAAAAAAGAACAACGAACCTTAGCACGTTCAAAGGCTTCCTGCAAAAGTTTGTTGTGTTCATTCTGAACAGCTTCGACCTTCGCAGCATATTGTGCCTCCTGACCCTACAAATATGATATCAACATTAAAGGCACACCAAAACATACGCCATGCCACATACCTCAAGCTCCGTAGAGATAGTCGCCATCCTTTCTGCCAACTCATTTTGAACCGTCAGATATGCCTGCTCAACCTCTTGTAACTTGAGCTTGTGTGCCTCCTCGGCATCACCCACCGCCTTCCTTGCCCCCTCCAGCTCCAAATTTGCAGCTGCCAAGCTTCCCTCAGTAGCCTGCAAATTTGCAACGACCTGGGAATGCCTCCTTTGTGCCGCAGCTAGCTCATCTGAGTGCGTCTTCTGCAACTCCTCAAAGGCAATTGTATGCCGTTCTTCAGCGGCCCTGTGATCCTCCACAGCCTTTCCAAGATCAGCTTTCGCTTGAGCGAGGTCGTTTTCCAGCGCTTTGATAGTGTTTTTCAGCTGTTCTACACGGTCTTCAAGTACCTCTTGCGCCTCCCTCAACTCCAATATTTCAATCTCAAGTTCGGAGACTTTGGTCGCAGTGTCTTCCTTCTCGGCCTTCAAAGTTGCCAACTGAGAAGCAAGACTCTCCATTTCCTGAGCTTTGGTTTCGAGGGCAACGATCTTGGCTTGAGCTTCATCCAAAGCCGAACCTTGCACTTGTTTCAGGCGCTCATTCTCGGTAACGATGACCTCGAGGTCTGCGTGGGCTTTCGCGAGCGCTGCCTTATCGGCTGCGGCGGTAGCGACCGTGTCCGAGTTAGCCGTATCATAGGAGGCTTTCAGGCCTTCGAAGCTCTCTCTAGCGGTTGAGAGCTCTGATTCCAAAGATTGGATCTTCTCACTGAGTTCATCAGCGACTTCCTTTGATGATGTCGCTGCTGTCTTGGCAACCTCGAGCTGTGGCATCGTCAACAGGGGCAGAGATTGATTAATTCATCGAAAACACACCTCTTCCTTTGAGGAGTCAAGCGTTGATTTTAGCTCCTGATGATCGGCTTCCAGCTTAGCGAGTTCACCCTTAGCCTCCTGTAAAGCGGCCTCCAAGGTTGCTCTGGAACTCTCGAGCTCGGCGGCTTGAGAATTCTTCGCCTCCACCTCAGTTTGAATAGCCTCATGCGAAAGCCTCAAGCTCTCCAGTTGACCCTCCAATTCAGAGACGGTGTCGTTTTTTGACTTGAGCTCATCGTTTGCCGTATTTAGCTGTAGATGATTAAATTCGAATTCAATAGCAGGGGCTATGAAAGGTCACATACCCGGTTCTGTAGGTTATCCAAAGCCTTGTTATTATCTTCTCGGACTTCTTTGATTGATGAGATAGAACCAGGGCGGTTTACCGAGGACTTGCTCAATGAGGCAGGGACAGCACCAGCTCGGACAGACGTCTTCGGGGCCGTAGCACCCGCTGTAGGAACGGCAGACTTGGAGCCAGCCGAAGAGAACCCAACGCGAGGCGTCGTTACAGGTTTCTTGACTGCAGCCTCTGATATGGAAGCACGAGGTTTGGTAGCTACGGAACTTGCTCCAGATTTGAGAGAAGTGGCGGAACCCGAGGGTGAGACGACGGAAGGACGAGGCGTGGCACCTGATTCTGTAGCAGGCTTGCTGGCGGAAGAAGCGAGGGAGGTTCGTGACGTAGATGAAGCCATTGGTTTGGTCCCCGCAGCGACCGAAGTGCGACGGGTGGGAGTTGCGGCGCCTCCCGAAGGGGTCCGCGCGTTAGTAGGTGCAGCTTTCGACATTGTCGAGCCACTGGTAGTTCTTTTTAAAGGAGAGGAAGTGGTCGGGGTAGTAGGTTTGGCAGACATGGAAGTTGGTCTTGTCGTGGTATTTGGCTTTGTAGGAGGTAAATCCGTTGTAGTCAGTCACGTCACCAAAACGCATCAGCACACGTTAGCTACTTACTTTCTTGGCTGCAGTTGAAGTACTAGTTGTCTTGATACTAGTAGACATACTTGGTCTTGACTTGTGGGTGGCACTTGTTGATGTTGGTGATTTCCTCGCGGGTGCCTTCGTGTTTGGTTCTGCAGCCGCTTCCTCAGGGGGAACCTCGGCTTCTCCAACGGGTGTGGGGATACTGGAAGTGGTACCTTCTAAAGGGGCATTGAACTCGGCAATTGTTTGAACAACATTTGATTAGTCACCTGCTTCATCCTCCTGAGCTGGGCTTTGTGCTTCCACATACGGCTCGCTCTGGTTTTCCTCATTCGCCTCGTGTTCGTCATGCGGACTCTCAGCACGCGGGGATGACCCATTTGATTCAGAGATAAGGTCGCGATCCGCGAGCAGAGGCGAGGGCACCTGAATGTCGGTAGAGGCCATTTTTTTTGGGGGGGAGGGTATAGAGGGGTTGGGCGAGGAAGGGAGTAGAAGCAGATTGAATTCCAATTCAGCAGTGTTCTGTAACATGGATTTTCAACAGCGTCAACACATGTCAACAGGCGCGTCGCGGTAATTTAATTTCAGGCGCTCAGTAAAATCCTGACGCAACTCCAGAATTATCTACAACAAAAGGGAGGACAGGTTTAGAGCAGTAATGGATGGCTCTGTGAGCGTATTATGGTTGTAACTCAAGATCGTGACCTAAAGGGGAAATTGTCAGTCCTTCGGAAATTTACTCGGACGCGTCGACTTACAGCCCCTGCATCCATTGTAAGCTTGTTTCCTGAACAAATCAAATCATCAGAAATGACTGTGGACGCTCGTGAAAGGGCCCCCACCACATGCTAACGGGAATCCGACCCAACGAGCAGTAAGGACTCTACCGAAGTGCCCATGGGCAACAATCATTACATCACGGGAGACCGTCCCCTCTTCCAAGTATTTCTCGTGGTATGCGCGGACCTCTCCAATTATCCAGTCGACGCGGGCCTCCAATTGCGAGACACCCTCGCCTCCAGGATAACTGAACAGTTGTTAGACTTCTTGTCCGAGGTAAAAACATGGGTTCCTACCCATCTTTCCAGCCATCCCACCCAGGATTTCTCTGGAGGATCTCACTGGTTAACAGACCTTCGTATTCACCTGGACATAACGTGAATGTAAAACATATCGTATAATTTCACGAGAAAAGGTATACCATAGTCCCATTCCCTGGCTTCCTCTGTTAATACGTGATGGGGCGTCTGCGCCACATTCTCGAAAAGAAGATGAAAGGTTTTGTGAGCGCGCTGCCTTGGTGAGACGAAAACAGTACATAGATTCTTTGGGTCGACGAGGCCTAGTCGGCGGTCCCGTGGAAATCAGTTGTGAATGCTCCGCGATTATCAGCCACCTACTAACGGCCGTCACCCACGAGCTTTGAGGCTGTTGCCTTCACTTGCTCCACTCCGCGTTCGGTTAGTGGGATATCCGTTAGCCCTGTCTTTATGGATGTTACGCCCTCTTTCAAGCCCGAGTCCCTATGTGACTTACATGTCTCCTACACACCAGATCCTGAGTGACTGACAGACACTTTGTTTACAAAGTAACTAACCCGCTTACAGACCACTCTGTTTCACCTGTTTCAAAAAATTAGGACAGTGAACTGAAATCCCGAGGTAGAGCATGCTCACCGTGTCGGACGAGAATGAGCCTGGGCATAGGACGATGGGGCGACATGGTGATGAGGAGACTGAAGAGAATCGACGGCAAGGTTGATTGTTATACGGGCTTGATTGTTCACCGGACCCAAGTGGAACACCTGCTACTCGGTTTCCTCTTGATGTGTAAGGCAAATTTGGCTTATCAACCTCTGCAACTGATCTCCTCGGTGGTTTGTGAAGAAGGACGGACATCATTGAATGTTGTTGAACGTTGATTACCGATCATCATTAGCACCGGCACGGAGTTCCCCTGACGCTGGAATGTGACCGACGCGACCAGTGACGTTACTCTGACCGAACTCATATTCTCCCAACCTATAGGCAGCCAGTGGTCTGTCATGTTCGACGATTGTAAGCTTTATTTAACATCATGTATATATACTGATTCTAGATACTCATCACAGACGTCGAGCACACTGTAACAACAACAAGCGGTATCTCGGCCACAAGTGCCCTTCCACTACCCCAGCTCCAGTATGAAGGGTTCGAGCCATCTTCCTATGAACCTAATGACCCTCGCGCAGACACTGAGGAACTCGCTCAAGTGTGTTCACATCATTCCTCCTACGGGGCATCCGGTTCATACTTAACCTAATAGATAAACGCTTTTTCAGGAGCCAACGAGTCCGCCGCGCCGACCTTCGAAATCGGCCGTGTCCAATTTGCGTTCCCTGCCCTCCTTGTCTCATTCGTTGTCAGCTCAGACCTACTCGTCATGGCCTTCAACAATAGTCTTCTGGTCCTCATCGAGCTCTCACATGCCGACCAAGTGATGAGAATTCCAATACCCCGCAAGCCCACGGAGATGTCTGTGTATAAACTCTTTATGGATCCCTCTGGTCGACATATCATTATCACTTCCACTCAGGGCGAGAACTGGTACCTTTATCGGAACTGGAAGAAACCACGGTTACTGAAAGGCTTTAAGATGGTCATCGAGAGTGTTGCATGGAATAAAGTTGCTCTTCTGTCTTCGACACACTCAACGTCAACGAGGGAGTTTTTGATTGGCGCAAGGAACGGAACAATATACGAGGCCGTCCTGGATGCCGAAGAGGATTTTTTCAAGTCCCACGAGCGATATTTGCAGTCCGTGTTCTCATTGCCGGAGAGACATCCAATCACTGGTATCAAGTTTGACTATTTTAATCCTACGGACGCGAAGAAGACCTTGATTATCGTGACTACCACGACAAGGATATATCAGTTTATTGGACCCTTGGATAAGAAGTCGGAGGAGGTTGGGAAAGTATTCTCACAGTTATTTGCCGGGTACCGGGAAACTGCTCCAAGTGCGTGTCTTGGCTCTCTACTTCGTCAAGATCTTGTGCACTAATGTTGCTCAGAAATTCTCGAGTTACCTGGAGAAATCCAACGTTCAGATCTCCAGTATTTTACACCTAATTCCGACCAAGCCCACTCTGTGCCGACTCAAATGGCGTGGATGACAGCCGCCGGAGTATACCATGGCTCTTTGAAATTTGACGCCGAATCCGAAGATCATGTCGACAACGCACAACTACTACCGTACCCAAGTTTGCACGATCTAAGCGTGAATGATTTTCCGTTATCCCTAGCGTTGACGGAATTCCATTTCCTGTTATTATACAAGGACAGGGTCATTGGCATATGCAACTTGAATGACCGTACGACATACGAGGAGAAGCTACCTATAGTACGTATCATACTCCTTTCTTACTGGGCCATTATCGCTGATTATACACCGACCAGAAATCAAGCGAGGTCGTTCTTGGGATGGCTGCGGATCCTGTCCGCCGGACATACTGGGTGTTCACTGACCAATCTCTCTTTGAGATTGTAGTTGGTAATGAGGATAGAGACATTTGGAAAATCTACCTTGAGAAAGGCTACTTTGATACTGCACTTCAATTCTCAAAGGTAAGTAGTGGCTCGTTTGAACTTGATTTGGGCTGATAACGTCTTCCGGAAGACTGCGTACCAACGTGATCGGGTGCTTTCTGCCCAAGCAAATGCATACTTTAAGGAAGGACGGTACTTCCAGGCTGCACAGTGTTACGCACAGTGTTCGACGACCTTCGAAGAGGTTGTGCTTAGGTTCTTGGATGCTGGGGAACGTGATGCCTTGAGGTCGTATCTGATTTCGCGACTGGAACGTACGAAGAAGACGGTATGTTCTGATACACCACTTTCTGCTGATATCGACTAAGTGTTACGCAGGATCTGACACAAAGGATGATTTTAGCTACATGGTTGGTTGAGTTTTACCTGAGCAAATGCAACGAGTTGGATGATATCGTTGCCGCCGAGTCCATTTCGCAGGACGTGGACAACTTGCAAACTGAAAAAGCCATTCTCGAAGATGATTTGCGCCAGTTTTTTGAAACTTACAAAGTGGGTGGGACCATTATTCGCGGAATGTCAACCTCATAGCTTGCAGAATAATCTCGACAAGGAAACCGTATATGACCTCATACAAAGTCATGGTAGAACGGACATGTACCTTTTCTTTGCCTCAACTGTTGGCGACCACACACGGGTTGTTGAGCATTGGGTACTGGAGGAACAGTGGATGAAAGCCATTGAGGTTATCAGCAGCCAGACCGAATGTCGAGCTCTATTACCGCTTCGCCTCTGTCCTCATGCACAATGCGCCGAAAGAAACAGTCGATTCCTGGCTCCGCCAACCTTCCCTCGATCCCCGACGTCTCGTCCCGGCCCTTCTACAACTACAACACGCACCTCGGGATCTACTCTTGCCAAACCAAGCGATACGGTATCTCAACCATGTCATCTTTGAACAGCAAAACACGTCTCCCACTATCCACAACCTCCTCATTACGTTTTACGTTTCGCCTTCCTCACCATCTTTGTATGCGAACACCCCGTCGGCTGCCTCTCCTGCTCCGCCCAAATACCCTACAACAACACTCGCCCAGACACCCGAAGACGATGGTCCCCTTCTCCGATTTCTCTCAAACGCCCCCAACAACACTGTAACAGAAAAACCGTATTACGATCTCGACTATGCATTAAGGATATGCAAACTTGCAGGAAGGACGCATCCGTGCGTCCATATATATGCGAAAATGGGGTTATATGAGAATAGTGTGGATCTGGCGTTGGAGAAGGGAGATCTAGAATTGGCAAAAATTAACGCTGATAGGGTGCCAGAAGAGGAGGATCAGGTGTTGAGGAAGAAACTATGGTTGAAGATTGCAAAATATGTTGTGCGGGATAAGAAGGATATTAAAGCGTATGCCTTCTGACTTTTCGGTCACCAGACCTACGGGACTAATTGTTGACATTTTAGGGCAATGAAATTTTTGGAGAACACGGATCTACTCAAAATCGAGGATATACTACCGTTCTTCCCTGACTTTGTGGTGATTGATGACTTTAAGGAGGAAATTGCTCACGCATTAGAGGAGTACTCTGCACATATCGACGAGCTAAAGAGTGAGATGGATGAGGCGACGGAGACAGCTGAGAGCATTAAACAGGACATCGCGGCATTGAAGAATCGCTTTATTACCGTCAGCTCGAATGCCCTGTGTTCCAAGTGCGAACAACTCCTCCTTACGAGGCAGTTCTATGTCTTCCCCTGCCATCATACATTCCACGCTGACTGCTTGATTGGAATGGTACGTCATCATTTTTTGGTTGTGCTTAGAAGACAGTCTAAGTTGGCCTCAAGATCAAGGAGTACCTGCCCCCACACTCACTCAGGAGGATCATTGCATTACAAAATGAGCTGACCAAAGAAGCTCCAGGTACGGTACCCAAGAACCTGATCGCCAACGGCGGAATCAGCAAACCATCGGCAGTAATTCCCGGAAGCGCTCTCTCTGCACGGCAACCAACAAGCCAACGCACGCTCCTATCAGCGAATTTTGGAAACATCGCTGGAATAGCAGCGAACCCATTAAAAGGTGGTGCTCAAGCCGCAAATCTACTTGGGCGGAGTGTTATGACAGCGGGGGACAAATTACGAGAGTTAATTGTGCCTGATGCGCTGGCCGCCATTGTCTCGGCACCGACTTGGATACCTGGTATAGGGGGGTGGGGCAGGAAAGAAAGGGAGTGTAGACCGAGATCTGGGACAGAAGGCGGAGAAGTTGCGAACGGAGTTGGAGGATGTCTTGGCGAGTAACTGCCCATTGTGTGAAAGTGTGGTGGTTGGTCTGGATAAGCCATTTGTCAAAGAAGGTGAGATTGATGCTTCGTGGGTGTTGTGAACGTGATGGGTGTTTTTTTAAAGACTTGTACGACATGCACTAAGGACTCAATTTGGCTCGTTTACACCGTGGCGATTAGACTGTCATACTTTTTTTTACATTTGTTCGGGAGGTGGTCAAGCCTAGTGGTTGACTTTCTTGGTTCTCCCGGCTTTGCGTCGCAGCCGCGCAGCTTTCCGAGCGCCCATCTGGATAACATAACGTTAGTCATGAACATGTTTTTGTACAGGTGAGATGAAGGGGTTGAATAACACGGTGCCGAACACACCTTCGCTTTGGCTTCTTCTAGTTTGCGCTTTTCTTCCGCTGCCTTTTTGCGTTCGAGCGTAACCTCCCGTCGTCTGGACATTGGATGAGGATGTATTTAGTATAAGGTTTTCAGGGGGATTTACTTCTGAAGCTCATTTTGTTTTTCATCCTTGAGTTCTTGCAGCAATGTTTTTACAGCTTGGGCCTTGTTTGTTTTTTCCATTCGGTCCCGCCATGATTTCGGCCTAACGCCGTTAGTGAGATGGGCTCGGCTGGGATAAGAATTAGATCGATAAGTATCATCATGATGGTGATGGGCAATGTACACTGTTGGTGATTTATGTGCTTTCCATGGTCTTCCAGAGATACGGCCGTTGGAGGATTGGGCAAGACTTGCCGGTTCAGGATCAGAGGACATGGTGTGTGACGGTCAAGGGAAGCTGATGTGCCATTGTTAGCCACTCCACTCTTTTGGCTCAGGGGTGTATTTTCCCATTCCTTCTCTTCTCCACATCCCAAACATCCTCCAAGGTTCTGCCCTCGTCCCCAATGGCCGTGTTGCGGTCTGTACGAGCCTCAGATACTGGCCATAGTAGAAACAACTATCTCCTGGACCAGCACAACGTCAACGCAGACACCTCTGACCGTTGTTCCACGATCTCAGAGTTTTGCGATACGCCTTCTGTCTACAGCCATGCCTTCTTTTCTCCACGACTACACGACGAGCCCCACTCCGACTTCTTAACAAATGACCATCCCTTTAAATCTCCCACGTTACAACCATCCAAGCGTCGTCTCCTCGACGACCCCTCCTCTAGCATGCTTGACCTCGACGAGGACGTCCGCTCTTCCATCGCCCTTCCAGACGCCTATGACCATGAAGGCGAGGATGGGGACGATACAAAAACCCTGGAAGGCGAAGATGGTGAGCCGCTCGCCCGTATGTCTTATTTAGGTCCCAAAATGCGTTTTCACTCGCGCGCACCTTGGGAGCTGGAGGATGAGCCGGTCCAAGAAGCCGACGAGACCGAATCGACGGGCCATAGCAGCTTCATTGGAATCCTAATTGGTGGACGAGCAAAAGGAGGCCAGAAGGCGGACTATTCGAGTCCACGCACTTCCAACGTTGGTCGACCAAGTGCCGAATCCAGTCGCTCTTTTCTGAATCCCAAACGCTCCTTTGATACCTCGACCTCTGTCTCTCATCCCCGCGGAGCACTATAGTATGTACTTTATTTCGTCGCTTTGTACCATGTCGCTAATTTCCTTGCGTTTCCAAGCGCTCTGGCTCAGGAAAGCCTCTCCACCTCGTCCCTGAGTCGACCGCACCACTCTGAGCGTCAAGAAGGTCTCCGTGGAAAATTCTCTTTGGGCAGGCTTCGGTCACATTCACCAAATGGCGGCGTGCCTTCTTCGCCCGGCCAATCCGCTATTCGGCTTCCCTCCAATCAACGCACTCCCGTCGCTCCGCCACCACCACGAGCTAGCTATGACACAACTTTTTCCACGCTCGACGTCCAGTCGTCGTCTGAGTGTAGCATCCATTATACAGAACGTCAGCAATCGTTGCCTTATTCTGACCCAAGTACCCATCCGTATGCGAACCCCGACCTTGTTAAATCATATCCCACGGACTTCCCTCTATTACCGTTACAGTCTACTCCACAGTCTCCAAAGATTCTCCCTACCGATTCTAATGCCAGTGTCACTGAAAGCCCTCCCTCGACCTTCCTTACGAAATCTATCGCTAAGTCCACTTTAGTGCCTGAGACGTCTGCCTATCCACCGAAAAAGCAGCTGTCGCACATACAGAACCGGAACATTTCGTCACCCGTTCAGTGTCCAGAACGTGCTTTCGCAAGAATCCCCTGGTCACCAACAGGGCGACGGCAGTGTGGAACCCACTTCGCCACTTCCAATAGGAGTGAACGCCGTGCCAAATTGGTCGGAACGCGGTATAAACCCCGGTTTCACACTCATCTCGTTGGAAGAGGCTCGTGCGCAACGCACGCGTACTGTACCGATACAACCACACACTCTCGACTTCAATTCGGGTGGGGAGGCACCGTCCGGAGCCCCGTTCCGTCACACCTCACCGAAACCCCCTGCTCCACTTGCTGGGCTTGCCGAACTAAATCAATCACACACTACTCACAGCAGCACGGCGGCCACGGTGGCACAATCACGCACACGCTCTATCAGTACTAGTGTTAAAGCTAAGAATGTTCTACAGTCTTTCGTTGGGCCGAAACAACCCGACCGAAGAGGATCTGAGGGTGGGGTCAACCTCAACCAGGCGTCTGGTAGGGATATTGTCAGTGCTTCAGGTGCTCCAGGGAAAACCCTCAAGCATAAGAAGAGCGGCTTCATGAGGCTATTTAGCGGTAGTGGGTCTAATGCCGAGAAGGAGGAGCGGACCCCAGCCGTAGCGCCTCCCCCAGTCCCTGTTTTACCTAGCGGCCTTGCTGTTTCGAGGCACAATCCCAAGGCTTCATCATATCGAATTCCTGTGCCAAGTCTATCAGCCTCTTTGCTTGAAGCTGTCACTCGGCATGAGAGTCGCGATCTGGGTGACTCATCGAGTGATTCGTACCAAATGCCTGCCAGGGCCGATTTCAATGATCAACGTAAAACCCCGCCCCTTCTCTCCATCAATGTTGGATCATCTTCATCTACGAACGCATTCAATACCGGTCCAACCTCGCCCGGCAATAACTCCTCCAGGATCTCTAACCAAGAAAATGCGCCTCAAAGTGCACCACCTCATGTCTCCGACTTTCCTACGCTCAAATTACGTCCAATATCCATGCTCTTTGGCGAGAGTCTTGGGGCAGAGCTTGATATGGCGAAGTTCAGCCTTGATAATGTGGAGGCCGGATCAAAGGAAACTGGAGGGGGCGCTGCGAGGAGGACGGAAAACGAAAGGTCAAGGCAGGATTCGTTTGCCTCTAGCTCTTTGTCTTCCGCACCATCATCCGCTATGTCCTTTGCTGATTCACAGCCGAGTCCCCTGGCAAGTTCGCGTGTGAGCATCAGTGGTACTGCGCTAACCACGCCCACGACTGGAGGGTTGATATCGCCCATCGGACCTACAGCAGGCCCTTGGAGTCGTGATTATGATGCGAGCATAGATGGAGGGTTGATTCCTGGTTCACATTCAGCCTCGTCACCAAAGCCGACCACATCACACGTCATTAGGGATTCCGATGCAACGACGACAGTAAAAGTCTTACAGGAACATCTTGATAACACGAATAAGGTGTGGCAGGAGCGTGTCTGGGGTTTGGAGGACGAGATTAGGAGGATGAAGACCAAAGTTGCAGAGTGGAAGAGCAGGTGTATAGCGATTGAAGAGAACGGGTGCTGTAAAGCTTGTGGCAGGAAAGGTGTTGAAATTCAGCCACCACTTCACCTTCAGCAACAAGTACACAGGAGCAGTAGTCCTGGTGTGATGAACAGACCGAGGGCAAGGACTGGTGGATCTTCAAGGTTCGCTAATGGCCAGCTCTAATCCGTTCCTATGAGACAGAAACGAGAGGGAGGATTCCAGCAGACATCAAATGAGCCTCCGTAGGCTGCTCCCCCCTCATGCACAGTTGTTGCGCGAACACTATAGACTCGACATTTTCATGTTCTTACCTCCTGCCTCTGGTTCTCTATCTCCTTCTCCCTTTTAGCTTTCACAATTTTGGAAAGGTTCACCTTTTGCACAGCTGTACTACATACTCCCTTCTTAATTCCGTACTCGTCTTTCGCTCTTTTCTCTCCTCCCTCCCTCATTACACTACATCGCTAATCTTCCCCATGGTTAACCCCCTGACTACCGAATTCACACCCTCGCTTGGTTTGCTACCTAAATCCATCGTCGCTCTTTACACCCGATCTTCCAGCCCCACCTCTCACGCCCTATCCTCCCCCCCCCCCACTACCAAAATTTGGCGTAAAACTTCGGCCTTCGCGATATCCACCTTTCTGTATTTCGCTTTTTTTTATTCACTGGTTCCCTCCGTATCTCGGGTAGTTGTATAATATTTAGTTCTTATCATCCCTTCCTATTTTATGGTTTCCGGGATACAACGGGTTCTCATCTTTACTAGCACACTGGTCATTACAAGTTACAAACTTTATTAAGTTCGAGGACAGTCTTTGATTTATTGCTAGCTTCTATTACAAATACCACCCCCCTTTGCAAGCTCTTTGGATTCGGTTACCAAGACGAGTTGTTGTATACTCAACAAATTATCCAATTTCTTTCGCCTGGTCTACTCTGTCATCTCGGTTTTCCAGTGATCGGCCATGCAAGTACCAACCGATAAATTATAATCAGAAATCTGCTGCAAATAACTTATAGTGGATAAAAAAGTTCAATGTTGATGTGGGACTAGAATCCCCCACCCAACGCGAATAACGAAGAATACCCAAGGAACCAACACCACTAATCATCCGCACCGATAAGCCACCCGATACCTTTTGACAGTACCTTAGAAGCCTGTGCGGATACATCATCTAACCTATGATAACCCTGCTCTGATGCATGCGAGCCGCCATCGTATTTATCTCTATACCCTTGCTGATGCTGCCCACGCTCGTAGTATGAAGCCTGTGGAGACGCCGCACTCCGCTGACCAACAGAGAACGGGAAATTCGCAGTAACATTACGGAAGGTCCGGCTAGCCAATGCAGCTGCATCCGGAGTCGACAGCAACGGGGGTGAAGGCATGTGGAAGTGTTGGAGTTTAGAACGGAGGGAGGATGCAGCTGTGTTGAGCGTTGTGCTTGCCACCATCGATCCATGGCCCAATATATGCCCATCTCCGCGGGCGATATTGCGTTTTCTGGTGAGGGATTTGGCACCCAAATGAAGCTGCCTCTTTCGCTCCAGGTCCCTTTCACTAATTGCAATATACTCGTTTTCAAAACGACCCCATACCGTAAGGACATCATGAAGTTTCTCTGGCGGACACAACTCGAGGGCATACCCAAGAAGCTGCATCTTTTTCTTGAGGTCGTCAAACTCAGATTGTCGGCCGAGTTGAAAACAGCCAATCCAGCACAATTCCGTTGCCTCTTGGATCCTCTCATTCCCAACGTCGAGAGTATGTGTGTCGCGAAGCTTTTTGACCACATCTACCATGCGGATCGTGTTTTCGTAAGCTCGGGTGAAGTCCTCCGCTTGCAGGGCGGCATCGGCAAGCATGGCAAGAGTCTTCACTCCCGCTGCTGTATCCCCTCGGAAACCAAGTTTGTAACAAAGATCTAGGATGACTTCGGTGTGCTTGTATGCTTCGACATTACTCGAGAGGACGCCCGAGATGAGGGTAAGCCTATCTTTGGTGAGGCGAATCTCAATTGGTGATATGGGAATGCCCGGACGAGACTGAACATGGAAGGACGATATTCTGGAGGTTGCTTCAATGAATTCCTTTTCGCGGTTCAACTTTTCAGAAGGCAGAGGAACACCCAAACTACCCAGTTGTCTTGTTTAAAACGAGTCGAAGGAGGAAACTATCCACACTTACCAATCGTATGCCAGCTGCATATCGCCGACTTTATAGTTCCCGGAACTCGCATTGTCATACAGTTCACGAGACGAAGTGATAACGATACCCTCCACTTTTTGGAGGTCCAGGTGAATCTTGCTATTCTGTGCATATAGCATGGAGCGCGCAATATCAAATTCTGGGAACGCTTAGTTTTGACAGGGGTCTGAATGAACTGAATGAACTTACTGCCAGCACTTAAAAGTCCACTGAAAAAAATCCCAGTAATTTCTTCTTCGCTCAGCAAACCAAACGCACTCTTGACACCTGCCTCGCTTTTTCTTGTTAACTTGACCATATCCTCCAGTAACCATTCCCAATCTTCCACCGTGTTCAACTGGTCGTTCACTCCACCTGCACGTCGAGCCATCCTGTTTGCCCACGCCCGTTGCTCACTCACGTCACCATGACTCTGCAGGAACCACTTCAATGGCGCAGGGACGCTCCACCGCGAAAATATTTCTCCAGCTTCCAGATGTACATCCAGAACGTCAAGAGCGCGGGATAGTGACGCAACATGAAGAGGTTTAAAGAAGGCCATAAGCTCAGTGGAGGCGAAATGATCACGCGTAGTCGTTGGGGTGACGAAGGCACCTAGCGACGTAATTGTCGTATCGGCTACATCCTCGTCGTTGTCTTCGTCTCGAGGGTAATCCCAAGCCGGCAGACATTCAAATATGCGGCTCATCGTTGACCACTCATTCAAACTATTGCTACCATACAGGCACGCCAGAGCTACTCGCGCTAGGTCTTCGTCGCCCTTGATGACACGTTGAGGTGCAGGTAGAGTAGGCTTCGACGCATCAAAGATAGACGCAGCGAACTCCAAGGGCGATGTAAGAATGTAATCGTATAAGAGGCGATTGGGGAGGTCCGGGTCGGGCATGCCAGCACGTTCTGCCCGGGCCTCTAGGACGTAAAGGTATGGCAGGACGAGACGAGTGATGTCTCGTGGCAGCGATTTAGGTGTTGAGTTGGACAAATAAGCGCGCACAACCGCAGGAGGATCCATGTTGTGCCAACGTGTAAGTGTCCAGTCGTCCGGCATCTCGTCCGCATGAGGAGTATCGTAAACAAGACGAGAAAGCAGGCTGAGATCTTCTCCGAGCTCGTCAAGCCCCGAAATCCCTTGTGAAGCACCATATTGAACTAATTCCAGTCCGATGTCCACCATTCCTGTCGAGTTGATGATTTGGTTGACACGGTGTGTGTACCAAGTTGTTAGTTGATGGACGGTTAGGGTGTCTGGATAAGCTTCTATGCCCACAGGTTCGACAGCAACAACCAGGGCGGAGGGAAGTTCCAACCCGCTCTCCATTAACGCTTGTTGAAGCGCTTCCGTTTCAGAGAAATCCACCTCTAGCCTCCAAGGCCCAGGAGGCGGTTTCAACTCCCGGCCGGAGGAAAAGTCGAACTCGAAAATGATAGACTGGTATTCCGACGGCCGTGCGTACTCGGGAATACACTCCAACACCCTCAAACGTAGTGGCCACAAATACGAGCTGTGTCTGTCAAACAAAACCCGCAATGCACCAAACCATTCAGAAGACACAAGTTTACAAGCTGAAACGAGGAGATCGCTTGTCAGGAAGGTCGAAAGCGAGAATGGTACCGGCAACTTTTTTCTGAGTTTTGGTGTAGGAGCCGGTTTGCTGGCTGGCTCCTCTGCCCAGGGATCATCCCAATCCTCATCCACTTCATCCTCGCCCTCCTCGTCTTGCGCATCCTCGTTATCTTCCCCGCCCTCACAGAAAGGTGCGTCCGTCTGCAACTCCGCATACGTATTAAGGCGGTCCAGTCGCTTGAGGAGTATTGAGCGGAAATGGCACAACTGAGCATCAACTGGGATGGTACGAAAGTGACCAACGAGCGGACTATTCGAGGGGTCGGGAGACTCTGCTGAAAAATTCCCTGACGTAAAAGCAACCGTATCTTTGCACCTTTGAACGGCGGGCTCTGTTCTCGCAAGGCCAACTTGCAGAAGCGCTCGTTGCACGGAAATGTCGTCAACAATGCGGTCGACGCATGCAGCGGCTACCCAGAGGTCATCTTGAACTTGCCCTAGCATATCACGAACAATGTCAGGCGTAAGATTTGCGTCGGAAACAGATGCCCATTGCTCGAAAGGATTCGCTGAAACCGGGGTCATAATGGGGGATGGGATTTGGGTACGTTTGTCGGACACGTACAGACCATCAAAATGATCCGACGTCATCATCACTGCCCTGCCTTATTTTGTAACTACAACCAACTTCTGCCTTATTTCTATTGCTTCAACTGACTTAAAGGTTAAAGCGTGGTCCAAATGGACTGGAATGTTGTATTATGTTACCTTCCAATTTTCTGCACCAAACCATCAAACTCCGTCTCACCGCTGACAATCTTACATTGTGGCTGTCCTTTAAGCTTAAACGTTGGGGACTTCAAACTTTCGAATGGAAGGGATACACCAAGACCCCATCCGTATTTACGAATACACTTTAGACGTGGTGTAACTTGATAGGTCAACTGTATGCAACTGGGCATTCTCTTGGCTTCTGAGCCCAAAACATAACCCAGGTGGTCCCAGATCCTGGTGTAGAGTCAAACTCCTCCGAAGCCTGTTCGAGTAGCTTAGTCATATTCAGCCTCACTATTTATGAGCCCAAGGCCGCCGTGTTTTAACATAGGGGTTTTCAACCCATGCATGACCCCCAGTAGATTCTCTTTGCCATCAACACCATCCTGGCCTGCCCAGACCCCAAGTGGGGTTTTGCGGGCATCCTGATACAGGTTGATGAAACCACTTTCCTTGAGAAAGTCGGGTAGGCGTTTAGTGACGTTGCGCCATATTGTCCCTTGTTTGTCGGAAAGCCTGTAGAGCATCTCGAGGTGCTCGGCGAGAGCAGGACCAGATATCCAAACTTCCATCTCGAGGAGTTGAACCCAACCCCCCGGTTTGAGGACTCGGTACATTTCGCTGATGGCCTGTACCCATTCATGTTCGCGAAGACCCGCAATAAGGAGACGTTGGTGGACAACGGTGAATTTGTTGGTCCATTCTGTTGGAAGGTTCGTGACGGAATGGACCTCAAATTTCATGTTTGTCGGGTGAGTCAATGGATCCGGGAACAACTTAGGTTCCATATCTGCACCAATGTACCGGGGGTTTGCAAGAGTTTGCCTGGCTAGGTCTTGAAGCCAGATACCTCAAAAACAACTCAGTACATCTTTCGATCGATCGAGTAGAGAAATTACCAGTGCCAGTACCAATATCAAGGACCCAGTCCTCATCCGTGAACTTAACCGGTGCGTGGAGAACTTTATCATCATATGTGCGTAGGAGGAGGTTGTTTTGCAAAGACAGTCTTCGGTTAGGCCACCAGTCAGCCCAAAAAGAGAGTTCGAGAACCTACTGAGGTCTCACCTCTGGTATTCCTCCGCGTCGTGAGGAAGGGAATATGCGGTTCCATCAACTTTCGTATAATTCCGCTGTGTATGGTGTTTTATTTCTACCATTTTGTTGACTATTGGTGTGGGAATCTACCTTGTAAACCACAAGGTCGATTTTTATACCAAGAAGTTATTTTCGGAAGAGTGAGTTAATGATCTCATAGAAGGTTCCCGGAATTGGTCATCTTGGGAAACGGATTGCGGAGTAAAGGAAGCGTGGAAGTGCAGAGTTCAAGTTCGGGGTCAAGAGACGACAGGAATGTTGGAACACAGTCGCACGCTGTGTGGATTGAATGTAGTGTTCTAGGTGTAAAAGTATATGATCCAAACTTGATATACACTCCGTTACCTGCCGTCCTTGGTCTGCCTTGAAGCGCAAGAGTGATGATTAGAACTTGGCAGCAATGCGGAGACCCAATCCAGACTGGCCCACCGATCCTCCAGAAGGAACGTTGGGCCTATCCTGACAATTGAAGCAGCGGCGACACATAATATTAGAAGAGTGTTTCCTGTGTTGTTGTGTGAGTGTGTTGGTGCCTCAATTAACAAGAAGTTCGCGTACCTCATCACGAAGATATTCTCCAACATCGCTGTCATGGCTTGTATCAGAAGAGTAAGACCCTAACCTCGAGCAACTCACGCCTGGTGGAATACGATAATTGACGTTGGGTTCAATTTTCTTGTATCAACTGTTGACCTTGCAGTCACACCAAACCCCTAAGAAGTACAACAACCGTCTCAGCTGCAAGGTTCCCGATCAGTGGTCAGCGGACATACCAGCGGGGTATCGTTCATGCTGTACACCACAACGCCCTGGTGCTCTGGTGTATCTTCTGTTATTCGCCCAAGATGTGCCTTGAGGACATGGTTCCCGTAGAGAAACGGCATTTCGCCGTTCGGCTTTATCCAAACCTATCCGTTCAACACAGCGGCACTCGATTATCTCTGACGAACTCCGAAAGATGTCTGGGAAGTGTACCTTATATTTTGCGTATTGAGCCAACAAGTCCAGTGCAGTAATATGCAGCTTAAACTTCCCACTCTTACTAAATTTTCCGAGGGATGTTCCAAGACTGATGAGATTGGGTCTTGCAACGGATATTGCTAGTCGCATTGACGATTCTGGAACATAAAATACCCTGTCTTTTTGTAATCGAAAGCAATATGGTTCGTCCGGTCTGTCAATGAGGTGGACAAGATTTTTGCCCTGCAACTTGATGAGGGGTGCGATCAGAGAAGGAAGCAAGGACTAACGATGTAATTCGCGAGTTTTGTGAAAACTGCCTTCGATTCGTCTTCGGTTAGTGGCCGCATTTTGTGCAGGGGTCACTGAGGCGCTTGGCTTGATGTGCACTGTTGCAAAATCATTTGAAGTTGGAAAAGTTGTGAAGGAAGTGGATTACGTAATAAATAACGTCTTTCACTTTGCGCTTTCGCGCCGATTGTCGTCAAGGGCTCACTTGGTTGAACACCCTCCTATTTGTTCGAATCGTTGGTCTAATGTCTGCTCCTTCATTTTCCTCCTTTCCACCGTCATTCTCTTCATTCCCCGATATTGATCCTGGCCCGAGCAACAGACAACCTATTTCCAGACCAGAACAAAAGAAGAAGCAGAAACACGAGAGATCATCAAGAAACAGGGATGGGAGAAAGGGTAGGAGCAGAAGTGGGGATAGGGAGGAACGGAAGGATAGGGACAAGTCGCGAGAACACGTTCGGAAGAAGGACAAGGAGAAGGGATCAGAGAGGAGTCGGGAAAGGCATAAGGAGAGAGAAACGGGACCGAAGAAGGATATCGATAAGGAACTAGACAGAGAACGCAAATCCAAGCACAGGCGTCATGACCGTAGAGACAGGGATAAAGGTACACATCGCAACAAGTCACCACTCGTTGGCGGCAGTGAGATAAATCGGCTACTTGACCTTGACCTCAAGAAACATGACGAATCTTACCGTCTGTACTTCGTTGATACCAGAGGCGATCCCCTTACCCTCCAGTACGGTGGTCTCTATGCGGGCGACTTACCGAGATATCACTTGCATCGTGGTACGTAATGTCTATTGAACTTGTATGGCGGCTAACGGATAGGAAAGGCGGTAGACAAGTTCTCGGATTGTCTAATTCGTGGACTGTATATCGGAGGTCCGGCAAAGGGATAGAAGTCGGGGTGAAAGGAACACAGAAGGTTTGTATCTCCTTTGTGGCATTACAAACGCCCCTGACTGGAAGTCCACGCAGCTTGCAGGCCTTTCAGATTCGAGCACTCGATCCCTTCTTGCCCTTGCTCCAAAACCCCTTCTCCCTCCAGTGACGCCCTCTTCCAAGTACGAGGAAATTGATGGAGTCATACGGTTACCTACTCGTCGGGATCGCAAGGACCCAGAAGACTCATACCGTGCTATAACAACTTCTCGGGACGCCAACTCCGACTCCGAATCATCTTCTAGTTCTTCCGGAGGCGAGTCTGAGGACTGAAACCTCAGACTCTACACCAATGTTATCTTTACACCAGCTTACGATAAAAAACCTGGAGCAAGAGCTCTCCGAAAATCCCGCAGCAGTGGACAAATGGCTTTCACTCCTCAGCTACACACTATCAACGATCCCAATCACGTCCCGGAATGCAAACAAAGCCCGATCCGAAATTACAGTGTCTGTACTATCTCGTGCATTGTCTGCAGATTCAAGAAACTCTTTGTCCAAGTTTCTTCAGCTACGATATATGAAAGCAGGAGAAGAGATTTGGCCAGAAGATAAACTTAATGCTGAATGGGAAAAAGCGTTGAAAGTCGGAGGGACGGAGATTTGGATGGAATGGTTGGAGTGGCGGATACGCAGTTGTACGAAGGGTATGGAAGGACTTGTAGAGGACCTTTTGCGCATCTACGCGGCTTTTGGGGACGATAGCAGCGAGACTGGGCAACTGGCAAGGTTGAGAGTGTTCTGGCGGATGGCTGTCACGCTCAAGTCTGCAGGTCAGGTCGTTGGTTCGGCGTGTGGCGGTTAACTAATTGAATGATCGTTGGGAGCAGGGTTCACAGAGAAGGCCATGGCTATGTTTCAGGCTCAAGCCGAACTGTAAGTGGTTGGTACACGGTACGGGATGTGCAATCACTCAAACCAGTGTAGCACCTTTAATACTCCCCAGGACCTCACCAACGCTCCGTTTGAACATCGGTTGGGAGATCTCGAAGAATTTTGGGACTCGGAAAGCCCAAGGGTCGGCGAAGAAGGTGCGCGTGGGTGGGGCAAATGGTATACTTCAGGCAAAGCGGATGCAGCAACCACCCCAGGCGCTGCGCTGACGGAGCCAGACGCCGAGGGCACCACTCAACTAGACCCATACAGACAATGGGCCTTTCACGAGACTCAGCGAGATCTGTCATGCCTTCTTCCAGCTAAATCCTTTGACGAAGTGGCCGAGGCAGATCCCTACTCAATGGTTCTCTTTTCCGATATCCGCATGTTCCTGTTTGAGATCAAGCACCCAAACGCACGATCTGCTTTGCGGTTGGCATGGCTATCTTTCCTTGGCCTCCATGTTCCTGGCTTCGCGTCCTCGTTCACAATTGACCGTGAAATTAATTGGGATGATCGATGGAATACAGGATATCTCACAAACCCATCACATCTCAATATCATCTTTCCAAACGAACCAAACCAAAGGTCGCTCACAACGGGAGCCGCCGGCCGGCGATTTTGTTGGCCGCGAAAAGGAATACGCGAATAGTTTTGGAATCCCTGTTAGGGAATGGCAAAAGGGTGTCCTGGGGTGTTTGGATATCGCGGTAAGTGCGTTCAAGGATTCGAGGAACTGGTGGAATCAGGAAGATGTAGCTGGAGTGGACGTGTTGGTTGTGAGGAGAATATTTGCACAATTGAGGATGGAAAGTATGGATGTGGCTTGGGATGAGTTGGCCCTCGCATTTGAGTCAGCTGTAAATTTGAAGAAGTAAGCGGCGCGAGATGCTTCATATTTCCATGTGTCATTAATGTTTTGTTAGCTCCCTTAAGTTGTCAAGGTCGCTGGTTTCGACTGCGCAGGATTCTTTGCACCATTGGGCGGCTCATGCTCAATTGGAGAGAATGCGCGGCCGCTTGGATGAGTCGAGGAAGGTGTATCAAACCGTTCTTATTGCTTCGAAACCCTCCCGTACCGTTGCTGGCTTCTCAATTTTATGGTGGAATTGGGTGGAATTGGAGTGGCTGACCGGTAATAACGAACAAGCTGTGAACATCATATTGCGTTCGGTGGATGTAGAAGGCAGTAAATCCGGGGTGGCGGTACTGAGAGCAAAGAGGGGACTCGAAGAAGCGGCTGAGGCCCTGAGGCCCTCCCCGGACGACGAAGTAAAGATGAAGGAGCGAGAGGCGTGGATCAAGTTACGAGCACTGCTGGAACTCCTCACTGGAAAGGATGTGGCTTCTATGCTTCGAGTTTTTGACCAATATCTGGATGCGAAAACCTGTGGGGATTCACACCACGAAAGCCTGCTCACTGCAAGTCTGGTCTTACTTTACCGCTATGGATTTATCCTCAAAAATCCAATACCACCGGCGATTCTACGGGAGCGGGCATCACAAGCCTTGAATTCGTATCCTAGTAGCTCGATTATTCTAGGTATTTTCCTTGAAGGAGAAAAAGGTCAAGGAGTCTGGGGCAGGGTCCGGGAAATGCTAAGAGACGATGAGACGGGAGCAGGAAAGGTGAAGGATGTAGCCAGGCGAGTGGAAGAGGTATGGATTGCTGGTTGGGAGAAAGGTCGCTGGAAGGGCGAGATTGAACGTACCCGAAGTGGGTTAGCCCGGGGAGTAGAGAGTGAGAGGTGAGCTAATTTCTTAACTTCTGACCCACGCAGCAGAATTGATGAGACTGTTGTCAGGACCAGAGCCAGCCCAGTGATCTGGAGGGTCTATCTGGAATTTGAGATACGGGCGGGAGAATTACAGAACGCCAAGAAGGTTTTGTACCGTGCAATTAGTGAATGTCCACTGCATAAAGGTACGCTCTTCGGCTGCATCACAAGCTTCTGAAATCCACGATCGGTGTCCAAACAGATTTGTACATGCTGGCGTTTGGAGTGCTTAGGAGCGTGTTTAGTGCTCATGAGCTTAATTCGCTTGCGGATCTAATGGCTGAACGGGGTTTGAGGCTCCGGAAAAGGATTGGATGAAGTGATGGAAGGCTGGGATATGGAGGGGATACAGGAGCAAGGGGGAGAGTCGTCGGGAGAGGACAGTGAAATAGAGTACCGAGCACAGGAGTTGAGACGATTGATGCCATATTAGACAATGGATGTGACATTGCATTGTGACAATGTGACAGTTGTTTGGAGCTGTATACGGCATTGCGTGTGTTTGTTGTGCTGACCACTCTCCGCCTTTCTTCCTCACCTCTGTCCTCGCCGACAGCGCCTATCCGCTGTGCGAGGGGCTCATTGTCTACATTGTCTCCGAAAAAAAAAAAAGAAACAGAAACAGAAACAGAAAAAGAAAAAGAATTGACTTCTTCGCTCTTTCACTACTTCTCCTTTTCTCTCCTTATCTTACCGATCCCCACACCAACTCTCTCTCTCAGATTACACCGCCGTTGCACCACTTCCACTTGCAACACTCCCCACTTTTTCGTCACTATCTTCTTCCCATCCACCCACCACCTTAACACAACCTGCAATTGCACCTCCCTCAACATGACTACCATTCCCGCTCCCACTCTCGTAGTTCCCCGTGAGGAGTGGCCAGACGCAGACTTCGACATTCCCGATGGCATGCCAATCACCGCTCCGCCTGACAAAGACGACGATAATCAGGACTGGGATATTGAAATGAACTTTGGTCAAACAGGCGGTGCAAAGGCTCAGGCCGTCATTGCCGGTATCGCCACTCGATCAGAATTGCTTTCGTCGCTCTCCACCTCCCAATCATCATCATCCATATTCACCATCCGGCCGCCCGTCATTTCTTCAGAAGACGAGGGCGATGACGACGATGAAGGTGTATCCACCATCAAGGCTACTGGAACTCTCAAGGCAGTGGCGACAGCTTTTCCCACAACATCGACCATCGACGAAGACTTCGAGGACGGTTTTGCCTTGCCCTCGGATCTCACACAACTTTCTCTCGCTCCCTTATCACTCCATCACCGTTCTTCAAAAAATTCGTTGGAATGGGGCGACAGGGACCAGACTTCCTCCTCACAATCATCCGATGCCTATTCCACTCTCGGGTTCGCCGACGCCTCGCCATCATCCAACTCTGTCTCTTCTGTGTCCTTACCCGAAACTGAAACCGAGGAAGACGAGGAACAAGACGACCTGGAAGGCCTTGTCATTCCTGCTGCCATTTTCGCCTCCAACAACGGTGGCAAGCAACTCAACAAAATCCTTGAGTTGAAGAAAAAGGCCTCCTATACAACACAACAGGTCAAGGTCGCTCGCCCTGATCCAGAAGATGATTTTGAGGCCGGACTGGTTCTTGATGACGACGCAGATCTCAGTCCAAGCAGGCTGCTGCAGAACACACAAAACCCTAGGCCCCTTCATCCCTACAACCGCAGCAGTAGTGCCCCTCTTCAGCGCTCCCCGTCGACCTCGCTACGGCCACCATCAAGAATGCGAAATGAAAGAGCTAAATCACCATCTGGACCACCACCGTCGTCCGTTCGCCAGCTTCAGAAGCTCCGACTATCACCTTCTCCCCCACTGAAACCACCTTCTCGAAGTCACTCAAGCTTTGGAGCCTTCCCACCTACCAACAACTCCCTTTCGCCCTCACCTTCATCTACGCTGCTCCTACCTAAACCGGGAAGCTTGAGGGGTCAGAAATCGCATTCTGGTTTGAAGCCCCCTAGTCCAACGGCAACACGGAAACTTTCCCGCAAAGCATCCCTGTCCTCGTTGTTGGAAATGAGCCATTCTAATGCGCCGGAACCCAGCCCTGGAACCTCGAAATCTCGTATTGCCCGATACGAAGTACCTACCGCTGCCTCAATTGCCAAAAGCCACAAGAGCTCAACTGGCAAGTCCACAGAGTATACTGTCCCTCCAACACGTCCTCACACTCCTTCCTCTAACTCCGCCGCTCTCCGTCTAACAATGCCAACTCAATTGCGATCAAGATCACGGCCTGCACTTTCGCAATTATTTGTCTCTCCTTCGACATCAGGTGGTACCTCCACAGAGAATAGGTCAACTTCGCCTGTACCACCTGGACCGCCAGCCAGACCTCCATCAAGTTCGTCACTCAGACCTTCAAGGGAGCGTTCGCTCAAGGCCTCCGCGATAACGAATCCACTCCCGCCTACACCAACAACGCCACCTGCACCCAAGCTCCTGAAGCGCCCAAAACGACAAAAAACCTACGGCGACGGAACAGAACTTGATGGTTTTGACGACCTTCCAACGGATCGCGATAAAGAAAGTCGTTATCGCGTCCAGCCTAAAGGATATGGTAACCGGGTACCCGGGGCCTCCTACCCATCAAAGGCCATATCAACTTCCCCCACCGCCCCCGACAACAAAGGCACAGTGCGAAAAAAGAAACGTGCGGGGTCAACTGGCAATGGTTAGCACCCTTGCCGACCCCATCATAATTAAAATCCATCAACTCATGTTCTTTTTGTAGATTCAACAATCGCTGCTCTAGCTCCAGCTATTAACACACTAAGACGGACAAATACCCGTATCGATTTCCCACCAAAGACCCTCCCACCTGCCGAGCCCCTTCCCAAGAAGAGACAAAACGCTTCACCGTCCACCCAGACGAAGAGAAAACCGACGCTGATTCGGAATCTTGGCGGCGTTGGAGCACCGAAAGGTACGTGGCCCGACATCGAGCAAAGTGAATACATGTTTATCATTTGCAGTGGTTGGTGATATGAAATGGAACCCCCACACCCTCCGATGGGAGGGTAATGACCAAGTTCTCAAAGCATTTGACGCCGTTGTTGCGACGTCAACAAGACCAGCGCTCATCACCCAACTGACCTGGCTCCTCAATAGGATCACCAGTTGGCTCATTTGCATCCGGCGCAAGAAGAGTAGGCAACATGATATTCGATCCACAACGAATGTGCTGGATATCAGCGTTGCCTCCAGAAGAAGAGGAGCCCGACGTTTTCGCCAATCTCGCAGACGACGAGAATGAAGACGCCGAAGCCTCGAAAAGTGGAACCATACGCGCCAGTAACCAACATGTGCCTTCCGAAGCCGGAAGCGCGAATACTACATTATCATCTGCATCGGACTGTTGTCGTCCGGATCCTCCCAGCCCCGTAAGGAGCCATTCTCGAAGCGGTGTCTCCGACTCCGAGAGCGACAGGGGATCGAGGGCTTCGCTAACCGTTTGCGATATCGATGATGCATTTGTTGCAGCTTGCAAGGCTGCAGAGGATCGGCACCGCCAAGAAATGAAAGGGTGGCGGACTACACTGTCGAAACATGATGTCTTCTCTGAATCTGACCGGTCATACCTCTTTGAAATCCGTGCGCTCGCAACGCGCCGATACTAACACCCCACAATCCTCTTGTTTCTGCCCACCTCTCTTTCGACTTCCTCTTTTATCATCTCTCTCCGTCTCCATCTTTTCCCAGTCTCACACACTCTTTTATCCGATCCATTGTTTCATACCAGGTTTTCGCCACGCTCATACTATATCGCCCTGACACTTTATTACGACCTATCTCTTTGTGACCACTGTCACCCAGGTTTGGGAGCTAACAGAGCTCACTCTCCATCATATTTTCGAGTCCCTTCACTTTCTTTTCTTTCGATGACACCTTGTTTTGTTTTATTTAATTCTCCCCTCGTACCCCCACCCTCTTCTTTTTCTTTCAGTTGTTCGATTTTTTCGACATCTCTCCTTGTCCGCTTTTAACAGTAATAGTGATTGCCATAAGACAGACTCGAGCGAAATTGTAAGTTCTTGGCCCTTTCCCCATGTATGCAATTTAGTCAAGGGCTTTGTTACACACGACCGATGCAATTTTACAAACCGTTCTACCGGCCTCCAAAAACATAAATGCGAGGTTGTTTGTTCATTGTATTGACTGAAGGACGGGAACCTCTCAAAAGTTGTTTACCTCCTGCCTCAATATGTGTACGACACCCTATGATAAGATATGAAGTCATGATGAGAAGCACGGCCCTACCCCTTGCATCCTCTACTCATATCCCTCAACCGCCGTCTGTATATGGACCTATATCATCCGTCGCCAGCAGGTTCATTGAAGACCGAAATAAAGAAAGTCACAGCAGGTGGCGGGCGCATTACACTCGCAGTCCACGGTACTAAAGCGATATTTGAAGAGCTCTCTTCAGCGTACCCGTTGAAACTTTTATCGCCGCAAATACACGAGCGTGAAGTTGCCCTTGTGTATTTACTGTCGTATGGTGGTGGACTCGTTGCTGGTGATCAAGTTGAGCTCAACGTCAAGCTGAAGGAGAGAAGTAAACTGCTAGTTCTGTCCCAGGTAAAATCTCAAAATCGTAACGAGTACCAAATGGACTGAACGAGAATTATCTTGGAAAGGGATCAACGAAGGTGTTCAAAGCTAGACCCGGACAACGACTCGCGTCCATACGCGCAGATTCCTCATACCGTGACATCTCCACCTTCAGACGACTCATTGACAACACAAACAATACGCTATACCCTCCTTCCTGAAAGCTCCCTCTTCCTCCTCCCCGACCCAGTGACGTGTTTCCGCTCTGCATCGTATAACCAGATTCAAAAATTTGATATTGCACCGGATGCAAACGTCGTGATATTGGACTGGTTCACATCCGGACGGAGAACGTTGGACGAAGAGTGGGCTTTCACGAGGTATTATTCCGAAAACGAAATTTTTGTCGGGGGGAAACGATGGGTGAGGGACGTCATGCTTCTCGAGGCCGAAAAAGAGACATCACAGACTGGTCCCTTGCCGAAGAGACTATTGGGGGAGAAGATGGCGCCTTATTCCTGCTATGCCATGGTGCTCCTTTATGGGTCGCAGGTACGGAAGATAATTGAGGATTTCAGGCAGAAGTTCGAAGCCACAACAGTGTTCAAGCGACGGGTGCCAGAAGTTCTGATATGGTCCTTCAGCACCCTGGAGACACCCAGCGCAGAAGAATCAACGAGCAGAGGGGCCATCGTGAGAGTTGCAGGGAAAGAGACAGGAGCTGGTCAAGGAATGGTTGAAAGAAGGGTTAAAGGGGATCGAAAGTGCTGTGGGCACTGATGTTTATCGTCGAGCTTTTGCATAGAGTTACAGTTATCCACCTAATATGATTCGTCATATCTGGTTGTCACCATTCTACTACACCTTTTGGCTGTTGGACCAATTCTGACGCGAGCCTGCCCGTGTTTGTCGGGTGTTCTCAGGGAGTCATGGACGTTTCAATGCTTCTGATCTGCCAGAGAAGCGGCACCCGCCAAGGGCCAAGTGTTCAAACGTTCATACATTATATTACGAAGGTCATACTCCAAGCACCCTTGTGGCCCGGGAGATCGTTGATCGTTGAGCGTTAACCAGTGACTTATCAGAGCACAAGAATTCGAGAAACCACGCCTGCATGGGTGTGGCAAGGCAATCTATGAAATGTGCTATGACTGTCGGCACCTAATTGTCCCACACATTTGCGCCGTTGTCAGCTCTAGTCTATTGCCCATTGCCCAATGGAGCCTATCACTTGGCTGTGAGTGCGAAAAGTTTAGAATATCACACCTCATCAGACCGATGGATCTTCCTCTGGTTTGGCTTGACTTCTCACTGGGAATCCGGGGAACACTCCTGCTGCTTCAATATATATAAAAGAACCAGAATGACAGAGGCATATAATTGATGTGTCTCAAGGATGATGTCTCACACGTCGTGTTCGCAAAAACAGCTTCCTGCATGCGTTCTTCCTCCTCCTGACTTTACGAACCGCTAGTAGCACTTCACCAACCTAAAGACAAATAGAGATTTACCGGACTTCCTCATCCCCTTATGTATTCAGTGATCTGGGATCACTGGCCTTCCTCCAACTTAAAGCCGTTCGCTACTCTCGTGGAAACATCAATATTACAAACCTGGGACACAAAGGATATAACTATAGTCGTTGGCGCTCCGCTGTTCGCTTGGTCGTCTGACCACCAGCATCTTATTACTCTGAGCTGTGGTTTCCTATGACTACTAACATCGACAAGAGGGCTTCCGACGAATTCGAAACAAAGCAGGAGACGCTTTATCGACACGATGTGGATACTTCCGGCATAGACGAGAAGAAGTTAATGCGAAGAGTGGACTGGCATGTTATACCCTGGCTGGCTTTACTGTACCTCTTGAACTTTTTGGACAGAGGAAGTATTGGGAATGCAAAGGTACGAGATCCGTCTGTCACCGTTGTCTGCCAGGTTGAGTAACAATTAAAAGCTGTACAACTTCGAAAGAGACCTGGGGATTAACGATAATCAGTACCTGATAGCCCTCACCCTCTTCTTCTTCCCTTACTCGATATTTGAGGTGCGCGATGTCCCTCTTTCACGTCAAATTACTCTGACGTCGTGGAAGCCCGCTAGTAATGTCATCTTGCGGAGACTGAAACCCTCAATATGGTTGTCAACAATGATTGTGTTGTGGGGGATCGTGATGGTCAGACACCCACCTTCGTTCTGAGTAAGTATAATTGCTGAGATATTATAGACACTCCATGGCGTCATTCATAACTATGGAGGTCTTATCAGTGAGTTCCGTCCTTTCATGGCGTTGTGGGGCACCCGATGATTCAATCTAAATTTAGCATTGCGACTCTTGCTCGGAATGACAGAAGCTGGGATGTACCCAGGAATTGTCTTTTACATCTCAAGGTCAGTCTCTCAGTGGTGTGGCTCCGAATATATATTCCTGTAACACCCGAGGTTCTTGCAGTTGGTACAAACGATCAGAAACCGGAACCAAGGTCGCAATATTCTTCTCGTCCGCGACAATTGCGGGAGCATTTAGTAAGTTAATCATCATCTCCCCAATACGACCCCCGCGCTCACAAATCATCAGGTGGATTGCTTGCGGCTGCGATTGCCAACATGGATGGAATTGGAGGCAGACCAGGTATATCATCGGCTATCTAGTCGGGAAAAAGGACATCGTTTCTTACCCTTCTGACAGGCTGGGCGTGGATTTTCATTTTAGAGGGTCTTTTTACTGTCGTTATCGGCGTTATATCCTATTTTATTATTCAGGATTTCCCGGATACTGCCAAATTCCTTTCAGAAACGGAGCGTACGTATACTAGCTGTTTCAGCGGGCGTCTTAAGTATGCTAAGAACATTTGCAGGTGTTTTCATTATCCGCCGGTTGCAAAGTGACATGAAATTTAGTGCAGCAGGAGAGAAATTTCATTTTAAATACGTCTGGAAGAGCTTGAAAGACTGGAAGACTTGGGTGGCTAGTACGTACCCCCGAAATGAACTCCCCATTATTGACAAGCATTCGGTTTATAGTGGCAATTTACATGGGATTGTGAGTAGAACCAAGGGTCCCCGAAACGTGTAAAGCTAATTTCCTTCAGCGATGGTCCACTCTACGCGTTCTCCCTTTTCACACCTTCTATCATAAACCAGCTAGGTACTTTGTTTGCAATCGCTGCGTGTCTCGAACTAATCTATACGGGGGTTGTGCAGGATTTACTGCCACCAAAGCCAATCTCCTTTCAGTTCCAGTCTATGCCTGGGGTTGCTTTATGACTATTGTTATCGGCATATACGGCGACAAGTTGGGTAAACGATGTCTTGTGAATCTGTACGTCCATCCTCGGATTCTATCATTGGGTATGCAACTTAGTTGTGTACAGTTGTCTCTTTGGTATTGGTTTAGTTGGCTACATCATCCTCATATGCTCTCGGAACCCCGCGCTTTCGTATTTTGCTTCTTATCTTGCGGTTTCGTGAGTGATAAGTTCCCCACCCACACATGACACGAAACACCGACAATCTCTGCTTTGAACGTAGGGCAATTTATCCAACGATTCGTAAGGAGCCATTTATGCCTTATCCCTCGTCGTCTGACACTTCTTTCAGCAAATTCAGTAGCATGGGTGGCGGGGAACGTTGAGGGTGCCTATAAACGGAGCGTAACCTTAGGCATGGCCATTGGATTCGGGAACATCAATGGGGCTGTAACAGCTAACGTGGTTTGTCCTTCCTTCATTCGGATATCCTCAGAGTCTGACCTTCAGCTAGTACCGCGCAGGGGATAGACCATGGTATCCGTTGGGACATGGTATAGTCCTAGCATACATTGGCATAGGCTTTTTCAGCAGTCTCCTCTTCGCTTTTCTTCTCCGTCGCGAGAATCTCAAACGCGATCGAGGAGAACGTGACGAGATTATTGAAGGGGTTGACAATAAAAACGCTCAAGAGCGTAATGGGCGTTATCAGAGTATCGAAGCCGCTAAAATCGATAAGGGCGATGAGTGGAGTGGGTTCCGATATACATTATGATAGCAGAGCTTGGGTTGTAGGTCAAGGAGATGTTTTCTACTCATTAGGGGGCCATGATAACAAAAAGTAAACTAAAAAAGTCGTATGATCTTGTACGGACGGGCGATTGGTGCTAAACGAACGGCAAGGTAGGGCGCGAGGTACGAGTGTGACTATATCGCAAGTAATATACACAACCTTGGTGGGCAGATGCATAAAAGAGGACCCACGTCTATCCTAATAAAGAGATGAAATTTCCCAAGGAGTGAAAAAGACCTATAGCATTCGAGGATCATCTAGACTCTTGGAGATGGGTGCTGGGCTGGGACTGGGTAAAGGGTCATCGATCTCGCCTTGGGTCGAAGGGGGGAGTTTGGCTTCTTTACGGTGCTCATCTAACCATTTGTCCATGTCGTCCTGAGAGGAGAAGGGTCGTTTGCCCAGAAGCTCAATCATATCCTCGCTGGGGGTAAACCGTCAATTGAGAAGGAAAGAATAGAAAAAAAGAACACGAACCGAGTAATGACCTCTTTGGATAAGAGCAGTTGGGCAACCTTGTGAATGTCCTCCTTATGCTCAGTCAGTAGTTTCCGTGTCCGCTCATACGCATTCCTGAGCGAGTAGTCAGAACCATTCGCGCATGAGTATGAACGAAGCTAAAAGCGTACGTGATCATCTTGCGCACTTCGAAGTCCAACATCTCGGCAGTCTTCTCGCTGAAAGGTTTGGTCCAGCTCTCTTTGGCTGCGCGGTCACCGCCATAACTAACAGGACCAATGACATCATTCATGCCATAGTTTGCACAAGCCTCAAACGCCATCCGCGTAATCTTTTGTAGGTCGTCTTGGGCACCGGTTGTAATGTTTTCTGCGCCGAAGAAGATTTCCTCAGAAACACGCCCGCCAAGGGTCATGCATATCCGATCCATCATTTGGGGTGTTGATAGGAGATAGCGCTCAGGCGGGAGATACTAAACGAACAATAAATAATGGACCAGGGCGGACGAAAAGTGGATTATTTACCTGAGCATATCCAAGAGCACCGACGCCACGAGGGATAATACTAACCTTCAGCAGAGGATCGGCATGTTCTAAGAACCATCCACAGATGGCATGCCCAGCCTCGTGATATGCAACGGTCTTCTTCTCCTCCGGACTGAGGACACGACTCTTCTTCTCCAGTCCGACGATGACACGCTCGATGGCGGTGTCGAAGTCAACTGACTGCACAGATTCTGAAGCCTTGCGAGCAGCATGAAGGGCAGCCTCATTGCAAACATTGGCAATGTCAGCGCCGGAAAATCCGGGAGTGAGGACAGCAAGCTTGTGAGCAAGAGATTCCATATTCTGGGCAAGGTCCGCTTCGAGCTTGAGAGGACGGAGATGGACCATGAAGATACCCTTACGCCCTGAGACATCTGGACGGTCAATGGCTATGTGCCTATCAAAACGTCCGGGGCGCAAAAGAGCCGGGTCAAGGACGTCCGGTCTATTGGTGCCTGCGAGGATAACGATGTGCTCGTTGGTTCCGAAACCGTCCATTTCAACGAGGAGCTGGTTCAGCGTTGATTCTCGCTCGTCGTTGCCACCGAAGCCGCCCCCTTTGGCTCGTGATTTGCCAATTGCGTCAATTTCGTCGATGAAGATGATACAAGGGGCGTTCTTCTTGGCGGATTGGAAGAGGTCACGTACACGAGAGGAACCGACACCAACGAACATCTCAACGAACTCGGAGCCGGAAACAGAAAGGAAAGGGACAGACGCTTCGCCTGCTGTGGCCTTGGCCAACAGTGTCTTGCCAGTACCTGGGGGACCGGAAAGAATGGCACCGCGAGGGATTTTGGCTCCCAACTTTTCGTATTTGGCAGGATCCTTTAAAAACTTGACAAACTCCATAATCTCCTCCTTTGCCTCATCCATACCGGCGATATCCTTAAACTTGGTCTTGACTTCGGTATCCTTGTTGAACAAACGGGCCCTGCTTTTGCCCATGTTGAAAATACCGCTTCCTGCATTACTAGCACCGCGTCGGCTGAACCAGTAGAGTGTACCAAGAAGGATGAGGGTGGGTGCAAAGTTGAGGATAGCATTCATGGTGGAAATTTCTTCGTGATATGCGACGGGCAGACGCTCGTGACTAGGAATACCTAGCTCATTCTGAGCTTCATCGAGCTTCCGCTCGAAAGCCTCCACACTCCCAATGTAGAAATGGTACTCTCCTCCTCCAAGAGTCGCCTGAGGATACATGTTGTTCGCATTGGGATGCAGCTTGACGCGTACACGGTGGTTATTGACCACGGTTAACTTCTCCACGAGGCCCTTGTCAAGAAAAGCATTGCGGAATTCTTGCCATGTAATTTCTCGTGAGGAAGATACGTTGGAGTTTGAGTACGCCAAATAGGCCACGGCAGAAGCCGTCATCCACGCCAGTTGGTTGTTGGTGAAACCATTATTGGGTGGCGGCGGTGGTGGTGGTGCTCCACGCTTTTTGCCCTTGTCTGACGAATCGGACTCGGGCTCCTCCGCTGAAGATTGCCCTTTTCTGCGCTGCTGCTGGTATTGTTGGAAAAAACCCTCGAGCGCTTTTGGAAGCTCGGGCTTCTGGGGTTGAGCAGGATCCGAAGTGGGTGTTTTCTTGTCCTTTTGCTGAGCATCTATGCTCGACTCATCTTGCTTCTGTTTCCCTTTCGAGTCTTGATGTTTACTCGAGTCCTCTGAAGGTGGCTTTGGATCGGAAGTTGGTGTAGCGTAAAACCGTGGAGAGGCGACAGACCTGAGGGCGAGTCTGCGGGACGAGGTAAGGGGAACCAAGCGTAAAGAACGCGATAACATGGATGTGGTGAAGAAGAAGAGAGGAGCTCAGAGAAAAGGATGACCAGCGATCAGCTAACCGGTGACCGAGCGACTCTTGCCGCCGTGCGGCGTCATCGCTGCGTTCTCTCCCAAAAGCTGACTCAGCTTTTTCATCACTAATCACGCTGACTTGTTCCCACAGTTACTCATTCCTCTGTGCCGGAATAGCCGACCTCTCAGGTCGACGCAAACCCCATCGTGCCAGGTTTCCTCCGCTTTGAGGAGCAGGTACTGATCAGTGACTCTAAATTAGCACTCGGTGTCGCAGATTCCTGCGCCCCAATAAGGACTCGCCCGGATTGTCGAGGTATTTAAGCAGTCCAGGATTTGCACAGTCTTCATCGCCAGGATGGATCCAGGCTGCTACAAGGACCTCTTAACCTCTCGTGGTCTCAATTACCACTACTACTTCTCAGCGCCAAAAGACAAACAGCTTACCCTCCTTTTCCTCCATGGATTTCCAAGCTCATCGTATGACTGGCACAACCAAGTAACACACTTCCAAGGGCTTGGTTATGGACTAGTAGTCCTCGATATGCTTGGCTACGGCGGCACAGCCAAACCCGTTGATCCCGAGAAGTACAAATCCAGTCTAATGGTCAAGGATATTGTCGACATCCTTGATGCGGAAAAGGTCGGACGCTGCGTCGTAATTGGACATGATTGGTGACCATCATCATCAGATGAGTTACCTCGTTAACCAACTAACCGTTCGTACCCAGGGGATGCAACGTTACTGCTCGGCTGGCGAATTACTATCCTGATCGCTTTACTGGCTTCGGCTTCCTTGTCGTTGGTTATCTCCCTCCAAATACTGAGCAGACATACGAGCAGCGGGTTGCTTTTGTGTGTATCCTCGCTGACGCCTTGATGGGATCCTGACCCTCCAAAGGTGAAACAGGTATTTGGAAGAGAATTTGGTGGATATCAGTACGTTTCTTCCGAATAAAACACTATCCGATTTCTCAGATTTTATAGGGCATTCTTTGCGGAAGCTGGCGGTCACGAGTTGTGCGAGAAAAATGTACGCCTCTACAGCCAATCTCTCGTCCTCTTGCCGTATAATCGCCTTCTAGTTCGACTCTTTTTATAGCCTCATCCACGCTAGTAATGCCGAGACACTTTGGGCCGACATTTTGTCCCCCTCGGGCGAAACTAAAAAATGGGTTGAGCAGAACAAACAAGCCGAGCTCAGCCCCCTTATCCCAGCAGAAGCACGTCTATCACTTTGACTCGGGCCGCTTTTACTAATGCTCTTCTAGGATCATGCATATCGGAAGAACCTTCTTCAAAGAGATGGACTCGGAGGGCCAGTGTGCTGGTATAAAATCGTAGTTAGTGATATCGACCGCGAAGACAACAAACGTCCGTCATTTCTCGATCAGGAAATATCCTTCTCACGTACTCACGCACAACTTATCAGAAATTCCCCTGTCTACGTACCAGGTTGAGAAGCCTGTATTCCTCGGCATGGCAGAGAAAGACCCCCTTGCGCCATCAATCTTCTTCAGGCAACCCGCAGAGAAGTTTTGCAAAAATCTCACAGTCAAAAGCTTTGGTGGCGGTCACTGGCTCTTGTGGGATACGAAAGACGAGGTTAACAACGAGTTGGGTGCCTGGCTCGAGACTTTAGCCGAGAGCGCTTGATCAACGACCTGCGCTCTCTGCCCAAGAAATCTGCACACTACATGTGTACACGTAGCACCAGTCTAACAGTCTCCAAAATCATTGCCCTTGTGTGCTGTAATTTGGTCCTGACTGAAAAGAGGTCAACGTTGGTGCGCTGTCAAGGATCCGTCGGGTAGCACATGAAGATCAGAGACTGGTCAGGCTTAAGCCTTTCTGAACATCGATCAACGCGAGCAACACAGGAACGGGCCTCGGGAACACCAATCCCTCCCCACCGGGACCACTCCATTCGTCGTGTGGCCTTCCAGTCGTCCGAAACCAACGCAAATCGCACTCTGAGGTTGTGGAAAACCTTCCCGGAACCCCTGACACCTGTCGCGTTTCGCTGGTCGCATATGACACAAAGGTAACCACAACCACAACCACAGTTGATAACCACAGTTGAACTCATTGAAGCTGCCGTAATTGGTGCTGCTGTGATTTATTAAAGAGACTCTTCGTGAGCTTGTGCTTGCCGATTTTGAGACGATGCTATGATTTGGGCTTTCAGGTAGTATCCTTTGGAAAAGGCGGGAAAAGTATGTACTGGCAGGGTGAATGGCGGGGGGTGAGCGTTTTGAGCGGAGCAGACTCCAGCCGAGATTCCACGAGCCCACAGTATGTTTCGACGCAGGGCACCACCAAAATGAAACCAAAGCAAATCCATCACTTATGAACCCAGCGCGTAATTCTTGCGTTGGATATGATGAGCCGTCTGGCGTCATACATAAAGGGCGCGAATTGTGGCGTTCAAACAACGGACATTGATTATGCGGTGGTTGTATGTCGAAGAACACAGGATTCACGATCAAATACTTCTTGAGCTGTATTTCTAGAAAGGAAACTGTCATTTCTCTCATCGAATAATCAAAAGGACATGGGTGACACGTTGATCATCTCGCAAATGAAATCCTGAAACCAGAGCTCAGGCGAAAGAAGGCAGCAGCGGGGGAGCCCGTCCTCGAGGAAAGATGGATGCACCTTAACTTAGCACAGAGGCGCCTTCTCTGTGTTCTTCTGGCCGAATTCCTCTCACCACAGTTTCATACTCGGATGAGCGATATCGGCCTTGATCAGGTCTTCAATTTCGTCCTCCAGAGACATACCTCTCCAGCGGTGTATGAAACAGGAGGCCCCACCCCAACACCCCCCCAAAAAAAAACGCGGTCGCAGAGCACTAACAGGTGCTAGATCGGTCACTCAGATCTTGGGATCTTCTGAAAACGTCAAGCTGGGTAGCTGTCAAATCGCCTCTTCTGTCGCCAAACCTCTGGTAGATGTAGCGCTCATTTTGTTCTTGGTGACCTTTGCTGCACCTTGCTCGGCAAAGCAGTAACCGTTCCACTCGTATCCACTAATCCGCTTCGTCCATCGTGCGAACATTTGAGCGGAAACCAGTTAGCGGTTGTGGGAAGAACTGGCTGCTTGGGTTATAAGCTCCGTGGTTGAATTCAGTCTTGGTGGAGGTATAGAATGGCGAGGAAACCAAAGGCTACCAACCAGTTTTTTGAACAGTTTGCGAGCCTTGAGGACCTCAACCCCCCTGCAACCGCGATGTTCATGGTCAACAGGATCCGGGATCAAGAACGATTGCCGCATATCATGGCCAATAGCAACCCCGTTGCTCTTCACGCCTTCAAATCTAAGACATCGAGTAGATCTTGACAAATTAGATAAACTAGATTCGTCGCATATCCGTCCAATTCCGGGGGTTTGGCATTTTCTCCGAAGCCCAAGAAGTCCAGCGCCAATACTGGGAGGCCTTTGTCGGTAAAGAATGTTATTTGGCTCTGCCGCCATGAACAAATGACCGTGTTGGTAATGGTGGCTCTTCTTGACTAGGTTGACTCGGACTATAGGCTGAAAGACGATGACGAAAGTAGTGATAAACGAGATCACTGAATTTAACGAGCTTCTTATACTTAGCAACACGTGTTTATCCGGAATGGAATTCAGGTATTTGTCGGGGGAGAGGCTGCGCCTGTCTTTGGCGGAATCGGAGACGACTGACCTTCGACCAAGCGAGTCCGGGGGTGGAGAGTCCTTTCATTAAGATTACATCGACCAACAACCCCATTGTGAAACTTCGGTAATATCAAGCACAGGCCGAGCAGCCGCATATCGGAAGGTGTGGAACATGCGAGGCCATACAGCACACATGATCAACCGCCATGGGCATATCTGGGTTATATTGACGCATTAGCACATAACTACAGATGAAGGGGAAGTATCTCCATACATAGAGAACATGGGTATTTTGGCTCACTTACGTAGCCCCATTCTCTTCACCTTCGACCTCAAATGCACAACAGAATTGATCTTTGTCGAATAGGATGAAACCCTTGCCATCAGGTGACCACTTGACATTCCTTGTCTCAAATTGTTCTGGGGGATAAATGAACGACAGACAATCGGATGTGTGAAAAAGAATGGGACCAAGAATAAGGACATCAGCTTACCCGCGGGGACACCAACACACTCGGCTATTTCCTCTTCTTCTCCACTCTCGTTGACCCATTCATCACTCCAGGTGTAGATGCTTTGCGTGCCGCAGCACAGGAGTAGACTTCCTTTACGAACAGGATTCCATTGAGCACTAAGCACAGATTGACTGTGGATCAGCACGCTACGTAATCGTGGAACGAAGTCTTCTTGTGGCGATGGGAAGTCAAAGACATGGGCAATTGTTGCTACGTTTTCTGAATGTATGGCGTCAGAGTGCCTCCAGTTTTGTTACATGAGAATATCGCACCAAATCGGACTAACAGCAGATCTCCTGTGGTGTTCCATTCCATCTGCACAACGCCCGTTTTGGGATTGGGCTTCGACTGGTCAGTTCGGGTAAGTGGAAGCACCTGAGTGCCTTGAGGCCGTTCATCTTCGAAAGGCAGGGTTAGCTCAAAAAGTTGCCACAGATGGTGCTCAACTCACAAGACAGAAACCCGCGGCCTTCCGTAGTTTCCATCCATTTAGAAGGTTCTCTCCAAACTTTCTGTGATGGGGATGAATGCAGAGATGATATGGCTTCAAAATAATACTTGCCACCGGAGGGGGGAGACGAGAGGATAGCTCAAGTGTTGCCATAGCGGACCAGCTCAAGCTATCCAGAATGTGTACCTAGGGCAATTTGAGTTTAAATTTGAGGTGACCGGTAGCCACGAACCCGGTCATCCCATCCACCCACAGCAAGGAACATCCCGTTAGGATGCCATGCGGCATTGCGAATGCCAAATCCAGGGTCTGGCTCTGGAGTGAAGGTGGCTACCAATTTGCCGGTTAACGTCAGGATGTAAAGCTTGTACTGTGAAGGGTTAAGTGGAGCAAGGGGAAGGGTAGAAGGGGACACTTACTTCAAGAGGACCCTCCCAAGCTGCGATATAATTGCCGGTAGGCGACACAACAAAGGACGACTAGGGATGAGGTTGGGAGAGGAAAATGCTGAGAAATACATCAAAAAGGCCGAGTCCATGACCAGTTGGTTATAATTTACCCGCACGGGTTTGTAAGATTCGCTTGCGTCGTATACTCCAAGGGTGTCTTTCGATTTATGTCTTTCGCCGAGGATGAAATAGCGTCCGTCGGCACGAAAAGCATAGCCTAAAATGAGTCAGCAATTCGTTGCCAACCTGTAGCGATTGTGCTGCGAACAAACCTCGGTCAGGGTGGATAGGGAATTGGATATATGTGGCAGTTCCAGTTACGAGGGACCACAGGGTGACCCTTAACTAAAAATCATGAAATAGAATCGTCTTAAACCCCAGTGGAATAATACATACGCCCCATTCCGAAAAACACAAAATCGTTCGTCCGTCAGGAGCCCACTCTGCCTTCGTGAGACCTGGTTTATTAAGCACGGCAAGGGACGTTGGAATAACGAACATTCATCTACCTTCAGCGCCGGCTTCAATCTGGCCGCTCCAATCCTCATCGCGCAATTTCCGAACATGCACCACACCACGCTTTGCAAAAGCGGCGAGGATATACTCCGAATCGCATGACCATTCACAATGAGTTATCCAACCATCACTCGGAGCACTTGAGGAAGAGTGAGATGATTTCGATTTGGGATTTTGTTTGCCAGAAAGGAAGACATTTGTTTGTGAAGGTGACGCGTCTACGAGCCAAGTACGTGTGATCTGGAAGGTGTCGGTTCGCCTGATGATGACTCGATCTTGGACAACAGTAAGTATGAAGTGGCCGCCAGGACTGAACGCAACGAGAGAAGATGATTGTTTGTAGATCTCAGTGAAGTCCATGCTGGAGCGGCACGAAAAGGCCTCAATTAGATCAACAATGTGTCAACAGTGCGCTTTCCGTGATTGCGCTTACACAATTGCCTTTTATGGTACATCGGGCCGGCAACTCTTCATTATCCTTGAACCCCTTATGTCTCCGTCTTGCTCACACAGTCCGATGACAAACGGACAGAAAACCAAATTAATCTGTTCACAAGATCTTAAGATGGCCCCCCAGTGCTGTCTTTTCCATATCCCCTGCCTTCTGACGTCCACTGGCCTCAAAGTCTGCCTTGTTTTGGGTTTTTCTTGGCACCATGAGCTCCGACCCTAGGGAGTCGATATCGTCGTCGACAGCCAAGACCGACCGTTTGACTGCCGATGCGAAGGAGCAGGAGGAGAAGGACGAAGCTGTTGCTTTTCTTGTATCATTTGATCCTGGTGATTCGGCTAACCCCCAAGTGCGTAAGTCACCCTGACGCCTCTGGAACCGGTAGCCGACTCGTAACCCTCTTAGAACTGGTCAGACCCAAAAAGATGGTACCTCACTATGGCCAGTGCTTTTCTGGTCCTGAACGCGTCGGTCCTTGGTTTTTGGAGACACACCTAAATATTTACTCACGCTACTTTCATAATGTAGGACGTTCGCAAGTTCGGCTCGTAAGTAACGACTACCCTTTTACAAGCCCACCTATTGATACCGGGGTAGCCTCTGGCATCTTCGCCAAATTTTCGGCAGAATTTGGCATGACAGAAATAGAGAGCGTATTAACGCTCTCGTTATTCGTGACTGGCTACTGCGTCGGGTGGGTGTTGATTGACATGGAGTAAGATCCACAGCTGATTGGGGTGTCAGTCCGCTGCTGTGGGGCCCATTATCTGAGCAGTATGGTCGTAGACCCGTAAACATTTATCCCTTCTTTATCTATGCTGTGGGTGTCTTCCGATTCCCATCCCGTACGCCCGTTCTAATCACTTGATCGCCAGTGCTTTCAAGTTGGTGCTGCTCTCGCGCAGAGCACTGTGCAGATTCTCCTCTTCCGTTTCATTGGGGGAGTTTTTGCAGCTGCTCCTCTAACCAATTCCGGGTGAGCTACCACAATCGCCGTGCTGTTCGCGGCGACCTCTTATTACAACGGGTCCCACTTTTCTCAACTTGAATTTGTCGGCAGAGCGGTGATATCCGATATCTGGGACGCGGAAATAAGGGGTAAAGCTATAGCCGTATTCACCTTAGCCCCATTCGCCGGCCCCGCAATTGGACCAACCGTCGCAGGCTTTGTTGGTGAGAATACATCTTGGCGATGGGTTTTCTGGATTTTGGCTATCTTTGTTCGTTACTTCTCTGGCCAAAGGAATAAAGCACTAACGACGCCTTTAGGCTTTCTTATGCTGGATTTTAATCATTTTTACGTTGCCAGAAACCTACGCGTATGCTCCATTCCCCTGTCCATCTCGTACCACTGACATCGCTTCGACAGTCCTATCTTGTTGGCTAAAAAGGCAAAGCGCCTACGCAAGGAAACCGGAGACCTGCGTTATTATGCTCCAGTGGAGAAGCAGAAAATGACATTCACCGAAAGATTGGAACATGTTCTGGCAAAACCTTTCCTTATCCTCGTCCGCGAGCCCATGCTAGTCGCGGTAACTGTTTACATGAGTGTGAGTTTTGCTGTCCCGACAAAAATTTGATCGTATCGCCCATTGCACCTTCAGTTTGTGTATGGGTGCCTATATCTCTTATTCCAAGCATTCCCAATCGTTTTTGGAGAAGGCCACCACCTCTCAGCAGGTATTTCTGGCTTGATGTTCCTGCCCATTCCGATTGGCGGTGCATTGGCCGTATCCCTGGTAACCTGGCATCTTCACGCGCTTCAGGCTGCCGCTTATCCACTCTTTCAGTATGTCGGAATCTTCAATCCCAGATACAGGCGGGAAGCCAAGAGGTTGGCCCCGGAGCCTGTGCCCCCTGAGTTCCGGCTTGAAATCGCGATGCTCTCTGGACCGCTTTTTGCGATCTCGTTCTTCTGGTTTGCGTGGTCTTCCCCTCCCCACATTTCGTTTTGGGCACCAATGATGTCTGGCCTACTCATGGGCTTCAGCATCAGTCTTATCTTTGTATGCTGGACCCACTCCTGAAATGGCAGCCAATCTAATTACGTCCATTAGCTCGGGCTATTTAACTATCTCATCGATGTTTACCTCTATGTTGCCGCTTCCGCTCTGGCAAGTACCACGGTAATCCGTAGTCTGTGCGGTGCTGGATTCCCTGTAAGAAGACACCGCCTCAAAGTCTTTCCACCTCCTCATTTCCTGTTCAGTTATTTGCAGGAGATATGTACCGGAAGCTGGACCCACGATGGGCGTCCACTATTCTCGGCTTTATTGCGCTCGCGATGGTTCCTATACCGTTTGCGTTTAAGAAGTATGTTCACAGAGAGCTGTTTCGCCTCCCAAATTCGGTCCTCACTAACGAAACTCCCCAGGTATGGACCCTGGATACGATCAAAGTCGCGCTATGCACCAACAGCTCTCTCATTGCCCAAGTAATAGTTTGAAGGGGCGGGTAGTACTTGGCCCTGCGCCAGAAGAGACAAACTCATTCCATGTTTCGTGCATTGCCATACGCAATAAATTAATAAACCGCCTACCAGATTGTGGCACAGTCACGCCTTTGTTATAGTCACGACCGTCACACGACTCCCACGTGCAAGAAACTTTGGCTTTGCTGGACCTGCTCTGAGGCGTGGACTGTATGTTCCGCGTCTGCCTGGCCAGCCCGCCTACCATGCCGCCTATGACTTTCCAAGGAATCGTTACCAAAGTTGGCTTCATGAATAAGACTGCCACAGTAACCGTGTCGAGATGGGTATTTCACAGGATAACGGGCAAGGTGAGTAACAAGTCACTACTTTGGGCGAATGAGCTAAAGACTTCGGCAGCGCATTGAGCGCAGCAAGAAGTACTTAGTTCACGACGAGAAGAACAGTATGTGATCTGTCTGAGCTCCGTAGCGTGAATTATTCCAACAGCCCCTCCAGAACTACGGCAAGACGACGTTGTCCTCATCCAAAATTGTCCGCCAGTTTCTGCCAGGAAGCGGTTCGCACTTCAGCGGGTCCTCAGGAGCCCTCTTGCAGAACGTGAATTGGCACGGGCACGTTTTACAGAAGAAACCACGGCCCGTGAAGCAACAAGTACAGTTCAAGCTGCTTAATAAAGCCATGCGCTCTCCCTCCGATCCTTTTTAAAAGCGACACACGACGTACTCCGGCACTTGCACTTACTGGAACCGTACTCGCCAGAGTTGGCAGTGGGCATTGAAAGTTTAGGTCAAAGGAGGAAGTAACGAGTAACTAAGGATTTGATGGATTGGTTTGTTGAATTGCGGTTTGAATCTCCACAAGCTATAATAGATTATAGGAGTGCGATAATGTTAATATCTAACCCCAGTTCCTCACAAGGCATGGCTGACCTCTTTTTTCTTCTTCTCTTGCTTTCCCTCAAGTTCGTTGAGCTGAGACTCGACGCGTTTACTTGGAAAGTGTTAAAAAGAATATCTGGCGATATGAAGGGTGAAAACGAACATCTCTCCCTTAATAAATTCCAACCGCGTATCCACGTTGCTCTTTGCCTCAGTTATGTCTTGCTTTACAAGTACAGGTCCGATTTGTTTGTACACAGTATTTTTGGGCGTGAGGTTTGAAAATTCCTAGCCTTCTCTTAGCCAAGGCCCTTCAAGTCAGATTATACCACACCTTTTTCACTAGTTCATTCTCCGATAGCTGCGCCTCTAGCTTCTGCCTAGCTTCGACAGCCTTTGCCATGTCCGCCTGTAACTTTTGAAATTCACTCGTGGCCGATTGAAGCTTGATGGCAAGGGACATCGTCGTGGATTGTGGCAATCAATGTGAATGGGTTGTGTTTCGGAAGGTAGCCGAGCTGGATCTTATCTTATCTCCGTTAATCGCTCCCTTGAGAATGGCACTTCAAAACAAACCATGTTCGACTCATCACCTGCTCCTTTTCACTGGGAATCTGATATATTCTATCACCTGTGACTGCAGACAATGGGAATTAACATCCGAAGCCAGGCGCGCCGAAAGCCGCGGGACGGGTATGTACGGGCCTCCGCCTTGCATGTTTTGCCGGACCTGCGTGTATATAATTATAAGTAGATTCTCAATACCCCATCGTTCTTTTCCTCTCTCCACCTGTATCAAATTCAATCATGTCATCACGCATCAAGATCGACTGGAAGAAAGTTAATAACCCCGATCTTGCTTTTCAACGTTTCCCAAGCAGGAGATCGGTAGTTTATGGAACGAAAGGCATCGTATCTTGCTCCCAGCCTCTGGCTACGGAGGCTGGCCTGGAAATCTTGAGGAAAGGCGGAAACGCTGGTGTGTATATGATGCGAGTTCTATGGGCGGTACCTAATACCAGGCCTCTGTGCCTTCTCAGCCGACGCAGCCGTCGCGACTTCGGCTGCGTTAAATGTAACCGAACCCAGTTGTTGTGGCATCGGAGGGTTTGTAGATCCGCGCGATTTCATGGGATATCCAAGAATTGACGTTTACAGAGATGCGTTCTGTTTATACTATGATGCAAAAACCAAGCAAGTCAAGGCTTTGAACGGTTCAGGAAGAGCGCCTAAGAAACTGGACATCGACCATCTCCGAAAACGCGGAATCGAAGGCAAGCGAATTCCCTTGGACGACCTAAACAGTATTACCGTGCCAGGTTTGTTGCCACAAGCGTCTCTGACAGAAATTTGGTGTTTATAAAGCACCCACAGGAGCTGCTGCCGCTTGGGCTGACACCGTTGAGAAGCTTGGGAGCGGAAAGCTCACTTTGTCTGAAGTTCTGGAACCCGCTATACGGCTTGCCGAAGAAGGGTAAATCTTACTTTCTATGGCCTATAAGCGTACTGAACCTCTGATCGCAGTGTCCCAGTCTCAGAGATAAACAGTGCCGCTGTATGTGACACAACATCTATCATTTCCGAAGAGTAAAGTCTGACGGCTTCTAATGTATGATTCAGTGGCAAGTGTCGGAGGTCAGTTTAGGAAATCTAGCTAAGCAGATCTCATGCGACTCATTATATCTTGAATGCAGAAGTTGATCAAGAACGCATCGCCGAATGCAGACGAAATGTTATTGGACGGGCGAGCACCACACCCAGGAGAAGTCATCAAGCTCCCGAACCTTGCAAGGACTTTCCGTGAACTCGGTGAGAAAGGAAAAGACGGGTTTTACAAGGGGAGAGTAGCCCAGGCTATTGTTGATCTCATTAAGAGTAAAGGTGGTGTTATGGAGCTCGATGATTTGGCTGAGCATTCAACATCCTTCATTGAGCCCATCAAGTATACCTACGCCAATGAAGTCACCGTGTACGAGGTGGGGTCTCCGAGTTTTTCCCAGTACTTGGGCTGTACTGATCTCATGTTGTAGTGTCCTCCAAATGGCCAAGGTAGTGGGTCTTAGGTGATCGTCTCTCCCATGACTAAAGTCTGTTCACCCAGGTATCACTGCTCTCATTGCTTTGGGTATCCTTGAGCAAATCCAAGAGCAGGGTCTGACTAGACCTCTATCGGAGATGGAGCCAACTTCGCCTGAGTATTTGCATACTCTCATCGAGGCACTCCGGTGAGCTTAGGACTCCTCTCGTGCTTGAATTTTTTCCCTGACGTTCTTGCAGGCTTGCCTTCGCAGGTGAACCTTTGATATCCTAACGGATACATTGAATGCTGACAATATTGAAGACAGTCAATGGTATGTTACGGACCCAGATGTGGTCCATGTTCCAGTGCGGGAGCTGCTGAGCAAGGTTGGGTTGTTCGTAATTCCTATGCCTGGTCCGAGCCAACAAATATCCTTTTAATCCGCAGGAATATCTTGCAAAGCGGGCTAGGCTCTTCGATCCTAAGAGGACGAATCCTCAAGTTGTCCATGTGAGTTTGGGTAGTTGCGGAAGTGCTAAACGATGGTCATCGTGTGACAGGGAAACCCAATGAACAGCTCGGACACTGTATACTTCACTGGTATGTCCACCTACTGCCGGTTTAACATTCTCGCCAGCTGAACGAGGGAATAGTCAGCGATCAGTGGGGTAATGCTTGCAGCTACATTCAGAGTAACTTCGCAGGTGTGCAGCAACTGAATATCATGTCTTAATCTGCAGCTGACACCTTAACAGGTTTCGGTACCGGGGGTGAGTTTAGGCTCGACAAACCGTGTCAAAATACCTTGACGAAGATAATCTTATCCAGCAATACCGAAGGGCTGTGGGTTTACACTACAAAACCGCGGAAACGGGTTCATTTTGGACAAAGACCACCCCAATGCGCTCAAAGGCGGAAAGCGGCCTTACCACACCATTATCCCTGCAATGGCTCTCCGAGGGGACGAATTGTTCTTAAGTTATGGCGTCATGGGTGGATTTATGCAGGTTGGTCGGGTTGCAACACATGCACAACGAAATGGACTGATGGCCTCCAAAGCCACAAGGGCATATTCAAGTGTTATTTAACATCCTTCGAGGATACACGGTTCAGGCTGCCTTGGATGCTCCTCGATTCTGTATCTCTGCCGGTATGCCGGAGAACCAGACTCGGTCGAGTGGGCCGGCGGGTGATGCGAACAGTGAGGTGTACTTTGAAGATACGATGCCTCCTGAGACCATAAAAAAGCTGCAAGGTAAATGTGAAGCTGGTTTGCCATTCCACATTCTGACCTCTGGGTATTAGAAATGGGCCACGACGCTCGCGTTGTGACTGGGTTCCACCGTGGTATGCTGGGGAGGGGCCAGGTTATCCAAAAGCTACAGGATGCCTCCGGGAAGCTCGTATGGGCTGCTGGCTCGGACCTTCGTGCAGATGGTCATGCCGCAGCACAAATTTAAGGGGCAAAATGTGGCCACAAATATTAAAGCGTCAGATATTTCAAAAGTCCAAATTGGGTTAACAATTATCTATATCTATAAGATTGCGATATGCTGTTACATCCGCCGCTGGCGTTCGCTTCCTCCTGCGAGGACGTTATGAGATAAAAGAATGGGCTTTTGTATCTAAAACGCACCAGCTTGCCCGCGACGATATTCACGTAGCTCCTTCGTCTTATCCGGTCCTCGCGTCTTCCCCCAGCCTTTCAACGGCACAACAATCGCTGTACCGTTATCTGCACCTCCGAGTTCTTCTGAGAAGGAGAGGATCCTGTCTGCAGCGACCTTAGGATTATGTGCATTCCGTGCAAGATCCACCACTTCTTGGTCTGAGAGTACGGATGAAACTCCATCAGAAATGAGCACTGCGCACGACCATTCGTTGCCTACGCATGGCAGTTAGGTGATCATCAAGCGGTTAATTAGAAGTTGCGCACCCGCAAGTAATTTTGACCTAACTTCAGGTTCCGGCGTCACGCCAAACTTTTTGTATCGTAAGTCACCTAAGCTGGTATAAAGCTAGTCAGGCTTTAGAGGATTGACAACAGTTGGCATTAGAATCACCATCTTGTGTTCGCAAGCGCACCCATCCATCTATAAAAATACATTGGTGGAACATCAGAGGACATATGGACAGGATATTTTACCTCGAGTCTCCGAAAGAGTCTGTGATGAGTGATGAGCCCATCATCTTACGTAGGCGGATGCTTTCTATATGAGCATCTGCATGATGGTTTTCTGTCATCGGGAAGACATTACCACCGTCTACGGCTGATAGTAAGACACGCGTATCACTACAGTTCCCTCCAACATGAGGATATACAAGTTGGAAGCGTGGGAAGTCAACCTACCCACAGTGCGCCACGGTCAACGATAGTTTATCGGCGGAAAAGAAGGTCGTAGAAGGTGTATCTAGAGAGTGAAATATTGCAACAGAGGAAGTAGCGCCGCAGCATTCGGCGGTGTCGTCAATCGACAGGTTTTTGTCGACCTAAACGGGGGAATGAGCACGAAACTACACCGTCAATGCATTAACCACACCTCGAAGAACGCCTGCGTTGCTCTGGCCTCTATGTCTAATTCCGGGGTTCCCTCCGTGTTATGTATCCAAGGTATCAAGGCGCCGCCTCTGAATCTCTTGAAGTATCCGCCAATTTCCTTGATCCAAGCAAAGAGCTCAGGTATGTGGGATTTATTGACCGACTCGAAAATGCCATGGAGTTCTTGTCTAAGATACTGCGAAACTGCCGATCCACCATGACTAGTTGACGGTGGTTCGATATTGTGGAGTGAACCGAAATACATAGACGACGCACCCATCATATATCCCAACGAATACAGCCTGCCTTGCGAGAACCGGACTCAGCTTGGATGGGTCCCAGTCAATTCCATGGAACTTTTTGGCACTCAAGCGCAGCTCTTCTGGGTTTAAAGATAATGTCGCGAAACTGTAGAAATCCTCCTGATGCCTGTGTGGAAGGTAAGAAAGGGAGTTCGCCGCCAAAGGAGGGGGAACTTGAATTACCCCCTGTTTCCTCGCGAGGTTGCAACGCCAATAACTTTCGGTGAAGCCAGAGGCACTCGGATAATGCCGTCTACGACACGTGCGATGAATTTTGACAGAAAGGTGGTGGTGGTGGTGGTGGTGGTGGTGGTGGTTTATTGACGTACTGGGGGAGAAGACGCGTACGTAGTCGTGATACGGTCGTGCTAGTGGAAGGACTTGACTGGATTGTGGAACGGCACAGACACTGCCAAGCAAGCGGAGAGTCATTCACAGAGTTAATAGGGAGCCGGCATCCCACTATGAATATATGAATGATGAGTGTATTTGTGACGGAAGAGTGCTGTCGAAGGTGTGTGCATTTTGGCGCCCGCTAGAATCCAATCACAACTTGACATCATATTTAGCTCGTCTCTTGATCACTACTTATTGTCCTTTGTTTGCTCGCAAATTCTCGACTGCCTCAACACTACAAACGTCAGCGATTTCTTTGCAACCCCCCACTCCGGCGTTCCGTTCCGTCGGCGGAATATGGTGTGCTTCTTCCGTGGTTCCTAACGGATGCAGCATTGTCCCTGGCTCATCTCCTTTATCGACACCGAGCTTGCTCTCCGAGTGCGAAAAGTGGCACTGCTTGCTTTGCTCCCAAGATTAACGAAGCACATAGCAGGTTCACAGGCAGCTCTCTCTATCCCTCAGCGAATGATAGGATCCACTTTTTGCAAAATTGGACCTGTACCTGGTGCGGCAGTCCTGGGACTCTTCGCAGAAGTGCAATAGATCTCGTTAGTTCTCCGCTACCTTCTTCTGGTTTTTCTTTGCCCAACAGATACAACTAACGAGTTGGATTCCGAGTGATATCCGCCCTTCGCTGGGTTTCGACTCCACACTTGCTCCGTATTAAAACTGCCAGATGCGAATACTCAAGTTGCGGCCACAGGTTTTAAATGCTCTTTGAACCATTGGTACAACCAGCGCTTGTCGCATGCCCGGCAGGGACTCGTAAAACAGCCTCCTGCTTGCAGCCCAACCATCTGGGATTGTTTTCAGATGCAACAGATGTGTGCATATGAATTTATGGCTGTCCCCAATTCTGTGGACCTTTCACAGAAGAAGTGTGGAAGTAGTATGCGTACGCCATTTCTACCGTCAGGCTCAGCAACTGGTGATAAATACTTCGTGCAACGTTACAGGTTTGATATGGCGCAGGTCCCGGGAGGGGAACGGCGGGTGCCGCTACGGGCACTGGCTACGTCCAAGAGCTGGTTTCCCGGACGAAAAGGAGGATCTTACAGCCCAAAGGTACCGTAACTAAAGCATTGCCAGCAACGAAAGTCTTTTCCCACTGCAATCAGCCCCGATATGTGGGTATCATTTATGATTCTACAAGCGGTCAAATTCCCCGTCTTATGGATCTTTTATGCCAAGAGTAATTCACCAGTACATGTTTCCACGGAATTTACGAATTTCAATCCTGGATGGGCAGTTGCCTAGGGAGTTTGAGAAGCCTTGCGTGACTTCGTATTTGTTGCAAGATAAACCTACATGCATCCCAGCAAGCAGTCGTGATGTGCCCTGAGCGATCCTGTTGCGTCACATCATTCAGGGTGACACAGACAACCTTGACCGGAGTTGGTGACGTCTTTCGAATCTCCAGTCAACCGGACCATATTACTGTCCAAACCAGGACCATTAAGCACATTAAATCGGAGTGTTTCTGATGCAACTCCTGCCCAAGGATAGTACTACCACATAATGGGTGTTAAACAGTCGCTGCCAAAGGTTACTGCGCAGGACAAAGCTATACTCGAGTACGACAACACCAGTCACTTACTCTCTACTTGTTGCTCATTCACCGTTCCTTACTGCCTACTTGTTCCTGGCGTACAGTCTGAAGCTACAGAGAGACAAACTCCGGCAGTACCAGAAGAAGGTTCGTTCTGTTATCTCCTATTTGCGCCCCGCCCAATATTGACGCTCGGATTGGGGTTGTAGATACAAGCCGTACAAGACCGTGAGCATGCAATAGCTAAAGCACACCTTACCACGGGTCGGAAAGACCGAGCAATAATCGCACTACGGAGGAAGAAGTATCAGGAGGGTTTGTTGGTCAAGACTGACAAGCAGCTGGAAACCCTCGAGCAACTGGTTGGCCCTCCCGCCCCTTTTTGAAACGAATGGTTGATTAAGCATTTCGGGCAGGTATCGACGATTGAATTTTCGCTTGTCGAGGTCTCTGTGTTGCATGGATTAAAACAAGGCAACGAGGTATTGAAAGAGATTCATAAAGAGATGAATTTGGAGAGTGTGGAGAAGCTCTTGGAAGAGACACAGGAGGCAAGAGAATACCAGCAGGTCAGTCCCGAATGCGTTGTACCTCATTCCAAAAGCTCGAGAGGCTGATTCAGACTACCGTGTACAGGAAATTGGCGATATGTTAGCCAACAACTTAACTCTCGACGAAGAGGAGGCTGTTCAAGACGAGCTGAAGCAGCTCGAGGCCGAAGCTGTACGTCATTTTTTTTGCGTTTTAGAAGTTCTATACTAATTGTTTCTTAAAAAGCTTGGCCAAGCAGTGGAAGCAGTGGAACTACCACATGTCCCGACGATGGCACCTGTTCCGGAATCACCAACGGGTAATTGTATCAACTCTCTTCAACAGCACCTGCGCAACTCTCAGACCTCTTTTTCTTTTTTCATAGCGGTGGAAACAGAACAGGAACCAGTCCATGGCAAGGTCGCGGTTGCGGCATAGATGACATGCGGGGAATGGATCTAATACATTACTACTATTGTACACTTTATCATGCAGAATCTATCAGAGCACTCACACATCTACCAATTCTCAAAATCCCCAAACCCAACCCTCCGCTTCTTCTTTGGTTCATCTGATGTCGTGTCCCCATTGGCACTTATCTCTGCCTTTGGTCTCTTCATATTGAGGTTGAGGTATTTCCCAACACCACCAGTCACACTGTCCCCTGTCCCAAATGCGGCGGTATTTGACCCGACTTTCAACCCAAACCAATTTATATCGTCTTTCTGCTTTTCACTCTGCGGTTGATCTCCATTTGGTGATTCTGCTGCTTGTTGTCGAGCAAGTTTCTTCGCGTGGCGTTTTTTGTATTCCTCGAATGGGTCTTGGTAACTGCACACTTGTTAGAAGTTTAAGGAAGGATCGAAAGAACACTCACATGACAACCTGTGTGATGCGGATGGGTTTGGCAGGACGGTCCCCAGCTTTCACTGGTATTTTTTCGATGGTATCTAGAACGTCTTCACCACCTACAAGTTTACCAAACACGGTGTGCTTTTTATCGAGATGGGGCGTGGGTTTGAAAGTGATATACCATTGTGATCTAGGATATATAATTCAGTGTCTCCTTTCGCATGTCGCTTGCTAGGAGTGTGTTACCCGTTAGTAGCAGGCCCTTTGTTCGCCATGGCCAGGGTTCCTCGACTATCGTGGGCTGCTGCACCTTTGAGGTCATATTCATCTCGGAATGGTTGGCCCCAATAAGATTCGCCTCCGGCCCCTGTACCTGTTGGGTCTCCGGTTTGAACCTAACAAAGTAATAAGCCTCAAAGCCAGCGGGAAGGAGCGGATGTCTCACCATAAACCCAGGAACCAACCGGTGGAACAAGCAGTTGTCATATTTTCCTGCCTTGGCAAGCATTAGGAAGTTGTAACATGTTTTTGGTGCCTATCATGAATCTTCAACATTGGTATACAATCCAGCAAGCGGATTCCGCTAGTGTGAAAGCGGACCTTCTCGCAGTACAGCTCCAAGTTGAGACTCCCGCCTCCGAGCGATGTAACAACGCGCACATACGCCCTATGTTTACCCACATCCTTATCCTTCCCCTTTTTCTTCCCGCTGGGATTGAGGAATTCTTCAAACATGAGTTCTTCTTCATCCCAGAGGAGTTTTGCGCTTTGTGTGTGCGGATCTACAGATGTCGATGTGAGTGCTGCACCAGGGAGACCACTTGAGTATGGTGAGATATTCCCTGTTGAGGATTGTTAGCTACTCCGGGGGGAAATGGGAAAGGGAGGCGACGGACATGGTTCAGCGGCCTTCTTGGCTGCTGTGACGGGTCCTGCGGGTGCAGGTTTAGTTGCGGCTTTGGCATCCTTAGTTCCAGCTGTTGGCTGTGCAGTTTTATTCGATGTTGCTGTCGAGTTTGTAGCAGGTACTGACACCGAAGGCATTCCATGTGGATTCTGGAGCGTGATGATGTCCGTCCTGACATCAAGCGTCAATATTTCAGGCCCACATTGAGTTATAGAAGACTCACTTTTTTATAGGAACGTCAGCCAATAGGTCCCTGTTACCTTTGACACTCTCCGCGAGGTAGACATTGCCGGTAGTAGCGACAGCAACTATGTGTGAGTGTTCACTGAAAGGTTTGAATGAGATGGGATCGTGGATCTCCCCCGTGGCTTCCTTCCGTGAGTAATGGAGTGTTATGAGGTCTATTGGAGCCAAGGGTCCTTTTGTAACTGGATGGGTATTGTTATGTTGTCTGCGGGAGGGGGTATGTGAAGGATTCTGGGCGTGAATGGGGAGGACTAGGACATACTTTAGCCAAGGGATGATGTTAACTAGGTCGAACACCGTTCCTGTACCATCAGAATTGCGGGCACAAACAGGATGTGAAAATGGTTGGAAAGAGAGGGCACAACAGTCAAATGGTGTCCGTGCTCCTGGGTGGGGGGCTTCTTGCTTTCTAGGTGAATATGTTAATCACAATGCAGACACTGTGAGGTCGAGAGAGCCTTACGCCTTGTAACCGACGGAAGAAGAGTGGGAGCCGAACTTTCCGGTGTGTTCTTCATGTGTGATATAGAGCTTGTTAGAATTTCCGTGACCCATGAGCACAGTGAGGTGAAATTGATAGACGTTGAGGTCAAGCTCGGCGCAGTGTACGCACTTGGTGAAATCAGTGACAGAGGCTTTCCGGTGTTTGGTACATAAATCTGCTGCGACCAAACAAACCCAGAAATATCTTGGACCGCTCTCAGAGTTTGTTGAGACCGCAGAACTAATGCTCTGCCATGCACCGGTACAGGCACGGCAACTGCTTTTCCTTGACTTTCTAGCCCCTTCATTGGTTTTAAGGACACGTCCTTACTCTACGCAATCCCAGGCCCACAAGTCGGAGAAACCTCCATTTCCACTTCAAGCCTCCTCTACATCCGCCCTCTTCGCCAAACTAAGAAACAACGTCCATGCTCTCAACAACTCACCTACGACGTCCTCAGCTCATTATCTCCCACCTGACAAACTCCGGCTCTTCAACCAGACCATCGCAAATATACGTAAATCTCTCGAAACCAAAAAACGCGACGATGCTCTGGTTCTCAAACACTGGCAAACTCTTAACAAGTTGAAGCTGATACACTTGCTCGGTCATGGGCAACTTGCGCCCTTGTCGAATCTGATGATACATTCTTTTCTGACACCAAGTCAGAAAGCTGAGCATGGGAAGCCCGGACGACTTGTTATTGACCCTTCAACGAGGAAATTGATCGAGAACGTTGCGTTGCTCGCAGCCAGAGGAGATTCCCTCGATGCTATCAATATTTTGATGCAGCATTATATCAGGGAGGGGGACACCCGGGCTATCCTTGACTTGTATGACAAGTTCATGAGCCTAATTGGGGACAGGGACTTGAAGATGGAATATAACGTTGACGGAGAGAGCGGTGAGGGCGAGGGCGAGGAAAAAGAGTCAGGAGAGGTGGGGGACCTACTCGCGACAGGTATAGAGCTCAAGTCCAGTCGCATTTCTGTCGCTGCAGGACGTGTGCATTTGGTCCTGGCAGCGGTTACTGCCCATGCGATGAGAGATTCGTTCAAGGACGCGTTGGACCTATGCTTATCAACTGTCATTCAGTTGGAGCTATCTACTAGCCTTACCTTCCTTCAGACGGCACTAGGGCATGACTCTTGCCTCCAAGACAAAGTCAAGACATATTTGCTCCGTCTTAGGACTGCCAAACTCGTATCGCGTCCTGGGGTTTTCTCCAGCCAGGTAACGCAAATGGGTAACCGTCGATCAACGAAAGCGCTCGAAAAGCTATACATGAACCTCGTAGATGAACTCTCAAGTGATGATACATATCTTGCAGCCGATCCCTCGCTTGTCACTGACAAGAAGACAGTTGCCCTCACTGGGATAGGTTGGAACGCTCTCCTTACCACATTCCTCAAGTGCGAAAGGAAGGATCTGGCAGGCCGCCTGTGGGACGACATGACACGGTTTGGAGTTCCTCCAGGAGTTTCCATGTGGACAGCGTTAATCGATACGTACGAGCAAATACGCGCTACCGACGATGCCCTTGCCGCTTGGAACATGATGCTCAAGCAAGGTATTGAACCCGACGCACTAGCATACCGGGCTATCATTTCTGCATTATTCAAGGGTCGTCGACCGAGGGTGGCTATGGAAACGTTCTCCAAGTTTAAAGCGCTTCCAGTTAAGGAGTACAATGTCCATCATCTCAGTGTTTGGAATACAGTCCTTCATGGACTGTGTGCATCGAATTGTGCACCAGAAGCAGAATTGCTACGAGAGGAAATGGAAAAGCACGGCCCCAAACCCGACGACGTCACCTACAACACCTTTGTCAACTACTACGGTCGTCGCGGACAATTTCAGGGGGTTGCAGCAACACTCCGGGCTATGAAGAAGGCGGGTCTAAATGGAGACGTATTCACATTCACAACAATCCTCTCCGCACTTCTGAAAGCTGGAAAGACGGACGCGGCGGAGCTTGTCCTGGCTTTAATGGATAAACAAGGAGTCAAGCGAAATGTAGCACTTTATACAACCCTCATTGATCACCAGCTACGGGAAGGAGGCGAGAAAAACTTCCAGGCAGCTATGAGGATGCTAGAAATAATGGAAAACGACCCGCAGAACCCCCCGAACGAGATCACGTATACTTCTGTCCTGTCAAGCCTCTACCGTATCTCGTGGATGGATCCTGAAGAGCTGAAGAAACGGGAGGCGGATATTATTAAGAAGATACGGCACAGAGGTGTTTCCCTCGGTCTGCCGACATACCACTTGCTTTTGAAGGCATGCCTTGTATATCCGCATGAGAATGGCGTGCACCAGGCACTAGCCTATTTTGAGGAGATGAAAAGACGGGAGATTCCTATTATAAACACGACATGGTACATCCTGTTTGCTGGGCTACTGAATAGAGGGGAGTGGGACATTGCTGATAAGCTGGTAGCGGAGATGTATGCGTCTGGGATCCATCCAACAGGGTCTCTCCTGCGTTTGGTGCATCGTATCAATAATAGGATGGTAGAAAGCTGACGGGGAACGTACATACCACTTTTGTCTAATGTAGAGCTGGTAATGCTTAGGAACCACGGTTTAAGCGTTTACGGCGTGACGAAGCGTCGTTCACCGAATAAGAACGCCTTCCCGAGCCCAAGGCGAAGGTAGCGAGCGAATGCTATACAAATTCAGTTGCAAGAATAGGGTGCGTACAACGACACATACCCCAGTGACTCCATCTACGACCCATCCATTTGCCGAGAAAAGGAAGAAGGACGACAGAAACGAGCTGTTTGAGCTGCTGGAGACTTTCCTCCCACTCCTCTTGGGCTAGGCGATATTCCTCATCAGAATCGTCGGAGGACACGGAGGAGATGCCGTCGATGGATGCTACAGAGCGTGGCATTTGGCTGAGGAGGTGAACGGAAGAGGAAAGGTAATGCAAGTAATTATAACCCTGCTTTTGATGATAATTTGATCGTAATTCTGCACTTCGGTGACTTAGCCCGACGCAAAGTAGGGCCCACCTGCTGCTTAACCCCAACTGGGCTTTGTCCCCTGGCCTTCTTTCTTTCCTACTACGTCCTAACTGGGGGCGTGTCATGGTCAACAGGGCCCTCAACGTTCCTCCCCGGCGTAGGCTAGTGGGGAAGCCTCTCCTGTACGCTATGTCAATCTTTGCCAGTATAGGCGTCTTCTTAGTGAGCTGGCAAAGCTTTTCCTGGCTATCTTACTGTTGAGATATTTACCCATTGTATTTCACAGTTTGGATATGACCAAGGGTAATTATCTTGGTAATTTCATTCCTGCCAGTATTGACCGAAACACCGCAGCGTCATGAGTGGGATTATCACCGGTCTGTATTTCCGTAAGTATTTCCAAGAACCAACCGCTCTGGAAGTTGGAACCATGGTTGCGGTTCTCGAGGTTGGGGCTTTCAGTGCGTCATAGATTCCTTTCTTTCCATGTCAATGTCTGAGGCGCAACCTGGGACTTTAGTTACTTCGCTTGCCGCTGGCCGGATTGGTGATAGTTTAGGGAGGAGAGGGACGTTACTCAGTGGGGCTATCGCATTCACCATCGGTGGTGCCATACAGACATTTACAATCGGATTTTGGTCGATGATCCTTGGCAGGGTTGTTAGCGGCTTCGGTGTTGGTTTACTCTCGTGCGTCTGTCTCTCTCGTTGCTGGCCTGGTGTTAACATCAGCTAGCAGGACCATTGTTCCCATATACCAGAGTGAAATTTCCCCGCCAAATCATGTATGTCTTTTTCTACCCCTACCCTATCCATACCCAGACGTTTTCCCCAGAGAGGTGCACTGGCATGCATGGAATTCACCGGAAACATCATTGGATACTCATCTTCAGTCGTACGTCCTGTTCCTATGCACCGTCAACGAGCTCATCGAGCTTTACCAGTGGACTGATTACTTTTGCTCTTTCATTGACTCTGATCTTTCCTGGCGGATACCCCTTTTCATACAATGCGTGATCGGATCTATCCTTGTAGCAGGTACCTTTGTGCTACCAGAGAGCCCCAGGTGGCTCATCGACAAGGATCAATTCGCGGAAGGGTTGAGAGTTATTGCCGATTTGCATGGCGGTGACCCCAATGACCCCATTGCCTTGGCCGAATACCAGGAGATTAAAGAAAAGGTACTTGAAGAGGTGTGCATTCCCGGTGATCGCATTTCAGGCAAAAATAATATTGATGAAAATTTGATACCATCCAAAGCGCGAATCAGGAGAGGGGCGTTCATATTTGACGATGTGGAAGAAATATAAACGACGCGTGTTGCTTGCTATGTCGTCGCAGGCTTTCGCACAATTGGTATGTTATGTTTTACTCTACTCGTTGGGACGTATTTCCTTAACCTGTGATTCTTAGAACGGCATCAACGGTATGTGCAAAGGTTTTGGTGCCTTACTCTTACTGACGGTTGCCTAGTCATTTCTTATTACGCTCGTGAGTTCCTCCCCCTTCATAATCGACTCATCATGGTAACCCGCCCACCTAGCTCGAGTGTTCGAAGGTTCGTTTTCATATCCACCAGGCGTTTTGAATTGTCGACCTGACATGTGTTCCCACCTATGATATGTTCAGAAGCAGGATGGGTTGGTCGTCAAGCTATTCTAATGACGGGTATCAACTCTATCATATATATTCTTAGTACCCTCCCAACGTGAGACTAACCGTCATTTACACGGAGATATGAGCGCTGACACTAAACAAATTCTGCCAGATGGATCTTAGTTGATCGTTGGGGCCGTCGTGCGATCTTGCTATCTGGAGCTGTCGTTGTGCGTGCTTCTCTTCCACCGGACACTTCTGCTCCGGGCACCTCTCCGACCGCGACAGGATTGCGAAAAAATTGATGCAAATTTGTTTCTAGATGGCCCTCGCTCTGGCCGCGACCGGATATTGGATGTATATTGACGTTCCGGCTACCCCCAATGCTGTCGTTGCTTGTGTGATTATCTTTAACGCCGCGTTTGGATTTAGTTGGGGGCCTATTCCGTGGTTGTATCCTCCTGAGGTTTGTTCAAACGTCGCTTGGGCAATTTTAAGGTATCTGAGCATCTATCCGTCAGATCATGCCTCTTGAATTCCGAGCGAAGGGTGTCTCTCTTTCCACTGCGACGAATTGGGCATTTAATTGGCTCGTGGGAGAAGTAACACCGTACTTGCAAGAGTCAATCGAGTGGAGATTGTACCCCATGCATGGATTCTTCTGTGCTTGCAGCTTTGTTGTAGGTGAGTACATTGGCAATTTCTAAGTAGGGGTGATTCACTGACAACGACGAATAGTTTACTTCCGTGCGTTGACCAAACTTTCCTTCCGTTGGTTCCCTACTCAGAATAATGTGTTATTTAAAGTGTACCCCGAAACCAAAGGCGTGCCGCTGGAAGAGATGGATGCAGTATTTGGAGAAGGTCTGCTTTTTTCCGTTCACCCAGCTGATTACATGATGAACATTGAATTATTCTCAACACGCCACAGATGCCCGCGCGGGAGTGCTCGAGGAGGAGATACCATCAGAAGAAGTACCCTTGGCTGGCCATACTCTTTCCTCTATATCCACATTTCATCAATTTACACACCCCTCTCGACTCGAAGCATATGGATTTATGGGTAGGGCGGCTGGAAGTGCCGTTGGATGGTTCAGGGGGTTATTTAGATTTAGAAGTGGGAAGGATTATGCGCCTATTGCGAGTAATGAACGAGATTAACTCTCCCAAGTCATTGGCCGGATCGACAAGGAGCTAGTACTTGCAGTAATCTGAGCTGTGTACTATCTTGCTCACACCGCCTTGATTTCTCTTGACTGTTTGAGCAAGCAGCGGGTTCCGGATTTTAAATTTCAGCCTGCACCCATGTTATGCCAAACTTACTCTTGGTGCGTCCCAAAAAATGGGCAGACGCGTAATAAATAGCACGTGATACTCCATGAATCCTCTTTCTTGAGTTCTTCTGCGGCAAGAGTGGTTGGCTTACCTATGTCATACGTTCTCGCGCCGCCTTCGTGGACGTTACTCTTGGCAAGTTCGCGATGTACCGTCAGCCGAAGTGGAGGTGTTACATGCAGGAGCTGTCGGGGGAGGAGATTATTGAACACTACAACGATTGCGCTCACCCGGGACTCCGTCGCTGCAACTGTGCAACCTCTGCTTGGTAAAGAAGGAAAGGGAGCAGGTAGCGAGGAGAACAGGGAGAAGTGGGAGTCTTTGGGATTGAGGAAAGCTCTAGTTGAAGGTTTGCTACGCGCGTACCCAGATGTGGTCACTCCTACCGTTGCCCAACAGAGATTCATTCCTGCAATTCTGGAAGGGAAAGATATACTTTTGAAGGATGAGACTGGAAGTGGAAAGTGCGTAATATTCTCGTTCCGTATTATACGCTTACTCATTTCTTATCGTACAGGTCGTTCGGTCTTGCACTGGCACTCCTAGGAAAGCCTCGTGTCAGATACGTCGGTAAAGGCCTTCTCGGGAAGCCTGAAGAACGGGAAAGCGTCACTTCGCTCGTCTTGGTTCCACACTCCAATTTGGCGCACCAATATTTGAATTGGGTGCAACGTATCGCCGAAGCCTCGGCTCCAACGGAAGGAGTTAATCTTGACATGGAGCGGATAGCACAGCACCTCACACGCGATGGACAACAACATCTCAATTGGGCGTTCCGAAAACTAGAGAAGAAACCCCATATTCTTATCAGTACACCGCAAGCTCTGCTAGATGTGTACAAGCAAGATCCTGATTTGGTGCCATTGCAATATCTAAGTACAGTTGTTGTGGATGAAGTGGATTATCTGATCGAAACCGTGCCGAAGAAGGATCCGGAGAGGTCATGGAAGGGGTCGCACGACAAGGCGGTGAAAAAGATCAAAAAACATCCGGGACCTACGAGAGAGCTACTGGATCTGATCTATGTGGCAAGGAAGGAAGTCAATAGGAAGGTGCAAGAAGAGCGGGAAAGTGGGAGGGAAAGGCATCAGAAGGGCGCGTTTACAGGTGGAGGCAGCATACCCGGACCGCAGTTGGTGCTTTCGAGCGCAACGCTCAGACGGCACTTGAGCAACTATTTGTTCGAGGAGAGTGGGTGGTTGAACGGCAGGTTCATGGCCAAAGTGAAAGATACGGGGTCCCGGCCACTGAAGAAGAACCAGGACATGGGGGAGCAGGAGGCGGAAGAGAAGGTGCGGGAGGCGGCTAAGAGTGGGCGCGTGAAGCATTGCATAATCGAAGTTTCTGACAAGGAGATTCGGAATGTGGAAGGTGCGCTGAAATTGGAAGAAAGTTCTGACGAGTTCGATGCCACGGAGGAATTGGCAGAAGCGAAGAGGATATTTTCGAGCACAGCAGGTGAGCCGGCAACGTCATGCGACAGAAATTCAAGGTGGAGTGTGATACATCCCAAGATTGAGTTATTACTGACTAGTCTGCGTGACAGGCGGGTATGTTGAAAAGTATCAAAACACGCCGTCCCCTTTCAATCCTAATGCACTAGAAGCGATCGCAACGGCTGTTGCACTGGATGTGCCGAGACTCGCGCTGTTGGTTATCCCATCAAGTGCACCCGTGTATCGCGCGGTGTATGAACTCCGTGAGATAGGTCTGGATGCACGAGTATTGGATCCTCAGAAGCCAGCGATGGGAAACGAGGGAGACGAGGATCCAGTCCTGCTTGTCACAACACTGGCGATGGCCCGCGGGCTGGATATCCCGGAGGCAACACATGTATTTTCCCTCGGAATCCCGGATGGGCCTCAGGTTACCGGCCGAACGGTAGATGCGTATGTACACGTGTCGGGCCGAGTTGGACGATTTGGACGTCGGGGGACGGTGATTACCATCGTTAATAGTGGGTTGGAGGCCGGGCGGTTGAGTGAGGGTGAACGGATGAAGAGGATTCTGAGGGAGATCGGGGTATTACCTGTCCGATTTAGGCAGTTTGAGTAGTAAACCGGAGAAGCACCATATCTGGAAATAGCCGCAATGTAACACTTTAGTGGTTTCAACGGATTAATTTGTCTGATGTTCCATAACGCTGGTTTTCGTCTTCTCTTCCCCAGCCACCATCTATGAGGATTCCCCTGCTCCTCACCGCCCTCTGCGGCGTAGCCCTTGCCCAGTCGTCGTCGGGCTCAACATCGCAGCCCCAGCAATCTGCTGCCTCCACCTCTGCCCAGCCATCGACAACATTTCCAACATCCCTCGTCCTTACGACCGGTTCAAGAACCATCACTACGTCCACCCGCTCCAATGGTGCCCTCACTCAATTCCAGACAGTCGTCCCAACCATCTTCAACGTCACCCTCACCCTCACACCGACTTCCACGTCCGCCTCCTCATCTTCGGCCTCTGCCGGCACCTCGCCGTCAACTTCACCCTCACCAGCGCCAATTGTACTTGTACGTACCGATTCATCTTGTTATGTGGTTTCATTCGCCCACCTTCCCCCTCCTTGCAGGATACACGCGTAGACCCAGCCTTTGGCGTTCTAGGTGCCATCCTCATTCTCACTGGTCTTCCTTCTGCCTTCTGGGGCCACAAAAACAGATGGTACGGCATAACGTCAACTGTCTAACAGGATCTCATCTCCCACGTAGGACCTCATTTTTCCTCACCGGCTTCTACACCCTCTCCTTAGTATGTGCGGTCCTCATCATCCGCTACGGCGTAGTACCCGCTGTCAACCCCCCAACTAAAACCGTCCGTGGCATGTTCGTCCTTGCGAGTGTCGTGGCTGGAGTTGCTGGGGGTGGCATCGCCATTTTCTTCTGGAAAGGGGCCCGTTACGGCATTGGCGCCTGGGGCGGCTTCGCTGCTGGTCTATGGATTCAGGCTTTTCATAATGGTGGTGTGATCAAGCCTATCGGCTTTAGATGGATTCTCTACATCGGTCGGTCGTTTCGTCCCTGTTTGCCAGCAAATCAATTTGTTAATTTCTTGTTCAGGCCTGGCGGTCGTTGGCTTTACGTTGTCTACCATTCCAAAGGTGAGTTTATCGTCGTTCTCACTCCCAACTGCCTTCGTGACACCAAAGTATATTAGCTCCATTATCACATCCTCCTCATCTCCACGGCTTTTGTTGGTTCTTCTGCTTTCGTACTCGGTGTCGACTGTTACACCACTGCTGGACTTAAGGAGGTAAGAGTATTTGACAATACTTTGTTTGATCCAGGGTAACCTTTGCGTGTAGTTTTACATTTGGAACCTTGGCTTCGAAGATCTCTTTCCCAAGTTTACTACCAATGGCATCCAATTCCCGGTGTCACAAACTATGCAAATCGAGTTGGGTCTCATTGGTGCCATTACACTCATGGGCATTGCCGTTCAACTTCGCATCATGAAGGTCCTTAAGAGGAAGCTCAAAGAGATCGCAGAGGAGGCGAGAAGACAGGACGAAGAGGCCGAACAGCAGGCTGCCGGCAGGTTTGGAGATATCAAACAGGAAAAAGAAGCCTGGGAGAAGGACCACAGCACGCTGAATAAATCTGGTAGGCTAGAAAGCACGATGTCGTCAATTCCTTTGATGAAGGACGTGGATGGTTCTTCTTCGCCCACGACCCTTGCCGAAGAAGGTCGCCAACGTCGTTCCTCCAACCTGTCCGATTTCAAGGTTGCACCTACGCCGGAAGAGGAGCTACGACGGACGAGATACATGCAAAACCCAGGAGTACTACCAGCATTGGACCTTGGATTGGGCATCAAGGATGATGTGCCCTCGACATTCATCACCGAAGAACCAAAACTAAATGAACTCAGCTTGAAAGAGTTGGAAGACCTCAAGAAGAAGGAAGAATTGCTCGCCGAAATCCAGAATATCCGAAAGTCAATTGAGGTCTTGAAATCGGAACCAGCCGTACTTCCCACCTCCCCCAATCAATATAGGAGGTTCTCCCTGACCTCAAGGCGTACTTCGAGCTTAGAAGCATCCACTTCCCTTTCCCCGCCAGCTGCTGTACATGCCCGTCCACCTAGGGCAACAGACCCTCGTGGTCGTGCGCGTTCGATGGACCTTTCAACACTTGCCGCGACAAATAACCCACCGCTTGGTGCGATAGGCGAATCAATCTCGAGGCCCAACAGCGCCCCTCTGAAGGATCCGGATTGGGATGCATACATTCAAGAACGCAAGTTACTTCAGCCTCCATCTGGCGTCACCCCTCCAATCCAACCTACACCAGCCCCTCGTGGAGCTATGTCCACGGCTGTCCAGGATGCTTTGGAGAAACGGAAGAGAAGAGAAAGTGCACTTGTTGCCAGTAGCGGAAGTGGGACTACTGGTGGTAGTTCTGGAGGTGACGACCTTGACGATACGCCCCTTGCAAAGATCGCTTCTGGTAGTCGGGAGAAGAGATCACCTGTTCCAGGCGGTGTTACGGGATTCGGCAATATGGGGTATCCTACGACTTCGAAGACCCAGGATCCTGCGCCCGCTGTGACGATCTTACCTCCGCGGAAGTCACAACCCGGGAATGTCGTCGCCCCCACCCCTCAACGTGCGGGACCCAAAGCCCCGGTTGTCAAGACATTTGAGGAGTTGAATGAAAGGCACCGTGAGAAGATGAGAAACTTGCAGGATCCTGTAACGAGAGCAGAGAAGGAGAGTGCAGATGTGAGAAACGCGAAAGAGAGGTGGGAAAGAGCAAAAAAAGCGGAGAAGGAGATTATGATGAGGAAACAGGCTGACAAGGCTGCTGCGTTGGAAAAGAAACAGCATAGTCGTGACCACAGCGGCCGTCAACCCCCAAAGAGGGAGGGTGGTGGGGGGGCGGTGGACGGGAGGAGAGGACATTCGAGGTCCGCGAGCGCGGATAGACTCGGAGTCCCTGGCACCGGAAGCTCGTCAAAGCGGTTGTCGGTGCTGAAAGTTGAGGATTGGCAGAGGTATCAGGCTAATGCAGCAAGCTCCGGCGAACAGGAGTCCAGCAGCACAGGCGAAATGGGGACAAGGAGGCGGGATTCGTCTGTCCCATTCCCTGGTCATGGGCCATCTATGGGTCATAGCCGGAGTCGGAGCCGTGACCTAGTTCAAGGTCAAGGGCTGAAGGACAAAAAGAAGAGTAGAGATTATTTGACGTGAGGTGCTTTGATCTTGAAGGTGCAAGAGGTGCAATGCGAGTACGTATCTTTTTATTCCAGCTGATAACTCTATCTCAGCCCGATGGGGGCAGACTTTCCTTTAATTTATGTTGTCCTCTAATGACCTGACTGACTTGTTGTGCCTACGTAGATCGCTGATAAAGGATTAGCTGTTCCTGCACGCCGACCCCCCTCTCCGTCTCCCCTCTGGTACCAAGCGGATCCGTTCGTACCTCCCCAATACCTCTTTTCAAGCAGTTTTAATTTCCCCAATGACTTTCACGACCTGTCCCCTCCCTTCACCTCAATTACCCTACCCGCACCCATACACTACTCGTTGGCATCCCATCCGCCTGAATTTTCATGCACTGCAGCTCAACGTCACCCTAGTTTGGTCACGCGGAGAGTAGCATTTATACCATCGGCACCCACCGTACCTTGTGCACCTCACTTTCCTCCAGCTTGTTCTTTGCATCTACATAACTTCGCATATTCATGGCACATGCTTCACCCTTTGTTACGATGTCAACCTTGGACCATGATCAAGTTACTTTGGACTTTAATATTTCTATTCCTTCCTTCATTCAGTGGACGCTCCTCTTCGCACACATAGACTATTTGGTTCGCTAGTTCGCTAGCGTTCACTCATTTATTTGCTTGTACATACCTGCTTGTTTGTACGTTGCACATATCGCCTGCCAGGTTGTGTTTTGTTTGAGGGTTGCAAGTCAAGAATCGATGAAAGTCTTGTGCTACGTCTGGGATTGGTTCAAAGCAGGACTTCGATGCAGATGCTTTTAAGACCGCACACCAGTCTTTGGCACGCCGGTGGATCCCACTAGCCTTTCGGAGCGGGCGTACTCTAAGCTTCACGACGGAGGGCAAGCTTCGAGTAGATTTGGACGTCTTGCGTCTTAGTCTCTCGGGTGGCTGAGGAACATGTCAATGGCTCTTCATTGATGGAAGGCTCATTGAAAAGCGGATATGATGATTCTCACTCGCTGCCGTACCAGTACGCAATGACATTGCATTCGGTCTAAGTACTTAAATGTCCATTGACAAGGAAGCTAGCTTGAGGTCGTGGGATCCGGGGGTTAGACGGCGATTTGGGGAGACGCCAGTTTTCAGGTGGACGTCCGGTAAATTCGAATCCTGGCGGCTCGTTCTGTTGCAGCTCATCCTTACTCAGGCCTCAGGATCGGGCGATGATAACGAGCCTCGATACCGACCAGTGATATGTTGTTTGCGCATACAGGCCCTGGAGAACGCTGAGTGAATATTTAAGTTGTGGAGTTCACTGAAAGGAGAAAATGGAGGACGGAAGGGGGCGTGGACCCAACTTCTTAATTCAGATACCGGGCCCAGGCGCAAAGAGGCGCAAAGGGGAAGGTGATTGCCGAGCGATTTGAGGGTGTGTCTGAAGATCTGAAGCCTCAAGCTTCAAGTGATATATATACGAATCGCATGTCATTCGTTGCGTAGGTCTGAGTTGGATTGGCATTTCTTCGCGAGCCACCTATCGATTGCGAAAAATTTGACCGACCTTTGAGTGGGCATGTTTTGTGAGTGAGGATCACACTGGGGTTGGGTTACCCAGAAAGGACGGAAGTGATCAGTTTGTGACATGGGCACTTCAATCATCCTTTGCCCCAACCTACCCGAATTATGCAGTGGCGTATTGGTTGTGGGCTGCAAACTGGGGTTCGGTTATAAAGGCGACTCCTTCGTCTTCAACCTCCCCCTAAACACATCTAGAGCCGGTGACGATGGCAAATACCCCCCTTGTCCGCTCGAGGTCTGCGCCTCAGCCTATAACTGCCCTCTCACCCGTGGCGTCCACTTCAAAAGGAGCATTTATTCAGCGGTCTGCCTCTCATCAGGACGTAGATAACGGCTATGTAAAACAGCAGGTTGCTGCACAGACTACCGAAACAAGAAAGGAGGTTTATTTGCCTTCGCTCTCAACATCTCCTGGAGACCCATTCAATCTCTCTGGATTTTTCCCAACATCACTGTCAACTATAGGGAATGAGGAGGAAGAGTGGCGATGGTTATGGGAGGAGGGCAAGCGAAAGCGGGAGGAACGCCAACGGTACGGAGGGGATGAAGAAGGGCCCGTAAGGGGTGGGAGGTCAGCAATTTTTGGCGAGGAAACAGGTGACGCTATAAAGGGTGAAGATAAATTGGGAGTGTTGTCGCTCAGTGAGTGTTGCTGAATTTTGCATTTACTTGGGAAGCTTCTCTTCTTGATGCTGACCGTGGATGGGGGGGGGGGGGGTTTATTGTAACAGAAGATGTCAGTCTATTTAGTGGGTCCGCGGGAGAGTACGGGCGCCTTCTGTCGCCATATGCGAGTGATGATGTCGTGGATGAGAATTCGCTGTATCTGGCACAGAGGGCACGGCGGGAGCGAAGCATGATGTCGGCGGTGGGTGGGGAAGGAGGTTACGGAGAAGTGTTTCTAGCCGAGTAGGTGTGCCGTAATGCCGAGACACGGGAGTTCCCACGTATTAGGTGTAGATATTCCCACGGATAACATGTTGAAAGAGCCGGTTGCGCTCGTTTTTCCCACTAACTGCCCACTTTCCCACTCGCCTCGCTCGTGAGACTTTGCTCTCACGCCTATAATGTCTTTGCCTCAAGATCCCTTCTTCCTCAACCACCATCTCCAGATGCCGTCTGGCCCAGGTGACGCCCAGCCAGACCACCACTCCGCTCACCATTCCCGTTCTGCTACCCCGGCCCAGCAGTCTGCAAATTTACTCGTAAATTCTTCGTCTCCTGCCTTTATTCTGCTATTCATTGCAGCAATGCTCTATAGGTTTCCAGTAAACAGCCCACTCCGCAGTCTACCACAGTCAATTCCCCTAAAAACCCCTCCCCCCCTATCTCAGACCCCGCACCAGTAGTTCCGGCGCCTGATCCAAATGCATCGCTACAGTCCATTTTAGTTGCCTCCAAGAAGGATGTGATAACCAACGGCCAGCAGCTGCCCCCATGGAACGCTTCGACTTCTGTCCAACCTCTCCCACCGAATCAAGCGCCTCCGGTTGTTGCCCCAACCCAGGTATACGTCCTTCCCCCACTAATCACGTCCCGTCCTCACTCCTCCCCGTCTCTGAGCAGTCCACCGGAAAACGCAAGCTTGAGGATTCAGAAGCAGACGACCCCCATAGCAAAATACGTCGTATCGTTCGCGATCATGTTTCGCAAGACCCAGCACGCGTCATGTCCATGACTACCGTCATCTGCCTCCACGCGGCCGTTGCCCAAAAATCATACGGCAGCGAGAAACGGTTCCTCTGTCCTCCGCCTGTTGTCCACATCGAAGGGCCGCTATGGCATATGCGCAACCAGCAGATGGCCATGGCTGTTGTATCTGAAAGCGGAGAACGCTCCTTTGAGCAAAAAGCCCCCCTCGATAACAATATGACCGCCAGTTTCAAGTTTCTCCATGTTACTGGTACCGCCAAGGCCAAAAGTTTCCAGCTTTCTCTTGATATCGCTGAGCCGCCACTCTCTTTGGCCCCCGAAGGTGGAGAGTCATCCAGCGGGCGCGTCTGGGCCACTTTTGATTCTGCCCCTGTCACAATTATCTCCAAACCTTCTAAGAAAACCGCCAAGACGCGCAACATTTCGTCGTGCATCCTTGCTGGAGGGCCTGTTTCCCTGTTTAATCGTATCAATTCACAAACCGTCCGCACTAAATATATGACCATTGATCATACTCAGTTGTGCGCAAGCAACGTCGCGTGGTCTGCGTTCAATGTCAATGTCGTCCGCCGACCAGGAGGGGAGACGCCTGCTGTAGGTGCGTGTCATGTGATGAGAACTCTTAGTTTTCCCGCTCTCACACTTTTGACCAACAGGGGGTCCCCAACCAGTCACCTACGGCTGTGAAATTGTTCTTTCGGACACCCATTCAGGCATCTCAACGTCCCCTCTCATCATCCGCAAAGTCGACAAAGGTCGCGTTTCCAACGATGATGGTGGTCCCGTTAGCCAGATGCAGAAGATTGCCCTCCAACGCGTGAGCCCTGACGGTTCACGACATTACTTGTCGGCGGCCGGACCTCTCCCTGGCACGAACGGAGTCGTCGCTCCACCAGCTCCCGGCATGTCTACCCAAGCTGGAACACATCCTCTCATGTTCCAATCTCCACGCATCCGCGACGAAGTAAAGGATGGCCAACGTATCATATCTGATGAAGTCGATGACTATCTCTGTTGGACTATTGTTGGTATTTGTGAGTTTAATCTTCTTCCGCTGCTAGATGGAGAGCTCAAATGAATCTTCTAGCCAAATTCCAGTACACCTTCTTTGACGCCTTTGGCCAAAACAACAATATACCCGAGCTTGCTATTACGCCCTTCCCTACGCTTTTCACCGCCCCCGTCTATCGCCCTGCGAGTAACACTATTGAACTCACTGTCTCCAACTTCTTTTACGAAGACCACAACACGAGACAACAAACACCCCTGGATGTCTACCTTGGAAATCTTGGTCCGCTTCGCTTGCGCGTCTATCAAACCGCTTCCCCGGGTCCACTTACAAACATATCACCGTTTGTCCAATCCCATCCGGGACCCCAAGGCTTAGAAGGAGCACCAGGCCCTTCTGACCCCGCAACAGGGTCCCCACTTTCCCCAACTGCTCCAGCGCCACGTTATATGCCTGCAGGACCCCTGCACACAATTGTTGTTGTGGAAATGCCGCCTTTGCAAGATATCATCAAAGCTTTGGAAGAAGATCCCCTACCACCGCACCCTGAATCCCAAGGAAACCGTCAATCACCAGAAAATGGCGCTACGTCCCATGAGGGCAGGAACGGAAACGGTGCATTACCTGTTCCTCCTGCCCCTCCCGCTGCCCCGCCGACATCAATTACGGGTAGGACCTTGCCGTTGTTATTTATCAGGTCATCGGATGGTATTGGATACCATTCGGGTAGGACCATTGCATGTGAAAATGTGTTCCAGGGTGTAGACCTGAATGCGATGGCGGCTGCGAACCCACCGAACGGTCCACCTGTGGATCCGAGCTGGTTAGCCGCTGCACAAGCAGCGGCGGCAGAGGGTGGGCTTCATGGGTGGACTCTTAGAGTTATGTAACAAGGAGCTTGGCCCTTCCTTTTGGGGCCTTTTGGTAGGTAGTGTGCTGAACATTGATCTCCTATTACTTTTCCCATCCTTTTCGCGGTGTCTATAACTTGGTTCCAAAATTCCCTTTCGTTGCCTTCACATTGTCCCTCTATTGAAACTCCGCGTTTCCAACATTTCTACTTCCTTTGCTTCGACTGCTCTGTAGTGTTTTCCTTGCTCTGTGTTAGTACTTATTCAATTGTAATGGTTGTTTCTAGTCTGTACATTCCTCTATGTGCCTTGTACTCTTTTGTACAGGGCTTGACGACTTTCTTCCGTGTTTCTATTTGATCTTTGAATAAACGTTCACGACAACCCATGACAAATTTAGATCTAATCACGTTGAGCGACCGCTCTAAGACCACCAATATCGGAATATCCGAAAACACATCAAGTAAGGGAATCTTCACGACAACGAAGAACCCTCCCAACGGCATCCCTCGACAACTCCGAATGACCCGTCACACCGTGCATAATATCTTCCCACTCCTCTTGGCTCTTCGCTTCAAATGTGCTGTTGACGACCTTATCCCAAGTATCACCATCCAAACCAACCAACCTCGCGGCTTGCAACAACTTGAGCCACGGAGCTTCTACACGTGTTCTTCCACCTGGCAGTCCTCCACCCACAGCACCCTGACAAGTTTCAATCCATAACTCGCATTCCGCGAGTATGCGACGACCTTGGGAGGTGTTAAACTTGCCACGGAAGAGGATTTCGCGATGAAGGGATGTGTTCGGCAAGATTAGACGCGATGCGACGATAGAGTGCTGTGAAAGACGTTTGTGAAAGTGTCGAAAGAAGGTAGGAGAGGTGTGTAGAAAAGAGAGTGAGAGGTGCAAGGAGGGTTTGGGAGATTACAGGCTCTTCTTGAGACTGAGCGGAGTTCTGCTCTGGACTGTCCCTTTTATAAGTTGAGACGAATGATATATACCAAAACGGATGTTTTTGCTTACGAAGAAAAATGGGCTTTAAGTCGTGCTTCGACTTCGTTACAGACTTGTTGGACTATCATGTCCTCTGCACGAATGATAATATTAGTGTATTTGTTGATGAAGACTTCGAAAATGGTATCGCTTGGGACATCGGTATCTTCCGGACCTGGTCGAGGAAAGAGAGGACTGGTTTCGGCATATTGACGCAGTGCGGGGTCGAGATGGATGTCAGACCATAGCTCCAAAAAGAACTGGTTACATACATCAGCAGTTGTCGCAAGGAACGGAGGCCTGAAGACGTACGAGATCTTCGGCCCAGGCTTCCAATGCCAGTTCGACATGGGCAGCACTAAGTAGCGCTTTGCACAACCGTTGGATACCTTCAACACCACTAGTCAAGTTTTGGGTGTCAACATCGACAACCCCCTCTCCCTTGCTACCGAGGCCGAGTGCACCTGGTACAGCACGGACGAATGCCGAGGAGAGTGCTTCAAAAGCATCCAACGACGAAATTATGCGGCTTAGGTAGGAATCCAGTATGGGCAGCTGGATTGAAGTGAGGAAGTGGATACGTTGAGATGGACTGGGAAGCGGCGAATAACGGTCTAGAAAAATCGAGTCAAATTCATACGAGCAGAGGCAAAGTGCTAACCTGTGACTTGTTCGAAAAGCGCCTTAATCCTTCGCGCCGAATTCGTGGATCTAAGAGCGGTTGCTTCAGGACTTCTCGTTGCATCGTCCGAAATTGCCCATGCATCCGAGGCTCCGATGATGTCGCGATATTGGTCCTCGACGACTGAGATTCACTGTCATGAGAAGGTGCAAAGTATGTTGATCGACGAGCAACCCACATTTTTGCTCTCCTGCAAGCCACGCTTGGAACCAATGTTGATTTCCCAGTATGACATTGCTAATGCCTTCCCATTTGATATCCTCGTTATCCAACGCAGCGGCGGATGTCCCCTGCAATTGGAAACCTTCCTCGATGAAGGATGCATCGAAAGACAGAGCCTGGTAAATCGTATGCGCCAGAACAGAGGGTGTCTTTAGCAAAGCCGGTATTGTTTTGCGAAGTTTTCTCGACAATAGAGGCAACAACAGTAATGCGAACTCGCGCTAAAGTTAAAATAATTGTAACCACATCCAGTTATAACACACGAGGTAACGCACCCAAGCGTGGATCTGCTTGCATTCTGAGCTTGATAATAAAGGCTGGATAACCTCCTCCATGAATTGTCGATGTTCGTGCGCGACATTCAAGATGTGGGTGAAATACCACTCAGGCTTAAGCGGTAATCAGCAAAAGGGTGCACCGATGATTACTGATGAAGCTCCTGACCTTATCAAGTCGATTTGTTTGTCGAGAGCTTTCAAAATGGTATTTGAACCTGAGGAAAATCGGGATAACAAGAGCTTGAATAGGATACAACCCGTCCTTCTCAGAACGAGTCACATCATTCTCCGCCCCGATGGTTTTCCCTCTACGAAATCAGGGCTCCGAGTGAGACCTCGTGAGTAAGTACTCACATCGTTTGCAGCTTCAACAAATTGATAAATGCATCCTCAAAAGATTTTCTATCGCTGGGTGCTGCAGTGGCATAGTTGACACTCATAGGCCACCCGAGTTTCTCTGCTACGGTAGTCATCTTGCTGAAATCCCGGTAAGTGCCTGGACACGATCCAACGGATGATGATATACCTGGAGAGCGTATCCTTAATCTCCGTCCATGTTCTACCACCCACACTCTCTAGGAATTCAACGATGCCAAGCTCCTGCTGACCACTGCCGTCTTCGACATCCGCACAGGCAGCTGCCACCTTCTCAACGAAACTTTGCAGGTCCCGAAATGCGGTGACAGAGGACATTGTCACAGTGGTTGCAGCTTCAACCTGCGTAACTGCTGCTTTACTATAATGATACTTGAATAAACGACCGGACGAGGTCAACGAAACAAACCTTAGTTGCAGTCCGTGTTGGACGACCCGGACGTATTGCTTGACGCTTTCGAGCTCCTTCAAACTGCGGTGAAGGGTCTCGACGTCCTCCAAGAGTGTAGGTTCAATATCCCCGTCATGTAACACGGATACTAATTCACTCGACAGATCAGAGAGCTCATCGGCTAACGAATGACGCTGGATAGACAACTCTTTCGATGTTGCAAGGTGCTCCTCTGCTGAGACACGTGCATTGGAAATAAAGGTACGTATTTGTTCATTCGACGAAGCTAGCTGAACTAGCACAACGGATATATGAGTAGCGGTTCGAATTCGCGAAAAGCCCACGCACCTGTACCTGGAAATCCTCATGACGGATCTGGGTACTCCGGAGTAGAATTTCGAGCTGGTCTAAGCTGTCCAAGGTTGGGATGGAGTCGTCCAAGTAGCTTATCCCCGTGCTACTGGCTGACTGCCAATCTGGGACGGCGAGAAGGGATTGTATCTGCTGGATGGACATACGGACTGAGGTGGCTAATATGGGTGCACCATGCAGATGTTGGCACGGGTTGCTGGTGAGCGAAGGTCACGTGCTAACTCTTATGATACCGACTTATGTAGGGCCAATTGGCGACGAGAAGACATGCCCATCTTGATGGCTACTTACTTGAAATAACTCCCAACCTGTCAAGCTTCAAGCTTCAAGTTGCACTTTCCCAGAATGATTAATGAGATCCGAGATTTGGCCTTTCTTGTAACATGTAAATATTTGCTCTTAATCTCATAGATGTGTAATACTGGAAGGATGTTGTAAATATCTTTGTGGGATATTGGTCTGTCAAGCATATATTGTGTTGACGAGAGCTCAGACAGCCTGATGTTTTGAAGAGAAAGAGCGAAGAGGGGGCACAATGAACAGCCATGAACCTCTGCACCAGTGGCATGAAATGTATCTGTATGATCAACATGAAAACTCTGGGACTAGGGTTGAAACAGTGGTGCAAAGGTAGTCAAAAAAAAAACCCTACCCGGCAGGATCCAAGGTAGCCATCGAACTCAGAATAGGCGCGTACTTAAGTATCGATCCACTCACCCCAATAATCACTTGGTAATTGCTGTGAGTAAGCACGCCTTCCCACCAAAACCACCGATGGTGTTCAACGCGATTGCGCAATCGTTCGTCATGAATGTGCACATAAATGTGCCCTTAAGATGACCGGGAAAATTCAGGATATATCAGTCCCCCCGGCTGCCAATCGCCATGTCTGCTCACTAAATCCTTTCTCTCCAGCAATGAAAAATACGTTTCGACCTTCAACAAGGGCCACCTGAACATCCCACCAGTTAAGAAGCTTATTGTTGGTGAGTTGCTCAACCTTTTTTTTTGGTTGCATATGCGATAACAAGCGCCACAGTGGCTTGCATGGATGCTCGCCTCGAGTACGAGATCAAACTTGTTGCCCAGGCCAAATACTCATGGTACTAGGCCTTTAACCCAGCTGGGCTTTGACCTTGGAGACGCTCACGTTATCCGCAATGCCGGTGGCCTAGTGTAAATCATTTTATGTTCTCGCACGTGTAAACTCGCTCAGTTATTTTTTCAGACGTGATGCTGTTCGCAGCATCATCGTCTCCCAGCGGCTTCTAGGCACTCGCGAGATTGCGGTTGTCCACCACAGTGGATGTGGTATGCTCACATTCTCCACCGAACAGCTCAGAGGAATTGTCAGGGATGCTAGTCCCGGCAATAGTGAGGTTGCCAAAGCCGTCAGCGAGATCGATTTCTTGGAGTTCTCCAACCTCGAAGAAAGCATCAAGTCCGATGTTAAATTCCTCAAGGAGAACCCCCTTGTCCTGGAGGACACCGTATTTACAGGATGGATTTATGAGGTCGAAACTGGCAAGGTAATACAACTGTTTTTCAGGGATCCCGTCATCATATTCACCTTACCTTCACGCTCCCTCTCAGATAAAACAAATTGTTTAGTCGTGAATTTCTATCCTTATTCGGTATCATAATTATCATTTTCCCTTGGATACTAAGTCCGGGGGACAAGTGTCGGCCTGGGGCTCCAACCCAGGAACTATTTACCGAAACGGAGAATCATCAAATAAGATTATGTTTGATTGATGTCCGAGCCATTAAGTACGGCGCACACTCTCTTCGGTGACTTTCCCAGACTTCTTACCTTGAATTTCGTCCGTAAATCATGTCTGCCGCTGCTTCTCAGCTTGAACTCGAGGCTTTCCATGTCAAAGCAACCGACCATTTGGACATCTCTGCACCATCCGAGCCCGCCGACGCCACCGATGAACAACATGAGCGTGAAGTGTTGCAGGAAATCACTGGAATTTCCCTGCCTGAATCACCGACTCCGATAATAGCAATCGATATGGACGACGTTCTCTGTGAAACGAATAAAGATGTTGCGGAATGCAAGCCTTCTTTCCATGCGGGTGGTTGAACACAGGTAATAAATATTAACTAGGGCACAATGAAATTTACGGTACCAAGATGGATCTTTCCACTTTCTACTGTGAGGAGTAATCAAAATGCAGTTGGCTACTGATATGAATTCCGGGAACAGATTATTATTATTGGAAGGTAACAGTATTTCAAACCTCGCAAAACCCCCTGATCTGAATGGTAAACGACAGAACCCATATTGGGGGTCTCTGGAGGAAACCTTCCGCAAGGTGGCGGAATACTACAAGACGGGCAGGATTTACCAGACAGACCCGGTTCAGGGGGCTAGGGAAGGGATTCAGGCACTCAAGGACATGGGATTCCGACTAATTATCGTCACGGCTCGGAAGGAGGACGGGGCGGATGAGAGCTGGGAGTGGGTCACGAAACATTATCCAGGTGAGGCTCATCTAGGTCATGACACACCGGTCGTTGAGTTAGTCTCGGCCGACAGGTCTGTTCGATAGCATCATATGCACTGGGCAATTCAAGGATGCGCACAAGACCGGGCACGAATTGGTTACGAAATTAGGCAAGTCACAGGTAAGGAGTGTAGTTGTGCTTGATCATTTCTCTTGTGACCAACTCCACCGAAAGGTTTGTAAGGACCTCGGAGCGAAGCTGCTCATCGACGACTCAGCGGAAAATATGTTACAGTGTGCAACTACAACCGACCCCACGCCCGTCCTCTTATTCGGAAACTACGAATGGAACCAACGCTTTTCTAGTCCAGGCGACGCACGCGATGATATGTCCTTTGATATTCGTTTCAAGGCTTGTGGTGGGAAGGCGTTTTGGAAGGAGGAAGTTCTGACTCTTCCAGAAGGTGCGCCGGTTTTGCCGAGTGAAGGACTGGAGTGAAGTGGTTAGATGGGTTCGCAAGGCCAAAACGGAGGGTCGCGTCTGAGAGCATTGACGATAGTACTTATTGGGATGATGCATCACCCAGCACGTGTGCGCTGTCTGCTGACTCTGCTCCCAATTTCACGTGCAATTGTAGACTACATACCCAACCAAATCGGATCTAAAGTCGTGCTTTACTACTCTTCGTCCGTCCATTAGAGCGTACTCTCTGCAGTGCGTCACTCGATCCTCAAGTTTACTTTACGAACGGGTTCGAATTGTGCCGGCTGCTGTCAGGGTTGGGATCATCTACTCGACTTGGTTATGGTCGCTTTCTCGTCTCTGAGGGGCAAGACTGCCGGTGAACAGCTTGCTCGTATTTTCAAAATCTACGCCGATAATCGACCCCTTGTTCAACGAGTATTGAATGCTAGCTTCGTTCTTTACGTTCTTGGCACCACATACTATGGTATGTCCGGCGCTGGACGGAAAGGTAGTTCAAGGCCGGGAAAAGGGAAAGCTAGGGCAGATGGGAAACCTACTGGTGGAAAGTCAGAAAGAGTCGCAGTACGTGTCTTACTCGTATCCGTATTCTCAACTTATCCTGTATGCCATATCTTATCAGGTAGATGCGCTCTTCTACCAGCGTCTATCCCGAATCTTGAAAATCGTCATACCTGGCATCCGATCTAAAGAGGCACTTCTACTGCTAATGCACTCGAGTCTTCTGGTCTTCAGAACTGCAATCTCATTATACGTTGCAACTCTTGATGGCAAGTACGTCATAAAGCGATATTTCGCACCCATGCTTTTGTTGATCATATTCATCCGTCAGGATTGTGGCAAGTCTCGTCAGGGTCAAGCCAATGAAATTCTTCTTCAATATCCTCCAATGGTTGCTTGTTGCTATTCCGGCAACATGGTGTAACAGTTGGCTTAGCTATGTTCAGAACAAGCTTGCAATAGCATACCGGACACGGTTGACTCGCGAGATCCTCTCCCAGTATTTGGGAGAGGCATCTCAGGGGTCCGAGGGCAAGCTGTACTATAAACTTGGTGAGTTCCGGCGGTCCTGCGGAGGTGTGGCCTGTGTCGAAATACACTTTGCAGCAAACCTAGATGATAGGATCAAGAACCCAGATCAGTGTGTGGTCAAAATGCAACAGTTATCCAGGTGCTGATGAGGAGTAGGATGATAACTCACGACATACAGCGCTTTTCTACGCATCTAGCTGCCATATATTCTAATCTCGCAAAACCTGTCCTTGATGTCATCCTTTATAACTACCAGCTATCCCAAAACGTCGGAGCCGAGGGTCTCGTTGGCCTAACAATAGCGGTACAATCTACTGCTGTACTTCGTAAGTGCAAATTGTCTTTTCGAATTATTGTCTTAAGGGACCAAATTACCCTAGTACGATATCTAACACCACCGTTTGGTGCCTACACCGCTCTGTCAGCGCAGCTGGCAGGATCGCTCCGACATACACATTCACGCCTAGTGGAATTTGCAGAGGAAATTGCCTTCATGGGGGGCGAGCGTACGGAACGGTTCTTGATCGAACGCGAATATGCAACCGTCGTCGAGCATGAGGGCAAGGTGTTGGAACGGCGTTGGTGGTTTGGTTGTGTCGAGGAGGGTATCATTAAATGGTTGTGGGGGTCCTTCGGTGTATGTCCCTGCCGCTCAACATTCTGAAGAACCTAACAAACACCCTCGCAGCTTGTCCTATGTGCAATTCCTGTGTTCTTCAAGTTTCCAGGTACAGGTTCCGTCGATTTGGGAGGTCGTACAGAAGGTCAAGAGGACTAATTTTTTTGCTGGATCGGCGCCCTCTGACTCGTTGATTGAAACCAGGATTTGTGACGAATAGGCGCCTCCTTTTGTCCGCTTCTGGTTCGTTGCATTTTTGGGGAAAAGGTAGCTTGCGGTGCTTACCGGTATATCTTCAGATGCGTTTGGTCGCGTGATGTACTCTTATAAGGATCTCTCGGAACTTGCAGGATATACGGCACGTGTGTCGCTGTTACTTGACACGATCGAGGATGTGAAGAAAGGGAAGTTTGAGAAGGCGTTGGTAAGTTCTGCAACTACAGAAGGAAGTTCCACGAGTGGGTCCTTGCTTTGTTTGCTTACGGTACGCGGCTCAACTCGTGTCTAGTACTCAGTGGAAGAGGGCAAGTTATCGAAGCCGAGGATATCCAGTTTGAGAATGTCCCTATCGTTACGCCCAACGGTGATATACTTTTGGAGAGTTTGAGCTTCCATGTTAAGCCGGGGGTAGGTTTTATCTCCCAACTCTTTAAAGACTTATTCATTGGATGGGAAATAGCAACACCTGCTCATTGTTGGCCCAAATGGTGAGATGCCCACAGCCCCCGCTTCATTCAAGAGCTTACCCAGTTCCAGGGTGCGGGAAATCTTCATTATTCCGCATCCTTGGTGACCTTTGGCCGGTCTATGGCGGAGTTGTTCGGAAGCCTCCTTCCTCGCAGTTCATATTGATTCCACAACGACCATATCTCTCGCTTGGCACCCTTCGGGATCAGATCATCTACCCTCACTCCGAAACTGATATGAGGGCTCGTACGTAATGATTTAAAATCTAACCTGTCAACTTATTAATGATAATCAGGAGGAGTTACGGATGATGATCTACTCCACATCCTGTCCGTGGTACAAATGGGACATATTGTGGAGAGAGAAGGTGGTTGGGATGCTGCCCGGGAGTGGAGGGAATCGCTTAGCGGAGGTGATCAGCAGAAGATCGCTTGGGCGAGGTTATTCTATCACCGACCCAAGGTGGGGTCCAACATTAGTGTTTGATCTGCTCTGACGTAGTTTTTCCTATCCGCTGAGTGTAGTACGCTGTCCTTGACGAAGCAACCTCACTTGTTCCAACGGACGTTGAAGGACTAATGATGGGGCACGCGACCGATCTTGGGATTACCCTGTTGACGGTTTCGCATAGGCCTTCGTTATGGAAGTATCATCAACTGATACTTCATTATGATGGTCAAGGTGGCTATGTTTTGTGAGTCTTTCCTGTTGTCGATTTGCACAGCCGTGAGATTGTTTTCGTTGTTCAGCACCAAACTTGATGCGGAGAAACGGCTGGAATTACAAGAAGAGAAACAGGCATTGGAAGCCAAGCTTTTGGAAGTGTGAGTTAAACATTTGCATGATCGACGCGAGACTTATGGGTGTAATGGGAGCAGACCAAAGCTGAAAGCACGGCTTGCGGAGTTAAAAACGGCCGTGAGTGAGGAGGGAGAGCTTCAGTAATACTGTGAGGTTCTTATGTAGAGTATCATTTGTGAGTTTGTACTACGCCTCTGTAGCCGGTTTGTGGAACGAGGAGGTTGTTAGAGCGGCCGCTGGTTAAAATTGAAAGCGGATTGTATGATTTACGATGGGACAGAGCCGACTCGTGGGACATCTCGGCTGATGCCGGTGGCACTGAATGAGTGAAATTCTCAATCCACCCGGTACCTTCAATCCTTGGACATCCATTAACACCGTCGTTTGGCTCCCCCCTTAGATTTATCATCTCCTCCCCGTTTTTGCATTATCCCTTGTTAGGGTGTTTTACTGTCAAAAAATGCACTTCTTCTCCCAGACTTATGACTATAAGTCAGTATAAGATTACTCTTGTGCCCTTTGGACTGAAACTAACTGGCCGCACGATGTCCTAGGCACCCCTGGTCTCACGTTGTTATTGGGATGTGGCGGAAATACCCCAATCCAAAGTGCTCACATGTCATCAGCATAGACGTTCTCGACCGCAGCGTCGATCCAACCACTGGGATAGTGCGAACAGAACGGGTGTTGGGGTGTAAGCAGAAGGCACCAGGATGGATCGTCAAGGTATGTTATCAGCTTGTGCTGGCTGCGGTCATGGGCGCAGTTAAGCGTGCTTTCCAGTTGTTTGGCGGTTCGGAAGACGCATTCGTGCGCGAGATCATTTTTGTCGACCCGGCAACGCGGAACGCAACAATTACTTCCGTAAACCTTTCACTATCTCAGTTTGCGACCTGTTTCGAGCGCATACAGTACACTCCTGCCACGCATGACACCACCCTTTTTTCGCAAACGGCGGAAATTCAAGCGCGAATGGCGCTATGGCGAACAGCGGCGGACAAGCTAGAGGGATGGCTAGTACAGCGTTTCGAACAGAATGCACAGCTCGGTAAACTTGCCTTCACGGACGTACTACGAGTGCTATGGGAAGAGAGGCATGCGCAACCGGCTGCTTGACGACTAGCAAGCTCCTAGTTGGCGGCCATCCTGCTAGCCCAGCGGAATGACCATTAGCGAAGACGATATCTTCCTGTTCGCACTTCCCACACGTTTGCCGCAACCCCCCCATATTTATCAGCGAGGAGATGAAGAGGCACATAGACTAGATACGGAAGATGATGCACTGCAAAATACCTGAGCGCGTTAGGTGCTCATGGACTTGACATGGACTCCTTTCCATTGCTCATATGTATTCACGACTATATTCATCCGCCCCTACCGCATACACCCACACGATACCTAATAGGTTTTGTTTATTTTATTAGTTTTCTGAGTTGTTCTCAATGCCTCATCTTACTCTGGTGCTTCCTGATCCGGCAGCTGTCGTCGCCCGAGCAGGTGTCGGCGCGGTTGAGTCACTCACTTGGGGCCTGAGAGCGATTTTCCCGTTGAGCCATTAGGTGGGGAAGATCCCACTCGTGACAGTTGCTGCTTATGTGACACAACTGGTAGGGTTACGACGTTGATTATCGAGTCCTTTGATGAGCAAACTTTCATTTCGAAGACCCACATATTTTCCCGTCAGATTCACTGTGTAGTAAGTATGTATTCGTCCTTCATGCAAGATGTGAATGGATTTATATTTTTTTGGCTAGGGGTTTACGTGGGAATTCTTGTTAGGATCAACGGGTAGATCTGAAACCCTCGGCCAACCAGACTATCACTTTAGCCTACATCATCATGGATGACCTCGTTCATCACTGTCTTCGCGAGCTTTCCTTTGACGGTGACCTCGGTGAGTGCGCCTGTTTGTCATGTGATGGTGATTTTGTGTGAGATGGACCCCATAGCTTAGGCTTGGGTTCGAATCCCGGGCTCAACTATATCCTTGAATTGCGCACCCTGACCAGTTTACTGATATGTGTGCTGTATAATCTTTTGCAGGATCTAATGTCTCGCGGTTGAAGGATTTCATTGTCGAGTTCTATGATCAGCCAGGCGTTCCACATACTCAGAACCTAGATGACGCGTTTTGTGCATTTGTGTGGTCCCTTGTTGTCCAGCAGCCAACAGTTCGTGTGGGCACCATTCCTGAGGGATTGAAGTCGGAAGTGTGGATCGCGCCGCAGATAAGCAAGAAGAAGAAAGCTAAGGAGAAGGGGGAAGAAGAAGTTGAGACGAAGCCCCCCCAGTTAAATCCTGTACCAAATGCGAAAAGTCAATCTTTGGAGTCATTGGTCGAGGAACATGGAGACAGATTGAGGATTGCTGTTGAACCGAATGCGATATATGAGGCTATTACTGGGTCCCATATTCGGGTATGTGTTGCATATACGCACATTTCAAACATAAATTCTAAAGCGGTCCTTTTTAGTTCGCTAAGCTGAGTCCAATGGTGTATTCTGCACTCCAGATCATAACGCGAGGCAGAGATAATGGAGCCTCTGTTGTCTCTCTCGGAAAACAGTCTGGTTACGACCAGAAAACTTGCTTCTATCTTATTAAACAGCTCCAAGAACTTAACCTTGTGTAAGAGTTTCGTGTTGTTGCAACCACAGTCGACCTAATTGTCCTCAGGATTAAGGTTCCAAAACCAGGCGTCGGAACAAACTTCGCGATCCACCGTTATTTCTTCGAGAAATCTCCCCATTGGAAAGCCATTCGTGAAGAGGAGCATAAAGCAGAGGAGGAAGGCAAAACGCCAGGGCGATTCGACGAGGAACCGTTAGAGGAAGAAACCTACCAGCGAAAGACCTGCCCTCGAGTTCACACCAATCGATGCGCGACATTTGTCTAGCTTACCTCTTGTGAAAGCACGAGTGGTCAAACTCCTGAAAGCTTCCAAGAACAATATCCATGAATCTAATAATATGCTCGTCACACTTGTGCGTTAGCCAATAACTGCCTGTTGTCGGAGTCTGACGCGTGTCCAGGGGTTTTCAAATCCGACGAAGACTGATAGGCGCTTTTTCCAAAGTAGGATCAGAGAGCTCATCCAACAAGGCGTCATTGAGAAAGTGGTTGTGCCAAGCTCGAGGAAAAAGTCAAGCAATGCACACGTTAGGTGTTTTCGCCTCGTCACGTCTCAGAAGAAGCCCGAAGGTGTTATCTTGGATACACGGGAAGACGATGAAGCGGATGAGGGAGCTGAACTTGCGAGTAAGTAACCGTGCTTTCTTGCGTTTATCGACCTGATGCGTTAATTAGAGGAAGTAAGCGGGGTCAAAAAGAACGTTACAATACACAAGCAGATCTCCGATCTGTTGGAAGAAGCAGGAACTCGAGGAATGACGTTGAGCGTATGTTCTTAAATTGTAAACTGTTCTGTGCGCTTGGTTGAGGCAGATCAGGATCTCTCAACGGCGCTTTGTCACTTTGATAAGCGGACGATTGAGCTTCTGCTCACACGAGCCGACAGAGTACCACCCCCTCCCCACCTCAGTGACCTTGGTATCGCCGGACTCATGGAAACCAGCGGTAGAGAACGGAGGCATCGTTATTACACTGTTGCGTCATACCACAAGTTGGTTGCGCAAGAGCAACTTGATCCATCCTCTGCTGGTTACAGCAATGTAGACTTTTCGAAAGTGGGCGAGTTTGGAACTCTTGATCCTGGCGTGTTCTACAAGGATAAGACCGCTCTGATTGAATATCAAGACGTTTACAAGGCAGAGGTCGGCGTGATCACTGGGAAGAAAGCGTCGTCTAAAAGCCTAGTAACTAGTCCTGCGACGCTGGGGTGCCCGCGGAAGCAACGGGCAAAGGACGTCGATGCTGACGGTCAAGGAACGAAATCCGGTAAAAAACGGAAGGCTGATGTTATAGGGGATCCTACGAGTGTCGTTGGACCTTCAGCTAAGAAACGGAGGGTAGTGAAAGATCAAGACACTTCCGTGGCACCAGGTATGCACAGAAATACTATTTTGGTTATAACCTTTCTCTGACAGTCACTCAGTTCCGAAGCGTCGAGGTCGCCCACCGAAGAACAAAACTGCTCCAGTTGAAACTGTTTCGTCAACTTCTGCCTCCGTAGTTGTTGCTCAAAACATTGGTGATGTTTCTTCTTCCATTTCACAAGCCGTACTTAAGAAGCGTGGGCCCACGGAGCGACCAATGAAAACCGACACCGTAGAGAACACGCCCCGTAAATCCAGACGGAGGAAACATTCCGAACTGGACGTTGTCCCCCCAGACCCCAGTGATTCTTTACCTTGTTCTGAAAACGCCACTACCGTTGTCGCTGCTGAGCTCACGGCGAAGCTGCCCATTCCAGCCGGTCCAAATGAAGGATCGAACGGCAGCAGAGACAAAGATATTTCGATTGTACAGTCAGAGTTACCCATAACCCAGCTTGCTGATGTAGGTTCTCCAGTACAAATGGAGTCTCCTGCTCACAAGAGAGGAGCTCCCGAGGGGGATGAAGTACCGATAGATCCTGCCTTGCAAGATGCCCCTTCCCAATCGCCATTCCACCCGGCGCTTTCTGTGAGTGCCCCTCTATCACATGGCGCGGACTTCGTACCGACTTCCTCTGCAGATGGCCTTGGACGCGAATAAGCCTACAAACGCAAGAAGTCGCGTTAACGTATCTCATCTGAGACGTCAGGGTGAAATGTATCGGATCATCGAAAACCTCGGTGGAATCGTCACCACCCAAAGCAAGGAGTTCTCCGACGCTCACGCAACAATATTGGAGGACCTCTCTAAAACTGGCGGACCGGCAAGCGCTCCTCCGGGCACCAAAACGGACAAACGAACTGTAACCGCAGCACTTGATGCTCTCGAAGCACAGGGGAGAATTAAGCAGCTCAAAACGTCGGTACAAAACCACGCAGGAATCAACCGGCCAGCCCGCATTGCGTACCTACCTCACATTACTGAGGCGCAGTTGAAAGCTTATCTCGCTGAACTGTCCAAAACTTTACCACCAACTTCCCAGACGGCCTCTTTTGTGAAGATTGATGAGCGAGTTGAATATGGCGCAGACCCAATGTCACTATCACGTAGCTCATTGCCATTGCAACTCCTCCAAATGGAACAACCCGGAACAGATAAGAAAGAGCGCTGGAGCAAGAATACTGCGCGGGCAAACCAACTCTTCACATATGATGATGGAACGGTTCGTGAGGTTTTACTCGCTGAACGAACCACTTCCGCACAGCTATATGGGTTTATTGTCGGCAAAATGGCGCGTATCCGAAAGTTCCATCTCCTCGCCCTTGGGGCAATGGAGTCAGATCAATCTTCTGCCAATATTGTGGGGAAGGGAACTAAAATCGTCAACATCTCGTTCTTCTGCTATGACCTTCCCTTGGGCGAATACTGCTCTCTCATATCCTGTCTCTCACACAGCGAAGAATTCTCCGATTTCTTCTTTGCAGAAGAGGGCCGAAAAACTCTTGTTCACAACCTTCCATCCCAGCTCCATTCGTTCATGCAAATAGGACGATCCCGTGCACGTTCCAGATTCCTGGAAATGCTTGAAGTTTTGCGCCTGCTGGATATTGCTACTCCCTTGGAGATTTCGGAATCCGAAAATCCTTGGATCACATCCTGAGAGCGATGGAAAACCATCCTCACAAATTCGATCAGGCGCCGCTGGAGGGTTGGACAACAAGTACTCCTATGGCCGCACCTTCATTTTGGAAATTCAATAATATTGCTCCCATCCATGCGTGGCGCGAATCAGAGACCAACCCCCCCTTTTGGCAGGAAATGCCTATCGACAACGTTACCTCGGCTTCTCAGTTTTGGGATGCCCTTCGGATCGCTTCTGTCGAGAACTCAATATGTCCTAGTGGTCCACTGTCTACAGAGTCTCATCCAACGCATTCCGTCAATGTCAGTATAGCCCGCTCACTACGACGACCAGGCTCCTGGAACACCCAGTATATTTTGACGTGGCATCAGATGCAGTACCTCAAACAATTTGTTCATGTTCATTCCTATAGAACACCGCTGGAGGAGCCCAACGACGCTAAGAGGGAAACGCTCATACAGCGAATTTGTCACGTAACCAGTGCGCCGCGGGGCGCCATTATTACCTTTTACAACGAAACGCGGGAGAGGCTGCTGCGCGAACTGGATAAAGTCAAACAAAAAGGGAAACATCCTTCGGGTGTTGAGAGGCGAGCTCGTCGGACTGCTGAGGTCAAGGAACTTCTCGCAAAGAAAGCCGCTGAAGCGAGACGGAAGAGGGAACAAGAATGGGACGCATTGTTACTTCGTGTTCATGGAGGCCCCCTTAGCTCTACTGCTTCGAGCAGGGTCAAGCGGGTTCAGAAACGTTTCCTCGAGGCGGGTTCGACACAAGAAACGGAAAAATGGGAGAATGATATTGCCAATGCTATACACGAAGCTCATATTGCCAGAGCCCTCAAGATTGCCAATAAATCACCTATCACGGGCCCTACGCAGCCTCCCCCTGCCCCTCCACCACTTGTACTAAATCCCGTGGAGCCCTCAGTTCAAAGTCTTGTAGCCCGGCAAGGTGTACCGCTGGAACCGAAAGAACCTCCGAAGAAGAAGAGGGGAAAGGACAAGGCATTAGGTGAGCCCCTCCCTTTACTAAATCGCTGCTTGTAGTGACCTTTACCACCGACACAGATTCAGAAAGTATTGAAATACCAACTAAAATATTCCGAAGGCATAGGTTCCAGTGGACCCGTGACTACGACGAGTTGGCCCGGGATGCTGCGGCTATTATCAGAGCACGCTGTCGGAATATCGCACGCGTGGACTGGGCTGCATTTGAGCAAGTCTTTCCAGCAGTACCTAGGAATACGGTTCGCCAGAGGCTCGCGCACATTAGAGAAGCGCCAGGGAACGAAGCATATATGAACCGTTTAGAAGAGAAGTGGTATGAACTTTGGGTGCAACATCGCGGGACCCCTTTATTGCAAGATGATGAACCCCAAAGCACTTCCAATTTTAACTTGGCTAAACATATTGAATTCTTACGCAAACATATTGACAAGAATGCCTTGTACGTGCTTCAATACCTGAATATGCAAGATTTATTCTGACTCCGACTTAAGGCGCGTTGGATATGGCCATACGAGGGAAAGTGGTATAGTCACTATCCCATCTACCGTTGAAGAGCTATTGGATGAGTATCAAGTTGATGTCGCTGACGGTCCCGGCCTTACGTGGGATTTCATGTGGAATGCCAATGTCGAGGAAGGGAGAGAAAAACGGTTGATGCGGCAGGCTTTCACGCGGGCTGTCGAGGAGTTCCCTTCCTTCATTGAAACGTCTTCTGACTCTGTAGCATTGGCTGAAGCTGCTTTAAAGGTAGGCGATTCATCAAGCGTTCAAAATCCTGCAAACCGAAGTTTCAATAGATGACTCTCGGTACACCTAGTGAGCGCTATGATGCAGGCCAAGGTGCCTTGATTCTCCAAAGCGTGGGTCAGAAGAATGTGGAGGTTGCGGCAAAGTCGATGATCGGACGAGGTATTCTATCGAAATTGGTCCGGGACCCCCAAAGGTCGAAACCTGGAAGGCACTTGAAAATCTCCGATATGTAAATGCTGTTACCCATGGATTCCCTAAAACTTACTAACCAGTTTCGTGCAGGAATCTTAACACCATTGGAGGGCCAATTCCCGGGGATACATTCCAAGATGCCATTGCCCTGGAGGAAGAAGTTGCCCAGGATGACACATGGCGGGAATGGCCTCTTACAGCAGGCGATGGGGATTGCGCTGCTGTGGTGGAACTCGTGATGGAGGATAGGGTGAGGAATATATTACAACTTTTCCAAATTTAAGTTCACGTGTGCAATCAGCTCGACTTCAAGATAGACACTGACTCAAGCCCAGGCAGCAAGAGTGACTTTGGACTGGAATAGTAAGAAAGCGGGTAAGTAGGCTGAATTTTCGCAGTCCCAACCTTTCTTAACCACGATGTGATAGATGACGACCAGATAGAAACGTCTATCTTCTACCGAGGAACCTCCATTTCTAATCAAGTACAATCTGATGTGGAGGCTGAAGAAAGTCTAGACGAAGTCACGGAGTCTGGTGCTGAAACAGCACTTGGCCATGGATTCTCAGAGCACGGAGAAGCGGCTAGTTGCAAGTTAACCGCTGATGGCAGTAACTTGATTGATTGCGCAACTTGCCTTGGGCGGCAGGCGACAATTTTGAATGAGCATTCGAACCATGAGCATCAGGTACTTCTCCACGGTGTCTTGGAGATCGTCGGGAACGCTGGAAAGGATGGCATCACTGTGCCAACATTACAGGTAAATTTATTTTTAGTCTGTTGGGTGGAGTCTAGATGACTCAACCCGTGGAATTAGGCCGCCATTGGTATTACAAAAAGCAGACTTTTGAGTGTCGTTCAAGACCTCGTGAAGGCAACTGTTCCTTTGATATATTGGGCTGGTTATACTTCATTGGTCCTGGTATCAGCGCCTTTTATCAGACACTGGAGCGTAAAGGTATTGGAAAATCCTATCAGGAGAGTCTTTCCGCGTCGTTGGCTCGACACAGAAGGACGCAAGGTGGTGGAATTCTGGGAATCAGCGCTGAGGACGGTAGTGGGGTTGGTGATCTTCAGGCCAGGAATATCGCAAGTACGTGGTAGTTATGGAACTGCCTTCCTATGTTCTCGCGTCTAAGCGGTTGTTTTCCAGACGGAAATCAGATGGCGTTTGCGATCAACGTATGATAGACAAGAGGTGCACGAGATTACATGTTACCTGCTGATGGAAGGGTTCTTGCGGGTCCAGGCGGATCGTGGACGGGATTCTTCCCAGGATGTCACAGTGCCAGTCGATGATGATGAGGGGAAACAAGTCTTTTATTTCATTGGCGATCGTCGGTGGTATCATACTTAGGGCTTTTGTCATTCAAATTCGAGTATGGCGTTGAGTGGAGCTCGTTTTCGTACGGTAGATACGGTAACAATTTGATGAGTGGTACATTGGTAACATAGCCATGGTGTGTGCTGTCAATGGCCATATCGGCGAAAAATCTAACTGCACCAGTCAACATCAGTAAACTTGATGTTGTTGTTGGGAAATATGCTTTAGCGCCGTGGCAACTAGAGCTACTTACTGATGAATGGTTGTCGCTTATGTAAACAAGGGGAGTGGGTAGCAGAGTATCTCCACAGAGCCAAGTCGACTGAACATTCCCCAGGACTATCACCTTCTCCGTCCCTGTCTGTCTCTTCCTTTCTTTCTCTCAACTCTGGCTGGTCCCTTCTTTCATCTACCATTCTCGTTGTACGGCCTTAATCTTTCATTCGGGCAGGATCCTGCTGGCGCTGTACTGTTGTTGGCCCAAAGGGCTTTCAATCTTTAATTGACCTTCCCTTTCTCTGGGTCCGCTCATTCTCACCACATTTCACCTTCAAAATGCGCTCGAAACAAGTTTGGACTTATCTTCCTCTCCCTGCTTATGCCAAGCTCTTCGTAAGGTTTGTTGAATCTCTGACTGCTCTCTTAACTTATGGTACTCTTACAGTGGGAACGCATCACTTTCTCCCGTCTAACGATAATCTATCTGTCGTTTTCCATCCTCCATTTTCTCATCCAACTTGCGTTGCAAATCAGGGCGTTCACGACCAATGCAGCGGCGTTCAATGCTGGCGCACTCTTAGTTCGACAAGGGAATCTGCCTATCGAGGATGGGCTACCTTTCTATTCCAACTCCACTTTAAGCATCTGTAAGTGGGTCCCTTCGAACCTTAGCTTGAAGGATGGTTCCTGCACAGTTGTTTGGCCACAAAGCGGTATTGTCAGCGAACAGGATAATTTGCCTCCGATCTCCCCCAATTATGCCAGCGATCCAACAACAGTTGCGCCCTTGGAGCCCACATCCACAAAACCCAGCCTTTCCCTCACTCCCCCGTCTCCCGCCACTTCAATCATTAGTTCCACTCCTATAGTGGCTGTTGCAAGCTCTGTCATCAGCAGTCCTTTGCCTGTAATTCGTTCTTCCACTTCCCTTGGGTTGCAAGTCACCAGTACACCCGCCACCACTGCCTCAGGAGTCACATTAACAACTACAGTGATCGCCGTTGTGGTGACTTCCACGCCTGCCACTCGAGCGACCTTGACATCCACAGCGGTACCTGTTGTTGGACCGACGGAAATCAATAACTCTGGAAATATCAGCGTTCGACCTGCGAGTGGTCGCAACCCCGGAGCTGAGGAGGCCAATGAAGAAGAAGAAGAAGAAGATGATGATGATGATGATGATGATGATGACATTTTCGGGGTCATACGTGGTCATGACGGCGATGATAACACTGGGGATGATAGGTCCATCCTGAGGACAGTACGTACCTCGGAATAATTACAAGGGTTCTTTGTTTATCTTTTTATTGTCAGCTTGTACCTAGGGTCGACACCACCAGCGCTGCGGCAACACAAGGAGAGAGCATCAGTCCGGTCTGTCTCCAAGCCCTGAGTTATCCCTTGTCCATGTAAGAGTTTACCAACTTTTCAAAATGTTGAGACTCATCAGCGCCCTAGTTTGGGTAACACCAAACGTGAGGACATTGTCTTCATTTCCTTCCAGTTTTGGGTGCTTGGAATGTCTGTTGTTGCCTTGCTCAATGAGTCAATTCCGCACATCTTCGCCTCTCTCCTTACGCACGTCATGGCGACTGCTTGGGGCGGGTTCCAGCTGATTCACACTGCCAACTTCCGCAGGGAGTTCAACACCCTAATTACCAATGGTGCCTGCCGAGGGGTATCCAACCAACTCCCCATTGCCCTCAGCTATTGGCAAACACGCAAGGAAGCAGAGATATCTAGTTTGACGCTCAATGTCCTCGCTTTGGTAGTTTCTGGCTTCCTGTCTTGGAGATTATTCAAGGTACGGACTCGGAGAATATCCCACAGCCACGTACTTATGCTATGATTAGCTCTTTGGATGGCAGACCTTCAAGCGCGTTGGTGCATCCCTTGTCATTAACAGGATGTACAAGTTCGTCCTTACCCTGTCCATCGCTCTTCAATTAAGCCTCTTCTTCATGACTATCACTGTGTCTTTGTGGTTGGATCGTCTAGTCAACATCGGTCAGCTGCCAGATTTGCGCACGCTTTACAAAGTGACATCCATTATTACACTTGCTGTAAGCTTTTCCCTCGTTTGTATCCTATTTTAACACTTACAAAATCTCATAGTTGTTGGTTCCTTGGCTCATGATGGCACGTTTGGACCGCTAATTTTGTCTTACATTTGACTGATTGACTATCTTTAACAGGGATGGTTCGGTGTTAGGCGCGAATTGAAAGGAACCATGTTGGTTTTCTTGGGCTTCTGCGTGGTTTATCTCGGTGGTTGGGGTGTCATGTTCGTCTCGACTACCTTTCGCTGGACGTTCATCACTTGGAGGTTCTTCTCCATCATGGCAACCGCTTCAGTTCTTCTGACTGTCACGTGTTTCGTCCTTGGTATCATCTGTCGCATGAATTTCGGCAAGGGCTTGACCCGCTATCGTGAGCACAGTATATACCTGGGATGGTTTGTTCACTAACGAAGTCCCCATAGTTTCTCCTCAAGATGAGATGCCTAGCGATTTTGGTATCGTCACTCCAGATTATGAGTATGGTGACGAGAAGGTCGAATTCCCTTCCACTGAGAAGCCTACGCCTACCTTCAACACAACCTATGGAAATCAATCTTCTGGCCGAGGTCATACCTTCATCAGCAACGGACCCAGATTCTACAACCTGATGCCCCAGCCTGGCATGACCGTTGTCGTTCCCCAACAGGCCCTGACTAGAACTCCTTCGGATGGGTCTTCCTACAGTTACTCCAGTGAAAAATCGGCTGCCAGCTTGGAAAGTTACTACAGTTATTCTCACACTCGCAATGATAGTAAGCGCTGGATCATCGAGTGAATCCTTCCAGGACTTCTCGCTTAGTCTTAGTTTTTGTATGCCTTTTGTTTAGTTTGAGCTTTCTTGTAAGTTAATTCCTTCGCCAATCATAGCTTCAATACAAAAGTGAAGAAAAAGATTGTAATGAATAGCTGCACAGAGTGGATGCGAGTTATCAACGGCATAGACAAGACTAAGGTTACAGATTAAGGATGAATTAAATGTCACTGAAGTCGAGAACCAGCTCAGATGTTGGCGTCATTGGAGAGGTGGCGAGGATGTTCGTCACCCCTCTCTCTTGGATAATAGCGGCCTGCCGGGCGGTGGTGACACTCCCGAAACCGTTGACAGTCGGCATGTGGCTTGGAGGGCTGGTGGACATATCAGAATCATCTAGCCCATACCGTAATTCGGCCAACCAAGGGTGGTCCATAAGGTCTCTGGCAGTCGGTCGCAGCATCGGGTCAATAGTTAAGCATTGCTTGATGAAGTCAATGCCCAAGTAGCTCAGCTGATCGGGTTCTGGTAGTGGAGGATGCTGAGTGGCAACACCAATATGGAACATAATCGCCCTGAATGACTCCAATTAGCCTTATTTACACAGGGGCTTTCAAGCATTTACCATTCGTTATCCAGATTGCTCCAAGGTTTCTTCCCTGTGGCAAACTCCAAAACAACGCAACCCAGAGACCAAATGTCCATCGCACCGTGTCGTCCGCGCTTGTCATTCTTAATCACCTCCGGTGACATATACATCGGCGTTCCAGTCAGCCCACCGCTCATAGCCGGAAAAGCATTGAAACTGTGATTCCCTGCTCCATAGTCCCCTGTGGCTCGGCGTGTCCTTTGGAACGTCCGGTGGTTTTTAGCGAGGATCTTTGCCGCACCAAAGTCGACGAATTTGATAACACCAAGGTGATCCAATAGGATGTCTATCGATTTGATCAAGACGTGCACTCATGATGGAGAGTCTAGGAAACGTACTGTCAGGTTTAATATCACGATGGACAATGCCCTTTGAATGCAAGTATGCCAGACCCTCCAACATTTGCAAGGTGTAAACTTGTATGATGCATTCGTCTTCAATCCGACCGTGCTCCAATAGAGCAGCAAGACTGCCACCCTGACAATACTCCTCGAAAATGTAGACCTTGTCCCGATGGACCTCGATACCATAATACTCAACAACGTTTGGATGGTGAAGCATCTCCATGACGCTCAGCTCGTCCTTAATCTGCGTATACAGGTTGGGCAGACCTGAAAGCTCTTGGAATTTGATTTCCTTGACAGCCATGAGGGACCCGGAGTCAAGATTGACAGCGAGGTAAACAGAGCCGAACGTCCCAGCTCCAATGAACTTCCCTTGCTGCCACCTTACGGAGATGTTGGACTTCGATGAGGCCAAAAATACAAGCGAGCGGTCTTCTGGTTTCTCGTTATCAAGGACCTTGCCCAGTATGCGATGTTGTGCGCCTCTGGCTGCGCGAATCCCCTCCAAATTATTGATGGATCGTAGGATACGTTCCCAATATAGTCGAGTGCTAGAATCGGTAAAGGCGAAAGAGTCGTCGTGCTCGGAAACCAATGAACCCGAAAACTCGTCTTCTTCGTCCGGCTGTGTTGGTGCTTGCCGTTTCAGCCTCTCTTCCTGCCTTTCTTTTTCCCTCCGGGCTTCTAAAGTTGACCGTGCACCAAGAATATCAAAGTGACTGATGAGAAGGGTCATACAACTAGCGACTTTCTGTCGCAATAGATTGAACTGTTCCTCTGGAAGCTGAAGAATGTTACGTTTGGTCCTGTGCAACGTGAATTCAAGCGCATTCACAGCCCATTTAAACGTCTTGCGATCCGTAGGATCACAGTCGTCGCAAATGAATGACACCCATGATATTGCCAATTTAATCATGAGCCGGTTGAACTTGTATAAGAACGCTCGTTCCATGTGGCGTTGGGCGTGCTGTCCGTGTTCGGATGCGAAGAGATACCAGTTCTCCAACAGTTCCTGATACCCAGTCGCAATGCGCAATGAACTTCGGACATGGTGCACCGAATCTACGATGGACTCTGCCAACCGACTAGTCGCTCGGGCAATTTTGCGTAGTTCACGGTTGACAGCCGGAAGATGAGCTTGGAAATCTACGACACATGCGAGGGGAGTAAAGAGGAAATCAGATAGTTCTTCGTCGTCCGAAGCCGGAGAGAAAAGCTCGTCAAACACATTCTTCGCCAAATTAAGCCGACGTTGTGGACCATCCGCAATCAAGCGCACTCTGTTCTCCTTCACATCGAGGTCGAAAGACGTAGGAATGACCATGACTCTTCCTGTCCACAAAAATTGGGACTCAGGCGTCAAGATCAACAGGTAACGAGCGTCGTCAAACTCTTGTCCTATATAACCAGCATCTTTCGCGACGCGGGCACCGTCGTTATCGGTGACTTCATCGACCTGGAAGGCTTCCGACAATATGCGTTTGATAACCTCAGGTCTATCATAAAGAGAGTTGGGCGCAACGACGTAATACCCTTCTTCCTCCATGGTCTGTGTATACACAAGGAAATGGTTTGTGGCGACAAGTGTGTTGATGAAACGGTCGAAGGGAATGTCGTCCAGGCTGTATTCAGCGGAATTGCTGAAACGTTGTGTCAAGACCCTGGAATGGAGTCAGAAGATTGGCAACGTAAGTCAAGAACTGCCGCACCTGGCGAATCGCGACAGTTTGCGGTACCGAAGTCTGACACTGTCCAAGATTTTGCTATACCACCCAACGAGCTGATCATTGGTCATTTTCTTTCCCACACCGGGAAAATCAAGCTCATCAATGACACCCCGGTTCTTCATCCGCTCTCTTCTGGTCTCCTTCTCCTTCTCCTTTTCGTCAACCAGAATAGCGGAAGCAGGAAGGCGTATTTGAGTGTCAAAATAGTTGGTCACTCGAACCATGAGCTTATTGGTCAAGGAACTTGTCTGTGTGAGCATTCGGTAGCAACGTTAAAGTATGACACTAGCATACCAAATCTGTTCGGCAACCAAGCGTGATCCCCCAGCTGTGCTCAAACTAACATCGTTGAAAGTAGCCCATTGAGCCTCCAGTATGTCCGTTTCCCTGAAATAGATGCCTTTAGATCCACTCTTGAGTTTCCAATGCATCAACTTGAAAAATGCACTGAGAGCCTCGAGGATGGTGTCATCATAATCGTCGCTGATGCAATTGGGGATCAACCAGTTACCGCCAGGGTCAGGGTTGAGAAACGCCTCATACTGGCGTTTAAGAGTGCAAGCCAAACCAATACTGATCTTCAAGTCATCCGTAATTTGGTCAATGATCAAAACGTCGGGGTCGTTGAGCTTCTCGACATAATCTAGCCGGAAACGTAAAGATGCTTGGGCCAATTTCGTAGGAAATTGAATAAGAGGAACGAGATCATTCTCGAATGTGGGCAAACTCATCTCCTTGAAATGCTTGGCGAGCCTGACTTGTGCCTTGCGAACAGAGTCGATGAATGCGTGGACGGTGACAAGGAACCCCTTTTCGAAAGTGCGTTGCATTGATTCTTCCTTCAACAATCGCTCCACGAAACTGCTACCATCTAGGGGTGGCGTAGGACCCCCGCGTGTAGAGTTTGGATGCAAAGGAGGAACAATGGGAAGTTCGGAGCTGGTATTAGGCTGGGTGACGTCGAGGGTAGCGCTTCCTGTCCATCGCCGAAGTATTGAAAATTGATGCCTCAGAGTTGTCACTAAAGTGGACCAGGTATTGAGGGTATCACAACGCGCCTGCAACGGTGCTTCTGCTGCGACGGGTTTGTCCACATAAAAAGTTTTGAGATTAGGGTATAACGACTGTGCCACCTCAAGGCGTCGAAGTAAAGCGTTGACCTGCTTGAGAGCTTGGGTTGTTCTGTCGGTGTTCACTTCACTTCCAGTGACGCGGAATTTGAGAATATCTTCGATGATAGGATCTACAGTCCGAATCCTCTTCTCCTCCAACCTTCTCCGTTCCTCTTCCGGTGAACGTGAATGAAACTTGGCACGTATACCCAGCCAGATATTGTAATGGGTATTCTGGTGCTCGTCTCCTTGCGACTCGAGTGCAACAGCGATACGAGTTTTCTCTGATTTCAAAACTTCGCCGGCTAGCACAGAAGCAAGCATTGTCTGCCATTCTAGTCTTTCACTCTCCTGTTCAGAAGCTGCCTGTGCCGGTTCCAGTTCCATGCCGTGACCAGCGGTACGTTCAGCGTCCTCGCCGATAGAGCTCAGGCGACCCATTTCATCGTCATCGCTGAGATCACCATTGTCGAGCTGTCCAATCCGCCGTTGGTAGTAATAGCTTTCTGGGTCATTTCGCGGGTCATCGAGATCCCCTTGCTCGGTGGACCTGTATCGCCTCACGAACTGTTTGTAAATGTCAGAGTATTTGGGGTTGACAGAATTGGAAGGTTGGGATGGCGGCAAGAAAGTATTTGACTGACGACTCAGAAGACCGGATGAGCGAGTTGAGTTATTGGATGAAGGGCCAGGGGCGGGTGATGGGCCGTAAGGACGCTGTGGTGCAGGATCCCATAGAATATTGTCACCATCCTCGTCTTGTTCATTCACCCCCTGCTCGGGGTGAGGATATAGCGTTGGGTTGTGCCGACGCATCGTGGAGGGAGTCAAGCACAAACAGAACCTTAGTTATTGTGCCCATGCTCAACCCGGCTTGCTTAGTCAGCACACAGATAATCTCCCGAGGAGCCTTAGGCGCAAAACAATTCCTTCGACTTGCACCAACCCACGATGGGCATCATTGAAAAGGTCATTCCGTCACAACTGATTTTACTTTATACTGACCCTTTGTTTCTGCAGATTAAAGAGATCGAGGGTGAGCACGATCGTACTTTAAGTGACGTTGGGAATGAGCACTTAATTCCACCCATTTCATAGAGGAGATGGCTCGTAGTATGTACTTCGCGTCCATTCCATTTCATTGTGTTCATTGTTCCTTCTTCAGCGCAGAAGAACAAGGTGAATCACCGGACGAACACCGAAAGATCACTCCTGATGCTTGACATCCTGGAAGTAGGCCACGGAATACCACCTTGGCTTATTGAAAGCAAAGCTAGCACGCTACCGCGCACAACTTCTCGAACCTACCTCAAAATCTGGTCCCAGCGGAACGGGATTTGATGTCCAAAAGTCTGGAGATGCTAGAATGGCTCTGATCGGCTTTCCGTCAGTTGGGAAGGTACGCCCCACCTTAACGAGTACGACGTTCCTGGGGTAAAATGGTAACATCTAGTCAACACTTTTGGGTAAAGTTACACAGACTGCTTCAGAAACGGCCGCCTATGAATTCACTACCCTAACTGTAAGCTAGATGACAAGCGCCGCACAAGCTGCTAAAAAAGCTGAGCTCGCCAATAGGCTATACCTGGTGTTATCGAGTATAAAGGTGCTAGAATACAACTCTTGGATCTGCCCGGTATTGTCGAAGGCGCCAGCCAAGGGAGAGGACGCGGCCGCCAGGTCGTATCGAGTACGTAGAACTCTTTACGCGGTTGCTTCAATCTGACGTTGTCAGCTGCGAAAACCGCGGACCTCATCCTGATCATGCTGGACGCCACAAAGTCAGACGAACAGCGACGGCTGTTGGAAATTGAACTGGATGCAGTTGGGATACGATTGAATAAACAAAGGCCCGACGTCGTCTTTAAGAGGAAAACGACAGGTGGAGTATGTAATTCTCTCGTCACACACGAAACAATTCTCAGCTGTCGGGTAACTAGATCACGTTCAATACAACCGTCAAACTCACCAAGACCGATGAGAGGACAATTCGATCTATCCTGGCTTCCTGTACCCCCATCTCCGTTTCTACGACTTTGTTGTCGCCTAACACCATATATAGATAAGTTGCATAACTGTGACGTGATGATACGGGAGGACGTGAGCCTGCCCCATCCCTCCAGGCACCCCCGTTTCTGACCATATTTTAGATAACGACAGACGAGTTCATCGACGTTCTCATCGGTAAGGGTTTATCATTTGTGTGCACTTACCCAACTTACGTACGTCAGGCACTCGGAAATACATCCCATGTCTGTGTGAGTACTGCAACAACATGAGCCCTCACAATCACCAATTACACTTCCAGACGTCTACAACAAGGTTGACGCGATAAGCCTCGAGCAGCTGGACAAGTTGGCGCGCCAGCCTAACACAGTTGTCATCAGCTGCGAGATGGATCTCAAGTATGTTTCCTTGCACTCAAACTCTGTGGCGTCTGTTCGAAACGATCTGCAGCTTGGACTACCTCATAGATCGCTCTTGGGAAGATTTGAATCTTGTGAAAGTGTATACGAAAAAGCGCGGTGCGCACCCTGATTTGACAGACCCAATTTGCTTGAGGAAAGGAGCGACAATCGAGGTTATATTAGTCTCTTCCATCTTCGATAGATTGGACCCTGATGTCATTGTTTGGCAGGACGTCTGCAACGGCATTCACCGTTCCCTTGCCGCAAATTTCCGTTATGCGCTTGTATGGTATGTTCTGTCCTCAAAGTGTGGGTGGGTGCGGCTGATTTTCAGTATCCCGTTTTTCAGGGTAAGTTCTACCGGTCCAACAATCGGTGTTCTAGCTCAGTCTCGGTACCAAGGGGAAATCGAGCAAATTTGCACCGCACGCACAAAAAGTGAGCTTGAATCATCAGGTACAGGATGAAGATGTGGTCTCAAGTAAGTTTCGTGACACTATGGAATTTGTTTTCTGAAACGTCACCCCAGTTTTCACAAAGTAGTGTTAATGATGTCTTTTTTATCTTGTTCGACGGAGCTATGCATTGTTATTGTCTTCGCGTTGGTTAAATTGGTTGAGCACTGATGTCTTGAGTCTTAACGATCGAACCAGCCCGAAATCTCGGGGATCGCTCCACTTGTACCCTCGGCACCCAGGCTGCTTGACTCTCGTTCGAGTCTAGTCGCAGTTTCGGGTTAGGGCCCGCTGTGAAGGGTTCGGAAGGGTAAACAGCAATTAATATGGGGATAGGTCCGATGGACCACAAGGTTGAGGGTGATCGGTTGCAGCGGTTGCTTGGGCATAACGCCATTGGGATCACAAATCGGAACCTCGGCTTTGACTGGTCGAGCATTCCGGATGCACATTTAGAGCTGTAGCTGCTGGTGCTGGAAGATTGAACAGAGTCAGAAACGCGGCGATGCAACGCGCCATTCCCGCTTGCGTTCCGTGGTGACTGATGCTATATTTCTGGCATGGTGACGAGTGCCGCACGTCAAAAATCACAAAACCTGTATACTCGTAAGATGCCGATGATCATCGCCGAAATCTACCACCCTCTGTTTGGATGCTGGTGATGTATCCCCAGGATAACCATAATCAAATCCAGCAATCAAGAACAGACGCCCTGTTCCACCTTAAAATTGCAGCTTTCTCCAGAAAATCCCCTATCCCTCAATTCCTGCTTGCCACGCTTAAAGTGAAACTCTGGTTAGCAAGCTTCTACTCGCACTCCAACAACATTTCAACGGACCTTATCATATTCCATGCCATCAGCGACACATACTACGGATTCTTCGACTGCTGTCGAACTAATCTTTCTGGGTACTGGAACGTCGTCGAGTATACCCCACGTCGATTGTCTCACGTATGATCCTGCCACGCAAACGCCATGCAAAGTGTGCCTTTCCACGCTCGCACCCGAGGGAAAGAAGAATGTACGAAGGAATACCGGCGCGGTACTGCGAGCGAAAGCAAAAGGTGGCCGATCAGTGTAAGTGGACTATTCCTAGTTATCATCCTCCGATGAAGTCGTGCTCCGTGTCATAGAGGTTATGCTCCACACTGTTGTGACTAACCACGCTTTGATGATGACAGGACGATTGTTATTGATGCTGGCAAGACCTTCCAAGCTGCCGCAGTAGAATGGTTCCCAAAGTTTGGTCTGAGGAGGATTGATGCACTATTAATAACCCACGCCCATGCGGACGGTAAGGATATGGCCTAATATAAGTGTTCCTTGATGACGGCGCTAATCATTTCCGGAGAAAGCGATGAATGGTCTTGATGATCTCAGAGGTGTGTTGGAAATGGGGACTTCTCTTTGCCCATTTTACTGATTGAAACGAGATTAGGCTGGACCCTGGGTGGGGCGATTCAACCCCATATTGATGTATATTTATCGCAAGATACCTTCACCGAAGTTCAGAGGTCCTTTCCCTATCTTGTATCCAAGGAATTTGCATCTGGAGGTGGCGATGTATGTCCATCCATGTCACATTCGATGATACTAGAAAACTGAGCCGCTGACTCAGGTCCCTGATTTCAAATACCACATCATCAATGACAGGGAGCCTTTTGAGATAGAGGACACTGGTATAAAAATAACGCCATTTTCCGGTCGGTTTTCTCTGGGATTTGTTGTGGCTATCTCAGTTGGCCCTAAGTTTGGTTTTGACAGTTCACCATGGTCGCTATTTTCTCAAGGTTGCCGCCGCCCGCCTATGTCGTAACGCCCAACGGTACGCTGCCGTCGACACCCACCAAGTCGGGTATCATTCTTCCGTCCTCGAGGCTGTCTTCTCCAACGCCGGAAGAGAAGGCGACTAAAAAGGCAGAGGCAGTGACTGCCCCAGAACAAGAGGTCATCTACCCATTGCTGTGCTTTGGGTTTAAGATTCAAGAGCAGATGGCATACATCTCCGATGTCTCTCACATACCCGACCACGTCTGGGAGGTCTTGAGAAGTGAACGTGGTGGTGTTTCTGGACCGCTCCCGGCCCTTGTATTGGACTGCCTCGGCCTAAGGCCTCACCCGTCACATTTGGGGTTCGCGGGGTCGATCGGGACTGCACGAAGGATCGGAGCGACAAGGACTTACTTGACGGGGTTTAGCCACAAGGTGGCACATGAGGAGTACGTTACGATGACAGAGATTGTAGGCGGTGAGGTGAAGGGCGATGAAGAACTGACCGAGTCGGAAAGGAAGGGAATTGAACTCGTCCAGGGTGGAGAGCAACTCTGGGTAAGGCCAGCGCACGACGGACTCAGGTTCTTTGTGAGTGAGGACGGCAGTGTGCGTGATGAGAGCTACTAAGATACCTACTTATAATATGGTCGAGTTGGCGGGTATATTGACCTTACAGTACCTTACTGTGTATTGCATATCTAGTTCTACTAATGCGAGGATGATAACTCTCAAGGACTCAGGACTCAGGACTCAGGACTCAGGACTCAGGACTCAGGACTCAGGACTCAGGAGGGCTGAGGACTTGGCGTTGAGGTGCCTTCCGATTAAGGAAGGTGTGATGGGGGCGTCTTATTCGCACATCGTCACCTCTGTGGCACTCCGAGAGTCTCCTCCCCCGCTCTTCTTTTTCCCTGTACTAGCGACCCCCTCCCACAGACACATAGCAACACCGGATACATTCAGCATTCTGGCCTGTAGTGTCTACGTTTCGGAACTTTAGCAGGGGTCGTTGCCCATGAAGTTCTTCTCTCAATCCTTCTTATACGAGTACGTACGCAAAATTCATACTCACGTTTTCAGAGAGGAGCGTGGCTTACGCCAAACGTAGCGATCCCTGGTCAATTGTCTCCTTGGCCTTCTTCCTACGCTATCCGAACCCATATGCTGCTCATGTCGTTTCTTGCGACGTCATTTCGCGTGCACAAACACCGTCGGGCACACTCGTCACCACTCGTCTCATTCTGAAACGCGGTAATCTTCCACGGTGGTTCCCACAGGGAATGATGTCAAGAGCAGAGTCGTGGATAGTTGAGGAGAGCGAAGTGGACCCTTTTGGCAAGGTCGTCAATTGTAGGACGCATAATCTTGACCACGTAAAAATCATGCGAGTGGAGGAGTTTGTTCAGTTCCGCCAGAACCCCGAAGGGTAGGAAAAGTGTCTTCACCTGTCAGCTCGTTATCTTATTTCAATCTCTTTCAGAAAAACACTTCAACACACGGAGGCTCGGATTTTCTCTGGGTTCGGGTGGGGTCTGACGAAGAAGATTGAGAATCACGGATTGACGCGTTTCAAAGCCAATTTGCAGCGGGTTCGTAATCCTTGGTAGATCAGTTTTATTATTCTCAATTATTGACCTGTCTTTCTAGTCTCGTGAAGGTGTCTCCTTGATCCTAAGTCTCATCCGCCAGTCCCGTTTGCAGCCGATGACACTGGGTGGGGAGTCGTTACCTGTGTCACACATGGAAGAAATCCATAGCTACAACAATGGGGGTACAAAGCCACCGACGCAGTCCCCCATCGGTGCATGGGGAAAACTTAGGTCCTGGTTCTCTCGATCTCGTTCATAGACTTTTAAGTTGACCAAAACTTGTACTTGTATCCGTATTGGCTTTTACTTGCACCCCTCCTCATTAATTTTTCATGGGTTACCCGGTTTTTTTTGGTTATATACTCTGTTCTGTAGTAGTAACATAACATTCAATGTTTTCTTTATTTTTGGCGCTGTCTGTGCAAGGGCCAGGATTGAGAGGTTCCGGTGACTAAAGCTTTTGAAAGAATGAGGTGGTGCCGCAGCGGTGATGTCAATGGTTGTCGGCTTCTCCCTTGACTCCCCCTCCTCCGCCCACCAACTTTCACAAACATTCTGCCCATGTTTTCTAAGTAGGTGTATATTAACCGCAGGGAAACAACTTCGTCGGATTTTTGGTACACACTCTCACCACTTCCGACTTCAAAGCTTCATCACTCGCGGTTGTGATGTATTTTCCAACCTCCGCCGCCCGAGTCCTTTCCACCGTCCCTGCACTACCCAATATTCCTCCAGAACCCATTGTTTCGACCTGTCCCAGTCCTCGCAAGTCCCTTTTCTGCACTCTTACCAGAAGCGGAGTCACCGTATGGACAGTACGGGTGCGTAAACGTGTTCATTTATGACGTTGTCTGACATCCCCAAAAGCCATCTGCTGTACTGGCCTTCCTATCTCGCACACCGACGTCGATAATTGATCACGGAGAGAATGTAGATGTGTGGTGGTCACCAGATGGCATGCGTATAATAATCCAAGTCCGTCGGTTTACTTTCCTTCCTGGCATCCATAAACGAATGCGCATAGACATCGGAATCATATCTGGTGCTTGTTTCGGTCGACTATGATGGCGAGGGAGACGTATACCACCCTCCGCCGTTGTTGTTACAAACCATGCGAACTTTCTTGGCTGGTCCCGGGGAAGGGTTGCCGTTTCAGCCCATTGGTTTGCAATTCGAGGGTGTCGTCCGCGTTGAAGGAACCTTATTAACGTGAGTGTGAACGTCGGGATTCCGCTTCGTTGAATGACGGCTGGGACTAGCGTTTCTCCGAAGCAAAACCATCTAATGTTTACGACGAGCAACCCCGCGACTATCCAACGAATGCCGTGGCCGCGAGACGAAGATCCCCAGACTCAAGAAAAGGTACATACGTATGATACCTGGATTTTGAACGAAGATGATTTCTCGTGGATGAAGGAACCTGATGGTAAGTACATACTCTCCTCCTCCTGTTCTCGGTCTGCAGCGGGTTTGCAGCTGGTATCACAAAGATCATACACGGGCGAACGATCGCGGGAGAAGCGTGGATAGCTGCCGACGGACGAGCGTATTTCGTGCAACTACACGAAGAAGATATCATGGACTATGAACCTGACGTTCATCAAGATCCTGAAGTGGAACCAGTGAGCTCCGTTCCATCGTGTTTCTCAAAACTTAAAAGTCTGATAAACATCAAGCCACCTCCTCCAAGCATTGCCTCAAAACCTCACCAACGGTTTGGATGGCAAGGGACTTGTATACACGACTTCACTATCCCTAAATGGGCCCAGAAGCAACGCCATGTGGACGCCTCTGAAGTCTCATCTACCCAGATTTATCAGGAACCTAAGCGAGCGACTGCTGTTGCAATCAACACCAAGTTCTCTATTTTCGCCATCGGAACTTACGGGTATTTTGTCCGTACCCTCCCCCTGTGTTCCATCTTAATGTGGAAAAATAGGGGTAGCCTTGAATTCAAGAATTTTCCATCTCAAGAAGGGATCATGCCGAAATCTCAAGTAATTCAAGTACCCAATCCGTTCCACCGGCCAGTAGGTCAAGTTAGCGCTCTCGAGTGGAGCTCGGACGGCTACGTTTTGGCAGTTGGATGGATGCATGGATGGGGTGTGTTCAGTGTCGGTGGAAGATGTTTGGCGTCTGGGTTTGAGGTTGAGGACACTTTTGACGAATCGAGGTATATATGCTATGACACTCGAGGGAAATCGCTGACGGATTTCACCAGGTTGCAGGATATATTTATGGGTGGAATTCGCAGCCTCGTGAGCTCCCGTTGTCTTTCATTATCGTCGCTCTCCTTAAGCCTACAAATAGTTTTGGGGACCAGGCAATTTCGAGTTACTCCTACTAGCTCGACAGCACGCTCAAAGTACAGCGGTACATTTATTCATGCCAGAGTCACGCTAATACCCCTTTTACAGAGATGGATGGCCAGTTATTTGCGATCCCGTTTGCTAAAAGCGCAACGACGGGACAACATTCGCCCGTGAGTGTACACAGAGTATAGCACAGTGAAGAGTAACGTATACCGTCGGCAGGACAACACTCGCTACGCTTTCCTCCAAATGGACGACAGGGCCCTTGTGTACAGAGGCGCCGATCAACCGGATATGAGTGTCATCAACCCAGAATCGGATGTCTGGCAACACATTAAGGTCATCTGCATTTGTCCATGATACTTTCATGTTAGACTGAAACTGTCACCCCAAGGTTCCACAGCATTACCTTGCAACGAACTGGCCCATCCGGTATTCCTCCGTTAGTGCAGATGGCCGACTGGTAGCCATCGCCGGTAGGAGAGGACTGATCCATTATAGTTCAGCCTCGGGACGCTGGAAACTCTTCTTGGATGGAAAACAAGAACAAGCGTTTGCAGTTCGAGGAGGGCTGTTGTGGTTTCATCACGTCCTGATAGCTGCTGTTGAGGTAACTCATTCGTGTCAGGTGTGTCGGACTCGCCCTATCCTCCATCCTCCTACTGAGATTGGCTGCAGCTGCGACTATATTCCAGAGATCTCGAGCTTAGCAACATCAATGTCCTTCATCGGGAGATACTCCCCTCCCCTGTTGTCATCTTATCCCTAGTGGATAACTCCCTTCTGGTCTATACTTTGGACAACGCACTGTATCATTACCTGGTGGTCCCGACAGCAGATACCATCAAACTGCACCTGTGTGGTAGCATCACCTTTTCTGGGATCATTGCTGCTCCAAGTGCTGTACGCATGCTCAGCTGGATGATTCCGACGGCACAGAAACGTAAGTAGGGACTGTGGACTTGTTCCTTGCAGTGGATAATCCAGATTTACTATTCATAGAACTGGGTGACCCGGTAGGCGATCTAGCAGTGGCTACCGTCTTGATGGTGGTGGGAGGACAGCTAATTCTGTTGAGGCCCCGAAAGGTTTGGTTCCGTACCTTTTCGCGTCCTCTCTCTGACTGTCTACTCAGTCAGCAGACCAAGAAGTCAAATACGATATGCAAATTTTTGCAGATCGTATCGAGTTTTGCTGGATACATTTGCGCGGTATAGCTGCCCTCGAGAACTCCTTGTGGGCTTATGATGCACAAGGCATCCGTATCTGGTTAAATGCTCTTACTATTGAGAAACAATCCCTGGAGATAACGAAAGACGTCAAAGAAAGCGTGACTATTCCACTGAGTTTCTATCCCCTCTGTTGGTATCTTTTATTTGTACATTTTTGGAAAAGCTACTGATGACGGTTAGCTGTGTTGATGGACAAAGGAATCATCATAGGTGCCGACAATGAATTAGCGACAAGATCAAACCTACCTTTTGTCATGTTCAGACACGCAACCAGTGTAAGCAGACCAGTTCGACTTGTAGCTGACACTATCCTTCTAACTTTGCGCTAGTCACACCTCTTCTTACAGCATATCCTCCTGTATCAACTACAAGCAGGGCAGATTAAAGATGCTGTAGCCTTCGCTACGCAGTACCAGAACCTTGTCTTCTTCTCTCATGCCTTGGAGATCTTACTCCATACAGTCATCGAGTCCGAGAGCAGTAACAGCGGCGTGAATGGAGAAGAAAATAACAGGGTCCTACAGACGACCATAGAATTTTTGGACCACTTTGACGTCTGCCTCGATGTAGTAGTTGGTTGTGCGAGGAAGACAGAGATGGTCCAATGGCGGCGTTTGTTCAGCGCTGTTGGTAACCCCAAACAGCTATTTGAGGTATGACAAGATGAGGTGTCGCAGAAGCGGTTTTACTGATCCTGTATCCCATAGACCTGTTTGTCTTCTGGACGCCTTAAAACGGCCGGATCATATCTCCTGGTCCTCCACAATCTTGAACAATTAGATGAAAATAATCACGATGCTGTCCGGCTGCTCAAGGCCGCTGTGGAGCAAACGGAGTGGCAGTTGTGCCGTCAACTGTTGCGTTTTTTGCATTCAATAGATGAAACGGGAACAGCTCTTCGGAATGCGTTATCTCAGGTCGACTTGGGTTTGATGGACGTAGGCATTTGACAGGTTTCTATAAGATTTCACCAACACCTGAATTGTTCGGTTAATTAAACTTTCGCAACTTTTGGGCTTCACAAGGCTTTGGTGCAAAATGGAATACTCGCGTGTATCTTTTCGGGTCAAACGGCCCCAATCGAGTAGCGAAGCGATTAAATGAGAACTTAATACTTATACTTCTGATGCCAGACACGCCACAGGGTCGCCCGTCCGCTTCGGTGTTGTGACCTGGATCTATTCCATTGTCTCTGCGAGGCCCACGAGGCGTTTTCAATCCCCATCCTTGCGGCCCTTTTCCCATATCTGAGTGGGCGACTCAGATCTTTGGACACCTAATCCTCGCCCCACCAATTGCCCACACAGTATGACGAGCAACCTGCTCTCCCGCTCTATGGCTACTCTGACGAGGCAGATGCAGCCTATAACACGGACGGCTGAGGGCGCGGTATCCATTTCGTATCCTACCCTTGTCTCTTCGCCTCTTTCTCTTGGCGATGCTATCGGTAAGTTACGCAAGGTGAGTTTCGGGCCCGCCTAACGCTCTTTGTCATTTATAGACGAGGCGTTTGGTTCACGCCCAAACTCGTTGGGTATTCTCATTGTCAAGGACTTACCTCCAGAATACCGGACCTACAGGGAGAGGCTCTTGAAGTTGGCTTATCGGTTCGCAAAATTGCCCGAAGATGTCAGGGAAAAGTACACCCACCCCGCAAGTAGATATAGGTGCGATCTTCACTGTTTGGAGATAAATCCACTGGTTAAACAAATCGTGCGTGCAGCTTTGGTTGGTCTCACGGCAAGGTAAGGAGGTGTGCGCTAGGCTAAATGGGTGATCGGTGCGAGCTCATGCGATGACTCAGGAAATCATGAATGGGAAGCCTGGTCAGGCGTCCTAACATGCCAAGCGATCAGAAAGAACTGACTTGGGAGGTTCACTTGTGTAGATGTCCTCAAAGGATCCTACTACGCCAATCCTGTAGTGGACAAACCCGATGTGTCTCAGGCCGAGCAGGGGAAATATCCCGAATACTATGGACAGAATATTTGTTGGTATCTCGTCTTCTCTCACATGTTTGAAGTTTCGTCTCAGTATGAGCAGGGCCTCGTGAGGATGAGAAAGGGATAGAAGGTTTTGAAGCCGCTTTCAAAGATCTTGGACGGTGAGCAGTTACCCTTGCCTGATGAAAGGCTCTCCTGTGAACGAACCTCCATAGCTTCGTATTCAACGTTGGTTGCCAATTAGCCACTGCCTGTCAGCCATTCGGCAAGTTGCCACCTGCCACTCCATAATTCGTTTTTCTGATGTCTCATAGCACTCCCCCATTTATCGGATTCATCTGTTTCCCTCCCTCAACTCATTAGGAATTCCCAGACAACTAAGGCACGCCTCTTGCATTATTTCCCTCCCCCTCTGGAAGTAGTCGCACCCAGGAAGGATGAGCCTGTGGATAGCTGGTGTGGATTTCACTTGGATCATTCGCTCTTAACAGGACTTTGCTCTGTCAGTGACTTTTGAGGCCAAAAATTCAAATGCTGATTTAATTTCAGGCTATGTTCCTGCGCAAGGGGTCGGATGGCGAACCGAACGTAATCTCCTCGCCTTCGCCATCATCTGGTCTCTATATCCGTACCAGGGGTGGTGACTTAACCAAGGTCTCAATCCCTGCTGGTTGTCTGGCGTTCCAGACAGGGGAGGCGCTTGAACTCGCTACAGGCGGCAAGTTGCGTGCAACACCACACTGTGTCCGTGTCGGTGCCAGCGGTGTCGAGGCAGGGGATGTTTCTCGCGAAACCTTCGCTCTTTTCATGCAACCTAACACCGATCAATTTCTCTCACCGGCAAAAACGTTTGGGCAATTCAGTAAAGACGTATTCGACGAACATTACAAGGAAGGATCTATGTAAAGAGTGTAACGTACACGATTATAAGCAATGAGAGGATCAAAGGCCAACAAGACAACATTATCGTTTATCGTGAGTGTGGTGTCGAAATTGTACTCTACAAAATGAAAGATGAGGGCGACAAGATAAGTGAGTGCAGAATTAGGTGTAAGTACAAATAATGGATCAATGGCGTGAAGAACCGGAAAGCGTACGGAGTCTGGGAGACCCGGGTGTCAGTGATTCCGGCAGAACGGAAAGCATGGCCGCAGCAATGCTCGCCCGCTTTAATTGTCCATCCTTGGCTCCCTTTCCCTCGCTTTCTCGGGAACTATCGGAGGACTTTCTATCTCTATCTTGATCATCCTGGTCCGAGATAACGCTCCAATCCTCGCTTGGCGCTCCCCTTACGGATCCAACAGAGCTATAGCCCGAATTGGAACCCGGTGAAAATGCCAGGGAATGGTCCTGATTACGTGTGGTGGATTGTTCGTTCTCTTCCCCTTCGTCATGGTCGCCGATGGGAGTGTGCTTGATCAAAGAGCGGGCATATTCCAGGTCTCTATAAATGGACTCTATGGCTGTGGCCACCCCCTTCTCCTGCAAGTGGCATAAGAAACAATTACTCAAAAATTAGGGTAATTCAACAAACCGATCGAATCTGTTCACCGATTAGCCGAGCTCTATCTACTTTGTTTCTTGTCCGTGGTTGCTGTGATTAGAGCCTCTGTCAGTGAGGCGACTGTAAGTTTCCTGACACCGGCGCCAATTCCGAGAGCTTCAACTCTATCTGCCCAGAAGAATTGATCGCCGAAGAACGGTCTGATAATGGTTGGAATTCCGGCTAGGATGTGATTAGCTAAACTTGAAAAGTATACAAGGGCGACGGGAAAATACCTCGCAGGCTAGCACCAGTGGTGCCGGCACCTCCGTGATGACAGGCTGCGTCGATTCGCTGGAAGAGCCAGTCATGAGGGATTGATTGAATTGCATATATTTGTGGTGGGAGTGTTTCTTCTGGTTCGGTGTTGTTGCCGACCTTGACATGTAGCCGATCTGACCATCCCTTGGAGAGAATAGCGTATACTCCGCTCTGTACCACGGCTTCAATGACGCATTTCGTCATGGTCTTGGGGTCGGATACGACGATACTGCCGAAGCCAATGTATACAACTTTCTTTCCATTGCGATGTGCGGTATCGATAAATTGTACAAGGTCATCAGGGGGAGTCCATTTCTTAGCGCTGACGTCGGCTTCATCAAGAAACCAATAACCTGAAAAAGTGGAGTTAATAGGTGTGTTGTTAATGGTGCGGACATCATACCTGTAACTCGTATCCACTCAGGCCAGTCAAGGGGCGGGGGTACAATATGTGGACTGAAGTTGTACAAGAACGGAATCTTGTGGGGCTCCATTTTGTCCAGACTTGTTGGAGGTAAGTGCAAAATGTTGCGACGCCACCTGTTGATTTGGCCACTTGTTGCGCGCCAAAAGACTTGGTCGAACATAACATAGGACTGTGGAATGTTAGTAAGAATGACAGATAAATACTAAGGAAAATTTTACCATATAGTTGTAGCTTCCACCCATCTAAGAGTGTGTCAGCGGTCATTTTTAATACGCGAACAATGTGTTGATACCTTGCGTTCGGGGACGGCGAATGCATGTGGGTATGCTCTGTCGGAATGCCATCAGTATAATGGTTGAAGCCGGTTTGGGTGGACGCACCGGGTTCTTGTCCAAGTCATTGTAAACGCCCGGAAATATGGGATAGCGAGGGCCTCGGCAATGTGATATCCACCCATAGCACTCGGACTCTCGACCAGAACGTCTGTTCCTTGGCAAGCCTCCCATGAAGTCTTGAGCAAATCGTCCACCCATCCTCGGAACTGATTGTGTGGCCTGATAAGGCAAAAGTCATACCTAATGAATCATGTCACAGACCTTTTGAAGGCCTTCCTTGAGGAAGGAAACTGTGAAGGTGCCGTTTTCAACACATATGCGCATAAGTTCCGCAGGATCACCGCCGACGTAACCGAATTCAATCCCATGCTGAAAAATGTTTAGAAAGGGATTAGTGAATCGTGGAAGGTACGTCGAGCGGCCCGACTTACGGACTCAATCCATTCCTTAAACTCTCCGTGTGTTGCGATGCGACATTTATGCCCATCTGCAATGAGCCCCTTCGCGAGCGCGATATATGGTTGTACGTCCCCCCTCGAGCCGATGGTCAAAAATGTGAAATGTAATGGTTTGCTCGGTTTGAACGTCAGGAACGTCGATGACGCCGAAGTGAACATAACCGCGGGTAACGAGTCCATCATATTCTCTGAAGGTGGGGCAAGTTCCATACTTGAAGTTGAATCCCTCCTCTCGAACTCTTCTAGAATCAATGCCTCGCGTCGTCCCGGTGAGTTGATGGTGTTCTCGCCAGTTGCAAGCCTTTTCCGGACGTCTTCCATTTGGCGCTCGAGCAAAAGAATGAATGAGTCGCGTTTGTCCTCGGCGCCGAATTCAAAGAAAAGTTCTTCGTGCCCCCTGACAATTACGACGAGACCGTGGTGACCGAAGCGTGTGGCGCGAGATTTCTGAACGGCCAAGATGTCACGAATAGGTAGGGTCATCTACAGTAGCGTTAACTTGGCCATAACCGGGGGTGAGAACAACAAACCCTTGTTCTAGCAGCCAGGGGACCACTGGATTTAAAGCAGAAGTAATTGCTTGAAATATAAAGCCGTCCAAAGACCGGTAGGAGTCTGAAAATGTATCCAGGGAAATCTGCGACGAAAGGTCAATAGCGGCGTTTGGAGACCATCCCAGAAGACAACGCACATCCAAGCAAAGTCTCCTTTTCATCATAGGCAAATGCGGTCCGGAATTTTTCCGTTGTCTCTGCATCAACAGCAACATTTGGAGTCTCGAGTATACTGAAAGCCATATCTCCCCATCCTCCCTTGCTAGCTTGGGCTGATGATAACGTTGGCGTCGAATAGACCTCCTTCACTCCTCCATCCGCAGGCGGGCTTTGTGAAGATAAAGTCATACTGCCGAACATTCTGCGCGTCTTCAGCCATGAAGGGACACCAACACCCCAAGAACTGCTACGGAACGAAGGGAGGTCAGGCACTACGGAAGCACGGCAAGTAGATGGTGGGTACGTGTGTTCAACGGGTTGTGCCTGGTGCTTCAAGGTATCTTCGTTTTCTTCTTGGATTGAAGGTGATGGGAAAGCCGGCGTGTCTATGTTTTTCGGGGAATCCGTGACTGGCACGAAACTGCTTGTACGGCGTGAAACGTGTGTGAAATCCTCTGACTTTATTGACAATTCAGAATTGGAGGGAGCACCACTAGATCTAGAAAGGGATATCGTCTCGGAGATGGGCCGAAGGAGCGAGGTCAATCGGAAAGCTGAAAATGAGGATTTCGCGAATCCAACCTCGGACGGGGCATCAGAACGTTCTGGGGACGACGCGATGACGGGGGAACGAGCGACGGTAGTATCAAGAACGGTTTGCGATTGCTCTTGTTCTGGGAGGCTGCGGACGTTGCGGACCGCATCGCGAATTTGCTCAAGGGCTGCGGGTAAATTATGAAAATACGCAAAGAAATAGGAATCAACCGAGTAATTCCCCTCCTTATCGAAAACTTTCACTTCTATCGTTTCGCTGAAGTCAATGGCGGATGATCTCTCGACCTCTAGAATGGAAGAATATGGGATAGCAATCTGTTTTATTTATCTTTGTGAGCGACACCTTAAATGCATTTAGAGCGTGGTATACCTTGACAGTATCTCCCATATTCTGCGCCTTAAAGATGACTTTCCGAATTGCCTTAACCCACTCCTCCCTGCTTGGCACAGAATCCGCGGATAATACTACAGTCTTCTGGCTGGTTCGTAAACGAAATTCTCTTTCCCCAACCGGGTCACAAGAGATCGTGTACCGGAGGTCAATAATACCGTGCGGGAAATAGGGATCCTTGTTCCAGAGTTAGGTGACATGAAAAGTTGACTTTACTATCATCTTACAGATGATGACTGGTACCATGAGAGGGCATCGTTCTTCAGTACAAACCAGTGTTTAATCCACCGTTTAGTCCGTTGCGCCTTCTTGTTGAGCGAACCAGATTTGAGCACTTGATCCTGCATCAAAGTCAGGGTTGTGATATAAGATGCCGCAGTAATACCCACCTCCCGAGATGGCATGTGTGCAAAGAAGCAAAGGTACGCGTTTGTCAGATACATATACCCCTGTAGCACTAGAATACTTCAGGCGCAGCCAAATACAGCCCGAGCTATACTTACAGACAGAACGCAACAGCCAGCAGGGCATTTCTGGACACGGTGTTAGGGTAAAAGAATCTTCAGCATGAAATATACCTACCTGCCCACACTTCCTTGATTTCACCCAACTCAAATACATCACGAAGTTTCTCTGCTAACCTTGTCCTTCTATGGAGACGGATTGTCGCTAGACTCCCTGTCCGGGTATTTGGAAATTTGGGGGGATTTATTGTGGAGGTATTGGTAGCGTAATTTCCAGGAGGGGGCAATGATTGAGAGTGTTGTGATAGTAGAGGACGTCGCTCCGGCAATTTTGGGTCCTCGAAATCCTGGTCAACCTCTTCGTCCGAGAGACCAAGTTCAGGTTCCTCAGCAACAGCTCCCTCGCCGTGCCCCGTCCGCCCTGGGATATCGCGTCTGCGGGAGCGAGCAAGGGGTCTATGAATAGCATGTATCGATGACGCAAGCCGGTCAACTGCACATGTCAGGTTTAATCACAGGTCCGACGTCAACACATGAAAGTTACTAACCTCTGTGATCGCCTTCGTCGTCGCTTTCTGATTGGGCTGCGTCTTGTTCATGACCCGAGCATTCGTCGTCGTTATCCGGGTCTATCCATGGGAGTGCTTGAAGGGCCTGGATGAGTGTCTGTGTTCCCATGCGCATCTAGGGAGAGGATATAGGTTAGGGTGATAGAATTGAAATGTGATGGGAGACATACGGATCCCTCGCCACGGAACGGACCCAGAGCGGGGCGCACAGGGGGTGAAGGGGGTCGGACAAAAGGACTTTCGTCATGTGGGGTTACTGTAGATTCAGAAGAGGTCACCTGAGCCGAAAGTAGCTTGGAGGTATTGGGAGTTGTAGGAGAAGAAACTGGGACGGGGTTCAGTTACATAGAAGATCAATGGAGTCAGCGGACATAATACCATTGTCGTTGTCCAAGTTCTGGCCCTTGCTCCTTCTGCTCAGACTAAAGATGCGGCGATGTCCAGAAGATGGTGATGAAGACTGCGAAATCTGTGGATGGGGGATCTTCCCGGAAACACTCTTGCTAAGCTTATCGACAGTCTTTTCGACTGCATTGGATATGCGCTTTGCGCGACTTGGGGAGTCGCGGTGTTCGTCGGATAAAGATTGGGAGAGGAGGATGCCGAGTGCCACTGGGGATGTGTCGACGGAGGGCGCAGCGGCGGGATTACGGAGGAAGGGCTGGAAGGAAGGTTGTCGGGACATTGTCTGCCCGGTGAAGAGGAGAGGGAGCCGCGTTAGACTGGCGCTGTGTGGCACTCTTTCGGCCCTTGACGCCTCTTCCCTCCTTCGATTATGTAATTGCTCTGCTTAGTCAGTCGTTCATATGCGCCTCCAACACGTTCTTGTCGCGAGTTGGCCGCTTTTGTGTTTAAAACACGCTTGATTGCCAATACGGCTCGCCCTGCCCCCTACCTCATACCCTCCTCTGCCCTAGATAATACCCAGTTATGAGAGGTGAAATCTGCGTTGGCTTCGGCTCCCTCCTCTCGTGAGTTTATCCCCCTATGCTCCACCCCTGGTCTGCTGACCCATCTATATAATAGTTTCGTGGCCGTCCTGCTCATGATATTCGTACATGTATGTCCGTTGAGCTTCCCGAGGCCATATTCCTTTATCTAAATTACATTCCTCATCTTATCAGGTCGGGCAGATCAACACCTCAAATGTACCTCGTAACGTCTACATGGTACCTTGTCACTCTACTCCCTCCAACCTTGACGCTTAAAATTATTGATATGCTTCATCAGGCCAAAGTCAACGTTTCCACCTACGGGTAGGTTCATCGGACGCTGAATTCGGATCCAACGGACTGAAACTCGACTCAAGTGATGCCATTCACTTTGCTATCATTGATCCCGTGTTCGGTCTCTACACCAACAACGCCTCAGCCCCTCTACAAGCCGGAGCCGGTCTCCGTCAAACCTACAAGTTTGGCATTTATTCCCATTGCGCATACGTCAATGAGACCGCAGGTCGATGCGGAAACCAGACGATCGGAGAACAGTTCAAGCCTTATGATGCACTCACCTCAGATATGAATGGGAACTGGTCCATATTCTCCCAGTCATTCATACCCGACTCGGGCACCTTCCGCAATTCCGGTTTTCTTGGACACAATTCTAAAGCTGCATACTGGATGCTCCTCCTGGGGATGCTGTGCGGTGCTGCAGCCTTTATCACGTACGTCTTCCTCCTTGTTCCAGATTATTCTTTTCTTGGTTTTTTTTGCTCATCCGCAGCACAGAGGCGTAGCCAAGCATAACATGACTTTCTTAGTCTCCACGCTTTTTGCCATTGCCGGAAGCCTATTATTGTTAATCGGCGCCAGCATTTGGACGGTGATCATTCAGAGGTCCGCGGCCATTAATGACCTTCTGGTGCGCTCAGGAAATCAGACCATGCCCCTTGGCATCCTCGTTTCTGTCGGTCCTGGACTTTTCTTGACCTGGGCCGCGTTTGCTTGTCTCGTGGTATCCGTCGTTCCATATATGATCAGGTATGACAGTTGCATCATCCTTACCATCATCGACGCACCATTCATCCCTCCCAACAGCTGTTGTACATACCGATGACGATTTGATACCCATTGGCTGGACCGGGAACGGATCTTAAAAACACACCTTGCTAGACTCGGGGTACGTGAGTTATTAATGATATTATTGACGATAAATGGGCATCTACTTCACGTAGTCACGAATCTCCTTATGTGTATTATACTAGAATTGACTGGCTTTTTTGCATGGAGTCCGGGCGAAGGGCAACGCCCTTGTGCATCATTGTCGCGTGTTCAAGCCAAGTCAATAAAAGGGAGAAATTAGATTTGAAACATTGATGCATGAGGCTTCCGCGTTGCTGCGCATCCTAAGCATTCCTCACAGCCTTCTGCCCCACAAATGGCCAGGCTCGGCGGGGCTGCTCACAGCCTTCTGAGCGCTGGGCCTGATCCGGCAGTTGCGTGCGGAAATGTTTTTGATACAATTCTCCCACAAGCTTCTTTCTCCCATCTCTCTTCTAAAGTTCTAAGTATTCTATCCTCGACGCTCTCTCTTCTTTTATTCTTTTTCGACCGCACTCATTCGTAATGCGTGCCTCCTTCCGAGCCTCCGTGCTCTTTGCGGCCGTCGCCATACTCTCTTGCAGTGTACAAGCTATACCCAAAGTAACCCGTTCTGGGCGATACCTTTACAACGAAGACGGCAGTCGCTTTTTTATCAAAGGAATTGCTTACCAAGAGCAAGGTAAGTGATGATGACATTATGGTTGAGCGCTTCTTACCTTTGTTGGCCAGGAAATGTCGTGGCGAGCAGCGATAATGCCTTTGGAGAACCCTCGGATTTCATTGATCCGCTTGCTCTTCCCGCTGCTTGCAAACGAGATATCCCGTTTCTCCAACAACTTTCTGTCAATACTATCCGTGTCTATAGCGTCAATTCATCTCAAAACCACGATGAGTGTATGAGCGCATTTAGCAGCGCTGGCATCTACACAATGTGAGTTGCGGCCCAGTCACACCAAAGCTTCCCCCCTTGTTGACCATTATGCCAGCATTGATCTCGCTCTGCCGCTTAATGGATCCATCGACCGAGTCGTTCCTTCGTGGGGAACCAACATTCTCGACCAATATATTGCCACGATTGATGCGTTCTCCAAATATGACAATGTCCTTGCCTACAACGTTGGCAATGAGGTCGTCGTTAGTAACAGCACTCAAGCCTCTCCTTACGTCAAAGCCGCCGCTCGCGACATCAAAGCATACTTGAGATCGAAAAATTCGGACGCCCTCGTCGGTTATGCGGCTATCAATGGCGCTTCTGACTTCAGGATGCCCCTTGCTAATTTCCTTTCCTGTGATCCAACCAACGGTAACTCCGATGCCTTCGCAATTGATCTTTATGGTTTGAACGACTAGTAAGAAAACTTCTATCAATATTGTTATGCCACATACTGATGTTATTTCCAGCGAGTGGTGTGGCGACTCCACCTTCCAGGCATCCTACTCTCATACCACTGCTGATTTTGCCGGTTACAACGTCGTGGCTTACTTTAGTGAATTTGGCTGCATCACCAGCCCTCCCCGTCTTTGGACAGAATCAGCCGCATTATTCAGTTCGGATATGTCCAATGTCTGGTCTGGAGGTGTTGCTTTCTCTTACTTCCCAGCCTCGAGCGTGCAGGGCCAATTTGGTATGGTGACGATTTCCACTGATGGATCCACTGTCCAAACCAGCGACGATTTCGGTCGCCTGAAGGATCAATACACAAAGGTTTCGCCACCCAACACGCCCTCGAGGGATGGTGCTGGTGCCGCTACCTATCCTTCTTGCCCTACCACCAATTCAACCTGGGTTGCTTCTAATACTCTCCCGCCCACCCCCAACCTATCTGCATGCGATTGTCTGGAGAATACTTTGAGTTGTCGCTTCTCTCCCGCGACCAGCAACTATAGTGCTATTGTCGGTGAATTGCTTGATGTTGGCTGTAGCTTGCTCGGTCAGCGAGGCGGTTCCTGCGCCGACATTGGCGGTGACGGTCAAGCTGGAGTCTATGGACGCGTTTCAGCCTGTGACCCCAGTGAGTTTTTCCTTTACTCAAAACATATGTGGACAATATCTAATATCTCCCTCAGCCGTTAAGTTGTCGTACGTTATGAGTCAATATTATGAAGTCAACAACCGCGATGCACAAGCCTGCAATTTTGCTGGCAATGGAACTATCAACGCTCTCGCACCCTCTGCAACCGCCGCGAATGCTGTCGCAAGCTCCTGTATTGCAACTCCGTCGGCTACCTTCACTCCAACCGCACCGTCCGGTGGCAGTGGTGCTTCAGCAACCGGAGGGGGCTCATCTGCTGGAACGGGTGGTGGAGGTAATGGAGGCAACACCAAACCAAACGGTAGCCCCGCCCTTTACGGTGATGCTAGTCCGCTGGTCGGGGTTGCTGCGATGGCTGTCATTAGTTTTGCTGGTGGTATTTGGACTCTTTTCTGATTCGAACTATGGACAGTTTTAGCATTAACTCTTTGGACTTATTTCTGTTTTTACTGTAGTACTTTTTGAACGAGACAGTTTTTGACACCTATCATGCACGGACCGTCGGAGTCTGAAAATGAAAGGGTGTGTTCACACGGTGAGGAGTGAAATTGGTTTGTGACCAGGGATGTGTTGAGATTTGAATCTGGTTTTCAACAAGTGGAAAGCTTTGCCTGACGCTCTTCGCCATGGCTGCCGCCATCACCGTCGAGGATGTTAAAATGCAGACTCCAGGCTGGTCTTCTCCAGATGAACAGTCGCTATCACAGAATCAGAACCTCCACTCGTCCTTGCCTGCTGAAGAACGCGATGCTGCCCAGGAGCCTGAAAACCCAGACTTCACCCGTGGTTCCAGTGTTGGCGACCTCAGTATGTCAGGGAACAAAAGCGATACTTTTCGTGACAACAAACAAGTCAAGGTGCTTAGGTCTTTCCCCTCTCTCTGTTGTTCTGCACACTGCGCTTGTTCCTCTCTCTTCCTTCGCTGGATGCCTTCCCCTATCGACCATGCTGTGTTCCATCCTGTCGTCTGCTTGATTATCATGACAGTCTCGCGGGACGTTTCATCTCAGCTCAGCTAGGCGCAGCTTCCAGCACATTTCCCGTTCCCTGCTATGTTTAATCATCCTCCCACTCTCTGTGACTTTTGGAACTTGGTGTTTACCCTTCTGTGCTCGCAGCCGAATAAGGTCTACATTGGTGGCCTACCCGAACATACTCGGGAAGCAGACTTGCGGAATTGCTTTGGCAAGATTGGCGGTATTGTTAATATTGAATTAAAGTACGTCTTGGTCCTTCCCGCCGCAAGCACGATGCTGACCTTTGATATAGGATTGGCTATGGCTTTGTGGTATGTCACTCCCTTTTCCCCAGAAGTTCCATGCCGAATTTGATTTGTCTCCAGGAATTTGACAGTCGCGAAGCTGCTGAAGAGAGCGTTGCCAAGTATAACGAAGGACATTTTATGGGCAACAAAATCAAAGTTGAGCTCTCCCATGGAGGTGGTCGCACGGCGAAGTTCACTGGCGATCCGGGGGCATGTTTCAGATGTGGCCAACTGGGACATTGGGCCAGGTGTGTGGTCATTCCCTTCCCCCCTGGCTCTGGATCTAAAAATTTCACCACAGGGAATGTCCCAATAACAATGGGCTGTGAGCGTTTGACGTCCAAAATTCTTGGGTGCTATTCAGACCTAATCATTCAACTTTTTTCAGACCATACCAGCGACGCCCACCGCACGAACCCCCCTTGATTGATCGAATTCAAAGGGACTATCCTCCCCGGGGACCCCCTCCACCTCGAGATGATTTTGGCCCATCCCGTTACCCGCCGCCGTCAGCACTCCCCAGAGATTCGCGCTATGATTACCCTCCTACGCGAAGGCCACCTTCACCCAGGGAGTACAGGGACTATCCACCACCACCACCACCTCGTACACGTGACTACGATGACTATAGACGTGGTCCCCCGCCCTATGACAGGGACAGGTATCCTCCACCACCAGATTATAGGCCTCGTTACCCTCCGCCACCCGATCCCGGATATCGTGGCTACAACGGTCCTCCACCTCCACCTCCAGCACCTTATGACCGATATGATAGGCGGGGTGATCGTTATGGAAGCTATCCTCCCCCCCCACCACCTCCAAGGGCTAGGACACCTCCACCTCGTGGCCGGGATGACTATGATAGGCCGCCTCCGAGGCAAGTTGCTGGCTACGCGGTCGCGTACGGGAAGCTAAACCTGGCTACTATCTAGGGACTATCCTGACTATCGTGGCCGACCCCCGTCTCCTCCGCATCGGTACTCCGATTATAATAGGCCTCCTGAACCTCCCGCAAGATTTAGGTAACTTGTTGATTCATCATAACGTGAATTTTCTTGATTTCTAACATGAACAATAGCAGGCGGCGTTCTGAAAGTCCCTCGCGTCCTCCATATGATTATCCCCCCAATGGGTACGGTGGTGGCCCCGGCCCAAACTCTGGTCCTCCTGGTCCCCCGCCTCCCTCCCTTCGTGGAAATCCTCGTGACTACCCTCCCCCACGCAATGGCCGTGAACCCCCAGAGCCAGTTGGCGGCTACAGACGACCCTGAGCTGAGTATTGGCCTACGTAGGTCTAAACGGCGTCTTAAGCACACCTCGGGCGTTCTATCTATCAGCTTGCTCTACTTGCGAATTCTGGATTACCACTTGATGCTCGGTCGATCTTGATTCTAGTCCTCATTTTCCAACATTTATTGGAGCTCTCCTGGTGTTCTTTCTCGTCCCATCGATCTATTGACTAGTTACTGCAAAGGACACTTCTACCTACTAGCAGCTACGAGTCTATGCTATTGTTTTACCTCAGCCATTTCATATAAGTGTTCCCTGTCCCCTGATTCTTCTACCAAAGAGCGGAGGAAACCCTTTTCCTTGAGCAAATTGGTTGGGCTGTCATACTCAACCTGTCGGAGAAAGTCAGCGAACCAAAGTAAAGCGTCATGTGAGCTTGTAAGTTTCCAACATACAATTCGACCAGCATCGAGTACCATCTGTGAACCAGGTGTTAATATTGGCTCGGAACCGGTAGTAGTTGCTTGCACTCACTATTTTGTCTGCATCCATGATAGTCTGCAGACGGTGAGCAATCGTTATTACTGTTGTATCACGTCCAAGCTCGTGCCGAAGGGAAGATTGAATGGCAGTATCAGTTTTGTGATCTTGGCGCTACATATTAGACAAATCCCATTATGCATATTGGGTTACAGGACACACCAATGGCAGAAGTTGCTGAATGAAAAAAAAAGCTCAGTGAGGGTTTTTTGATGTAAAACCGGAGAACAACCCACCTTCATCCAGAATTAGTAGCTTGCTTCCTCTAACAATAGCTCGAGCCAATGCAAGGATTTGACGTTGACCAACAGACAAATTACCTCCACCGCTTGAAATCTTTGTATCAAGTGTGATCCTACCCTCATCCATATCAACTTGCAGCGCAAAGAGACCTGCTGCACGAAGAGCGTCGTTTAAAGTCGCATCATCGTATTGGTCAAAGGGATCAAGATTGTGTCTCAGGGAACCGCTAACCAGTTCAGGCTAGAATTGAAAGATAATCATACTGGTCGTGAAAGTCGGGGTTTACTTGCACTTACAATCTGGGGTATGATTGTGATTTTAGAACGAAGGGCATCGAGGTTGATATCGGAAGTCTTGATACCATCGTAGGAGACATCGCCTTCGGTGAAGATGCATCTCAGCAACGCTAGAGTCAGTGAACTCTACAACAGGATGAACACATGCATGCACATTGAAGGAAATGGTGGGTACCTTTCCTGATCCAGTTCTCCCAACTTGGAAGTTAGGCTATCAGACAAGGCGTTAAGGATGAGCTACATAGAGGGTCGTACCAATGCCAACACGTTCTCCGGACCCCACTTCAAAAGAGACGTCGTGCAACACTTTAGGTCCATTCTGCGAATACCTTGCAGACAAATTTTCTACGACAAGCGAGCCGCTTGCCGGCCAATATGCTGGGGGAACACCTTCCGGGGTGGGCTTGGATTCTTGCTCAATGGTAAGATATCCTTGGATACGTTCAAGACTGTTGCCTAGCAAAGGAATCAGACGGCTACTCTTGCAGAGAAGTTATTGGCTCACCCTGGACTTCGAAATCATTAAGAACCCTAATCCACCACAAAATCATAGCGCTGAATCCAACTACGAGAAGAATAAGCATTACAATTCCTGTGGAAAATTAGACCTCGACAAACCGGCCATGTTGAGGGAGAACCCGATGTTAGATGCGGTATTATTTCGGTAGTATACCAAATACACTGCGAGTCCTGCTGCGAAGAGACCACTTATAGTGTCGATCCTTACACAAACCCATCGATTAAGGTTGTAAAAGACCCGACCTGCGGTCGTGTAACGATTGATTCGCTTCATTGATTCCTTAACAAATGATTCTTCGGCAGCATAAGCTCGGATGGAGGCTGAGAGGGCGGTCAGGAATCATACGCTCATTTTCAAAGGTGATATCGCTCACTAAGACCTGCTATTGCTGCTCCAAAACTGAAAGAAGTTTAAGTCATTCACTCCATGCTTTTGAGTTTCCACTTACTGGCCGACGACAGGAGCTTTAGCATTCGACATTTCTCGCTTGACGGATAGCTGAGCTGCCATGTAGATTTGACCAACCCAACCGCCAAGTATCCCGACAATAACTCCAGGAATCAAGAAGATGGGCGTCATGAATACGACAGCAGAAAACTTCATAAACATAGACATTGTCATTTCTGTTAACCACCTTAAAGTATCCTTAATCGGACCGTCAACTATATGAGACAAATGAATTAGAAAGGTGTCCCCGAATAAACGCGAAGACCAACCGGCTCTGATATCCTGAGTGCACCTGGTGATAATCCTCGACGTAGGAGTGATATCGAGCCACCTGAAATTGGATCAATCAGCCTAAAGGACGGATGATAAGTGGAGAAACAAAACCTGAGGGTTGTCCCAAGAACAGATCCAACGAGTCTCTTATGTAGGTGCCTTGACGCGCGAATAACCCCATATATAAATATTACGAAGCAGGTCATGTAGACCGTCACGGCCACGCCCAAAAGACTAACTGAGAACTAAGTGTTAGATTGACACGGTATCTTTTTATTGCAATAAACGTACCGTAAATTCCCAAGTAACTTGGAGGACGTCAGCCTTATGTGAACCAAAGAGTTATTGGTCACTCACTATGGCACAGAAACTTCGGAGGCTGGGCGGTCTTCATATTGCGAAGCCCAATAACCTAGGTACCATGTCTGGAAAGCTGATATAAACTCTACGACGAGTAGTCCCCCAACGAAGCTTGCGAAAAACAGCGCGGGGTGATTCCCTCCCAATCCGACAAGGAAGAGTTTAACTGCTGAAGTATGAGCACAGTCAACTCTGCTAACCATGATACAACATACAAGATTGCCAGCTTATATGTCCTTCTTCAATTTCTTCGGCAACAATCAGTTTGCCATCTGAGGAAGGTGCGTTCGGTTTATCAATTTCCTCCCCAGCCATTTGGAGCGCATTTTGATCCTGTTTCAACTCCTCGGAGATGGTTTTGTCAGACCCAAGGACTTCAGGAACTGTGCCCTGCGCGACGATACTCCCGTCGGTTCCAATCGAAACAGCGAACTCCGCCAAAGACCGGGTCATAGCAATATTGTGAGTCTATGATTTGGTCTGAGTAATCGGTTGACATCTGGAAATGTACCACGACTCACCACAAGAAGGACGGTCCTACCTCTCACGAGATCGCCTGCAAAACATTTATCCACAATCCATTTTGCTGTGTGCACACTGAAAACGCATGAATGTTTCCAACTGAATCAGGATGCTATAAAAACTTACTCGAGAGCCGCAAGAATATCATCGAGAAGTACAATTTGCGCAGGGGAATATATTGCACGGGCAAGGGTGACACGAGCCTTTTGTCCTCCACTTAGAGTTAGACCTTTCTCGCCGACTTCTGTCCGGTCTCCGGCTTCAAAGAGTTCCAGATCACGCTCCAAGCCACATTGATAAATAACCTTGCGGTAACGTTCTTCGTCATAAGGAGACCCGAACAGGATGTTATCCTGTGTACCAACGGCATGTAAGCTAACTGGACATGCGATGGAATGATGGGGAACTAACCCTGATCGTTTCGTTTTGAATCCAAGATTCTTGCGCAGCGTAGGCAACGCCTCCTTTGCGAGGTAGATTGAACCAAGAATTTGGTCCATTTGGAACGTAATGCATTTCACCAAGCAAAGCCATAAGCACCGAGGTCTTGCCAGAGCCGGTAGGCCCGACAATCAGATTCAAATGCTTTGGTTTAAACAGCAACTCGCGCTCGATCTTGAGCATATATTTTCGCTTTGAAGGGGTTAAGGTCCCATCAACGTCTGCGGACCAGGTAAAAGAGGATTCATTAAACCCAATGCGTCCATCGTCCAAATCTGGCTGCGCAAAGAACGAGCCGCGATCCTTGCCAGTGTAAGAGTCAAGAAGTTCAGTCTGCAAGAATGGTTAGTGAGTAACAAGGAAAATAGTATGCAGTAGGGAGCATACATTCTTGAGAAAGTCGTCAACACGATCAAGAGAGACTTTGCCAGCGATGACGTTGCTAACAAGGAAGAATGCCGTGTAAAGCTGATCTCGAAGAAGGTCAAACACCGTCATCGAACTGAACACAATTGATGCCCGGAGCTCCTGCTTCATGATGACAGTCTGGATACCAGAAGTCAAGTGGTGATAGAAAACGAAAGGCAGAAACATACACTGCGAGAGGTGATGAGAATGAAAAAAGTGCAAGAATGACAAACTCACTAGGTAGAATAGGTGGCCACCATCACGAACACTGGAATTATGAAACTACATAAAACCTTAGTCGTTGTCAGAATAGCTGTCCAATGGGACTAACTTGATGTTCCCGTTGACTAATTCAAGGACTTGTCTTTTCCATAACCAAAGTAGCTCTTCTTCTCGTTTCTCGGCAATCCTCTCTTCCATCTTCCTTTCCCAGCCGAATAGCTTAATCATCCGGACAACATTCATTGCTGGACACAATATTGAACGAGTGTTGCTCCGCACACGTATTAGACTGCCTTACCTTCACTGACGACTTGAACACGAGCATCGGTTCTCTTCAGACGTTTGTCCTGAACGTCCTGGATTTTCTTGGCGACCCATCCTGGAATCGGGAACAACAGGACCATGACAGCCAAACCGACAAATGCGCTATGGGAAAACGCACATTCTCAATCCAGGTTTAGATCAGAAAATGATACAACGTACCTCCAACCGAGTATCAAGTAGAGGAAAACCGTACACAAAATAACTTGCAAGGGCACATAAACCAAGATAAACATGAGGTCACGAGCATCAATGATATTCCCCAAATCTGTGGTGACGAGGTTATTAATGCGACCAACGAGATTGCTGGCACTAGAGGTTCCTGCTGGCGGCTCATCCGTCTTTTTAACTTTGTCCTTGCCTTGTTTAGATTGTTTGGATGAGGCGGAGTTGACACTCAACGAACTGGGTCGGACTGTTTCTTCCGAGGAGGAAAACGCACCGGTACTGACAGCAGTACTGTCTTGTGTATGGTCTGACTCCTCATGCGAAGGTGTGGTAATTGTGTTCTCGTTAACACTCTCAGCAATAGGGGTAGCAGGAACTTCTGGTGATGCCAGAGATTTTCCTTCCTTATCGCTTTCAGTCTCAGCTTTGACGCGTATGCGCAGAGCGTGTTCAAAGACGAGTTCAGTAATGATTGCTTCGCAACGAGCGAGAGTCCGAGTCTGCAATTAAACGTTTAGAGGCGCCCTCAGAGCACGGGTAGCGAAGCACACACCGCAAAGAAAATGTATCCCTGGAAGAACAGAGAAGCTGACAAGGGACCGACAAAGAGGCCTATTATCCAAAACCAAGGTTGGATACTGGCATCCTCGCCATTCTTTTCCAGGTAACTGCAATTCTGAGAGTGAGCCAGAGGTACAATATGTAAATATAAATACCCACCTGAGGAGGCGATTGATACTAATTGGCGAAACGAACGAGGCAACGACCATCGAGCCGATTAAGACACCCATCGCGATATATTCAAACCGGAATACTTTCATGAGGCCCCAGAAAATATGTCGTTCACCGGCTCCGGAAAACGAGTCAAGATGCTAATACGAGGATAAGCGAAGAAAGAACGAGAATGTCGGCGGACATACCTTGAAACTCGTTGATTTGAGGTTGTGGATGTAATCGTAATCGGCGAGCGGTGGCAATTGATCGTGTGAAAGATGAGGAAGACGGTATGCTAAGAATACGAGAGGATTTAAGAAAGAATATGTCGCCATCGAAAGCATGGACGCTGTCTGCTCCGGATTTGGTTCCATCGGATTCTACGAGAAGGTGTCACTAAATGATTATCAGTCATGGACATGAAATATGTCGGCACCTTGGGGTCGAATGGAACATATTCCCTTGGGGTGGTGAACGGGATCACCACGCCGACGAAAAAGAGAGTAGCTATTTTGATCCATAGCAGCGGGCCCTCGGTACTGTCTTGCGGGTGTGCATGGATGGTGATCAAAGGATATAAATCCCGGTAGGCAAAGACCGAGAAAGTGAGGGCATATATCATCGTCGCGTGCCGACTCATAGTGGTGGCCCATCCTTTGGGCAAAAGAATGGTTAAGAGAGATAAGAGAGTGGCATATAGCTGGACCGTGTGTAGACCGTTAAGTTAATCATTCTGATAATTATGATCGAAGCCGCTCACATAGACAACACCGAATGAAAGCCTAAGCATTCCAGTCTCTGTGGAGGGGACGGTCATGTGCAAGATCTGTGTCCATGACTCGTCTTGCTCGACGAGCAACTTTTTAGGGATGACGCGTTCACCGGGCGCAATAAAGTTGAGAACGAGGAGCACGATGGCGCCAAGTACCCGCATGATTTGGTATGAGAAGATGATTGGTCCTCCATGACTCCTAACATGACACTTCAACTTTTCGCGAATACCAGATGGTTGGGGGGACGGTCTGTCCTCCCCGTCCGCAGCTGGGGAGCGCTGGCCCAGGACCCAAAATGCTAAAATTTGGAGGAGGATGGTTCCCAGTGACACTACCGCAACGATGAAAGGCAATACGAGTGTTTCATTCAAGAGCCTGAGGTAAGAGACATATTCAACATATGAAAACTGCGGATGATCAAGCAAAAGCACCTCTTGACGATATCGGTGACCTCGACCTCGTACCAAACCCTAAGGGCATTTTCACCGACAGCATACGCGTCGAAGGTCGCATACGAAGACACTGTAGCAGGTAGAGGCATGGAGGCGTCTGCCTGCAGTGGGAACTGAGGGGTGATTAAAAGTACGGGTGGTTGAAGAGGGTCGAAGAAGGGTGAGGTGATGAATTATGTGTCTGATGCTGCTCTCGGCGTTTGTTGGTATGTATGTATGTATCTCACGAAAAATGTTCTGGCAGAAGTCGAAAGAATTCGAAGCGCATCCCCGGAACAGATGCTTAACCATCAAGGGCCGATTGGCTATATGCCACCCGACCACATGGGGGAGGCGCAAATGAATGGCTGAGACATATTCACTGCTCCTTATGGAATTTGGGGAATGTGAACTTGTCAACGGTGCGATCATTGATGTCGAGTCATTCCTCCAAGGTGGCCAATGAACTCGAAGCGGCAACGGAAAGCGACCTGAGTCACCAATTCAGAGGTAGATTGGGGGGAGATTATGAGTCATAGTGGTCTGAAATAAACGAGGATCCTTGACAAGCGGAGGAAAGATTGAGCTACAGTCGAGCCACAGAGTAAGCCACAGAGTACATTCTGATGATAACAGCACAAGGAGGATAACGTGACTGGATTTGGGTGGGACCGCCTTTAGAGCACATCTTGCAGACTAACCTTGGTCTGTGATCACTGTACGATCCCACAAATACCATCGTCCTTATGGACCAACAAACACCTATTTCTGCACGCGCCTCCGCGTCAGATCCCTCAATCGCTACCCAAGGGCCCATCCCTCTCTTTGACGCTCACCTTCGCTTCCTCTCAGATTCCTACCTCAGCTTCTTCCAAGAACGGTACGACCCTTCTCTTCTCTCCTATCTCCCACAACTTACCCTCCTTCAGGAAACGGATAGAAGAGGCATAGTGAGTTGATCAAACGCCATTTGCTTTTCGCGAGCATTTCATCATACCTTTCTGATCAGCATAGACGCGCTCAAGAAATTGCATCGCAAGTCCAAAACCGTGGATGTCTACCTCGACGACAGGGGAGAGTTTAGCACTACAAGGAGCGCATGGGCAGAGGTTCGAGATGGTCTGGAGAGAGGTGTGTGGAAAAAGTGCCGGTTCTATTTAATACGCTAAAGGGAAACATTAGAGGCGCAAGTTAGGCAGGCTTTTTGCGGGACCTTGACAACGGATATTCTCAATCCTTTGATCAATCTAAAGGTACTTCCTCACAATTTACATCCGCAATGAAGCGACTTTTATAGTTTTGAGCTAGGAAACACAAGAACGCACCCGCAAACGCATCAAAGAAGACTTAAAGGATTCCACCCATTCCTATAATGAATTTGCGGAAGTTATGCTTCCAAGGCTGAAATCGCGGTATGTCAAGAAGTTCAACGAAGTGGAGGTACGTATTTTCGGTCTCGCGACTATCACACATTCAAATTGCTTTGCACACAGGAACAAAAAAAGGCTTCTGCGGGCCCCCCAGTTCCTCTACAACCCCCCCTTTCTCTCCCAGACCAAAATGCAAGCAACTCTAAAAATAGTGGAGTTGGTTCCGGACGTCCTACTGTCACTTCACCACAGCCTCTCCGTGCTTTGGATCGTCGTCCTTCGTCCAGCGGACCCCCTGCCCGCAACCGTTCGCCTTCATCGTCAACCGCATTCTCAGATCTTGCCCACCAAGGTGCGCATTTACTTCAATATCTTTTGAACAGAGTTCACTACCATTATGGTTAGGGAAGAAGCAACTCAATCAATTGATGGGCTTGCTTGACAAAGGCGCCGCTGGCAATAGCTTGGGCGGACCAGGAAATCAAGCGCTGCGAACAGTCAGAACGAAACGTGACGCAGATGAAGCCGGTATGTGCTGAGTTGAACGTTTCGTTGCCTTTTTTACTTACGGTCCCAAGACAAGGAATACCGAAAGGGGATACACTGGTTAGAAACTCTTCGGTTAAGAAGAACCAAAATCCTTGAGAGCGGCTATAATGTGCGTGTTCTCCCTGGCAATCGTTATGGACTGCTGACCACCCTTAAGAGCTTGGAAATGTTTGTTGGAGAGTCTGCCATCACCATCAAAAGGACGCTTGAGAAATACACCGATAACATGATGTGAGCATTTAATGTCAACTCCTATGATAGCTCTTACCTTCCAAACAGTGCCACGAGTACCACTCAAACACAGTTGTCGAAACATGCTCGAGGAATTGTTGAGAAGATTTCTCCAAAGGAAGATGCAGAGAGACTCGTGGCGCACACACCCCGTTCGCTGGCTTCAGCGATTCCTGAGCCGATACTTTACGAGCACGGACATGTAGGATCATGTAATGATCTTATCTTTGGGTTCAGCTTAGGTGATTATGCAACCGCCAAAGGTCTTCGCGAAGGCGAAGTTCCCAGGATTGTGAAGATATGCATTGCAGAGATCGATAAACGTGGGCTAGAAACGGAAGGAATATACCGAGTGAGTCGGAACTCAGGCCAAACCTAAGGCAATCTGACCTAAGCCCTTTAGGTTTCTGGACGACACGCCATAGTGCAGGCAGTAAGTTCAATACACATTTGCAAACCTACCCAACAACTCATGGCCAATTAGCTGCAACATGAAATTGAGAAGGATGAGGCTTCTTTCGAATTAACCCCGAAAGACGACGTATATGCGGTTTCATCATTTCTGAAGGTACGTCGCTTGCCTCATTTTGTGAGCTGTTACCGACGCCGGCGCAGTCATATTTACGGGAGTTGCCCGAGCCTTTGTTCAGGTTCCCTCTCCAGGACCGTATACAGCATTCCGAGGCTCTAGGTATATTCTACTTGGCCGCCAGTTAGACTAATACTCAACGCCATCCATAGCCGAACACCAGACTAACAATTTCATGCTTCTTCGAGCCAAGATGCGTCGCCTCCCGCCAGTTCATCAAGCTACTCTCAAAACCCTCATTGAACACTTGGCGAGGGTCGTTAGTCATAGTGATAAAAACAAGATGGATGCTAAGAACCTTGCGATTGTCTTCGGCGGTATGATCTTTGGTGATGACGAATTGCCCAAGGGAGGCGATCTGCTGAGCGTACAGACAGTCAAGGTACGTTCTCTCACTTTTCTGTGTATAAACGTTGCTTATGGTTTCTGAAGGATACCCTCTTTGAGGACCTAATTATGAACGCGGCTATACTTTTCGATGACAACGCACCTGTACAACCTCAGTCACCTCCTCTACCGCCTACTCCGGCTGGTGAGGTCGCACTCGAAGTCTCTTACGGTTCCAGGACAACTAAAGTTGCCACTGTCCCCCCAAAGGTGCAAAGTCCACCACCCCCAGGGTCGCCACAAGATTTCACGCCCAAACTCCCACCTCGCCCTGCCACAAGCATCCATCCCTCATCACGGAATCCCCCCACATCACCTTCACGGATGCGAGGTGAACCACCATCACCGACCGCAATAACTACCCAACCATCAATGTCGGCTCCACCTTCACCTTCACATACATCTACATTCTCGGAGGATTCGTTATTGTATCGCGGACCTGAGTCGCCCGGTGGCAAAGAGTTTGTGAGAGAGCCTTCCACAAGTACTCTCCCCAATCGACGGTCGCCACCTTCAATCAAGAAGACGGAGTTACCACCGACGCCAAAAGAGACCCCTGCTACTTCGCCTCTTGAGACCCAAACAAGTAGTAATATGTAGTTGGTCCTGGTTGTCGCCTCTTTCGTACCTTTTTTCTATGTCATGTGGGTATTCGCCGGCAACTCGTGATAATGGATGATTTCAATACCCTGCCCTGGGGGCTGTATCTATGTTTTCATTGTCGTAGAAGAAACCTAAGAGATCCTTATTCAACAGAACCTTGGCTTCACTCTCCACCCACCACGCATGCTCATTGCGGAATGTCTGGTACATAAAATGGACAATAATGCTATCGCCATAAAAAGGATGTCCGCAATATCATTGAGTAGGTATCAGGAATTCCGGAATTGCAGTATTATACGAATCATAAAAAGATTCATCATCCCGATCACTATCAGTGTCTGTCAGCCCATCCTCAACCCAGCTGGAGTCGGCAGCTATTTCGGCAAAGAGTTCATGCTCTTCTAACCACTCCTCCGATATCTCAGTGTTATAAGAGTCAAAGAGTTCAGCGTCATCTTTGTGCTCTTCCGAAAAAGCATCGTCCATCCAGCTATCATCAGTAGCGACTTCGGCAAGTAGTTGCCTCTCAGCCTCTGCTTCCCGTTGGTTCTGCCAATCGTTATGCCACTTAAGGACTCTTTGGCTTGCATGTATCCTGATCAATGGTCACGGACATGAGGACAAACTAGTCAGGGTAATTAAACCGAATAGCTTACTTATCTGGTTGAAAGTTGACCAGTTGAAGACCGTCCATCGATGTTGCACGAGATACAGCAACATACGCTATTCATGTAAAACATAACCCAACAGTAGATAGAATCAAGTGCAACAGCTTACCTTGTCCATGATCGGATATCCCCTCGAAGTTGACCTTCACGAAATCAAGTGTTTGTCCCTGGGATTTGTGTATTGTGATTGCCCAAGAAAGTATCAGGGGCACTTGGACTCGGCGCGCTTCAGTGTTCCCCATGAGCCCAATACATTCGAAAAACATTGGAACACACAAAAGCCTCCTGTCATTGGCGAAATGGACCACAGGATATTTCTGATTCTGGGGGAAAACACGGCCAGTGATGTCGCGAAGTTCCGTGGGTCGTTCCGCAATAGAGGGATCAGCCTTGTAACGAGCTAGGATGCGTTCCTCGATATATGCCCGGTGTTGATATGGAGGGGGTTGGGTAGGCGGGTTCCTAAAATTGGCATCTTCATCATAATCCAAGCCATCCTCCGAATCGGCTCCATCCTCATCATTGTTGCTTGGGGCAGATATCTCAAGCCCTTTCTTTTGTGCCTCACGAACTGTCATGAACTCGACAACTTTTCCAATGCTGCCATTTACCAAAACACCCTGCACCACGTTCTGCGTCCTTTTTGAGCCCATTGAGATACTGAACTTGGTCAAATATCTCACCTGGATCAACATGACTTGGGCCCCTACCTAGAACTAGCTAAGTTCAAGAAAACCAATGTCCTGAATTCGAATAGCTCACTTTCAAAATAAGGTTTTCTGGAGCAAGCGTTTCTGATTCGAGATGTTTCTGTGCTGCTTGGGGGGCTAATGGTTGCCGGTAAACATCCCAACCTGCACTGTCCATCGAGAGATACTCCTCAGCAGGACCTTGCAAGAATGCTAGCTGTTGTTTGTTATGGGCTGCTACTTGTTTGCGACGTGATAACCTGTCTTTCTGTTTAGCGAGGAGACTTCACAGCTGGAGTAAGCATCTTACAATGAGGCTGGTTCCACACCTGCCGTACCAGCGGGGAGCGGCCGTTCTAGGCTCTTGAGTGTATTTATTTGTTGTTTCGTTAAACTACCAAGTCGCATGGACGACAGGATGTCAATGAAAGCTTAGGGATTGAATATCAATGAGTTGCTTAGACAGTATATTCCCAACATACTGCGATCTTTCTGCCGAAACACCTCTCGGAGGAAGTAAGGGTGCGGAATACAAGCCTTCCACGTTTGAGCCCCGAATACGTAGTCCGGGGGGACCGCTCTTCTCTTCTTCGTAACAGGGGGCAGTTGGAAAAAATCTCCAGTCAAGATCAGCTACGTACCGGCATCAGACCTGTTAGGGACTGACAACAAAAATGTGCCTCACTTGTATGCCTCCAAATGGTCTACGACTGTTTCGAATGTAGCGCGCGATGTATTCCTAGATGACATCAAGACAAGAAGCAAATGAAAGACACATGTATACCCACTAACTTATCAAAGAGTTCGGCTTTCAACATAGAAACTTGATAAAATCATCAAAGTGAGACGCGTCGTCCGTAGAGCGATGAGGAAAAAACAAACTTTCATCCACAATCCACACTCTCGTTCTTTGCCATCTCTCCCTGGTCACACGACATCGTCTGACCTTTCGGTATAAAATTTCTGCAACTTCTGAACCGAGCCCGATCCCCCCATAAGAATGAAGAGTCTGTCCGCCAATCGCTAGTGCAGCAATACCAGTTGTTGCGGTAATAGCAATAGTATCAGGCATTTCAGTCTTAAGAAACTCTTGAATGATAGCGCGTAAAAGAACTGATTTGCCTGTCCCTGAAAACGATTATGAAGAATGTAACAGTGACCTTAAGGGGAAAGAACGCACCAGCTGGGCCCGTAAAGAACACATTCCCTCCTCGTTTTGCGACTTTTAGGATCTCCTCCTGTTCGGTGGAAAGCTTGATCTCTAGTGGCACAATTTGTTCCTCCGAGTTAGGAACACCATTCTCCTCAACGCGACCAACGACCCCACCATTGTGCAAGAGACCTTGTGACCAGATGGTGTTTGTCTAGGAACCCACGCCACTTCAACAGCCAACCATATATACCTTCGCTCATCGACTCACTGAGTGGGGCATCGCGACTCTGTGTCGTCTTATATATCGACGCCTTTTGCGACTGATCAGACTCGAGAAGGAAAGTTGGCCAACGCGCTCGGTACTCGAATACTCAAGTACTCAACGTTCCGACGTTGCACAATGCACAGTCGCACCCCTTTTCGGTTAGCTATCACGTGATCGCGACTTGAGCGAGCAATGAGCGCTAGTGAGCAATGAGCATGTTGAGCTGACAGGCACGCGCTGGTATACTGAACGCTGACGATGATCAATATTATTTATGATGAGCAAGGTAGTTTTTTTAGTTTGCGCAGGAGACAAATACTTCAACCCGAAGGGTCAAAAGTAGCCGTTAGCCTTTGAATTGTTGCCACCCCAACGTCACACGTCGTTCCCTGAGCGTGCCTGTCGTCTACCTCATGCTATAGAAGCTACTTGTCTCCTGAACCTCGAAGGCTTGACATCTGCTCGTACATCAAAGTTGCAAACGAGCTGTTTCCGAGATACTCTAATCACCATCAATCTCTATCTTTTCGTGTTGCCTCAATAATGCCTAAAGGTAAGAAAATGAAGTATTACGCCGTCGCCGTCGGGAGGGATGCCCCGAATATTTATTGTACATGGGATGAGGTACGAAACAAATTCCCAATGTGGACTACTCAACCTCTCGACTTATGCACATAGTGCTTAACGAAGGTCAGTTCCGTTGAATTATACAATTCGCATACACTCATGGTCTCCATTCCAGGTTTCTCGTTACCCTGGTGCAGTTCACCGAAGTTTCAACACCAGGGAACAAGCTGAAGAATGGTTGTCATGTAATCAGTTCTCTCATGCTTTCGGGGAATTCCTTCTAACTCGTCCGTTGAGCAAAATCAACTCTGACGGCTCTCCACAACCAACTTGCTGCACGTCCTGTGAAAGAGGAAACGCGACACTCAACCGCCACAACCGATGCGGGCCAACAGGCAGCCCGAAACCCCTTTTCAGAGTCAAGCAATACCGATATCACAGCTAAACCCGAACCAGCCCAAGCAGAACCAAGGGTAGCGCTGTCACCGGGGCAACACAGGGTGTTTACGAGAGTCAAGGAGGGAAAGAACGTCTTTTTCACCGGTTCCGCCGGTGAGTCCATTATTCCTCCCTGCCAGCGCTGAGACTCTGAATTGATAGCTGCCAATCAGGTACGGGAAAATCGGTGCTCTTGCGAGAAATCATCAAATTGCGAGCTGATTCTGATTCATCGAAACGCATTGCTATCACCGCATCGACTGGGATAGCAGCTCTCAACATCGGCGGTTCCACTTTGCACTCATGGGCGGGAATCGGGCTGGGAACCGAAACTGTCAAGAAATTTGTCGGGAAGGTTCGATACCAGTCAAGTCTTGAACCAGTGCTGAGGCGCTGGAGGGGAGTGGAAACCCTTATTATCGACGAAAGTAAGTCCCTCAGCCCATGATACCATCCGTTTTGAAACCAGCAAGCCCCTTGTAGTTTCCATGATAGATGGAACACTTTTTGATAAACTCGTGGGTCAACAGCTACGTGGGCTGGTTCACTATTTAGTGTTTATGTTTAGGAACACATTGCCCGCGAGCTTAGAGAATCCACTCGTCCATTTGGTGGTATTCAGGTTAGTGAACTTCATATTCGCACACCAACTGGCAAGGTTAGACTCCTATCCTTAGCTGGTGCTCTGTGGCGACTTTTGTCAACTCCCTCCTGTATCGGGCAGGGATGAAAACGGGCGCGAGGTTCCTGCAAGATTCGCATTTGAAGCACGATCCTGGAGTTCTTGTATTGGTGCACCAATGATGTTAACCAAGGTGTTTCGCCAGAAGGACCAAAGTGAGTGAACCTACACGAAATGCACACCCGCATTGACACATTTGCGGCAGCTTTCGTCAACATGTTGAATGAGATGCGCTATGGTCGAATGCAAGACTCGACCATAGAAATATTCAAGAGTCTTTCTCGGAAGGTAAATTATACCGACGGGATCGAGCCCACCGAATTGTATGGTTTCCCCTTCTCCATCCTCGGCTCTGCTAGTCAAATTAGTTGAGACCAGTTCCCCTTCAGATACCCTACCAGGAGGGAAGTAGCTTACGCCAACAGCTGGCGACTTGCGCAGCTTCGTTCGGAGCCTCGGACCTACGAAGCGCAAGATTGGCCAGGGGTTGACTATAAGGGCAAGCCAGTAACCCATGAGAAGATGCTTGAGCTGCTAGATAAACTTGTGGCCCCTAAAACACTTGAACTCAAGGTCGGAGCCCAAGTCATGCTCATTAAGGTATCTTCAACGCGTTCCCCACGCATCGAACCTAGGGAAACTGACGTCATCCGTTAGAACCTGAGGCAAGGTGTCCTCGTCAACGGTTCAATAGGCAAAGTCATTCGGTTCGAGACTCCCTGCGAAGCGGCAGCCTCCAAAACCTGAAATTGCCAATGTCGAATCCGGGAAGGCTAACGGGGACAAGAATACTGGCATATCCCAGGAAATACTGAAATACGACTGGAAGTGGCCCATTGTCCAATTTACGAACGGAGAGATACTCGTGATGGCGCCCACCGAATTCTCTATCAATAACGGTGATGGGGAAACGATGATGGCCGCGAGGCTGCAGCTACCCCTAATCTTAGCCTGGGCACTTAGCGTGCATAAGTCACAAGGGCAGACGCTGGAAAGAGTCAAAGTGGATCTGAGGCGGACATTTGAGAAGGGCCAAGCATATGTCGCTCTTTCTAGGGCGACAAACATGGAACACCTTCAGGTCCACAATTTCCAACCCCAAAAGTAAGTTTGCTTACCAACACCAACGATCCTGGTCTTGATTTATACATGACCTTGACCAGGGTTGTGGCCCATCCGAAGGTTCTCGCTTGGTACGGTCAAAATGCGGGCCCCCAAGATGACTTTGACGAGGAAGACAGTTTGGCCTTTGATGAGTACCACCACTGATGGTAGGGTAGCGCTGATACCTAGCCATGTTCTGCAACATGACGATGTATACCGTGCTGCACATACACAACGTTAATCATGACTTATAATACATTCAACTCTATGGATACATGAGGTCAGATAACAATTGCGAAACAGAGCACACAGAGCAGATGGAAAGACGACAACATATATGAAGGCACTTAAATTACTTCGACAAAGTTGGCAGGAAATATGCCTTCCCTATTGTCGATACGACCGGTCCACCTGAATCATATTCAATTCCTGTCACTGCATGAAACATACAAACGACGCACCAATCGTCCGTCTTATCACTTCTCTGAATGACGGTGATAACTTCACCTTTCTTGAATGAAAGATCGCCATCCTTGAATAGAATGCTTTAAGTATTGTGAAAGCAAACTCAATAAGTCATTACCTCGACAGCATTAAAGTCGAACTGCGCGACCGCGTGGATCACACCACGCTCGCCAAGGTGCGAAACCCGGGTCGACTCGAGTTTCGGCACAGTTGACGAAGAACTCAGTCTTCTTTGCGTGTCCGAAAACGGGGATTGCGAGGGAAAATCATCTTTATCGAAGGCATTGCCGTACATGGACTGTGATCGGGATGCAGGAGCAGATCCACTGGGATGCGAGTATTTAAAGTTCCCACCAAGGGAAGTGTCGCGTGGTGCGTGTCCACGAGAGACTGGTGCATTTGCGGTTGCAGAGGCATGCACGTTGTCAAAGGGATCATCGAGGTCATCCACAAGGGTGCCACTAGTTTTGTGCGCAACGACTTGACCCCTAGGGTTATCGAATGTCGACGGCCGGTGGGGGCCACTGTCAAATATTGTTTCACAAGCGCTTGCGCCTTGATCGTCGAAAGCCGAAGCCGGGGCATCCTCAGAGAAATACGAACCCCCGTCTTTGTTGACTCCCCAATGAGGAGGCGGGAACGGCGCCTTGTTTTTCTTTCTTTTCAAGAATGAAGGGCTGCGCGACGGGTTACTTGGGGAGGGGCTTGGCTGTGGACTCGGAGTGGCGAAGGCATAGCCCTGATCTAGGCCACGGGAATGTTCGTCGTGGATCCAATTCCTTGTTCCGGGCATTCCGGTACAGGATTCAAGTGTCCCAATAAGTGGTTCTGTCCATTCTGGAGGGTCTACGACACCACTCAACAGCATTTTGACTGTGACGGGGGACCTATAGGCCTGAGAATTTGCGTCTTGTCGCTCGACGATAACGGAGCCTTCGATAGAAATGCCTCCGAAGAGGCCCCGGGTTTTTGAATAGCTATACCTATAGGAGGAATTAGGCGAGAGGGGCTTAAGATAATTAAATGAAAGCTATACATAGCAGCAACCTTTCCCCCGGTGCTTACTGATCCAATGGCTTCGCCGTTCCTTCCGAGCGGACCGAGGGCGATACTGAGGTTCCCTCCCAGAGTCAAGGAACCAGCAGCCATGAAGGATCTCTAAGATATATGGTCGTTAGAGTCTCAACGTCCCGTTTGGTACATTTGCTTACGATAGCCTGAAAAGGAAGACGATAGTTAAGAATCAATCACACCACAGCCGCCGGTGGGGCGAGGACTCACTGCACGAGTGTTTAGGACCACAAGGAAATCCGTCACTTCAGCACCTGCCTGGCCACCAAACCCAACACCTGCCGTGCCTATAGCACTTGGAGCAGACCACCCTAAAGGGAGAGGTAGTTAACATTAGAAACAGGAGCGGTCTGGGCATGAGCTTACTTCCGTCGTCCAGTCTAGCAATGACGACACCACTCCCAGCCCTCGCAGAAAAAAGGAAGCCCGCCTTTGCGACGGTGAAAATCGCAAAGCCTTTCGCTTGCTGAAGTACACTTCGTGGTATCACGCCGTCCAGACCGTTATTCCTGCTGTCAACGAAGGATTGGACTGAGGGGTGTGAGTGGCGCTCTTGGTCATGGGAGTTGGGAACACGTACATATTTTAGCAGCTTTGGCACATTCCTTGGACAACGGTTGTGGTAGGGGGGTGTTGAACTTCATTGTGGTAGAAGGGTAGCAGTGCTGCGGTACCAAAGAAGCTTGAGCTTCGGCAATGAGTCCACGTACAAACTGACGATCAACCCATACTTACCTATCACCTGGCATGACGTGAGTGATGGTGTGAACCCTTATCTAATCTACTGTGCAGTGATTAGTCAACGTAATTGATGTTTCCATCACACCCTTCGGACGGAATTAAGCAGGTCGTCAACGGAGATGCGCCGCCAACAGTCTCGAGGACTTAATTCCAGGCCATGGGCCGTCACTCTCGGAGGGCATGGTTGATGCGCGCCGGCATCGACGAGCCTCCTCGGCGGTTTTTGCCCACTCAGTGTCTCTAAGCTTAGTTGTACTCAGCTGTTCAACGTCAACGTTCAACACTCAACTCTCTTTGCTCCGGCCTCTGCCCTTGCACTTAGCCCTGCAAGTCGACGAGCGTCTTCGAGGCACAGCCACCCTGTCATTGCATTGGCTAGTCCTTTGTTCGTGGTTCGACTTAACGGCAGCACGCCCTCTTCCTAGCCTCCGCTTTCACAAAACCCGCATCTCCTTCCCCAGCACCTCCACCATGCTTCTCCGGCGCAGTTTCTGGTTACGAACAACTTCGCTCGGGTCCTTTGCATTGGCTGCCTCTGCTTCATATGCTCCTTATTTGGAACAGGTGTGATCTAAGTTCTTTGCCCAGCAATTTTAGTCCTCATCGTCAGCATCAGTCTTTCTTTTTCCACTGGAACCTCCCTGGCCAACCGTATCCTATTCCAGTCACTCGTATGCATGCACCAAAGTTCTTCAAATATCTGAGCTCAAATTTTTGCAGAACAATGTGAGACGATACACATTACTTGGGGACGGGAGGCAGCGACAGGGTACTCTTTCTAATTGCCTGTTGCACCCAAACAGCGTCGCTAATCTCTATCAGACCCAACCCAGTGTCTCCCTACTACCTACAGGTGTACACCTCGTTCGCGTCGTTTGCCTTTTTGCCACTTTGACATGACTAACCTGCGGTTTTAGGGCTTACATTGTCCCATTCATAATTTCCGTTGGAGATGTGCTTCAATTTGTGAGACACTTTTTTTCTTCCCTTAGTGATGGCGATCTAGACTTTAATCGATAGGATTGGGCTGTTCCTTTCGCACCCGGCACTTTGGTAAGCTCGGACAGCCACGAAGTAAATCTGACAATTTGACTCGTCTAATATACGCACGCACCAATCAGTACCAGATATGCATGGTAAGGCGACCCGGGAGTCCGACTTGATTGAACTGCTGATTGTTGGTCTGTTTACCAAGTTTGACAGGAACGGCAACACTGGAGGGTGCCAAGACGTGTACACTATTATCCCCAACAATTCTTCAACAACGCCATCGTGCGCCAACGTGACCTTGCCGACTCCTTTGCAAGTAGATGCTACGGTTGCGAATGGTCCTATGTCTCGGTATGGTTGGATTGAGCAAGTTCGTCCCTTCTTACCTCTAGCATTCTGACCGACCATTGAGACAAATAATCCACACAGTGCACCGATGTTTCACTTGTACCACGGAATGGCACTCCGCCTTATACGATGACAGTACGTGCCCATTCCACCTCCGTTGAACTCCGTCAACACGCGCATCCTTAGGTTGCACCATCGTTGCACCCTCCTTACAACATCACGGGCGATGGAAGAAAACCCCTAAATTGGACAGTCAGTCTGTCTTGGTCTTCTTCATTCTTCGTTAGCATTGTCGATTCAGTGGGCAACGTTTGGTCAAATGGACTGTTGCATAGTGGTGGAGGACTATCCACTGCTTGTCTCTCAGGTCAGCCGCCACAAAGGTATGCCACCGCCCACCATTTGTAGCCAACCTACATATCTGAGTGTTACCATTTAGTACCTCAGGGAAAGTATCCACAGGTGTTGCAGTCGGCGCTGGCTTTGGCGGTCTCGGCGTTGGTATCGCAGCCGGTGCACTGGCCGTCTTCGCCTTCTTCCATTTCCGCAATCGGAAGCATAGGTCTACAGATTCGTTGTTGGACCTCCGAGGAAACTCTCATCTGGGCTCGCCTCAAGGTGCCTATCTCCATACACCCTCAACAAATTCTCACTATCATGCAGTCCCAACCTCTGCAGGTATTCCTATGGACAATTCATTGGGCCTTTCAAACCCTACGGGCAGTCGTATCAGCAGCATACCACCCAACACACAGTACCACATCGAGCCTTTCGTCCTACCTGTTGAAGACGGTCGTTTACGTTCTCCCACGTCTCCAATACGTGCCAATCCCAGCAATCCTTCCCTCAATGCACCTTCATCACCCCCAGAAACGACTCGACCAACAAGTTCCGGGAGAACACAAAATGTCTATGTTGTACACCATGACGGCGGACGTGCTCCAGTGACTGTATATACTCAAGAGGGCGCACAAGTAGTCGAGCTTCCACCTGGATATCCCGGAGCCCTCGAAGCAGGGGAACCGTTACATAATCCCCATTCGCATGTTGGTCATGATGCGAGGAGCGAGTTGGTAGCAGGTTCTAGTGCTCTCGGAAGCGGAAGCAGTGACACAGGCAGAACGGAAGGGAGTGCTCCCGCGGCGGAGACACCCGCATTTTTGCAGCAGGCTAGAAGACCACGACATGTCCAGAAGCCTTCAGTGTCCAGGATAAACCGACAGACTGGCACCTCCAGCTAATTGAGAAACATTCTCTTCTTATCTTTCTTATCAGTTCTTGGAACCCTTTTGTTCCCTTTAATACTAGCCGGCTCTTTTTGTTATGGCAACGTTTCTGAAGTAGTCATCCCGGGGTTAATTGTGAAATATATCCAAAGTAATATATATCTATGGTGTTTAGTTACTACTCTCCGTCGTTACCTTCTTTCAAAATATTCTGGGATTTTTGGGCTTCGGGAAGAAATTTGTGGATCATGGCATGGCCGTTTGAAGTACTCGGTATCGGTATTCTCCGACAAACGAACATGATTCACAAGCGCTCAACCGAATCAAATCCGGCGAAACACCCCAATAGGGCATGCTTTCCAGCTCTCAGCACCTGCCTTCTGCCAACCATTTGGGAGGTTATCACTTCTATCGCTTTCCACAGCCGCAGAACAACCGTCGGAAACAGAGGTAGACACTGACAAAGTAGTGCGTTCCGAAGTTGGCGGTTGGTTAACCTCTCTTGGAGTCGATGACAGAAGCTGCGCAAGTCGGTCCTTCATGGTGGTCAAGTCCTGATCTGTCCATTCCTACCAAGACGTGGTTAGAACACGGCCAACCTAAAGATTGAGAGTTGGAGGATGTACTTTTGGCACGGGTTGGTTGGATGGTATGAGGAAGAATTCCATGGCAACCTTGTAAGTGGGGTTTTGCGAACATATGGCTTGCAGGAGGGCCTTCGCACTTTTTTCATAAATCAGCGAGGGCAAAGAACAAGATGAAGGCAATTGTGCATACGCTTTGTCGTTTTTAGGATGAAAATCGCATAAATCACGCCCGAGAGCGTGTGCTAAAGAACTGACAACGTCTTTGCTGAGATCTAATTTCGTGTCATCCCCTTGGTCTGTTTGTGGCCAGGTATCCAAGGACCACATCACCCAACGGGTGAGAAACATTTCATATGAAGGATCGCTTTTGGCTTCAAGCTGAGTCAGTTCTGCATTGGTAGGTGATAATATGGTATTCGGCGCTTCGGCAGGGAGAAGGATAGCGAGGATGCTCATGCAGAGTATGTAGGCGAAGTTTGGATGGAGAGTCTGGATGTGTTTAAGGAGGGGCGCCCAGAGCGAGAGTGAGAACTGTGGGGGCCAGAACTTGTCCGTTGAGAAGGTTCGTTTTCTGTCCAACGGTTGTCTCGTCAACGATCAGGAGGCAAGGGGACAGGCAGACACACTTTTTCGATAGGGGTACAAGACCACCTTTCTCCAACAAAGCATCACAAAATTGCTCCAGTGCCCACTTCTCTTTAGGGTCTATGTTGGCATCCTCCTCCCTTGTGAGTAAACTCCCAGGTGATGTTTCACCGGCCTCCCAGCCGACTTCTCCAATGACAATGTTGGCGGTGACTTTGGCCTCGGCAATCCACCTCTCAATGTCTCTAATTGTCGTGTTCACCTCTTGCTTGTATTGGGTTCTCAGCGATGCATCACGAGTGATGGATTTCAAGATGGTCTTGTACTTCTTCAAAACCGGCATAAGTGGACGAAGAGGAGGTGCTTCACATCGCGATACTGATGCAGGGTTAATGATGGGGAGGAAGTAATTATGAAGCAGCCATATCATTGACTGAACTCCCAGTAAGCAAAGAAGGAATGGTAGCGAGAGACAGTGCACACCTGGCGTGCGGCTTCACGCAAGAGCTCAAGACTGGGAAGGTCTTCGTGCGTCGCTGCATGACGTAGTTCCACCAACCAAGCGGGAAGGCCAAGTTGCGCTGCTATTGACGCGATTGAACGTGCATAGGCTCCCAGTTGGAGAGGGTCGACAAGGCCGTTGACGAAGCGAATGATCGTAGCTGCATAACTATGGCGAAGGGACAAGTAGTTGATGGGCGATACCGAGGGCGCATTGTCTTGTTGAATGACGACCAAGAGCACTAGCGTCGACTCTAGGGCGTGCGGGAGTGGCGTCATGACTTTCCATGCCGACAACTGTTTTCACTCGTTAGCGGGTTAATGTTCGCATCCAAATCTAACCACGCACGCGATTAATTGCGAGTGCGTTTGATCCTATGTCGTGTTCATCAGAATAAATCCACGCGCAAACTTGGTCTAGCTCAGTAATGGAGGCCCAGGGCACGCGTCGAGGGAGGCGCATTCGGTAAGTATTGAGGAAAAAAAAAATGTCACGCAATTGATCTCATATGATCTAATCTTTGATCTAATCTTTGATCTGAGGTCAGTACGTAGCACGTGCGCACAATGATCTCGATCAAACGGTTCGACTTGCAATTGCTATTCCTGGAAAAGACTGTTCCTCGATATCCTCACCAACGCCCTGTATTCCTCGGGTTCGGTGAGAGCTTGGTGGTTCACCTCTATACCCCTCATCATTTTGTCTTTACGGAAAATACCCAGAAGGGTTAACGATTAACGACAAGCTATGCCAAAGCTGGATGAGCGTGGAATCATTGCCGCTTCGACGATCGGGTTCTACGCACCTGTTGCGATATTGACCTTACTCCTGCTCTTCCGTTACGCACTGCGACGTGATGCTGGGTGGCTCTTTCTCTTTATTTTCTCCTTAGGTCCGAGAATTTTTTGTCTTTCATCACCTCGCTCACGAGCTTTATCCAGCGCGGATGGCTGGAGGTGCTCTGCTCGTAGCCGCCGAAATGCTCCCGACAAAAGTCGATTTATTCATTGCAGCATATATCATTCACCCCGCTGCATTGTCTTTTCTAATGTTGTCCACGATCGGCTTCATAGGAATGGTGTGAGTTTCCCTCTTCTTTTGTTGTGTTAATGTATTTTCAACTACCCAACACTAGTGGTCATCGAACATTTAGCGATAATCCCCGGGTCATCTATAACCTGAGAGCTCTCGGTATATTGGCATTGGTAGCCCTTGGTCTGACAATAGCGGGTGGCGTTTTGGGAGCACATGTTGCTCCCGGTCAGGGGAATATCGGCTTTCTCTTACGTCGTGTTGGTGCCGGCATCTATGGAGGCTTGTATATTCTCCTTGTTTTGGTACACTTCGGCGCCTGGACGTATAGATGGTACTTGAAGAGCTATCGCCGCAGAGTGAGTGTTTATTTAACCCGTCCACCCTCTTGTTGCTCACTTCCGAGGGCCGTAGTTGATGTGGGGTATCTCAGTTGGCCTCATTCCATTGGGCACTAGGGTTGCCTATGCCGTTCTTGCGGCATGGTCGTCTGCAGATATCTTTGGTGCCCGGCCTTCCTCCAATCGCGTGCTTGCGAATGCCAATCCAGTAACCGGCGATTGGATACTATATCTCGTTCTTTCGCCTATCATGGAATATGTCGTCGTCGTCATATACCTCTTCTCGAGCGTCATCCTTTCGAGAAGGCATCACTGACCCTAAGAAATTCGATCTTGTGCCCAGAATTAACTTCGGAACGACTTACGATTTGAAATGATCTGACACCTGTACTGTTATTTACAATGTATGTAGTAGATACACACCTAATACTTTAGGGCTGGATACACTTCAATTTGACTCAATTGTTTCATTGAGCACACCTCTAATTGTTATAGGTACACCGGGGGGCCGGGAATACAGGAATGTATGAGCCACATAGTCAAGCTTCACCCACGCCGCAAAAAAGTCAGCAAATGCCAAAACACAGAGAGAAGCTCCGGCTTAATTGAGCCCATTTTTCATCTACCCTAACGTCAGCGTACCCCTCATCTCAACAAGTCAGACGAAGAGTTACTCCACTCCTAAAAGTGAAGTCGTGGCGAGGGATGAAGACATCGACCAAACTCAAACCAAACCCACAAATTTCTTACATCTGTTCACGTGGCCTGCAAGTCACGGTTTCGAAACAGGACGACATTTGGGTACTTAAATGGGGATCGGTGTGAACGAGACGACAAATGACGTCATTTCCAACACAACATGAACATCACTTTCCCCAATTCCTACTCCCCCCCGCACCACCCGATCTCACTTAAGACATGCTCACCCACCTTAGGAATGTTCTTGGTCACATACCTCGATCAACAGCTCTTCGAGCTACGATGTCTACCACCGTCCATAATACGAACCAAGCCTGCTGCAGCATCCCCCCAGTCCAGTCGGCCTACCAGCCCAAGGGATTCATCAAGCCGTTCGGTGATTTCAATCGCGTATATATTGCAGGTCCTGAGAAGAGTGAGAAGGCTTCTGGTCTGTGTATATGATATCTTTGGGTACTTTATTCTTTAGAGTGCCTTCAGGCATGGTTTACATGGAAGCTAACCATAATGCAGTTTCTTCCCACAAACTCAGCAAGGCGCAGATATGCTGGCTTCGGCCCTGAATGCAACCGTCTACATGCCAGATATCTTCGAGCCTAATCACCCCTTTCCTATTGAAAATTTTCCTCCAAAAACTAAAGAAGAGAAGACTGAATACCGGAACTTTTTTGGCAGTGCTGCTAGCCCTCCAGAGAATGTCAAGAAGCTTGTGTCTTTTGGTCAGGCGCTCAGGTCAGACGGCATCAAGAAGCTCAGTGTATACGGCTTTTGCTGGGGTATGCATAAATTTACAAGTAGGTCGTTCCCATCGCTCACGCACCAAAAGGTGGTAAAGTTACTGTACTGGCCTCGGGTGAGAACACCCCATTCGACGCCTCTGCAATTATCCACCCCGCGTGGGTATAGTTTTGCGAGTTTACCCTCTTCTCTTCTCTTCAACCTGCCTATATAGAATGCTTTCCGTGGAGGATGCTCAAAAGCTAGCTGTTCCTCTCGCCGTCTATATCTCGAAGGATGAACCCATTGCTGAGGTGCGACTTTGACGCAAAATCCTTTCCTACGTCTGACACATATTTTGGTATAGTATAATAAAATTCTGGATGTTCTTTCAAAGAAGCCATTCGCGGCAAGGTGTGATCATGAGAACTACCCGAACATGTCGGTGTCTCCTGTCACCTTCTTGAACTGAGTGATTTAATCCAACTAGGTTCCATGGGTGGGCTGCTGCAAGAGCTGATCTCAAAAATGAGGATAATAAGAAAGCGTGCGTAAATCCTCCGCGAGAGTTCATTGGATTTATTTATTTCAACCAGGTTTGAAGACGTCTATGGAAGGCTTGCAGAATTCTTCAGAAAGGCCTAAATCGTACAAAAAAGTTTAACCAACTGACTCATGAATGTACTCAAGATCAATGTCTTATGTGTATTCCATTAGATCACCGGAGCAGTCGTCCTCGACTTTCCATAACCAAAAGGGGCCTTGGGTGTTTGAGTAAAAGGGTTGGGTGATGTTTCGTGCGCCACTCACCGACTGGATCCCCTGTTGTCACAACAGATGGTTCAGGTCACGATGATAAACAACGACACAACAGTTGCGCACCTTGTTCGTGTGTGGTGGTAGTCCAGATGCCAATCACACCTCTGGCACTGCCCACGTCACCGAGTTGTACACCATTAGAGCTGCGGAGACGGGATGAATGTCAACTCTTTGAAGTTTTAGGAGCATACCTCCACTGAGGGCTATGGTCATATATGGAAACCTTCTACTCGTTATAAGTCGGCCGAATGATGGACGGACACGAAACTCACAAATTTCCACCTAACGGTCCCGTCGCTGGCCATGCGAACGCAACCTTCTACTACAGCCTCGTTTCCGTTTGCAGCTCTCGAAGCACCAGCGAAGAAGGTGACCGGGTGCTTCGGACTAGCAGAGGCGACGACCTCAGAAGACGCGAAAAAGCGGACATCAGCCCGGGGTATGATGCGAAGCTTGACTTGAATTAAACGAGTTGCTTCGCGGAAACGAGGGTCTTCAAAGAACTTGGGGTGTCGTGGACCGTCTGCAATGTCAGAATACTGTAACACGAAATAGTGTTAGTTGGTGATACCTTCCGCAGAATGTTGAGTATTGAGTACATTAAAAGCTGACCACGGTGCAATCCAGACGATCAGCAAAAGCCAGGGAGGGAGAAGCCAATGAATCTCACCAAAAAGGTCGCTGTTATGAACCGGAAATGAGCGCGGATTCGTGGAAATGTTGGGATGATATGGTTCTCACCGATAATCCATAAAGCATACATATCTTCTCCAAGTTCCTGAGGCGATGGTCAGCGAAGGACTGCGGAAGAACGGGTGGGTGCCCACCTTCCACACCAGCCCAATCTTTCTGGGCATATCCGCCGGGAGCGGTGTAAGGACGAAATGATTCCAAACTCGATAGAGGGCGAGCATGAGTCAAGTGCGGAGGGAGGTCGCGCAGATTGGCCAAAACGACATTGATAAGGTGTTCAATATGAAGCCAATTAACGGCTCCACTTGCGCACAGTGGTCCATATTCATTTTCTAGACAGTAATTTCGCAAGTCGTAGACGAAAGCACGACTCTTATTGCGTTTATCTGACATTTGCTGCCGGGGTCTGACCAACCACTGGATATCACCTACGCACGATCTTAGGTGCGCTTGAAGTTGGTTTATTTCGTTCGAATTGGCGGAATCTGGTGCGATGAGCTTCGATTTGTGTAGTGTCTTCTCCAACCACCGTACGTTTTCAGAAATCCGCATGCTTGCGAACCCTCCAGGATTACCTTCATCTCCGGGGGCTGGAAGGGACGTGATCACAGATACTAGGAGCTGGAGTGCATCCTGCTTGTCGTCGAGTGACAGACCAGATAAGTCGGCCTGTTTCATGGACGCCACTCGCTCGGCGTTCACTCGACGAGAGAACCCCTTCTTCCATCGATTTCCTTGTGGAGGCATGTCAGAGATTATAGACAGGTTGAGTGTGCGGCGCTGTTCCAGGACGGCTTGTGGATCGTCAAATGGATATGCATACCATAGCTGCCGCCATAGGTATTCATCTTGGGATAGCTGGTTAGCGAGACGACATGTCTGGGAGAATGAAGCAACGTCTCGGGGTTGACAAAATGTCAAGATGCGGTGGGTGAGCTCGAGGGGAATAGTGAAGATGGCGAGGTGGCCTGAGCGGGGTTGGGCCACCGGGTTTGGGTCTGGAAGGAGCTCAGAATCAGGCATGGAGATGACAGAAGGCGGATGAGCTTGTGACCCACGACGGTGCGGGATATTCTCATGGGGCTCGGTCGAAAGCACTAGCCATGACATCGCGATCACGCCGCGCCACTCCGAAGCTTCGGAGTCTTGCCGAGCGACCGCTCTTAATTTCAAGACAGCAAACGTTTTCGAGGTATTCCGGGGGTAATTCAAAATCATTGCGTGCCCTGCAGATGCTCTGAGAACTGGCCACAGGACCAGCGTCCATATCACGAGCTTGACGGACTCAACCTCGGCGACAATCCAGGTAGAGGTAACGGTGGCTGTGCTCCGTGACTAATTATAGACGTCCATCGTGCCTAGTGTGCGCGTTGTCGAACATTAAACGTTATTAACGTTAAACGTTCTCTGCTCCCTTCCACGCGTACATGATGAAGTCCGCGACTTTTCTACTGCTTATTCCGGTCGCTATCGCTTTTGAGATACCCTTCTCTGTCCCTCAATTCTTCAAGCTCAGGGCTCCAGCCGCCTTAGTTGAACTTGCCAATGTTATTGACGTCCCAATCACCCCTCGAGTCGCCATTATTGGCGCTGGTGCTGGAGGCACCTCAGCAGCATTTTGGATTTCCAAAGCCAAATCCCGCTTTGGACTTGACATCGATATTGACGTCTATGAGCGAAACAACTACACCGGAGGACGTATGTAGCTATTTGGTCGCCGAACCAGAGGTCGTTGCTCATGACTTCACTTCCAGGGAGCACTGTCGTATACCCCTACGAGAACACAAGTCTGCCAGAGCTTGAACTGGGAGGATCTATCTTCGTTCAAGCCAACAAAAATCTTTGGAAAGCCTCAGATGAGTTCAACTTGACAAGGCGAAATTTTGCCGAGGAGGAGTACGAGGTGGGCTTATGGGATGGAGAAAAGGTCGTATTCACCGTGGGTGCTAAGGCAAGTATTTTGGCCGTGCCATGTCTCACTGCCTCTACAGTTTGAGGGTGGTTGGTGGGGGACTGCCAAAGTACTCTGGCGATATGGATTAACGTCACCGAAGCGTACTCAAGACATGTGGGTCTGTTATTACTCAACTTTGTTGATGACAAACCCTTCCCGTATAGCGTCAATGCGATGATCCAGAAGTACCTCGGCCTGTACTCGAAGGAGACGCCCAAGTGGGACGATGTAGCCCACCTCTCCGCGATGTACGGTTGGACGGAACTGACAAGTAGCAGCACGACGGAATACCTACTTCACCAAGGTATCTCGAGACGCTATATCGCCGAACTCGTGGAAGGTGCAACCAGAGTAAACTACGGCCAGGTCAATCTCTATTTTCCTTGCCTCTATCTCATGCTAAACGATTGGCTAGAACGCCGATTACATCCATGCTTTGGGAGGCCTATGTTCCCTTGCCACTACTGGTGCTGCTGGAATTAAGGGAGGGAACTTCCAGATCTTTGAACAATTCCTCAAGAGGTCTGGTGCATCGGTTCACCTAAACACCACCGTTGACAGTATCCTGCCAAAGCCAAACTCCAAGCTCTGGAGGGTTACAACTCCCCAGAGAGCCACGGACTACACTGCTGTGATCCTTGCGGCTCCTTTTCACTCCACTGACATTGTAGTACCTCATGCAATTTCTGAACAGATCCCCACTCAACCCTACGTTCACCTTCATGTTACCCTCCTAACGACCACTTCCGAATACCCAAATCCTGCATATTTCGCATTGTCGTCTTCTGCTAAGGCCGCGCGTATGATGTTGACCACCTACGAAGGCGTCCGCCAAAACGGGAAAGCGCCGGATTTCAATTCGCTTTCCTACCATGGTACCGTGCGTCCTGGCGAATGGGCAGTCAAGATTTTCTCCAAGCAGCGCATCAGTGATCAGTGGCTTCATGATGTCTTTAATGGTCAAGTTGGATGGGTTTTCAGGAAGGAGGTAGGGTTGGACTTTTCCTTTTGTGGCTTGGTGACACTCAACAGACCCGAGTAGTGGGATGCTTACCCGAAACTTCCCCCGATGACCACCTTCCCCCCAGTCAAGTTGGACAAAGGTTTCTACTATGTCAATTCTTTCGAGCCGTATGTCCGTGTCATTTAGTCAATTCAAATTACCACCAATACCCCTATTCTAGGTTCATTTCAACTATGGAGACGGAAACAGTCTCATCCCGGAACGTCGTCGACCTGCTCCTCAACGATGAATTCCATACTAGCATTTGTGGCCCTAGAATATCTGGATCTGATTCAAAAGATACTAATACAACCGAGGATATCACAACACGAAAGCGGGATGAAGATAATTATGTATATGGCTGGGATTGTTGAAAGCATTGACAGTGATAAATATATGGACGGAGAGATGTGATAGATATGAGAGCAATTAACTTTGATACCCTTGCCTGGTACCCCTTGGTGCTCCTTAAGCAAATGCACCCTGGTTGGGCGAAGAAACAGCAGAAAATATGAGCGCTTCCCTTGGTATGAATTATTAGAAGGGATATCTGTTCACCGGCGTGATAGAAGGATGTTAAGAGAAATGGGGTAACGGAGGTGGGACCAGCTCTAAATTCGTTCCACCCCGCTATTGTGCTCGGATTTATCAGAAATAGTGGCAAGCTCGATCTGAGGCGCGTCTTCGGGTTTGGCAACATCGTGAACGCCGATGTCAGGGTGTCCGTGACGATCCCCAGCAGCAACCGTCATATGGCCGTTCGAGTATACTTTTTCGCCCTCGTACGGGACGAAGGGAGCGGCAGCAAAATCACGCCGAAGTTCGATGTAGTCAGTGGCAAATTCGCCATGCTATAGATAGGCTGGTTAAAAGGAGCACAAGACGCAGCCAGCGTATTTATACATACCTCGACTTCATCCATGCCGAGTGCTTCGCTCGCGGAACCTGCTCTTAGACCGAGACCGGGTACCATATCGATGGCTTTAGCGATGAGAGCCGTGACAACGAAGGTGTAGGTAGCTGCCGCAAGGACGAAGCATATTTGCTTGTATAGCAAAGCCCAGTTCTTGTTTAGGAAGCCACCTGGAACTGTAGTGTTCACACCATCAAGGGAGATAATGGCCGAGTCGGCAAAGAAGGCATTGAGAATGAGACCCACGATACCACCGACGGCGTGCTCGGCGAATAAATCAAGGGCGTCGTCGATATGAATGAGGTGTTTAACTAGACGAGGACAGGAGTTAGACCTTTACCACAATAAGCTTTACACGAAATACATACCTTTGGTGGCTAAATTGCACAGAGCACCGGAGAGAATACCAGTGACGACGGAAGCCCAGGGGTGGAGGTAACCGGACGAGGGGGTAGCTGCGACGAGACCGGCGATGGTGCCAGAGCAAAAACCAACCATACTCCAACGACGCTCATACCGGTAGTCGAGTAAACACCACACCATTCCACCAAAAGCAGCAGCTAACATAGTATTCCAGATTGCGAAGACCGCACGAAGGTTTGCACCAAATGCACTTCCACCATTGAAACCGAGCCACCCGAACCAGAGCATGGAAGCTGTCAGATTCCAATTATGGACTGCAATTATTGAGATAAGATGAGATAACGTACTCCCGAGGGCGACTAGAGAAACATTATGAGGACGGAAATTCAAAAGCTCCTTCTCCTGGCGGCGACCTAAGACCCAAGAATAGGCAAGACCAGCTACTCCGCTCCCAATTTCAACAGGCCCGCCACCTATTTCACGCGATGGGCGCGTCCTATAAATAGGACAAACGGCAAAAAAATTGTATGAGGACTAACCGGCGAAGTCTAGAACCCCCCATTTGAAAGCCCAACCGCCTGCGCCCCAAACCCAATAGGCCAACGGACAATAGACCAATGTCATCCAGCAGAAAATAAAAACCATGGCCGGTAATACCCGCCCCCGCTCAGCAATGCCACCCATTAGGATACCCGCTGTAACACAACCAAATTCCATCTGGAAGAAGCTGTAGAGAATCGCAGGAACCAAGGGCGACCCGGGAGACGGTTCGCCAAATACTTTCATTAAGCCAAAGTTGCTGAGATTTCCGATAAAGCCATTATTAGCTGTCGCTGAAAATGCGAGGGAGTAGCCCCAGAAGAACCATTGGAAGATAACCACTGCATTGCTAGCGATGACAGCCCATATGAGCGAAACTAGGGTAAACTTCGGGTCAGCATGATGCGATCTCGAACCCTCAAGGATTACGTACGAGCATTCTTGCGACGCGATAAGCCTGAGTAGAGGAATGCTGGGGAATGAATGGTGTGAGATGGGGTGGCGAAATAGAAAACAAAATTTACCTAGCCCTGGGACCATGAAAAACACCATAGCACCGGCGATGATAATGAACGATAGATTACCGCCGTCATACCTACGGATGTTAGAGAAATCGATGAGCCATATGAGTGGGAGAGGCATACTGAGGGGGGCCATCGCCTGGTGCGTTAACATAATTATTAGGCGGGAGATGATAACGTTCACAGTAGGAACTACGCACGGCGTAACGGGGGAACAGGCTGCATTAGGCTTTTTTAAAAGACACAAAGAGAAATGCCAGCGGGGAGGGGAAAGGGAAGGCGGAAAACATGAAACATAGCCATAGTTGAGTTTATAACGGTTGCGGCCAGCTCTACCAGCGCAAAGATATGGAGTAAGCGGCTATCTGCATATCTAGACTTTCCGCCTCAACCGGGAGATTAAGAGTGCCTTTCCACTTTCCCGTTCAATGTTCAATGGCAGCGTGTTATCGACGCAACAGAACCCCTGATGTCACACAAGCGTCCAAGCACTCAGAGCACCACCAGCTTTTTTTTCACTATTCCTTACCTATACTTCCTTGTCAAAGGACCAGACAAGCTGCCTTGTTGGCCTGGATTGGGCTCAGAGGTGCCTTATCAGAGGTGATGCGGAACGAGATACCAATTATGTATGAGACCAGTTGCAACGTCTTAGACACAAAGATAAGGACTTTTCCGAATTTCGAAATCTGGGTATCGTCGCTTCAGGGCCACCGGACGTGTGTCAACAAAGATAAGCGGAGTGCCCAGAGGAACTTTATCTTAATTCAGAATTCGATCACGCATTTTGATCACGGGATTCCTATCGAGCCAATCGCATTGCAAGCCAGTGGCGAGGCCTGGAGTAGAGAGAGATAAGAAACCTCCAACAAGCAAGGAGGGGTATCAATGAAAACATTTATCTCCAAAGAACCAGATGTGGTCTGATGTAGTGTTGTAAGAAATAGGATTGGTCTTCTAGGTCCCCAGACGCAGTTCCAAAGGACTTTGGAGCCCCTAAACCGACACCTGGGGCTTTGTGGGGTGATATCGAAAAGAATCGAAACCGTTCAGTCAGTACGTTCAAATAATACGTACCGTGAACTTCCGAACCCGGAAGGCGTCGGAATATACCACAGCGTCAGGATCTGCAATCGGCCGATCAGTCCGTTAGCACCTGCGGATTTAATCCACATCATACCAGGCGATGGATTGCGAGGAGTCAGTGTTGCACGCTCAGAGCTTCGGCCTGCCATGATTCGGCCTGCCACTTGAATGTTCACGCGGAGCTAAGAAGTCTTTGCCTACAGAAAATCCTGCTTCTTTTGGAAAGGCAAGCTGCCTTATGTTGACATCGGTTTCCCGAGCTGACCAGATCGACGGATTCCCGAAATGATGTTGCTCCCATGTCTATAGCTCGTCTTCCCAGCCTGACGCAGCATCTAAATGTTGCTGTTGGACATCAGACCGTTTATGTCCATTGTTCATATCGGACGAAAACATCCTGTGAGAGAAACAAGACATGTGTAGCAGTCTTGTGAAGTCCTAGTACAGAGAGTTTAGTCGAGTATAAGTACCGGAGGGAGTTTCTTGCCAGGCAGAGTGCTCTCGACCACTAGATCTACAAAAGCTACTCACATTCGCTTCGTCGCAGACTCCCAATCAGCGATCAAGATGTCTTCTCAACCAAGTGCAAGCTCGGTATGTGCCTTCATTAGGCTCCAGCTCCGTTATGTTTCGACCAATCGCCTGCTTGCGTTCTCAATTACGACAGATACGTCAACGGAACCTTGACCTCCCAACCATTCAGTCTCTTCGTGCCCAAGCAGTCCAAAGTCCTCAACCTCGTGGGTATTGATAACTGGGTGTGCTCCGACCACTGACACCAGTCGCACAGAAATCCAAGCACAACGGCAAGGATCAGACAGACGATAAGGTAATCTAAAATGCCTATAGCACAAAAGGCGTACTGACAACGCGTTATACTAGACAAAGAGCAAGATAATTTCCAAGATGGTGGGCAATTCCAAAGCGGCATCGGCTCGGGCACCACCAGCAAAGTGCCAATACGTGTTCCTATGAGGATGGGTAATGGGGTGAAATGCGGCGTCCAGAGTGGTCCAGGGTCATTTGTAAAATAGTATTGCAACTATGAACAGCTCGAGACGAAGTATAAAAATAAAAAAAAAGATAGGACGAAGTAGAATTGTGCTTCACGTCCAAAGATCGGGGGCAAGGGAATTCTAGAAACAACACGTGTCACTCGGGATCGGTGCACGATCTTCCACGATCTAAAGCTTCAACTTCGAACTTATGCTGCTACAATGGCGTTGCCTCCAATCTTCTACTATGTCTTCCGTCTACCACTACCTTATTCTCCGGCTCTCCAACTACAAGAAACGATCCATCGTGCACAATTAGCTCTCCGTCGTGCAAATGCGCACAAGGACATCCTACTCCTCCTTCAACACCGTCCAGTCTATACTGCAGGTCGTCGTCAGAGCGTTTCGTCTGTTGAGGATGAACAACCATATGTCGCACGTATGGGCGCGGATTTTGTGCTATCATCTCGAGGTGGTCAACTGACCTACCATGGTCCTGGTCAAATAGTTGGATACCCCTTGATGGACCTATCTCGGCTTACACCAGTCATGGGCGCAAAAAACTATGTCTGTATCATGCAAAAAATGCTCGAGCGATATATCCGAGAGAGCCACGGGTTGCCACATACTCCATCTGAACATACAGGTGTTTTTCTAGATCCCATGACAAAAGTTGCCAGCATTGGGGTGCAGATCAGACATCGATTGACATCTCATGGGTTCGCGTTAAATATTACTCGGGAACCGCTCGCGTGGTTCAATCAAGTCGTTGCGTGTGGGTTAGATGACGTTAAGGCGGGGAGCGTGGAGAGTGCTACCAACAAGCCGACTAACATAGTCAAAGAATTTGAGAATATTGTTGGTGCGTTCGGCCGTGCATACGATAGGGAGATGGTTGCACTCGAACCTAGAAAGGACGGAGAGATTGGGGAGGCTATTCTTTCAATGGAGGCAGAAGCAGTACTGGCAGGATCATGGCTGAGAGCACCCAGCTTGTGAACTCTTGTTGTATTCGTTGTACGTCTGTCCATAGAGCTCGTAGAGTCCCGAATCCCGATTGACTGGAATGGACGTTAAATCTGTTGTGGGAGGCAAGTTCTATTCTTAGTTTTCTTGGCAAGTTCCGGTCACCACCACACACCCATTTGTACCGCAGTCCATATTATCCCACAAGCCCTTATCATGCGCTTTCTCGTCCTCGGAGGGACAGGCCCATGTGGGGTCCTCCTGATTCGTGAACTACTCTCCAAATATCCCTCGGGTGTCATCGTTATTTATGCCCGGAGTCCCCACAAGCTGCCATCTGACCTCAATAACACCTCTTATCCCACACTCCTTGTTATCAAAGGAGACCTCACTGACAGAGAAGCGGTCGAGGGGGCTCTAGAAGGGGTTGACGTCGTCCTCTCGGCACTTGGTCCTGCCTTCGGACAACCAAGTAACACTCCCCTCGCCAGGGGCTACGAGCTCGTCATCGATGCCATGCACAAGCATGGAGTCAAACGTCTCATTGCGCTCGGCACGACATCCATTACCGACCCCGCGGACAAATCCAGCTTGGTGTATTCCTTCCTGATTAACGTTGTCAAGACAGGAGCAAGGTCTGCATACAATGACATCGTTGCTGTCGGAAATACCATCCGAGGCAAGGGCCGAGATCTGGACTGGACAATTGTCCGTGTCCCGGTTTTGACGAATGGTGGTTCCACCGATGTGATTGTTGGGTATGTTGGTGATGGGAAGGTTAAAACGACCCTTCCCCGCAGAGCTTTTGCCGAATTTGCCGTTGAAGAGATTAAGAAGCGACATTGGGTGAAAAAGGCACCTCTTCTCACTTCGAGCTAGAGCTTAGGGCCGTCAGTTTTGTTTTCCTGCATGTACAATCTTAGCGACCTCGTGTTTCTAACTTTAAACCAATTGGCTCTAATTCTATGTTCTACGGACACCATTAGCTCCTGATACAGGTCACATCATCTATTTCTACCCCATCTTCAAGAGCTCATCGTTAGATCCCCCAGTCTGCGACCTTTAATAGATCTTCCCATTTGAACTCGTTCGGTGTTTCGTGGAAGGCTTTCACAAGCTTTTCTTCTCCATCATCTCCATTACCCCACAAGTAGAATTTCTGCATCATCATGGAGAGTTGCTGCGCATCCTCTTGGCTTAACATGTAATTGGCACTGGCACTGGATCTCGGTGTGATCTCTCCACGCAACAGGACCAAACCATGTGGATGAGCTAGGTCGGTGTAATTCGTGAGTACGAGGTACGGGGTCGCAAATGTGTTCCGCAGCTTGTATTCTTCTAGCGGTGTGAAAAGGACTGTCGAAACCTTGGGATTCGGGCTTTCGGACGAAGAAGGTTTGGCGAAGGGATCTTCGTTTGGGAGTGGGACAAGAGGAGCGTCATAGAAATTCCATTGCATGAAGTAGAATTCGTATGCACTCTGTTTCTCACTCTCCGTATGTGGAGCCGAGGAGTTCATCGGACGGCGGATAGGCACAACAAATGTGGGATATTTCTCTGCAACGGCCGACATTTTCTTGTATAAGTCCAGAGGAATGGCAGCGCAGAGATATCCGCGACCTGTTCCCCCTGACCGTGACATATGATATGCATTCCATAGGTCCGTGATCTGTTCTGGAGTGTGAGGCATGGAGAGCACTTTGGAGATATTAAAGATGCTTGACAACGGCTGAATGTGTGGTGCTTAACATCGGTCTTTACTCCGAAAAAAAGGTGTCACACCTTGACTGGGGAACTGTCCTTGCGCAGTTTGTCAGGGAATTTTGTGGACGCGAAGCCTGGTGTCGGACTGTCGGACGACGCTTCTTGTCGGTTTTTCTGGGCAGCGAAGACAGCCTCCCACTCCTCCCGCCGTCGCCGCTGCTCCTCCTCTTGATCTTGTTTTGCCTTTTCTTTGAGCTCCGTTATGGTCAATCCCTTCCTAGACAATGTCGCAAGAATAATTTTTTAGGGACAAATCTTTCCAACAACCAGACGGTCAATTGAGCCTTCGAGCCCGGTGCAACTTACTCGGTTGCAACTCGGCGTAATTTTTCTGCGTATTTCGATTCATGATCAACCTTGACGGTGTAACCGCGTGCAATGGCGCTTTTGGAGCCCCATGCCTTGTTCGTCCTAGGGAGGTGGCGTATACATGAGCTAAAGACCAGTCGAGAAATTTGGTGGGCCATGTTTGTTGGTCGTGCCAGGTTCCGGTTCCGTTTGTTTCAATGCGTTATTTGCCTCTGTTGGATGCAGGGTCTGATAGGACAAGTGTGATATCACATCAATGCATCAACAATTAAGCTTAAGTACACTAGGCTCAAAATGACCCCTAAACTATTTGTTCAGTTCTTTCTTCATGTCTTCCTTGGCTTTCTGTGCGCCTTTTGCAGCCTTGAAACCAATTAGAAACAGAACTTACTAGGAGAGAGAAAAGAGCATACATGATCTGCCTTTTTTGCGGTGTAATCCTTCCCTTCTTCCACACTCCGTTCAGCATCCTCTGCTGTACCCTCTGTTGTAAAACAAATACTTAAGTCCAGGCATAAATTCCGCCGAGGGTCCACAAACCTAGCTTCTCCTTCGTCGCGTAAGTCACCTTTTCACCAGTGTCAATAGCCGAAGCAAGGCCTTTGCCAACCTTCATGTTGACCTGATGGATACGAAGTCAGTAGACGTACATGGACCTTGTAGCACCGAGCTTGCCTTGTGTCCCAACTCTTTCACCTTCTCCCCCATCGTTTCTCGCGCAATCGGGCTACCATGGAGTTGTCTCGTCATAGGAATAATGGTTCCACGAAGGGCGACCGAGCACGATGAGCAAGTAATGCGAGTAATCATGTTGCACCAATACAGACGAGTGCTGAGGTGGTTAGCAAAGTAATTCTGAGGCGCATGTTAGCTGTGCTAGCGATCATTATGTATAGGCTGCGTTGACTATGACGTCGATGAGGAGAGGGCGGAGCTTAAAGCGAATGTGTGGGAATTCGCCATGAACAGACTGCCTTGAAGAGCTCGGAGCCAACTGTGATAGCCGCGATGGCCGATTAACGACCAATGACCGATGGTTAGTCAGTTTCGTGAGCGAAATTGGGTTGGTCTGAAGAATAAACAAAAAACTTAGATACTCAGAATGCCTGCAAGAATCACTATCTCCCTGAAAGTCAAACAGGGAGCCACCACCCATCCAGCAGCAAGGCATTACGGGAAACAGACGGGTTCACCCTAGGTGCTTGGAATAAGCAAAAGAACCAAAGTAGCTGGAATGAGAGTCTAAAAGGTATGTGGGTCTATGGGAAGAGGGCCGCAAAATTTAGGAGATCAGGAGTCCGTCTGTATGGAAGACTACTCATGCACCATGGGCGCGACGGCGGGATAGGTGCAAGTTACCGTACTTCGCCCTTAAGCAGAGGTTAACCGGAAGTATCAAGAAGTAGACGGTATATTTCCACGATCGTATGTATTCGTCAGAGCCATTGAGACGGAAACACTGAGAATAGTGACGGTATAAGATAGTATTGGATTGGGCTGGCTTCTAAATGGGTGCGTTAGCTGGGTCGTCAGACTCACCTTGATGAAAAGGTACCCACGATCAAGAAATCTGGCTCTATGACAGATATGCCACATTTACCGTCGTTTCGTGCCCTGTGACGGTGGGAGCGGGGTCACTAATTCCACTCCCACTCCCGCTTGATGCTCCTACGTCACCTATTTCATAGGCAGGCGGTTCACCCAAATAACCTCTTCCAGAAGCGTCCGAGGATGACGGGGCTCAAGTAGGAGCCGTTATGGGGAATGTCAAAGCCGAATTTTGTCCATGTAGAGAGGGCGCTGTTGGTGTTGTTTCAAACGCTGCTGGTTGAGTGATATCCCGTTCGGATTTTCTTTTCCTCCGCCAGAGAAGTCCAAGCGTTATTGCGATGATAAAAGCCAAGCCTCCGATGGTACCTCCAACGATCGCGCCCACCGGAGCGGGGGGATATCGAATTTGGGTCCTGTGAATTGTCATCGTAGCTGAAATTTTGATCAGTTACTAAAAACGAAATATGCTTGTGCGCTGCTCACGTGTAGACGATTGCGTCGAGCAGCATCAAGGATTTGGCACCATCAACATGGCCATTCTGAAACGTAAGATCATGGAGACCATGAGGTAGGAAAGGGGCCGAAAAGACTGTTACGTTGTAATCGTAGCCGGCTGTTCCGGGAGCTGGTTTAGAGAAGGTGTCGATGACTGACCCATTAATATAGAAGGACATGTCGCTGTTTCCTGTAGGTGAACTTGTGGTTCGTGCTAGTGCGCAAAACGGAAGGGTAAGGCAGAGGGCGAGGTTAGATTTTAAGTGGTGCAGACGCATATTCATTCATTTATAGCAAGAGTGCAACAGAGGTGGGTGGCTTGTTGTTGGAGCGGCAACGGCCTGATGATGCGCTTGCTCATGCCATCTCCTTTTGTTAACCAGCGCTGAAATTTGAAACACGGGCTGTGTTCAATTATCGTTGGAATTCTTGGGAGAGCTTTGTAGGATGTTGAAGTGCTCGACAACTTGGTTAGCATCAGTGGGATCGCCAGGCACAATCGTCGTTGTGATCCAAGTTCATGGACCGGAGATTCCGGGTGGGGTAAGACAGTAATGAATTCCTCAGCGAGGATAGTACAAGAGATATTGGACGACATCACTCAAATAAAGACGGGCGATATGGTGCGTATCAGGCAACCAGCGGCTGAGGCACCAACACAAAAAAGTCAAGTGAGGTGGTCAAATGAATGAGAAATTTGTTCCCACGCGTTGATTGGGTAGAGGAAAGAAATGTTTTGTGAGTGGTGTCATACTTGAAATACTACTTAGTTCGCCTTCCAGGGTTTGTTGCGGACATCCACCCATCGTTCATCCTCTCTCAGAATGGGACTCGAGTTTAAAGCTGCCTCAGGCTCTTTCTACAATGCTACCTCATCTCAGGTTGTTTCAACTGTCCAGGGCAGCGCTTGGACCTGGCTTTATACAACTGCTGCCATCGTCGGCGGTCTCCTTGCACTAGAGCAAGCAGTTTATCGGTACAAAAAGCGCCATCTTCCTGGTGATAGATGGACGATACCAATCATTGGAAAGTTCGCAGACTCGATGTCCCCTTCAATGGAGGGTTACAAAAAACAATGGGATTCTGGACCGTTGAGCGCCGTTAGTGTCTTCAACATGTGAGTCGCGTAAAAGCAGTCGCGTGGCAGAGTGAGGTATTGACCATTGAATAGCTTCATCGTCATGGCCTCCTCGAACGAATATTCACGGAAGATCCTCAACTCACCGACATACGCCGAGCCCGCTCTGGTCCACTCAGGCAAACAGGTCATCGGTTCCGACAACTGGTGAGTCTAACAGCCGCTCCCTGGCTTTATGCGAGAACTCAACCATAAATCCCAGGGTTTTCCTAACCGGCAAGGATCACGTCGACTACCGCAAGGTTCTCAACATGCTCTTTACACGCAAAGCACTTGGGTGAGTGATCTTTCCTCTTCTGTCGGGATTGCTCTAACGAATTCTAGAATCTACTTGGGCCTCCAGGAGGTTACTGCGCGTAAACATCTTTCCAGATGGCTGAAGGAGGCAGCCGAAGACCTGTCAGCCAAGCCCATCATGATGACAGCTCGTCACCTCAACATGGAAACGTCTCTTCGTGTCTTCTGTGGTTTCCACATCCCTGACTCTGCCATGGAAGAGATCAACAACAAATATTGGGCCATTACCCAGTCACTCGAACTCGTCAACTTTCCCCTTCCTCTTCCTGGAACCAAAGTCTACAAGGCCATCCAAGCCCGTAAAATTGTCATGTACTGGCTTGAACTCGCTGCCCACAAGAGTAAGATTGCTATGGCTCAGGGTGGTCAGCCAGAGTGCATGGTGGATGAATGGGTTGCTATCATGGCTGAGCCAGGATACAAGGGCAGGAAGGACTTCAGCGATTATGAGATGGCACAAGTTGTATTCTCTTTCCTCTTCGCTTCCCAAGACGCGATGAGCAGCGGTTTGATCTATGGCTTCCAACACCTGGCCGATAATCCCAAAACCCTCAGCAAGCTGAGAGAAGAACAGGAGCGCGTTCGTATGGGGAACTATGATGATCCTGTGACTCTCGAAATGTTGGACGATATGGTTTATCTGCAAGCGGTCGTAAAAGAGAGTATGCGCACGAAACCTCCCGTCACTATGGTAAGAGGCACATGTTATCAGCGCATAAACTCCTTGTGGTAATTTTATTTCCATTTCCGATAGGTCCCATACAAAGCCAAGAAGGCATTCCCGATTACTGATGACTACACCGTCCCCGCTGGCAGCATGGTCATCCCATCATTCTACAATTCTCTTCATGACCCTGAAGTCTATCCTGAGCCCGAAAAGTTCTCCCCTGAAAGATGGCTCGAAAAAGATGGCTCAGCCAACTCGAACCCCAAGAATTATCTCGTCTTTGGCGCCGGTCCCCACAAGTGTATTGGTTTGGAATATGCCCAAATGAACATAGCGCTGGTATTGGCCACCGCGGCTAATATGATGAACTTTGAGCACGAGGTCACCCCCCTCAGTAGCAAAGTCGAGTGAGTACTGCTCCCCTGGGCCCATGACATCTGATTGTTAAGCTCTTTTTGCAGCATCATCGCAACCCTCTTTCCTAAGGATGGTTGTCGCCTGAAGCTGACCCCTCGTTCACACGCATGAAGTTATGTCTCGCTCGATCAGTTGATGGACTGTTCCCAAACGCTGCTAGAATAGTTTTATTTTCTCCTTTTATTAATTGCACGAGGTCGTGACTGGGGTTCATCCAGGATGGATCACTGCTTCATTTTTTTTTTCTATCAACGGAATGATACCTAGGCTATTCGTATGAGCGCTTCACCAATTCTGGATCAGTATACTTGTTCTACTTGCTATCGGGATTGCAGAAGAGAGAATTCTAGTAGCGCCGAGTAGATATATTCCACCCCCGTATCAGATCAACAGCAAAGGAATGGATCCATTTTGGTGGTTCATCGTGTTTTATCTTCCCATTAACCCCGCTATTCCTCCCAGGTTCCTGTCGTTGAGACTGGCCTATAATGTTTCTGTTTTCCTGTTTGTTGTTTTCACTCGGAAAATATGAATGGGTAATCCCAAAGATTACGAAGGTAGGAGGACTCTGATGTTGTTGGGCTACTCGTCTATTCGAAAATCCGCCTTTCACATTTCTTTTCAGCCACGAAAATAGTACCACGCTTGTAGTCCGTGGTCAAGGACCATCGATGAGGGCGCCTTGCAACATGACAGTCATGGGACCGACCTTTGCAGGTGCCTCCTTATGCCTGACGTTATTACAAAGCCCTATAGGTGATGAACGAAAAGTGTAACCCAGATTCACCCGGAGCGCTCCCGTACTGGGTGTAGTATACTGCCGAAGTGCTGGGCATGGCTTTATCTACTGGGTTGGTGAACCAGTAAGTCACTTGCGAAACAACGGCGGGAAGTCCTGAGAGATTGAAAATGGCACCGGGGACGACAATTCGAGTGGGTTCCGATGGGCCTGTTGGCCACCGGCCCAGCACATCTTGTCGGAGCGTGGTCTACACACCAGAAACCCCCAGGTTTGATTTAAAGTAGGTGCCACGGTTTCACGAGAGCATACCTGATCCCTTGCAAAGTTTCGAGTGCTAGTAAGTACGTATCGTATTAGACGCTTTCGATTGTCAAATAATCTTTCAACAAGAGTGGCAATGTCTTGCCCGTGTTGCGCATCGTCCAGAATAACTAAGTTCTGCAGCGGTGTTTCATGTCCAGGAGCGCTGTGCGGTGGTAAGGGGGGTGATTGCAACGCGTTGAGCTTTGGGTTGTGATCGCCGCTGCGGTCGGATCGCGACACGTCCGCCTCACGTGGTTCCTAAACTTGACTTGAACCTGCTACCAACATTACTCGGCCAATACCCCCGCGCAGCGCGTGAACACCCCAGCGACTTGTATGCCACCAAAGCGGAAGGCGAAGAAGGAAGTTAGTCCAGCCTCTCACACAAATAGTTTTTCGGACCGGGCGATGAGAGAAAGGTCTTCACAGGAACCAATGGCCGTCTCTTCGTCGCTACATAGCATTCGTATCTCGCCACGTACCTCCAGAACACCTCGGACGTTCGAGGATGTGGAGGATGATATGGAGTTGAGTTTGCTGGGGGAGGAAGAGAGAAGGAGGGCTGCCCAGGATCTGGAGGATGAAGTGCTGCCCCCTCCAGGTGCGGGTAAGAAGGCCATGTCGTCAAAAGACAAGAGAGCTATGGTGCTACTCTGTGTACTTTGTAAGCTTCAAAGTTGTATTCTGTATTGCTCTTTCTTAAGTCAACAAGACCTGATTCAAGGAGTTCCGGTGCGTGAAATTTCGATTTATCTGAATCACCCTGTTCACCATCTTGCATTATCAGCTGGGACTTGCTTTAGGTACGTCTGCTTCAACGCTGGAGTGACATTCTGCTGACCTGAGTTAGGATCGGTACCTTTCCTTCTCAAGGAACATTTATCATATTCCCAGCTCGCGACGTTCGCTTTGTCAGGTTATCCCTATTCTCTAAAATTGTTGTGGTCACCTATCGTAGACTCAGTATTTTTCAAATCTGTTGGGCGCAGGAAGTCCTGGATAATACCCATGCAACTAATTGTCGGGACTTTGATGCTTTATATCTCCATGAACGTCCAGAAACTCATGGACGATGTGAGTGTCGTCGTATTAAGTTTCTAACATTCGATTCACGCTCTTGACATAGCCTGCGAGTAATGTAACAGAACTTACTGTTGTCTTCACTTCACTCGTCATGTTCTCTGCTACCCAAGGTGAGCACCATGACAACAGTCCAATTCCAGTGGCTGACCTTTGTTTCAAGACATCGCGGTGGACGGTCAGCGGATTGTCAGTCAGACAAGTTCAAAAGCTCAAGATCTTTTTTTTTTTTAGGTTGGGCTCTTACCTTGCTCTCCCAGGACAGTTTGTCGTATGCCTCGACCTGTCAAACTATCGGCCTCAATACTGGTTTCTTTGCCTCCTTCACTGTCTTCCTTGCTCTCAATAGCGAGTCATTTGCTGAAAAATGGGGCATTCCTCGCCTGACCCTGAGCACGTACTTGAAATTCTGGAGTTGCATGTGTTATGCTGTAACGTTCTGGCTACTATTTTTCAAGAAGGAGGTCCGCCTTTCATCTAGCCTACAATTTTCTGGAATCATAACCTTGTTGCAGGAGAAAGAACCCGCGAGTGAGACTGATATGAGCATTAGTGGCGTTTACAAAACCATCTGGTCCATCTGCAAACTCAGGCGTATGTCGTTCTTACATTTCCATTACCCCTCTAACCTTGTGTGGGTAGATGTTCAGCTGCTCATTGTCATGCACCTTTTTGCAAAACTTGGATTTGCAGCCAATGATGCTGCAACTTCGCTCAAGATGATCGAGAAAGGATTCAAGCGGGAGGATCTTGCCGCAGCTGTTCTCATAGACTTTCCATTTCAAATCCTCGGGGGCTGGTTGACTGCCAGTTGGTCAAGAGGCGACCGTCCGCTCAGGCCTTGGATATGGGCTTTCTGGCCACGCCTTGCACTTGGATTAGTGGCGACACTTATTGTATATTGGTTCCCAACACCACCATATTCCTTCGGTTTCTTTGTCTTTATCGTCATACATACAGTATTTTCATCCTTTACTTCGTGAGTCTATCCACCCTTTGGACGGGGATAATATTGACGCAAAACCAAGGACTGTACAATTCGTCGGTATATCAGCATTCCACACACGCATTTCTGATCCTCTAATCGGCGGAACCTACATGACGGTAGGTCTTACTCTCGGTCTGACATTGTTCACATTCCTCATGAATACTCACAGCTTTTGAATACTTTTACCAACATGGGAGGCACTTGGCCGAAGTGGTTTGTTCTCAAGGGTCAGTGTCAATGCCCCTCTCTCCGGCGATTTCGCGTGGCTGACCTATCGTTAGGTGTCGACCTCTTTAGTGTTGCAACTTGCCAAGTCACTGGAACTGGGCTGGAACTAGCAGTCCAAGGTTCGTCCCGTTGACAGGTCAAGAAGCAAAGGTGCTCATTCGTGTTGCAGCTGCCGAGTGTGTTTCGGATCATGGGAAGGCAATGTGCAAGGATATCAATGGAGAGTGCGTTACGGAAACGGATGGTTATTATGTTGTGTCCGCAATTTGCATGGCATTCGGACTCTTCTTCCTTGTGGCGTTCATCATTCCGACAGCTCGAAAACTGCAAAGTGAGTAATTATTGTCTCAGATTCAGCCTCACCTCCTAACTCCTAATCATCTGCCCACAGCATTACCCACATCAGTCTGGCGTATAAAGGTGGATTAGGTAGTCTAAGGAGAATATATAGTGCTTGTTTCAGCTCAATACAGCCTTTCCGTGAAAACCTGCCCTAAAGGAGGACAGGGGCTTGCCTTATGCGAGTGCGGGAACGAGGCCAAATATTTTCCACGTGTGATTACAGCCCTCCGGTTGGAAAAGAATTTTCAGTTCATCTTGGGCACACTTTATATCTCCTCTGCTAGCTACCCAATACGCTCTACACAATGTCAACTACCACCATGCACTTCGGTCCCGAATGGATGCGTCCAAAACAACAATCAATCTCTCGTCCTCAACAACCCCCTTCGCCACCTCCCTCGAACCCTCTTCCTTCCGGCGTATCCACGTACTCCGCTCTAGTTTCTCCGGTACCTCCTACTCATCCCGGAACTCAAGATGAAGCCCACCCCTTCAGGTATTCCAAGGAAGAACTACTGAAGATATACAAAGACGGCAGCGGAAAGTCTGGTTTGGGCTTGGAGGTCGAGCGCTGGGACGGCGTTGTTCGGGATTTCGGGAGCGATCCTGTAGCACTACGGGAAATGGGCGAGGCCGAAAAAAAGGTTAGGCATCTTTGTTTTTGATTCATACACTTTGTCTATTGGGTGTTGAATACCGATATTATGCATTTAGCTCTTTGCTGGTCCTTTAAATTCTGATATTCGTAGACGTCAGTCTACTGATTATTTGTCACCCTTATCGACATCAAACCTGGGCCCAGGTGGGTCTAGGTTGAACCACAATTCGTCTGCAGTTGGAAGTCCTATGAGAGAGCGGTTTGGGAACGCAAAACGGCGCGATAGCAATGCGGGTAAGATAATCGCTCACTTTCCCATCCTCGCTTAATCGCTCATATGTCTTCAGACTCACCTAATCTTGCTTTGCCGAGGAAGCAGTCTTTGTCCAGTTTACAAGCTCCCACAATGTCGCCGCGCGAGGTAGGTCTTCCATCGCCGCGGACTCGCGTTGGTTATACTCCCAGCTTTGATGGCGTGTTGAATGGAGGGGATTCATGGATTGCCAGGAGGCGTGCATCGGAGGCATCACAGAGGGCCGGAGGAAATCCTACGAATTTAGGGGAAGAGGGTGACATTAACGAGCGAGCAGGAGGAATAAGAGAAGAAAGAGAAGAGGAGAATGACGGGCACCGGTCCCTCCAGGATCCTTCACCAAGAGTGCCGGAGGGTGATCCCTTCCCTAATAACGAGCTTGGTGGTGTACAGAGTACGAAGGGTACTGGCAGTTTGGTTCGTGAGGTGGGCCAATTGTCACTGAACACGCATGTTTCAAGTCCTGTAGACAGTCTTCAGAAACACCCAGGTATCGGGGCGCCTCCCGGTTTGGGAGACCTCTCCAGCGTCGAATGGTCATATAAAGACCCCACGGGCACTGTTCAAGGTGCGTCATGCCAAAATTCCTGGAGGGCAGAGGAGTTGGTCTGATATTTCTATGATAGGACCTTTCCGTGCGGACTTGATGCAGAAATGGTGTGATGATGGCTATTTTACCCCCGACCTCCCTATGAGGCGTACCCATCTGGACACAACTTGGTCGACCCTTGAGCAGCTACGGAGGCGATCCGAGTCGGACAAGGTATTCCTCACACCCCTACGTCCCATTCCCCCCGGTTTGGTCATGCGCAACGATTCACCATTGCAATACAACGCGGTTGACCAGACTATAAATGGTCCATATCAGCCTGCTCCTATTAGATCTTTGCGGACCTCCACGTTGGAATCGTATATTAGCACGGGTTCTAACCACTCTGAATCTCCCTCATCTTCGTTCGGCGGAGGCAGATTTGGTGATTCGTCTCCCGAGCCAAATACTTTCGGTGGTAGGACCATCGGGAACGAGTTTTACAACGGCGATCCTTCAGGAAGTGCCCGCGGGTCCGGGTTCCAAACAACTCCTGAAATTCCTTCCACTTTTCCCGGTCGCCGAGTGCTACACGCAGAACCCCCCCTCGACAGCCCGCTGACTGTAGGATCACCGGCTTTTGGAGCCTATGGCATCCCCAGCGCTTTCGGCCCGACCCAGGGCCACTGGGGAACACCACCAGGTAATACCGGCCCCGGATATGAAGTCATTAATCCTCCACACGATGGTCGCGACCATCTTGGTCTGCAGAATTATCCGGGCCAGAACTTAGGCGGCAACTACGGTGGATTGCGAAGCTCCCAAGATCCTGTCCTTGATCCACACCCACCAGCTGCGAATTACTCGATTCGCTCCGATCATGGTGAATCATACGGTCGGAGGCGATCAGCACGGCGGTTTCAACTTCACTCCCGGTACAAACGATGGTCAACTGTATCCACATGCTCCCCAGCAATTTAACACCCTTCTTCAGCAACACCAACATTCCTCCCTTAGTCCTCTCTATGTTCAGCAAGGCATACTCCCCCCTACTCAGAATAACATCCCAACGCAACAGTCGCCATGGTCTGACGTAACGGAAGCGAAAATGCAGGGAACTGGACCATTTGACAACCCTCACCCGACTGCCAACAACACCGCCGTTGAATCCACTAGTGCTGTCGCGCAAGCAATTCCTTGGGACCAGCCAACGCAACCTATTTCAGCTGTTCCAGTTCCCAAAGACGCGTCACCCTGGGTCATTACCTCGCACGGTACTATTGACGGCGCTTGGACAGAACCTCCAGAGGATGTCGAAGCACCCGGCCCAATTCATGCCACAGCAGAAGCTCAACCAAACCCTGTCGAACCAACCCCCACTACTGCAATCCCAGAAACATTGGAAGAAGCTAAACGTGAGCCCGAACCTGTCGAAGAGTCCCCTGCCCCCGCCCCTCCTACCGGTCCATCTCGCTCCGGGAAATCGCGTAAACAGACATCTCAAACCTCCAAAGAACCCTCATCCAAAGCCGCGGTCGTACCTGCCGCACCACCCGCTCCTCAACCTAAGACACCTTCGCCTCCACCGGCTGTACCTAAACCTGCTTGGCAGAAGGAGGATGAGACCAAGAAGACAATCAGCTTGCGCGAAATCCAAGAGGCCGAAGCGAGGAAAGTTGAGGCAAAGAAAACTGCTGAACGGGAACGGGAACGCGCGGCGCGGGCTGCAGCCAATTCACCGGACAAAGAAGACATACAACCCTTCACCGCTTCTTGGGGCCTTCCCACTTCGCAAGCCGGTTCTCGTAGCACTCCCTTGCCTGTTAAAGAAGTAGTGTCTAGTCCTACTACCGCAGCCGTCGTTCCCGTTTGGACCGCTGCCCCTAAGATTGGAGCTAAGAAGACCATGAAAGAGATCTTGGAAGAGGAGGAGAAGCGCAAGAAGACGGCACCACAAGTAACCGCTGCTGTTGCTGTTGCTGCCACTGGTATCAGGCGCCTGTCCGCGGAACCCAGTGTCAAGGTATGTCATACAAAGACCAAATGACCAAGTTGCATCCCGCTTAAGAAAGTCATTTCCAGTCTCCTCCCCCACCAACATCTGGTGGCGTCTGGACTACAGTTGGACCAAGCGGCAAAGCGAATGTGCCTCCCCCTATTGCAACTCATGCAAAACCTGCTGCACCCCCCACTGTGCCTGGAGCCTCTCGTACTAACGGTCCTACTCCTACTCGTCCCACTGCCGCCCCAAAACCCTCAACCGCGCTTGTACCTCGAGTGGAAGACGTCATACCCTCACATGAGTTTCTCAATTGGCTAAACGACTCGCTCAAAGGTCTTCATAACTCTGTCAGCGGTACGCAAAATCCGTATCTCAGATACTGTCTGTGTTAACTGATATACCCGACGTCACAGTGGAGGAAATCATGAACATGCTCCTTACGTTCCCTATTGAAGTAGATGCAAGCATCCGCGAAATCATCTCGGAAACTATTTATACCAATAGCACCACTATGGATGGCAGGCGCTTTGCGGAAGAGTTTGTGTCGAGACGCAAGGCCGATGCCATTGCTCACGCAAAGAACGGTGGCGCACCTAAGGGCTCAGTCAAGCCTGCGTCAATTGCCGATGTGGTCAAGGCTGCACCAAAGACCACACAACCAGAATGGGGGTTCAAGGTTGTAAACAAGAAGAAAAAGGGAGGCAGGTCCTAGGTTATGATTGGGATTGTATTTGTTGTTCAAGGGAGGGGATACATGCTTCAACATCTAGCTTCCGTTTGGGATGTACGATTAAGGTCCTATGACTTTTGAACCATGTTTTCTTTCGTTCTATGCAAGGCGTCTGAACGCCTACACCGACTGAAAATAGCTGAAACCAGGGTGCCTGAAGGCAATTTCGGTCCTGAGAGAGAAAAGAATGGTGTTGTCTCCCTGTAACTGGTGTGGGGCCTACGGTTGCATTTGATGGGCCAGGCTGCACTCCGTCTGCAAAGATACTTATGTTTGGACCAAGTACGCTGGATGAACGTTGAACTCCGGTCTGACATCAGGACAAGAGGTTATCACTACATCACGACAACGAGGATGTTTATTGAATGTCGTTGGGGACGACACAAGATGTATCTGACCTCGCAGTTGTTCAGTGAATAGATAAATGCTGTGTAATAATATACATGGTAAAGATACGCAATACGACTAACCCAAGCAGCTACAATGATGCTAACGACATCAGGCTCAGTTCTGAAGCTGGTAAATCTTCACACTCTTAACCTCCCAATCTAGGAAATGAAAAAAAAAAAGTCAGTTGCCATCAGTGAGGTAAAGGGATAGGGGAAGACACCTACAGGCCTCGTTAAATGCAGATCCACTGGTTCTCACGAACTCTTCGCATGTCGCGAAGCCAGTCCGCTGTGCGCAGCTCTGCTCTTGTCCAGGAATTCCAGTCGCTGACCAAACACCCGCAGCCCAGTCGCCGCTGTAACGCCAATTTAGAAAACATCGAATTACTGAACAGGGAACACGTCCGTACCACAATGTCGTATCGAAAATGGCGTGATGATTGTTAAAAAATGCAAATGGATCGCAAGAGGCAGCAGGCCACCTCGCCTGTGCGGGTCCCCAAGAATCGGGCTGAGGCTTTCCGGCGAGAATGTCGGCTGGTTCAGACCCCCGAGGGAAGAAATACACAGCAACACCAGTGGAATCCCATCTCACTAAAATCATATCAGCGACAAACCAGGTTGACTGAACATTGATACTGACTGGCATAGATTCCACCTCCATTTGCGTTGAAACCGGCTCCGAATGAGTTACTTGAAGTGGCCCGGATTCCACAGCCTTGGTTTCCTGTGCTCGCAGCGGCGCAATCGGTGAGCCCGATAACATTGCCAGTAATGGCAAGAATGTTCCGGCTAGTACTTGGGATGGTGCATCCAACTTTCGTGTGTATCGTAGCTTGGTTATTTGTGTAGTCATGAACACCTTCGATAATATCGATTTCTCCTCCTTCGGGCCAGTTGGGTCCGTTAGTCCAGAACGCACTATCATTGATGATCAATTCTCCAAGGACCTCGTATGTCCAGGATAAGACTTACGGCCACGAGCCACATCCCGAGGGCATGTGAACTGAATCCATGATAACGAGTCCTCCATTGAACTGGAACTTTGTCGTGATGCGTACGCTCTGGCGGACGTTGTCCACTTTAGGCGTGGTTTCAACCCGCATGACGGCATTTCCGCGATCATTGATTTCCAGAAGGCCGCCTGACCGCTGTGCATCATTCGGTTGAGCTTGACGCATGGAGATGCAACATGAAATCACTCACAGCAGTGGATTCATCAACGTAGTTGACAATACCTAAGCGGCATTCGGTGAGAACACAACGTGGCGAAATTAAAAGCATACACACCATGAGTTGGATCAGCGCCTAGGAAGAAGTCCCATCCTTGGAAGAAATCGTTTCCAGACTAATTCCAATCATCAGTTTACCACTTAACGATGACCAGTTGGACAAAGATAACAAAGAGTCAACGCACATAGGATTGCTGGAGTTTCCACGGGGAGTTGGGAACGGTTATGGTGGTACTTGTTTGCCCACTTGCCGCGGTCTTCGTTCCAGTCGCAGTCGACGACGGGGATCCTCTTGTTGAACTCGCGCTGATAGTAGTCCCATTCCCCCCGCCGCTGACAGGACCTGCGCTGAAAGGCACTTGCTTCGGCTTGCAATATACTACATGTTTCGTTGTTGCAGCGGATGTATCGTCCCTGGGGATCAACACACCCCCGAAAGCAACTCGAAGATCCTTGGCTAGGTTGTGCATCTGCTTCGCAGCAAATCCGTGCGCTTTTCGTATAGCGCGTGGAATCAGGTCAGCTTCAGCCGGAATAATGTAACCTGCAATGAGGAGGACGAGGGACAAGGGAAGAGATTTGAAGAGTCGCATAGTGGTTGGAAGTTGTTCTATGTCGAGTAAGGTTGGGTGGATATGATATATAAAATGATAAAATCCTTTCAAACAGCAAGAAGCAGTTCCAGCAAACAATAATGAGAATTCCGTCCGTGGACCGAGGCTGAAAGTAGACTCTAGGGTGCGTCAAGCAACTGTAAGGTTGTCGGTAGAAGGGCAGAGCAGTGCGTAAGAGTCGTAGCAACCGAGTCAAGAACAAAATTTACAAGGCACAGCCTTGTACCCGAATATAATCGGTGTGCTGGAAGAGTAGGATGGAACGGGAGTGAGGAAGAAAGGACAAACGGCCACATCAGCGTTTTATCAATAGACTGAACAAATAACGCGAGGCACACCCATGCTGACCACTTTCCCCATTTGCCCGAGAGCCGTCTCTCTCAAAAATGCCCCCAACATGAGGCTTGCCAGAGATCAGAACTATAACTCAGTCCTCCCCCGAGTTTATCACCTCTTGGCCATCCATGAATGCATTTCGTGGGATTGTACCGACCCATCGCCCTTTCTAGCTCGAACCAGGCGCTCCGATCTCCCATTGTCCTCGCCCGAACTCCCGGCCTTCCATCCGGGGATACCAGTTCAAGGCGGTCAAGTTCATTCCACAAGCCGACATCCTCAACTCAAGGAGGGATTTACGAACAACCAAGCCCAGCCAAGCCCCTTACCCGTTACTTGCGCAGTCCCCAGCACATGGTCCCCGTCCCTCTTTCATTCCTTTTCATTCATACTCAAGCCTCCAGGTTCTCATAACAGAGTCGGTTGTTCATGATAGTATCTGCGACGTCGTCCCTTGTGATCATAACACCCATGCTGCCTCAATCACTGTCCAGGCATCATACACACAACCACGGGATCACCAAGAAATGCATATATACGAGGGGAAAAGCCAATGAACAAGTCATAGAGGATTAACCAACAAAAATCAGAACAAAACCAATAATAATACCATGCGCCAGGGGGGAGCGAATAGATGAATATAACAGACAAGTCCCCTTCCCTGGCCAAGTACATGGTTCAAAACTAAACGTCCTGTGAAATTTGAGCCGCAGAAAAGGGAGCTAGCGGTGGGAGCCCGGGGCAAACGCCTCCCTCACACTTCGTCTCAGTTCCTCATGATCCCGCTGGGAACTGCCTGTCGATGACCCGGGCTGGATGTGAGATCCCCCCATGCTGGAAGACGCAAAACCCTCGTCCCCTTCCATATATTCTAGGATACGACGAGCAAGAACGACAATTTCTTGCTGTCCCAGTAGCGCTTCATCATCTTGAGATTGAGTCCCTGAACGAGGTGTGCCAACGGACGAAGCAGGTGTCGATGTTCGTGAATGAGAAAGAGCGCGGACGTAGGGAATGACTCTGGTAGAATTCCGGATGTTGCTAATAAGCTGAGGATCTAAGGCAGGGCTCAACCATCGTCAACGACCATTCAATGAGATACGCATACCTCCAGATTCAAGAAGTTGTACGATTGTCCAGACAGCTATGTGTTGGAAGGTGCCGTCAGGGCTTATCAGGAATCGATGAAGGTAATCGTGCATGCCGCCTTCGGGTTTTTCCCAGACGTCATTAAAATGAGAGTAGTCGTCATTGGCAATCCGGTTGTCCTTCGATGACAAGTTGCCAATGGCAGCGGCAGCATTACCCTGTACTTCTCCACTTGGGGAGTTTGTCAGTGGAATTAAGAATTCCAAAACGCCCATCTCTAGAAGTTGGCTCTTGAGTTCATCTACCAGCTTAGTTAAGCACCACTGCAACACGGAAAACAAAAGCCATTTACCGCTGAGCGCAAGAACGGCTACACAGGCAGTCATTTCACTTTGTACAGCAACGGGGACGTCAAGGACAAGATCCTTGATGCTTTGAATTGCACCAGCCTTGACGATCGCCCCCTTGTTTTTCTCCGAGCTCGCAGCGAGATTACGCAAAGTTGAGATAGCATGACATTGGACTTCTTCGTTTTCCTTGAATGAAAGCAGGTTGATCAGGGGTTGCAGGAACCCAGACTCAATGATGGGAGACTCGTTTTGTGGATGAATGGACACATTGCGAACGCAAGCAGCAGAGGAGAGGATGAGAGGGAGATACGTGGATTGGAGGAGACGGAGGAGGGCTTGTAGCCCATCACACTTGACGATCTCAAGTTGATACTTCTCTATCCACTGGTCGGTCAATAGTTGTGGAAGCTTATGGAGAACCATTCTCACCATCGCTTGCCAAATTTCGGAGGGCAAGGGCGGCCTGGCATTGGACCTTGAGGCTTGGGCTGTCCATGAGTTGCACGAGACTACTGATGAGCTTGGGCTCGCTCTGCGCCAGTTTCCTCCTGTTGGCAGCTGAAATACTTGGTTCAACCTACAATCACAGAAAGAGGTGAATTGGACAAACCATCGACAGCGATATTGCTCAGTGCGGTTGTGCAGTAGTATTGAACATCAGTATCAGGTGAATTCAAGAGGTTAACGAGAACGGGGATGGCACCAGCGTTGACGAGTTGTTGACGGTTCTCATCTGATGTCATCGTATTAACAGAGTAGAGATGAAACACCTGATCAAAACTTGCCTGAATGGGTCATGTTCAGCAAGGCCCCAGTCGCGTTTCTTTGCACGCGCATATCCTTTGAACGTGCCAGACGAGTAAGCGGAACCAGCGCTCCCGACTTGGCTATCTTGGATTTGTTGTCGTCTGTTAAAATAAGGTTAACATACTTATATTTACATAGGCTGAGGTTATCACCATGCGTCGCCAAGTTTGTTACGCAACCGACGGCGTTGCACTGGACTTCAACGTTTGGACTCAACATCTGGCGAATCAACGGTTCCAGCCCGCCGAGTTTGACGATGAGGAGCTTGTTGTCAGCTATGAAAATAGTCAGAAAGGATGCAGGCACAGATTGAGCGACTTACTATTCACGGCCAAATTTCCTAGAGCGGCGCTTGCTGCCCTTTGTACCTCCGCATCGTGGCTGCTCAATAAGAAAAGGATGGGGTCCAGTGTGTCTCTGCCAACAGGCCGCACTTCTTTCTCTGTGATTTCAGCAAAGGCGAGGGCTGCACTCCGTTGAAGGTCGACGTTATCGGAGAAGGAGAGTGTGGTGAGTGCGGAAAGCGGATCGCCGGAGAAGAAGTTGGTTGTTGCGCGGTCTGCGAAGACTATTGAGGATACGAGGACGCAGAAGGACGAAGGGATCATACTTTCAAGATATTGCAGGAGGTCGGCCACTGCTTCCCGCTCGTTTTCCAGGAGCAGAGGTTCATACTGTTGAGACCTGCGACCCTGGACTGCGAAGTTGTGAGATCCTGTTCTGCAGCCAAAAGAGTGAAATGTACAGCATGATTCACAGCAACTAGATACGTTGCCCATTCGTACAGTATATGTGCGAGTGAATTGGGAGCTGAGGGAGCAAGACCAAGAGGAACGACAAGGGTGAGTTTGCGCTTGAAATTAAACCGACAACCTCAAGTCCACACTGAAGTCCCAGACTGTGGGAATATTTCGGCTATGTCCGGCACTAATCACGTGAATTGAACTACCCACCAGCCAATAACCTCACGAGTTCTCGTTTGTCTAGTCTACTTACCTCAGTAAAAGAATTGTGTGAATTTATTGAGCACCTCAGAATGTGTGTATTTTCGGGTAACTGGGTATGCTGCCACCCGACTCTTCTAACCACAGGTAGCCTGAGGCCTGAGCTTTGATGTCATTGATGTGAGCGCCCTTTTGGTCGGCCTATTTGAGTCATTCCCCATTTCTTGATGCTTGATGCATGCTGAGGCTTCACCACACATCCCGGAGTAACAAAACTCTACAGAACCTTTTCAGGCACCATTCCACAATGTCACTCAGGAAATTTCCCGTTCATAGAGTCACAATTCCCTCTGAAATGCACGTACAGCTCACAGAGGTAGAAGACCGGATCTGCCAACTGCTCAATAATTATGTGAAAGAAACACAAGAAGATGCTTCCACCCAAACTATATGCAGGATCGCAGGAGGATGGGTTCGTGACAAGGTAATACTCAAACCCGGATTTTTCAGGCAACTCACATAGTTTCCCGGAAATAGTTACTTGGCTCTCAGAGCAATGATATCGATATCGCGCTCAGTAACAAGATGGGTCTTGCTTTTGCCGAAGGCCTGGCCGCATATGCAAGGGGAAAAGGGGTGGACACCGGAACAATTAGCAAGATTGCTCAGAACCCAGAGCAGTCGAAGCATCTCGAGACCGCTACATTCAAGGTTTTCGGACTCGACATCGATCTTGTAAATCTCCGAAGCGAAGAATATGCTACCGACAGCCGCATCCCAACCGGTGTTGTGAGTCGGCTGACGTGACCCTGGGCAGCATTAGACTGAGAACTACAGTCATTCGGTACTCCGCTACAAGACGCTGTACGAAGAGACATCACGATTAATACGCTCTTTTACAATGTACACTCCCGAGAAGTAGAGGATTTCACAGAACAGGCGCGTTTGCCGCCCACCTGCTCACCGTGGCAAACAAATAATTGACATGCTTTCTAGGGATGCAGCGACCTCCGGAATGGTATAATTCGAACCCCACTACCCCCACGCGAGACCTTCCTTGATGACCCACTTCGTGTTCTACGATGCATACGATTTGCCAGTCGCTTTGGCTTTGAAATCGTTCCAGAAATCGAGGAAGCTGTGAAAGACCCTGTAATCCAAGTGAGGACTCACTACGCCCTCTTGTCCAATCTGGTAGTTGACCTGGTGCCAAGAAAGCCATTGTCAGCAAAGTGGCTCGGGAACGAGTTGGTGAGGAATTGGCAAAAATGATGAAAGGCAACTTCGATTTTTTTTTTCCGTTCGTTTCAGAATTCTGAGATGTTGCATAGGTCCTGATCCATTGCGATCCATAGAACTCGTTCATAACCTGTCCCTCTATGATCCTGTGTTCTTTGTTATACCTGAGATATTTTCCTCCAGATTGTCGGGCACGCCCGGTTCCCCGTCCACTGGTCTGACCGCGGCCTCGATCTTACGTTCTCTCCTTCAAGCCCAGGAAAAATCGATCTGCCACAAACTTCCCGGACTTCGCCCCGTTTACTATGAAGCGGTGACAATTGACCCAACATGTGCACCCCGACTCTATCTCGCTGCTGCGCTCACACCCTATAAGCAGCTGACGTATCGGGATAAGAAGGATAAGGAGCAATCACTGCCAGAGCTCCTCATTCGAGAATCACTGAAACTGGGTACACAATCACATTTCCTAGATGGCATACCTTTGCTGTTTGCTGCCTCAGACGTCTTAAAGTCTGCCGTGGCTAGTTTAAGCAAGCTACATCCCACATCAGAACGAGTCGGAATTGGTTCGTAGTCTTGCTCCGGCTCTAACGAAAGGGACTAAACAAAAGTAGGGTCGTTGCTACGAGAAAAGTCGATCCATAATGCGGTGACCGGTTCCCATTGGACAAGCTCGTGTCTGTTTTCACTTGTACAAGAATTGGTCGAACATTATGATGCCAAGGAAGATATTTTGGACGGTCGGTGCAACGGTTTGTACGTATAAGCCTGATGGGCCAGCTTATAGCCACTTTTTAGACGATGCCTCCACTGTTATCGAAAAATACAATATTTTTGCTCAGAGAGTCGAAGATCTCAAACTCCAGGATGTGGGAGAGATGAAGCCTTTGCTCGACGTGAGTTCTTAGTCAAGCCATTTGGGCACGTAGAATCTTTAGCTCATGTGAATCTTCCAAGGGTCGACAAATTATGGCAGCACTCGAGGCAAAAAGGCCTGGCGCCTGGCTCGGGCAACTCCTTAACAAAGTCGTAGAGTGGCAATTAGAATATCCGGAAGGGACTAAAGGAGAGTGCATCTCTTGGCTGCACGAACAACTACGAGGAGGGCACATACGAGCAAACGATCAGGGTATAGAGCCCGCCGCTAAACGACCCCGGATTAAACAGTGAATTATGGCTCCATCCGCCTGTCGCAACAGCCTGTCGCAACAGCTGGGTGTCAAACCGTAGATTGACAATTATCATAATGTATTATTTGCATCCGTGGGCGATGGCGATTCATTATGCTTGCCTTTTTCCTCCCCCACCTGAATCACAGCCTTTGCCTTTCGTCTCTTGGATTCAGCAATCATGTCGCTGGGAATTCCATGAGTACAAACTCTCCATGAGAGCATCAGACGTTACCGTTTCTTAATTGCATCTTGAAGCCCGATCTTTCGAGCGTTGTTGACGATTTCAGGACGTTTAACTTTACCCATTGTTCTACGCTTCGTCTTGGAGGGTTTGGGGAGTTTGATGATCCAGTCGGGCACTGTCTGACCAGATTGCAGGATCACATTAGCGATACTGTGAGGATAGCATTTAAGCATACACCAAAAAGGAACCAGAGGCATGACACACGATTTAAGAAATGGAGCGTCCTCATCGGTGAAAAATGTGGCCGCTTTCCCTTCTCGGCCAGCACGACCCGTGCGACCTATGAAGTGTCAACATGCAAACCATATTTCAAGACACACACCACGCACCAATCCTATGAACATAGCTCTGTACATTGGTTGGGAAATCGTAGTTGACCACTTCTCGCACCCCCCTGAAGTCCATACCACGAGCCATGACTTCCGTGCTAATTAGTATCCAACTCTGGCCCTGGCGCATTCGGCTAAGCGCATCATCTCGCTCTTTCTTGGTCATTCCAGCATGCAGACAGTCTACATTGGGTATTCCATTTAATGTGAGTTCTTCGGCCAGGGACGACGTGCGCGACTGCGTCGACGTAAAGACGAGGACCGGAGGGTTGTATGGCCTAGCAAAGTACGCAAGGAGACTGGGTAGTTTAGACTGGTCGTCGGCAACATAAGTTAGCTCTTGCTGGATGAGGGGAAGTGGTGTATCTCTGTGACATAGATTCTCAACGAAAGCTTTGCAAAGCATGGATAGGGAACACACTTCAGACCGACAACAATACGTATGGGACCTTGAAGCATTTTCATCGCAATTTTTTCCGCCCCTGCAGGGAGGGTAGCGCTGAAGACTGCTTTTTGGAGGTGAGGGTGGGTACAGGCTGCCACAATTTCCTGGACTTGAGATAGGAACTCCGCATCGAGTAGTCGATCAGCCTCGTCAAGTATGAGATGACGGACGCTGGCACAAATCATTCGTCAGCCCTGACCTAAGACAGAAAATTGGACCCGTGCCTACTTTCGAAGGTCGAGAGTTCCTCCTTGCAACGATGCTACGAGACGGAGTGGGGTGCTTATGATGATATCTGCGCAACACGTGAAGATCCGCAAGACAGCAAACTATTACTGATTCGACTGACCAACGTTATTTCTCGTATTTTTATCGGCTAAGGTAGTCGCCGTCGCTTTGCTGAAGAGGACAATGCGCCACTTTCTCCCTTGTGCTAACTTCAAGTATTCGTTGTGTATTTGATGCGCCAACTCTCTTGTAGGTGCTATCACCAATCCGCGAACCCCAAATTCTGTCTCACTCTTAAAACTTGATATTGGTGCCCGTAAATTGGCCATCATGGGAAATGTGTATGACAGTGTTTTTCCTGTGCCAGTTGGTGAGATAGCGGCGAGGTCGCGAGACTAGAACCCCCGGTCAGCCAACACGGTAATAAACAGTAAGGAGAAGAACATACTCCCAATAAGATTGGGATTGCGTGGGACTGTATGCTTGTCGGGTGGTTATATCCATTCCTCGAGAGGTTTTGGAAAAGTTGTGAGGGTATTTGGTATCCCACTCGAAGGTCTTCAAAAGTTTCAACAGGAGTGGGAACGTTGTTGCCTTTGGAAGTGACCTTATGCTTCATCAGCATCCCACCCATTCCCCGAGCCCTCTCTGTCTCTTCCCTTTCCTCGTTGGAACCCTCTTCCATTCGCTGCTGTATATTCTGTGACAATTCGGGTTCACTAGTCTGGCGTTTCCGCTTCCCATTGCCAGCACGAGCATATTTGAAGAAATCTAGTTCAGCAGGCATCTCGTGTGAGTGAGTCTCAACGTCGGATATACTTTTGTTTCTTGATGTAACACTCTGAATTATAGTCGAGGGGTAAGCCTTGAGGGAGAGTGCAATTCGATGAGACGCACAGAAAATAGACGAACGTCCCTTTCATATTTGATCTTGTTGAACTTGACCCCGCCAGCAGATAACAACTGGAATGTCTCCATAATCAGTGCAAGCGCTTTCGAGTCTCGACAGGATCCAGAAATGCTTCAGATCTGCCAACTTTCTTTTTGCTGCTGATGTAATGATGGACGTTCATAACATCAAATCAGGTCTTGCGATGGTCTGACGCTCTTCCTTCAAAGGGGTTATCACGCGCTTGCTTTGATTTTGTTGGATGCAATCTTGGTTCCGGGCAACATCAACGGCATTGATGAGAATTTCGCTTCCTCGAATTGATATTTTGTACACAGAAGTCGCCAACACGAGGACGGAGAACGGACCGCCTCATCCACTCCTGTTTGGTACCTTTGCCGGATAAACCCCTCTATGCACACAGCTGGCAATGGAAGGGAGCTCACTGGGTTCTCTACTTGAGTGCATATGGCGCTTGTAGGAACAGCCAGTCGTGCCAAGCCAGCACTCAACGTACTCAACACCGAGGCATTGAGTGGGCGGCCCGGGAATAGCCAGGTTTATCAAACATAGAGAGAAGTATTGACACTCTGTACTTCTATTCACGCTTTGTATCCCACCTGACCGTACCTCATGAACGCACTGGCGAGTTCTACTGCCGGGGTTGGTCCGCTGCGATTCTTCCGCGCAGTTTTGAACGGACTCCCTGGCATTATTTAAGGTGTGCATTTTGAAGTTGGAAGTGGATCCAGAAATGCGACTGAAACTCTCTCTGATTACTGCCGTGATTTGCGCAGCCCGCGCGCTCGGAGTGGTCATTGTTCCTGGTGCTACATGGACTGATACGAGCGGAAACGTCATCCAAGCTCATGGTGGTGGCTTCTTGAAAGTACGCATCGGTACGGATAGTTTACTCCACTTTTGACGTTGGGACGAATAGGTTGGGACGACTTTTTATTGGTTTGGGGAAGACAAATCACATAATAGTGGTCTCTTTAAAGCCGTTTCTTGCTACTCGGTGTGCTGTTCTTTCCTACAGGTGTCACTAGCTTCTTAACTACGAAACCAGTCTACCGACCTCACTTCATGGACACGCCATAACGATGCATTGACACCAATCTCCGGGACTAGCATCTCCACGTCCAACATCGTTGAGAGGCCGAAAGGTTCGTTACTATGCCCCCGCAAGAGCAACTGGTTCGTTCAGATCTCACTGACTCGATATTCCCAGTCGTGTTCAACAAGTCTGTGAGTTTCGCGCCGAGCCCAGTTAACTTCCACGTCCGACTTACCAAAGCACGTAGACAAACCAATATGTGATGTGGTTCCACTCCGATAGCTCCAAGTGCGTTGGCGAGCTCCTTTATTGGCACGTTCTAACACCAGGTTAGTTATGGAGCGGCGCAAGTGGGCGTTGCTACTGCATCTACTCCCTGTGGACCTTATACATACAGGTCAAGCTTTAAGCCACTGGGAGCTGATTCCAGGGATATGGGCCTTTACCAGGATGGTGAGTCCGTTCATCTATCTGTCTGCCCAGTGACTAAGTTGTGTTGGCAGATGACGGTGAGAACATATTTAGCAAAAAAAAACATCGGACACTTGGACCTACTACTATACCTATGTAGCTGCGCAGACTGTCTACCTTCTTTACGCTTCGGACAACAACCAAAACTTCAAGATCTCCAGATTGGATTCGAGTTACCTCAACGTCCAGTCTCAAGTTAGCGTTCTGTCTGGTACATGATCATGCCTTTCTTGGCTTCCTTTTTTAACAGTGTGATAGGATCGACGCTTGAGTCTCCTGGGATCGTCAAGCGTAACGGGGTGAGTTCCTTCCCACATTGGTGGTTCTTTGCTCACCAAAAGGCAAGGTTTACTATCTATTCGCATCCCATACCACAGGCTGGGACCCTAATCCCAACAAGTTCTTCACGGCAAATGTAGGTTTCTCTCGCTTCCATTTGTTGAATAGTATAGAACAGTGCCCGTTTTCAGTCGCTTGCAGGCCCATGGTCCTCCCAGGCAGATATAGCACCAGCGGCCACGCGAACCTATTTCTCGCAGAATACCTACGATATGCTCTTGAGTTCCAACTCCGCTATCTACATGGGCGACCGTTGGAGGCCATCTTTACTAGGCAGCAGCAGATACATCTGGTATCCGATGACCTGGGCCTCTGGTTCTCCTCAAATAGTCCTTGCGGATGTTTGGAGCGTCAATCTCTCGTCCGGAACATTCACTGCTGCCACTGGTACAACTTACGAGGCTGAGTCCGGCACTATCAGCGGATCCGCACAAATTCTATCCGGTACCTCATTTTCTGGCGGGCGTGCGGTCGGGTGGCTCGGTCAGGACAAACCAGCCTTTTCTTACCTATGATATCTAACCGCTTCTACTCTCTACAGGTAATGGAGGGTCTATCACGATAAACAACATCCAGGGAACCGGTTCGGCGCAATGGGTGTCATTAAGATATGCAAACGGTACATACAAGCAAATTCTCTAAAACGCCGCGAACTTACCAGGAAGACAGGTGACTCCACCTGGAGAAACACTACCGTCAGGTAGGGATTTGTGACGCAGGATAATAAGCCGGATCTCACAACACCTGTTGCAGTGTCAACGGCGGTTCTCCAGTAGTCGTTGACCAACCCAATACCGGGGGTGGTCAGGTTATCCTTTCTGTCCCTGTCAAACTGAATTTGCGGAGTGGCGCCAACTCTATTACTTTCTCTGCGAACCAGAATAGTGAGTCTTTGCCTTTGAGCCTCCTTCAGTATCCTTGATCACCCTACGTCCCCAAAGGCTACGCAGCTGATTTGGATAAAATTATTGTTTACACCGCGACCTGAGCTGGTAACGCCGCTCTGCTGTAACATCAAAGTACTCAATAGACAGTAAAAGAAGGGAGATATACAATATATTCACAGAATTCTGTGACCGGAAAGAACCTTATACAGGGTATTATAAAATGTAAAGACGGCTACAGGACAGAAAGCAAGACATTGTAAACAGTCACAACGAGAGCAAGGTGAATGTGAGGTCTATATATTTTAACGTCTACTTCAATAAGGTCACAGTCTCTATTTCCATGCCTTCTTGAGTTGCTAAAATGAGAAATGATTAAGCCTGGCTCAAAAGTTGGCCAAGCGGGGAAACATACCTCAAAAAAAACGAAAAGAAGAACGGTGTTGGGCCCTAAACGAATGAAAGCCGGCGTCCAGCCTTTGAAAAGGAATGTGGGGCCTTCCTCTCGGAGGGAGCGAACGAGAACCTGCAGCACTGACGTTTTGGAAGACTGAACCGTAATGATGTGAGAGAATAATGCCGTCACAAAAGAGCATGACTCACCGTGGCCATCACACGCGATCTAAGAACGTCAGCGGGTGAACACACAGCTAGGGACACGTCCGGACATGATTGAGGCTGGTAGATGGCAAATAGGCTGCTTACTTGTGGCAACGGTGCCTGCCATGCCACTCGCAAGGAAATGCGTCAATAGGTTGTCTTTCATTTCGTAGTCGATAACGGGCAACGTTTGATGAAGCAATCTGCTCTTGAAGAAGTCGTAACTATCCAATGATGTGAGTGACAGTGTAACGATAGAGCGTTTGAAAGACGGACGAGCAAACTTGTGAGGCCTAAGGAAGGAACTCTTTAGATTATTCAAATTGCGGTACTCTACATGCTTACATTCATCAGAACGGCCCTTGTCTGTAGTAAATATCAGCCAGAGTAGACTTGACAATCAAAAAGAAACACACGGTGTTGGTCCCCAGTCCCCTTCCTAAGGCGTGAGCGCCCTCAGTCTTAATAAGATTAATAAGACCCGTAACGGCATTTGAGTAGTTGTAGCGTTTGTCAGGCTGTCGCACCAAGTCACTGGTCATCCGGACAAGGAGGATATCTGGGCCAAAAATTGTAAAATTTGTGAATCCAACGTAGGGCGAGGATATGTGGCACACCTGCTGGATTACCTGCGACACCCCCAAGTCCACCAGCGAGGCTGGCAGCCAGCAATAAATGGAACGTCGAAGGCCGTCCATCTCGGGAAAGGTGTTCTTTCATCTTCTCGTAACTCCCAAGGCGTACAAGAGAATACGACATTTGTCGCATGAGAGATGCGGTAAGACCTGCATAGAGACTTCGGAAACCAGACTGGCCAATGGAGGTACGAATAACGCTGACCATCGAGGGCCGTTCGGAACCCGGGGCAGGTTGCAATGTTTGCATTCGCCTGATGGTGGATTGTCAGCATTTGAGGCCAATACGTTCTCTGGATGGATCCCTACACTTTGGTCGCGTCGAGTGGGTGAGTACAGCATGCCGCCACTATTGCCTCTTTCAATGAGAATAGTACTCAAATAAACATATGGGGCAACGTACTGGAAGCTGCAACTCCTAGAAGGTGAAACGAATAAGTGAATGGTATGCGATTTTGGATAATGTATCCTTTACCTCCAAGCCTACAGAGAGAGAGCCGGGTAAGAATCAGTAATGATTAGGACTGTTTCTTTCCATGACACGGCAAGAACGCACCAGAATGGGGTGCTGGTGGCCATATTGAAAGGTTGGCCTCCTGCAAAGGAGGATACCGGGAGGATGTCCTTGAGAAGGCCGCCTGTTTGGGTTAAAACACCGCTTAATAACCCTCTTCGACGTGCCAGAAAGATGTATCGACAACGAGTCGTCGGTCGGATGTCAACCACAACTCCGGCCTGCCAAAAATAGTATTTGCCTCAGAAGGCGAAAAGCAGCGCCGAGGTAAAGTTCGGCATTTCGGCATTTGCGCAGGATCGGGGTATTTCGGTCAGACCGAAGAGGTGCTTCAGACATATCAACCTACAAACTGTCGTAGCGTGCTCATGTTTCCATTAGGTTGAGGCGAGTCCATAGACATCGTGGTTGTTGTGTGTAAGTTTCGCCAGGCTGTGAAAAAGGTAGTAGTGGGCATGGCTTGGGTGCGACCTCATTGTCGTACAGGAATGTCATTTGCCCTCCCGGTGACTGGGAGGCAGTAGTTTGGATTTCGTGGATTTTACGCAGGCGAATGGGTTGGGGTCGCAAATACATCTGGCCGTTCAAGCTTCAAGTATGGCCTTTGCTTTCTTCCTTTCTGCTGATTAGGTTAGCTAAAGCCTAACTAACAGTGGTATCACCTGTGGTGTTGATGGATCAGCTTGTACACACCGAGCATAACCAGACATAACCCCACTATCATTACATTGATACCCCCATGCATGCATCATACCTCCACTAGACTTCTTCACAACATCACTCCGGACTTTCATTCTTACGTAGATGCCACCCAGCCGAGGGGGCGTGGTTACTTAGCTAGCCTAGTCTACGTCCACCGCGTCTTAACAGTACGTTTGCTTGTTGCGGGATAAGAATGTAGAATTCATCCTCATTTTCCGACACGTGAAGTAAGGGTCCGTGCGAGTGTGCTGGTCTTGTTTGGCTGGAGCTCCAGGACCAATCACGACGCGACCTGAACGTGCACAGCAGAGTTTCTGACTCTTCCTTACCTTTCTTCACTTGCTACTTCTCTCTCTCTCTTTTTTTTTATTTTAACATGAGCGCCCATGACAACGAAGATCTTATCGACTACGAGGATGAGCACGACCTTATACCAAGCGGCGGGACTGCGGCTGCAACCACGACCGGTGTTCCAGCTGCTGCGGGGGTCGCCAGTGCGGAGGGTGACAGGGACAAAAATTCATTTTCTGGCATTCATTCCACGGGCTTTAAGTACGGAAATGCTATTATACTCTCCGATTCGCCTGTTTACACGTCATTCTGTAGGGATTTTTTGCTAAAACCAGAACTTCTGCGCGCTATTAGTGATCTGGGCTTCGAACACCCATCAGAAGGTAATCTTCTCTTTTATCATGATCCAGAGCCCCCAACTAATGCATTCCTTCTGCAGTTCAACAGGAATGTATTCCTCAGGCCGTTTTGGGTATGGACGTTCTATGTCAAGCTAAATCGGGCCATGGAAAGACTGCGGTCTTCGTCCTTGCGACACTTCAGCAATTGGAACCTGTCAACGGCGAAGTTTCAGTGATTGTCCTTTGTCATACCCGGGAACTTGCCTTTCAAATCAAAAATGAATACACCCGCTTCGCCAAATATATGCCCGATGTCCGTGTCAGCACCTTCTACGGTGGCACCCCCGTCACTAAGGATGCCGAGATTCTTCGCGACAAGAACAAATGCCCTCACATCGTTGTCGCAACACCCGGTCGACTCAACGCCCTCGCTCGTGATAAAGTCTTGGATGCAAAAAATGTGAAACATTTTGTTCTCGACGAGTGTGACAAAATGCTTGAACAGCTTGGTTAGTCGAGTTTGGGGCTTTCACATCCTTTCATTCGTCCACTGCATCGACCATCGGGTTCCACCTGGTGCAATCGGAGTTTTTCATTACCGGCGCACCTGGTCAAGTTGCATAGATGTTGGTACAGGGGTTTGGTTGTGTGGAAGGTGCACGTCGCATAGAACTGCAAGTGCCCCATCGCGTTTAAGCGTCTCGTTTCGAAAACACAGGAGATTGACAGGAGGACGCGAGATTGCGAGCAGCCACCGAGGTTAATCTCCTATTCATCACCCTGGAAGCCTTCGACCTGGTGCAAATTCGGCTAGTTTGATTATTCTTTTACTTTCCCTGCAACTTCTTAGCAACCGATCATCTAATTCCGACATCGTCTCCCAGACATGCGCCGTGACGTTCAGGAAATTTTTCGAGCCACCCCTCATCACAAGCAAGTTATGATGTTCAGTGCCACGTTGGCGAAGGAGATCCGTATAACCTGCAAGAAGTTCATGGCCAATGTGAGTTTTACGAACTCCGTTTTCATTTGCTACTTGGTGATCTCGCCAATATTAGCCTTTAGAAATCTTTGTCGATGATGAAACTAAACTGACCCTTCACGGATTGCAACAACACTATGTCAAGTTGGAAGAGGTTCAGAAGAACCGGAAGCTCAATGATCTACTTGATACTCTTGAGTTCAACCAAGTGAAATGCTACCTGTCCTGTAAAGATTCGTACTGATATAGAGTCTAGGTTGTCATTTTTGTAAAGTCGGTTGCTCGGTGCATTGAATTGGACAAGCTCCTTGTCTCTTGTAACTTCCCCAGTATCAGCATTCACTCTGGTCTTTCTCAAGAAGAACGGTGGGTCAACTCAGAGGTCCTGGAACGAACTTCTCATTGACGTCCTGCATTCCAGTATCAAACGTTACACTGCGTTCAAAGCTTTTGAGAAACGCATTCTTGTCGCTACAGATATCTTTGGTCGTGGCATTGATGTGGAGCGTGTCAACATTGTTGTCAACTATGACTGTCCGACTGATGCAGATAGTTATTTACATCGCGTTGGGTATGTGGAGGTCAATTGGTGAAGTCATGTTGCTGATTTCTGCTCAGTCGCGCAGGTCGTTTCGGCACCAAAGGCCTCGCCATCACCTTTGTGGCATCCGAAAGTGACCAGCAGGTTATGGTAGCTATCCAAGCTCGCTTCGAAGTTGCGGTTCCGGAGCTGCCTGACCACATCGATCCCGCCACTTACAGTACGTCCTTATTTCTTGCCCAAGTCGAAGGGAAAAGCTAACTCGTTTTTAGTGACTTCTTAGGTTGTTTCATTTTCCTTGTTGCCCCTACCATAGTTGCGATTTTGATGAGATGCTTGTGATGTTATGTGCAAGGGTTGTGATCAAATGGAGATAGTTCGGCAGGAATGAGTTTACTTTTGAGAGGTACTGAACCAATAAGTACATAATTCATAGTTGCCATCATCCATGACGTCAATGTTTGTGAAAAATATGGACAAAGCTCTCGCATGGCGTCGTGTTCTTTGAGTCGTCCGCGCGGGCCCTGCCTTCTCTTTGACCTTTTTCTTTTCTTGCACTTGCTCGACGTCGACAAGATCAATATGCGCCGTAAGTTCGGCCAACCTACTTTTCCCAACATATACTTCAAGGATGGTGTTCTGTCCATCCCTGGTTACACTTTCGAGAAGGTTCGTTTGACCGCATTGCGTATGTTTCTCACCATTTAATCTTCACTGACGGTCTAGGCTGCTCCATGGCATGACACTGGTGGCATGACAATTCTTGCGGAGGGAAATAGCCTGAAAGATGGTTCAAATGTCATTGCCAAGATCGCACCTGCACAATCAAACGCTTCAATGTGTTTGGAGAGGGAGGTCCACATGTACGATTATTTCATTTCGAGAAACAGGTAGAAGTTTATACCAGTAATAGTCTAGGAAAACTTGCTGGTACCCCCGACGGGAACAGTACCTCATCACGAATGCTCGACTACTTGAAGATTCCGCCAGAGCATGGAGATTGCGTCGTGCTCGTATTAGTGCACCCAGGGATCAATTTACTTGGGCGATACCTTCCTGCACACAAAGTTAATGATCTATTACTCATTGAACCTGTTCGTACCCGGACCCTACCCGGAGGTATTGCAATGAGGGCTAGTGAAGAGGTTATCGAAGTTGAGGAAGGCATCGAAGGATATGATATCATGGACCTTGCTTCTTTCCTGGAGTAAGTAGCTTACTATGTTCTGGCTTCCTGACTGATGGCTCTGAAGATTTGCTATTCAGGCGACGCACTGTCTAGAAATCTTGCACAGGTAGGTAGTCCCGCGTATTTTCTGTACTGTGCTTGTTTTATCCATGTCCACCAGAGCAGGAATTGTTCACAGGGAAGGTAATTGTGCATGTCTTAGCCCTAAGGACAACAATGCTCATGATTAAATTGCGCAGTGCGTGGAAATGCATTTCATCTCAATGCCCACTCGGGATCCGTACGCTTTGTTCACTTCGGTAATCGGGCTATTTCACTGGAGAATTTCGGTTCTCCATCTTCGCTGGTTTTACAAACATACGAAGAAAGTCAGAAGTTGAAGGTCAAAGAAGCTCTTTGCTACCTCGCACCCGAACAAACAGGGAGCATAGAAACCATGACCCAAGATCACAGGACAGATCTTTATTCGCTTGGAATCCTTTTCTGGACCCTCCTAGTTGGGCGCGGACAGATGCCTTTTGAAGGGGGTCCGCTTGAGTTACTACACGCTATTGTGCAAAAGCGTCCTATGCCTGTCCATGAGGTCCGACGAGATACTCCGCAAGTTCTTGCCAACATCGTGGACAAAGTGTGTCTCCTTCTACTCAGTCAAAGACAGCATTCTCATTTTAAACATGAAGTTGTTGGCAAAGAATCCAGATGCAAGGTATCAGAGTGCACATGGTCTCAAGACTGATCTCTTGGAATGTCAAAGAAGACTGTTGGCGACCATTTTGTCCCCCGGAGAGCAGCAGCATGAGGTATGAAAGAGGAGAGCCCCCGATTTTGTTTGATCATCCTGCTGACGGTTCTGGTTAGCTCATCCCCCCATTCGACATAGCACTTGAGGATCGATTTATGGTTCGTGGATCTTAACCGCATGCGTTTGCGAACTTACCATGAATTTCAAGGAGTTTACCATTCCCATTGCTTTGGTCAGTATGTTTACGTCGGTGGGTAATTGACGTTGACGAGGGATGTTAGTTCGGAAGAGAGAAAGAGCTGGATATTATTCGGAATGTTAGTAAGTACCAAATCCAGTCTCCCTTTTTTCTAACATAACTTGAACATTTCCAACTAGCACGTCATGCCTCCACAAGTTTCTCACAACACTTCTCAGCTATGAATATGCACGCCCAATCCTCGGGAGGTTCGCATGACGCCGGGACAAGTACTTACGAGGATAACAGCGATTCCCTATCGTCTCGGAGTGAGTCGGCACATAACGTAACTGTCATCGATGACGCCAGCCCAAGGATCTCTTCTATGATGTCGAATTCATCAGCACTCGATGGTTCAATGGGCTCCTCGATGGTTTCTTCGGTTTCGTGTGGGAACCTACGTCGGGCTACTTTGCGGAACCGATCCAGGGTTTCAAAAACGCAAGTAGTGCTGGTGGTTGGTCCTCCAGGGTAAGTTGGGGTGTCTTCGTGTTGGAGAGTCTGACGCCTTGTTTCCTCCAGAGTTGGGAAAAGTTCCATGATCCTCGCCAATCAAGCAAAATGGCGCTGTACGGCATTTAATCGCCTGGAATCGCAAATTGACTCACTTCCATTTAGCCCATGGTTTATGGGGACAGGCTAAATTCCAGAACACGGATTCTGCTCCGTTCGCGCCGCTGGTGAGATAGAATCTTGTGTTGGTATTTTCCGCCACCTGATTTTCTCTAGCTAAGCTGTTTATCTTCGGTCCTCCGTCAACTGATGGCTTTCCATACGGATTTGCAACGTTTTGTCAACAACCTCAAAGAACGACTCGGCCCTCAGATCCATAATGTGCCACTCCTCTACCGAGGAGCTCCCGAACTTCGGGATGTGTTGCTTCATGCCAATATCTCCCTTGAGGCTCCAAAGGAACACCTCGCAACTCGCGAATTGCGAGCACGGTTCCAATCTCTCGTAGAACATGTTTTCGCCGTGATAGCAGAGACCCGGCTGTTCGCCCTGTTCCTTGATGATCTACACGAAGCAGATGAATCGTTCGTACCCTCTTGTTCCGTCGACAAGCATTAACGAGCACTCAGGACTTTGGACCTTGTCTCGACACTTGTTAACTCAAGAAGCCGGATGGTACGCTGTTCAATTCTAAGCTTGACCTCATACTCTGATGCATCCGCAGCTAATATTTATCGCCCTTCGATCCGATAAAACGTGCTGGGTTCCTTGACTTTCCTGAAGTTAATGAATACTTACGTTTACACGCAGTGAGGTCGTTGGACGCGTCCGAAAAATGTTCTCTAGCAAGTCTCGCCCGACATGGATTAATGTCGAGCCATTATCATACACAGCAATATCCGCCCTGGTCTCTAGGACACTGCACCGCACAAAGGACGAATGCGCACCTCTCTCAAGTTTCATTGCGGCGGCATCTTCAGGAAATGCCTTCTCAGCCAGAAACATTCTCGTGACGCTGCAACGCCAACGCCATGTAAGACAGTTAAGAAGTGCAATCGGCTCTGGGACTGATTATTTCCCAGATCGTATTCAACTGGGAGCGAAATCACTGGATGTGCGTATGTTTTCCTATCAAACTTACACGATTCTCATCGTACCTTAAAGTTATGATATGAATTCTATTGGGAAGAGCATGGATAACCAGAAATTTTCCGATCCAACGGACTTGACCTTCCTTCGTCAGCACATGGGAGAACTGCCCGAAGAAGCGAGGAAATACCTTACTTGGGCGGTGTTTTTTGGCGAAACGTACATGATATTCGCTCCTCAGTCCGTACTCTGTTATTGATGTCACCTTCCAGGTTCAAAGTCACAGAAGTTGCCTTCTTGATGGATTGGGAAGACCATAGCGGTAGCAGCAGTGAGGATGAGGTAGACCAGAAGTGGAATCTTCACAAGGCCGTTACCCACCTGAGGGACACGAGCGCAAAGGTTACTCGTAGTTCTATGCGTGGCCTCCAGTTGGCTCTCTCTGAGGGTTGGTTGATCCAGCGAGCACGAGACATGTGCAGTTTCTCTCATGACCGGTATCGCCAAGCTGTACAGGCTGAAGTTGAAATACTCCCAGATGATACTATTGCCAAGATGTCGTTCCGCGTTCGTAATTATCAATTCTTGATAACCCTCGATGAGTTGATCCTTTGGTTCATATAGATCATCCTCATGATGTTACATGAAACTCCTATTGATGTCTATCGCATTGCTGAGCATGCCAAAAGGTCAGTGACACTGCGCCCAAAGAATCGTGATGTATCTCAAGAAACTCTGTTATAAGGTGTTTACCTCTCTTGCAAGAGCACTCCCAAAGAGAGGAACTACAGGATGTTTTGATTGATGCTGGGGAATCTGCTTGGGCGAGGGGTGCACACGAAGTATATCTCTTCCGCTCGATCTATTTTACGGGCTTTAACCTGCATTGTAGCTTGCGATTCAATCATTTACCAGCGCACGGACACTTTTCCATCACGACCCTTGGGCCGGAGACCCGCGACGAGCGTTCAAGGTATTTCACCGTCTTGCGCTGTGCGTCCTTGTGTGCCTATAGTCAGAAAGAGTACTAAGCAGAATATAGGCTGTACCAGTGGAAAGGTCACTACGTCGGGCTCATTCCATGATTAAAATATCTGAATTTTATGACCAGGCAAATTAGATTCCTCGGATATGATTATCCGTGAATGTTTGGAGTATGCTGACAAGGTAGAGGATAAATGTGCCATACTCCGGATACGATCCAGGAACCATTGGCTGCGAGGTTGTTTCCATGACGCCTTCAACGACACCCTCCTTGCTCTCAAACTTCTTGGAGTCGAGCTCAATCCAACTCCGACCCATCGGGAGACAGATACGACGTTTGAGCAAGTCAAGAATGAAATATTATCAATTGGCTTCAAAGAAATACTTTCCATCCCGCGGTCGGCCGATCCTAAGATTGAACTCGCTGTAGCACTCTTGAATGATGCTGGTAATGCCGTAGCCATCGAACCAGTCGTGCTCAAGTCATTTGACACGCTACCTAGGGATCAATGCGTATTGGAGCCCCGTTCCCTTTGCCTTGACTGACATGGTCGGTCTAACGGTGAGGCTCATTCACTTTGTAAATTTCCAGAGGCTTTGTTGATCATGATATCAGTGTATTCAACTAGCATTGAGGTGGCGTGTCCAGGGTGTTACTCAAGATCTAGATGTGACTGACAAGAACACACTCTGTCCAGGTATGGTATATCAACTGGCACCGCCATTGGATTTTTCTGGGCGCTTCCCGCTGCAGCAGAACGAAGAGGCCTATACCGGTTTGCTGTGGATCTGGGAAGACTGGCGTTGCAGATAGCAGACAAACACGGAACAATGGCGGAGAAATGGTTTGACATTTTGGCTTAGTTTTAAGTTGTCCTTTTGACATCATTCACAGTCGAGCGCAGGTTCTTTTCTGCGCCCTTGTTTCTGGCTATGAACAAACCCATCTGAGGCTAAATATCCCTCGTTTGGAAGAGGCTATTCGATACGGTGACACTGCTGGTGATCGGTGGGTCTCTCGGGCCGGAAGGCACAATCGGGGCTGACAATAATGGTAGCCTCTACACGAGTTTTGCTAGCATTCACAATGTGTGCATCCGATTATATGTTTGTGAACATCGTACGCCAATGTTTGGACCTCTTATGTCACCTGTGTATCTAATCCAACCCTTGTAGTTTCCGACCTGATTGTCACTGCGGAGGAGGTAAGAACTCCACAGGGTTTACACGTACTGGCAAATACTCAACCATATAACTCAGGTTGTAAATGACGTGAATCTGTGGCTACCACAGGGAGAATCTGGTATTTTGGCTATGGGTTGGTACTCTATTAACTATCTTCAACAATCGCATTGTTGACATAGCCCAGGTGTTCTGAACTGCATCCGTATCTACGGTGGTTATAATAAGTCCAATGACCCTGCCACACTTTTCGACGTTGATGGATTTGTTGAGAAGAATTTCGTCGATCAAATTCATGAGACCTCAGGAAATGTAACACTTGCGATGAACTGGTACGGTGATTTGTGACTTATGGTAGTGACGTAACTGAGTTGGGCGTTAGGTACAATTCTTTCAAAGTCAGGAGTTCTTGCTGTGTTCCCAAGTCATGAACTGACATCAATAAAGATTGCCAGTTCCTTTTGTGTTGGCCACATTGAGGAGGCTGCCGCTCTTGGGTTTACAATTTATCAAACACGCAACACTCAGCCAAAGTAGGCCCCATCTATGGTTGTCACGAACCTTCTAACTTCTCCTAGCCATCGACACATCCGTTATGCACTTTTCTTCCATAGCTTAGCGTTGATCGCGTGTGTCCGTCGAGGGATACCTGCAGAGCAACGGTCCCAATACTTGAAGCAAGTTCAAGCCAATCAAACATATCTAAAAAAGTGATGAGAATGCATCCGAGTTGAGTTGACGTCCCTGCTTATCCTTATTTCAGATGGCTCGCCCCAAGCCCAGTCAATGCAAGTGCATGGATTGCCCTTGTGGTGCGTTAAATTTCTCTCAAAGTAGCCACCAGTTTATTCAGGCCCACAGGATGCGGAGTCATCTTCGTTGTTAGGAAATCCTAACGCATTCCGATTGTACGACCTTGCAATCAGGTATATTTTCTAAACCGTTATTTGAACTGGTGGTTGATGTTCTCAGACTTGCCATGGAGAATGAATGGCTGTTGGAAGAAGGCTGGGGTCTTTTTCTGGTATGGAGTATATCGTTAGCCCGCGAAAACCTTGGCCAATAATACTTGATACAGCAAGGGTCCCATTATACTAGATGTGGCATTGAGGGGCTGGGGCAAGAGTTGCAGCGTCGCGGGATCGCCCGCCAGGCACAATGGGGCGCTCAAGGCATCGTGTGAGTGCGATAGCTTATAGAACGCAATTCAAGTAATGATAGTCCATAGCAACCATATGACAAACGTTGTTGGAACAAAACCCCAACAATCACTGAAGAAGTCCCTTTTCACGGTCGACGTCGGGATACAGACAGAATTACCAACAAGCGGTGTCACTGATTCCGAGCAATGCGAGACGAGCAAAGTCAATCCGCAGGAAGATCAGGAGTCCAGTCTAGGTGCTTCTGATCTTGCATCTATCTTGAAATGGAGCAAGGATATATCCAGTGATATAAATCTCTCTTCCGGTATGTCTTGATTGAGCTGACACATTCCCAACCTAATGCGGGAACCTTAGCCTTACAGAGATTGACGGAGATTGCAACTGGTATTTTTTCTTGTCTGTTCTTTTTGCTGGGTTAATTTGTGACTGTTTCCGCCTTCCAGAAACCTCAGGATCCCAAAATACATGCGGTGAGCAATTGATGTACACTGTTCCACCCTGCACCAAACCTTGTATTAGTGGTAGTTGCACGGGAAGCCGGTGATTACACCGTAGCTACAAGTATGAAGCCACCAGATATTTGTCAAGTCCATGAGTGCGTTTTCGCTTTCCCACTGGAACAACGCTTGTTCACTGCGTTCACAGACACCCCCGGTCAATACGAACCATCAGCGACCCACTCCAGAAAGCCATTATCCAACATGGTTAGTTGTAATGTGACGCTCTTTCAGGAGTTCGCTGAACTACTTTTAGCCCTCAATACGAAGGAGAAAATCCATTATGATGATGCATCAAGTGATTCGCGCTTCTCTTCTGAGGCCGGGCAGACAGCATATAAATCAGTGTTATGTCTTCCCATCTTCAGCAACAGAGGCCAAACATTTGGGGTTGTCTACTTTGCATCGAAGTATCCCTTCACAAAAAACATAGTGACAATCCTCACGCTCCTATGCCAACAAGCGAGTATCAGCATTGCGAATGCGCTCCTGTTCAGATCCGTCCAAGCCGGCACACGGGAAAATCTGAAGATGATTGCCGCTCAACGAGAAGCTTTGGAGGATGCTCGTCGTAGTAGGGAGGACGCTTTAAAGGCTACCAAGGCGCGTGAAGTCACGAAACATCTGATGGGACCACGCTCTTACACCCCGCAGATCAAGAGCAATTTCCTGGCTTCCATGAGCCATGAGCTACGAACGCCTTTTAGGTGTGCATCGACCAACATTCTAGGCGTCGCCGCCCTGATCCCCCGTACAGTTCGTTCTATGGACTACTCGACCTTTTATCCGGGACAGAGCTTAACACAGGACAGACTGAAATAGTCCAGACAGCCAAGCAGTCTTGCGAATTGCTTCTCAAGGTATGGCTGGAATGTTGGCTCTATCGACTTATGCTCACAAAAACCAGATAATAGATTCTATTTTGGATTACAGCAAGTTAGAGGCATCTGGTAATAGTTTGAAGAGTGATTGATTGCACTTTTTCTTACCTGTATGATATAGCGCTGAAACTAGAACCGAGCGGGTTTCTTGTCGAGGTACGCTGTTATCAATATTGTTGCAGTGCGAGCATCCAAATATTTGTTGACAGAATATCATTGCCGTATGCTCTAATTAGCCGCTGAACCCAGAAGGATGCTGACAAAATCACAGGATTGTATGGAGTTGCTATTACCAATGGCCGCAAAAAAGCTCGACTTATCTTTTGATATTGACCGCAACGTACCAGAATGTACGTCTAGGGCCGTCGTGGACGAGAGCGTGCTAATAACTTCTGGGAATAGGGATATATGCTGATTACGCCCGTATCCGTCAAGGTATTGTAATTACCCCTTGCTTTCGCTCAAAGCTGATGAAGACTTCAGTTTTGATGAACTTGATCGGCAATGCCGTGAAATTCACTGCCAGTGGCTACGTCCGTGTAAATTGTTCCATCGAACAGGTCCCCGATCCTTCCGAGGACACGGTACTCCTCAAATTCGATATCTAGTCAGTATTGCGACATACATTGTCAATCAATTTGACATAGGCCTATGCACATCTACAGTGACACCGGCATCGGATTATCAGCGACAGATGTTGAGTTGCTCTTCGTGCCTTTCCAGCAAGCAGATGTAGGTTCCATGAGAAACTACAGTCCACAGGTCAATCAATTAAGAACATAATAGAACTCGTCCACCCGTCGATTTGGAGGTACGGGCTTAGGACTTTCAATATCCAGGCAATTAGTCAAGCTTATGGGTGGCGCAATTGGGGTCTATTCTGAGCTTAATGTTGGGTCTCAATTCTGGTTCAACGTCCCCGTCAAGCTGTATTCTTCGGGAGAAACTGAGAAGGTTTGTGGGGTCATAATTTCGTGGATTTCGCTCACCTTATACCAATCAGACCACCGCAGAATTGCAACAGCTCAGAATGAACCTTAATTCGGGTGGATTCCTCGAGCTCTTGATCTATTCACCCTCCGAAACTACGATCAACTTTCTCAACACCGTTCTGGACGGATTTCATGTATTTTCCACAGCCGATGCGAGTGTCATAAACTATCAGATACAAGAGCGTGTCGCGACCGGAAAACCTCTGGATTTCATCATCCTCGATGATCAAACAGAGGGGGTTACTGAGCGCCTTCTTCAGGAAATGGAAAATGTGGGCGGCGGCTTTTTCAGAGGCACAAAGATCATCCACCTCTACACACCAACTATCAGCCGTACAGGGCAGCCGGTTTTCCCGAAGAGCGAGAATCCTCGTATCTTCAAGTTGACAAAACCCCCAAGGAAAACACGCCTATTGCAAGTGCTGGCAGAACTGAAGAATCTGCCCAACAAGCTATCTGTGACTCCGGCACCAGACCCTTCCAGGGATGTGTCGACAGCACCACGGATGCTTTACGGAAATGTCCTCATCGCAGAAGGTACTTCTTTTATTGATCTATCAACTTTGCCTCCTCTAACCCAGGCATCAGACAATCCCATTGCCCAGAATCTGTTAATGAAACAACTAGAGAGGTATGATCTCAAAGTGATAGTGACAAACAATGGAGAAGAGGCAATTGCTGGTATGTCGTTTAACTATTCTGCCATTTTTCACCTGATGCGTGGCTAGAATGGGAAAGTCGTGGACCTGGTTATTTCAGTCTCGCACTATTCGATCATCGTAAGTTACTACAGTGCACCTCACACACCATGGTTGACTCCCTGCCAAGATATGCCTGTCTGTGATGGCGTTGAGGCCGCCAAGCGCCTGCGAATGCTCGAGAGCAAACGGAAGGCACCTACGCTTCTACCGAGTAAGTGACGCACCCGAGCGGATACCGAGTTTCTCATCAATACGAATTTGCTATGGATTTAGTTGTTGCTCTAAGTGCCGACTGTCAGGAAGCTACGAAGCAATTATGCCTGAGCGCCGGGATGAATGGCTTCTTCAGCAAACCCTTGAAAAAAAGTGGTGCAGTCCAGCGCTCTTTTCTAAACGGTTGCTAACCTACTCAACAGATGATCTCCTCGCCATCCTGGCAACGTTCAATCAGCCCCTAGCGGGCTCGTAGTCTCGTCGCAAAATCTCTTCATATCATATCAGCTCTTCTAAGGCCATGCTTTCTGTGCTTTCTGTTATCTCCCATCTTTGGTATACATGTTTTCCGGGTTTCGAGGTAGAATGGCACAGTTGGACTGTATAATGTCTTACATACACGCTTTCTGTATATTGGATGTCGCTCTTCTGTATCGCAGTATGGGATGATAGAACATGATGAACAATCACGTCCTCATATTTTCAGTGAAGAATACAGGAAAATCCCTATTAACTACGAACAACTGTAAGTCCTGAACTTCTGAAACGATCGGCTCTGTCCCAAACATTGCATTCACAAGGGAAGTACGAACAAACCGATAACATAAAAGGGTGAGACAAGAGGTGAAAATCTTTAGCGAGAGGCATAGGGTGCAGGGTATGGTACATTTGTTCCAGGATTGAAGGCCTGGGGATTCATCACCTGTGGATGGACACGGGTAGGTGCGGTTTGCATCTGATGTGGCATGGACACTTGTTGAGGTACAGGAGGATACACCATAGGCTGGCGTCCATATTGTATCTGTTGCTGCATATGTTGTTGCTGTTGCTGTTGTTGTTGCTGAATGTGTTGCTGAGCTTGGTGCCCGTGAGGGTGCGGAAAGTTATAGGCAGGCGGGCCCATGGCTCCTGGGGTGGGGTTGTAAGTGGCGGGATTGGCGATACTCGTGAAGTACGGGTGAAGGAGGGCCTCAGATGCAGATAGACGCTCTGCAGGGTCAAACTTCAACAACTTTTCGAGAAGGTCGATCGCTTTTCTCAACGCGTCAGTATATTTGCTTTAATAACGAAAGGCCCACTACCAACCCAACGGTTCTGCTCTCGGAAGCAACTGAGCGAGGTTCATTTTCGGATACCTAGGGTACTGTTTTATGGTGATTTCGGGCTGTAACACTTTAGTTAAACAAGTGCGATCAGAACGGCTGCGACTCACGGAGTCCTTCAGAATTTTGGCGAATTGCTCATCAGAGGGGGTTCCGATGATGCGCATGATGTGAAGTAATTGATCTTGGTTGTCCCGGCCACGGAAAAGAGGCACCCCCGATATCATTTCCGCAAAAATACAACCGCAGGACCAAACGTCAATTGAAGTGCTGTATGTTCGAGAGCCAAGAAGCACATCGGGAGCGCGATACCAGAGTGTCACGACCTGAGGGTATTTAGGCGTAATAATGAGGCGGAGACAAGCTGTTGAGAGCAGAAAACCTCACTTCGTTCGAAAAAGTGTTGACTGGTACACCAAAAGCTCTTGCAAGACCGAAATCACCAAGCTTGAGTTCGCCCTTACGGTTGATGAGCAAATTCTGAGGCTTGAGGTCGCGATGAAGGACTTGGTTCTCATGGCAGAATGCGGTGCCCTTCAGGAGCTGATACATAAAGCTGCGCACAACTTTAGGGTCGAGGGCGCCGCGATCACCGTGCTGGTCCATGTATTTCTTCAAATCTTGTTCGCAGAACTCAAAGATGAGGACAAGTTTTGTCTCGCTGTGGATAACATCATGGAGACGGACGATGTTGGTGTGTTTGAGCTCCTTCATCAAGGAAATCTCGCGAATGGCGGTGGATGGTGTCCCTTCCTCGGCATCCAGGTGAATCTCCTTCAATGCTACGATCTCATTTGTTGTGCGCGACCGCCCCTGAAACCTGGTTAGTTGAGGGAGCGTGAACTTGCAATAAAGGTGACCAAACCTTGAATACATTAGCATAGGTTCCCTCCCCTATGATGTGAATCCGGTGAGCAGGAATCCATTAGGAATGCTGAGCACTAACCTAGCTTTTCCAACTGAAACCAAAAAAGTGAGGTGAGGGTACATACCAATATCAAGAGGAAGCTTACCTGGATGTAATTCATGGCAAGTTCTGTGGTATATGTTGTGGAGACACACCGAGGGTATCAGATAAATAAGCGGATAAATGGATGTCGTGGAAGACGAAAGGCTGTATGCAACCGTTATGGCCAAACTGCGTTATGAGCACTCCACTCGGGGCGGTTCACTCGGTCCGTCCAGCCACACCGTAAATCATGTGATCTTTTGTGCGTCAAAAAATTATCTGGCATCAATCCCAATGGTACATCACTCAGACATACGGTTCGCAAAGGTGCTTCAGTCATGAAATCCAACGTACACATCATTGACAACGGCTTCAGGCCCTGACAAACAGATGGCTAAAAAATCCAAGAGAACCCCGAAACCTCGGCCGGGCAGGCTAGCATCCACCGCTCTGATATCCCACTCCGCGGTTGAGGACGCCTCAATTCTATTCGCATTATCATCCTTTTCACCAAAGGGAAACCTTTTTGCGTATGTATCCCTTGCAGTGGATAAACATACGTTGCGTATATACAATACAACTACCGGCCAAGCCATTGCGGATCACCTAGTTGACTCTGCACGCGTCTCATCCTTGGTATGGAGTCCTTTGGACCTCGGCGAACCGGACAAAACTGAAGATTCAGAACCAAGAAGAAAAAAGAGGAAAAAAGCGAATAACGCAGAAGAACCGAAGGCCAGGAACAAAGTAACAGAGGTCGTGGTCATTGGCCTATCGGATGGGACGATTCTCTGTTTCTCGCCCCTCCATGGTCGTGTGCTACGCACACTATCTGACACGTCTAGCGCATCTGCAGTATTGGCTCTGGCGGTTGAAGAGGACAACGGGCAGTGTTTTATATGGGCTTCCGGGGCAGATGGTACGCTTCGACTTTGGAACGTCAACAAAAACGTTATCGTGGATGCCTGGGAGAACGACGGTCGGATACCGTATACATCGCTGACGATACGGCCCATTAACGAAGAAGATCGTGTTGACATCCTTGCTGCAAGCCACAGCATACGGTTACTATCTAAGCCCAAAAAAGCTGAAGGTGACCCTTCAAAAAAGCCCCGGGATTTAGCGAGATTTACCGGGCACGCTTCACCCATCAAGTCAATGAAATGGGATCGTTCGAACTTACAGGCTAATAGGTTCGTGTCCATGGCGGAAACGGACCGTTTCCTCTACGTTTGGGATGTCCCAGGCTTACCCGGCACGGACGGGAAAGCCGTTGCATCCATACCCCTGGATTCAGATGCAAAATCGTTCTCGCTCTCAGTCTCTCCAGAACCTTCCAGCCAATCAATTCTTCTCGCTCTTTCAATATCCGGTAAAATCGCATTATGCCACATCCCTCTAGACATATCGTCTCCTGCCAGCTCAACCGCTTCCCCTGCAAGACTCCCCACCATTCAACCCCGTTCCAACATCACCTCGGCCTCGAAAAGATCGTCCATCCCTGTGCACGTAATTGATGCATCGTTCATAAACGATGAATATGGGAGTATCCGTGTGGCTCGACTTGTCCAGGGCATCCGACCCGTCTTTACCGTTGTGGTACGTAAGCACACCACCCTCACAGCCTTGCAGTTACCGAGTTCATGAAATTTTGCAGCGGTACCTCGACGAAGCCGGCCACTTTATTGAAAACCTTCAACTAGAGGACATCCCCGAGACGTCTATACAAGATACCGAACCTGTAAGTTTTTCATTTCGGGATACGTTTCGAATACAAGAACCTCATCTAATCGCTGTACAGGTTATTCCGAACAAGAGATACACTGAGTCGTCAATTGCGGTTGGCTCGGGGATCGAACTGGGCCATGATGAAGCTATGGACGAAACTACGGTCCGAGATATAGACGGGGATCTTGGAGCTGATCTTGCGGAACTCTCCTTGGGTCAGCGTTTAGCCGCTCTAACCGACACCAACGTAAATCGGTCTTCCGACAGTGAAGATGGGGGTGCCAACAGCCCGGTGAAAAGCAAGGTGACCAAAAAAACGACTTCGGGAGTCGACCTTGTTCCCGCGAACTCCCTCACACGGACACTCATTCAGGCGCTACATTCCTCGGATACGAGGCTCATCGAGATGTGTCTCGCACACTCAAACCCTGATCTGATTCGGAATACTATCAACAGGTTACCCTCACAATTAGCCATCCCACTCCTGAATGCATGCGTTGAGAGGTTGGGAAGGGGAGCAAGAGCCGCTAATATGAAAGGTGGAGGGGCCGGAGCTAGTGCCCAGCGTGGTACAACACTCATTACCTGGATTAGGACGGTCTTGGCCGTTCACACCGGCCACCTTATGACGGTAAGCTCCAGTAAATTAAGTATCACAAGAGAAGAAATGCTAAGGGCATGCATCTAACTAATAGGTCCCGGACCTAGTTGCCCGCCTTTCAGGTCTTCATGCCACCTTGACCAGCTCGCTTGGCTTTGCAAGAAAGTCTCCTTTCACTGAGCGGTAGATTGGACATGGTACTTTCCCAGATTGAGATGCGTTCTTCGATCACGCCGGCTACACCTGCGCCGAAAAACGGCAAGTTCTCGCCGCTTGACAAGGGCAATCCCGTGAGCCGATATGTTGAAGGTGAGAGTGAGTCAAGTGAGGATGAAAACGTAAGGATGGATGTGGAAGTCGAGATTGGGGATGAGGGAGACAGCGTGGAGGACGTGGAACTCGGCGGGAGAAGCGAAGAGGACGAGGACGAGGAACAGGGAAGCCAAGATGAGCGTGATGACGGGGAAGATGAAGGCGAGGATGAAGACTCCGATAGACTGGAGTTAAATGGATTTATTGACGAGGCAGAAGAATACAGCGAGGACGAAGACGAAGGTGAAAGCGAGTAACTGTACGGATCGGTCGATGACAATGTTACCTCTGGTCACTAATACTGGTTATTACTTTTGGAGTTGGGTGTCTCGCTGACTTCCGGCGAGGTGGTGTTGAGGGCATTTCAGTTTTCCCTGCATTACTGGTTTTGCGCTTTCTTTTCTTACACGCCATCTCTTTGTTTGGAAACTGGAGACTGCCATCAGAAATCTAGTAGGTGTCCGCCGGTCGTTCAAAACGTTTAACCGGGAGTACAGTAACTCTTACCTCAGTCCTTTCAGCGTGGGTGGCCGGGGAACCTGTGATTTTTTGTAACTCTGCAACATATGCAGACGTCCGACCGCCGACCGTGACCCATTTGACAGTCGCCGGCTCTCCCGACGGCTAGCCAATCTCTAAGCTTTCCTCTGTGCATTTCGTGACTGGTTTGACTCACTAGTGGCAAAGCGCGCTGAGTTTTTTTCCTACTACCCTTGCCCTAATGATTGATCAGAAATTTCACCCAAAAAAGAAATTCCAGATTACCCAGCGATGTTTGAAGAGCCAGTTCTCAGGAAATAGGCTGTCGTCTGCGTTCACAAATGTAGCTGTCTGGCAAACATACACAATTTTTTCATGCAGAACCCGCATTTGTTCCGGTGAAAGCGTATTACACCGTTGTTCGGGGTGTATGCGCGCGTGATACAGCACTTCGTCTTCGCCAGATCACACTCGTGAGTACGAGATCCAAACCAAACAAAAAAAAAGGCGAAACCCTACCAGCAACCCAGTTCCCGATACCGGCACTAAACGACTGGTCCAATAACAGAGCTTTGATAGCCGCACCTTTGCGCCTGCCAATGAGACTGGAAAACTCATCGGTTGTCGGCATGGAGAGTATAGGATCAAACCCAAGCTCAGAAATTGGCGGCTCCGAGGAGGGGGACACGCATAAACGAATACGACCTAGCCTTCGGGCATCCCGAAATGCGACATGCGTTATTTGGCCACCAATTGGATCTGCGAAATGTAGAACAAACTGCCAAAGTTTGTGATTTAAAGCCGAGTCCACTAAGTGAGGCTTCAAATACCTTCATCCACCTTGGTGGCCATTCGGGGTCAGTGATACCGGAAGGGGTTTCCCTATAGTGCATTGGTGACTGCCCCTTGACCTAAGTAATGGTAATATTCGTTTCAGGTCCCAACTCAGGAAAGAGGTGCGACCGAATTCCCCTTACATGAAGCATCCCGGTCATACCAAAATGCATCACCGGATGCTTTCCGGTACCATCCAATTCCATGTAAAAAACCTTCCCTAGAAGCTATTGAGCTCGTTAACGCTGTAAAGTCTGCCAGGGCACGAACCAGATCGGTGTGCTTCAATCAACCTGCGTCCTGTCAAAGCTTTTGCCTATCATAGATGACGCTAAAATTACGTCGAGGGAGAGGGGAAGGAGTCGACTCACGAATTCTGAGTGAGTTGTGCCAGAATATACTACGGTATCTTCTCTTGTCTCTACTTCAACGATTTTCTTGCCAGCTCCGATTTTGTTGAGCAACCGTATTGCGCGTTCCACCTCTGGAAAAAAGAACCATTATTTATCACAATTACTGACGACACGGGTGGGGACAACCACGTCCACACACCTGGCAATTCTGGCATAGAGAGCTCCGGAATATGACTAGAAGCAAAGAGGATCGTACTAAACGGAATTTAATGCGCCAAGGCTTGATTACATCACAACTAAGTCCAGTCGACTCTGAGATAACTCATAGTTGTAACAACCCATACTCTGTCATAGTCCATAGAAACTTTTGGGAACAAAGTTTGTTCGCAGGTGTTTTCAACCCATAGCCCATAACTCTGTGAAACTCCTTAACCCACAGATTTCTGGAGGCAAAACCCCATTGCGCCCATGGCTATATTTGGTAATTCCTCAGCCCAGGTAGTCCCTGCGTAGTATTATGTACAAAACTCAATACCAGAAGGTAAATCGTATGATGATTGATTCACTCCTCGATCCTCCCGATGAGCAATGCACGATGGAAGAAATGACAGAGGAGGCAATTTTCAAGGCTACTATGAAAGCATGTGCTGTAGAAGAGATTGGCGGGGTTGCTAGTGGTGGCAACGACAGTGATGGCGACGACAATGTCGATGACGGCTCTCTACCCCCGAACCAAATTAAAGTTGTTCACCAAGCGTCCCGGGCTACCTACTGATATATGATATCTCATAATGATTAATCAATCATTTCCCCGTGGGATGGAGCATCCACCGGCTCCTTTCAACTGAGCGGTTCACCTGGAGCAGGCAGCTACACTGAAGGAGGCCTGATGAGAAGACTATTTCACTCCGAAACATACTTATAGCTTCGTACTTATGCAGTCCATCACTTTATTGGTATATTACTCAATAAAATATTAATATTTAATTCATTTTTCGGGATTATGTAATATTTCCAAACACATCATCTGTCATAGCTCAGAGAGGGAACGAAGTGCTATGGGTTAAGACAGAGTGGACTGTAGCCCTTTAGGCGCTTTGCAAGTACAAACAGGAGCGAACGGGGTCAGATGATAGTACTTAGTTGAAGGCTGGAGATTGCTAGGTTACTTTTTACCACATGCCGACATGAGGCTTTGAAATTCTGAAATGATCCTTTTTTTATGGGGAATCAGAATTGGAATGTAGAGTCACCAGGACATGTTGATCACTATCAGAACCGCTCCCGGAAGGATTCCTTCTTTGGGCCACTGACTCCTCCATTGATCCAACAAGTCATTCAGCCATTCATAGACCAGGCTTGGGTCTTATAATTGGATCTTGTGTCCGACACTCAGTGAAAACTTGACGAAGTTCAAATCTGCAGGTCATGGCGCCACGAACCGCCAGCCTAACTTATCTTCCCCATCGCCAACAACCTTGGGGGTTTCGCTGGAGGTCGTCTTATTGGTTCGCAACTTATGTTATTGGTTTAGGTATGCACCAGGAAATGTTTCAAATGGGTACATTGATTGACGTCCATCTCAAAACAATAGGCGTTGCGGTTGACGTCGTAACTTACTCTATCATCATACCGGTTGTTCCATTCCAATTGGAGCACCTCGGATACACCGGGATATCTGCCCTGTCAGGGTGGTTACTTTTTGCTTATGTGAGTCTCTCGCCCTGTGGAGAGTATTGAGCTACATTGAGATCCGGGTCTCAGTCAGGAGGGTTATTAGTCTGTGGGTTGCCGTTACCATGTCGTCCCGATAGGAACTAAGGGCTTTTGAAAGCCACCATCCCAATCGCAATGTGGTCAGAGCATTATCATGTTCGAAAATACCCAATGCTTGCGGGCCTCTTGGCCCTCATAGGCTCGCAGATCATGTTTATGGAAGCCCCAGCCTACTCAGTGATGTGCATTGCCCGTGTTCTACAGGGCATAAGCTCCTCGGTCGTATGGATTGTCGGCCTGGCCTTCCTGTGCGCTTCTTGACCCCTCGAGTGATAACGTAAGGATTCTGATTTTTCGAGCAGCTGCGATGTTACGCCACCAGAAATTGCGGGACGTTCGTGCATTCAGAATCTAGCTTCCACGGGTGCTGATCTTCGTGTTTCAGGACAACTCGGGATTGCTATGAGTGGCCTTTCATTTGGGTATCGAGGCATTCCGACCAGTCTTGCTCTAATCCTTGAATTGACCCCACTTTTGTCAGACTCGTGCTGGCGCCTCCCATAGGAGGCATCCTCTATAGCCGGTTTGGGTTTCGGGGGCCGTTTGTTTTTTCACTGATCACTGCGTTCATCGATCTCGTTTCTCGACTTATCATCATCGAACCCAAGGAAGCCATGAAGTGGGGTGTTGACCGCGGTATGGGACAGAAATTTGATGAAACTCCCATTGAAGGGGTTCTTCAGGAAGCAACAACGGCATTTGAAATCCCCGAGCCACTGCCTAGGCTTGATTCCAACATTCAAACGAGCCACCAAACGCATGCAGCTTCCGGAACGGGTGAAGAAAACGGCATGGCCAGTTCCATACAAGTGGTAGATAAACCCTTGTCCCTCGTTCAGGTGATACTGAAGCTGTTGAATTCGCCCCGTGCCCTTGTTGCTCTGGTCATATCATTCGTTTATGGGTATGTCCTATCTACACGCCTCTGTCCTCTTTTATTGACTCCGTAAAAGTTTCGTCTATAGCAGTCAAGAACCCGCACTACCCTTGCACCTGCAGTCTATATGGGGGTTAAGTTCCCAGAGGGTGGGGATCATATTTTTAGCTCTCTCGGTACCGATGATCTTTTGTAAGTTTTTTTTGAACGGTGGTCGTGTCAAGCGAGTCTCAATGGATCCTTAGCTTCCCCCCTTACTGGGTGGCTGACTGATACCCTTGGTGCAGAATGGACAACAACGGTATCAATGCTCTTCGGGATCCCCTGGTGGGTAGTCGTCACGCTGGACGGTTCACTTGTTCTCTTTAGTGTCTCCTTTGCGTTACAAAGTGGGTGGTTCAAGGGTCCTGCGAAGATAGAATTCATAAAGTTTTTCAGGTTTCTTTACCTCGGGGGCTATTTCCCCATTGATGGCAGAACTTGCTGCAGTCTCCAGGAATATTCAGGGTGTTGGCTGTAAGTCCTTAAATCGCAATACGCACGCTCTTTCGAGCTTATCGATCTTCACAGTTGCTCACATGTATGGAGCATTCAATGTTGCCTACGGGATTGGTACTACTAGTGAGTTCTCCGGCCGCCACGATTCGAAATGATAACTGACTAATATCATTTCTAGTTGGACCGATCGCAGGAGGACAAGTAGGCATTTAGACATCTACCGGTCGAGAAGATGCTTATTGCGCTCCATTCTCAGATGTATGATCATCTCCAAAAGGGCTGGCTTGCGATCTGCCTCTTGGGTGCTGCACTTCTGCTTGTGTCCGTAATATTAGCTATCCCCTTCACCGGGGATAGGCCTCTTCTGTCGAGGCTAAGGGGATCGTGAGGGCCGAAATGCCAGTGTTGTGGTTGAGTCGTTAGTTATAAATGTGCATCGATATCTGGATGTAGCGGTGTAAATGTAGGTCGCCCAGCAGGATGAGATCCATGTACTTAATAAGGTAAGCGCACAGCCACCTCAAGAAATATTCTTTGTTTCGCTGGGTTCTTGTGTGGTTCTTGCCCTTATCTACATTCCTCTGCGCTTTTTGGGGGCGCACGAGTTGAATCACACATTTGATCATTTTGAGTAAACGTTTGAATCAAGTACTCTCTACAGTAAGACCCCTTCCGTCTCAGAGCTGCACCTTTTTAACCCATGAAATTGGCCAGCTCATTTGCCAGAATTCACATGGATACCAGCGGCAGCAATCCTTACCCTTCTCCACCTTCGACTTTGGATTCTCCCAATATCACCGAAGAACCAGTGACAGCACCTAGTCCTTCCATTTCACGCCTTGCCACGATTTCCGCCTTGAGCGAAGCTTCTAGAGAGACTCAGCGTCATCTACAGCATACATCTGCAGCTTTGGATGCAGCATACAGTCGCATTCGCCAGATTCGTCGGAGTCTCTTAGAGCTCTCGGAGTCCTTGCCGGCAACCCCCTCTCAGCTTCGTGCATCTGACGGTCGGCGTCCTATATCCGGTTACAGTGCTGTCACACTCTCACTGCCACCGGGATTCCAGCCTACTCAAGAGTTGGGGAGAAGGGAATACGCAAGGGAAATGGCGCCTCGGGACCGAGTTCAGTCCGACGCCCACAATAGTAGAATTTCATCTGACATTTCCACGAGCGAAGGTTTTTCGCACTCATTAACGGATATCCCACAGCAAACGGATGTCGCCGGGACCTCAAATTCGAGCTTACCCCAAGGAGACCCTCCACCGTTTACGAGGATGCGAGTCAGCCCGAGCCGTTTCACTGGGGAAGATGACGGATCAACCATTTTGGGAAGACAAGTTGCTGCCCGAACAACCGTACTACCTACGATCGCCGGCGCCGTTGTTTCCACAAACCGGTTGACGGGATATGCCGGGCAGATACATGAAGGGTCGTTGAGTGCTATTGCCGCCGTGACAAGAAACTACGAAGAAGAAATAGAGAGGGTTCTACGCACTCTAAACGAACGGGGAAGAACCTCCCCAACAGTTCCATTGCGGGCCACTCCTCACCGGACATCGATACCTACACGTACCCTATCACAAGATCCTCAATTATATCCGCGCAGATCTTCTCAAGCACCTCCGAATCCCTCACCAAACTTTCGGGGGGATCCCAGTCCTGACACCATACCTAACAGTGCTAGACAAAACCCCGGACCATCAGAACGGCTGTCCCTTCTATCCAACTTTTCGGTGCAGAATTCTCCAACCCCTTCAACTTCAGTCTTGCCGAGTCGCCCACTACTTTTCAATGAGCCCTTGAGTTACGTCCCTTCGGAGACGGTTGACCCTTCATTGGAATCTAGATACCTCCTTACTTCTGAATCCGCGTTCCGAGGTCGACATTACGTTGTCCACAGGACCCGCAACCAAACGGGGGGACAGGAACTTGTCCACAATATAACAGTCGACTGGGACGAAGGGGAACCCATGTCGTGGTTGATGCCCTCCCCAAACATTTCTCGTCGACACAGAAATCGGTTCAGTAGCCCTCGTCAAACTCTTGATATACTGCGGTCTACGGATCCAGTTGCAACGTCACCACCTCCGCCTTTACCTGTACCGGAAAACTCGAACGGGTCTACACATCCAAGCAACCACCCTCGACGGAGGGGATGGGGTAAGTTTGTCGCTTGCGTGTGCCTATAAAGCTAAGCTTGCTTCACAGCCCGCCTAGACCTTGATGGAAATGAAATACCATCCGACGAAGAAGAAGAGGTAGAGCGCGTTAGGACTGAAAGTAGAATCCGGGCCTCGCAACGCGCGCACGCCCTTGCCTCAGTCGCCCAGACTGCGAATATGACGATACCCTCTGCACCGCCACTCCAGCAACTCATCGTCTATCAGAACATTAAACCTCCTGTTGTCCTGAAGCATGAACCGTCTCTTTCTTACCCCGCCGATTTTGTGAACCCCTTGCCAATGCCGCTTTCTGAAATGGTGGATCAGGGAAAAAATGCGGAACGCAAGGCTACCCTTTTGCCACGCCACACCATCGTGGCAGGTCGCTGAGAGTCGGATGGTATTTGTTTTTCACGTGGCCTCTAACCCTCCCATGGTTTTCCCGACTTGTGTTCTATCATTATTCAGGTCCCATACCCATAATGTTCACTGTCCCGCATCGGTTATCCTAGTTGTATCTTTTTCCCCTTCGACATGACGCGACATGTTACCAGATTTTTACTCAGTCGGCTTGTATGCTGTCACTACCCTGCACTGTACTTTTCACCTTACCTCATGTTGCTCAGCAAACCAGGATTTCAGAGTACGAACCTAGATGCGTGATGTGGACAATTCAAACCAACGGCAATGAGCCAAAAGCTAATCATGAATGCCCCTACGGCAAACGCCGATCCAGGCATTCAAGTAGAGGGTGGCTTTCCCACCACACTCGCTTCAGGTGCGTCTTGCCCTCTCGCCTCCGCCGTTGTCTATATGTCATTCAATGATGGTCGGATCAGAGTGGGGGCCGGAACTTTCCTCGTCTCAAGGGTTATCCGAGGAGAGACGAGGTGGTTTGACGCGTGAGAGGGACCGATGCCGGAATGTCAGTCCTGTGCTTTTTGTGATTACATAGGGATTCAGGACCTAGACGACATCGTACATGCGTTAATTCCCTTGGACCCCATAGAGTCGTCCTGGAATAGGAGTAGCTGACACCCAATACACAGAATCGGGACGGAGATGAAAGTTGCTGCAATTCGCAAATCCGATTAGGAAGATGAGTGGCGGAAATTCTCAGTCGTGAGTATGGTTATTGAGTTTAGGGTACAGCGGGCCAGAACGCGGACACTTTAAAGGAATCTGCTGCTCAAGCGTTCAAGCTAAGCGCTGGAGTTCGATGTCTCCCTGGGTATATGGGTAGGGAATATGCTTTATCCAGTTTTGTACATGTGTCCAATCTGTCTTCCCCGTGTCTGCTTTACCCCTAGATTGCAATGACCTTACACTGGACATATGGGTTCATGGACACACATTATTTTCGGGGGTGTACTGTGCGGTGCCCTACTTCAATGAGTAATTTATATATCCACTCGGAGGCCAAATAATAATCAGACGGATCGACGAATAAATTATAATTATAAGTCAAGGGATAATGGTATGGTGAAGAAGTTGAAATTTTTCAAAAAGGGATAGCTCGAGGGTGCCGGTGATGAATAGAGACACGGAATACTTCCAGATGCCTGGTTCACTCCGCAATTGCGACAGTGGCCCCAGTGCTACCGACGCCAACACCCACTTTACTCATCCAGGCCTTGAAACTCCGGACGCTTGCACCTCCAGTACTTCTGGCGCTCTTCACACTCCCAACCTCGCTACGACCACCATAGCTTTGTGCGCTTCGGAAACTTTCATACGAAGGAGCGCTTTTGAGTGGAACTGCAGTTAAATCGAGGACGTCGGAGCCCACAATTCCTCTGGGTCTTGTGCCTGCAACGTTGGGACCGATGGGCCTTTCCGTATTCGTTCCTGTACTATTGGTGGTTGTCAGGGGGGCGTTCGAATGATACTTTTCTCGTATGGATCTTGTGCGATGGGTAGTGCTCCCACAAGTGGCGATCAAGGAAGTTCCTTGTTGATAGTTATAGCGTCGCTTGCTTTGACTGTTGAGCCTATTTAGCGATGTGTTGGAAGATGACGTTGGGATTGAACGGGTTGGTGTTGTTGGTTGATGTAATATCGAGGCTGACGGAGAGGGTATCAGTGACGGCGTTGGCGGAGAGCGTGATGGAAGGTGTGATCCAAGGACATAAGGGCCTGAAATAGTGGGTTTGCAAGAAGGGGAGGATGGGGGACTTGTAGTATACTTCTTGCTATTCTGGTTTGCATCCGTATCACCGTTAGCGGTTGACCTGAGCCCAAGAGGGAACGGTGAGCTAATCGATAGTGAAAGGGATGGAGGTGATGTTTTGCGTCCGATACCAATAAATCTCTTCAAAGCCAAACTTGGACTCGTTTTCTCTTCAGCTTTCTTCTCGTCCGTCTTCTGTTCTTTCCCGGATGTCATGCATTCTCTTTCGTCATCACCTTTCCGGTTGTCCTTGTCTTTGTCCTCCTTCCAGCCTTTCAACAAGAAATTCCATCCCAGCCCTTGCTTCCGCCGAAAGGGCATTTTCACTTCCTTGTCTTCTTTTCCTTCCTCCTCGACTCCGGATCCGAGGTATGTATCAATATCCATATCGATCGCGCCAACGTCAATGCCCATATACTCTCTCAACACCTTACCCTCCTGTCCCTCACCCTTCGCCCCCACACTCAAATTCCCATCATCATCATCCTCGGCACCACTATACTCGTGCGCATTATTTCCGGCTTCGTGTCTACAGATATATTCCTTCCCATCCTGTTCATAATAAACCGACCGATAGTACACTTCTGGTTTTTCGACGAATTTAACGCTTTTGACTGTGCCACCATGCGCGGAACCTTTCGTTGACATAGATGACGTGCGTGTGAGTATGGATTTTGCTTTGGATGGTTTGTGGTGCGGTGCATGCGCATGTGCATGTGGTGTGAGAGGCGTGCTAGGCGACTTGATAAACATACGAATTCCCATAATGCGATAATGAGACAGAAGATGAATGGGGCAGAGGTGAGGGCGGAGGTTCAAATAGGGGTGGAGTGGAAGAAGAGTACGGGATTTGAGTTGAAGGTGAGGGGGACGACGACAGCTGCGTCAACATGCTCGCATTCATGTCATGCCCGTGCGCATTTCCGTACCCAACCCCAACCCCACTTCTGCCGAACCCAAGCCCGAGTTGGCGTGAGTATGGAATTGAGTGAATGGAAGAAGTGTCAGAACCAGGGGCAGTTGAAGGTCGACGATGCTTAGCATTCCCCGTCCGAGTCAGTTGCGCATATGCCTCTGACCTAGCCGCCGCCGCCGCAGTACCCCCACCGTTAATGCTAATATTGCTGCTCGTGGAAGTCTTTCTTTGATGCCGGTGTTGAAGCACTCCCTTTTCCCCGCCAAGTCCGTGGAGGTAAGAAGGTGGTACGTTAGTAGAACTGTGGGAAGAATTGCGATAACTGTAAACTCCAGGGATGGGAACTGAGGCTGGTAACGGCGTTGTTGGAGTGTCAGGGTGCGAACGTGAGGAACAGGAAGAGCTCATGGTTTCTGTTGTAGCTGCCGTGTGCGTCGTCGTGATGCTACATTGTGATGTCAACGACGGCGCGCGATCCCGAGGGTTTCTACTGCGGATTGAAGGGGCCTTGGTAGTGGAGCTCGGGCCTCCTGGGGGTGGGGTTGCAGAAGTAGAGGCGCCCATGGTGGTAATGAAAGAAGGCGGGGATGACGGGTTGCTCGTACCGAAATTCGATGACGGTGATGACTGTGCACTTGTCGCATTCGCACCCACGACAGGTACCGGCATCGGTGGAGCGGAAGCAAATTTATCACGCCGATATAATTTTCTATCTTTATGCTTTTGTGGGAGATTGGGGGGTATATCACCTAGGGCATGTCGACCCTTCAGCGATATTTTGGGCGGTATTAAAGCCATTGTAGAAGTTGGCAACGGTGAAGATGAAGGAGCAACAAATGTCGGTGTCACGGGAGAGTCGGAGATGATGATCTGAGATTGTGAGGGAACGGACTTCAGGATTCGACTGCGTTCCACCATTGACCCTGGTTTGCCGTGAAGTGCTGACCAGATGGCCGTACCAGTACTATTGTTCGTCATTGTACTGGTATTACTCGGACACCGCTCCAGCACCTGCGGCGCAACGTTGTCCGACCCTCGCGCAGTATTAGCCGCAGAACCCGAAAATGTAGCTGTGGGGGACCCGGATCCACGAACCCTAGCCTTCAACGGCGAAACACGAATGGACGACTGCAAACTCGAAACGCTCGCGTTCGCAGCACTCCTCAAACCCATCACATTTGAAGAAATGGACGGACTTCGTGAGACGGGTCCCAAACTTGGAGTTTCCACAAGCTGACTCGTGGAGGAAATCAGCACGGGGGAGGAAGGTCTTGGTATCGCAGCCGCGTGGCATTGGTGCTTGTAGTTCCTTGTAGGAGTTCCATTGTCGCGGTATGTACGAGACGAGATTGAAGGGGAACGTAAAAGCTGTGGGGAGCACGAGGCACTCGCACTCGTACTCACGTTCGTACTTGCAGACCTATATCTGCCCAGAGAGGATGATTTCGGTGTTCGATAAATCCATTCCGGACGGCTCGCACTACTCAATGTAGACGAGGAAACAGAGGGTGAAGGAGGGTAGTCGTGTGACAGATATCTCGGGTATAAATGGTGCCTTGGCGGGGTTGGTGGGGGTGTGATTAGTTGTCGACTGGATTGGGAGGTGTCTGCATTTCCAGCAAGTCCGTGTAGACTAGAGTTTGAAGGAGAACTTGTACCCGGCGTAGCCGACGCCGCTCTCATGAGCCCTTGAGTGGGGGCCTGCAAAAGGGCTGTCACTATCTGCTAAATTGCGACAAGTCAGCCAGATCAAGCGTCAGGAATGAAAGGGCGTAGGAAAGGAAGTACACATACAGAAGACGGGTCCTGGAGCGAACGGGATGAGGGTTCCTCGTCGTTTCTGGAATTCTCATCTTCAACAATCTCATCATCTGATATGGAGTCGTTGAATACAGATTGGAATAGCGTCCGCACCCCCATTTCAGAGGTAGGGGACTCCTACGGAACGAAAAAGTCAATAAAAGATTTTAATGAAGCTTGACTGGTGACTTGAACATACGGAGAGCGCATAGTGGTTTTCAATCAGAGTACTCGCTGAGAGCCATGTGAGCTCATCAGCTGTGAATGTGACAGATTCGTCCGCCGCGAGCATTGGGAGGTAAAGTAGAAGAAAGCCAGTCCGATGCGGGGAGAGGGAGGGGCCAAGGAAAAGGGCTAGAATAACGGTGGTTCCTAGGTGGACTAAGTAAAGGAGAGAGAAAAGGCCAGTGGGTGAGCAGCGCGCTCCTTTTCAGAAGAAGGTAGTTTAATAGACAAAGAAGATTCCACGAACGAGTCAGGACGTCCAGAACACTTTGTCGTTTACCTTTCCTGTCGTTTGATTTTTAGGAAGGGGTGTTACATACCTAATACCGCACGGTTCACACGTGTTGGGGAAGGGTGGTGATGCGAGGGAAAAGGAGCTGGGTAGAATGTGTCATAGAAGATTGCGGGAGAAGGACAGAATTGGATGATGAGAAAGATGAATGCAAGGCACACACAGCGGAGACATCCATGTTGAGATGGACAACGAGATTTGCTTGTCCATTGCAAGAAGAATCAACAAGAATAATGGATTTTAGTATGAATCACGTGATCTGGACATGCACCGAGAAGCGGCGGGCTGGATTAAGCGCAAGAGGTATAAATACAATACATGACTGACGAAACGACTGACAGATCGGATGGCTATAGGGCCGGTCTATCGGCATGGAGTCCGCTCCAGATACCTCTTGTGGATTCGGTGGTGCTCTCGACGGGTTTCCGTTTGAGCGGTTTTATTCTCGCACCAGAAGAATCAAGCAAGGAGCTGAACCTTTTGCTGGATTGCGGTGGCCTCGAGTTTATTAAGAGGAATGACCTTGTCGCGGTTGTTAACTGGTAAGGAAGATGAGTGAGAATTAATGAAACGAGAACGGAGAAAATGCGCACCATAAAAACCGCGGACAATGGGTTCCTTATGGTTTCGCTGCCTAACCACGACCTCAACGTGAGGGTTTGTGCGTGCGAGGGACTGGAGCTGTGTGAGGAGGAAGGTGCGTGTGTTGTGGGAGGAGGGCCATTTGTCGCAGTACTCGAAAACGAGTTTTCTAATTTGAGGAACAAAAGCAACGTGACCGTTGGCGGGTTGAGTGCGCAGGGAGGCGCGTAAAAGGGGCCAGGGATGCGGCATGTTTTCAACGGTGCGCGAAACGTTGAGTGACGCTCAATGAGGGGTTCACCGTTCGACGTGCTCGGTGACGTTTTTCAACGGTCAATGATCGGTGTGCTTCTGTCGGAGTTTGAATCTGAGTTGATATGGAAAGGGGGGAGTGTGTGATTCGGAGAATGAAAGTTGGATGAGTGTGCGTCGAAGAGTTGCCAAAAGAGCAGATAACTGTCAGGGAACAAAGACGCGCGAAATGGCTCGGGCAACTCGCTCGTCTGCGAACACCGACCAGGCCTCTAAAAAACGTAAACGCAGCTCACCGCCTCACGAAATACCACACAAAGTTGCTCGTACTTTGGAACAAAAATCCGGCGTTGCTGACTCTCCTCTCGCAGAAGAGGATGCACGCAAAATACTGGATGTGTTAGAGAGGTTAGTTTCTATTTATCATATACAGCATATCAACCGCGGGGTGGGGGCTGGACTCACAACGGATACGCAGGTCGGACTCTCTTGGTCTACTTGATCGCGTCTTTCCTCTTTCGCCTTCTTCAGAACACTCGTTCTCCTTGCGCTCACTGCTTGCCGACCCACAACAACATTCTCTCCGCATACTCAGAGTATGTCAAAACAAAAAAAAAAAAATTTTTTAGTAGAAACATCACACACTCTCTAACGTACTTTTTACTAGGCTGCCGTCCACAACCTCCTCCCACTCTCTTCCCACCCACGCTCCAATCCCTCAGAGACAGCGTCCCAACAGCTTAGTTTCTGCAACCTCGCCCTTTCCCTCGTTGACCAGGCATCCCGCCACATCCTCTCTGTCCCTTTAGACTCTACATCGCCCTTGCCCCAGCACATAACTCCTCCCTCATCACCACAATCTCCCTCTCTTGCCAAGCGACGTTACGCCCTTGTACAACATCTCCCTTCCGGCGATTATTGGTCCTCCCTCAACTCTGAGCGCGCTTCTTCTCCCACCTTACAACTCAAAAACATCCCCACAGGACACGCCGAACTCGTATCCATCCTCCCTACACCCTCTTCCTCTTCATCCAGCAAACCTGTTCCTACCCTCTTTTCGTACAGTGTTGCAAAACCCTATGCAAAAAAGGCCCTGCCCGCTCAAAGACGCCTAACCTCAGGATCATTCCTCGACTATGGCCCCTGGGCATCCTTCGCGCCCTCCTTTGATCATGACTGTGAACTCGTTGGTCGTCGCGAACTCGGTCAGTCCCTATGGTACAAACACGAAAGGAAGTCTCAGAGGGAGGTTGAGTTGCATGAATGGATTGAAGGCAAGGGCAGTATCATGGAGGTCGACCAAGCGGAGCTCATAATCAAGGGCAAGGCCAAGGACGAGGGAGATATCGACATTGAAACAGAACTCGATGGTATTTTACTTCCCGAGGAAATCCAAAACCTCAAGGCTGCACTGGATAACGCAGAACTGGAGAACCTCGTGGGCGAATTGCTAACACGGAATCAACGAGCACTGGTACGACTTCAAGAGCTCCAAATCGATCGCCTGACGAAAGAGGGCTCGGCCTCCGTTTCTGTTGACGAGACCTCAGAAGAATGGGAGATTGGTGCGCGCAGTTGTTTCGTTTTCGTTGTATGTTTCACTTAATCTCCGTCTCTAGCTCATGGCATAATGGAATCCCTCGAAACGCTGGCTTCGCTTCGACCTCGAGCCGCCAACGGCAAAGTCATTTCTGTCGTACCCCCTATTTCCGTTCTGCGCCGGCTTCACAAAACATTGTCATTGGAAACTCACCCTGGCTGGCAGGGTACGCTTGCACTTACGCGAGCAACTGCCCTTCGTGACGACTCGACTGTTCAAGTCCGAGCCAGCTCTGCCGCACCACCTGCACTATCGACGTCATCTTCCCCGGCACCTGTCTCCGTAACTCCTGTGGCATCTACTGCTGCGCCTACTATTACACCCTATGCCGGGTACACCTATGCGTACCAGGGTCAACAACAGGCGCAACCATATCCGGGCCGCAGCTGGGACAGTTGGTGCAACCACGTATACCCCATACAAACCCGGTGCAACATCTTACTACCAGAACTACATCCAAGGAGCACAGCAGCAACAACAACAGTATTATGGCCAGCAAGCTTATGGTACTGGGGCAACAGGCCAACAACCCTACGCAGCATACACGAATTGGTTCACACATGCACAGTACTCACAGGCTGCAGCTGCTGGGGCTGCGTCTACTGGCCGAGGTACACCTCAACCAGCTTATGGGGCATATTACCAACAACCAGCACAGCAGCAAAGGGCACCAAGTGCAGCTGGTGGGGTGACGACACCTGCTGTTGCTAATACGGTTGCAACGAACAAACCAGGAACAGGGACTGCGACAGGGGTCTGGATGGGGTATCCTGGTGCCCAGCAGGGAGGCGTTGCCCCAACTTTGCCTGCACAGATGCGAACGACGCAGGTGCTTACTAACGGGTACCAGCCCCAGCAGCAGCAGGGTTACTATGGTGCATATCCCATCCAGCCAACGCAGCAGTCTACTGCGAGGTAGCACTCCCTTTTCCTTTTTAGGCTCCCTTTGACTTTTTTTTTCTTTCTTTTTCCATCGCTTTAAATTAAACTAATTGTGTCTTTATCTTTCTACGGTGTTTCTCTTGAAGTTTGGTGCATCAGCGTGTAAAAGAACTGAATTGAACACCTACAGTCCACTTGTCGTATCTTACATCACCTAGTTAAATCCAATGAGTAGACGTGCCTGATCCGTGTATTGATGACGACACCTTCGGAGATCAAAGAAAAAGATAAGCACATTTATCAACTGGCCCCGAGGAAAGCTGCGTTGACCTTACCTTCCCGTCCTCCAAGCTCCAAGCTTCAAGCTCAAGACTCATTCTTACGTGCGGGAGTGCATCCCCTTCGCAGGTTATTCATCCCCTTTGCATACTCTCCAACATCTCCAGGAGTTCTGTACCCCCTATTTTTAAGCTCTCGGGTATCCCCACCCAGGGCATATAATTAGGAAAAAATGTCGATAACCCATCCTCGCAGATTCACGATCAAAGTCCCAGCGACTTCAGCGAACATCGGGCCAGGCTTCGACGTCGTCGGTCTCTCCCTCTCCCTCTCCCTCACATTGACCGTCACACTCCCTCACGCACCATCTCCCACGCCTTACGCCCATCCCAACATCACATACTCGGGTGAAGGCGCTGATGAAGTCCCCTTGGATGCCTACAAAAACCTCACGACGCGCGTAGCACTTTATGTGCTTCGATGTCACAATATCAACAGGTTCCCCTCGAATCTGACCATCCACGCACATAACGAGATTCCGTTCGGCAGAGGGTTGGGGTCATCTGGCGCAGCGGTTATCGCAGGCGTAATCCTCGGGAAAACTTTGGGAAATCTGAATCTCTCAATGGAACGACTCCTTGATTTTGCACTTATGGTCGAACGACATCCTGACAATGTCACTGCAGCTCTAGTGGGTGGTTTTGTCGGGTCGTATTTGAAAGAATTGGACGAAGCTGCGAGTGAAGCCGCGAGTGTACCTTTGAGTGAGGTTTTGCCAGAATATCCGCCAGATGCGGGTGAGGATTGGGGATTGAACCCACCCGTGCCGCCCTTTGGAATTGGGCATTATGTGAGGTTTGGATGGTCAGAGTCTATCAGAGCCGTTGCGATTATCCCGAGATTCGAATTGAGTACGGCAAAAGCTAGGAGTGTGCTGCCCACAGAGTATTCGAGAAAGGATCTGGTAAGCCTTTACTTCTGTCTCTCCCTCTCAGGGTTACAGTGTTGATTCGGGAGTAGGTCTTCAATCTCCAGAGATTGGCAGTGCTCACTACTGCCCTTGCTCAGACACCGCCGGACCCAGATCTCATTTACGAGGCTATGAAGGATCGGGTTCATCAACCGTACAGGAGGTCCCTCGTATGTCCCAGAGTCAACACTATCTCGTAATTCACTGCTCACAATGTCACCAGATTCCAGGACTGCCAGAAGTGACATCGCAAATTACCCCGTCTACCCATCCGGGTTTGCTTGGTATCTGCCTCTCAGGTGCAGGACCTACCATCTTGGCATTAGCAACGGAAGGCTTTGAGGCTATTGCTGAAGATGCCCGCATGATTTTTAGACAGCAGAATATTGAGATAGATTGGAAGGTCCTTGAAGTCACCGGTGGCAGCAGTGTTGTAGAAACAGCATGAAGCTAATAAAACATTAATTCCAAAATCGTAACATAGTCGTGACGCCTTAAGCAAATGTCAGGTCAATATCTCAAGTATCTAGAGTTGTAGTCTATTGGGTATTATTCCGTTCGAAGCGTTTCCTTGTCTAACCTCCAGCTGTCAAGCAAACTGCCCTCATTGCCACCAGAGGCCCAGCGTTACGATCAAAGGGCAGATCAGCAGTGAATAGCACGGCGCTCCGATCACCGTTCAGGTAGACTGGTAAATTAACAAGCGTGTCTCGTGCGGAGTCATCGGCTTGCACCCAGCGGATTTGTGAAGCACTGAGCCTAACAACTTCACCGTCATTGAGAACAAGCTTATCAGTCATCCAAGATGCGCCTTCCAGTGCCAATCCTTTGGGAGATTTGTTACCAACTTGCGGAGGACACAGGTAGATTTGCTCACCATCCACAATAAAAGCTTCAGGGTCATTGACACGCTCCAGGTCAAGTCGGAGGTGAAGGGTCTCCAGGCTCCATTTCTTTCTGTGGGCAACAGCTTGTCTTGTAGCGGTGATATATGCCTCGGGGAAGAACAATCCTCCGAGCCGGACTTCAGCGTTGCTCAAGTTGTCCACACGAGCGATGTGGTCAAGTTGTTGCAGACGGCGAGCAAAGTCAGCAATCCACCCCGAGACGCCCATGACCTTGTTAACCTTGTACCTTCTCCAATGCTCAGGAATAGTACCTAATGCGCAGTGAGGACAATTTAGATTTTCTCACGGCTGGGTGCTCACCCTTTGTAAGGGAACTCATGAGTGTTCGAAGGTGATTGGTTTGCTTGAGCTCGCCTCGGCAAACTTTTACAATATCTGCTAAGTCCTTCCTGACCTGGTCAAGGAGCTTGCGCCCAACAGAGCCTTCACGAGAGAACAACCTATACAAAGGGTCCTGGTTATCCGTCGACTGCTTTGGCAGAGTGGCGAACTGCTGAATTTCTAATGTGAGTATAGGTGGCAATTCCTCCGCAGGCAGGTCAACATACGGGGGGGAGTTGGGCAAGCCATTCACGGCAACGCTCATGGAGGCTCCTCATCCATGCAGGCTGGGCAGACTGCGACTTGACTGTTGTCGTAGAAGCGGCTTCATCTTCGTCGTCCGCCAGCATTCTCATCTTTCTCAGTTTTCCGAGTAATTCGTTACCTGGATTTATGTCAGCGGGGCGTTCTTTTACAAGAGGAAATCAATTAACCTTGGGCTACAGCGATAACGCGTTCAGCAGATGGAGGTAGGCTCAACCAGGAAGGTGGTTCGCGGTCTGGGAGAGCGTGCACCCAGGTCAGGAAGTGTTCCATCTTCGTACCATCAGGTACTCCCAAATGTTGCTGGCCACATAAGGCTGGTACAAGGTCAAAGTCGACATTGTAGGCCATCGGAGTGAAGAGGCCGTCGACAAATGCGTCGAGAATCTTTTGATCGAAGTCACTGTCGACCCTCCCGCCATATACGGATTGCTTGATGAGGGTTCGCAATGCATCCCAAGGGATGGTAGCGGGATCAAGATTAGTCTTTCCACGGGCAGCCATGTTCAGCCATGTGTCGATGGTTGTGAATGCCGAGGACATGTCGGAGTCGTTGAAGTCGTACGTTTTACTCCAACCGAGAGGGACATAGCGGAGACGCTCTTGTACGATGGCATGGAACCAGGCCAGGAGGAAGTACAGCCTAGCCTTCTCAGCGGGTCCCTGGGAAAGCCTGGATGGGGAAATAGAACGAAGGGAATCCAACAAATTGGCTTTAATACCTGGAGGTGGCTCATTCATGATCATACGGGATTGACGGAGAATGTTGACTGGAATAGAGGGATTCACCTCCATTGTCAGGAAGAGTCGGAAGTGACGGTGGGGGTTGAGAGTCTGAAGCTTCTTTTCCAACTGACCAAGCCAAGTCGGCGACAGGTGAACGTTCTTGAGCAGGACCCAGGTACCCTGCCTCGACGCCGCAGCAATGGCTTGGTCGGCAAGTGTGAAACCTTCTTGAGAGCCCATCGCTACCGAAGCAGAGCGTGCCCCGGTGTTCTTGATAAGATTCTCAACGCGATAGCTAGCATCGTACCCGGGAACAGAGACGAGGGATATAGGAGTTGCTGGAAGGACCTCATCTGAAACAATATTACCGAGCTCATAGCTGGAGACTTCAGCAAGGTCTGTCTCGAAAACATTCCTGACGAACTTGGCGGTGGCCTGAAGTAGTCGGTCGGGTCTGAAGCACTTCATAATAAGGAGGGAGCGAATTGCCTCGACCGCCGCTGTGAGGGGTGGTGTTAGCGAGTAAAAGGGCTTAAAGCAAGGTGTACCTACGGGTGCTCGGCTCCCAAGGAGTAGGTACCTTATCTTCTGGTGCTTCGGCTTCGAGGAACGAGGCCCATTCACTTTCGTGATCGGCTATGTGAGTCTGAACTGGCTTGAAAATCGAGTGCTTGGCGAAAATCTCAAGGCGAATGGCTTGCTCGGACGATAAGACAGAGATGTTTTGCGTATGATTCGTGGTTGTAACTGTTACGCCATCCCCGCTCTCTAGGAGGAACTCGAGTTCATCTCCAATTTCTTCAATGCCTCGTAACTTCACTTGGGCGAGAAGAACGGCAAGCATGAGGTGATCCCGATATAGCAGAGCACGAGATGTTCGCTTGTAGACGATGAGGAAGAGATCCTTGAGCAAAATCTCTTTTCGAGCATTATGGTCAGACACATCCTTAAGGTTGGGGTTATAATGAAGGATGTAGTCGAAAATGTCCAAGAAGAAACGCAGAGAGAACTGATAGAAGTGGTTGATGATGTTGAGTTGTTCTAAGACGAAGAAAACGGAACTGCAAGCTTGCGCCAAAGGTAGATATTCAGCAGTGACTTGTTCCACCTCCCTCATGACGATATCCGTCTCCTCAACTTTGCGCGTGATGTCTGCGGCCTCGCGTTTCAAAGTCTCCAGGGTATCTATGACTTTGTCGTCGTCCAAAATGTTACCAGATGACTCATTAAGAGCCTGGAGTAACAGCTTTTCCAGAGTACGAAGCCTGAGACGGAATTCTCCTTGGATCTTCATGAGATCTGTTCGCTTGCGCTCTGTATCGGGACGTTCAACTTTCAAGACCTGATCAAGGGATTGGCTTTGCAGACTGCTCCTAGTCATGGTGAAGTTCACGAAGGTCACACGGCTACAGATATCCGGGGAGAATTCGACAGAAGGGTCTCTCGTTGAGAGGAACATCGTGAATGATGGAGAGAAATCAATGTCTTGGCTTCCGAGGCGAATAAGGACACGTCCGCCGGTACGGCGGATTTCCTTGTTCAAAACAGCATTCAGAATTGGGTCGAGATGCTCGACATCTTGGATAAGCAGAGGGTTGCCGAAACGAAGAGCGCTCTCCAAGACCTTCAGGAAAGCTTCGTCCAGGAAGCTGGTCACCGTGATCTTGCGATCCTTGTACTCGTTGAGAAGGAAAGTGGTCGCTTGTCCCGTGGGATCGATGATGAGAGGGTAGCGGTTGAAACGTTTGAGCATAATGGCGTTTTCCGTGGTGAGATTATCAGATGGCAGCGCTTTGGATTGCCAGCTGAGACGATCGTCTGCGGTAGAAAGGTATTCAGTAAACGCGAGCTCCTGCTTGAACTTGATATTCGCATCTGCCAAGTGACTTGACCACTCCTGCCACATGATTTCGCGATAATGCTGGTCGAAGAATCCGCCGTATGCCAGGAAGGCAGCGGAAAGCAAAACGTCACCAACAATCGTACTCATTTCCACGTCAAAAGTGCGGCTTCCAGCTTCCCACCGGTTTCTTTCGGACGAGAGACTCTCCAACAACTTCATACTCCTGTCCACCTTGCCCTGAACGCGCTCCATCTCTGCCTTAATGGCTTGGACATCACTAATGAGAAGGGCATATTCGTCCTTGTACTTGGCAATCTTCTTCTCGAGTTCGGCGATCATTTCGATAATAGCTGCAGCCTGCTTCTTCGTGGTCTCGGCTTGGTTCTCGAGCGATTGAACCTCATTACGCAAGGGTTCGACCTTGTCAAGGATCTCGGAGAAACGAACTTGTGCAATAACCCATTTGACCAAGGGCCCACAAGCTTTACTGGCATGGTTGACCGTTTCAAATTTGTAGTTGGGTCGACTGAGGAAATCCTTCTTCATGGTTTCTCTTAGGCCTTTTGTCAAAGTATTGGTGTCGAAGTTGACGAGGCGCTGAATAAAGTCATCGCGACGGATGATACCCTGGACGGTACGCCAGCTGTCGATTTTGTGGCCCAGGATTGTGCAGACAGACTCCATGGCGATCTTGACAGCTTCTGGAGGATGGGCCATTGTACGGACTTCTTGGAGAGGTTGCCGCTTGATGTTACTCACTGCCGCTTGCGCCTCTACGACTGCGGGCTCTGCGTCGGCAAGGTCGGCCATAACCACAGCGCGTCTTTCTGCAATATGGCGGTCTTGTTCCACCAGTGCAGCCTGGATCTCGATAGAAGCCGATTTCTTCTGTTCAGCTTCTTGTTGATCTGCCACCATGCGCTGGAGCTTCTCATTCGCTTCCCTGTTCTTAGCCTCGAGTTGTGATCTCTTGATAGCCAAGCTCTTGCGTAGATCTTCGACTTGGGTGACGGTATCACGAAGTTTGTCCAGGCCAACGTGTAAGTGTCTCTGCTGCTCTTCGAGCTCGTCTCGCTTTTCGGTATAAAGTTTGACGTAGTGGTTGATACTATAGGAAAAATATTAGCGCGTGAAAGAAGTCGAGCGAAAACTACACCCACAAATCAAGATAGTGGCGAGGTGTGACATAGTTGTATCTGCCCTGGCGGCGGCTGAGACGCTGGTTGATTTGGTGAAGTGATTGGTGGACGTGGACAAGAGCATTAACGACGACGGCACGATGAAGAGGTGGCATTGATAGTCCGCGATAGGCAACAGGGAAATGAACGGGTGGATTGTAGGATGGAAGATCGAGATCGAGCGTATGGGTGAACTCTATACCGACTTGGTACAAAGCCTGGTCGGACCAGTCACCAAACCAATCCAACACGCAACGATTGAACAAAGCAGGGGAAGTTGCAGCTCTTGATGCCAAACCGTTTTCTGGCGGGTTCATCGTGAATACTACATGGAGGTTCTTTGCCACTTGTTGAGTGAACCATCGATACAACTCCTCAGGCGAGTCCAACATCAGACCATCTCGTTGAGAACCTTCCTTGCATGCCGTCATCAAGGCTGCATGTTCATCGCCTTCGAAAAGACCGGGCACCTCGGCGTTAGCCAACAGTGTGTTCATCCTCTCTAAAAACCCAGAGTCGAGTACGTTAGACTCATCCATTATGAAGCAAATCTTCTCTCCCTTGCAGCCGGCACGGCGCAGGACGGTCCTCAAGTCTTCATCAAAGTCATCTCCGGTGTATTTGTTAGAAACCTTGATCTGGAAGATGCTCAAACCATTCATCCAAGCCACAAACCTCGACAATGTTGTCTATATTCAGTGTTAGCAATTTCTTTGAAAGGCACAGATGAATGTGAAACTAACCTTTCCGCTCCCGCTTACACCAATCAATAGCAAGTGGCCTTGAACTTGTCGGAAGACACGATCAATACGGAGAACATGGTCCAAAACGTCATTAAACAAGACAAGAGGAACGTCAAGCTCTTCTTCGTAGAAGACACGCAAGCGAGCCTTGGTATACTCTCGCAAGATCTCACGATCCACAGGAATGTAGAACTTGGATGTCCAATTGGAGAATAAGATGGGACGGTTGAGGGCTTCGTCTTTGTTAATAGTCGGGAAGTGTTGCATAGCAGCGGCATCAATATTTTCGTCTGTCCAATTCTTTTCCTCTTCTGTGACTAAACGGTCTTGGAAGAGACGAAGAGCTTCGTGTGCCCAGACGCGGACGAGACCCTCAACAGAGAGAATTTCTAGGGGCCTGATGGCTTCGTAAATACCACGAACCCAACGAGTGAGCTCACGGGGACTGTAGACGTAGTGGGCTTGTACGTCTGTAGTAAAGCGCTGCTGAGAAGCAAGGTAGAACTCAACCATAGCATCGGTGAGAGGTTCCGCATAGGCCCGCAGGTTAGGAACGACTTTCAAAAGGGCACGGTTATAAGTGCCGTAGATTTGCTTGAGGGATACTTCTCCAGGATAATCAACCATGATGAGTGGTGCATGACGGAGGAAGCGATGACTGAGAGGGACACGACCAGGGTCTGTAGGTGGATTGCACGCGCCAACGAATTGGATGCGTTCGAGCTTGACCCAAGCCATGTCACTAGCACGCCAATAGCCACCCGACTCAACGAGTTGACGGATGAAGGAAATGACACGTTGAGTGCCATATTTGTCAGGGGCGGGCAAATTGATTTCATCGCAGAAGACAACCAACCACCTTCCAATCTGAATGGGTGCGAGAACAACGCCGTTGGGCGTTTTACGGTACTCGCAATATTGCTCGAAGGTCTTCAGGATTAACTCGGGAGTAGTTGCACTCGAGAAGTTTAGACCAACAACCTCCATATCCGGCAACTTCCTGAGGGCGCTGAACAAAGTCATTGTTTTGCCTGAACCCGGAGGACCGCAGAGCATAAGGGGCTTGTGCTCTGATAACCACGAATAAAGAACTTCTTCATGGCGAACAGTGTCCATGGTTGGCACGACGACGTCAGAGGCTGTAACTGAATGTGCCTCAATTTCAATGGATGGCACGCGAGACTGCCAGGAAACCCATTCCCCATTAGACACTTGCACGTCATAGTCGATCAGGGAACTTCCTGGTGCGAGCGGTGGCAAGTCGATACCAGTCTGATTGCGGAGGTAGTCGCCCAACTTAGCACGAAGATCCAGTTTGGCATCGCCGGAGAAGGCCCAGATGATGTTAATGAGAAGACGTTTAGTGACATATTGCTCAACACGTTCAGCCGTGAGAGAGAAGTCTGAATGTTGAGTATTGTACTCGATAACGCTCCGAACGGTCTTGTTGAGGAGGGAGAAAAGGGTATTGAGGGCACGGGTGGCAGTGAAGTCCATAATATGTTCGATAGACTCGGCGAATGATAGCGCAGAACTGACAAGGTCCCCTTCCTCGAAGTATCTGGAAAGTATAGCAGCAATTTGCTGTTGTGTGGTAAGATTTGCTGAAGTGGTCGAGTCTGGGGTTTCTGTTCTGCGAGTGAGAAGATCCCCGGAATCTTCGTCGTCGGCACCCAAGGGAACGGAAGACAGGGTGGACAAATAATGCTGATACACCATGGAAGGTTCCACGATATCCTCGCTAAACCAAATCATGCCACAACGACTGACAGTGGCGAGAGTTGCATACTTGAGGTGTTCAACCTCAAACATTATCCTCACATTCGGCGGCAAGTTCAGACGTTCCCCGTTGGGGAGTGTTAACAACTTGTTATCGTCAAGCACACTGAAAAAAACTGTTAGCCCATGAACAACACACATAACAGAAACGAACCTATTCAAGTTCTCCACCCACTCCGGATCAACATCGCCGTCAAAAATAATCCAGTGGCGTTTGCCACTTTCTCCACGAACGTCGTCTACAATTTTCCGTAGGATGTGGGTAAAAAGTCCGTCGTTCCACTCGCGGGTCGTTTGGTCTAAAGTACCATAGAGAGCATCCTTATGCATAGCCTTAGGGTCAATAACATATGAGACACCCTCAACACCATCGAGGCGTTCCAGGGCTGCAAGTAAAACTTGCCAGGCATTTGTCTTTCCAGTACCTGACGGACCGACCATCATAAGCCCATGCTGAATCTTTTGGATCTGATACAACTGGAGAATCTTGGCAATCCAGCGTTCACCAATCACAAGTCGACGTTCAGCGCAGACCTTCAAGATTTGTTCGCGGAGGGCATCGAGATCAACGGGAACATAGTCAACGCCCGGGAATACATCAGCCAATAAACTAAACTCAGGTATTAGCGATGGTAAGCGATGTGTGTTTACAAGACATACCTCGTCAACAACGGCACATCATCAGCAACCAGCTTCGGTACAATGGTTTCCGTGACACTTTGAATGAGAATAATTTGCTCCATCTCTACAACATCTTCGCCTTCTACTTGAACGCTCTGTAGTCTCTCTCGTTTCAGGATACCGGCACTGGCAAGCACGGCCTTGAGAGCACGAAGACCAAAATCGTAGTGAGGCTGGCGAGACAACTGCTCATCACAAAGGTTGAAGAAGGGGACAATCTTGGACGCGAGGGACTCGGCGGTACGGAAACCTTGGGAGAAAAGCATTACTTGTGCAATAAGCTCCCGATCCGGACGTGTCATGGCCATTCTGCAGATATTATATTAGCGGGAGCATCCAAAGATAAGACGATCACATACGGTCTAAACAACTTCGTCAAATTAGGCGGCAATTGCGAACGACCAGCATAATTTGGATTAGTAGTGATGAAGATACCTACCCTCGAACCATTAATTACACGAAGCGGTGGAAACGGAGGCACCACGAACCAATGTTCTTATGGATCTTTAAGCTCTTACCAACCAGCTCAATCTCAGTATTCGGGTTCTTGACTAACGATGCGAGACCCTGCTGAATAGTCTGCACCTGTTGTGAGACAGCACTGAGGATACGTTCCTCAAGTCGATTGAACTCATCAAAGCACCCCCATGCGCCAACTTGACAAAGACCAACGAAAATACGACCCATGGCTTGGAAATCAAACGTTTCGTCGCAGCAGAAGACAAGAACGAATCGTCCAAGTTGGACGCCTAACGCCTTGACGGATTCGGTTTTGCCAGTACCTGCTGGGCCGAAGGGAGAACCTCCGAGCTGTTTGTCGAGTGCTTGTGTAAGGGTGAGATATACACGATCGGTGAGGGGAGTTTGGACAAGGCGATCAGGGACGCCTAGATATTCCCATCCGTATTGATACGAGGTTTCCGCGACTTTGATGGCGAGCCTATCTAGTGGGTTCTCAATTGACCTATCCAAGTAGAAGCGCATTTGAGACAACCAGGTGAACCCTTGGTTATCGAGGACTCGCTGGTTGACGAGGGAGCGCGTGACGTCTCGTTGGTGAACGAGCTCTGTGATCAGATGCTCGCACTTCCTTCGAGTAACAGGAGAAAGCTCCTGCAAAACGATGTCCGCGAGTAGGTCGAGGGCTTGGTGGATCGTGTTGAGTGAATCTTCTGGAGCTTGGTGGCATTCCAAGGACTGTTCTACAGAAGCTGTCCATGCGACCTGAACAGCGAGAGTGACAAGTTGCGCAGGGTACTTTTCTAGCCAATTCATAAGGTCGTCCTTCAGGAGCTCGGGGTCGTTACCATAGAAGCTCTGGAGTTCGGCAACACCCTCGCACAGAAGTTCAGTGAGCGAAAGTCTCATCATGGTTTCGATTCGGGCGAGCCAATCGTTGATCCTGGGATAATCCTTCAACAGGATAGGCTCTGAAAAGCGGACCTCCTCCCCCTCCCGAGAAGCCATGCCCTGAATCTGCGTCAATTCCTCGTCGAGCAACACAGTGGATATTCCAGCAAACATCTTTTTGAGATGCTTCATGATGCGCAGGATATCTTTGCTATTTCCGATAATTTCCAAAAGATCTTCGTCTCCAACAAAATAAAAGCGAGGGAAAGAGGAACGTTCGCGTTCAAGATATTCACCTAGCGCTTTCTGGATCTTGTTAAGTAAATCTGCCAATCGCTCCAGGCTCTTTTGGACGCCAGCAATGTTCATCACGTCCAAGATGAATGGAGACTTATAGACTTTTTTCATGACGGCCAAGAACTCCGTATTGATGTTCTGGAAACGCGCACTCTCGACTGGAAGCAGATGCTTGATATCCGCACTTCCGGAGAAGATACCTTCTAGATAAACCCATTGGCGTTGGACATCGATCCACACATCTATGATATCTTTTAGTGACGTTTCCTGGCATGAAACTTTTGAGCATACCAAAAAGTACGTGGATTCTGTTAAGCTTCTCCTCCCAAGAACTTGCCTACTTTTACGGTGGATAACCAACTAACTTCGAATCCAAAGTCACGTACCTCTTCCTCGAAAACTGGACGGAGGTGAATCAATCGTGCATGCAGTTATCCGTTAATTGAGAACGAACCTTTGTAATATGGGGATAACTTCATAGCAGTCAAGGAGTTCAAGTTCTCCCCGCACTTGTTGAACAAGTCATCCCATCCTCTGGCATCGATATGAACAAGATGTTACGGGAATACTCGTGAATGCCTACCTGATCAAACGACACTTATTCTGATAGTTTACCAAGTCCAAGGTGTAGTTCGTCCAAGTTTCCTTCACTTGTTTAACGTATTCCTCGAGGGCCATTTCGCCTTGTGCTTGGATGATAACCTCTTTTATTTGCAGCTCGTTTCTCTTAAGGTCAAGGTCATACACATGTCCCAATGTCATACTGAAGCAGAAATGAGGTTAATCTGAAAGGACAGTGAAAGTCTGCTCACAGAGAGAGTGTGGGCTGAGATGGCAACTTCAACGACTTGAATAGCTGCTTCCAATGACGGTCCTTTAATGCATCTGACTTCAACTCCGCAACCAATGCGTTCGACTTGAGTAGGCCTCGAAGTACGTCTTGAACGTATTCGAACGCTGCATACTGCCTCATCCTCGTTGGCATTTCCTTCGTCGAAGTAAGGAGGCCGTCAATATGCTGCCTCAGCTTTCTAGGTTGAACCGTAGCCCACGCCATTTCCCTTAGCTCGCCAATCTGGCTCCAGATACCCGAAAGCGCAGTCCACACTGCTTTGAGGTCACGAAGTTCCTCAAATACAGGCTCCAGCCGTGTATGTCGCGTCAATTCCAGATCCAATGCCTCCTTCGCTCGGCAAACCAGGTCATATTCTTCCTGGACGCGACCCAACTTGCCTTCGAATACATTAATGGTATTCATGGCAGTATCGGCTCGTATGCTTCCCTGCACGGGACGGGTCTGCTCCCATTCGGTTATGACATCGTTGATCTTGTTCTCGACGATTTTGTCTTCCGCAACAATCTTCAGCTGTAATCCAGCTATGATTGGTGGTGGGTAAGATGCGCGGATGTGCTGAGTTTATGAGCGTACCTAACTGCTCCTGAATAGAATCATTCTTGCGCTTAAGAATCTCGTTGTATGCACTCCATTCCCCTCGCAGCTGGTCACTATAGAGCCAGTCATCGGGAAACTGGTATCGAAAACGCTCGAGGGTTTTCTCGCCGCTGGCACAAAGTTCGATCATAGGACCCCATGCTTTCGTTTTCTTCTTGAGGTCTTGCACGAAGGTGATGAAAGTGACAGCTGCTGCTGTCGACGAATTCGATGGAGCAAAGACCTGCGGATGTTTACGGAATTTAGTAGAACGACGCAGGCAATTCTGAAACTTACCTCCATCGCACTGGAAGTAACAACGCGTCGTCAGCGAACCTGGAAACGTCGAAATTTAGGCAGGAAGAACCGCACGTGCTGTTGATCCTAACCCTAGACGCTACCCTCCTGCGCTGTTCATCCTTCCTCTTCATACTTATCTTCGTGTCCCTTCCTTCCTTGTGTAACGTTTGCACGTAAATTTCTTTAAAATGTCGAACCGCCAGCAGCGCGTGATGGTTCAACCCATCGTAAGTTTGTACTTCTTGCCAAAACTCCCGTCCTAACATTATTCCCGTAGAACGTCATCTTCAAAAACTTGCAACAGGTTCGTGTTATCATTTCTTCTTGCCCGATTTGACTGACAGACTGACGTATACAGAGGACAAAAGTTTCCATTTGGCTATACGACAATATCGAGATGCGCATTGAAGGGCACATTGTTGTAAATTCGGTTTACTACAGAATTATCCGCTCTTTTTGACCCTTGACAATAGGGATTTGATGAATTTATGAATCTAGTTATCGACGATGCCGCCGAAGTTTATGTGAAGGATGCAAAGCCCCGGAGAGATTTGGGTTAGTGTCAATCCTCATCAGTCCGCTCCCCATGACTGAGTTGATCACAGGCCGCATCCTATTGAAGGGCGATAACATTACTCTCATCCAACAATTACAATGATATTTTATAATACAAAAACTCTCCCTCCTTGTCCTCATATTACTCCAATCCGTGCGTGTTTACAAATTGTATATCGGAAGAAGTCGCGCGAGGTTGAGTGACTGGCGACACAGTGGACATTCAGCCTGAGGGGCACAGTTTGATAAGTGGTGACAAAGTCATAGGACTAGAAACCCTACCTTCTCCCTTCCCCAACCCACTATGCAATTCCAACAAAAAAGGTGTCCACATTCTGTAGAACAACTATCTGTTCGTTCTTCTAGACACAATGTACAGTTTCTCCCTGTCCTCACTGTATCGGGAATGGCCGTTAAATCAAGCATTGTCCGCTCATCCTCGAGCTTAGCTGGTTCCGTTGCTGGATCCAAATCCAAAAGGTCTGAAACAGCTTGCCCATCGATGAAAAACTCTGATGCAACGCCTTGTTGATCAGATTGTGACTCGCGCATACTGGGGTGCGTCGGGGCCTCTTCTCTTCGACTCTGAATGTACGACACAAAACGATGGAGCAGGCGGATGCCCAGGAGGACACCTAAGAGCGAATACGACGGCGGACGAACATGAGGATTTTCTGGTATGGAGGATAACTAAAAGAATATCAGTGGAGTTATAGGAGACGTGAACAAAGGACGTTACATGTTGCACTCCCAAGAGACGTCTCCACAAATCATGATAACTGCCCCCTAAGTAAAATAGTGCGAGGTTGACTTCGGTAGCTACATTGAAAAGTAAGGGCAAAGACTTCATGTATTTGGCAACCTTGGGATATTTCATGTGCAACATGGGCGAGGCCCCCCATTTCGCAAGGACATAGCTGGGGAAGGTCGAGAGGAATATGAGTGCGCCCCGATTTTTGTTGGGTGGTGGTGTTCTGTCAGCGAAATAAGAATACTGCCAGATGTCTGTATACTCTTCTCCCAGCGTTTGGCTGCCTTCAAGAGAGCATGAGCTGAAGTCCCAGGCCGAAAGTGAGAGCCTACCCTGTCCAACCATGATTCCATAATATATTAATTTTGTGAAGAGATCCACTTCCTTCTCCCGCCTCATTAACCAACGAGTACCTATTCCGCGTAGGTGAGTTGAAAGTACTCTGCAATAGTATAGAGTGAGTTACCAAACCATGAACGAAGGATATTCTCAGCCTGTTTGCGGAATGACGACACATGGTAAATATCACGCTGGTTTGCGCGAACTGGAGAGCATTTTGAGTCACAGTAACCAGTATATAATACTCCCTTGAACATACTTATCTGCGCTTTCTGTGCGCGAGGAAACGAAGTAAGCATAGTCGAGGAGAGAAGGTAGGCCGCACCAGAGTTACACCTTTGGTGTTTGTTTTCCCAGCTCCCGGCGCCGCACTTTTCCTCCGCCCATTGACATCCATCATCCAGTTTTCCTCACCTGGCCACTAACCGCTACGCGACAAAGTCAAAATCATGCCGCTTCCTCCTCGTCGCCAAGAAGGCCCGACCGTTTGGCAAAAATGTAAGCTTTTTCCTTTTTCCTGCCCTTGGTTGCGCCAAACTAATGACCTTTCCTCTCTAGTAAAGTAAGATTGTCCCTTCGTGTTCATGCGACTTATTCACATACTAGCATAGGATGGGAGCTATGATGGGCACAGGTGTTGGTCTGACCATTGGCTTCATCTTTGGCTCCTGGAGCATCATTCGGTACGTTGTCAGATCCGTAATGTTGGTTTGCAACATCACCAACGCGTTGCCACTCAACAGAGGTGGTGCCGGTCCGCGTGGTGCCCTGGCAACTCTGTCGCAATATATGCTCAGTAGTGCTGCAACGTTTGGTTTCTTCCTGGCTATTGGTTCTGTCAGTATGATGGATGGCTCGGAACACCCATTCAAGCACAACTGACTCCATCCGTTTCAGGTTATTCGCAGTGATTCCTCCCTGATTCCTCCACACTTGGAAGCTGCCCATATCCAGCTGATGCGCTCTGCATCTCGTATTCGCTCTAGAGACGAGGGCTTCCAACTAATGAGGACAAGGTGGCAGGCTGAACGTCAGCGGTTGGAGAAGTCAATTGAGAATTAATAATACGACAAACGTCCGGCGAATGCCTCCTCATTGAAACACTCGTTCATCTAAGTAGTCTCCCACCACGGAATTTGTGTTATTCATCTGGTGAAGGTGCTTTCGACAATACGAGGCTGCCGGAAAAGGATCACGCCCCAATTTCACCAGACATAGTAGTCCTTGCCATTTTCTGGAATCTGACCGCAGATGCAGATCTTAGAAATATTTTTTGAAATATGTAGACCCTAACTCCTAATCGCTCGAGACTACAGACGAAATTAGTGTGGCTTGACATATCCACTTCGAACTATTCATGAAGGTGGCTACTCTACGCCGAGGTACAGTACAGTGACAAAATGCAAGGGTATGCACGCAATGAGACGGAACCATCAATCAGATCACAAGAAGTTTAGAGGCGGGAGCGAGCAAAGCGCCTGTTTCTTCCACCGAATCCACCGAATCCACCGAATCCACCGAATCCACCGTTGTTGTTCTTGCCGGTGTTGGCGTTCTGGTTCTGGTTCTGGTTGTTCTTGCCGGCACCAGTGTTGGTGTTCTGGTTCTGGTTATCACCCTTACCAGTGTTCGTGTTGCCACCTTTGCCAGCACCGGTGTTGGCCTAAACAGAGAATGTTAGATACAGTGATTAACGTTTGACAGCCTTGGCACCCACGTTGCCCGCGCCCGTGTTGCCCGCGCCACCAGCACCAGTGTTACCAGCACCACCAGCACCAGTGTTACCAGCGCCACCAGCACCACCAGCACCAGTGTTACCAGCGTCACCAGCACCACCGCCATTCAAGACACCAGAATTCTGGATCAGAAGATAGATCAGATTGATTCCATGCCAATGGTAGTCAATGGACTTACTGCGTCAGGTTGACCATCGGCAGTCACTGTGAACTAAACAACATTTTTAGAACCACTAATTTTAGGTTTTGTGACGCTGCGGGAAAAAATACCCACGTAAACGGCGTCATCGAGGGAACCGTGTTGAGCGATGGGAACGAGGACCGGTTGGTGGTTGGCCGCGGAGTTGATGGAAGAAAGTTTATAGGAACCAGCGGGAAGACCGGCAGTAACATCAGCTGTGAGCTGGTTATTGGCAGCGGCGGCGTTCAAACCCTTGAAGAAAGCAAACTTCTTCGGATCTGTGGGTGTCGTTTGGTCGATGGCGTCCAAGAGCTCAACAACGACATGTGAATGGCCTTGAATCTGGCCTTGCGCATTTAGGAACTGTGGAGCAGCAAAGTAGTTTTCTTGGGCGTTCACGAAGAAACCAGTCTGCATCCCCCGGATGGCCATCGTAATAGTGAAGGCGGTGTTCTCCTTCAGGGTGTCGCCGTTCTTGGGAGAGACAAACTTGGAGGAGGGCATGTTATCGGTGGAAGGGATGACACCCATAGGAGCAGGGTTACATGAGCCGGCGGCAATCTGCTTGCCATCGGTGATCGGGAGGTCAGGCACAGTCAAACAGAAATTGATGAAGTTATTTGTCGAGGTCAAAGAAGCAACTTGACCTATTTAACAAGTAAATAATCGTTCGTGTGATGCGGAAAGTGCACACACCATCGGCAGGAACGTCTTGACCATCGTTAGCGAAACCTTTGGCAATTACTCCGGGATCGAGGGCTGAAAGACTTTCAGCTTTTATTCCTCATTCCAAGAACGACGAAACTCACTGAGAGACGTCTGAGCATCTTGGTTGTTGTTGCCAGCGTCTGTGCCGTTGTCCGCATTATTCCCGGTATTAGCACCATTGTTGTTGTTGGCACCACCGGCTGCCTACGCGTTGGAGGGGGAAAAAAAAACATTTGGTTGGTTAGGGACCACGAAGCCGTCAAATTTTCAACTCACCCCCCCAGTGTTCTGGTTGTTGTTGTTGTTTCCGCCATTTCCGCCCTGGTTGCCCGTGTTTCCTTTTGTGTTGGTATTCCCCTTAGAGGTGTTGGTGTTCCCCTTAGTGTTGTTGTTGCCGCCACCGTTGTTGTTGTTGTTGTTGTTACCACCGTTCCTGCCGCCAAAACCACCGTTATTACCGAAACCACCGAATTGGCGGACCTCATTGTGGCTCCCTTGAGGGATCGCAGATGTGGCCAAAGCCATCGAGAGGGCGAGGAAGACAAAAGAAAGCTTCATTTTGTTCGAGAAGGAGCGTGAAAACGAGGGATATGCAAAATGATATAAACAACAGAAAGATCGAGTGTAGTCTGCGCAGGCTAGCTGCTGAGTCGATACCTGATCGCTGAAGAGGGAGGGAGAGGAGGGAGAAAGAAAAAGGGGGGAGAAAACGAAAAAGAAAGGGCAAGGAGAATGAATCTAGAGAGGGAGAGGAGGAAAGCCGTGGCTATATACCTGCCCGGAACGGCCTGATGGAAACACTGTCAAGACAAATATATTTATCATCATGATGGCAATCGTCGCGCAGGTATCCGAAGGTCAAATTAGTCAAAGCCGGGTCTTGTTGCAGATGCGCCCATTCAAAGGGCGCTGTTTCGTCCATCCTTGAGGTGAACGCCAAACAACCGCAAGCTCTCCAAGTAGCACAAACACCATGAAGCCCCCAAATTCCACTAACAAGTATTTTGAGGACCGAAAGTTTGTGGGTGATGCCCACATTATTAGAGACCCAAAGAAAGAGAGGCCTATCATAGCACATCTGCCGACCCTCCCTCGCAACTGCCGTCGGGTCGCAGAACATGATAGTAACCGGCGCGACCCAAAATTGATCCCGGCTTTCCGTCTGCAACTATCCAAGTCAATTTTTTTTTACGAGGCTATTCACCAGTAGGCACTCGGATTTGTGCTAGTTGTTGAAGCCGTCTGTCGTCATGTCATTCTGCGTCCAGTGCGTTGGGCCCATAAGGCGGGAAAAACTGTTAAATTGGGGTTACGAGCTGGCGAGATGGTATTGTTTCAAATGGAAAGAGTGTCATTGTTGCCAGCTTGCGATTGGTGGAAGGATGACCCCAGTATCTGGGTACAAGTGCTGATAAAACATTGATACTCCAGGTCACTGATGGGGTGGTTCACTGAAGGTTTTGAATTACCTAAGTAAGGAAATTCAGGACCCAGTGCGGTCCTTCACGGACCGAAAATCTTCTTTCCCAGAGTGCTCTTGAGGCCTCCTGACTACTTTGTAGGACGGCTTATCTGAAAAATGTCACTCCCTCCCTACCTTCCCCTTCCAACCCGAAATCCCCTGCTTCCCAAAAATGCCTTCGGAGTCTATCATAGTAGATGCTGTGAGCTGTGCACACTGCTTTGTTAACCATCACGATCGTAACCGACCGCCATTGGTAGATCCTATTCGATATGGACGGGTTAGTGTTTTGTGGAATGTCCAAAAACCGCCGTGGTGACTACCAGCGTGAAGAAAGCTGGACTGATCTGGAAACTCCATATCAACTGTCACTCACTGCCATCGCTCACCACTGCAGCGCTGGGAATTGATTGATTGATTTGTACGCAGTACCCTTATAGATTCAACTCCTGGCGTGCACAAAGCCTGGGAAGCATTTTCCTCCGATTACTCCCTCGGTGACCCTCGAGCAGTCGCACACTTGACCCATGGAAGAAGGCTCTACGATACCCTGAAAGAATTTTGTGGGATACAAGATGAAGCTCGGTTGCAGGTGGGCAATTTTGAAAAACAGAAATACTGCTCGTTCTTGTATTTATACCGTTGACAGATAGAAATCGACCGCTTCGAAGATGAAGTGATCCTCGGCGGCCCTATGGCTCTGCCTGGTGCCAAAGAGTTGGTTTCGCAAGTAAGCGCGAGACACTCCAAACATCCGTCCACACAACTAACTACCTTTTTATAGCTGGTCTCACTTGATGAGGCAAAATGGACCATCGTCACGTCTGGTAGGTCTATACTTAATACGTTGACGTGACAGCAATTCGATAGTAATTCCTTCACTCAAAGCCTCTAATAAATATGCTCCCCGTGCACTTGAAAAGGCGGGTATCCTCGTTCCCCTAGTCGGACTTGTCACGGCGAATGATGTTTCCGACGGAAAACCTCATCCTGCTCCATATCTCGCAGGAGCAAAAAAGTGTGGTGTCGAAGTCAGAAACTGTGCGCTTCGGATGTTCTTTTTGTCAGCGCCCTTCTTTATGGTTTTCCTCGCTTGGCAGGCGTAGTTGTAGAGGATGCTCTATCTGGACTAATGTCCGGTAGAGCTGCAGGAGCTCGAACGCTCGCAGTTTGTACTTCAACGGAACGCACGATTATTGAGAACGAGGCAAAGCCAGACTTTATAGTAACGGACCTTACGAGGTGGGTGTTGCTTGCTCGCCAGGATCCCGCAGTTTGTTTAATGATGTCATCACCATACATCAAGCATCTCTGTCGAACTACTCGGCGGAAAAATCAAAGTCAACATCGACCAGATCTAGGCCACAGCGACCAGGGTCGCCTTGGGGGTCTTATTCACTTAGTGTGCCCTTGACCGAAGTACCGTATCTCATAAACCTCACCTTCACCGGAAACGCGAGCAATTGTAAAGCTGACAGGTGTCACCAAGGCACTGATGACGATACTTCTCACTCCTTCCGATCAGCCAGTGACGGCTCCATCAGAGCGCCTGCGAGGGAGGCCAAGTTTTATCTTCATCATTACACTCTGATGAACAAGGCAATTTTCTTTATCAGATCGCAGGAGGCGGGCTGTGTTGTGGGCAATGTGACAGGATATGTCGAACGTGGTTGCCAGGACAGCGTCTCCAAGGTTTTCCCTTGCCTAACTAATGGCCGGAAATCCGCTCGGACCTGACGTATCCAATAGCTGTCGGTGTTGAAGAAGGTAATCTTGCATGTTCTACCAGCCCCTGTGAATCAGAGCTGCGAGCAATCGCCAGCTGGTCCTTGCGGCAATGGCTCAACACAGATCTCTCAGTGACGCAGTCCATGCCGGGTCCAATGTTTGTGCTCTATTTTAAAAGTGACGAGGGTTGACTCCGCTTCGCTTCCTATGACCCATCCATCCCGGATTAGTGCAGGCAATCCGCACCCACACCGCATAGTGTGCAGCTGTCGGTCAAATGAGTTCTTAGGTCATATGCGTCTTACCATCCTACACCCCTCGTTATGCTCTAAACATTTGAACTATGGTTAAGAATCTTCAGAGGATGCAAATTATATTCTTTGTGAACGTGATTGTCCTTTGGGACTACATTGCTAGAAGGATTGTCGCCGCAAGCGAAATATTGGGGGAAGAAAATTACCCTTTGATACAAACAGTGAAGGATCATAGTCTATTTGCCAGTCTCGACATCTTCAAGCGGGGGTGGGCCTTCGTCGTCTAATCCGTCGTTATCTCCGTCATCGGCAACGTTGGGATTACTACCACCGCTGGCGGGTTGGTTGCTTTGCATGTCCGCCATCATCTGGAATCGGGTCAGCAACAAATGAGAATGTGAAGATGTATTGCACCCGCCTTTTCAAAGTCTATGCCTCCTGGACCACCACCCATGCCGCCCATACCGCCCAATCCACCCATACCACCCATACCACCCATACCACCCATACCGCCCAATCCACCCGCTCCACCCATACCACTGGGGTCGAACTCGTCGTCGTCGGGTGCGCGTTCTTGTTCGTCCTCATCTACCCACTTATCAAAATTGGTCTTGACAAAGTGGTTCTTTGATTTAGTAAGGCGGGGCCAGTATTCTGCTTTGATTGCCTTTTTCTGGAGTTTGAAATCGAACGCACGATCGCTGACTTTTGACACGGATTGCTGTAGAAAGGTGGCAAGATGTATCAATAAAAAGTTGGTACAAAAAAAGGGACGATCTACTTCGGGGTCAACTTCATCAAAAAATTCGATTTCAAAAGCATAGTCTCTTGTATTTTCCCTGGAGCCAGGTGGTATGAGCGATGATTTAGTGGTCGGTGACGATGTCTTACTTTCCAGCTGTTGCTTTAAAGGACAATTTATTGTGATCAAGATTGTGTTTGAGAGAACCTTGCTGGATGTCGGGGAGGTTGACGGTGAGGTATATAACATTCTGATGATTGCTTTGTGTGATGTGTGCAGATGACACCATGAATGGAAAGACATACCTTTGCCTCGTCAACATCGGAGCTTCGCTGAGCCCATAGAATCTCTGGGTGGGTTGTCGTCATATTGGGGGGAGTTGTGGTCGGAAGACAAACGATGGCTTAAGAGATAGCGAGCACAAGTGTGGAATCCTCCAGAAACTTTCACTCATCCGAATCAGGCAATTCAGCCCGAGTCCTCTCTCCGGGCCATCGGAGGAGATCCCGGAGCGATAACGTAAGCAGCAGTCCCTGTTTGGCGGTGAAAGCGGCTGTCAATTTTGTCAGGTTCGTTGTCCACGACAGACAGCCCTTTGATTTTCGCTTCCACGAATGTGGTGGGTTATTGTTGTCCTTCCTGTTTCTCTGCTCTTAATCGTCGACTTTTTATGATTAGGTGCACGCGATGGTTTCTTCCCCTGCTTCTCCTCCCCCTTCCGACCGCGCCGCCATATTTTCTTGTTCTCTTCCTCTTGTCCCTTACGATGCATGCTAAGCCATGGTAAGCCATGTTTGATTCTCCGATCTTCACTGTGCTCAAGCTCCAACTCAGTTTTTATTGCATCATCCTTCTCACTACCCTCTTCATTTCTTCTTGTTACTGGCAGCCCTTCCCGCTCGACACACCACTTTCCACACCATGGTCGGAAAATATCTCAACATTTGCGGATGCCCTCAACGCAACGCTCTCCACCAACTATTCCTTGCCTCACCCTACAGTTATTCGTGCGGTTGATCGATGCTGGTGCGATCTGACGAGTGGTTCCTTTTTTGAGCCCTTCAATGTGTCGCATTGGGAACATCTCAGTGTGGAGCGCCTCAAAGATAGTTTGGAGAAGAAGCAGAAGGCTTCAGACCCTCCACCGGACAAGTTGGCGGAACTGGACGGCAATTTTGAGAGCGCACTACACCCCCGAGCTAACGAAAGTGGGGCTTCCTCGGCTGTATGGGATATGCTGAAGGCCCTCAGCCCCGGGTTTTATGACTCTTTTTCTAACTATATGTCCTTCTCTGAGGTGGTCTCGGATGGTACTGTACCGTCAGATCATTCAGCGTCATCTTTGCCTTCTTTTACGTCCTCGGCATCAGAGGTGCAGAGCATGCGTCCTGCCACACAGGACAACGCGCTTTCCCTCCCTCTAATACGGAAAGAATATAACTTCCGACCTTATGGATTCAATATGGTGTTGGATTTCGGCTGGTTATAACGACAGCAATCGAAAATTATGTGAATGTGAATGGGGGGCGTATGTAGGTGGGCCTAGACAATTATCTTAACCATGTACTGTAGCATAGAAGATTTGCGTACAATAATTTGATCTGCTACATCGGGAGTAGGTACCTTTGGTACTTGGATCCTCGTGGGAAATGCGCGCATCATCGAACAGAAACTGCATTCGCCGCACTCGGAAGGCCCAACCGTTTCGGCAATTCTCTGGGGCAGTTTACTACTCTGTCACGCTCTCTCTGTCCTCCGCAACGCCCTCACCTTTGCAGTGAGCAATGGGCTCCGAGTTTGGTGAGAAGGGTAAACGGCCAAAGGTGTCTCAACGGCAGCCTGAGGACTCCCAGGTATCCGACTCGACGGGACCTACCAGACTAGAGCTTCTCCAGAAAACCTTCCTCGCGCCCTTCAATCACAAAAAAACAGATTCAACTCGCATTCTGTCAGATTGTTCGTGGGCTCTTAAATCTGTTCCTATGTGCTGACTCCCTCAACATTTCACGTCTGGAAACAGTGGCTCCCGTGATAATGACTCCGCGTATGATAAATCCTGCGGCAACTGTATCCTCTCGGCCGCGTGCATCTGTTGGTGCTTCAAATCCTGGAATGGATTTTGCGACACTTGGTCGGGCTCCCATGCGGCTTGGTTTTGGTCCCTCGCGCCGGGTGACCTCGCGCGAATTGCAGATAGTCGAAGCGACGGATGAGCTATTAGAGGCGGAGGTTCCGGAACCTGAAGGTGTAGCGTCGAACATTAGCCTCTTGCGTGGATTCGAGGCTACGATTCCGAGCGCAGACAAGGGTCGGACACGACGGCGACAGATGCGGCACGTTGAGACACCTAAACTTGGGCTGAAGAAATTGGGGATGAGCGCAAGAGGCATGATGGTTGAGGACGAGGAACATGAAATTCAGAGTGTGGCAAGCGAAGAAGATATTGTGGTTGTTGCCGGAAAGGGTTCGAAACATCGGAAGGGTAGGGAGAGCCTCAGCACAGCTAAACGGTTAGGGAAAGAAGAATTGATGCGGCAGCAGGAAGAAATTGCGCGGGACAAGGAGAATCTACATGTTCGACGGGTACGGAGTTGTCGCTTCGTTCTCTGATTTCGCTTACCCCGAACAGTCTCTTATCAATAATGAGATAGAGGAGATTACAAACAAAATAGCTGCATTAGATGGCATACGAGCCAAACTCGAACAAGATCTCCTCAATTTGCAAGAAGGTGAACTTGAGTTAGATGATGAATGTGAGTATGTTTGGTTTGGGGCGTGGGTCGATGTGCTGACGCAGGTTTGAAGTGCAAGGCGTCAAAGAGAGGATGGAATTCGAGCAATCGGCAGGCAAAGCTGCTTCATCTGCGCAACCTATACATCTACCACATCCAACGCGACGCCGAAAAGGTGCAGAATCTATTTTCGAAGCTTTCTGATTGTTCACCAGAATTAGGTCCGGCGTTCCTTCCCTCAGAACACGAAGATCTTCCTCCCGGAGTCGCTTTTATGGTATGCTCGGGACACTTTCATACCGGATGCGCTCGTCCGTGCTCACAACTTGTTCAGACCCTTGAGAGTCATACGTCTCCCATTACTTCTCTCGATTTCTCGGAACCATATGGAACTCTCGTCAGCGCATCTCAGGAAGATGCCCAACCCCGTGTATGGGATCTCTTCTCTGGGACAGAAATCGGCAGATTACGAGGACATGTTGGAGGAGTAAAATCCATACAGGTGGAAGATCAGTTATGCTTGACGGGTGGTGAAGATGGTAATGTGCGTATTTGGGATCTCAGGCAAGTTGATGACGAGGCCTGGGAAAGGGGAGAGATAGTGAGTTTGAGTGACGTAGCAGAAGAAGAAGATGCTGAAGAGTTATTTGACCACCCTAATGGCATACGGAGTGGCAAGGGGGATGAAAGTGAGGGAGAGAGAGACGGTCCTTGTCTCAGGGTTCTAGAAGGGCACACGAAAGCTGTGACGGCCTTGTACTTCGAGGACGACTGCTTGGTACCGTCTTTAACTCCTTGTCGTATGGTTTTCTCATTGTGGGACTGCAGGTGACAGGAGCTTCCGATAAAACCCTCCGCCAATGGGATATGACAACGGGACAATGTGTTATGACTATGGACATCCTATGGGCAATTTCGCATCCACCAAGGAACACTCCTGGCACACTACCCACTAATATGTTTTCTGGTGCCGCAGCAGCAGCAACAGGTTCTTTTTCTGTGCCTGCGCCACCGGCCGTAGATGGAGGTTGGGATCTGTACACTGATTTTGTAGGTGGTGTGCAGTTCTGGGGTTATGGTCTAATCAGCGGGAGTGGTGACGGTGCGGTTAGGATGTGGGATAGTGAGTGTTTTCATCCGCGTGGCAAGAATGATTCTGATTAGCATGAAGTGCGAACTGGTCAAGCACATCGTACATTACATGGGCACACTGGCCCTGTAACCTGCCTGCAATTTGACGAGATCCACATTGGCAGCGGAAGTCTAGATAAGACCGTCCGGGTAAGTTCAGGATTTTCCAAATGCCGGTGGTGTTCCAATTTTTTGTGCTAGATATGGGATCTTCGAACAGGGGGGGTGTTGGAAGTGGTCAAATACGACTACGCGGTTACAGCACTGCAGTTTGATTCTCGAAAAATTGCTACCGCTGCAGGTGAAAATGGCGTCAAGGTGTGTTCTAACTGGTAAAGTCCTTGTATACGTGTGGCTCAAGCCTGTATTCAGATCTATAACCGTACATCCATGCAACAATCGACTTTGGTCACCAACGGGCACACTCGACCCGTTGAAAGACTGCGATACATGGATCGATATCTTGTCACTGGTGGCCGAGATTCTGTAGTCAAGATATGGTCTTTGTAGATACTACAATACAACTTGGTTAATATTATAGCTTTTCTGACAGCAGGCGGTCGTTGAGTCGATGATGCATGGATGAATTCGCCTAATATCTACCGAAGCTCAATTTCCAATCCTTCGTCACAAATTCGATTCCTCCGAGTTCCAACTTCCGTATTCCAAATTGGGCAACAGAATGACCCTACAAAAACGACCACGTGACGGGTTGAACCACGCGTTGTCGTAATTATAGATCACTTGAATTCATGGTGAGGAACTCATCCGTGACCTCACCAGCTCTCTTCTCCTCTATGCATCCCGCTGACTATGCCACTGCTAAAAGTTCCAAAGTTAGTCTTTTTATGAATATTTTCTGCCAGAAACCAAGCTTCAAGGATCTCTCCAGGCAGGTAACATCATCCTGAGAAAGGGGAGAAGGCGGGATGGGGGGGATGTAATGCTAGACAGTGAAGAGGATAGGGAACCGTTGGTATCACTCTTTTCGCGCTATTATCTGTTGCGTTAATGCTTACATTATTTAGCCAACAAGATTTTCAACTAAACGAAGTGATTGTAATATCCTCATCTGACGAGGAAAAAGAGGAAGACGAGTGAATTTATATTGTATGCCGATGGGTTCGAGATTTACATCTGAACTTATTTTAGAGTTGAAGCCGCTCTTCAAGCAAAATCCCTGAACGTCGACTTACCCGGTAGTTGGCCGCTAGACTCGGAAGGCGAAGGGTTTGGCGAAACTTCGTAAGTTATATGTTTTACTGAAATAACCTCACTGTTTCTGTTAGCTTTGGAAACAGTGTGAAGCTTTTAATGAGGACACCAAAGAGCGGGCGACGTTTTCCGGCGGCCCGTAGGATTATCCAGAGCTCCGACTCTGAAAACTATGAACCAGCGTCCCCAATTAGACCAGTCAAGAAGCAGTCTGTGGAGAAGCCCCCTGCGGAGGAAGTAATAGAACTCACAAGCTCGTCGGAAGACGAAATACAACGACGTCTATCTTATCTATCGGACCCAGCAAGGACGGGCCACGAAAAAGTGACCCAGGTCGATTTACTCCCCTATTTGACGCAAGAGGATGAGGGTGCTGTTCTAATTTTGTAAGTCAAGTTATCAAATTCTGTTTTATGGATTCAGGTTGAGTATAACTTCTACAAGCGACGAGCCAAAGCGTGCAAGGGGACCTTTACGGGTTGCTACCACAAAACAGCCGTCTTCCCCACAGCAGGTGCAAGATACCACCGCGACTGAAAAGGCAGATGGTCCACCTCCCGCCTTTACAATCAAAACACACACATTAGGGAAATCTCCGAGCGCCAGTTTGCAAGCTCCCAGTGCGCTTAAAAGCCAGAATACTCCATGTCGCAAATCAAACAAGCGAATAACCAAAAAAGCTCTTAAAGAGGCGGAACAAGCCAGGCGCGAGCAATACGCACAGGAACTCTTTCTAGCCTTGAATAGCACCGTATTCAAGGGCGGTTTACCACAAGAAACCCAGCTTAAATGGAACAAAAGGCTACTGAGTACCGCTGGAAGAGCTAAATATCGTCGGTAAGGCTATCGCCTTGTTCTTTCTGGACGCAGCAGTTGAAGGAGTTGTTCACCTCCAAGATCGAGAGATGGCATTGAAAGTGCCGAAATCGAGTTGGCGACCAAGATATTGGATTGTGATGGTAAGTGCTGTCCAAGTGCTCATTCCACCGTTTAACGGTCCGTCCAGAGAGGATTCGGAATACCCTATCGCACGAAATGTGTCACCTTGCTACTTGGGTCATCGACAAGAAGCTTGATGAAAATCATGGAAAATTGTTCAAGTACTGGTGCGTTCAATAGACTTCAAAGATCACAGCTTAAAGATCATAGAGGTGATTCGCATGGTTTACAGGGCCTCTAAAGTGACGCGAAAACGACCAGACATTGAGATTACGGTATTGAGCATTCCAATCGCATCTCCCTCTATTGGCGTCCCTAACCAGTGCGATAGACCAGGCATGACTATGAGATATCTTATCCTTACAGATGGCGTAAGTGGATGACCATGTTCTTGTGCCCCCAACTTTCTGACTGTTATCACAAGAATGTCAGAAATGCCAAAAGATGTAAATCCTTATCCGCTGTTCAAAGTTCGATTACGCTTACCTTGAAGCTTTAGATATGGTCGCTATAGTAAATCCATTCGGCCGGATGAATGCGGTAGGTCAATGTTTGACCGGAAAGGTAGTCTGCTCTAATATTTTCACCTAGTCTGCGGAGCCTGTCGCGAAGGTCGCCTTTTCCCCTTGTTTACGGTGCGAAGCAGGACCCAGACACCCAAAATCGGCCGGCAAACTGCCGGAAAATCTCAAGGTGATATCCCCTTTTTTCCACCTTCTGGACGAGGCTTATGAGTCCTTCCAGACTCCCCGTGTTCCCTCCCCCGATCCGCCGAAGCGCCTGTGGGGCTTGCAAAAATTGAAGATGTCGCATACCTCTCTGATGTCGATGCTGATATCGAAGCATTAACGTTGACGATGGATACAACACATATTGCCTAATGCATCTAACAATACCTACATCGTATTTAGGGAACTTCGATTTTTGCATTTCGGAGGTGGATGTATTGATAATCTAGTTGTAGTGGTACATATGGACAAACTACCCAACTCTACAATTAAAAATTCAAGATATCAATACCACCTGACCAGGGAATCAAAGTAATCTTGTACGGCCTTTGGGGAGGAGGGGTGGTTTTGGTCCCCCAGACCCGATGGATAGTCACCCAGTAGATTGGTCAAGTGTGCGAATACCTCAAGTTCTCCACAAGTACACCGAATACGTCCGTGGCTGTATCTCGCCGTCCTGGTACTGGTGTCTAGGTTTGGAGACAAAAACGGAACATTCATGGAACCAAGGATTGTTCTACCGGGTTACTTCCTTTGGCAATGTCAATGTTACTGCCGCCCGCAACCCCACCTCCGGCACTCCCTGAGCCCATATTCAGGAAAGCGTCCATGTCGGAAAGAGAGAATCCGGGTGCGTGATCGAACTCGGTTAAATCTCCGAGGTCTCCAAGACTTGCCATGTCGAATGAGTGGCCGGTTCCGGGAAGGCTCGTGGTGTGTTCGAGCGGGTGAGAGGTGTTCAGATGTTGGGGAAAACCGGTAGCCAATAATGTGGCAGGCGAAGGCGCTTCGGCGGTTGTTGAGGAATCAGGGTTCCTGAGGTCCAAGGTCGTATCCATAGGGTTATTGGAGAGGGTAGTGAAAATATCATGGGCATTGAGGTTGATGAAGTCCGTAGCCCTCGTTGTTTTGTTCTCAGAACCCCCAGTTCCGGTTATCGCGAACATGTTATCAACTCCCGCAGGGAGATCGCTACGATTCGGAGCTTCTGGGTCATCACCGAACAGATCATTCATGTCCATATCCATGTCCATGTCCATGTCAAGGTCGAGTTCAATCGGTTTGTCAGATGAGTCACCGGCCGTCGGGTCAATGCCGGTTTTGATTTGGTGCTGGTTGTCGTTCCCTGTCAGCGTTAAATCTATGACAGGACGATCGACCGGGGCAGCGAACGCGGTCATGAATTCTTCTGGGAACTCGTTTGGCCCAATGGCGCGAGCGGATTTTGGGGCAAGGGTCACAGGAGATGCCAACCCACTTGAGTACATTCCCGAACCCTCTTCTGAAGTTATTCGCATTGACGAAGAAGATAGATCAAGCTTAGGAGGGACTGATGGGCGTTGGAGGGAGGAGATAGATATTGCTGAAGGACGACGAGCGTTCATCTGCCCAGCACCAGGATGCGTTGGTGAGTTTCTAGGATTCGTTTGAAGGAATTCTGTGGTGCTGGGTGGAGCAGGCTCAGTAAATTGGAAATCCTCAACAGGTTGAGTTTCTTGGGGAACTTCGTCCGATTTCTTCTGTGCCTCCGCCTCAAGTCGGATTGCCTCTTGCCCCCTTTCTTCCCTTCGTAAATTGCGCTGCAGGACAGCAATGGCTCGCAGCTGATTTGTCACGTTGGGATTCACAAATTCGAGAAGGTTAATACATACCAAATGAGATTCAATTGTGTCGCATAACTGATCGTACTTCTCTAACTCGCGCCCCAAAGACGATGTGAGTGCGCGAGGTGGGGCATTGGCATATTTCGCGATACCTCTGGGAAGGAATGATAGTTCAGCCCGATGGAAGCAGACTCTAATTCAAAGCGCTAACAGACGGCGTGCATCGCCATAGAATGCGTATATCTGTCCCGTCTTCAGCATTGCATTCTGTGAAAGAAAAATCGTCAGGTTGTGGTATTGGCGAGTGAGAGTTCAGTGAGCATAACCTGTAAACATCGTGTAAGGCTCTCAACCTCTTGCTCTAATAAAGCGGGATGCGGAGGGGGTGGGGGCGGCATCGCTTTGGCGTCGTCTTCGATCTTTGTCGGCTGGTTATCCATGTTTAAAGTTTCGGTGGATGGGAGCTAGAGAATATCACACAATGCTCGCCCCAACGCGCCTCGCTCGGACCGGCTTGGCGCTACGACTTTGTGTTGCCGCTTTCGTGACATCAACCCCATCCATCCCCACTCCATGAGCAAAACTAGATTTGTGAATTCGTTGTTGCCGCTTTGAAACGAGGCATTACAATAATATACAGCTCGCAACATCAGCAAGTACAGTTATTTCAGGTAAGGCCGGTATCTTCGTTGCTTGCCATGGCTTAAATCAAGTACAGGTGGGCTATTATTGATTTAGAGGTGTCTTTGTTGGGAAGATATGGAACCCAGCGATATGCACAACACATTAGATGGCGGCATAAATGGCGTACCACTCCCCGTATGTGACGCACTCCTGGACTGCCTGATACAGAGCTTACAGTCTATATGTTCTAGAGACGGATTCGTCATATCAACTGTCTACGGGTCTGTAACTTGACCCCGTTTCCTGTCCGGGACGCAGTGACATCGGCCCTCTCGCAGCCGGTCGAACCATCACAGTTGAATACGCTGGGTCATTTATCTGACGACTTGGATTTGTCCTCAAGAAGGCGGACAAGAAAGTTGTCAGCAACCTCAACTAATACGAAGTCCAGTGGCTGGCGCGACGACGACGACGCTAGCTCCTTCTCCCTCGAGGCTCGTGGGCGGAAGAACTCGCACACCCGCGGAAGTTTGGTGAGTAGAAACTCGGAACACAATGCGAGCCCTCCTAGGGGTACCCCATATTCCACATGGTTCTACACAAACCATTCGCCGCCGCGGACGGGCGAACTCAGGAGCGTCATCCATGAGCGAACAAGCTAAAGCATCAAGTGTTTTCAACCAGGGAGTATCATTCCCAATGACGGGTTCATCTTTCTCGATGATTTTGCCCGACATCTCGCAACAAGGTCTCGAGAGCGTCATCGACTCCCGCCTCATAGAAACGTTCCTCACCGTCACTATCTTGCCAACTACCGCTGCGACCCCTGTCAAATCCCAACCTAAGAAAACACCAGCCCCCTCTCATGGATTAGGAGGCAGAAAGTCTTCCATGCGTCACACCCAAACCTCTTCCGTACCCTCATTACCACTCGGAACTCCTTCAAAGGACAGGACTGCCAATGGAACAACCAAATCCTTTCCTTCGAAGCTGAATTCGTCCCACTCGAGATCGTCGTCGAACCCTGCATGTCAACCGAACGACAACGAGGCGCAACCATCATCATCATCATCATCATCTAATCAACGTTCCTTCGTTTCACTTGCTCTTGTCCCTGATTATCTCTCCCCCATTCATCGACCTTCGGTTAACCCCACATTCTCCGTTGACGCCCGACCCGGACAAGATTTCTTAGCTAGTTCTAATACGAATAGTGGTAAGTTGAAGGTGGAATTATGGGGTCGTACCAAGAACCTTTCCGTTAAGGTAGCAGGGAAAGCGGAGCCAGAAGAGTATGCGGGAATTGGCTGCAACTGCAGACTCCAGTTGGAGTATCATGGAGGATTGGGAGTTTTCTTTAGATGACCTTTTGCCACTGTCCCAGCAGGTGTGTCCTCTGATACTCGCGTAATGTCCAGAGTCTGACTGTTCGCAGATGCCTCCGCATACTTCGGATTTACCTTCAAACACCCTTTTAGTGACCCTTAATCCCCCAGGGAAAACATACTACTTGCCTTCCATTCAAATGCCATCACCTCGTCCACGCTCCACAAGTCTGGGATATTCCTCTGATCCTGAATATACCTCCAAGAGGGTCAAACGAGATGACCTTGCTCACGACTCGACTGTCTCTCCACTCGCTGAACCTCACGGAGGGGGAACTGCAGATCCTCGACTGCGGTGCCACATGAACGTTGAGACCAGTACCCCAGAAGAATGCTTCACTCATTCCTACCCACAACTTTTTGAGTAGGTTTTTTTTTTTCATTTTTGTTGTTTGGAACACCTCAGAATGAACGCCTTAGGCTGGTCAATTTACAATCTTTGATACGAGACCATGAAATATCATTAGTGGATCTTGTTCAGAAGATAGACAAGCACCTTGAAGAAGATCCTATATTTTCTTTGGTATGTACCGCTATTATTGCGTAAAATCCTCTAGCCCTCTGTTTCTCTGTTGACCGAAGCTTAAGTTGTTATTTGGTTCGACAGAGACGAGAGATATCCAAGCGCAAATATCAGATTGGAACTTTTCATACTGAATCAAAAATGGTTGTCGAAGAGACTGCAGCAAGTAAGCCGGCGTCTTAGAGAGTATACTTTGTCACCTCAATTCTGCGCAGGAAAGAAAGAGCTGGAGCATCGGCGAAAAAGGCTAGAGGAAAGGAAGCGGTCCTTAGTGTCCGCTAGAATACTCGAGGAGGCGAATATCTCGGATACCGCTGATCTTGTTCAGGAAGTGGAAGAAGAAAGGTTGGCCTTAACATCTGTCGTTCCTTGTTGATCTTAAACTCACATGTAACACAGGGAAAAACTTAGGGAGCTCCATATGAATCTTACCCACACGCGCGTCGGTCTCCTGTCAGCCCTGGCTTCAATATATCCCATCGAGCTTCACTCCCCCCCAGACTTATTATTCACCATCTTGGACGTTCCGCTCCCAATACCCTCAACACCGACAGATCCAGCACCACCACTCTCCTTACCCAACCATCTTAGCGTTAATGAGGATGCGATTGCCACTAGCCTCGGATATGTGGCACAATTGTTGCAGCTGCTTGCGACTTACTTAGGAAAACCCTTAGTCTATCCGGTGACGTGCGTTGGTAGCCGGAGCTTTATTAAAGACGGCGTTTCTGCGATGGTGGGTCCCCGAATGTATGTGCTATTTAGCCCCGTTCGTATCACACTCAGTGCTGATTGGTTTGGCAGGTTCCCCCTGTTCTCGAAAGGTGTGGATACCTATCGCTTTGAATATGGTGTTTTCCTCCTCAATAAGGATATTGAAATGGTGAACTCTGCGTAGTGCAGCTGCGTCTAAGGAACTCACGTTTTTACGAGTAGCTCATGGCTGATCGCGACCTACGCGCGCTCGACATACGGCATACTCTCCCCAATCTAAAGAACTTGGTTCTCACCGTGACACATGGAGAAGTAGCACCAGTAATGTAAGTGACGGCGCGTCTCGGTAGCTTTGGGATGTTTGCACACAATTTCTGATAACAAATTTGTTCAGCCGCAGATCACTTCCTGATTCACCTCCATTGTCAATGCTAGAGTTGGCCTCTCCTGCGTTGGGAGAATCCTCTAGTGACAAAGGTTCGGTCACACCAAAGGCCAGGGAACTTGATCTTGAGCCACTCGAGGATCCTTCGACGCCTCCCGCAAGTAGATCCACAACACCAACAGTTGCGACGGTTGACGAGAAGAAACCACGCCCATTTCTTGGTCTCTCATTTTCAGACTTCTTGCGCGGACGGTATCCTTCAACAAGCCGGACGTCAATTAAGAACGTGCCTGGAGGGCTGGATGGGGGGCAGCCACTAACCAACGTGTCAGGTTCAAGTGAATCGGTTGAGGGTGGGGTGTTGGAAGCGCGCATTGGTCATGTTGAAGATAATGTCAAGCCGCTATCAACCGGGAGTCTTGAGCAAGTTCCGAACACAGGCCAACATGAGGGTAGAAGTAACGGACAAAAACACTTGCTCTCTGGGGACAAACTGGATGGACTGGCGGTGGAATCTGAGACGGCCCCTGTTCATGTTCACTAATTTCCTGGAAGTTTATGTACTTATATGTTACTCTCTCGTTGGTAATTATGCCCTTCGATTGGGCCGCTCGGGAGATCGGCACGACGTCGGAAGATCGTATCAGGTTCACGTAAGAGGTTAGCAACGAACATATGATGAAGAAGGCTAGAGACCACCTGTTTAAGGAACGGCACCGATCGGTTCTCCAAATACACATACAGTTAGGTATTTTATTCGTTTGTACTTAAATGCAAGGGTAGGCAGAATGCGCTAAGACATACTAGGCAGAGAGGAATACCACAGGAGTTAGCAAGAGGACCGATATATGAAGGAGTAAGTCTAGCTAAGCATCCTTCTATTTCGAAAAGGACACACAAATGACACCAGTTTTTTGTTTGGACAGTCACGGTCCATTCACGTATTCACAGGAATTTCGTCTGAGGTTGTTATCATTTGATGGAAGCGATTATGTCTAGGGCCAGCTGACCGGATTACGGGGTGTGTCTGCTTGACTGCCCCTCAAGGCCGCCTTGAGAACGGAATAACGTGTCAAACTAACAGTTCCGTCGACAGCATAGCAAGTCGCGGAGTCGAGCTTGAGGACAGCGGAAGGCGGGTTTGGTTGCAGGATGGTTGGGGACAATGAAGGATGCATTTTATTTTACATATCAATATGACCCTGTGTGTATGGTTTGTAGTCATGGCGTCGTGGAGAATAGGTGTGGGACCGTCGGGGAAGGATGCCAGACTACGGTGAAATTTTCCTAAGAGGATGACTTGGGATGGACGCCGTGCTCGCGTAAGGGCGGGTGAATTGTGAATAGTAGTGCGAAAAAGTTTTCAGCCAAGGGGTACCCGCCAGGGACCGGAGTTGAAATTTTGGAGGACAATGCCGACTTTAAGTTCAGGGATAACTGTTCCCAACAACCATACATATATTTGACCAATCTCGCTACCTCCAGCTTTCCTTATCCTCCTTTCCTCACTGAGAACTGGAGTATCAAAAGGGTCAGGCTGGCCATCTCGCTGTCAATTCACCGCTCTCGACGTCCTCTAGTCCATCAGTTACTGTACAAATAGTCCTCATAGACGGGGCTCATACTCGGCTTGCAGGTTGGTCTTTTTATCGTGGCTCTCCCTTTCCCCTTCTCCTGCTCAACATTTTGCTCAGAGAAGAACTCCATTGTGCAACTAAACCTCCTTTCATCGCGCCCTCTAATACTCCTCCACCTCTTTTTCATCTTTCCCTTCCTAATTTTTTTTCATTTTTGATATGAATAACTCTTTGGAGAACATTAGTCCTACTGATAATCACGCCACCTCTGACGATAGGAAGAAAAGTCCGCCTGCGTTCTTGGACCTTGCTGACTCTGTACGTTCATTTTTGTGCTGTGTAACCTGCCACTAACTCACATTCCCAGGCCGCGAGGTTGGGGACTAATATGCCAGACATGTCAGCGGTGCGTAGATGTGTCGTGTGTGTCCACTGTTCTCGTCTGACCCGGCAGCAGCGTGTCGAATTGAAGCGTATGGAACACGAACGTCAGCGTGCTATTCAACGCCGACTCTTCGAAGACCAAATGCGTGCGCTCGAGGAACAACAAGCTCAAGAGCTCCTGACCATTCCCTTTGATGCGGGGGGACATGGAAGCATGCAACATCTCGCCGCTTCTGCGCCGACTACCCCGCCTCGTGTCAATACCATACTGGCTGGAGAGGTGTATAGCGTCGGGCATAATGGGAGGATACAGCACTCCGTGGATGCTGAGTCGTTGTCCAGAGCAGTGGGGACCGTTGCCGACAAGCGTAAATCCGTGACTTATGCCCCCACCGTCAATCTTTCTCCTGACCTCGCTACTGCACCTGGTAACGGGCATGGTTTCCAGCGACCTGTCGGTGCGAAAAGTATGCCTGCTAGCCGCCGGACTTCGGCTAGCAGTCACGATGAGGAATTGGCTTCCCACCTTCAAGGCCTCTCCCTTGCGGGCGAACGTTCTTCTCGTGCTTCACCTGCTCCTGGCCCAGCATCCGCATCTGTCTTGCTGAGGGGTAATTTGCGATATAATGGTGATGAGGCTGCTCGATATGCAAGTACTTACAACGCGGGGATGATGCTTGACGAGCAGTTAGATCAGGAAATGCACAGTGTGTTCCTTTCGTTCAGATTCTGACACTCTCCTTATCTTGTCTGTAGATGCGATGAGGAATTTGCCCACTTCCGATGATGACAAGTACCATAACAACTTCGGTAACAAAGTGAGGTTTTTGATTTTGACTCATTTTAAGTTGTTAAGTGACCATTCTTGTCAGGTTTCGAAATCATCCGCAGCTTTGGATCTAGCCCATCTTTCGCAACCGACCCGTGAAAAATCGGCGGGGTGGCCTCACTTTGTTAACAATCCTCGTGGGCCCGACGGCATTGTGTCAAGGACAGATCGTCGCACTGTGACGAACCCGAACCTCACTCTTTCCACTCCTTCCGATGATTTCTTAGTCAAGCCCCTTGGTGGAAATATGTCTGCGTCGCCGACTCCCCTGGTTGTAGAGCCTTCCCAGTTTTCTCAAGTTCCGGTTTCACTGTCGCGTAAGGGCTCGCCACCAGGGTTACTAGACAGCTTGTCTACCACGACGCGGTCTGTCCCGACGACACCTCTGGGTATCCCGACTACCACTGCACACCTTATAAAAACTGGCGGTCCTATGACACCTGACCTACAATCCCTGAGCACTCGAATTGGTACGCCAAGTTCTCAGCAACCTGGCGATAGTATTTCCGGCGCGAGTGATATTCAAGCTTCTCTATCTCGCCTTCCGTCTGCTACCTTTGAGAATGGTAGCTTGAATTACAACATTCATTCCAGTCCTGATGATGTATGTGGATTATCATTGACACTGATTTTACGTGGGCTTATTATTCTCCAGTATGGTCTTGACTCGCCTTATAGTTTGGGTGGATCTATTGATGGAGGTCACTACACTGGGTGCGTAATTTTTGCATTAAATTTCTGTGAAATAGTTTAACAATTGAGTAGGTCGAGTGGTTCCGGTGGTTTGTATTCACACCAAAACAATCCTCGTTATGGACTTGGCCTGGGTACGCGGTCGGGTGTTGGGGCTCCGGATGGGAAGATGAATGGATTGCATGGATCGAAACACAAGCGAGAAATTGACAGAGAGTGTACGTCATCATCCTTGGTCCAGGACGCCCTCTTAACAACTCCCGCACATAGTCAATCGCTTTACTGGAACACGCCTCGAGGATTTACAAGGGGAAATATCCACGCTCTGCAAAGACCAACATGGTTGTCGATACCTTCAGAAGAAACTCGAAGAAGGTTTACCCGAGCACCGAGATATGATTTTCCGTGAAACCTTCAGCCATTTTGCTGACCTCATGACTGGTAAATAACCCACTCAAATGTTGGACTCTATCTGATTGGCTCTCACCTAGATCCGTTCGGAAACTACCTCTGCCAGAAGCTTTTGGAGTTCGCGACGGATGAACAGCGCAACCTCATCTGCGAATCCGTGGCACAGGACCTTGTGAACATTTCCTTGAATATGCATGGTACACGTGCTGTCCAAAAGATGATTGACTTCTTGTCCACTAGGCGACAGGTCAGTCTCATTGCAGCAACAGTGTAATATCATTCTCATCTCTATACCCCTAGATTCATTCCATTATCCTTGCTCTTAGCCTCCATGTGGTGGCTCTTATTAAAGACTTAAACGGTAACCATGTCATTCAGAAGTGTCTGAATAAGCTTGCGCCTGAGGACAACCAGGTAGATTCCACCAGGCTTGATGCTGCTGGATCTATATTGATCACTTTCTCAGTTCATCTACAATGCAGTGGCTGCCAACTGCGTTGAGGTTGCGACGCACCGTCATGGCTGCTGTGTGCTTCAAAGGTGCATTGACCACGCCTCGGATCACCAACGTATCCAGCTTGTGAACGAAATCACCTACAATGCCTTGACCCTCGTTCAGGATCCTTACGGCAATTATGTGAGAAAGATTTCCATTAATCTGGGGTTCAAAATGCTCATGATTGACAGGTGGTCCAATACATCCTTGATCTAAACGACAGTCGGTTCAGCGATGCTGTGATCCGTCAATTCCAGGGCAATGTTTGTGCGCTTTCCGTTCAAAAGTTTAGCTCGAATGTCATTGAGAAAGTTAGTCTTCTCCGGGTCTTTTCTTTATCCACCTCAACTCATCTCACCTAGTGTGTTCGCGTTGCTGAACATAATACTCGGAAGCTTTTGATTGATGAACTTCTTAACCGCAGTCGCTTGGAGAAATTGTTGCGCGACTCGTATGGCAACTATTGTGTCCAGGTAGGCTAGTCCTCCTTCCGATGTGGCTAGGTGTTAACTTGGCATTAGACCGCCTTGGATTATGCTGATCCTGCACAACGCGCGCTTCTTGTTGAAGGTATTCGCCCTGTCTTGCCGCTCATCCGGAATACTCCCTACGGAAAACGCATCCAGAACAAGCTACAACGCGAGGCCCCGAACCTGGAATATGGTGCATATCCGAACCACAACCACCTTGTCAATATGGCATTAAGCAACCAAGGAATGAGCCCGGTGCATGCACCCAACCGCCATCTCACTCAAGGACTCCAAGGAAACCTTGCAGATATTTATGGTGCCGGCAATAATGTATACGGCCTTCCCCAGGCACAGGGGGGATTTAACCAGGCTCACCAGCACCCCTTTGCACGCATTGCAACCCCAGTCCATTGATGGTTATGTGTTACAGAGCACCTCGAGCCACAACCCGGCTCTTACTCATGGGTTTAGCGGAACTTCATTTTCCAATGTCAGTCTTCTTCACTGGAAGCGAACTGACTCCCTCACTAAATCTCCCTCCCTACCAGAGGTCCGCCTTCGGCTATGGCATGTAGACTGAAGGCCTATTACCCTTCTTCAGAAGTCAAGGATATCAGCCCTACAGGGATCCCGGACCATCCAGGTTTTGTTCATTTTCGGACATATTATCATTTTAATATCTTTCCTCCCTTCTGCGCGCATGTATGTTGCGCTTCATACCATTTTATTTACCTTACTTGATCTTTTGAATTTTTGTTTTGGCCGTGCCTTTTCAAGCTTCGCCTTGCTCCCTGGGGTGCTGCTCTAAAACCGTCTCCACGCGCACTGTATTTTGACGGCATACTCTCAGAGTCTTGTTTCCATGCTTTCTGTGTCTACCACCTTCACTCGCCAAACCATTTGTACAGGCTATCTTTCAATTGACTCTAACTAGGTTGTGTCCTGTCTTTAGTATCGTCGCAGCACTATTTGTCATTCTGTAGTTATTCACACCAGTTGTATAAAGTCGTTAATTTGCATTTGGAATTTTGGTCTTAATGAATTTGCATACATCCTGACCCACTCCATTGGAAATATATGATTGGGCAAATTTGGGTCCGATGGGAAGGACCCGGTAGGTGTCCTTGGGAGTGCTTTAGCAAAATTCAGATAAAAAGCACATGTATAGGCATGAGCGTGGCTTTAACAAATGACATGCAGTACCCCCCAGACTTTCCACGTCAAATGTGGCCAAATGAAGAAAATTAAACTTCACCGATTCTGCCTAGCCATCAGCACTCGCTCTCTCTACGTGAACGGTCAACAACAAACCTCTGATGAATCCAATGGCTTCAGCCTTCTCGCAGAAGCACTGGCAACAGAGATCGAGGCCGTATTTACGGATAAGACCAGCTTGATGGGTGCAGAGGCAGCTGTTGATGGATGCACCCAATTAGACATGATAAGACGGACCCACCCTGCCCACCCCGCAAACCCCCCATCATGGTTACGGGTTTTGCAGGGGTTGAGTAATGCCAACCTGTACATGTACTCGTGACATACCCGTCGCGAAAACCTGTAGTTTTTGTGACCTGTAGATGCCGAGTGAAGTAAAGTAAAATTGATGCCGACTACATTACATAAGCAACTCAGGTAATACGACAGTAATATGACCATACTACCTCGTTGACAAGAGGGGAAGAGGATAAAGGAATATAGACTACAACTAATGGCTATATACAACTTCTAAGGTTGAAGAATGTGAACTGCATATATGAGAAAGGATATGTGGCAAGTGAGTCACTTTGCAAAACCAAGGGGAAGGGCCATGGACCATACAACTCACTGTCCCATCAATTCCATTTTGATTATCAAAGCACTGTAAGCACAAATTATTAGGACCCAGCTGAAATATTCAGGTATGAAGGCAAAGACTGACTGGCTAGGGGCATATCTCGGTGATATGCTTGTTATGATCAAAAGTGAGGAATATTACATAATTGATGTCATCTTGTTTCATCTGTTGTGACGATAAAATGGTAATATTTAAGTAATATTTACATAATTAATATTAACTATTGAAATATTGACCTTGTGAACTCTGCAAAGCAAGAGGGGAGTTGTATTAGCAACAAATGGATATGTTCTCTGTCAAATAAAGTGCATCATTTCATGGAAAGGGAAATGCAAGTATGATCTCCCTCTATTTGGTTCCTTTCCTCTATATAAAGCCCAATCTCTTGCTTTCCTTAATTGTTAAATAAAATAGCTGTTTGACATCTCTGAATCTATGAAGCACTGAAGCAAGAGAAGGGTCATTACAGCTAGAAATAGTTACAATTCTCTGTCAAAAGATATACAGGGCATGGAGATTGCAGATACAATAAGGGACAAAACTGTTCCAATGTTTTAAGATTCTTTAAAGATCATTGAATAGCTCTGATACCACTGTGGCTGTGCACTTCATATTTTAATTTTAGATACCCCTATATCCTCGCTAATCACGTGCCAAAAATTATTATGTAATTCAGAATTTTGAATGAGTTATGAATTAATTAATATTTTCTACTCATTGGAATAGTTTTGTCCCTCTTGAAAATTATATACAAAATAGGTATTCTAGTACTTGGTATAGCCTCCCTTGGCTTGTAAAACTGCCTGAACCCTTCTAGGCATACTTTCTATCAAATTCTGGCACACCTCCTTTGGTATATCCTCCTATTTCTTTTCTATCCTTTCCCAGAGGATATTTATGCTGCTAGGAGGGTCATTATACTCTCCAAGCTGATTCTTGAGGTAAGTCCACCAGTGTTCAATGGGATTAAGGTCTGAAGACTGTGGGGGCCATACCATAACCTCCATTTTAGAGTCATCAAACCATTCTGTGGCCTTTTTGCTCTTGTGTTTGGGGTCATTGTTCTGTTGGAAAACTACATCCTCTTTCTTCTTTCTATGCCACCTCAAGCTCCTCTACAGTTCATTATTCAGGATCTTCACATAAAGTGTGGCATCCATCTTCCTGTTGATTCTGCTAGCAAATCCCACTCCTTTCCAAAACATACAGCCTTAGATTATCAGATTTTGTTGTGGATTTCACTGTCTCTATCACACCTCTGCTCTCATCTCTATTTCACTATGCCATGTACCTGTTTCAGACTATTACTGTCCAGCAATCTCTGAGTATTGACTTATACATACTACTATGCCATCCTCATCAGATGTTTTATATAGTCACTCTATTTGTTCAACCAAATGTTCTCTTATATATAAGCATACATACAATTACTTGTATTTGGTACACTTAACCACCTTGTTTATCCTTCCCTCTTCACTCTCAAGCCTTGTCTAAGTTGCAACCTGAAGTACCAACCCTTAGAGGTTGTAACATTTGGTTAAGTATCCCCACCTCACCTTGTAGAAGGAAAAGCTGAAACAGGCTTGAACCATAATGAACCCAGAGAGCTAGTTTATGAGCTCAAATTACAATAAACAAGAGTATAGAGAACCCAACCTCAAGAACAACTTGATAGACAATAAACAAGAAGAACAGGTCATAAACACAGACAACAAAACATCAGATGAAGAAGAAACTGAGAGCTCTAGCTCTGAAGAATCTGCATATAAAGAACTGGTTGCAATCCCAAGCAACAAACCTAGTGACAACTCTCAAGAAGTGAACCCCACAGTAGAACCCACTGGTGAAGAAGACATTTTGTCTGAATTATTAATGAACTCAACTTAACAGAAGAAGAGTTAGAGAACTCCAAAGAAAACATGGTTAACATAAACACCATACCTACTTTAGGACCCAATGGAAAAAGCCTTGTGCCTAACCCAGGGTTCTTTAATGGTACCCACACCAAATTTGACAACTGGTGGAGAGCAATGATGCTCTTCATGAAATTCAACAAAATTACCATAGCTAATGACAAAGCCATAGTGGTCTTAGCAAGACTACAAGGAAGAACAGCAGGAGCATTTGCTGCAATGAAGGGTCCACAAATTCTAAAGGAGAAGACTTAGTAGATTGGAAAGTATTTGCCAAAGAATTCTGGAAAATGTTTTTAGACAATGCAATGAATGCCAAGGCCAAATGGCAGATTGAGAAATTCAAGCAAGAAAACAAAAACACAGCAGACTATTTCATCAAATTCAATGTCTGTCAGGGCAACCCCTGACAGTCCCTCCAGACTGTTCCACAACCCCACACTCTCACCTGTACTCAGCTACACAAACATGGACAACAACTGGAGATTCCAAAGGACAATGATGGACTTATGTACATAATGAAACAATAGGACAATGGACAGTAAAGTAGTATATATTAACCTGTACACCTACAGGAAACTCTTATCTGATTCTCTAAGGATTCCCCCACAGGTATGTAGTCTATACAGTTACTTGTAATATAACTAAGGATTCCCCCACAGTTACCTACTCATCTGCTTCACCTGTCTCATGAGAGCCTCACATCTCTGAGCCACTCAGACTGTAGATTGCCCTTACAGAAGAATTGGATCTCATGAGAGATCTAGTTGCCCACTGGGAATGACTCCAAAAAGTTTCCCTTAAACACTCCCACCAGCTGACCCTGTCTCTATCTGCCTGACCTGCCTCCATGTCAGACCAGCCCCAGCTGCAACAGTAGCAGAGACAACTACAGCAGGTTCAACTGCAGCTAGCACAGAACATATCTCCCCTGGAACAAATACTTGTACAGCTGCAAAACAGCCTGCAGGAGGTGATAGATTGTCAGGCAGCATCTGAACTAAGAGGATATGAAACACTCTCTTCCTTACAAGGTCAGATCAGTATAGTAGCTGCTGCAAATGCTCCTGCTCCCCATGCTCCACAACTTTCCACCAACCATACTCCCACTCCTATATCTCAGCCACACTCCACATCCACCTAGGCCAAGGTAGCCACCCCATTTGACTTTAATGGAGACTGCTCCAGGGGTCATGCATTCCTTAACTCCTGTTATATCTACCTTTGGTTGTACAAGAATCAGTTCAAGGACAAAGACACCCAGATCCTGTGGGCATTGTCATATTTGAAGAGTGGCTGAGCAGCTAAGTGGGCTGAGAATGTAATGTGTTGGAAGGAGCAATACCCAGGACAAACCTGCTTCCTTGGTTGGGAAGATTTTTCTACTGAGTTCCATAAGTACTTTTTCTCCATGGACATGGAGGCTGCTGCAGTCAACATCCTAGAGGGCACAGGGTACCATGAGGGCAACTGGAATGTCAATGACTACCTTGATGACTTCTGCAACTTCATTTCAGACTCAGGGTACACTAATCCAAAGGTGATAGTTGTCAAATTCCAGTGTAATGGCAAAGCCATTTTCATGCTTGAAAATTGCTAATCTAAGGCATACAAGCCTAATCTAATGATTACATTGAACCTTCCTGTAGTAGTACAATCTAATCTAAGAGCCCAACAGTATAATAAAAGAGTACTCAATCACTGTAGAACACTATGACCATTGATGATGGATAGCAGCAGCTACAGGATGACCACTGTGCTTAACAAAAAGCAATTCTAACAGTGTACCATATGACCAGTTGTGATTTCTTCAGGAATTATGGTTTGTGGAATCATAGCTGCTAATCTAGCACCATGAAGTATTGGTGCAGGGACAGCTGAGATAGCTCTGTCACGATGATCATCTGGGTCTGTCATTTGAAGACGTTGTAAACGCTCTTCTGCCCTGACTTCTTGGCGGGTCCTCTCAGGAGTAGTGGGTGGAGATGGTGGTGGTGGTGGTGGTGGATCCCTAAGTAATAAGTTAGTAACAGAAAGAATATTTCAAATCATAGATAACTCACATTTTAAGCCAATTTATAGATAGGATATAGGTATAGAAGCAGTATAAGAGCCAAGAATGTAGTGGTAATGAGTAAAGTTTTGTTGAACTACACCCACCAGAGTCCACTCTTTATATACCATTCAGGCAGTGAAAATTAATAAGCTAGATTCACAGCATTAGTGAGTAGTAAGTCATAGAAACAGCCATTGAGTCATTTATTCAGTATTGACTCATTTTTTTAGTATGGACTGTTGTCTGACTAAGGAAATTATATAAAGACTGTAGTCTGAGTCATTCTCTGTCATTCCGGGGATGTTTTATAATTTTTACACCAGGTGGAGTGTTGAATATTGTCATGGACTGAATGTTAGTCTCCCAAAGCACTGAGGTGGCAGTGTTTGATGCGAAAAGGGTGGCAGTGTTTGATGCGGTGGCAGTGTTTGATGCGAAAACGTTTGAAGGAGTAGAAGGGAACAACTTTTGCTTAGTCAAAGCTGACCAATTCTGACTAAGGCTGTGCAAAAGTAGCACAGGATTACCAATGCTGACTAAAATTTGTAAGCAAGGACCCCAAACACACCATCATCCCCCTCTATAATGATTCTACTCATTGGAATAGTTTTGTCCCTCTTGAAAATTATATACAAAATAGGTATTCTAGTACTTGGTATAGCCTCCCTTGGCTTGTAAAACTGCCTGAACCCTTCTAGGCATACTTTCTATCAAATTCTGGCACACCTCCTTTGGTATATCCTCCTATTTCTTTTCTATCCTTTCCCAGAGGATATTTATGCTGCTAGGAGGGTCATTATACTCTCCAAGCTGATTCTTGAGGTAAGTCCACCAGTGTTCAATGGGATTAAGGTCTGAAGACTGTGGGGGCCATACCATAACCTCCATTTCAGAGTCATCAAACCATTCTGTGGCCTTTTTGCTCTTGTGTTTGGGGTCATTGTTCTGTTGGAAAACTACATCCTCTTTCTTCTTTCTATGCCACCTCAAGCTCCTCTACAGTTCATTATTCAGGATCTTCACATAAAGTGTGGCATCCATCTTCCTGTTGATTCTGCTAGCAAATCCCGCTCCTTTCCAAAACATACAGCCTTAGATTATCAGATTTTGTTGTGGATTTCACTGTCTCTATCACACCTCTGCTCTCATCTCTATTTCACTATGCCATGTACCTGTTTCAGACTATTACTGTCCAGCAATCTCTGAGTATTGACTTATACATACTACTATGCCATCCTCATCAGATGTTTTATATAGTCACTCTATTTGTTCAACCAAATGTTCTCTTATATATAAGCATACATACAATTACTTGTATTTGGTACACTTAACCACCTTGTTTATCCTTCCCTCTTCACTCTCAAGCCTTGTCTAAGTTGCAACCTGAAGTACCAACCCTTAGAGGTTGTAACATTTGGTTAAGTATCCCCACCTCACCTTGTAGAAGGAAAAGCTGAAACAGGCTTGAACCATAATGAACCCAGAGAGCTAGTTTATGAGCTCAAATTACAATAAACAAGAGTATAGAGAACCCAACCTCAAGAACAACTTGATAGACAATAAACAAGAAGAACAGGTCATAAACACAGACAACAAAACATCAGATGAAGAAGAAACTGAGAGCTCTAGCTCTGAAGAATCTGCATATAAAGAACTGGTTGCAATCCCAAGCAACAAACCTAGTGACAACTCTCAAGAAGTGAACCCCACAGTAGAACCCACTGGTGAAGAAGACATTTTGTCTGAATTATTAATGAACTCAACTTAACAGAAGAAGAGTTAGAGAACTCCAAAGAAAACATGGTTAACATAAACACCATACCTACTTTAGGACCCAATGGAAAAAGCCTTGTGCCTAACCCAGGGTTCTTTAATGGTACCCACACCAAATTTGACAACTGGTGGAGAGCAATGATGCTCTTCATGAAATTCAACAAAATTACCATAGCTAATGACAAAGCCATAGTGGTCTTAGCAAGACTACAAGGAAGAACAGCAGGAGCATTTGCTGCAATGAAGGGTCCACAAATTCTAAAGGAGAAGACTTAGTAGATTGGAAAGTATTTGCCAAAGAATTCTGGAAAATGTTTTTAGACAATGCAATGAATGCCAAGGCCAAATGGCAGATTGAGAAATTCAAGCAAGAAAACAAAAACACAGCAGACTATTTCATCAAATTCAATGTCTGTCAGGGCAACCCCTGACAGTCCCTCCAGACTGTTCCACAACCCCACACTCTCACCTGCACTCAGCTACACAAACATGGACAACAACTGGAGATCCCAAAGGACAATGATAGACTTATGTACATAATGAAACAATAGGACAATGGACAGTAAAGTAGTATATATTAACCTGTACACCTACAGGAAACTCTTATCTGATTTTCTAAGGATTCCCCCACAGGTATGTAGTCTATACAGTTACTTGTAATATAACTAAGGATTCCCCCACAGTTACCTACTCATCTGCTTCACCTGTCTCATGAGAGCCTCACATCTCTGAGCCACTCAGACTGTAGGTTGCCCTTACAGAAGAATTGGATCTCATGAGAGATCTAGTTGCCCACTGGGAATGACTCCAAAAAGTTTCCCTTAAACACTCCCACCAGCTGACCCTGTCTCTATCTGCCTGACCTGCCTCCATGTCAGACCAGCCCCAGCTGCAACAGTAGCAGAGACAACTACAGCAGGTTCAACTGCAGCTAGCACAGAACATATCTCCCCTGGAACAAATACTTGTACAGCTGCAAAACAGCCTGCAGGAGGTGATAAATTGTCAGGCAGCATCTGAACTAAGAGGATATGAAACACTCTCTTCCTTACAAGGTCAGATCAGTATAGTAGCTGCTGCAAATGCTCCTGCTCCCCATGCTCCACAACTTTCCACCAACCATACTCCCACTCCTACATCTCAGCCACACTCCACATCCACCTAGGCCAAGGTAGCCACCCCATTTGACTTTAATGGAGACTGCTCCAGGGGTCATACATTCCTTAACTCCTGTTATATCTACCTTTGGTTGTACAAGAATCAGTTCAAGGACAAAGACACCCAGATCCTGTGGGCATTGTCATATTTGAAGAGTGGCTGAGCAGCTAAGTGGGCTGAGAATGTAATGTGTTGGAAGGAGCAATACCCAGGACAAACCTGCTTCCTTGGTTGGGAAGATTTTTCTACTGAGTTCCATAAGTACTTTTTCTCCATGGACATGGAGGCTGCTGCAGTCAACATCCTAGAGGGCACAGGGTACCATGAGGGCAACTGGAATGTCAATGACTACCTTGATGACTTCTGCAACTTCATTTCAGACTCAGGGTACACTAATCCAAAGGTGATAGTTGTCAAATTCCAGTGTAATGGCAAAGCCATTTTCATGCTTGAAAATTGCTAATCTAAGGCATACAAGCCTAATCTAATGATTACATTGAACCTTCCTGTAGTAGTACAACCTAATCTAAGAGCCCAACAGTATAATAAAAGAGTACTTAATCACTGTAGAACACTATGGCCATTGATGACAGATAGTGGTGGCTACAGAATGACCACTGTGCTTGACTAAAAGCAATTCTAACAGTGTACCATATGACCAGTCATGATACTGGCCAGACCAGGCAGTAAAACCATTCCAATGCATCTATATAGAGCTACAGGACCCATAACTAGCTACCTTCGCTAAGAAGAGTAAGGCTAAGTTACACTTGTAAAAAGCACAACTTGTGTCCCTTATCTAAGAAGTTAACAAGACACAGAACCTCAGGTACTCCCTAAGATTCATCCTTATCAAGTCAATGACCAGAAGTGCACTGTCCTACACTTGTGATACTCCAAGTACCAGGGTGTAGCGATGCAATACGCTCTTAATCTAAGCTCACTTTGCAAGTAAGCCGAGGTTTTCTTCTTAGATTACAAAGGTCTCAACCTTAGCTCAAGTCACTTAATCCAGTTAATCTCGAAAGAACTTATTACTTTGCTTTGCTCAGGCACAATAGATCGCTTTTCACTGTGCTCTAAAGGCTGGGCAATGGCTAGTAGGTTCCTTGCACATCCAAAAACCGGAAGTTCACTAAATCACTTCATGAACAATAAATCCTCTGTTTCTGGACCCTTACCTAACTAGCATCAAACTTGCCAATACAGGCACACCAAGACCAAACTACTCCCAAATGAACAATCACAACACTTTGCTAGCCATGAACAAACCCTAGTAAGGAGCCATATATGCTAGGAACTCTTATCCAATTCTTAGAGGCCCCAAGCTTTGATGCTACTGCAAGAAAGGAAGGATAAAGTAAAGGCCATTAGCTGTAACCTAGCATATGAGAGATGTCAATTCCGAATAAAAGCAGACTGAAGGTTAAAAATCTTAGAGAGATTATCCAAACTTAAGAGAACAAAGGGTTTGTTGCTAAATTATAAGCATGGACGAGAATACAAATGCATGAATGTTCATAAGACACCCCTAGCTTTAAGAGGAAGTTACATAAGCAGAAAAATGTCAACAAATCTGCCGCTCGTAACCATGGAACAAATACTTAAAGTTTGTTAGAAGGACGGGTACCATGAGGGCAACTGGAATGTCAATGACTACCTTGATGACTTCTGCAACTTCATTTCAGACTCAGGGTACACTAATCCAAAGGTGATAGTTGTCAAATTCCAGTGTAATGGCAACGCCATTTTCATGCTTGAAAATTGCTAATCTAAAGAGGCAGAAATAGAATACTAAATGTGATATGGATGTACGGCTTAGATTAAGCTGACAGAATAGATTTTTAAAGATTTCTGCACAAGGCAAGTTCGTAGGGAGGCAATCTGACAATATGAGGGACAATTCCACAAAATAACATGAAACAACAACGCGTAGAGAACACCAGAATAACTAGCTACCTTCGCTAAGAAGAGTAAGGCTAAGTTACACTTGTAAAAAGCACAACTTGTGTCCCTTATCTAAGAAGTTAACAAGACACAGAACCTCAGGTACTCCCTAAGATTCATCCTTATCAAGTCAATGACCAGAAGTGCAGCAAGTAAGCCGAGGTTTTCTTCTTAGATTACAAAGGTCTCAACCTTAGCTCAAGTCACTTAATCCAGTTAATCTCGAAAGAACTTATTACTTTGCTTTGCTCAGGCACAATAGATCGCTTTTCACTGTGCTCTAAAGGCTGGGCAATGGCTAGTAGGTTCCTTGCCACATCCAACATCTCAGAGGGGGTTTATATATTATTTGGGTGCTCATTATGACAAGATAATGATTACACGACTAGGAACATATTATCAAGCAAGGTACAAACCAGTAGATTAGATTGCATGCCAAGAGAGCCGCAACTTGTTAGATTAGTGAAACATTGGAAATACAGAAGGATTCTGGGTATCCGTTGTAACAGCAAAGCTGTTTTCATGCATGAAAATTGCTAATCTAAGGCATACAAGCCTAATCTAATGATTGCATTGAACCTTCCTGTAGTAGTACAATCTAATCTAAGAGCCCAACAGTATAATAAAAGAGTACTCGATCACTGTAGAACACTATAACCATTGATGATGGATAGCAGCAGCTACAGGATGACTACTGTGCTTAACAAAAAGCAATTCTAACAGTGTACCATATGACCAGTTGTGATTCTGGCCAGACCAGGCAGTAAAACCATTCCAATACATCTATACAGAGCTACGGGACTCCTCCAATGAGCCTAGACTTAGGAAATAAGTCCAACATGCTTAATCTAAAAGGATGATCGGTGTGTTCACAAGGAAATGCCACCGTTGTTAGATTAACGAACATCACTCAGCACTAATGACGCGTATGGACGTGTTTACATACAATCCACAGAGACACGTAGGAGAACAGTTCACATGATGTCTGAAATCTTAGATGTTCTACATATTTAGAGAAGAATACAGACCCAGAGAATGGGCTAAAACACAGCCCAGAACAAATGGATACCCAGAATTCTTCTGTATTTCCAATGTTTCACTAATCTAACAAGTTGCAGCTCTCTTGGCATGCAATCTAATCTACCAGTTTGTACCTTGCTTGATAATATGTTCCTAGTTGTGTAATCATTGTCTTGTCATAACAAGTACCCAAATAATATATAAACCCCCTCTGAGGTGTTGGACATGGCAAGGAACCTACTAGCCATTGCCCAGCCTTCAGAGCACAGTGAAAAGCAATCTATTGTGCCTGAGCGAAGCAAAGTAATAAGTTCTTTTGAGATTAACTAGACTAAGTGACTTGAGCTAGGGTTGAGACCTTTTGATCTAAGAAGAAGACCTCGGGCTTACTCATGAAGTGAGCTTAGATTAAGAGCGTATTGTATTGCTACACCCTGGTACTTGGCATATCACAAGTGTAGGACAGTGTGCTTCTGGTTGTTAACTTGATAAGGGTGAATCTTAGGGAGTACCTGAGGTTCTGTGTCTTGTTAACTTCTTAGATAAGGGACATGAGTTGCGCTTTTACAGTGTAACTTGGCTTTGCTCTTCTTAGTGAAGGTAGTTAGCTATTCTAGTGTTCTCTACATGTCGTTGTTTCGTGTTATTTTGTGGAATTGTCCCTCATATTGTCAGATTGCCTCCCCATGAACTTGCCTTGTGCAGAAATCTTTAAAAATCTATTCTGTCAGCTTAATCTAAGCTGAACATCCATATTACATTTAGTATTTCTATTTCTGCCTCTTTATCTGGAGCCCACCACAAGGGGAGTTTCAGTGTGAGAGCCACTTTATTTCCACACCCTTTTACCATTCTCAAAATGAGCTTCGGGCCTCCACCCAGAGCATATAAAAAACAGATTGCTACTTCGCATCCTGTACCAGAACAGAACAAAACAAAACCCAAAGGTTGAGAGACTCAAAATTCTAGAAGAACAGAGCCGTTACCGAAGCTAGATAATCCAGAGCAGTTGCTTAGAAACGCCCACTGTTCTCAATGCTCAGACACTCTTGGCGAAAGTTCAGCTTGCAAATGCACTTCACGAACAGTAAATCCTGCTGTTTCTATGGACCCTTCGCCTAATCTAGCATGAAACTTGCCAATACAGGCACAACCACAGACCCAAACTACCTCTCAAACAAACTCAAATCAGCCAAACACTATGCCTAGCCCTGCTATGCCAAACCCTATGGCTACGGGAGCCCTAGTATGGGATGGTTGAGGAACTATACTCCAAGACTTCCTATGGCATCTAGAATGCTTATTCGATGTCTCTAGTATCACAGACATGGAAGATAAAGTAAAATGGGCCATTAGCTATGTAGAGCCTAGCATATGAGATGAATGGTCGAGTTTCCCAGAATATATAACTCCAGACTGGAATGGTTTTAAAAATCGTTTGAAGCAGGAGTATCCAGAACTCATAGCAGAAGAACAAGGTTCAGTTGCTAGATTATAAGCATTAGGACGAGAATACAAATACATTAGTATGTTTGACAAAGAGCACCTCTTAGCTTTTAAGAGGAAGTTCTCATTACAAGCAGAAAAATGTCTAACAAATCCGCTGTTTGTAATGAACCGTGAACTGGTAGAAATGTTTGTTGGAAGTCTAGATAAACACTTCCAAGAACACCTGAATACTAGATTAAGTATCAACGGTCGCGCTCACGCAGGAGGCGTGGCCTGAGGCAAAGATCCATATGATTGGACTGAAGTCGTTGCTAAAGCAGTGGAGCTAGTCAGTGGAAAGACCATAGCTAAAGCGTTAAAATACAATAACAATCCGGAGACTATGTCTCGAGCTATACCACTGCAAGTAAAACATGAGCCCACTGAGCAGCAGTCAGACTTATGTGAAGAAATTGTTAATCTAAAAGATACTCTGGCTGTTAATCAGAAAAATATGCAGAGCTTTATGGACTCCATGAAAGCTACAATGCAGACAAAATTTACTCGTCCTGCAAACCCTGTAAACTATGGTCAGGGACAGCCGAGACAGAATAACGAGGCCACAGCCAGGATAGGCAGAGGATACTACTATTGTTTCGATCCAAAGCATCGTTGGCTCGCATGTCCAGAAAAAGACCAGGACATGAAAGATGGAAAAATTAAAGTCGATGGAAATCAACTTAGATTTGCAGACAGCTCATCCATACCTAGAATTGAAGGGATGTCTATTAAGGCTATCGTAGTGAAGTACTTACCAAACATACTATTGGTATGCCTGGGCATGCAACCTGAATTGCCTCAAGAAGAGGAAGTACCTGATCTAGGTCCCTACCAACCTTATGGTCGTGCACCTGAGATTTCCATCTACACAAACCAACTCAAAGATACTAGAGATAGTATAATTGAAGAGAGTAGGCAAGTGTTAGATAGACACGGCTTAGAACTAGAAAATCTAAAAGGCCGTCTTAATACAATTGAAACATTGCTATCTAGCACTAAGCCTGCAAAATCACACAAAGCTAAAGATCCTGAACCAGCGTCTGATGAAGAAGACAATTCTGACAACCTGGCCAGTCAGCTTGCAAAGATTTTGGCTTTGGCTCAGAAGAAGGACAGCTCTAAAAAGAATCAGTTGGGTTTTTAAGTGGTTCAATGAAGAAACTGTCCCCTGGACGGAAGATCCCCACCAGGAAACAGACAGAATCAGAGAGCAACAGGGAAGATGATCCTAATCTAAGTGCCAAAGACAAGGAAAATACAGAACCAACGAAATCTAAGCAGGTCAACGATTTTCCTTATAAAAACGTTAGATTTCTTAGGCCGGTTGTAGAAGTCCCGCCTGTGCCTGCAAAGTACTTGCGTAAACAAAAGCAACCATTATATAAACACAAGACAGAAATCGAGGATGGGGTTGAATTAGATAAAATATTGGAGAGAATTCTCAAAGGAGATGTCTCTCTATCTCACAAAGAATTGTTGGCTATTTCCCCCAAACTCCGAGAGAAGTACAAAGACCAAATTGCTAAAAGATGTGTAGCAATTAAATCTAACAACGTGTTGCATATCAAAGACGACGAATCTGATTCGGAAAATGCGGAGCCTGTCATTAATTTAGTACAGGTCTCAACACTTGCGAAACCAGAGAAAGTCGCAGAGAAAGTTTTGGACACTGAAGGACGTCCCTATCTAACTTGGAGAATTACCAATCCTATTCTACAGTACTTGGAAGCGGTACTTCGGGAAGATAGAGGCAAGCATATATTCTCCTTAGATAATAATGGGACTATAATGGCCAAAGATATGGCTTCGCTAAGAGTCATTCCGACCTTAGTAAATGATCTTAGAGAAGAAGAGGCTTTGTTGGATAGTGGTTCACAAATTGTATCCATGTCCAGAAATACAGCGATAGATTGTAGAATTACATGGGATCCAGACACAACTATCAATATGCAGAGTGCGAATGGCCAGATAAGCCAGACTTGTGGTCTAGCTAAGAATGTGCTGTTTAGCTTTGGAGACATAATGGTCTATCTACAGGTCCATGTAGTCGACAGTCCACCATACTCAATATTATTAGGCAGACCTTTCGACGTCCTAACAGAAAGTCGAGTGGTGAATTCTGCTGAAGGAGCGCAAATGATAGTCATTACTGATCCCAATACAAAGAATAGAGTGACGTTGCCTACTTACACTAAAGGCCAATTACCGCGAATTAAAGAGCAAAATTTTTGAGTAGCCTCAATAACTTCAAAAAAGGCATCGAAGGAGAGGTTGCTCTTATAATTAGCTTAGATAACAAGAATAAACCATATATTAGTGAAATGTTGGCAGTTGATGTAAAATCTATGACCTCCGACGAAGTTAATCTAATATACTTACAGAAGAGTTTAGCGATGCAGCAGTCTCGTGATAAAGAACTACTTACTACGTTCTTATCTCAGATTGTAAGTCCCAGCAGAGTTATTCAAAGAGTGACAGCGTTAGACAAAATCTATGGACCACCTACAGAGGAGGAACATATTCTTTGTTTAGCTAAGAAATATAAACCAGTTACATTGAAAGTGAGACCCATACTGGGAGAGCTACCAGACAAATACAGAATAAAACAAGAGATAATTGGAGATCCCTTGGCTGAGCTGCCAATCCTGCCGGTTAACCTGCCAACTTTCAAATCTAAAGGCAGGTATACCGAAGAACGGAAAAACAAGATGGACGCAGCTCATATTGGGGACTTCTTGACTTACGAGGAGCGAAAGCTAATGCATTGGTTAATTGCAGAACACAATAAAGTGTTCGCTTGGGATAATACTGAAAGGGGCAAATTTAAGGAGGAGTTTTTCCCTCTGATAGAGATCCCCACTATTGCCCATATACCATGGGTAGAAAGACATTTCAGGATTCCCCCAGCGATATATGACGAAGTGTGTAGAATCATCAAAAGAAAAATAGATGCAGGGGTATATGAGCCCTCGAATTCATCTTATAGATCTAAATGGTTTTGCGTACTTAAGAAAGACAGAAAGAGTCTTAGACTAGTACATAGCTTAGAGTCTCTAAACAGAGTGACAATCGCACATTTGGGTCTGCCGCCCGCAACAGAAGAATTAGCTATGCACTTCTCGGGAAGGGCTTGTAGCAGCATATTAGATTTATATGTAGGATATGACAAAAGGCAGTTGGCTGAGTCATCTAGAGATCTAATGACTTTCCAAACACCATTTGGAGCCCTTAGATTAGTAATGTTGCCTATGGGATGGACTAATTCAGTACCTATCTTTCATGATGATATTACCTATATATTGTTAGATGAAATTCCAGAACATACAGTCCCCTATATTGATGATGTGCCTATACGGGGACCACCTACGTGTTACAAGTTATCTAACAGTGATTACGAGGTTATAGAAGGGAACCCAGGCATTAGGCGATTCATATGGGAACATATGAACATGGTGAACCACATATTACAACGAATGAAATATGCGGGAGGCACCTTTTCCGGGCCAAAGACAACAATATGTGCAGATCATATAACTATTGTAGGATTTGACTGCTCATATAAAGGAAGAAAACCGACAGCAGACACCATTGGTGTTATATTACAATGGGGCACTTGTAAGGATGCTTCAGAGACCAGATCTTTCTTGGGGACAGCTGTTAGATGTAGGAATCACATTCTGAACTTTGTGATAATCACTGCACCATTATATAATGTGTGCAAGATGCATATAGCATTCGAATGGGGACCTGAACAGCAGACAGCCCAAGATAATCTAAAGAAAGCAATTAAAAACTGCTTTCATACTAGAAATCCAAAGTTTCCAAGCACTCAGCCCATAGTCCTATCAGTTGACTCATCCTGGAGAGCAGTAGGATATTATCTCTATCAAAGAGACAAGGAAGATCGTAAGATAATCCATTATGTGAAGTTTAACTCTTTGCTTATGGACGAACGACAACAGAGATATTCACAACCTAAGCGAGAATTGTGTGGTCTAAGAATAGTTTTAGAAGAAGAGACTTACAGTAAGGGACAAAACCGTTCCAATGTTTTGAACTTCTCAGAAGATCAGCTCATATCTCAAGGACTACTGTGGCTGTGCACTTCCTAATTTAATTGTAGATAGTCCAGTATCTTATCTAATCATATGCAAAGTATGATTATGTAATCCTTTGTTTTAGGGGAGTTATTAATTAATTAATATTTTAAGTGCATTGGAACAGTTTTGTCCCTCTTGAAATTTATATACAAAATGGGTATTCTAGTACCTGGTATAAGCTCCCTTGGCCTGTAAAACTGCCTGGACCCTCCTAGGCATACTCTCTATCAGATTCTGACACACTTCTGGTTCTATGTCATCCCACTCCTTTTGTATCCTCTCCCATAGGGTATTCATGCTATCAGGAGGAGTATCATACTCTCCCAGCTTATTCTTGAGGTGAGTCCAGAGATGTTCAATGGGATTAAGGTCTGGAGACTGTGGGGGCCATACCATAACCTCCAATTCAGACTCATCTAGCCAGTTTGTAGCCTTTTTGCTCTTGTGTTTGGGGTCATTGTCCTGTTGGAAGACCATATCCTCCTCATTCTTCCCATACCACCTGATGCTCCTCTTTAGTTCATCCTGTAAACTTCTGGCATCTTGAAAGCCTTGTCATGTTCATTCTGCCAGGTCTCAAAGATCTTGCAAGCACAGAAAATGAGATTAACATTCTTCTTGTCTTCTAAACCAGCAGCATTGCCTGAAAGTTGACAAAGAACTACTGAAAGGATACCTTCAGCTGACCAATGGTCAAAGGTGCATCTGATCCAATTATGTGGGGCAGTACGTTGTTCAAATATAAACGGAGTCCTCCAGGTCCAGTGAAATGGTTGCCAATCAAGCTTACTACTAATGCAAGTAAGCTCAATCAGTTTAACGATAGCCACATAAAGCAACACAAGAGATCCGCAGATATTACAGCAAGGAGACTAAGGTACAATTCCCAGTATTAGTACTTAGCAAAAACAGGGTTATCTAGAAATACAGCTCAAAGACAGTGGAAATAGACGAGATTAGCAGAAAAACCGCAAGATAAGAATGAAAATTCGGTCTGTTTGGTGAATTTCTGAAGTCCACATTCGAAATTGAAAAAGTAGTTTGCAAATTCATCCTCAGGTAACAAGCAATGTCTGAATGGTAGAAAGGGAGGCACATCGTTTAGTAGGGGGGGAGTTTTTGACGAGAATTGCATAGAGTCAATATACATGCAATGGTACAAAATTTTGGGAATTATCATTATTAAAAAGTAAGTTTAGGAATTGAAAAAAGACAAGCAATTAATTAAATATAATATAATACCCAAAAAAAGGATAAAAAAAAATATTTTTTTTTTTTTTTTTTTTTTTTTTTTTTTTTTTTTTTTTTTTTTTTTTTTTTTTTTTTTTTTTTTTTTTTTTTTTTTTTTTTTTTTTTTTTTTTTTTTTTTTTTTTTTTTTTTTTTTTTTTTTTTTTTTTTTTTTTTTTTTTTTCCCCCCCCCCCCCCCCCCCCCCCCCCCCCCCCCCCCCCCCCCCCCCCCCCCCCCCCCCCCCCCCCCCCCCCCCCCCCCCCCCCCCCCAAAAAATAAGTGTTCGCTTGGGATGATACTGACAGGGGCAAATTTAAGGAGGAGTTTTTCCCTCCGATAGAGATCCCCACTATTGCCCATATACCATGGGTAGAAAGACATTTCAGGATTCCCCCAGCAATATATGACGAAGTGTGTAGAATCATCAAAAGAAAAATAGATGCAGGGGTATATGAGCCCTCGAATTCATCTTATAGATCTAAATGGTTTTGCGTACTTAAGAAAGACAGAAAGAGTCTCAGACTAGTACATAGCTTAGAGTCTCTAAACAGAGTGACAATCACGCATTTGGGTCTGCTGCCCGCAACAGAAGAATTAGCTATGCACTTCTTGGGAAGGGCTTGTAGCAGCATATTAGATTTATATATAGGGTATGACAAAAGGCAGTTGGCTGAGTCGTCTAGAGATCTAATGACTTTCCAAACACCATTTGGAGCCCTTAGATTAGTAACGTTGCCTATGGGATGGACTAATTCAGTACCTATCTTTCATGACGATGTTACCTATATATTGTCAGATGAAATTCTGGAACATACAGTCCCCTATATTGATGACATGCCTATATGGGGACCACCTACGTGTTACAAGTTATCTAACAGTGATTACGAGGTTATAGAAGGGAACCCAGGCATTAGGCGATTCATATGGGAACATATGAACATTTTGGTTAACAGCAGTAGTGACAATTTGAGGCTCGAGCACTATGGCGCTACTGGTTCGGTCATCATCAGGGGATATGGCTGTTCCTGGAGGGCCAGAATCATCAACTTGCATAGTCTCCTGTGGCAAAAACAACGTTAGATTAAGGCAATAGGAGATATCAGAATAACTTATGGTCCTCGATGTCTCCTCTTTGTCAGAGTTGTCAATGGTCTTGGGCGAAATGACTTGCTTACTGCGACAACACTAGCAGACATTATTGAAATAACAACAGATCGACTTAGATTAAAGATTTTGCACACTTTTTTGGTTGGAGGACCTGAGCCAGTAGTAGTTGTCATAGACGCAGGAGTTGCAGCAGGGCTTGCTGGTCCAGATGAACTTGACTTAGCTTTAGCTTTGGAGCGCTGGTACTGAGCACAGAAGTCTTGAAGTTTCTTGTAAACTTCTGGCATCTTGAAAGCCTTGTCATGTTCATTCTGCCAGGTCTCAAAGATCTTGCAAGCACAGAAAATGAGATTAACATTCTTCTTGTCTTCTAAACCAGCAGCATTGCCTGAAAGTTGACAAAGGAACTGAGACTGAAAGGATAGACACGTTAGCTGTCGACAACAATGGTCAAAGGTGCTAATCTAAGACTTATGGCTGGGGCAGTAGCGTTGTTCAAAGTATTAAATACGGAAGCCTGTGTGCTCTCCTGATGCTGAAAATGTTGCAATCAGTGCTGGAAGGTACTAATCGCATTGTCTAGCTCAATACAAGTGTTAACAGTATTAGCAGACATGAAGAGAACAACAAGAGATCCTAGCGAGATATACAGCAAGGAGAACTAAGGTACAAGTTCCCTGCGTTTAGATTATATGTAGCTACATCAAAAAAGGGTCTATCTAGAAATACAGCTCAAACTGCCAGTGAAAAAGACCTTGAGATTAGCAGAAAAACCTGTATAAGATAAGAATGAAAAATTCGGCTGCTTTTGGTGAATTTTGAATGATGAGCCACAACGCTTTGAAATTGCAAAAAGTCGCTGAGATTTGAAATAGGTCATACCATAGTGACACCTCTCACATGTCTCTGAAATGGATAGCATAAGGGTAAGGGCACCCATCCGTTTTAGTGGGGGGGAGTGTGTATTGTAGAGACTTAGATTTGACTAGACGTGCAATATACATGCAATGGTACAAAATTTTGGCGAATCTACACACTTACTTCTGGAAAAATTTAAGATTTATGGATTCACACAAAAATGTGCACAAGCAGATTGAATTGAGCATCCAGGGTACTACCCAAAGATGCAGAAAGACTAAAGAAAAAACATATATCTAAGTAGGATGTACCTAGATACCTAGCAAGATGTTGGGGGAGCAGAATACACTATTATGGTAATGTATCTACTCTGAAGACTCTCAAGATATGACAAGAAAAAACACTGCACGAACCTCAGGATTTGTAATCAGAAGATGCCACTGCGTCGTCCCTGGAATTGAACTCCTCTTCACTGATAGGCAGGCTCAAGGAAGGAGGGGGCGATGCTGCTTGCTGTTTCTCCTTAGATTTGGTGGAGCGGGCCTTCTTGACAAAAAAAAAAAAAAAAAAAAAAAAAAAAAAAAAAAAAAAAAAAAAAAAAAAAAAAAAAAAAAAAAAAAAAAAAAAAAAAAAAAAAATTTTTTTTTTTTTTTTTTTTTTTTTTTTTTTTTTTTTTTTTTTTTTTTTTTTTTTTTTTTTTTCTGGTCAGGAGTAACTGAGATCCCTGGCTGGAGGTGCCAGCTTGGTATCCGAACTGGCCATTCTCAAGGCAGCTTACTTGCGAGTTTTGCCATCCTGGTCCTGCCACTGGGAGTGCAGTCAGGTGAGAAAGCTCATGCAGTTTAGGCAGAAGCTGTGTGCGCCTGGTGATGGGACCCCTCCAATGAGTCTAGACTCGAGAAATAAGTCCGACGTGCTTAATCTAAAAGGATGATCGGCGTGTTCACAAGGAAATGCCACCGTTGTTAGATTAACAAACATCACTCAGCACTAATGACACGTATGGACGCGTTCGCGTACAATCCACGGGGACACGTAGGAGAACAGTTCACGCGACGTCCGAAATCTTAGATGTTCTACATATTTAGAGAAGAATGCAGACCCAGAGAATAGGCTAAAACACAGCCTGGAACAAACGGATACCCAGAATCCTTCTGTATTTCCAATGTTTCACTAATCTAACAGGTTGCGGCTCTCTTGGCGTGCGATCTAATCTACCAGTTTGTACCTTGCTTGATAATATGTTCCTAGTTGTGTAATCATTGTCTTGTCATAACGAGCACCCAAATAATATATAAACCCCCTCTGAGGTGTTGGACGTGGCAAGGAACCTACTAGCCATTGCCCAGCCTTCAGAGCGCAGTGAAAAGTGATCTATTGTGCCTGAGCGAAGCAAAGTAATAAGTTCTTTCGAGATTAACTAGACTAAGTGACTTGAGCTAGGATTGAGACCTTTTGATCTAAGAAGAAGACCTCGGGCTTACTCGTGAAGTGAGCTTAGATTAAGAGCGTATTGCATCGCTACACCCTGGTACTTGGCGTATCACAAGTGTAGGACAGTGCGCTTCTGGTCGTTAACTTGATAAGGGTGAAGCTTAGGGAGTACCTGAGGTTCTGTGTCTTGTTAACTTCTTGGATAAAGGACACGAGTTGCACTTTTTACAGTGTAACTTGGCTTTACTCTTCTTAGCGAAGGTAGTTAGCTATTCTAGTGTTCTCCACGCGTCGTTGATTCGCGTTATTTTGTGGAATTGTCCCTCATATTGTCAGATTGCCTCCCCACGAACTTGCCTTGTGCAGAAATCTTTAAAAATCTATTCCGTCAGCTTAATCTAAGCCGAACATCCATATCACATTTAGTATTTCTATTTCTGCCTCTTTAGCGGGAGGCACCTTTTCCGGGCCAAAGACAACAATATGTGTAGATCATATAACTATTGTAGGATTTGACTGCTCATATAAAGGAAGAAAACCGACACCAGACACCATCGGTGTTATATTACAATGGGGCGCTTGTAAGAATGCTTCAGAGACCAGATCTTTCTTGGGGACAGCTGTTAGATGTAGGAATCACATTCCGAACTTTGTGATAATCACTGCACTGTTATATAATGTGTGCAAGATGCATATAGCATTCGAATGGGGACCTGAACAGCAGACAGCCCAAGATAATCTAAAGAAAGCAATTAAAAACTGCTTTCATACTAGAAATCCAAAGTTTCCAAGCACTCAGCCCATAGTCCTATCAGTTGACTCATCCTGGAGAGCAGTAGGATATTATCTCTATCAAAGAGACAAGGAAGATCGTAAGATAATCCATTATGTGAAGTTTAACTCTTTGCTTATGGACGAACGACAACAGAGATATTCACAACCTAAGTGAGAATTGTGTGGTCTAAGAATAGTCTTAGAAGAAGAGACTTATCTATTGACTGGTTGTCAAAATCTAATTGTTGAGACAGATGCTAAGTATTTGTTTGGAATGTTGAACAACCCCAGAAGACTGCCTAATGTGATGATAAATCGCTGGGTAGATTATATACGGACAAACTTTCATTTTGAACTTGTACATAAGAAAGGTAAGGCCTTTGGGCCTGACAGACTCTCGAGAAGACCTTGGTACCCAGGGGACCCAGTAGAACATGCCTTTGACAATGGATCTGAGGACAACGGGGATGACTTTATTCTATCTAAGGCTAACCCAGAAGACGAAGACCCATTAGATTTAGAGGAATTCTACGAAGAAATAGATAATCAAACAGGCTACACGCAGCAAGTAATGAGCCTGTTGGTAGACTTCCAAAACAACTTAGATAATGCTAAGGAATCTACCCAACAAGACATAAAGACCAGACACATGATAGCTAACCAGGAAAAATATCCTGAGTTGCTCTGCGCTTTCTTAGATAGGGTCGCTACCTTAAAGTCAGAAAACTTAGATAAAGAACCTGATGATGAAGAACTGGCACCCTATAATGAAGACCAGAGGCTGGAGACAGCTAAAATGCAAGATAAACAACTCAGTCAAATCCAGGAATGGTTAGCTAACGACCCAAAGGGATTTGACATCAGTAAAATGGACACCGATCAAGCTAAATTTGTGAGGGCAGCCTCACACTTTTGGCTAGATAACGATGGTCACTTATACAGGAAGTCTGTGAGTAATGGAAACCCCGCGCTCGTCTTAGCTAAAGAACATCAGATGAGAATTATGAAAACTTGTCATGATAAGCTAGGGTACAGAGGAGCGTACACGACCACAAAGCTCATAGCTCAGAGATTCTGGTGGCCAGAAATGGAGGGCGACATAGCATGGTATATGAAGACATGTCACCTGTGTCAGGTTAGACAGAAGATGGCATTAGAATTGCCACCAGTAGTGACGCATACTCCGTCACTTTTCCAAATCTTACATGCAGATACAATACATATGACTCTGCTGTCAAACGGTTGTAGTTATATTGTCCATGGCCGATGTGGACTTTCATCCTGGATGGAAGCCAGAGCCTTAAGAAAAGAGAACACCAAGTCTATCGGACAATGGCTTTTCGAAAATATCGTCTGCAGATGGGGAAGTCTTGTGAAGATTGTCACGGATAATGGCTCGCCATTTAAAAAAGCAGTTGGCTGGTTAGCTGAGAAGTATGGGATTAAAGGAGTCACTATCTCTCCCTACAACTCACAAGCTAACAGGACAATAGAAAGACCCCACTGGGATGTTAGACAAATGCTGTATAAGGCTACAAATGGCGATATCAGAAAATGGTACTGGTATCTCCACCATGTAATGTGGGCTGATAGAATAACAATAAGAAAGGGTACAGGATGTTCGCCTTACTTCATGGCAACAGGAGCATACCCAACGTTACCATTAGATATAATAGAAGCAACCTGGTTAGTTAAATACCCAGAACATTTCCTATCTACAGAAGAACTTATCGGTCTACGAGCACTGGCCTTAGCTAAACACATAGACCACATAGATGAAATGCAAAAACATCTATCTAATGAAAAGTTAAATAGGGCATTAAAACTAGAAGAAGAAATGAAATATAAGATAAAAGACTTTGACCTAAAGCTGGGATCATTAGTCTTAGTTAAGAATTTAGCCATACAAATGTCAGTGGATCGCAAAATGAAGCCAAGGTATCTAGGACCTATGGTAGTGATTCAGTGACTTAAAGGTGGCACATATATCTTAGCAGAACTGGATGGATCTGTGTGGCAAAATAAGGTCGCAGCTTTTAGAGTAATACCTTACTTAGCACAGTCTAAGCTAATGCTGGATGAGAAAATTGAACATTTAATTGATCTATCTAAGGACGGTTTGGATAGATTAATCATGGAAGATGAGTCAGAGGCAAAGCTAACAGACTCAGACATCGAGAACTGATGCGATCACACCGAATTTCATCATAAGATAGAAAACTCTGTTTGTGTGAACGTGTACAAACTGAGGGTAAAAACTATCTAAGTAAAAACGGGTGATTGAAGAATGCTAGAGGTAATCTAAGCAGAATGGCTGGATAACTTCTCTAACTGAACAAAGAGATGTTCCTGCTGTTTAGCTAAGACTTCATAGCGGCGAGCAGTGGCTTCCAATGCCTGGGCTGCTGAGATTAACTCGGAGCTGGTACTGAGGAGACCAGTCTGAAGCATGGCGCTCTCGCAATGAGTGACATAGTGAGCATAGAGCTCGCGATTCTTGAGAGTCAACAGCTCAATAACCTTTGCTAGAGCCACAACTTATGGAATTTGGTTATTAGCTAGAATGCACTAAGGTGTTCTGAAAAGCTGACCTTGTTCCAGAGTGGAAGGCAAAAAATGAACATGCTTCACACCGGTAGTAAGCTGTATGGCTCGCTTATAAGTGCTACTGCTGATATCTAAGCCAAGCACAAAGGCATAAGGTATACACACCGTCTCAGTGCGAGTATCAGCCACAGCTGTCTTCTGCAAGCGTAGATTAATAAGTCTTAGCAATAGCTAACCAAGATTAATGAAGAAAGCAAGATGAACCACAGCTGAGAATGATGTGCTGCAGCGATGGGAGAAAGAATGATTTACCTGGTTAACAGCGGTAGTGACAATTTGAGGCTCGAGCACTATGGCGCTACTAGTTCGGTTATCATCAGGGGATACAGCTGTTCCTGGAGGGCCAGAATCATCAACTTGCATAGTCTCCTGTGGCAAAAACAACGTTAGATTAAGGCAATAGGAGATATCAGAATAACTTATGGTCCTCGATGTCTCCTCTTTGTCAGAGTTGTCAATGGTCTCGGGCGAAATGACTTGCTTACTGCGACAACACTAGCAGACATTATTGAGATAACAACAGATCGACTTAGATTAAAGATTTTGCACACTTTTTTGGTCGGAGGACCTGAGCCAGTAGTAGTCATCATAGACGCAGGAGTTGTGGCAGGGCTTGCTGGTCCAGATGAACTTGACTTAGCTTTAGCTTTGGAGTGCTGGTACTGAGCACAGAAGTCTTGAAGTTTCTTGTAAACTTCTGGCATCTTGAAAGCCTTGTCATGTTCATTCTGCCAGGTCTCAAAGATCTTGCAAGTGCGGAAAATGAGATTAACGTTCTTCTTGTCTTCTAAACCAGCAGCATTGCCTGAAAGTTGACAAAGGAACTAAGACTGAAAGGATAGACACGTTAGCTGTTGACAACAATGGTCGAAGGTGCTAATCTAAGACTTACAGCTGGGGCAGTAGTGTCATTCAAAGTATTAAATACGGAAGCCTGTGTGCTCTCCTGATGCTGAAAATGTTGCAATCGGTGCTGGAAGGTACTAATCGCATTGTCTAGCTCAATACAAGTGTTAACAGTATCAGTAGACATGAAGAGAACAACAAGAGATCCTAGCGAGATATACAGCAAGGAGAACTGAGGTACAAGTTCCCTGCATTTAGATTATATGTAGCTACATCAAAAAAGGGTCTATCTAGAAATACAGCTCAAACTGCTGGTGAAAAAGACCTTGAGATTAGCAGAAAAACCTGTATAAGATAAGAATAAAAAATTTGGCTGCTTTTGGCAAATTTTGAATGATGAGCCACAACACTTTGAAATTGCAAAAAGTCGCTGAGATTTGAAATAGGTCATACCATAGCGACACCTCTCACATGTCTCTGAAATGGATAGCATAAGGGTGAGGGCACCCATCTGTTTTAGTGGGGGGAAGTGTGTACTGCAGAGACTTAGATTTGACTAGACGTGCAATATACATGCAATGGTACAAAATTTTGGTGAATCTACACACTTACTTCTGGAAAAATTTAAGATTTATGGATTCACACAAAAACGTGCACAAACAGATTGAATTGAGCATCCAGGGTACTACCCAAAGATGCAGAAAGACTAAAGAAAAAACATATATCTAAGTAGGATGTACCTAGATACCTAGCAAGATATTGGGGGAGCAGAATACACTATTATGGTAATGTATCTACTCCGAAGACTCTCAAGATATGACAAGAAAAAACACCGCACGAACCTCAGGATTTGTAATCAGAAGATGCCGCCGCGTCATCCCTGGAATTGAACTCCTCTTCACTGATAGACAGGCTCAAGGAAGGAGGGGGCGATGCTGCTTGCTGTTTCCCCTTAGATTTGGCGGAGCAGGCCTTCTTGACACGAGGGATGGGGGGATCGGTGAAGTTGGCGTGTTTCGAAGCGAAGGACAGGGTAGGAGGCATGCCAGGCCATGTCCTGGGTGCCTCCCCATGCAAACTAGACAGCACGTTGAGGAAATGGCCGTGAGCAAAGTAAGACCGGTGAGCAAGATCAGGATCTTTCAAAGCATGGACTTTGTCGAGGAATCCGTTGATGAAGGTGAACAGGTTGGAGGCGTCACTTTGGGTCTTGCAGAGCCCGGACTCAACCCAGAAGGAGGACTTGCAACTGTGAAGTTGACGCGCGATCTGGATGTCTTTCACAAACGAGTAGATGAGGGCATGGTAGTTCGCATAAGCCATGTCCAGGAAAGTTTCGAGCCTGAAAACTTGAGCGTGGGCCACTGTCAGGTTCCGGAATTGGTCAGCGAGGTCTAAATTAACAAGAAATAGTGTTGGTCAGCCAACATAACCACTTAGATAAGAGAATAAAAATGACTTACAGTGGTCACTGGTCAGGGAGCGAAGCTGAGCACCTTCAGTCTGGTACTGAAGGAGGGGTGCCGGCTTGGTATCTGAACAGTGGGCAGCATTCTGGGCAAGGCATTGCTTGCACTTGCAAGTTTTGCCGTCCTGGTCCTTGCCACTGGGAGTGCAGTCAGGTGAGAACAGCTTCATGCAGTTTAGGCACTAAAGCTGTCCGGTGCTGCCCTAGAAAAGTGTTAGATTAAGGTGTACCTTCTATGAAAAACACTTACATAAGGCTCAGCATTGAGCAGCGAGAACACTGGCCCAATGTCAGAGAAGAAAAAGGCAGCCGCCTTCAAGCTGCACTCCTCAATGAGGTCCTCGTCCATATGATGAGCAGCACCTGTTAGATTAGCAAAGAAAGACAAGATTTGACAAAAAGAGACTTACAGAGACAACGGGTTTGGGGCTCTGCAGGCTCCGGAACGTTCCTGGGGGGTTCTTTAACCTCCTCGATGTCAATCTCTCCTACCGGCGAAGAAGTGGGATGGATTGTCTCCGGAAGGGCCTCAGGGAGGGCGGTTACTATCTCTTCCCTGACAGGGATCTTCAGGATCACCCGGCGAGGTTTTGGTTTGGAGGAATTCATTGTAGAGACAGATGACAACGCGGAGAGGGCAGGAGCGGTGAGAGTCTTCCTGGCCAACGTGATGGCCTTGTGAGCACATTTCTTGGGTGGGGCATCATCTGGTGACATGTTTGTAGCTCGTTGATGAGTCCGAGCCCATGCCTTTGCCTGAGTGGCCAACAAGGCAAGATGAGCGGCCATGGGCTAGATAAATGAAATTAGATTAAGATAAAAATGGTCATAAATCAAATGACTTACGTCGACAAGGGCACCGGGAGTCTTGGGAGCAGCTATGCGTGAAGGCCGGCTGGTTGCAATAGATTCTCCCATCGCCATGGAAGACGTTGGAGGGTCAGTAGAGGCAGACGGACCTGTCAAAGTTGGGGTCGGAACATCAAGGTTCTGTTAGATAAATGGTCAAACAAGAAATACAGTTAAAAGTAGATGAATGACATGCCTTCCCGGCGCGTTTCTGGGACTTCTTTGGCTTAGAAGAAGACGGCGATGACTGAGTTGCAGCTGAGATCACAAGTCAGCTCAGGAATGACAAGATAGAGTAAAAAAGAAAAGTACTAATAGGTGTTGGCAGTGGCGTCATGGCCTGTATGCCTGGAGGAATACGGGCACCGGTTCCTGGGTGGTAGATAACGGGCTGTGGCCTAATCGAAGGCCTGGGAGCATTGAAGGAGGTCTGAACAGGAGGGAATGTAAATGTTTTGTTCTGTGGGAGACCAACAGGAGGAGGTGGCACGGAAAACGTGGGTGCTGGCCGAATAAGCGGCATGGGTGCTTGGAGCAGTCCGCCTGAGATTAGAGGTGAAGATTAGCACACTGAGTACCAGAGAAGAAAAAAGGGGCATACCTGTCCACCCTGGACATAGCATGTCCACCATTTCTGCAACTCGGTTCTCTAGCTCCTCTCCTTCAAAGCCGCAAGCCACCAGGCTATTGCGAATGGAGGCCGGAGTGACCAGATTTGCATTGGAATCATGCAGGGCAGCCATAATGATGATAGATGTATGAAACTAGGAAGAAAAAACGTGTGCTGTTCTTATATACTGCACGATTGAGGGAAGGTTAAGCTAACGCAATGTGATAAGGCCGGGTTCTTAATCTCATGGTCCAAAACAGATGAGCGAGGTTCTACAACCCAGTATCATACTTAGTGAAAGGAATGTATCTAAGATACACACAAAACATATAAAAATGTTTAGAATAACAGGCAGCCATGAAAGGCTTAAGATAGCAACAGCGGATATCAGCTGCGAGAAGCATTAGCCGCTAACGGCAATAGGGTTACCGAAAGGGGAACTTGACGTTGAAGAGGGTGAAATCAGATCATCCCTCAAAGACTTCACTGTGAAGCATAAAAATACTTCTAGTTGATTGAGCCCGGTGCTTCTGTGAGCGCTTAAAGATCAGCAAATAGAGAGAAAGCAAAGTTGCTACTTAATGATTATGTTAGACTTAACAGAGGACTGAGGGCAGTCATCTATAGTGAGGGGGAGATGTAATGGCAAAGCCGTTTTCATGCATGAAAATCACTAATCTAAGGCATACAAGCCTAATCTAATGATTGCATCAAACCTTCCTGTAGTAGTACAACCTAATTTAAGAGCCCAACAGTATAATAAAAGAGTACTCGATCACTGTAGAACACTATGACCATTGATGATGGATAGTGGCAGCTACAGGATGACCACTGTACTTAACAAAAAGCAATTCTAACAGTGTACCATATGACCAGTCATGATTCTGGCCGGACCAGGTGGTAAAACCATTCCAATACATCTATACAGAGCTACGGGACCCCTCCAATGAGCCTAGACTCAGGAAATAAGTCCAACACGCTTAATCTAAAAGGATGATCAGTGTGTTCACAAGGAAATGCTACCGTTGTTAGATTAACGAACATCACTCAGCACTAATGACGCATATGGACGTGTTCATGTACAATCCACAGGGACACGTAGGAGAACAGTTCACGTGATGTCTGAAATCTTAGATGTTCTACATATTTAGAGAAGAATGCAGACCCAGAGAACAGGCTAAAACACAGCCTGGAACAAACAGATACCCAGAATCCTTCTGTATTTCCAATATTTCACTAATCTAACAGGTTGTGGCTCTCTTGGCGTGCAATCTAATCTACCAGTTTGTACCTTGCTTGATAATATGTTCCTAGTTGTGTAATCATTGTCTTGTCATAACAAGCACCCAAATAATATATAAACCCCCTCTGAGGTGTTGGACATGGCAAGGAACCTACTAGCCATTGCCCAGCCTTCAGAGTGCAGTGAAAAGTGATCTATTGTGCCTGAGCGAAGCAAAGTAATAAGTTCTTTTGAGATTAACTAGACTAAGTGACTTGAGCTAGGGTTGAGACCTTTTGATCTAAGAAGAAGACCTTGGGCTTACTCGTGAAGTGAGCTTAGATTAAGAGTGTATTGCATCGCTACACCCTGGTACTTGGCGTATCACAAGTGTAGGACAGTGTGCTTCTGGTTGTTAACTTGATAAGGGTGAATCTTAGGGAGTACCTGAGGTTCTGTGTCTTGTTAACTTCTTAGATAAGGGATGTGAGTTGTGCTTTTACAGTGTAACTTGGCTTTGCTCTTCTTAGCGAAGGTAGTTAGCTATTCTAGTGTTCTCTATGCATCATTGTTTCGCATTATTTTGTGGAATTGTCCCTCATATTGTCAGATTGCCTCCCCATGAACTTGCCTTGTGCAGAAATCTTTAAAAATCTATTCCGTCAGCTTAATCTAAGCCGAACATCCATATCACATTTAGTATTTCTATTTCTGCCTCTTTAACAAGGGAGTCAATAGCAATGCGGTTAGGTTGGGAGGCAGGCATGTCTGTTTAGTTTCTTTGTCTGGGTTGCTTGTTTGATGCTTTTTTGTGTTTTCTGCTCCCTCTTTTATGGGTATCCTCTGGATGCCCTTTTTGGTAGTCCTTTATGGTGTCTTTCGCATTTTCCAAGTTGGACTCCGCTATCCACGTATCGTTTTCATTGCTATACCCCTTCCAGTGGACCAGGAATTGATATCCCCTTCCTCGTTTTTGTTGTCTGCGGATCTCCTCTACTTTGTACTCTTCCTCATTGTTGATAATCACTGGTTCAGGCGCTGATGGTTGTTTTTGACTCAGGAACTCTACCTGGTGTGCTGGTGTCAGGAGCTGTTTGTTGAAGACATCATGGATCACCCATCCATCCAGTAGCACCAGCTGATATGTAGCTTCTCCTATTTTTTCCTTAATAAGGAAAGGTCCATACCACTTTTGGCCTAGCTTCTTTGATGATTGATTGGTATGGATATTGGTGTTGTCCAACCATACTTTATCTCCTGTTTGATATGTGTTGGTGTGGGTTCTACTGTGGTCATATTGTTGTTTCATCTTTTCTTGGTATGTTCATAGTGCTGATGAGGCATTGTCTCGGGCAGCCTGTAGTTGTTCCAGGAATGCTGTGGCAGTGGGATTGTTCGTTGTTGTCTCATTCTTGCCCTTCCATGGATTCCTTCTGTAATTTAGGAAGAATGGTGTCTCCTGTGTTCCTCCGTGTTGCTTGTCATTGTACTGAAATTCTGTGATGGGGAGCCATTCCACCCAGTCATTCTGGTCATAGTTGCAGTACAGGTGGATGTAGGTTTCCACTTCCCTGTTGATGCATTCGGTTTGTCCATCCGTTTGTGGGTGGTATGCCGTTGATAGATTTCGTTTGATGCTGAGTCCTTTGAATAACTCCTTGGTGAATTCTGATGCGAATTGAGGTCCTTGGTCACTAAGTACTTTCCTCGGTAGTCTGTGTAGCTTCCATATTTCATCTTGATATATCCTTGCGACGTCCTTGGATGATGCATCCATGGTTGTCGCTGAGAGTCGTATCATTTTTGTGAAGCAGTCCACAATAACTAGTATCATGTCCTTTCTGTTGGACTCCAGCAGTGGTCTGATCATGTTGATGCTGATTTCTTCCCAAGGTCCATTTGGTATTGGGAGGGGGTGTAGTAGTGATTTGAGCAGCTTGGTTCTTGACTTGTTTTTTTGGCAGGCTTGGCATCCTCAGATATATCTTTTTATATCCTTTCGTATCGATGGCCACCAGTAGTCTTGGCTGATCAGTTCTGTCATCCTGTGTTGTCCCGGGTGTCCTGCATCTGGGGTGTCGTGGTACTATATTAGGATTTCTTCTCGTAGTTTCTGGTCAGGTGGGACATATGCACTATTCTGTTTGTAGATCACTCCACCATCTTCAGTGAGCTGGGATCCTTGTTTCTGTAGCTCGGTTAGGACCATTGTCTCTCGTCGGGTTTGGCCTTGGATTCGTTCTAGGAAGTTAGGTTCGATGAACAACTCTGCCTGTAAGAGTACTGTGCTGTCTGTGCCTTCCATCTGTAGCCAGCTTTCTCAAATCATAGTGACTAGTTTATCTTCTTGTCCTCCTGGTGTTACGTGCGTTACCTTACTTCGCAACTGGGCTCGGATCATCTCCACTCAGGGAGAGGTTCAATGCTATAGCCCAGGAGTATTTGACAAGTCTCAATGACTTCTGTGCAGGCTTCGGATTGCTCCCTCGAGTAGAAGCTCACACTTGCCTGAGAAGTCCGAGTTAAGTGTCACTGCAGTCCCCAAGGTTGTTAGCCTTGTAGCAGACGAGCAAAGATAAGGAAGCTTGTTACTAGAATAACCTGAAGTAATACAAAGTACTACTTAAGGTTTATATACTAGCTATGAATAGGAGATGAGAGATTACGTAGTAAATAGATATGAGTCAATGAGAACTACTACGGGTTAATTGGTAATCTAAGGAATCATAGGGATAGGTGAAATGAATACAGAAGAACGAGTATGAGTCATAAGAAGATAGAGTCAGGTAAGGAGAAGTACGATGGTGGGAAAAGATGAAGGTGAAACAGGAACATGATTCAGAATGAATCATAAGAAGCAAAGGTAGAAGTACATGTGATAAATAAATAAAGAACGGACTGGGGTATACAGGGGAAAGAATGGAAAGTCTGTACGGAAGGTTAATATGTTAGTTCGGAGAGTCTGGGGGTGTGGTAAGTTCATAACATTAGCCCATCTCTAGGTAAATTACTCCGAAATTTACGCGGATAAGACTGAATAGTCCAAAGATACCCCATCGTCGTAATATTCATCGTCGAAGGCATCACGGGGGTTTTCCAGGATTTGTTCTTGGAAACGTTGTTTCATATTTTCAACGGCTTGGACGTGGTCGATGTATTTTGGGCAATCTTCTGGTTTGTGTTTTGGGTTGAGAGTTTCGCAGAGTCGGCAGAAGTATTGGGGGCAGGTCCAGCGGTAATGGCCAGGGCGGGTTTTTCGACAGATGGGGCAAGTGGTATAGGCACAATCACTGGCCCAGTGACCTACGGCAGGGAGATGGAGTTTGGCACATTTTTCACAAAAGGCCTTCGGGTCGAAGTTTGGGTTGTTCATAGCTCGGGGTTGGGTTGGGGTTCTTCCTCGTCCTGGGTTGGAACCAAGGGGTTTTCGAATTGGCTTCGGAGGTTTAGAAGTTGGTCCAGTTGGCCCATTAAGTTGTGTATGGCCGTTTCGAGTTGTTCGGGCGGGATTTGTTCATCTGGATGGGAGAGATGTGGATGGGGAAGGTACATGCGGTTTGGGGGAGGATTCTCTTGTGGGGGAATCAGCTCGTTGGTGTGGTCTGACCTTAGAAGGGCCAGTTCACTGGTAGGGTGGGATAGGCTTAATGCTATGCTCATTGAGGTAGCGGGCGTAAGCCTGAGGTAATCCAAGGCTTCATGATGCCTGGATAAATAGGGCTGCTTGATTGGTAGCGTGCTCATAATCCCGAGAAAGATGTTCGAGCTGTGAAATAGCGTCGCAGATAATGTGCCAGTGATTTCACTGATTGGCAGTATGTAGATATTTGGTGCGGAAGCGAGTTCGATGGCCTCCCTTGAAGACCATCGTGCGGAGGGATCCCTCAGATGAGAAATCAGTTCTAGCCCATAACTCCATGGGCGAAGGTCTATCGTTCGCAGAGGGGGGTTCAGGGGAGAAGCTGCTTCGCCTGTCAGGATCTCGGTCAGATGGGTTGGCTGCGATGTAACCAGCGGCCAAGTGTTCAGTGGGGTGTAGTTCATCCCAGGCTGACCTGGGGGGTTCCGGATTGACGGTGGTAGTTGTGGGGGACTTTGGAGAGGGGCCGGCGGTAGGGGGGGGAATGTGTTGTTGGTCGAGGACAGGAAGCTCTGCCCTAATAGATTTCGGGATCCCAGCTCACTCCGAGGGGAATGTTGGGGGGGGGTTGTTGGTCCGGATTGGGTAGATGTACTTTGGTTTTGGCGACCAGAGGAGCCGCTGTGGGGTTGATTTCGTATCGTAGGTGGCGGTATGGGGAGTGGCTCCGGCGATGATGCTGGAGAAAGAGACTGGTGGGTCTCTTGGTTCAGGGTTGTTGGGTGGGTTTGGTACGTCTGGTTGCTGGGGATGAAGTTGGGATACAGCGGAGCTGCTTCCCATTCTTGTTGGGTAGGTAAGTTTATCCCAGGGGGTACTGGGAGATGATTCGGTGGAGGGGGGAATGTAGACGCAATCTGGGCCGATGAAGACATCGACCCAGAATTGTTTGTTCTGGTCTGCGAATTGTTGGAGCTCATCTTTGGTAAAGACGGCATTCGGAAGGGTGATAATGGGCTTTTCGAGCAGTTCATTAATTTGGACGGTGGGGAGAATTGGGGTTTCATGGCCCACAGGTGTGACGGTGGGAGGGTAGGATATAGGAATATGAGGGGAGGAGGGGAGAGAATGGGCTTTTCTGACTGGGGAATTGTTTTTTGTAGAGAAGGAAGAGATTGAGGAGAGGGAAGGAGAGGGGGATGAGGCTACAATGGCTGCTTTCTTTCCCTTCTTATAGTTTTTCTGGGTTGGTGCCATTGGTAGTTCGGTTTGTAGAAGTGCTGTTAAGGAATGATGGAGAAGTTGGGTGAATCCTGGATTATTTATATCTTTTTTGCCGTTTTTTAGGTGGAGTGGGAATTAGGTGGTGTTCTCGTTGGTATTTTCGTAATAATTCTTGGGCATGTGGTAAGAATTGTGCTTCGTTTTCCCAAGAGTTTTCTTCGTGGCTGTAACCTTTCCATTTGATATAGTATTCCCTTTGTTTATTCTTGGTTCTATGGTTCAAGATACCTTCGATTTCGTATTCTTCTTCTCCTTCTATTATGTCAGGGAGGGGTGGTTGTGGGTTTGATCCATGGGTATTGTTTTTGGTGTATTCGGAGAGAAGGGTAGCATGGAATACGTTGTGAATTTTCCATGTTTCAGGTAGTTTCAGTCAGTAGGAGAGTGGCGATAAGACTTCTTTGATGGTAAACGGTCCAAGGCGTTTTGGTGCGATCTTGTTTGATTTGAATGGGAGTTTCAGGTTTCTCCGTTCAAGCCACACTTTTTGTCCTAGGGTGAAGGGTTTGAATTTTGCTTTGATTCGTTGCTCCATGCATTCCATAGCTAGTTTGTGGGCAGCAATTGCTTCTCTTCGTGCATGGTCTAGGAGTTCTATTCATTCTTCAGTAGTGGTGAAGTTTGATTCCTCCAGAATGGTGGGTATTCCATGGGGTTTTGTTCCGTACATGAGTTCAAAAGGGGTTTGTTTCCGGCCTGAGTGTATTTGTGAATTGTAGGAGAATTCGAGGATTGGGAGTGCTTTAGACCAGGCGGAGGGATTTCCTGTACAGTAGATAGATAGGTATGCTGCAATTTCCTGATTGAATCATTCTGTTGTTCCATCTGATTGAGGGTGGTAGGCTGATGAGAATGATTGGGTGATTCCAAGTCGTTTCATGAGAGCTTGACTGGAGTTTGCTCGGAATCTGGGGTCACGGTCGGAGATTATCTTGTCCGGTAGTCCGAATCTAGTGTAGACCTTGTCTATAATTATATTGGCAATTCCTTTGGCGGTGATTTCCTTTGTACAAGGAGTGAGAATTACCCCCTTCATAAGTCCATGGTCCACTATGGACAGGATTGAGTCGAATCTGTGGGATTTTGGTAAATTGGTCAGCAGATCCATAGCGATATGGGCGAATGGTCTAGTAGATATCGGTGGTGGTATCGGTTGCAATGAAGGGTGAGAAGGGTTTCAGTTAATTTTAAATTGTTGGCATTCACTGCATCCTTTAACATAATTTCGTATGAAGGTACTCATTCCTGGCCAATATACTTCAGCTTTGGCGAGGCAATAAGTTTCTTGTTCTCCAGGGTGTCCGACCGAAGGGTGGTCGTGGTATCGTTGGATGACACGTCGGCGGAGTTCCATGTCTTCTGGGATGATGATCTTCCCTTCGAATGTCATAAGATGTCCATGTGGCCTGGGAATCATCCCGTATTTCGGATTTATTGCTTCTGGTGATTCTGATAGAAGTCGTTTCATGGCTTCCATGGTGATTTTGTCATATTTCGATGATTTTACGATGTCGTTCTGTAATTCCTGATCAACCACGGAAATGAATAGTTCATTGGGTAATACAGTGATTTCCCTGAGGAATACTTCCTCGGGTAAGACAATAACATTTTCGTTGTCATTGTCATCAACTGGGGTGTGATCTGGTCGACGTGAGAGGGCATCGGCAGCAGGTATTTTGGTTCCTGGGACGTGTTCAATTGCGAAGTCGAAGTGTGAGAGGAAGCCAAGCCATCGAGCTTGTCTTCTGGAGATATTTTGGGGTTTTCTCCAAAAGGTGAGGTTCTTGTGATCAGTTCGTATTGTTATGCGATGTTGGGCTCCTTCTAGGTAATGTCGCCATTCTTCTAGTGCCGTGATTATGGCAAGGAGTTCCCTGTCGTGTATTTCGTAGTTTTGTTGGGTAGGGTTGAATGCTTTGGATAGGAAAGCTACTGGGTGGTAGTTTCCGTTCATGTCTTGCTGTGATAAGACTGCTCCTAAGGCATATTTTGAGGCATCGGTTTTGATAAAGAAGGGTCTTGTTTGGTCTGGCATCAGCAAAACGGGTTTCTTCATGAATTCAGATTTTAGTTGGTTGAAGGCTTCGTTTGCTTTGTGTTCCCATTCGAATTTCTTTGTTTTGGATAGAAGAGCATTAAGCGGTCGAGAGATATCGGCATAACGATGTATGAATTTTCGGTAGAAGTTACAGAATCCCATGAATTTTCTGACATTGCGGGTAGTGCGGGGTAAGGGCCATTCTTCTATTCCACGGAGTTTGGTGTTGTCCATTTCGATCTTGTTGGGGGAGATTATCATGCCGAGATATTCTAGATGGGTTTTATCGAATTCGCATTTTTCTAGTTTCAGGTATAGATCGTTGTCTTTCAAGATCTGAAGTGCTTCCAAAGTAAGGCAATCCATTTCTTCTTGAGTTTTTGCATAGATGAGGATGTCGTCCATATAGATTATAATTCCTCCTTTATCTAGCATTTTTGCGAATATGGTGTCCATCATCTTTTGGAAGGTGGCTGGGGAGTTGCACATTCCAAAGAACATGACATTTGGTTCGTAAAGTCCGATTGGAGTTTTGAATGCGGCTTTCCATTGGTCTCCTTCTCAAATACGGATGTTGTTGTATCCGAGTCGGACATCCATTTTAGTGAATAGTTTTGCTCCTTGAAGTTTGTCCATAATTGTCGTTATCATAGGAATAGGGTACGCATTCTTCTTGGTATGTTTATTTAGATAACGGTAATCTTGACATGGTCAAAGTTTCCCGTCCTTCTTTCCTACGAAGAAGAAGGATGAGGCCATGGGAGATTCAGATTCTCGGATGTATCCTTTTCGGAGGTTTTCGTTTATGAACTTCTTGAGTTCTTTGGTTTCAAGGGGTGATAAGGGGTACGTTTTCCCTAGTTCTGGTTTGAAGGTATCCAAAAGTTCGATTTTATGGTCGTATGGCCTGGGAGGGGGAAATCGCTCGGATTTCTTCATGTCGAAGAGTGAAGTGAATTTCTTGTATTTCCTGGGTATCTTTGTATCGGTTTTTGGGGTTGATTTTTGCGTGAGACTTGTAGCTTGGGTGATCTTCGTATTGATTTCGAGTTCATGTGGAGTTTGAGTGATTTCGTAGAGTTCGTGTTCCAAATGGAATTCATCGAAATCAATGTTTTCCAAGTAGAGTTTGAGTTCATCAATAGAGAGTTCAGGTTCTTCCGAATGGATGATCGCTTTGAAGACTTTTACAGCCAGTAGGTCAAAGTCTTCATCTAGGTAGGTGTAGCATTCGGTATCATTCATTCCATGGATATCTAAGGCGATTTCATTGATAGTGGTAGGTCCGTTTGTGGATTTTACGATTAAGGGTATGATGTTGTCGTTGTTTCGCCATTTGAACTCTTGAGTAGTCCAATTTATGTCTGGGTTTGTTTGTTGTAGCCATGGGTATCCTAGGATTAGATCTTTGGATCCTATTCCTGAGACGTAGGCTTCGAATTGGCATTGTTTTCCGTCAATTAAGGCGTTCAATTCAACACTTTCATAAATTGATCCATTTTCGTTGGAAGTTCCATCTGCATTGGATACTTTGATAGGATGTTTGATAGGGCATGTTCGTAGTCCATAGGTGTTTGTAAAATTCGAGGAGATGAAGTTTCCTTGGGCTCCAGAGTCAATTAGAGCAGTGACTGGGATATTTCGTAGATGGTTCTGATTGAGTTTGATAGGGAGAAAGATTGACACTTTATTGTCTGAGGTAGGGAGTTTTATTAGATTGATTTGTGGGTCACCCAGCGATTCTTTTACAAGATCGGGTGACGCCTTTAAAAATCCCCGAAGGGCTTAAGCGTTGGGTCAGAGATATATGCTTCTCTGAATTCCATTCGTTCGTCTGTTGGAAGTTCTCTGATCATTGCTTGGATATCGAGTGCAGAGATTTTTCGGGTTTGATTAGGGGCGGCACCGGAATAATTCCTGGAAGCTTGGGGTCGTGAGGGTTGTGCATAATGGGGTGGTTGCATGAATCTTCTTTGTGTTGGGTTGGGTCGTCTAGGAGGTGGTTTTTCCTTGGACAAGTTTGGATCAGGATTTGGACAGTTGCTGATAAGGTGTCCAAATTTTCCACAACCTATGCATTTCCCAGCTTTGTAGCGAGCGACTTGCTTAGCAGTAAATACGGTGTTTAGTTGTAATTCGGGGTCATCCAGGTCATAGTCTTCATAAGTGTAGTCTTGTTCTGGGGGATATAGTTCTTCGTCTTCGTAAGGTGGTTTGTAGGGGTCTTGAGGTTCTGCCTGCATTTCATGTATGGTTCGTGCAGGTCGGCGATTTGGTTGAAAATGAGTGTAGTAGGTTGGTTGGGGGAAATGGGGTGGTTGGTAGGGAGTTGGGTTTCGAGAGAAGTTTCTAGGCCACATTGCATCGGCTTGACGATTGACTGAGTCTCATCGTACTGCATCGGTATACCATTCAGCAATGGTTTCAGGTGGTCCTTCTTTTCTAGTCCATACTTCTCTTGCGAGATTAGGATTGAGTCCTCGTTTATATTGTTCAATTAATGCTTCATTGTCTTGAATTCCTCCAATAGATGCAAGGCGTTGGAATTCAAGATTGAAGTCTGCTGCTGAGGACTTATTTTGCTTCAATTTGTACCATTGTCTTCGTGCCGTGATTTGTTCATCTACTGGGGTGAAGTGTTTCAAGATTTCGATTTCGAACTCTTTGAAGGTAGAGTATTTCCAAGGGATGGGTTTTCCACGGGCATCGGTAATTCGGCTTTTGTAATATTGTTCAGACCAGGATCCGGCTTTCCCTTTGACCATAAGGCCAAGGACGAATCTGATCTGTCGCTGGTCATCCGTAAATGCTCTAGGGTTCATTTCGAGATAGTTTTTGACTAGCATCCACCAAGTTTTGAATTGGGGGTTTGTTCCGTCGAAGTTCAGGGGCTTTTGTCCGATTTCTTTTGAATTTCCATCGTTTCCTACAAATTGAATGGCTGGAGTACGATGTCTTCGTCGACCTCCTCCTTCTCTTCCAATGGAGAAAGAGGACGGAGTGAATGAACCATGGCTGGAGTTTTGTGATGAGGGAGGGGAGGGAGAGGGCGCTCTTCCTTGTCGACCTCTGTGGGGAGGATCTTCTCCAGGTGGTCTTCGTCGTCCAATTCCAAAGATGGGAGTTGTAGCTCCTGATCGGGGTGGTGGTTGGTCGGTTGGTTCATTATTTGTTTCAGTTTGCATTTGAGTGGAAGTAGCCATGTCTTCGATTTCTGGATGAATTGGTTCTTGTGATTCAAAGCCTGGGATATCTGGGTATTCGAGGGTGTCTGGAGTGTATATAAGATGGGTTCCTTCTCGATTGAGGATGTCTTGGAAGTCAGATGGATGTTCGGGCAGCTGATGGAACGTCTCGTTGTCTTTGTCGTCTTCAAGGACGGATGGTAAGATGTGGGGGTTTTCGATTCCGAATTGGGAAGGGGATACGGCTCTGGACGGTGTCTGTGGCGGTGATTCTTGAGGTGGACCTTGCTCGGGCGAATCGGGTCGAAAATAGTCGAATTTGCCACTTTGTGTTGGCTTCGGTGGTTCAGGCTCAGTGGATTTTCTAGTAGGTGCTGGTAATTCTTGTAGTAGTTTTGGTTTTTGTGATCTAGTGCATGGGGTATGATAAATCCTTTCTAAGAATGGTGCAGAAGGTCCTTCTGGTTGATGAGTTCGTTTAGGCGGGGGAGTAGTAGGAGACTCGAATGAGTGTTGGGTTGGTGTATGGAATGATCGTTCTGGAGATGAGGAAGGAGGGTGTAGGGGACGTTTCCCTTTTCGCGACGTGGTGAAGAAAGACAGATAGCGGTAGCCAGGCCCGCTCTACTCAACGCTACTTGGCGGAGGACAGATAAACAAGTCAGTGGACCCGAAGTTCCACTCTTCTTAACCCTATTACCGGGAAGGCTTCTCAATGTCAACTGGACGGAGGGATAGTCGGCAGAAGCTGGCCATAAGAGACTGGAGTCATATAGAAACGAGAGAAAGGAGGGTAGAGGTTATTCTTATGTTACGTGTGTTACCTTACTTCGCAACCGGGCTCGGATCGTCTCCACTCAGGGAGAGGTTCAACGCTATAGCCCAGAAGTATTTGACAAGTCTCAATGACTTCTGTGCAGGCTTCGGATTGCTCCCTCGAGTAGAAGCTCACACTTGCCTGAGAAGTCTGAGTTAAGTGTCACTGCAGTCCCCAAGGTTGTTAGCCTTGTAGCAGACGAGCGAAGATAAGGAAGCTTGTTACTAGAATAACCTGAAGTAATACAAAGTACTACTTAAGGTTTATATACTAGCTACGAATAGGAGATGAGAGATTACGTAGTAAATAGATATGAGTCAATGAGAACTACTATGGGTTAATTGGTAATCTAAGGAATCGTAGGGATAGGTGAAATGAATACAGAAGAACGAGTATGAGTCATAAGAAGATAGAGTCAGGTAAGGAGAAGTACGATGGTGGGAAAAGATGAAGGTGAAACAGGAACATGATTCAGAATGAATCATAAGAAGCAAAGGTAGAAGTACATGTGATAAATAAATAAAGAACGGACCGGGGTATACAGGGGAAAGAATGGAAAGTCTGTACGGAAGGTTAATACGTTAGTTTGGAGAGTCCGGGGGTGTGGTAAGTTCGTAACACCTGGCATTTGGTGGATTTGGGATAACAGATCAGCTTTCATGTTTGTTTTTCCCAGCACATGTCATAGCATGAAGTTGTAGTCTTGCAGCCGTAGGTACCACCGTGCTTGTCATCCATTTAGTTTCTGTGGTTCTCGATAGTACTTGAGATTTTCATGGTCAGTCCAGATTTCGAATCGTTCCTCAGCGTCCAGGAGGTAGTGTCTCCATTCCTTTAGGGCATGGACAATGACTAGTAATTCCTTGTCATATATTTCATAGTTTCATTCTGCTGGTGATAACATCTGTGATGTGAAAGTGATTGGATGCCATTTGTCTCCTTGTAATTGTGAAAGGACTCCTCCTAACGCATAGTCCGATGTGTCAACTTCTACTCTGAATTGGCTGTGTCTTTGTGGTAACGTTAGGACAGGTTCTTCAGTGATATATTTCTTGAGTCGGTTGAATGAGTCTTGGTGCTCTTGTGTCCATTTCCATGTGGTTGCTCCTTTGAGTTTGTTCAAGGGCCCCGCAATTGTACTGAAGTTTTTGATGAAGCGTCGATAGTAGTTTGTGAAACCCAGGAACCTTTCCACTCCTTTGGTGTTCTTGGGTTCAGACCATTCTCTCACCGTTTTTACTTTGTCTTCCTCCATTTCAATTCGTCCATGTCCTACCCGAACTCCTAGCATTGGGATTTCTTCTGCATCGAAGATACACTTGGTTCACTTGAAGCATAAGTTGTACTGGGCCGCTCACTCTAGGAATCATATTGTCCACTCTTTTAGTTGTTCTTTGGTGTCTCCTGGGATGGCAAAGTCATCCATATAGTTTACAATGTCTCTGTTTTGTAAGAGATCGTGGAAAATGCTTGTCATCATCCTGGAGAATGTTCCTAGTGAGTTGCTTAGGCCAAAATACATGACTGTTGGTTCAAAGAGTCCTTTATTGGTGAGGAAGGCAGCCTTCCATTTGTCTCCTTCTTTGATCCTGACATTGTTGTATCCTCAAATGATGTCCAACTTATTGAAGTATTTTGCTTTTCCAAGCTTGTCAATTACTTCGCCGATCCTCGGTAATGGTGTTTTATCTTTGATTACCACATTGTTTAGTCGTCTGTAGTCCTAGATTAGCCTTTTGGATCTGTCTTTCTTTGGGATAAAGAATGTTGGTGCTGCATATGGGGATTTCAATGGCCATATTCGTCCTGATTCTAGGTTTTCCTTGATGAATGACTTGAGTTCGTCCTGTTCTTTAACCGTCATGTTATAAGTCCCTGCACTTATTTCTTTTGGGGCATCTTCTATCAAGACTATCTTGTGGTCCCATTCGGTTCGCTCTGGGAGTTTGTTGAATGTCATTTTGTTGAATAAGTGTGTGAACGGTTGTACATAGTCTGGTAGGTCTTCTGGTTTGGTTGGGTCTGGTTCGTCTTCTTCCTCCCATAGGTCTTCCATAGTAGCTATGCTTCATAATTTTTCAGTGATAGGAATGTTCTGATGAGGGAATTGGCAGCCTGGAGGGCATTGGGTGAACTTGATTTCTCCATTGTTCTAGTCTACCTCTGGGTTGTGTTTAACTAGCCAATCATGTTCTAGGAAGACTTCTGCTCTGTCTTGTAGCTGTACGACTGAGGCCTCTATTTGTTCTTTATGTCCCTGGATGTTGATGTTGATTGTGGTGGTCTCCATTACCCTGCTGCCTTGGTTAGGAGTTCCATCTGCGTTGAGTACCAAAATTTGCTGTTTCAATTTCCAGGTCAGGAGCCTTTCTTCATCTACTAATTTTTTACTGATGCTGCTGGTTGTGCACCCTGAGTCTACGATGGTGTTGACTGTTATCTCCTTTCCAGCCATTTGTATTTTTCCTTTTAGATTTAATTCATGCTTTCTTCTCTGAGGAATCATGTAGAATTTGTCTAATATCCTAGATACAAGCTTTTTGACTCTTGAGATAGCACCTACTCAGAGTCTTCAGAAAAATCCTTCTCTTCTTTGTCAGCAGCCTCTTCTACTCCTCGGACTTGGATCTTCTTGGGTGCAGTGCAGGCTTTGGCTATGTGCCCCTTTTTTCTGCAGTTGTAGCATATTAACCCCTTAGGCTTTTTGCAATCCTTGGCGATGTGGCCAAAAATGCCACAGTTGTAGCACTTCGATTCTCCTTTGTCATTAAAGACATGACACCTGCTTCCTATCTCCATGGGCTCACCCATTCCTCTATAGGTGGTGCCAGTGTTCGTCTTCCTGTCTCCTCGGTATTCAGATGCCTCGTATCTTTGTTCAATGGACAATATGGCTTCTTTCCATTCTGCATATGTGTCTGGCCTGGCTGAAGGTGGGTAGCCTGTAATCGTATGTATGATATCTTGTTGGGCATTCTTCCTAAGTAGGAACATAGCATGCTTGCTATCGGTTTTGGCCTTGCTTTTCAGCACCTCGAATTCAATTAGGTAGTCGGCAGTGTTTTGGTTTCCCTGTTTGAATTTTTCGATCTGCCATTCTGCTTTGCTGTTTGAAGTGTCGTCTGAGAAGGTCCTCCTAAATTCCTCAGAGAAGACCTTCTAGTCTACGGAATCCTCTGATTCTAGGATGGCTGGTGCTCTCATGGCTGCATATGCTTCTGCAGTTCCTCCTTGCAGTCTAGCTAGAACTGCTATGGCTTTATCGTCTGCTGAGGCTATCTTGTTGAATTTCATGAAGAGTGTCATTGCTCTCTACCAGTTGTCAAACTTGGTGTGGGTACCATTGAAAAATCCTGGATCTGGCACTAGGCCTTTTCCACTGGGCATTGCTGTGGGTACTACTGCATTGTCAGTCATGTCAGAGTCGGTCTCTGATTCTGTTTCGTCTGAGCTTGATTTGTCTGATTTCTCCTGATGAACTATCTCCTCTTCTGCTAGGTCGAGTTTATTTAGAAGTTCTGATAATACTTCTTCTTCTGCTGGGTTTGCTCCGGGTTTGTCATGTGTTTCTTCAGGTACTTCGGGGTTCCCTGTTTCTTCTTCATCTGAAGTTTCAGATTTGTCATCAGTGACTTTGAGATTTGGTTCTCTGTATTTGTCCAGGTTCAAGCTCATATACTAGCTCCTGGGTTGCTCCTGTTCAGGCCTGTTTCAGCCTACTCCTTGCAAGGTGAGGTGGGGATGCTTAACCAAATGTTACAACCTTAGTCTGATAAGACCTCAGATTGCAGCTTAGGCTAAGTCTTGAGGGTGAGTAAGGGGAGAAGAACCAGATGGTTAAGTGTACTGAATACAGGAGTATGTATATACACTTAAATACAGAAGGAACATCCAGTTGAATAGATGGAGATAACTATATGAAACGTCCAATGACTATGGCATAGTAGTTATGAGTCAGAGCTCAGGGATTGTGCAGGCAGGAATAACTGAAACAGGTACACAGCTAGAAGGGAATGCAGACAAGTACAGAGCTGATACGAAAATAGACTAGAGTTCACAACACATATGTCCATATGCATCATTAGTGCTGAGTGATGTTCATTAGTCTAATAACAGTGGCATTTCCTCATGAACACACTGATCATCCTTTTAGATTAAGCATGTTGTAATGGCAAAGCTGTTTTCATGCATGAAAATCACTAATCTAAGGCATACAAGCCTAATCTAACAATTGCATCAAACCTTCCTGTAGTAGTACAACCTAATCTAAGAGCCCAACAGTATAATAAAAGAGTACTCGATCACTGTAGAACACTATGGCCATTGATGACAGATAGTGGTGGCTATGGGATGACCACTGTGCTTAACAAAAAGCAATCCTAACAGTGTACCATATGACCAGTCGTGATTCTGGCTGGACCAGGCAGTAAAACTATTCCAATGCGTTTATACAGAGCTACGGGACCCCTCCAATGAGCCTAGACTTGGGAAATAAGTCCAATATGCTTAATCTAAAAGGATGATCGGCATACTCACAAGGAAATGCCACCATTGTTAGATTAACGAACATCACTCAGCACTAATGATGTATATGAATGCATTCGCATACAATCCACGGGGACATGTAGGAGAACAGTTCATGTGACGTCTGAAATCTTAGATGTTCTACATATTTAGAGAAGAATGCAGACCCAGAGAACAGGCTAAAACACAGCCCAGAACAAACAGTAAAGAGGCAGAAATAGAAATACTAAATGTGATATGGATGTTCAGCTTAGATTAAGCTGATGGAATAGATTTTTAAAGATTTCTGCACAAGGCAAGTTCATGGGGAGGCAATCTGACAATATGAGGGACAATTCCACAAAATAACATGAAACAACGACATGTAGAGAACACTAGAATAGCTAACTACCTTCGCTAAGAAGAGCAAAGCCAAGTTACACTGTAAAAGCACAACTCACGTCCCTTATCTAAGAAGTTAACAAGACACAGAACCTCAGGTACTCCCTAAGATTCACCCTTATCAAGTTAACAACCAGAAGCACACTGTCCTACACTTGTGATATGCCAAGTACCAGGGTGTAGCGATGCAATATGCTCTTAATCTAAGCTCACTTCATGAGTAAGCCCGAGGTCTTCTTCTTAGATCAAAAGGTCTCAACCCTAGCTCAAGTCACTTAGTCTAGTTAATCTCAAAAGAACTTATTACTTTGCTTCGCTCAGGCACAATAGATCGCTTTTCACTGCACTCTGAAGGCTGGGCAATGGCTAGTAGGTTCCTTGCCATGTCCAACACCTCAGAGGGGGTTTATATATTATTTGGGTGCTTGTTATGACAAGACAATGATTACACAACTAGGAACATATTATCAAGCAAGGTACAAACTGGTAGATTAGATCGCGTGCCAAGAGAGCCGCAACCTGTTAGATTAGTGAAACATTGGAAATACAGAAGGATTCTGGGTATCCATTTGTTCCAGGCTGTGTTTTAGCCTGTTCTCTGGGTCTGCATTCTTCTCTAAATATGTAGAACATCTAAGATTTCAGACATCATGTGAACTGTTCTCCTACATGTCCCTGTGGATTGTACACGAACACATCCATATGCATCATTAGTGCTGAGTAATGTTTGTTAATCTAACAACAGTAGCATTTCCTTGTGAACATGCCGATCATCCTTTTAGATTAAGCACGTTGGACTTATTTCCTGAGTCTAGGCTCATTGGAGGGGTCCCGTAGCTTTGTATAGATGCATTGGAATGGTTTTACCACCTGGTCCAGCCAGAATCATGACTGGTCATATGGTATACTGTTAGAATTGCTTTTTGTTAAGCACAGTGGTCATCCTGTAGCTGCCGCTATCCATCATCAATGGTCATAGTATTCTACAGTGATCGAGTACTCTTTTATTATACTGTTGGGCTCTTAAATTAGGTTGTACTACTACAGGAAGGTTTGATGCAATTATTAGATTAGGCTTGTATGCCTTAGATTAGTGATTTTCATGCGTGAAAACGGCTTTGCCATTACATCGTCCACCCCACTCCTACCAGAATCTCCTTTCTCCCATTCCCCAAGCCAGGCAGCAGCCGAGTGCCTGCTCCCCAAGGAACCCGCTATAACCTTGCAAAGACACCGTCCCCAGCACAAGGCCTCCTTGAAGCCCTGCTCAAGGATGTTGATAAAGCAACCAACAGTGAAATTGAGAACATCTCCGCCCAAAACCAACAATTAGTTGTAAACTGACACATCACCCTTGCTACTGCATATATCACCTTTGCTGACATGTATGCAGGGTTCACAAACGCATCTTCCTCCACCAACCAGCACATCCCTGCTATCTTCTGAGCCCTAGACCAGTCTACCCTTACCCCCAGCGAATGGGATCAAGTCCAAGGACTTCAAAGCCGAATCGACTTAGGCCTCGAAGTCTTCAATCACCTTGACATTGCCAACATCTTTCTCGAACTCGCAGATGTAGCCATGAAACTGCTCGGAAGAGACAAAACAAATGACAACCCTGACATCAACACCCTAGTGGACAGAATTCACATCACCCTCTCCGAGCTACATAACATAGTTAATCCCTTCCCGCCATCTCGTGCTGATACCCCCATGGACGAAGAAGTCACAGTCTCCATGAAGGAAGAAGTCAACACCCTCCGATGCTTCATAAAAACCATCACCCCACCGCAACTCACATTGGTTTTTCTTTCTCCCACAAGATTCCGCACTGTACTACCAGGACAAGAGAAAGACCAACGTTACTGGAAATCAATAGTCAAGAACTACTGGGAGAGCTCCACCACCACTGAGTTCCCCTTCAACAGTGTCCCAGTCCCTATCCGTCAAGACGGTCACAGCCATTTGCCAGTCTTCTTTGCACAATCAAACAGTGGAGAATTCCTCATTGCATCCACCAAAAAGGCACTCGCTGCTGCCATGGTAAATGGAGATTTTGACGAAGCTTCCTGAGGCATGAAGCCTAACTGGGGGATATTGTTGTGAACTCTAGTCTATTTTTGTATCAGCTCCATACTTGTCTGCATTCCCTTCTAGCCATGTACCTGTTTCAGTTATTCCTGCCTGCACAATCCCTGAGCTCTGACTCATAACTACTATGCCATAGTCATTGGACGTTTCATATAGTTATCTCCATCTATTCAACTGGATGTTCCTTCTGTATTTAAGTGTACATACATACTCCTGTATTCAGTACGCTTAACCATCTGGTTCTTCTTCCCTTACTTGCCCTCAAGACTTAGCCTAAGCTGCAACCTGAGGTCTTATCAGACTAAGGTCGTAACAGGTAACTATGTGAAATGTCCAATCAGGTTGGTGCAGTAGTTAACAGGAGTCATAGCCAGAGATCGCTCAACAGGAATAGGTGAAACAGATATACTAGCGGTATAGAAATGCAGACAAGGTCAGAATATGATTTGATTGGTAAAAAACCATAACATACACCCTCTAACCAATACCATCCCCCCCTACCAACTTTACCTCCACAGAAGTACTTTCCTCAGTCCAATCTCAATCCACTCAATGAAACAATCTCTACATTCAGGCTTGAGAGAGTGGTACACAACCTAATAGTATACCTAAACCAAATGTTGGCTCAATAGGAGGAACTCCTACTCAGCAACAAAGAAAGAGAAATGATAGACCACATACTAGAAGAAATAACTACAGACAAACCCCAACTCAACCCTGAGCAATAAATGACCCAAACTTTATCCTGGAGGTATTCTATAAGAAATGTGAAAAACTTCACTTTTCTGTAATTGGCTACTGGACTAGCCATTGTCAATATACTGTATGCCCTATCTGCTAAAAAAACAAAACCTAGACACTATAAGTGGTTTTGTCCACAGTACTTCTGTTGAATCTGCAAGACTCAAAATCCCTAACATAAACCCAAAAACTGTCTATAATACTCTGAACACATTGAAGCTATACAGTAAATAAAAGAGCATCAGCAACAACTCATATACAATAATCTCTGTAATGCTTTTAATAATGAAAACTATGATAATGGAGTATCCCTCAACTTCTCCTGTCTATCTACATAAATTACAGAGTAATTTACCTAGAGACAGACTAATGTTATAAATTTACTATGGACTTACTTCAGATTTACCCATCCCTTTTCTCTCTTTAATCCTTACTAGCATATTAACCTTCTATTTAGACTTTCTTTCTATACTCTGGTCCTATCTTTATTTATTTATCACATGTATTTCTACTTTCTTCTATTAATTCATAATTTGAATCATGTTTTTGTTAACCTACATATTTTCCTTTACTCATCATACTTCTATTGACTCATTCTGACTCCCTATGACTCTGTAGATTACTAATTAACACATAGTAGAATCATATGTAGACTACTGATTACTTACTATGTAATGACTCATTAACCTTGTATACTAGTATATAAACCTAGTAGTATATCTTGTATTACCTTAGGTTATTCTAGTAACAAGCTTTTTATCTTCACTTGTCTACTACAAAGATAACAATCTTGGAGACTGCAGAGACATTTAACTTGGACTTTTCAGACAAGTGTGAGTCCTTTTTCAAAGGAGCAATCTGAAGTCTGCACAGAAGTCATTGAGACTTGTCAATTCTCCTGAGCTATAGCATTGAACCCTCTTCCTGAGTTGAGAATGATCTGGGCTCAGTTGTGAAGTAGGTAATGTATATAATAGAAGGGATGGGAATATCAATTCCTTGTCTACCAGAAGGGCTACAGCAATGAAAATGATACATGGACAGTAGAATCTAATCTAGAAAATGCAAAACAGGTGATAAAGGATTACCTAAAAAGGCATCCAGAGGATATCCATAAAAGAGGGGGTAGAAAACCATGAAAAAGCATCCAAACAACATCTACCAGACAACATGCCCTGTTACATGCATTACCTTACTTTGCAACCAGGCCTGGATCGTCTCCACTCAGGGAGAGGTTCAATGCTATAGCCCAGGAGTATTTGACAAGTCTCAATGACCTCTGTGCAGGTTTCAGATTGCTCCCTTGAGTAGAAGCTCATGTTTGCCTGAGAAGTCCAAGTTATGTGTCACTGCAGTCCCCAAGGTTGTTAACCTTGTAGTAGACGAGCGAAGATAAGGAAGCTTGTTACTAGAATAACCTAAGGTAATACATGGGTACTACTTAAAGTTATATACTAGTTACGGATAAGAGATGGGAATTTACATAGTAAACAAATATGAGTCAATGGGAACTACTACAGGTTAATTGGTGATATAAGGAGTCATAGGGATGAGTAAGATCGAGAGAAGAAGAAGTATAAGTCATAGGAAGATAGAGACAAGTAAATAGAAGTTCAATGACAAGAAAAGATAAAGGTGAAACAGGAACATAATTCAGAATGAATCATCAGAAGCAAAGGTAGAAGTACATGTGCTTAATAAATAAATAATGGACCAGGGTATAGTGGAAGAGAAAGAGAAGGTCTAAATAGAAGGTTAATATGGAAGGGAGAAGAGTCTGGGAATGTGGTAAGTTCATAACATGCCTACTACTAGACAATCCACTCACATTTCAATTGCCTCCCTTATCTATCTTAATCCCACTACTATCTTATCAGCTCTCTTTTTAGAGCCTGGCAGCAACAGAGTATCTGCTCCCAGTGGCACTTGATTCAATATGGCCACTACTTTATCCCTAGTACAAGGACTACTTGAGATCTTGTTAAAAGATGTCAACAATACCACAAATACTGAACTAACTACCATTACTGCCCAAAACCAGAGATTGAACATTAATAGACTTATTATACTTGCCATAGCCTATGTCATCTTCACTGATATATATGACAATGTTATAACCTTAGTCTGAGTAAACCTCAGGTTGCAACTTAGGCCAAAACTTGAGGGCAAGTAAGGGGAGGGAGAACTAGGTGGTTAAGCATACCGAATACAGGAGTATGTATGTACGCTTAAATACAGTAGACATCTGGTTGAATGGATGGAGGTAACTACATGAAATGTCCGACAATAATGGTGTAGTAGTCCTATGAGTCAATACTCAGAGATTGCTGGTACTGGAATAAATGAAACAGATATCAGATATATCAGAATGAAGATAAACATGGAGTGGACACAAATAGACAAAAGTTCACAACAATACCCCTCGGTTAGGCTTCATGCCTCAGGAAGCTCATCAAAGTCTCCATTCACCACAGCAGCTGCAAGTGCTTTCTTGGTGGTGGTGATAAGAAATTTTCCATTGTTGGATTGTGCTAAGAAAATGGGTGAGTGGCTTCGTCTGTCTTGTCGGATAGGGACTGGGATGCCATTGAATGGGAAATCAGTGGTGATGGAACTGTCCCAGTAGTTCTTGACTATTGAGTTCCAATAGTGTCAGTCCTTTTCTTGTCCTAGTAGCACAGTGTGGAATCTTGCAGGTGGAAGAAAAACTGATACGAGCTGTGGTGGTGTGATGGTTTTTATGAAGCAACGGAGGGCATTGACCTCCTCTTTTATAGAGATGGTGGTTTCTTCATCCATGGGGGTATTGGTGTGGAGTGGTGGCATGGAGTTGACTGTGTCGTGCAATTTGGAGAGGGTGATATGAATCCTGTTGACTAGGGTGTTGATGTTGGGGTCCTTATTTGACTTGTCTCTCCCAAGTAGCTTCATAGCTATGTCAGCGAGCTCAAGGAATATGTTGGCGATATCGAGGTGGTTGAAGACCTTGAGACCCAGGTCAATTTGGCTTTGGAGTCCCTAGACACGATCTTGTTCACTAGGGGTGAGGGTGGATTGGTCTAATGCTCAGAAGATGGTGGGAATGTGTTGGTTGGTGGAGGAGGATGCATTGGTAAATCCTGTGTACATGTTGGCAAAGGTGATACAGGCAGTGGCGAGGGTAATGTGTCAGTTCACCACTAGTCATTTGTTTTGGGTGGTGATGTTTTCTATTTCACTGTTGGTTGCCTTGTCAACGTCCTTGAGTAGGGCTTCAAGTAGGCCTTGCACTGGGGATGGTGTTTTGGCAAGGTTGAAGTGAGTTCCTTGGGGAGCCAGTGCTCTGCTGTTACTTGGTTCTGGGAATGGTAGGGATGAAATTCTGGTAGGGGTGGGGTGTACAAGGGAGTTGATAGTGATACAGTTGGGTTGGGAGGCAGGCATGTTTGTTTAGTTTTTTTGTCCAGGTTGTTTGTTTGATGCTTTTTTGTGTTTTCTGCCCCCTCTTTTATGGGTATCCTCTGGATGCCTTTTTAGGTAGTCTTGTATGGTGTCTTTCACATTCTTCAAGTTGGACTCTGCTGTCCACATATCTTCTTCGTTGCTATACTCCTTCCAGTATACTAGGAATTGATATCCCCTTCCCTATTTCCTTTGTCCACGGATTTCTTCTACTTCGTACTCTTCTTTATTGTTTATGATCACTAGGGTGGGTGCCAGTGGCTGTTTTTGACTCAGGAACTCAGCCTGATGTGCTGGTGTCAGGAGTTGTTCATTGAACACATTATAGATGGCCCATCTGTCTGGTAGCATTAGCTGGTATGCCACTTCTCCTATTTTCTCCTTAATAAGGAAAGGTCCATACTGTTTTTGGCCTAGCTTCTTTAATGCTTGATTGGTATGGATGTTTCTGTTTTCCAGCCACACTGCATCACCTATTTGGTACATTTTGGTGTGGGTCTTGTTATGGTCATATTGCTGTTTCATCTTTTCTTGGTATGTACATAGTGCTGATGAGGCATCATCTCAGGCAGTCTGAAGTTCTTTTAGGAAATCTGTGGCCACTGGATTGTTTGTTATTAGTTTGTTTTTTCCTTTCCATGGGTTTCTTCTGTAGTTTAGGAAGAATGGCATTGCCTGTGTTCCTCCATGTTGTTTGTCATTATACTGAAATTCTGCAATGGGGAGCCATTCTGCCCAGTCGTCCTGGTTGTAATTGCAGTATAAGCAGATGTACGTTTCTACTTTTCTGTTGATGCATTCTGTTTGTCTGTCCATTTGTGGGTGGTATGCTGTTGATAGGTTTCGTTCTATGCCAAGTTCTTTGAATAGTTCTTTGGTGAATTCTGATGCGAACTGAGGTCCTCAGTCACTAAGTACCTTCCTCGGTAGTCCATGTAGCTTCCATATCTCATCTCGATATATCTTTGCAATATCTTTGGATGAAACGTCCATAGTAGTCACTGTGAGCTGTATTATTTTTGTGAAGCGATCTACAATGACCAGTATTGCATCTTTTCCTTTCAACTCCAGTAGTGGCCCGATCATATTGATGCTAATTTCTTCCCAAGGTCCATTCAGGACTGGGAGGGGGTGTAGTGGCAATTTGAGCAGTGTTGTCCTTGTTTTGTTCCTCTGGCAGGCTTGGCATCCTCAGATGTATCTTTTTACATCTTTTCGCATTGTTGGCCACCAGTAATCATGGCTGATTAGTTCCATCATCCTATGTTGGCCCAGGTGTCCTGCATTTGGGATATTGTGATATTATGTTGGGATTTCTTCTCGTAACCTTTGGTCGGGTGGAACATATGCACTGTTTTGTTTGTAGACTACTTTATGGTGTTCGATGAGTTGGGAATCTTGTTTTTTCAGTTCGGTCAGGACTGTTGTCTCTTGTTGGGTTCAGCTTTGAATTTTTTCTAGGAGGTCTGGCTCGATGAACAGTTCTGCTTGTAAGAGTATTGTGCTGTCTGTGCTGTTGGTCTGTAGCCAGCTTTCCTGGATCATGGTGACTAATTTATCTTCCTGCCCATCCAGTATTTGATGGATTCAGGATAGTAGGTTGGCTTTTGTGTTCATTTTTCCAGGTACATGTCATAGTACAAAATCATAGTCTTGTAGTTACAGGTACCATTGTGCTTGTTGTCCATTCAGTTTCTGTAGTTCCCAATAGTATTTCAGATTTTTGTGATCGGTCCAGATTTCAAACTTTTCTTCAGCGTTAAGGAGGTAATGTCTCCATTCTTTCAAGGTATGAATGATCGCTAGTAATTCTTTGTTGTATATTTTATAGTTTCGTTTGGCTGGCAATAATGTTCATAAAGTGAAGGCAATGGGGTGCCATTTGTCTTCTTGCTGTTGTGACAGTATGCCTCCTAGTGCATAATCTGACGCATCGACTTCTACCCTGAATTGACCTTGTCTTTGTGGTAGTGTCAGGATGGGTTCTTCAGTGATACATTTCTTGAGTTGGTCGAAGGCAGTCTGATGTTCTTTGGTCCATCCCCATATAGCTACCCCTTTGAGCTTGTTCAGTGGTCCTGCAATTTTACTGAAGTCCTTGATGAAGCGTCAGTAATAGTTGGCGAAACCCAGAAATCTTTCTACTCCTTTGGTATTTTTTGGCTCAGGCTATTCCCATACTGATTTTACTTTTTCTTCTTCCATCTCGATTCATCCGTGCCCTACTTTGACTCCTAGCATTGGAATCTCTTCTGCATCAAAGATGTATTTAGTCTGTTTGAAGCATAGGTTATATTGGGCGGCTTGTTCTAGGAACTATACTGTTTGTTCCTTCAGCTGTTCTTTGTTGTTGCCTGGAATGGCAAAGTCATCCATATAGTTCATGATATCCCCATTTTGCAGTAGGTCTCAGAAGATGCTTGTCATCATTCTGGAGAAAGTTCCTGGCAAATTACTTAGGCCAAAATATATGACTGTTGGTTTGAAAAGTCCTTTGTTGGTAAGGAAAGCTACCTTCCATTCATCTCCTTCTTTGATCCTGACGTTGTTGTATCTCTAGATAATGTTGAGTTTATTGAAATACTTTGCTTTTCCAAGTTTGTTGATTACCTCACTGATTCTTGGCAGTGGCGTTTTATCTTTGACTACTACATTGTTCAATCGTCTGTAGTCTTGAATTAGTCTCTTGGACCTGTCTTTCTTTGGAATAAAGAATGTTAGTGCTACATATGGGGATTTCAATGGTTGTATTCATCCTGATTCTAGGTTTTCTTTGATGAATGCCTTGAGTTCGTCCTGTTCTTTAACTATCATGTTATATGTCCCTGCACTTATTTCTTTTGGGGCATTCTCAGTTAGGATTATCTTGTGGTCCCATTCGGTTCATTCTGGGAGCTTGTCGAATGTTGTCTTGTTGAATAGGTGTGTGAACGGTTGTATATAGTCTGGTAGGTCTTCCAGCTTGGTCGGGTCTGGTTCATTATCTTTTTTCCATAGATCTTCTGTAGTGGCCATGTTTTGTATTTTTCCTGTAATAGGTATATTCTGATGGGGGAATTGACATTCTGGCAGGCATTGGGTGAATTTGATTTGTCCATTTTCCCAATCCACTTCTGGATTGTGTTTAACTAGCCAGTCGTGTCCTAGAAAGATTTCTGCTCTGTCCTGTAGTTGTACAACAGATGCCTCGATTTGTTCTTTGTGTCCTTGGATATCTATGTTAATCATGGCTGTCTCTGTAACCTTTCTGCCTTAGTTTGGTGTCCCATCCATGTTTAATACCAAAATTTGCTGTTCTAGTATTTGGGTGGGGAGTCCTTTTTTGTCTACTAGTTTTTTGCTGATGCTGCTGGTTGTACATCCCAAGTCTATGATTGTGCTGACTGTGATTTCCTTTTTCGTAGTTTGTATTTTCCCTTTCAGGTTTAGTTCACACTTTCTTCTCTGAGGAATTGTGTAGAATTTGTCTGATATCCTAGATACAAGTTTTTTGACTCTCAAGGTAGTGTCTACTCGGAGTCCTCAGAAAATTCCTTTCTTTCTTCTTCAGTAGTTTCTTCTATCCCCCAAACTTGGATCTTTTTGGGCACAGTGCAAGTTTTGGCTATATGTCCCTTCTTGCCACAATTGTAGCATATTAACCCCTTGGGTTTTTTGCAGTCTTTGGTGATGTGTCCGAAAATGCCACAGTTGTAACATTTCAGTTCTCCTTTGTCATTGAAGATGTAGTGTTGACTTCCTATCTCCATGGGTTCACCCATTCCTCCATAGGTGGTGCCAGTGTTTGTCTTCCTATCTCCTCAGTACTCAGATGCTTCATACCCTTGTCTGATGGAGAGTATGGCTTCTTTCCATTCCACATATGTGTCTGGTCTGGCTGAAGGTGGATAACTGGTGATTGTGTGTATAATATCCTATTAGGTATTTTTCCTAAATAGGAACATAGCATGCTTGCTATCAGTCTTGGCTTTGCTTTTCAAGACTTCGAATTCTATTAGATAGTCAGCAGTGTTTCGATTTCCTTGTTTGAACTTTTCAATCTGCCATTCTGCTTTACTATTTAAGGCATCATCTGAGAAGGTCCTTCTAAAATCCTCAGAGAAAACCTTCCAGTCTACTGAGTCTTCGGATTCTAGGATGGTTAGTGCCTTCATGGCCACATAAGCTCCTGCTGTTCCTCCTCGCAACCTGGCTAGGATTACTATAGCTCAGTCATCAGCTGAGGTGATTTTGTTAAATTTCATAAAGAGTGTCATAGCTCTCCACCAATCATCAAATTTGGCGCAAGTGCCATTGAAGAATCCCAGGTCTGGCACTAAGCCTTTCCCACTGGGCATTGCTGTGGGTATTACTGCATTGTCAGTCATATCAGAGTCGGTTTCTGATTCTGTTTCATCTGAACTTGATTTGTCTGATTTCTCCTGATGGATTAACTCTTCCTCTGCTAGGTCGAGTTCATTTAGAAGTTCTGATAGTACTTCTTCTTCTGCTGGGTTTGCTCTGGGTTCATCGTGTACTCCTTTAGTAGGTTCTTCAGGTACTTTGGGGTTCCCTGTTCCTTCTTCATCTGATGTTTCAGATTTGTCATCAGTGACTTCAAGATTTGGTTCTCTATATTTGTCTGGGTTCGAGCTCATATACTAGCTCCTGGGTTGTCTTTGTTCAGGCCTATTTCAGCCTACTCCTTGCAAGGTGAGGTGGGGATGCTTAACCAAATGTTATAACCTTAATCTGAGTAAACCTCAGATTGCAACTTAGGCTAAGACTTGAGGGCAAGTAAGGGAAGGGAGAACTAGGTGGTTAAGTGTACCGAATACAGGAGTATGTATGTACACTTAAATACAGTAGACATCCAGTTGAATGGATGGAGGTAACTACATGAAACGTCCGGTTAAGGCGTGGTAGTTGGTACGAGTCATATCATCGGAGGACGCTGGACTAGAATAACTGAAACAGGTACGCAGATACAGTAAGGGACAAAACCGTTCCAATGTTTTGAACTTCTCAGAAGATCAGCTCATATCTCAAGGACTACTGTGGCTGTGCACTTCCTAATTTAATTGTAGATAGTCCAGTATCTTATCTAATCATATGCAAAGTATGATTATGTAATCCTTTGTTTTAGGGGAGTTATTAATTAATTAATATTTTAAGTGCATTGGAACAGTTTTGTCCCTCTTGAAATTTATATACAAAATGGGTATTCTAGTACCTGGTATAAGCTCCCTTGGCCTGTAAAACTGCCTGGACCCTCCTAGGCATACTCTCTATCAGATTCTGACACACTTCTGGTTCTATGTCATCCCACTCCTTTTGTATCCTCTCCCATAGGGTATTCATGCTATCAGGAGGAGTATCATACTCTCCCAGCTTATTCTTGAGGTGAGTCCAGAGATGTTCAATGGGATTAAGGTCTGGAGACTGTGGGGGCCATACCATAACCTCCAATTCAGACTCATCTAGCCAGTTTGTAGCCTTTTTGCTCTTGTGTTTGGGGTCATTGTCCTGTTGGAAGACCATATCCTCCTCATTCTTCCCATACCACCTGATGCTCCTCTTTAGTTCATCCCCCAAAATTTGAACATAAAGGTCAGCATCCATCTTCCCTTCAATTTTAGTGGCAAACCCCACTCCATCCCACAGCATACAACCCCAGATCATCACATTTCCTCCACCAAACTTGACTGTTCCCTCAACCAATCTATCATTCAGCCCCTCTCCTGCCTTTTTCCATACCCAAACCCTTCCATCTGATCCAAACCGATTGATTTTGGACTCATCTGTCCAAATAACCCTCTTCCAGTCCTCCAGGGTCCAGTTAACATGTGCTTCTGCCCACTCCAACCTTTTCCTCCTATGGACAGCAGTAAGTTTAGGTCGTTTCCGCTTGACTACAGCCTTCATTCCAGCTCCTCTGAGTGCCCTGCGCACTGTTTTGGTGGATACAGGCTGGGCAATAACATTTTGAAGTGATTTGGTGACTTGGGAGGCATTGTCAGCCTTGCGAGAGGTGATGAGGCGAACAGAATAGTGGATATCAGAGGGAGAAAGTTTAGATGGGCAGCCACCAACAGATTTGGAAAGTGTTGATCTATGTTTGGAGCGAATCCTAGAAATAGTACTGACTCCCAGACCAGTAATAGAAGCAATATGATGAGCAGATTTCCCTTGGTCCAGGTAAGAGAGGACTCTATTGGTCTGAGTAGAGGAAAGAGAGCGCATATAGTTGTAAAGGTATAGTGGGGGAGTTAATTTGCACCTGAGAATAAGCACATCCATTTATACATCACCCTACATGGTCACATGATTTTATTTGTATTTATTTGATTGCAATAGAACAAATGCATGTCAACAACTTGCAAAGCTGACTTGACTTGGCTCTCCAAGTATTTCAAAACATAGATATAGCCAAAATATTCCTGAAACTAGGGAACATAGTAGCTAACCTATTAGGTTGAGACTCTACCCCAGAAGACCCTGCCCTTACTAACTTCATTAACCATATACACATCACTTTCAAAGAACTCCATGACACTATAGCCACTGTCCTTCTAGCCAAAAAACTTATCCAAATCTCTACCTTTATTGGCTCTTCTATATTTACCATAAAGAAAGAAGTCTCTGTCCTCTAAAGATTCATTAAGATAATTACCCCACCACAAATTGTATCAGTTTTTGTGTCCCCTGCACAGTTCTGCACCTTACAGCCAAGTCAAGAGAAAAACCAACAATACTACAGAACAACAGTCAAAGCATATTGTGACAACTCCAACATAGTTGAGTTTCCCTTTGAAGGCATTCCAGTCCCTATCTGCCAAGACAGCTACAGCTATATTCCCATCTTCTTTGCATGATCAAACAATAGCTACTATCTCATTGGACTTACTAAGAAAGTGGTCACTGCTACTATAGTCCATGGGGATTTTGACAAACTTTCTGAGGCATGAAGTCTTAATTAGGGGGTAATATTGTGATTTCAGCATAGCTACAACTCCATCTCCATGTGTCATTACCTCATTCTACCTCATTTTCTTGTTATGCCTGTTTTATAACTATTCTTGCTCAGCAATTTCTGGACTGACCCATATCTACTCAAGTACATCAGCATGCCTTGTTACTCAGATGTTGTTATGAACTTACCATATCTCTGGACTCTCTTATCTTTGCATATTAACCATCTATATTACCTTCTCCTCAGACTCTCTTATCTTCCCTTCTATTTCTATTTATTTATTAACATGTGTAGTTCTAGTTCACCTTCTTATGACTCATTCTAGGTCATGTTTCTGTTTATACCTTGTATTCCTACTAGTGGACTTCTATCTACTCATCTCCCTTCTTCCTGTAACTTGTATTACTTCTCTTTCTATTTATTACTTATTCCCTATGACTCCTTAGATTACCAATTAACCTGTAGTAGTCTTCCATTGACTCATACCCTCTTACTATGTAATTACTCATCTCTTATACATAGCTAGTATATAAACCTTAAATAGTACACTTGTATTACCTTAGGTTATTCTAGTAACAAGCTTTCCTATCTTCACTTGTCTGCTACAAGGTTAACAACCTTGGGGACTGTAGTGGCACTTAACTTGGACTTTTCAGACAAGTGCAAGCTTCTACTTGAGAGAGCAATCTGAAGTCTGTACAGAAGTCACTGAGACTTGCCAAATACTCCTGGGCTATAGCATTGAACCTCTCCCTAAGTAGAGATGATCTGGGCCTAGTTGTGAAGTAAGGTAATACATATAACAGATGTTCTATCTGTACCTCCATTTGTTTAACCAGATGACCTCTAGTATATAAGCATACATACTACTATCTATATTTGGTATACTTAACCATCTTATGTATTCTCCTCTATACTTCTCAAGTCTTGCCATCTAAGCTGCAACCTGAGTTACCAACTCATACAGGTTGTAACACTCAGCCTTCAATAAAGACAAGTAGAAGTAAGAAAGCTTGTTACTAGAACAACTTAGTGAATATAGGGTACTCTATAAGGTTTATATACTAGTACAAGTAGATATTACCTAGTAAGTTGAAGAATACAAGTAACAGAGATTACTAAGAATCGATTGGTACAGGTATGGCATCATAGAGTTTAAAGAGAGAAAAGAGATGAGGGATAGGTATAACAGGAATATGACTTGATAATCAAGTTATCTAAAGTAAAACTATATATATACAATATAAATAAAAGGCACAAAAAAGGAAACAAGTTTGTAAATAGAAAAGTGATGTCATTCAGCAAAGAAGACAGAAGTAAGTTTGTAACAGCAAATGTTTCTCTTAGGTGTTTAGTATTCTTATCTCTGTCTATAATCTCTCTAATACTAAGATTATTGGATAATATTTAAATAGCTAACATTAACTATGCAAATATTGATGTTGTATATAGTAAAAGTTGTGGAAAAGTCAGACAAATATATACCAATACCAAAACTCCCAAAAACTTAGTGAATGAATATATGTAATTTATTATATTTTTGTCATTGTTTTAAATTTCTTATCTGTATTAATAAAAATTTAAGGCCAGAAATACAAATATATACTATATCTTTAAAAACTTAGCTTTATTATATATATCTACAAGGAGAACCCTCTTTCTAGTCTTTTAAACCTTCCAGATCCTAAACTGTTCCTCAACTGCTTACCTATCTTGGCTCACAGTAGACATGGATAATAACTGGCAATTCTGACAGACAATAGACTTTCATATATAATATAGACAATGTAACAATGTAACAATAGACAATAGACTTGTATATAAATAGTCCAAGCCTATAGAGAATTCTTATTCTATTCTCTAAGGATTCCCTTGCAGGTAAGTAAAATATAGCCATGTTGTAATATTAATATAACTAAGGATTCTCTACAGCCTTTAGCTACTTGACCTGCTCTTGCCTACTCTTTTGAGGATATTGGTGAGATGTCACTCTGGCTGACATAAACCTTGCCAGTTACCCTTACATATATCTCTATTAATAAATAGCTGAGTTGATATAAGTGGGTTCAGAATTATAGAAGCACTGGACATATAGACCACTAACAAAGTCCTAATAGTATTAAAGTTAGACCAATTAACTTTATAGAAGATTTTAGTCCCAAATTCCCTGTCCAAAATATATAGATCCCATTTTTTTGTTTTGACAGATTGTTATACTCAGGTCATGTGATTATGTTATATATGCTTGAAAGTTGATAATGTGAGCTAAAATCATGAGATAAAATTGATACTTATGATTTAATAGCTATATTTACATATAGCTTGTCCATTTTACAATTCTGTGACACCTTGATGGGTGCAGGTGTACAAAGTACTTTTTTCCACTCATAGTTAGTCATAAGTAGGGTCATACATTACATATCTTCAAAGCCACATTTAAGAGCAAAAGTAAGATATATTAGTATCTGGATGTTACCACAAGACTCAAAGAGGAAACCACACTCACAATCTCTTGACTTTCAACATTGCATTCATAACTTCACACTAAAACATGTGCAGGAATCGCGGCAGCACAGACTGAGCATGGGTGTTCAAGATGTGATCAATGGGTACTTGTCGTGATGTTATCGAGGGCCAAATAAGAACAGACAACAATATTCCTTACTCAAAATGGAAGTTCTGAATCACCGATCCGTGTTCCGTTTCCATTTCGAGCACATATCTGTGACGATGTGAAGAGTAAAAGGTTGCCACTGGGTATTCCCATCTTTACACACACCAAGTCGCATTCCTCGGAAAAGTATATAATTAAGTAACAATGCAAACACGGGTTTATGCGCTTCATCGGCCTTTTTCCCGCCTTCTGATTTTCTCGCTGGACTTTCATGGACACAGGCCACAGCTACAACTTTTCACAGCGTAGGTAAACTTATTTGATGCTGTCCGGGTATACTAAACATCTCCTCATTGACAGAGGATAATTATACGAATGGTTCTAGCCACTTCTTGCATTGTTTCTTGGAGCATTCAACGCCGTCTGCGTCTATGCAATCGTCAGAGTTTCCGAGCGATCCAGAGTCTCCCCAGTGCTTCTTCGCCCCGCCTAACTCGGCATCATCTGGCTTTTCTTCGACCCCACTAGTAGACTATACCGTCTTTAATACACCAGTCGACATCTCTTTGGGGGTGCTACCTCCCCGACCGACGACATCTCGCGCTCTTTCCCAGGGACGAATTCCTCGACCTCGGAATGCCTTCATGCTCTTCCGTTCTACCTTTAATCGGGAAAAGCGCCTAGCGAAATCGGTTGAAAAAGACCACAGGCACATCAGTCGTATTATCGGCTTATGTTGGGCTGAGTTGTCTGAGGCGGACAAAGACGTATGGCGACAAAAGGCAGAACTTGAAAAACAACAGCATGCACTTGCCTATCCAGACTACCGCTTCAGACCCACCCCACGCACAAAACAAGCAGCGAAGCGCAACGTTAAACGAAATACTCCTAAAGAAATTGAGCGGTGCCAGAAAATTGCCAGGCTACTTCAGGACGGCAAGTCAGGCGAAGAGCTGACTCACGCCGTGAGGAGGATGGAAGGTGAACTGCCACCTACTCAGTCTGAAGGAGGCACAGCACCGGGTGCTTGTGAAGAGAGGAGACCCAAGAAGCAGAAGGCACTTCATCACGTTCAGTCGCCTACCTCCCACTTCTCGCCAGGACCACCTGACGCATCCCAACCCCAACTCAACTCCCATATGCCGAGTGACGAACTCCCTCCTTTCAGGAGTCCTCTTTTGCCCCCTTCCATTCCGCCTGAGATTTCTTCCAAGCGTCCGTATCCCGTGAGTCGAAACATTATTTATTCTGCGCTGTTAGCTGATCATATGCAGGCCGCAGCTGCGGGACCCCTGTCATCGCCAACCACCAGCCATGTTGGGTCTTGCAACAACTTGTATTTCGCGGAAAACCTTTCCGAACAAGCATATATACCCTATCAACTCGACCGAGACGCAAAACACCGACAGCTCCCGCGGGAAGAGCAACAGGAGGTATTAGGGTGGTCCATAAAGGACTTCCAAATGACGCCCTATGATGTTGCCTTTAAGCAGCAGTATGGAGTCTCGGACCCGCCTTGCGACTCTCATTGCGCATCCTTTTACCCGAAGGGACATATTCATGCTCCTTACACACCGGGGAGTTATTCCGTTCCAGGTGCGGCTGACTGGAGCACGTACTATCGCGGGGACACTACCCGAGGCCCTATGAGTGCCGCAGCCGCAATACCCAGCGCCAATGGGTCGTGGTCAAACTCTGATACTAATGCATCCATTTCGTCGGTGCACTCAGACTCGCCGATCACGCCGTTATGACATATAATTCTGCCGGCGATACACTCCAATTCACATTAATCACTGTAGCACTAGCTGTTAAGATTCATGTATATTCTTACCATTACTCCGTTACTCCTAGGGACCATCATTCTCTTTATGTGCACGTATATACCGCATTACATTTTCTTGGAGTGTTTACCTTCTAGGAACGCGCACGTTTACCATATTTGTTTGCCGACTGATAGGAACGCATGGGGTCGTAATTTGCCGAAAAAATACAACTTAGTTTCGGCCCAGGATCTCGAACGCTTTGACGCCTTCCTTACCAAAAAGAGTGGCACAGGCCACTACATCCGCGCCAGCCTTTGTCATTCTTTCCCTTGCCTCCTTTGACGTGACACCCCCAACTCCAATGATCTTGATCCTCAAGGCAAAAGGCCGCCCTTTCTCTAACCCTTTGAGGATCTGCGAGAATTGATAGACATTTCCCAACGCCAGGGGATGCAACGCCTCTCCCGCGAGGCCACCCAATGCGGTAGGCAATGCAAAACTCGCCAGAGAACTCGAATCGCGACTCGATGGTGATGGCGATGATGTTACTGGCACGCATTGGTCGGCGAAGAGAAGAGAATTGCCTAGAGTGTTTGTGCATGTCAAGAACGAAATAACGGAGCCAGTAGCGCTGGAAGGGCTTATGCTACCCGTAGCTCCGATTACAGTGGTGCTTTGATGAGTTAGAGATATGATTTGGTTGATGATGGAATGGAATTGCCGTTCGTGAACAAAAGGAGGGAGTTTGAGGCCAATTGTGAGGGTGGGATCACGGGCGTGTGCTTCGGAAAGAACTTGGAGGAGTGGACGGAGAGATTCAAAATCGTAGCCTGGGGGTGGGGAGTTCTTGATGTTGGGACAAGAGGTATTGAATTCCACCGCAATCCTAGCTTTACCGTTCTCTCTCCGATCGTTAAGCTTCCCCCGAAGCTCCTGTAGTTGGGAGATTATAGAGGCTAGGGAGGCTGCATCATCGGTATCGCTGGTGACGCTGACGATGATGGGCTTGTAATGCTCTGCCGTTGTCAGAAGCTCTTCAATCCACGCTAGGTACTTTGCGAAAGGATGCGGGGAGTACCCGTAAGAGTTGACCGAGGAAACAGTGGCGTTAGCAAAAGCAAACTACAGTGGTTATCAGCGATTTTTAGGCCGTCGCAAGGCCAATGAACGTAACCAACGGTATGGGATTCATTTTCCTTGTATCCTTTCAGAGTAGCGGTGCGCGTGGTGATGGCACCCGTGTAAGGGGAGCCATACAATGCCTTGAGCTGGGTCAGATCGGAAGACCATGCGCAGGAGGCATTTAGCAAGGGAGGTGTTATGTCAAGGGAATTGATGTGAACCATGGATAACGTTCGCGGATGTCACAAGAGCAGCTAAAGGTCGCTTACATGAAATTCCGGCTCGGGTAGCAATGATGAAGTCCCGGAAATAGATCAATATAGCAATGCGGAAGCGCTGACCGGTTGACTATCCAGTCATGTGCACCAGGCAAATGCGGAGAAATGCCCTGAGAGCGATACTTATTCGAATGGATTCAGATGTGTTAGGACCTCGGACACCATCCTTTTCCTGGTCGCACTGGTCGTGCATTCATGTGCAACGGCCGCATCCATTACTTCAGCAGTTCTTCTCGTTCAAGTACAGATTTTTCTAATTTTATCAAAATGGTCGTTCGGGCAGGATGTTGTGTCGTTGGTGTGTTATGTGCTGTCACTCGTGCGGGCTGTGGGAGGAATGTTAATGTCGCTTAGATTGTCCAAAGAAGTGAGCGGACGCACAAATCCTAGTCCATCAAGGACAGCCTCAACGATACCGGCTGTGAAGGATGAGCAGCTAAGGCCACCCATGTCGCGGGGAACAGAAATATTCCTTTCGATAAGTGGGTCATTGTCAATGATCATATCTATCGTATCGGGGTAAGTGTGGGGGGTGGGATAATCGAACGTCAATCATCAATTACCCACATTCATCAGCATTCTCTACACTTTTCTCGACTGCATCGGCAGACTTGCCGTAGACCGCTTTCCAGATTTGAGTATGTATTACCATAAGCGCAGGGACAAGTCTAATCTCTCGCTTGGGTGCCTTCGAAGATGATTCTGCTCGCCAGGCCATTAGTTCATGGACGCGGGTGCCGAGCCGGTATCCCAAGGTGTTGAGTCTGGGGTTCGGGTAAGTGGACGCAAGAGGATTTATAGGATAGAGTGTGCCTGCGTTCTAAATCATTGATGCCGCCAACGCGCTTCTGTGTGTACTGGACAATCTCCGAAAAGAGGAAAGCAAAAGCGGAGGCGGAAACTTCGAGCACTCGTGCCTTGCCAAGGTTCCTGTCATAGATATTGGGCCTGGGGCCCGGAGTTTTGGAACTGGTGAGCGTGGTGTGGATGGAGGGTGCGGAAGGGAGCGAGTAACGCGCGGATGAGGATGTGGGGGAAAACTGGTCAACAGATGACTGGGAAGAGTTTGAGAGGACGGAGAGGCGAGGGTGTGGTTGGGAGTAGGCCATGAGTGTCAGGGGGTCTGATGGGCCCAGTTTATTTGAAGCTGGTGGTTTTAAATTCCTTGGCCTCTCGGCCTTGGTTCCTGGCCATTTCCTCTTCCCAGCCGTATGAACAACGGTGTCCTATCTCCCGCAGACATTCAGTCTCATATCTACACCGCTTTCTTGCAGCACAAGACTGCTGATGTTGCCGTGCGTGTCATAGGAACCTGGAGGGCTGTTTATAAGCTTCACCGCCTCGTTCTTATCCAATCAGTGAGCCCGCAAATAGTCACTTTTGTTCTGACAAGCAACTTACCCTAATTCCAGGGGTTCTTCCAATCTCTCTTCACCGCTGGTTTCCTCGAGTCCTCCCCGAGCAGCCAGAGGTCGAAATATGGGTGTGATGTAGTGGACATTCGTCTTCCCCGACCGGAATATCACTCGCGCTGGTATGGGAGTACCATCAACCTGATTACTAGATTACTGATATTTGAACATTTTGAATAGCTTTTGAGTAAGTTGTCTCCGCAATGTCTACATCAGTTCCTAAGCAACTTTTAGGGTGTGCATTGCCCGCCTTTATGGTGGGGGTCCCCCGTTACACATGCCCTCATCCTTAATACCCACGGCTGCTTATCCTCTCACTCCGTCGTTCCCAGTACTCCAGGAGCCTGAGCCTACCCCATTGGACCACCATCCAGCTACACCTCGTTTTCTGCTCTCCTTACTTGCGACTTCGATATACCTCTCTATACCTTCTGTCGCGACACAGGCTCTCTCCTTGATCCTCAGCACCGTCGGTCCTACCACCGCGCTCCCTTATCTTAACTTTGCCCTTGGGAAACCTTTATCACGTCCCAGCTCTTCGTCAGGTCAACCGGAGGCCGCGGTGGGCCTGGGGAATGTTGCACTGCCATTGGAGGAAGAGGAAGAGGGCACTTTCAACCCTAGCGCAGAAACCTACAGATCCAGTGAATCCGAGGAGTTCTCTGACATCCTTTCAGAGCTCGCTATCAAGGATAATGCGTATCGTTTTTCCCCCGCAGCCTCTTCAGATGAAAGCATCTCATCAACTGAAAGTAACCAAGATGACGACATCATTTGCCACTATGGTGCAGTATCTAACAAGATAGGAGAGGCTAGTTCTTGTTGGTTAGCAAGATGGGCTGTCGACATATTCAACTATGAGACGAGTCAGCGCCAAGCAGTCCCCTCCCTCTCAAGAAAACGGCCAACAGTCGGAGGGTCGGCAGACGATAGCTCCCAAACTCAATCCTCATCACCCGATCGTTTGGATGTTACCATCTGGGGTCGTGGGGGTTTGAGTGCGAAATGGGTTGCTGCGCTTGTCTCCTCGGATTGTTTGTTCATCAAGAATGAGCGACATCGGTACGATTTCGCCCGCAGTGTGGTCGAGCTCAGAAGAGCAGAAGGTGTCCTGCCCGAAGAGGAACAAGAGTGGTCAAAGATATTTGAGACTGGCATATATTATAGCAACATGGTGAGTGTACTACCCATACGTAATCATTCTCTCTTTTTCTTGCGCTGACCGTGCCAATTTAGTCGATGGAGGATATAATCGCGGTCTCGAATGATATATCCCCAACGATTAAGTTGCCCTTTGTCCCCCTCCGCGTCTTACAAGGTGCTCATTGGAGCCAATCTGTATTCCGCCACAAGATCACGTCTTTGCCGCCGTCAATCTGTTCACCAATACCGTCGGCTACTCCCAAGGACAAGGAACTTGGCATAACTGTGATAACACCTGAGATCCTTTCTCAGATTTCTAGCGTCGATCTACCCGAGTCCTCAAATTACGAAGCGCAGAAGGCCTATTTCCCTGTTCCGAGCGACTCATCCCTACGAATAGGTGACAATGGAACGGCCTTCAGTGGTACGCAGGATGGCTCTCCGATATCTATGGACGAACTGTTCAAGTTCACGGACTCCCCATCCGTCGCTGCTTCTCATTCATCCAATGGACGTACTGTGCACAAGCAGAGCAGTACCCAGGTCTCCGCTTTGTCAACGTCTGAATCGACCTTCTTTGGCATACTTTCTTCCAGGCGGACAGGTTCTGAATGTGTCTCATTGGATGGTAGTGGAAAGGCCCGCTGGTCTCCATACCCCCCTTGTCGTTTCTCTGTGGAATTTTGGGACTACGAAGCTTTGAAGGAGAAGAATAGGCTTTATTCCAATACCGTGTGGTATGCCGGAAGCTTGTTTAATGTATATATCCAAATTATCCGCAAGAAGGGGCAAGGCCAAACCCAACTGGGTGTCTATGTGCACCGTCAATCGAGCATTGACCCCATACCACACCCTAGTATTTTCGTTCGCCCACCCTCTCCCACTGACAGCCGCGAAAGCAGTGGCCGTGACCCGCCAGCCGCATTTGTGAGGGCAGGAGACAGACATCACCGCAGGGGATCCTCCGGATCCCCCGGCACACCGCTACATTATTCACCCTCCATTCACCCTCTTGCACATGCAGCAAGTGCCACGTTCTCGCCCACTTCTGCTCGCCCTTCTTCTCCTGTCTTCTCCGGTTCTGGTTCTCCTTCATCACCGAATGGACTACTCGGTAGTTTCAGCGGAAGTCCCACTGCCCGCGCACCCAGTCAACCGTACCGAGACCCACGGGCAATGATTGCAGCTTACTTTATGGTGAACTGTGCGAGTGCCACTGGATCCTCGCAGACGAGGTTTTCAAGTGCACCTGATGTGTTCTCGATTGGTCAGAGCTGGGGATGGAAGTCGAGTTCATTGAGGTCGGAGGAGTACGTCGATATTGGAACCGATGATGACAGGTGAAGGGGCGCCTTTTGCTCCTGCAGTCAAGAAGCCAAGACCCCACAAAGAGATTAGTTTTAGGGCTACCGTTGTTCTGGGGCTTGTCTGACTGGATGGGGCTTCGATTCCCTACATTTTACCGGCTTGTGCTTTGGAAGGACGGATTAAGTGACTATCTGTATATCTGTGCCTCATATGTCTTTCCTATTACACTATTGATCTGTAGCTTATTGACAGTAGGATTCAAATCTACCCTCCTTCGACAATTGGAACGCAACGGATCAAATGAGCAACGCCGGAAACGTGGTGTAGTCCGATGTTGTACCTTGTTTGGACATTTGGGCATGATTGTGATTCCTTTCTGCTCCTTACCAATTCTCTCTCTTACTCAGTGCATTCCTTCCAAACAATGGCGACAATACCACGCAAACAAGCACCGAGACTGGCGCGTCCAGCCATGCGATACTGGAAAGGCAAAGCTCCCAAAGGCGTTGCAGATATCGAGTCTGATTCAGACATGGATGAGCAGGCACACGACGAGTTGGAAGAGCAACGCGAGGATGCTGACGTCCTGATCAAAGAGGCGGGAAATATTGTGGTGGGCGTTGAAGAGGAAGAGGAAGAGGAAGAGGAAGAAGCAATGCAGTTGGCAAGGGTGGCGGGGAAGGCAAGCATGAGCGTTGCATTGAAGGACGTAAATATTAGTAAAGAGGGAAATGTTATTGTTGCGGGGCGGTTGGAAAGTGGTAGAACGGAGGTAGAACGTGAGGGTATGTTTGGTTTACTGGGATGTATTGTGAAGGAACCCATTGCTGATTGTTCTCTGCCGTAGAGTCTGAGGAGGAGGAGGAGGAGGAGGGAGGCCCACGCGGTGTTGAAGACTCGGAAGAAGAGGTTAGTTCTGTACAGTTAACTCAGTATACGTCAAGGGCTGACCAAGACTTAGTCTAGTGAATATGAAAGCGAATCCGAAGAGGAGGCTCCTAAATATACATTCAGACCGGTTTTCGTTCCTAAGTGCGTATCTTCTGTATTTAGAGGGTTAGAATCTCAGGTGGCCTTTGCCTAACTAGGCGTGCACGCGTGACCATTGCCGAGAAGGAGACATTCGCTGAGCACTCGGAGGAGATGCGACAGAAACGGGAACAAGAGGCAGAAGAGCGAAGGGAGCAAAGCCACAACATGGTGGCTGAAAGTATCCGGAGGGAACTCGCCGAAAGTACGTACTTCTCCTTCCGGATTTCGCGGACCCATCCTGAATCCGACCCCTTGGTAGAAGAAAAGGAAGAACAGATACCTGATGTCGATGATACGGATGGTCTAGATCCTGTTGGTGAATTCGAAGCTTGGCGCCTCCGCGAGCTCAGTCGAATCAAGAAAGAGAAGGAGGAGGTGCTACTTAGAGAGGAGGAGAGGCAGGAGATTGAGAGGAGAAGGGCACTGCCGGAGGAGCAGCGACTCAAGGAGGATATGGAGAGAGCTGAAAGGACAAGGACAGAGAAGCCAAAGGGTAAACAAAAGTTCTTGCAAAAGTACTGGCACAAGGGTGCCTTCCACCAGGTTTGCTTTTCCTCACTCGCGGAAAGTGTGCCCGCTGATATGCTCGTAGAATGATGAAGTTCTCGCAAGACACGATTACACTGAGGCTACGGAGTCGACCATTGATGTTACCCTCCTTCCCAAAGTTATGCAAGTCAAGAACTTTGGTAAAAGGAGTCGCACGAAGTATACCCATCTGTTAGACCAGGATACTACCGTCGGCACTGGTGGTTTTGGTGGCACAGCACCCGTGAAGCAGGGGGGGACTGGAACAGACACTGGCAGCTGTTTCCTGTGCGGTGGACCTCACCTCAAAAAAGGTTTGTTTGTATTCTGTGAACATAACAGGCAGCAATTCGCTCAGATTTGGGTTTAGATTGCCCGCAAAGTCGAAAAATGACCGGTGCTAATTCTATCACAACAAATTCTCGACCCTACAGCGCTGGCCACGGAGGGGACCAGAAGGGTAGGGAAGATTATCGCAGTAAAGGTAAATCCGGCTACCAGGATGCCAGTTATAGGTGGAGAGACGACGATCGGTACAAAAGAGGCGGTCGAGATGGAAGAGATACAGGACGCTACGGAGTTGATAGAAGGGACAGGTATAACGAATCCCGAGATCGTGAGAGCTATCGTCGCTCTTCACGATCCCGGTCAAGGTCGCCTTTCGCAAAGGACCGATATCAAACAAAAGAAAAAAGACGGTCACGTGAACGGTCTGTGGATGAAAGATATCAAGAAAAGAAACGGCGGCTGAATTGATTTCGGGACCAATTCTTGCATACCTGAGACCAACTCGCATATGACCCGCGCATTACACAGGGATTGAAATTGAAACGTTGTGCCGCAATGCTAAGTACAGCCGTGGCACCTAGGTGCTTACAAGTCAGTACTCTGCGAACCGTAAATTGCAATAATCACTGTTGCCGTGCTGTGGGAACATCGCGCGTTTTGCCGAAAACCTCGCGGTGGTTCCTCTTTGTGTCTGCATTCGCCATTTCTTTTCTCCTAGGGTAAATCGTAGGCCTTAGGCCCAATGAGGTGGATCGAGCCTTGCCGTTTGTTCAACGTTCAACGGTCAATCGGTCACCCCCGATGGAGGGCTGCCTATGGCGCCTGCCCCTCCCTCTCGATGCTGCGCTCAAATCCAGCAGTGGAATCAGTAGTGCATCCTATTGAACTTAAGAAGATGTTTATCTAATCTACCCGAATATTATACTGGACTGTGAAGTATATATTGAAACAAAGCATGGCCTTTCAGTCAATTAATACTTCGTGTTGAACAACATTTGCTACGCAGATGTCCCAAACCACCACTTGAGCTTGAAGTTGAGGTTTCGATGCGGTGTTGCGAAATTGGAATTGCTCGAGAGGGGGTCCAGCTCCGCAAGCGCTTTACTGTGGTGCCATCATTTCCGTGGCTTTTTATATTATGCGCTTCCACCAAAGTGCCGACCCATTAGGCTATTATCCAGGCAGTCGTAATCTCTCCTTGAGAGACCCGTTTTTAAATGAGAATTCTATTGAGTTTCGTTTGCGGTCCAGATTTTCTGTCTCTTCCAAAACGTGCCCAATGTCAGGCCATCTATCCGAATCATGGTTTGTTCCACGTTTATTCGCTGCTCAACATCAAATCTCACGCTGTTCGGTAGACGTAGGTCGGAGGGTGCTTCAGGAGGCTACCTCGATAAGCACCGAAATCATTCAGGGTCGCCTGAACTCTTTCTCTTTCCTCTTCCTCCTCCTTCTTACCCATGACACGAACAGTTAAGGTGGCAGTTGTTGGAAGTGGGTTGGCGGGGCTAACGTCGGCCTGGTTGCTCACACGTTCTATTAAGAGCAAGGGTGTGGAGTTTGAGGTCCACATCTTTGAAAAGGTACGTCGGACGAAGACATGGCTTATGACGTTGCCTTAAAATCCGAACTGACGCTGGCCAGGCCAATGCGCTAGGAATGGATGCGGCATCAATGACGTTTACTGACCCCCAGACTAAACAACACTGGAGGCTGGATGTACCCATGAGGACGTTCCAAGGGGGTGATTGAAAAAAACAAACTTTTTTTTTCTGCAACAAAATGCTGAACACGACCTTAGGATACTATCCCCAGCTTATTGCGATGTACAAAAGCCTTGGCGTCAAGATGCGCCAAGCTGATTTTTCTTATTCGTTCTCACTCTTTTCACCATCGGGCGCCACCAATAAGAGGAAGATAACAACGAGTTTTATTTACAATGGCTCCTCGGGACTTTCTGGTATTGGTTTGCCTTCCTCACTTGCCGATATACCACAGGCATACAAGGGATTTTTTATGGGCACTTTCCTCGTGCAGCTATGGGTATGGGTCGTATTCGCCTTCATGACCCTGGAAACCCTCTTCTGCTTCCTGATGTCCGCTATTTACGCCGCACCTTTCCTCCGGTCTCCCAAAATCCAAGATATGACATTTGGGGAATGGGCTCAAGAAGCCACGCCAAACAATCTTATCGCCCGCTGGATTGGTCTGGATGTTGCGTGGCAGACCTACGTGAAAGACGTTATGGTACCCATGTGGTCCGGAATGTGCACTGCTACCGAGGAGGACATTTTGAAATACCCCGCGGAGGAATTCTTAGGTAAACCTCAGCATTGTGTGCCTCAAATCTGAAAAATCTGACAAGCTGACCTTTTCAAGATTTTATTTGGTTGACGATCGGCACGCCTCACTATCTTTTAGCCAATGGCGTTCGCGATGTGGTTGCTGAGTTGAGCAAAGACATCGATCACGTTCACGTTTCTTCGCCCATTGTTGCCATGACCACAGACCCAGACACACCTCATTTGGCGTCGGTCACTTACACTACTGCACCAGGAGGACAAGAAACCTTGAGCGGCTTCCACCACATTATATTTGCGACCGAAGCGAAGGCGGCCGCGTCGATATTAAACGACTTTGTATTGAAGCTCCCGCGAAACTCGCACATGGCTGGTTTCAGGAATAATCTTTCACAGCAAGCAAAAGTCTTGAGCAAGTTCCGGTACCGAACAGTCGTTGTGGTCAATCACACAGATAGCACACTCTTGCCTGATGACCCTCGAGACCGTCGCGAGCTTAACCTGATGTACTATCATGGAGACGAATTGGACATTGCAGAGGAACCGGAAAGAGACTCCTCCATCTGCGTCTCGAGCTCATATGCCATGGTGACCCATGTTCTACCTAAGCCAGATGGATTCCCCCAACACTCTCCCACTATTTACCAAACGACCAATCCTTATATCCCACCGAAGAGGGATTCAATTTTGAGTTTTGCCAGGTTGGAGAGGGCCGTTCCAACTGTCGAGGCGAAACGGGCGTTGCAAGCCCTATGTCAGGAGAAGGAGAGGAAGTGGTGGGAGTGTCCAGCTGTTGCGAAGACCAAACTTGGACCCTTGCAAGGTGCAGGGAGATTAACAGATAACGGTCACCCTGGGATCTGGATTTGTGGTTCGTATGCATTCCCTGGCATACCCTTTTTGGAAGGGTGTGTAGTGAGTGCGAAGAATGTCGTTGTGCAAGGCATCCTGGAGTGCGAGGGCGTGGAATTGAGAGAGGAACCTTGGGCGACATAAAGATCTCATTACTGATAACCGGTCGTGGGGTTTTTGTCAGAGTATCTGGATATCTATCTGTTGGCTTAGCAGATAAGATGTGGACTGAAGACTGGTGATCTACTGTGTAATCCTATTGACACACAACGATGATATGGAATAACAAATTATATGCGGTATTTCTTCTCCATCTCTTTGTGGGTATCCGATGGGCGACTAGTTTCCATACCTGCAAAAGTTCGTCAGCGCCAGTCAGTTCAAGAAGAACAGAACACAGACCCAAGAAGATATCGGCAGGTTCAATGAGCTCGTCGCGTCCCATCAAGATGTCAAGATGCAGATTCGATTGCGGTATCCCGGAAAAATTGGGGAGCTGTTCCCGCCTATTAAACAGTGACACTAGTCAACTAGCAAAGAGCTTACAGTATTCACAACCTTGCGCTCCATCAGGAGGCGCATTGGTGAATGCATTCCATATGTATTGCGCAACATGGTGAGTTTGGTCATGTCCTGGGCTTCTTCCCACTAGAGTTTAATTAGTATGCATTGAGGGTAGACCGGGATAAGAGTCGTGCTAACGTTCTCTAACCGCTCCTTGATTCCTCCTGTAGACTTGACCTCAGTAGCGAGACTGCGAGGTCCATAACTTAGAGTATCGTGTAGGCCAAGACTGTTAGCAGTGTCTAAGATGGTAGCGACTTTCTCTTTGTTGGGGGGGACTAGTCTTAAAGAAGGATCCTGAGCAAATTTCAGCTGGGATTTTTGTGCTTGGGTGTATCAGCGCTCACCATGACGGTCGAATGTAAGATGGACGCGTAAGACGCGCGTGACAGGAGAAGGGGCAACGGGCTGAATGTGACATGGGTCACGATATACCTTCCCCCAGGTGTTCTCAGTTCCTCTGGACCTGCCGCCTCCAGTCCTGGAATTTCTGGCCCATCTTGTGTGAAGTTGTTGGCTGTTTCCTCTCCGTCAGTTTATCATGGCCAACCGTCCAGGAAGGTCATCCAGTATTCCGATTCCAAGGAATCCGGCTGCTGCCTCCTCGTCGACACGTAACATCGAATCCGTCATTTCAATCCCCACCATATCCCCGTCGCGCCCTCGTCTATCCAGTGCCCAAGGCTTATCTAACCGTTCAGGGGGGGGAGATGTGGTCCGAAGTATATCGGCCAGTTACAGGTCAACCCATGATACCGTCCCAGTATCCGTCTCACCTACCAGAATGTTGTCTCGCTCCGCCACTTTCTCTGCAACCCATCCCAGCCATCCTCTGGTACGCATGGGCGCAAATTTTGAACCGAGGGTTGTACACGCTACGCCAGATGCTTCAAGGAGCACTGATTCGTGTGCGCCAGTACCTTCCCCAACCCAACCCCGAAGGGCCAGTGGTCCTAGTGGTCGTTCAGTTAGCGGACAACGCCATACACCCAGTATCCCACCACTCCCGGATACGACCCCCGTAACATTTCCTAGACCAGCATACTTGGAATACTCCGCATTGAGGGATCTACTAGTCACAGAGGCACCTTCCCCCCCGCTGGCAGTTCCACAGGCACAAAGAAGAGTGGAGGCTGCACCACTGGTGAGGAGCGTTCCTTCCCATACATATTCCATGTCGCCTCCTGCGGACAGCGATGAAGACAGCAGTCCGAGCCCTCCGCCGCCTACCAGAGATGTTCGCAACGTGTCGATAACAGCGATCCCAGAAGAGCAGGCTGACATATCCAGTGCCAACACGGTGGAGTGATCAAGCTCGCTCCAATACTCTTTCCGTATCACACGACGGACGCGAGATTTCACATCATGGTAAGTTGCACCTACGCCTTTGCCATTGCCAGCCGTTCAAGAACCTGCGATCTAGGTACCAACAATACAAGTGACAAAGAGCACGCCGCAAACGCGAGGGCAAATCATTTCGTCCCACCCGCTTGCGGTATCTATTACTATGAAGTCGAGGTGAGATGTAAGGAGCAGAAGAGGTGTGTTCAGATCTTGTCCCCAAAAGACATGCTCTCATGACCCATTATTTCAATCCAGCCATATCAGCGTGGGGTGAGTTGCAAGCCTTGCTCAAGGTGGCTGATGTTGATTTCGTAGCTTTTGCTCCCGCACTGTCAAATTTTCCCGGCTTCCCGGCTGGGAACCTAATTCTTGGGGGTACCACGGAGACGATGGCCATGTTTATGAGGGTGGGAAACCTGCGGCTGCGTACGCTCAAACGTTCGGATGTAAGGTGCTATTGTTTTTCTGACCTCTTAAGGTACTGAATGTTCCGTAGCTGGCGATGTCGTCGGATGCGGGATTGACTTTACCAATCATAAAATGTTCTACACCAAAAATCGGACTTTTCTTGGTGCAACCAAATCTATTGCCCTCCTAATATCTGGCTAATCTCTGGCGTAGGTTACGTGTTTGACGGCGTGGGCAAAGACGAGGAAATATACCCGGTGGTAGGCTTGCGGCACCCGGGCGATTGCATTCGCGTCAACTTTGGACACGAGCCATTCCTATTTGATATTGAAGACCGCGTTCAACAGAGGCGAGATGCGACTTGGGCTGCTATCATGAAAACATCGCTGGATTCCACTCTACTACCTCGACGATACCACAAAAACGCCATCAAGAGTCTCATAACCATCACAGAACCATCTACACTGACGGAGGGTGAAGCCAAAACGGTCTTGAATCAACTAGTCCTGTCTTACCTCGTTCATCATGGTTATGCAAAGACGGCCCGAGCATTCCATAAACAGCAGAAGGGCAGTTCTAGAGAGCAAGGGGGTGATATCGATATGGATGGAACTCCGGAAGAAGGCGAATCGGACACTTTCGGAGGAGATATTGAGCGGCGTACAGGGATCGTCAATTCAATCGCCAGCGGTGACATCGACGCAGCCCTAGAGGACATCCGGAAATATTATCCTACGGTACTGGAGGCAGAAGACGGCCTTGTCCTATTCAAACTTCGGTGTAGAAAACTCGTGGAGTTGATTTTGGAGACGAACGAAATCAAACGAAGGATGAACAACGGGAAGGAGCGGGGCGAATCTCTCGTAGATGTACTAGCCCAAAGTAATGGCCGACAAATGCTGGATGATGATGGGATGAACATGGACATCGACGACGATGCGCTCTCGTTTGGAACACTAATACACCCGACGCCACTTCGCCAATCAAAATTAGGATCGTCGTCTGGAAGTAGATTCAGTCCGAGACCAACAACGGCGGATTTCGAGGCTGCGTTGACGAGAGCAATTGAATATGGGCAGGACTTCAACAACGACTACAAGTTAGAAAGGCGGCCTGAGGTGAGACAGATGTTCGAACAAGCGTCGAGCGTTATCGCTTGGAATAATCCTTTTGAGGCGGGAGGAGACGCGGCTGAGGTAGCCGGACATGAGGCCCGTATTGGACTGGCAAATGAAGTGAACGAGGCCATTTTGAGTTCGTAACTGTTTCCCGTCCCTTCCGTGGGTCTAACCACGACTGTTTTACAGAGTCTCAAGGCCGACCTGTGAGGCCAACGCTGGAGATGGTGTATCGGCATACTGCCGCATGTATGATGCAGCTCGGTGTGACCGGTGTCGGGTCGGCTGTCTATGCAGATATGCCCAGAGAGTTCCTTGAGATATAGGCTTAGTTGCCATTCTCATTGCCTACTTCTTGGTATGTGTGTATTTCTCGACCGTATTCGTGTATCAGTATTGCGTGAGTTGAAGGTTTATCCAATTCACTTTGTGATGGTTGATCCCTGTTATGGTAGTGGTCCAGTTTTTCATGTGCCCATACCCATGTAACCTTACCATCCATTTCAATCATGAGCCCCTTCCCTTAGCCAGTGGCACAAATACTCTGTAGGGACCGAGCCTGCGCAAAAAGCATAACATTTGGTGGAGAGCAGGGCAATACCTTATTAGCCAAGAATAGCATTGCGCACCTACAATCGGCTCTGAGCGATCTCGCCCATCCGCCAAATTGGGTGTTGTAGCAGCAAGTTGGCGGCCCAGTACTGCGGTGCACGTTTGGACATCCCTCGCCCTATCTAACCCCTTTGTTACAAGTCGCAAAAATGTGGGATAACAAGTAGTTTTTTTGTACCTTATCTCTTTTTCAGACCATGACCGGGTCCATTGAATCTGAGAAAGAGTCAGCATGCACGTGAATTGGCGCTTGGCAGCTGGATCGCCGGAGGATGCCCCAAAAATCATGCTAACAACTTATAGGATCAGTGATCCGCCTTATTCTTGTTGAAAAGAAACGGTTGTCATAGAGAGAAGGGAACGGGGATAGAGGTCAGCGCCCATGTCAGGAGGGGGGATTTTAGATGCAATGCCCGTGACGTCCGATTTGGACGCCCGGCTTGTGCAGCTGATTACATTCAAGTCTGGTTTTGATTTTCTAAATCCTACACACCAATAGTCCAATGAGTTCTACTTCGCGCAATTTCGTCCTCGCCTCCAGAGCTTCCCAGCTTGCACAAATTCAAACCAACATTGTTGTCGCATCCTTGCAGGAACTCTTCCCTCCGAACCAGGGTAATAATACTCAAGCTGGACCAACATTCAGTACATCGTTCATGTCTACTGCTGGAGATAAAAACCAATCACAAGCGTTATATTTGCTCGGGGGGAAGGCACTTTGGACTAAAGAGTTGGAGGTCGCACTGAAGGAGAGAGATGTCGATATGCTCGTTCACTCCCTCAAAGATGTTCCGACATCCTTACCCGACGGATGTTATCTTGGCGCGATCTTGGAGAGGGAGGACCCCGCGGATAGTCTGGTTGTAAAGAACGCAAAGCCTTGGAAGTCACTTGAGGATCTGCCAAAGGGAAGTGTAGTGGGGACGAGCAGCGTGAGGAGGGTTGCACAACTGAAAAGGAAATTCCCTAATCTGCAATTTATGGATGTGGTAAGTTGACCTCCGTTCAGGCATGTTCTCCCACTAAATCATCACTTAGCGCGGAAACTTGTATGTCGATAGCGACGATTCTTCTTCGCAGGCCACTCAATTGACATCATATTTAGGAATACCCGTCTCGCTAAGCTCGATGACCCAAACGGTCCTTATGCTGCCCTCATACTTGCGAAGGCCGGTCTTCGTCAGGCTAGGAATGGGTGATCGCATTGCTGCCGACATTACCCCTCCGACTCTTCTTCATGCTGTATCCCAGGGTGCCCTGGGAGTTGAGGTTAGGAGTGATGACAAAGAGGCGATCGAGTTATGCAAGAAGCTCACCCACAGAGAAACCCAATGGAGGTGTCTGGCGGAGCGTGCATGCTTGCGTGTCCTAGAGGGTGGTTGCAGTGTGCCCGTTGGTGTTGCAAGCGCTTTGGAAGTGGGATAACGAGGAAAAGAAGACCGGATTGCTGACTTTGACGGGGTCGGTTACTTCAATCAATGGGGCGACTCATGTTGAGCAAACATTGAAGAAGAATGTCTCCAGTACAGAAGAAGCGGAGGAACTCGGAACCAACCTGGCAAAAATCTTAATTGAAACAGGTGCAAAGAAGATCCTGGATGACATCAATGAAGATAGGGAGCGTAGGATCGACGAGGTGAAGACAGCAGAGTTGACGCAATCTTGATGAGAAGGGTGAAGTTGTGATATTATCTCGGGAAGAACAAGGATGTATCATGAATATTTGAATAGATGTTCCAAGCCGGATCACATAGTACTGTGCCCTGTAACCGCACAATTCTGCTGCGACACGATATGAATTTTATCTGCGTCTCCACGAGCGCCTGCGATTCCCTTCTGTGATTACAGGAAAGCAAGTGACTCTAAGGTAGAGACACGAATGACATTGGAAGAAAATCCAACAGGTCCCTCAGAAATTACCTAAACGCATTTTATATTTGGTCATATTTGGCAAGAGCATCCAGATCGAGATCATGCCTATCTGAGGCTATGTCACTGTCAGTCTGCGGCGGAGTTCTTTAAACGATCCTCCAGTATTGCCACAGACAAGGCATAAGGACCGCGCACAGATCCAGGGGTCACCACGAAAAGAAGGTTACCAGTGTGACAACGCAGCGCCGAATCACAGCTTCTTCGTTCTCTGACCACCCCGCGCGCAAAGGTCCAACACAGCAACAGCCTCACCGGGTACATTCGCGTTGTCCCAGACTATTGAACCCACCTCCCTTAAAGTACTTAAGCCGTGGATTTGGTTCTGACATAGCATCGTCTGTATTCTGGTATTCTGGTATATCACTTTCGTCTTGTGGTTGAATTCGTGCCAGGAGAATGGCCTCTATCGCTGCCAGGAGACTTGGGAAGGAACTCAGGGAGATTCAAACAGAAGGGTGTCCAGTTGGTGTGTAACTCATTGCAAATATTTTATATGCTATTCTCTGAACGATGATTGATGATGTACTAATACTGTTGGAAAAACAGGAATAAAACTCGTTAAAGCGGATGATTTTGAAGTTTGGTGGTTCTCAATAGAGGTCATGGGTGAATCTTTATACAAGGTTTGCTGTTCGTCCCCCGTCGCAGATGCTACAGATTCACAGCTATGATCTCAGGAGGAAGTATACACTCTCCAGTTTCGCTTCGATCCACAGTATCCCATATCAGCTCCTGCCGTCCAGTTTGTTGTGACGAACGAACACCAAGCACCAGTTCACCCCGTACGTCGTACTGTAGACCCTTATATTCTTGCACCTCTAACGGTATCATATGATTGTACTCTATAGCACGTATATTCCAATGGTCATGTAAGTCTGTTTTGTTTGATCACGGCAAGTCACTGAACCTCATTTTCCCAGATCTGTGCTTCTATTCTGGGAAACGAGTGGTCTCCAGTCCTGAGTGTGACGGCCGTCTGTGTAACTTTGCAAAGCATGCTTGCATCATGCAAGGTAAGATATTCCAGCGTTCTCTTCGTGATCGATATTTAATTCTCTTTGTTGCTGTTCGCTCAATACGAGCAGAAGAAGGAACGGTAAGGACACTAATATTCTCGTGCTCAAGAAATTTCCATTTTTTTGCATAGGCCTGTTGACAATGATCGCTATGTGCGCCATGCCCCAGATAATCCAAAGAAGGTGCGTGTACATCCGGAATTTAGCTCCCATATCTAATGGGTGGTAATTTAGACGCAATTTCATTACGATGGTAAGATGCCTCAACTAATGTGGAGATTCTTCCTAACCTACGGTCCCGTCTCCCCTCATCTCAGATGATACGTAAGTTCGGTCTTTCAATCTTCTGGGAATCTGAGACTTCCTGCTGACGAGCACCATACAGTGTGTGACAGTACTTCACAGTGCATTTTCACCTTGATAACCTCCCATCTACCAGTGCCATCAGCTTCCACCTTTTCATTCGGTAGATCAGTGTACGCCACAGCATGTAAATATGTGTCACCCCGCGATTACCACTGTATACTCCTTGGAGTGTCAATTTAACACTTGCCAGTAGATCCAGTTGAATGATCCATTTATCTATCCGACTGTGCTACTTTTTATATCCATCCATCCATCCATCCGCCGCTTCAAGAGGTAACAAGAGACAATACCAAACCATGACTGAAGATACAATAACAAACGATGAATGAAAAGGGATCAAGAAAGAGCATACAAAGGTGATTCAAATGAGTTGAGAGATGAGAAGAGGGCAACAATGATTATGATGAGGTACCTTCGCAGCAGCTTCTCGGTGGTGCAGCCTCCGGCCCCGTCATAGGAATCATTTCACTATCAAGAGACATATCAAGACAGGCACCGGCGACTTGTTCCAGCGGAATATGAATTGGAGGGGTGGAGGAATCTGCGTCTGCGCAACACCCTCCGCAGGCAACGCCACATACACACTGGCCGTTCGGGCAACTGCAACTTCCTCCACAACATTCCAATTTCGGTAAATTGACCGAAGGTGTCTTGCCAAGGCTGTATCCGACTTCGCGGGGATCAAGTTGAATTCCATTGCCCAAACGACGGTATAACGGCGGTGGTGGGAGAGCGGCCGCACGTGCAAAAAAGCGGTTGAGGGATGGGCTCTTGGTGATATAATCCAACGAAGACGATGTTGACATAGAACCAGATGAGATGGATGAGAGTGGCGAAGTACTACCTCGAAGGGCAACTCCGGATTGGTTATCGACACATGTCATGCACTGTCCGTCTGTGCAGTCATGCAAGTCCTTCGCCGCATATTGGGATCCTCTGTGCTCCACGCACCCGGGACAGGCACATTGGACTCCACATGTACAGCCAGAACCCGCTAGAGAATTGATCATGCTAATTGGTGGCATAAACCCGAAGTCTGGAACCTGGTCCGTCAGAGGCAGTGCTGACTCTGACGAGGATTGAATTGGGGGTAGTTCTAAAACTGGGGAGGGACTATAGTGATGGTGATTGTGATCATGGCCGTGGTGATGATGCTGCTTCGAACGTTTGTGAGAATCCTGTAGCGGACTTGACGGGCGAGACGTAGGACGTTTGGAAGACAATACGGGAGCCGAGGAAACCGTTCTTGGCAGAGCAGTTTTTGCCGTGTGATCGAGAGGCATTAATGATGATGATGCCATCGAGGAATCACGGCGGCGCATTGCGGCCACATGAGCTAATGTATCAAGGTCCCCAATAGATCCAAGGGCTGACTGATCTGCGGTTGCAGGTGACTGGGCCGGTCGACAGTTGCATTTCCATACGCTCCTACAGTTGCACGGATTTAGTAACGAGTCCACTGAACCAAAGTGAGTGATCTGATGGAGTCAAGAAAGAGATGGATATGGCAAAAATACCTCTCTGTCGGGCGTCTGCAGGCAGTGTTGTTCCAACTTGTGAGGCCGCCAAAACATCCTTGAGCCCATTTGGTAAGGAAGGAACGATAGGTATGAACCGACGAGCTGACGAAATATCCATTGACCGTCAGCACCACCATTGGCGGCAAGGGCGGTGATAGTTACGCACACTTGGATGTCGTAGATGCTAAGACCTCTCCGCGGCTAGCGGGATCGGCTTTCGGGTTACAGGTACATTTCGAATGCACTTTCTTTGACTGTCGGAGTTCTCTGCATTTCTCGCACTGTGAGACAGGGCGTCCCTTCTTCTTGATTTCGAAAAGTGGTCGGTCGGTGTGATGGCAAGATGACGATCGGTGCCCTTTAATGCATGATTCACTGCGCACAACATTATGAGCGACAATAGCCTAAGCTCAGTCTCAGTGCATAGCGCTCACCAAGCGAACTTCTTGCTATTGACGTAGACCTAAAAGCCCAGAGTAGAAGCAACAATAGGCTGTTGTGTCAATGGTGGATAGGCAGATTTCACAAACCATTTGTGCCTTAAACGTAGTAGACCAGCTGCACACAGCAGGGGTGGTGGTTGAAAGTCAAGGACGAGAGGTTCTGCCGAGAGGGTTGGTGCGAAGGAAGAAGATATAAAGAGTGTAATTTCGAGGGAACTGAATAGACAACCCTAACACTGGGTCAATGGAAATGGCAATCGTCACTTGACCTCGTCACACGCGTCACACTTCTATCCCACATCGTTCTGCGTTTAAACACCCTGGCTGTTTGTTTCTAGTTTGTCTGGCAGGTTACACTATGTAATGATGATTAAAGCTTTCGTTCAAATTTAATACTTGGCGCCTGGCAATATTCCCTCCTTCGGCTCAATTCAGTGACTAGTTTTTGGGCCGGCCGCAATTTTACTGCCACTCTGTCGTGAGAGGAACGGATAGTTTCAATGATTGTGGAAGAAGTGTTGGGTGAGAACCAAAATTCACTTCTACTTACCAGTAGGCAATGTCGCTTATATTCGTGCTAGACAAATCCGCGGTTATCATCCATAAATAGTGCGAACAATTCACAAGATGAAGGTCGATCCAACGTTAGAACAGTGCATTCACGCGGACCAACGCGAGCAGGACAATCGTGTCTAATTCCCAGACCGTCTAAGTATATAATTATAATGACATATACCGGGCCATACTATGTCAATGTGAGTGTTCAGGGCGCTCATGTTGGCGGCAATCTCTGCAACTCACTCAGATTCCTTCTTGTCATTTTGTGACAACTTCTTTTCCAGTTTGTCAAACTCATTGAGGGCAATCTCTTCTTCCTGGTCCAAGATCTGAGAAAGTCGTGAGATTGAGAACATCGGCGGTTCTAAAAGGGACTCTCACCTGTTCGACACCCTTGACTTCTGGAATATAGTGCATGAGCATTCGCTCGATTCCGGACTTAAGCGTGACAGTGCTTGAATCACATCCTCTGCAACTCCCTTTAAGTTTGACCTTGACAATCCCATCACTCTCGTCAAATCCTCTGTATTCAATATCTCCACCGTCCTCCATGATAGCTGGCCTCACGCGCGTTTCCAGCAGCTCCTTAATCATAGCGACGGTCTCTGAATCTGTGTCCAGGATTCTTGTGTCCTGCGGTCCAGCAGCATCTTGATCCTCTTGACTTCGGAACAGAGGCTGTCCGGAAGAGAAATGCTCCATAAGGATAGAGTAAATTTCAGGCTTGATGACTGCCCATGTGTTCTCAGAGTCTTTCGAGACTGTTACGAAATCGGGTCCATAGAAGACTGCACTAACCCCTTCGACACCCATGAGACGGATTGCTAGGGGGGATGCGAGGGCAGAGCGAGTATCAAGGAATTCCGCGGTGCCTTCACCCATGACGGTAACACCTGGAATGAATTTGAGAGAATCATCATTGGGTGTTGTTTCTGTCTGAATGAACATAGACCGGGCTAAACGATGTCGAATGAGACGCTTTGTTTGCAATACTTAAGAACAAAGGGACACGCACAAAGCGAAGGTCTGCGCAAAGCCACTCTGTCTAGTTGTCGCCATTGAAGTATTGAAGTAGCGGAAGCCAAAGTGGTTCGGAAAGATGCGGAGCGCGTACAGCTCGCCGAGAATGCCCTGACTGTAGTAATGGCCAATCCCCGTGAGGCCTGGGCCGTCTTGTGGGTGTTTCTGAGAGCACTTTTCGCAGCGTTTCTGAATGAAGAGGACGTTATTGTAGCCATGGTGAAAGTTGGAGTGGGAGGGACACCTCGGATGTGCCAGTTGCGTAACTTTACAAATCATCACTGCCAGAGTATCGAGGACAAATGAGGCAACTACCACATATGGAAGGAGGGCTTGTTTATTCTCTCCCAACCTCGAGACGATGAACAAATCTACCGTACAGCACATACAGGACTCATTACCTCGTCTGGTCTCCCTTCTGCTCCTCACATGGCTCGTCTGGAAAATATTCTCTTTCTTTCGTCCCCGGAACCGCCACACACTTCGCTCAGTCGCAATACTTGTTCTTGGCGACATAGGACGGAGCCCGCGCATGATGTACCACGCGCAGAGCTTTGCTGAAAACGACTTTGTCACCGACCTCATTGGATACGGTGGTCCGTGTTTCTACAGATTGGACATGCTGTAGCAGCTGACGACGTGCCTACCTCTCCGCTGTTTCCAGGCTCAAGACCCATTCCAGCATTGGAACGGCTGCCTAAGCTTCGCTTGCATTACCTGCCTGAGCCACCCTCAATAATAAAAAGGCTACCCTTCCTTCTTGCAGCACCTATCAAAGTCACACAACAAATCATGTCAATTTTGGTTGTACTGTTCGTCTTGATCAACGTTCCACCTGAGTTCATTCTTGTCCAGGTGAGAATTAGTGTCAACGGGTTCTCATGAAGGACAGTTACACATGTCCGTAGAACCCACCAACCATACCAACATTGCTTCTCGTCCAATTTGTGGCCAAGGTCAGAGGTTGCAAAGTTATCATCGACTGGCACAATCTAGGATACAGTACTCTGGCACTGAAGCTTGGGCCTAAACACCCACTCGTACAAATCGCAAAATGGTTAGTCTACTCAGTGTCATAGTAATGACCCAGCTCTAATTGTGAAACAGGCTTGAAAAGTCTTTTGGTCGTAGCGCGTACGCTCAGCTTTTTGTCACCAACGCTATGAAAAATCATCTACTCAAGGAATGGAATATCCAGTGCGTAAGTGCATAACCTAAGCTAAGCCAAGAGCTAACCCGAGTTCACAAGGGGCAAGAAAGTTGTGCTTCATGACCGACCCCTGCGTCACTTCCACCACGCATCTCCGCAGGAAACGCATGAGGTCCGTCTACCTTCACTCCTATCCCTGACTTCCCCAACTTACCCCTTCTCTTTTAGCTTTTCCAACGACTCCGCTCGAATCTCTTCGCCAATCCCTGCCTCCAAGGTTTTCTTCCACAATCTTCTCCGCCTTACTCAACGCCCTTCACCAAAACAAGCCCTCCATCCATCAGGTCTCGTTCCCCCACCCCGACCGCTATCGTACACCAACTACACGAGTCATCTCCAACACTCCCTCTACCTACCCCAACCGCTCCGCAAAACAAGCATTCGCCGCTTAGTACACCTCTGGTAGAGCTTAATGAGGAGCCGTCATACCACGAGATCCACCCCCCCGCATTACGACCCGACAGACCCGCGCTGATCGTGTCAAGCACATCCTGGACGCCAGACGAAGACTTTTCCATCCTCCTCGATGCACTTAGTATGTACGAAGCCCGCTCCCGAGAACAACATCACGCCAGGTCCGAATCTCAACTGCCCAAAGTCCTCGTCATAGTAACAGGGAAAGGGCCACTAAAGGACAAATATATGCAGCAAATTGACGAGTTACAGAAGAAATGGGAATGGGTTCGGTGTGTGAGCCTGTGGTTGGAAGCGGAAGATTATCCGATGCTGTTAGGCTCTGCGGATTTGGGTGTATGTTTGCATTCGAGCTCGTCTGCTTTGGATTTGCCGATGAAAGTCGTTGACATGTTTGGGTGTGGATTACCAGTTTGTGCGTTGAACTTTGACTGGTACGCCAATTGCTGCTGCATGTTTTTTGGCTTAGGTACCGGTGGCTAACTAGTGGTGCTTAGCTTGGATGAGTTGGTGAAGGATAAGGTGAACGGCCTCGTATTTTCTGATGCAGCGCAGCTTGCAGAACAGCTTGAGGTGAGCTCAAAACTTCCGCCAAAATCAAAGGCTTAACGGTAAACCAGGAATTACTCACGTCATTTCCGAACTCACCAAGACTGGAACATCTCGCAAAATCACTCAAAAGGTCATCTACACCACTGCATCTTCACTCACCGAGGCCTGTTGCTGCTGAAGAAGACACCGAAGATTGGGTGTGGACAAATTGGGAGGAGAATTGGGCACGAGTGATGAGACCCCTCGTCCTCAAAGACGTGAATCTCTAAACAATTACATGCGTGTAATATTACACCGACAGATGTGATCTATATAAGGGCACCTATCAAACCTAACCCAAAGACGAAAGTGGCCTAACTGTTCGCTGTGGCAGCAAAAGTGAGTGTTTCAATCCGACCGCGGTTCTTGCATTCCTTTTGTAAGAATTCGTTGATGTTGCGGAAGGCGCTTGGATCGATGAGCATTGTCTAATACAAATACAATCAGTGAGAAAATCCCGTAGATTGCGTTGCCTTACAGCTTCCCATTCTTGTTCATGCGTCTCTTCGTGCTCAACTTTCTCACCAAATTTAACTATTCCTTCCCGTAGGCGTTGACTATCGGCTGCGGGTACGATGACGCGCACACGCATCCGTGCACGTTGGATGGGAAGGTTGGATTCGGCCTGGAGAAGCCTGATACATTCAGAAACCTGCACTCCATGGAGATAAGTGGCTATACGGGCAGAGGGGCACCCGAGGCGTACCTGACTCTTGGCATTCTTTCCTTGTTTGACGCTAAATCCAGCCTCAGTCATTGCCTTTTCGATTATACCGATTGGGTACGGTGTTTGTGTTGCTGGATCTACGCATTTCTCGGCGACGAGGGTGGCGATCTCTCTACGTAACGATGAAAGATCGTGTTCACGCTCTTTTTCGCCGACTTGGACCTCGCCTTTCTTTAATATCTGACCGTAAAGTCTAAGTGTTAGACTATCTGGGCGGGTTGTCGGATAAAAAGAGGAGCACAAACTTCAGAGACAATCTTGTCTATGTTTGTCGTCTCAAACGCCTTTTGCAGGTCGTTGGATTTGGCAACTTCACCTTTCGAGACATTGATGAAGACGTTGTTAATCTGGAGAACATCGTCGAGATCTGTTTCACTGTAGGGAATAGCAATCTTAATCTATCGGTTTTTCTTTTCTTTCCCTTGATAAAGGAATATCTGAGGTGCGTACTTACACGCCATTGCGCCACTCCTGTACTTTGTTTTTGTAGCAGGCAATCTCGAATCGCTTGCCGCCCTTTTTTAGGCGGACTATAGATACATTAGTGAGCCTGGCTCATAGTGAGCGATATTGTTGCCCCCGAGATGAGTTGTATAACGCACTTGATTTGGTTTGAGGGTTGCTGGATAGGCATGGTGGGTGATGGAGTGGTAAGTTGTGAGTTGTGAGTCGTCTGTGACATAATTATTATGGGCCCGCTTCCGGGATATCTTCACGTGCGCATTGTCGATGCCTGGATACTATGATACTTTGAATTACTTTGACGCTGAATTTGTATTGGCTGGTGGTATCAGAGATGACATAGCGACTCATAGCGATCATCACGGGCGAAACATGGATTGAAGTGAAAAGAAATTGTTGATCGTGTGAAAAGCCAAGAGGCCAGTAACTTAAGTAAATGCGGTGTCTCAGCTCCGCCATCCTTCATCATCACTGATACCCCCTCAACCCACTTCCACCATGAAGGGCATAGGAAAGGCTTTCGCTAGGTGCGTGGTGCCCATGTTTAATTTTGTTGAGCGGACGCTAATAATAAGCGGCACACAGGACGCCATTCACCGTCACCAGCAAGATTGGCATGGCCAAAAGTGAGATAAGCCCGTTGGTCTCTTGAAGTGGTGCTTCTCATCTAAACTCACTCTGTGAATGTCGCCTTTTCTCTCTGACTCCCATTTCTCTTGCGCTACTTAATAGAGTCAAACGATCCTGAGTTCGACGATTGGAACCGGCACTTTGGTACCCTGGAAACTGCGGCTGAACGCTTGATCAAGGATACAAAAGCGTTTTGCGAGTCCGTCACCTGTATGTGTTCACATCTCCTTGGCATTTGTGGAAAATATTCAGGTTCGGTTCTCCGCTAACAGTGCTCTTCAATCATGGACATGGATTTGCTACCCACTTCACAGTAGTCTTCCAGCCGATTGTCGGCGAATATGACTTGATAGGCAAGAATCCGGATGCTGAACAAAGTATTCGCAACGTGACCAAGTACGAGGCTGCTATGGAGGAATTGAAATCGCTCGTAGCCCCCGAACTTGAGTTGATTGAGAGTAGGATTCTTGGACCGGCTAGGGAATTGCAGACGATCATGAAAACGATTCGAAAAACTATTACGAAGAGAGAGCACAAGGTGGGTTTAGTACCCTGGTAACCGAGGCAAGGTATTGACAGTGTGCAGCTCGTGGATTATGACCGATATAACAACTCGTTGACAAAGCTGCGGGATAAGAAAGAAAAGTCGTTGAGTGACGAGAAAAACTTGTTCAAGGTGGGCCAAATACCAAAGATCCCAATGAGAATATTTCTAATTTCTGACGGACCCCCCCAGCTCGAGCAGGAGTTTGAAATTGCGACCAATGAGTATGAATATATTAATACAGTCTTGAAGCAAGATCTTCCTCGTTTCATGACGTTGGCGACGCAGTTCATTGATCCTTTGTTCAACTCGCTCTTCTACATGCAGTTAGTGACCACGTTGACCGACTCGTCCTTTGCGGCTCATTAGGCTTTTTTATAGGTTGAACATCTATTATTTGATCCTCGAGAAAATGAACAGCTTCGCAGACTCTGCCAAGTATGACATCGCAAACATGCCTGGCAGCCAAATCCAACAGATCTACGAAGAAAAGCGGACAGATGCTTGGCATACTATTGAAAACCTGAATATTGTCAAGAGGATCGTCTCAGTTTGTGAGTTGTAGTTTTGGCAACTCTCCTGCCAAACGTCTTGATAGTTTTACAGCGAGACTCGTACAAGTGAACAGATCTCAGAACAGTTTGCAACGTGCGCCACCGTCCGTACCTTCCACATCCTCAACAGGCTCTGGATCCGGTTTGCGTGCACCGCCACCGAGTCGATCGTTATCATCAGCGGCGGGATACAAGAAACCCGCTCCTGCCCCGCCGATGGCCTCGTCGTCATCGTTGAACAGCGCACCACCTCCGTATACTCCGTCCCCACCCGCAAACGGTCAACCGCCTGCTACTGCTGCTGCGATAGCGAAAAAAGGACCCCCTCCCCCTCCACCACTCAAATCAAAGCCCAAGCCCAAGCCGGCCGTCCAATACGTCGTTGCGTTGTATGATTTCGCTGCCCAGGTAAGCACCAAGTCATGATGTCCTGTGTACAAGCGGCTCATTTTTTACTGTAGGCGGATGGTGACCTGTCATTCAACGCCGGTGACCGTATTGAACTGGTGCAAAGAACGGAGAGCTCAGAGGACTGGTGGACTGGCCGTTTGAATGGGCAGGAAGGTGTTTTCCCTGGTATGTCTGAAACTAGCTATGCGCCCAATGGATGCTCAATGGCGTTGTAGGGAACTATGTTCAGGACACTTAGAGATAGCTGGAAGATACCTATATAAATTCCCACTATCTATTGCAAGCCTTTGTAATGACTTGGTAGATGAAATGCTGGACTGGTGATTGGCTTAGCTTTCAGGGACTGACCAAATACGTGTCAACAGATTGTGTCAGCGTTGAGTGTTAAAGTTATGTCTGGAAGATCTTTTGTTTTTGAGTGAACATCCACTCTTGCAACTCACCACACATGTCCTTGACATACAACATATCTCGCCTTGGACGCGCGAGTCGGCTCTTCCCCTCGTCCCCCACACACCCACCGCTTCCGCTCTCCCCTTGTTCAACCGTCTTCACCCGGCGGGCCATGATGTCCGCCCTCCGATCACCACCACTACTACCACCACAGCAATCTCAACAGCGTCGCATACCAACCTCGCCTTCACCACTCCCAGAGACAACCCCTGTCGTCCTTCCAGAGGGACAGACACTCTCTAATGACGCTGCTTCCCCCCAGGTCGCAGCACGCCCACCGCCGGCACCAAAAGCGGAAAAGCCCAGACCTCAACTTAGATCGACCAAGGCTGCTTTGTCAATTGTGAGCACACTAGATTCTTCTCGCCCCCCTCCTTCCCCATTCATTTCTGCTTTTTTCCCTTCCCATGTCGTTCGACAATTTTGCTGACTGACTGATGGTAATTGTTGCCGTGACATTCTAGACCCCCACAGCTGTATCGCGACTATGTGCACTTCTCAACGGTCCAAACCCCCAACTGATACGCATTGGTGTGCGCAACAAGGGATGTGCTGGGCTATCATACCACCTAGACTACGTAGACAAACCCGGCAAGTTCGATGAAGTCGTGGAGCAGGATGGTGTCAAGGTGCTCATAGACTCAAAGGCTCTGTTCTCAATTATCGGGAGCGAGATGGACTGGAAGGAAGACCCCCTTAGGTCCGTGCTCTTCTGGCTTGCTCTTTGCTGCTCAATTCTGATGCGTTGCATTCATCAGTGCTAAATTCACATTCAAGAACCCTAATATCAAGGATGCGTGTGGTTGTGGGGAGTCATTCACCGTAGGATCCTGATCTCCTGTTCCTTGTTTTGCACTGCACGACAATCACTGCTCCTTCCGCCTCTTTAATAATTAGTCATTCTGATCTATCGCCTACGCACTCTTTTCCGGCATTACCCCGACTTTTTCTTGCTTAACCGTATACACCGCTGTGCATTTTTTAATTCATTGCACAGCTCTTGTATCCATATTCTGAGGCCCTGTTTTTTCAATCTGACTGATCTAGAGGAACTGCCATAATGTACCACCTCGTAGAAACCCTACCAAATTCAATACATGATTCCCAAAATTGTACTTCTCGACAGTGAAGCATAAGCATAAGGAAAATGTCAGTCATACAACGTAACATCTTGAAATAGTGAAATATTTAAGTGTCACTGATATTGATATGGGTTCCAACTCTTGGACTGAGGATGGTGGTAGACTGGTCGAAGGGATTGGTGTGATTGGAATGGTTGCTGGGCGCCGCTTGGAAGGCCGGGTTGGCCCGAATACATGTTTCCGCCAGTGTTCACAACGTTCTGCTGGTTGGTCGTTGTATTCCATGGTTTTCCGGAATAATTGCTGTTAGGGTTGTTTGCATTATTACCACCGCCACTGCTACCGCTTGAATAGTTGAACTCTATGGATGGTAGTTCAACACTGTATGATGTGTACTGAAATCCGGCTGAATAGGCCGCTTGATATTCACCACCCGTCATGGGCACCGCCGATACTGGTTGTGGTGGGGGGGCAACGGGGGGTGCAGCGGCAGCTTCGGGAGGTACAGGGGCAGCTTCGGGAGTAGCGTAAGCACCAGGATCATAGACAGTTGTATATTCTCCTGCCCCAGGAACAGGTGCAGGCGGGGGTTCCCCCCCACCTTCATCACCACCTGCAGTCAAACTTGAAAAACCAGACACAAGAGCGTCGGCAATCCCGCCACCCTCCTCCTCTCCCTCTTCTTCAATGCCCAAACCAGAGAGAAGAGCCTGTGTGCCAAAGCTGACAGCTGTTTTACCCAACGAGCTAGCTAATGATGAGCCGAGGCTGCTCATGAATCCGCTTGGCTTTGCATTGGGTCTGGGAGGCTTTGGCGGCCGCGTGGCGCCATTGGTTGTGGTGTTGGTGTTGGGGCGTGGGGGCCCTGGCAGTGACTGGGGAGGAGACATGGGCTTGGGAGGATTTTGTGGTGGGCGGATAGGCACAGCGGGAGTATGCTGCTGCTGGATAGTTGGAGGTGGTGGGGGTGAAAACTGCGGTTGCAAAGGAGAGTTGGGGTAGGAGTGATTGTGCGACGGACGGACAGGTGCTACAGGTATTTGTTGTTGTGTCTGTAAATTCGCAGGCGGTGGTGGAGGTGTTGCTGGAACCTGTACACTAGGGGGTGGTGGGGATATCGGACCCGTAAATTGGGCTGCAACAGCGGGTTGTGCGGACGGCATGGTTAGATGTGTGGTCGACACGGCTGGTGCCTGCCCATGAACTGGCGCCCCAACAACAAACGGCGCAGCTGGCCGTGGGGTATCGGACGTTGTGGTTAACTGAGATGGGAAAGGGTTGGAAGTGATGGTTCCAACCTGGTTCGCAACACTTGCCCCCGTCCTCGAGCCCGGTGGGGGTTTCGCGATAGTCGAAACGTTCCTAACTTCTGGTACTTGACCACCGTTAACGTCAACATATCTAAGGGGAAATAGACTTCTCGTCTGGTCAGATGTGTTGTAAGTCGTAGGCATGAGCAACCCGAGCCGCATTTTCCTGCATTGTAGGAGGAATAACAGGTCGGAGGTACCCATCGGATTCTGAGTGGCCTCGTGTGTGGGGGGTGCTACTCAGACGCGCTCTTGAACTGCTCCCCGGAGATAATTCCCGTGGTTCGTCATCCGGGAGAGAAAATTCGGAATATGGTGGTGATTGAGGTTCAGAGCCGTATACGGATGAGGGTGATGCCATCAGTCGCGGGCTCATAGCCGATGATCGTGATGAGATGGTTGAAGCTGGCGATCTCGACCGCAAGGCTGAAGGTAGTGCTGGTGAGGCATATGCAGCAACTGGGTACTTGTATAGTGACGGTCGGTCGGGGCCGTTGGGTCGCGTCTCAATGACGGACGGAGGCGAAGACAATGAGGGCCCAGAGAGCCCGTGGTTTGCTAACGAACTCGCATAGAGTTGTTGGGCAGCGCTCAACTTAGCTGGAGGGTTTCGCATCGTAGCTGGAGATTGGGACTGGGGCTTCAGCGGGGGGGTTGGGAAAACTGCCTTGGACGAAAGGTGAAGATGCGATGATTATGGGAGAGGGCGGCGGTAAAGCTGGATTGGCATAAGATGGGGGAGGTGTTTTCTTTGAGGATACTCTCGATAAGGGCTAGCTCATAAGAAGGGAGAGAACCTGGAGGTTTGGGCAGCGGTCGAGATACCGATCGACTGCTTAGTGTGGGACTGACCTGGGAGTTGCTCGAGTCCAGGCCAATGTCCAGTGGGTGGATGAAGGAGATGGAAGGGGGTGTTGTGTCGTGTCTGAAATAACAACTGTGGGACATTGGGTAAATCTAGCGGCGCCGCACAGATTGGGGCTTCCAGGCTTACCATCTTTGATTCCTATCATGGTCGGTGAAACGCAAACAATGTGAATGTAGCCCGGGAAGAAGAATGACAAAATACGTACTCCTCATCGTATCCTGGCGACCAACCGGCGGGCAACGGCCTTGGGTCCCACTCCAGTTCTGGTTTTCGAGCAGACATGAATACCAGAATCCAAGGAAAGATTTGGGTAAAAGATCAGAAGGACAGAGAACTCTGGAAACGGAGACTCGAGTCCAGCGCTCAGCCTCAAGTAAGCTGTTGGATGGTTCCCGAGGGGCCGGTGCTGTGCGATCGCATTGTCCTTTGGCACAGTGCGAATCCCGAAGAAGGAGATGACCCTGTGGTCCGCTTAGCCAGTAAGTAGATTGCGATGCTTAACAACCCTTGCTGGATTTGTACCCTGGGAGATTGGTGATCCGTCCTTCCAGGACTGACCAGGCGGTGATACTTATCACTCCCAGGGTTGAGGCCGCCTGAGGCCTTGAGGCCGAAGAAATCCCATGAGGAGCAATGGGCTATTTGTGCACGGTGCACGCGTTCCTCCACACAGCAAAAGGGAGAGGGATGGGGTTTGGGTGGTCGTGGTCTTTTGCAGGGATGAGTGATGACCGGCCATGGATGAATGAATTAAGCTGTGATTAAATGTTGGGGTTACATACCAAGGCACGCTCAGTTTTAATCTTAGCGCAAAAACCAATAGATCCGGGCAGGGCACAATGGTAAAAGTGAAACACACCTTGGATTACGAATGTACAAAGATTACTGGGGAGGGCTAGTGTAGAATGCGAGGCGATTTACATGTTCCAGAACTTATGCGGTTGATTGCAGTTAATTACAACTTCAAGAATATTAGGGAATGTTTCCACGTACTGAACAAGAGAAGAGATAAAGGCGGGAATCCAACCTGCACGTAAACTATTGCAACAAAAGTTCAGAAATGGTGAGTACATATTTGAGGAATACGAAGGCAAAAGAGGAACAGTATTAAAGTCCAAGGACTGCTAGAAAGGAAGTGAAAGACATCGGGTCCATGAACGAGTATAATAAGTGTTGTCCAACCGTCCATGAGAGATCAACAGTTTCAAAACAATGAACCCGGGTCAGCATATTTCATCGTACAAGGCCAGGCTTTAGGGCGTCGAACGTGCTATCCCTCACCTGCGGAGGGCTGTCGCTCATCCTTTCCGATCCCCTCTCCCTCTCCCTCTCCCTCTCCCTCTCACGCTCTCTCTCGCGAGAGGAGTTCTCACTCTGCGTACGTTTATTCCTCGTCGTCCCAACATCAATTACTTCTCCACTGGGTTGCTTCCTTTTATAACTTGGCCTCTTGAACAAGAATCCAGAATGACCATCAGCAGGTGGAGCAAAACCTTCCTTTGAAAAATCTGACGAGCCCGTGTCTCTATTAAACAGGGTATCGTGTGGGGGGTGATGAGGTCTCTGCAGCGCGGGGATTGGTGGCGGGAACCATAGTCCTCCGGGGGGTTTCAGCTTGAAGGGAGAGTCCGCCCCCATTGCAATTCCCTCCATACCCCCAACTGGGCCTGCAGTCACTGAAGGGTGACCGCCAATGACGCCAAAGTAACCTTCACTATCTTCCCGTATCCCGTTTTCGAGGTAGGGGTACTGCCGTTGTATCGTGGGTGAAAATATTGATATCATATCCGGCCGACCACGAGAGGGTCCAGCTCGGGACTCCCCAAAATCCCAGTCAGTTCCGCCCACATCAACACGGGATTCCCCTTCGTTCGGAAGAGTGTCCTGTTCTTTAGCTTTCTCTTGCTTCGCATTACTCCCATCAGTGTTACTATTTCCTGTCCCATCTGGCACCGCCTCCCTTAAAATTTCGGCCTTCTTCTCCGGTTCCATATTCAAACCACTCATCTCGACCCTACCCTGCCTCTCTCTCTCCTTCGCCAGCTCCCTTTCCTCGTCCACAATCATCAAAGCGCCCTCGATAATCGCAGCGTGTACAAATACATACTGCCGTAAACTTTGGCATAAACTCATCCTTTGCTCTCTCATGTCCTGGACAACTTCGCAGATAGGCTCTTCGAAGGATGTCAAATTTAGCGGAGTTTCCGTCCCATGTAATGCGCGTGGTTCCTTATAATTAACAGCACTAGCTGGTCCTGAATTCGGTGGGATGGGCGTTGACTGTGAAGGTGCGGGAGAGATCAGACGTTCACGGTCAAGGTGCGGAAAGGACGGGTTCTGCGCATATTCTTCCCGTTATCCGGCTGCCCCAGAGTGGCTGGTAAGGACTTGTGGTGTGAGGGGTGGTGATGGTGATTCTTTAAACGTGAATGGTACGACGAAACCTGGCTTGCCACACTCCCTTCATCTGCGGACGGGGATAACGACCTCGACGGTGACTCGGCATCGCTTGAAATCGCGTAGGCCAACGGCGGTGCATGGAGAGTGAATGATGGCTGCATGGTGCGGTCATGCTGTGACTTTCCCAAAAGAGTACTGCTCCCTTCAGACATTGTGTGAGACATGGGAGAAGGCGAGCTTCTCCGAACACGCTCCCCTAGCCATTCTGATGATTTCTGTGGTCTGGCCTGACTTCCCGTATGGTGAAGTTTCAATCGCGAGTGCGCTTCTAAATCACTATCAACTTGTGTTCCCAATGGACTGGGTGTTTGGACGGGTCTGGCCGGGGGACGGTCAGCGGACAAGAAGGAGGGGGATGCATCCATTGGGGATTGGGCAGGTGACAGAGAGGAGACGCCTCCGGATATTGAGGTTTCGAAGGATGAGGACTGGGGAAGATGATATATATCAGAAGGGTTCGGATTGGCATTACCACTTGCATCCAAGAGGTCGAGCAAAGAGTTTTCTGAAGAGCTCGATGAATCGGACGGTGCCGGCATAATTGCTGACGACGATGCAACCGCTCCCGACTCGGAGGTCCCTGATTGACGTTGCTGATTTACCGCTGATATATTGATGGTGGCTCCTTCGGCACGGGACACGTCCTCAGCCCATTCTTGTGTCTGCGTCGTAAGCGCGAATCCTGAAGGCGCCTGTTCACAAGAAGTATTTTTTCTGTCACTCCCAAATGCCTCAGGCTCTGTGACAGGGGGGGAAGGCATGGAAACAACCGGGGCATGAACCACCACACGGTCCAAGCTTTCACCTCGACACCCATTTCCTGCTGTTATGGGGACAGGGGCCGTGTTCACAACTGGATCTTGTACTGTCATGACATCAACGTCTTGTTCTGCTGCTACTGAAGACACAAGAGCGGGAGCAGGGATGGTTCCTGAGGGCACATCAACATCCATAGCATAATCATCTTTCTTCACCTCCTGGCGTTCCTTGAGTTCATTCCTCAGCTCTCGTCGAATCGCAGAAAGAACAGCATCGACAGCAATGAAACCACCCGTTCTGCCCACCCCCGCGCTACAGTGCAGCAATATGGGCCGGTTCTTTCCTAATGCCTGCTTTGCAATGCCAGTTGCCTCATCAATTTCCATCCGCGATGTCAACAGAGGTATTTGCCCATTCATTGAGGTGGAAACAGTCGGGTCCTGCTCTTCCACACTTTTTGTCTCCTGCACCACCCGATCCACCTCTTTGATGAGTCCAAGGATACCACGGGGATCATCGGGAACGTTCATGTCGGGCCACTCAAGATACTGGAGGTGAACGATTCTGCGGGGTTTGACTTCAGGGTAGCCCATGTGCATTAATTCAAAGTCTCGGCGGATGATCCCGTTGCTATGAGTACGGCGATTGGGAAGGTGTTTGCTCGGGCGGTGCTGCTGGTGCATCCGTGCAGGGGTTGTGAGATTCCTCTGGGGAACAGGTCGTGCTGGGACCGGTTGAGACTCTTCAGATGGAGAAGAAATGCCAGTTGTGGAAACTAGCCGTAATCGAAGAGGGCCGTACGCAGTGTCCGTCCAGTAGGAGCCACACTTGACCATTGAATTCTCGACCTCTCTCGTGAGCATGACGATGACATGGACATTTTGTTCCCAGCAGAGACTAGTGTCCACCATAAGCCAGGATCCATCGGCGAGGAAGGATTGGATACTCACGTCCAGAAGTCTGTAAATGTAGCAGGAAGGGGACCTTGGGTGGCGATATACCGCGTATTGGTCCCAAGGGGTTGTACGTATGAGGCGTTCACATAATCGTCATCCGCTTGTCGTCTTTGATGTAACCTCACGCGAGCATGTTCGAAGGGCCAAATGTGGCGGTACCTGAATGACACAACACACGAGATGAGCGGTGACAGGCTTGACTGAGGAATACATGGGAATCTACCTATTCTTTGCGCCTTTCTCAACGCCGGCAGTAATGCTGTAGGGAAAGCTGGAAGTCGGGGTGGCGCCAGTATCGGAAGTGACGATCGTTGTCTCCTTCGCATGATATTCCATTATCCCCATAAGGCGACGTTGTTCGGCAACTTCGATCTTGAAGAATTGGATTGCAAGTGCCTCTTTGCCCTCCTCGATGTCTGTGGATGTGGCGTTCTCGTCATCCTCCGATTCCTCAGAGGTCGAGGACAATGTATCCATCACAGGACGATTTCGAGGGGTGAGCTTAGCGGCATGTCGGGCAATCTCGCGCAACCAGGGAAAGGGAAGTTCATGAATACGATGCCGAACGCGCCGGGGCAAGCGCAAGGGAATGCGTTCAGTAATACCCTGAGATAACTCGAGGTTCTGACGAACAGCATCAAAGAAAGGGTTGAATGCAGGCTGGGGCAGAATTTGGGAGGGTGTGGGGAACGTGGGGAAAGTGGCTCCGCGGGCCAGTGGGCCACGCCTGGGGTTGCCGGATGGTGAAGCAGAGACAGTGGTGGACGAGAACGAGAATGCCGCCATAGGAAGATGGCGCGTGCGCAAAACAGCGGACTGGCCTTGTGTTGGGGAAGATTTGTCAGTGTCATCGTCATCATCATCATTTTCAGGATCAGGGGCGGGTGGGCGGGCATCGATGATATCACGCCTCTCGCGCCATACTGCCTGAAAGCCACCCTTGAGCCAGGCAAGTTCGCCACCGAATCCATCGTTCTTGAATTTACGAAGAAGACCGTAGATATTTGAGGACTCCAGGATGGCCGGCGAGTCTGCATCATAAACGAGGATGCGCGAGGCGGAGCGCCACGCGGAGAAACGGGCACGTGCATTGGCAGAAGGCAGCATGTCAGCAAGACGATGAAGGGAGAAGAGAGGTCGCTTGAGAAGGGTGGAAGGGACGGAGAGGGAGACAGCACGGGGCACGCGCGCGGACGAATAGGCGGCATGGGGGCGAATATCGAGGATGAGGGTTGTTTGGTCGTCAATCCATGTACCGATTGCGGCTGTTGTCACTGGCGTAAATTGGGAAGGAAGAATAGAGGATTGGGCCTTAAAAGTTGGCTGGGGAGTTGAGCGGGAAGGAGGGAGGGTGGCGAGAGACATATTAGCCATCGGGGAGTTGGGAAGGCGGAGAGGCGGGGGAACGAGGGAGACTGGGGTGAGGCGAGTGGTGAGGAGGGCACTAGAGCCAAAGCGAGAGGCGATGGCCTCTGCGAATGAATCGTTTGCATTGTCAGCTGGTCGGTCGTTGTGGATGATGGGCTGAGATGGATCGGCGACGGCGCTGAAAAAATCCATGACCAACGACGAACGGAGCCAACCCACAAAGGGAGCATCACAAATTCATGTCCGTCCCGGGCGTCAGACGTCAATATTCATCACACACCAGAATGTCAAATGACGTCATAAAGGTCTAGACCCACCCATAAAATGTATACTCTACATATTATTACGGACGGAATACCACACAACTACGAATCTTAGTCGTCCATAAACATGCTGTCATCCCCATTCTCATCGTCAGACGACAGCTCCACATACTTGCTTTTCGCTGCAGCAGCTCGCCCAGGTGCAGCCTTCCGTGGGGGTGGTTTTGGGAGGTCATCAAAGTCCGACCCTCCGCGACCCTTGTCTTCTTCATCTTCCGAGTCATCAATCTTTTTCCTCTTCAGCGCTGCTACCTTTTTCTCCTTGGTCTTGGGCGATGCCGGTTTCATGCTCTTCGACACTTTCCTGGGTTGCCTGCTGGTCTCGGCCTTCTTCGCCGGCTCTTCGGTCTTCTTGCTTAGCCAGTCTGTTAGACCCGTTTTCTTTTTCTTGAGTGACGGCAACTCCTCGTGTTCTACTTCAGGACTAGACAAAAAAAAAAATCATGAACACCAAATCCGCAATAGACTTTAAATAGTAAAGAAACTCGTACCTCTTACGCTTCCCCTTGCCGTTGACTTTCGCTTCTATCGTTGGTTTGGGTATAACGTAGTTGTCACCTTCGTCGCTGTCAACAACAACAATCGCTTCCTTATCCCTCGTCCTGGTCTTTCCTTTGTCCTTCGTGGGCTCCATCTCGACATCCGTTTCTTCCTCAGATGTTGATGCTACCAGTGCTTTGGATCGTGACTTGGACTTGCTCGGCTTGATCACTTCCTCCTCACTGTCCCCATCTATCTCCATAGTCTCCTCTTTGCTTTTCCCTTTATTCGCTTTCTCCTTCTCCTTGGCACTACCGTTGGTCTTCATTTTCCCTTTCCCACTCAGATCTCCGTAGTCCAAGTCATCATCACTCCCACCCATTCTCACATCCTTGTCGTCATCCTCACCTTCATCCTTGAACGGCTTCTTCGCAACAGCAACCGCCCTCCGAGCCGGAGGTTGCTTCCCCGTAACACCTTCATCTTTTGTCTTTTTCGCGTCTGCCCTCTTCCTCGCAGCGGCAGCTTTGACCGGTTTAAAGTCATCATCCGACTCATCATCGTCCCGACCCCCTCCCCAATAGACTTCCTCGTACGGAGCTTGGTCTGCTTCTTCTTCTTGCCTTTCCCCCCGTCCGCAAATTTCTTAGCCAGCCAGTCCCTACAATCATCCTGTCCAAAATAACATCATTTATTTCACAACACAATAAATAAATAACGAACGAAAGCATACCTCCCACTCCCTCAAGAAGTCATCCAGATCCTTATTCCAAAGATCAATCGGCGTCTTCTCAAGCAACGCTAGCAGCTCAGCCTCTTTATCCGCCGCCTGCTGCAGTAACCTTTCAATTTTTTCCTTTGTCAAACTCCAAATGGCCATTCCAAGCAAATAGTCATAGTCGCTGTCTGAACCCGTGTCCTCCTCCTGCTCCTCCTCCTGATTTTCCTCCTGCTCAGGATTCTTGGCTTTGACAACTTTAGGAAATGGCTTGAAGTCGTGTTTGCGCAGGTCAGCCACGATATCGGCTTTGCGACGGTTGGATACAACAAGCTTCTTGTCAATGATCATTTTGACGAACAGCGCCTGGTTGTTGAGCTTATCAAGGGCGTTTTGCAATTCTGAAACGAGATAATCCTGAATAGCATCGTCATCAACAATAACAAAAAGGAACTTGGGAGATATGATACCTTTCGCTTTTGATAGTACGTCAAACGAACAGGGTAGAAGTCCTCAATAATCTCCTCGGGTGAATCATACTTCTTGATCTTGCCTTCGAAATCAAAGCAAATCATGTTGCTTGTCGTCAATTTTGTGGTCAACTTGAAAAACTCCAAAAAGCCCTGCTCCTCCGCTTTCTCCATACCCTTGGCCGACATGCTGATGATAAAGTGGACATTTGCGTTGTCATGGTGTTCCTTATAATCCTGACACCAACTTCGTTAATGCCCAATACCAAATCCCCGAAACAACAAGGAACGCACCTTGAGAACGCCTTCCTTATTGTCACCACCAACGATCATAGCTTCTAGTTCTGCCTTATAGTTCTGCGTCCACTTATGAATGGGCAGTTCAGTGATTTCTACAGTCGTGTCGTCTAGCTTTCGGACGACACCATGGACGTCATATTTGTGCTTCGCAGTCGGAATGATCTCGCCTTTGAAACCGCGCCACCATGGTATCATCGTGACTTGCTCTTCCCCTCTCATAAGCCGACGAATGTTCCCCACGATATCCGTCGGATTATAACATGGTAGGTTCGTACTCCATCCTACACCAAACCATCTATAACTCGAACACAGATTAAAGAGTTATCAGTCACTCACCAGTGCCAATACCTTCAGCACCATTGCATAACACAAGGGGAATGACAGGCACGTAGAACTCGGGCTCAATCCACTGGTTGTCCTCCTTCTGGGGATTCAATAACGGATCATCCGCCGGATTGTACATAACCCTCGCCATAGATTTAGGCTCAGTGAAAATATACCTGGGTGAGGCGTGGTCTTTTCCGCCCTGATCGCGAGTACCGTACTGGCCATTGGGAGAGAGAAGGTTGACGTTGTTACTTCCAACGAAATCTTGCGCAAGGTTAATAATGGTTTGTGCGAGTGAGGCTTCACCATGGTGGTAAGCTGCATGCTCCGAGATGTAGCCAACGAGTTGAGCGACCTGACGGTCTCATTAGAAAAGTTCATGTAAATCATGAAGGCAAGTCCAGTGTGTATGTACCTTAATCTCCTTCTTTAGTTTGCGCTTGAAACAAGCCCAGAGGACTTTGCGTTGACCAGGCTTGAGTCCGTCAGCTACTGAAGGAATGGAACGAATATTATCCGCCATGGAGAAACAAATAAGTTCCTTGTTGATAAACTCAGAGTAGGGGATTTCCTCAAGATTGTGATCAAGGTAAGTTCCGGGCTGAGCATTACAATGTCAGATGTCGGAGCGTGAGCGGGTAAGCTGAATCGCCCACCCTAAATTGTCGCAACCATTCCTTGCGATCATCCGCTTTCTTCTTGCTGAAGGCAAGTTCAATTAGCTCCCTGTCACCATCCTGGGTCGGGGCAAAAGGAATCATATGCTTCGCCATATGACTGAAATAATCTCGGGCGTCAGCGTCGTTACTCGTTCCGAGACCCTAATTGACATTAGAGAACTTCCGGTGACACATGGATTCACAAACCTTGTAGTACTTCGAATCCCATTTGTGCGCATCAGGTGTTTCATCCAACCAAGCTTCATACTCTGGAAGAGTGAAGAAATCGCGTCGCTGTTTGCCCTTGGTGATCTGGATAACTCATTAATGGCGCAGCTCTGAACCGTACTCAGAAGTCTACACTCACACGGACAATAGGAGTAACAAACTCCACTAAGAATTCAGGCAGCTTGAGGAGCGATGGATAGAAATGGTCAAAGAAGTTGATGAGCAAGCCCTTGATATGAGAGCCATCATGATCCTAGAGTTTTGAATGAAGTGGGTTCCAGCTTGAGAGTGCGGAGGATATACCTGGTCAGCCATGATCATCAAACGCCCATATCGAAGGCTTGAGACATCCGTGTAATCCTTGTTGTGCTGCAAACCCAAAATTTTCTTGATATTTTGGACTTCCTCATTCTTCATAATCTGGTCATGCCTCGCCTCTCGTACATTCAAAAGTTTGCCCCTTAGGGGAAAAACACCAAAGAAATCCCGCCCAACAACACCAAGGCCTGCAACGGCAAGAGCCTTGGCGGAGTCACCTTCAGTCAAAATCAAAGTGCAATCTTTGGCGAGCCGAGTGCCAGCGTTGTTGGCGTCAGAGAGCTTTGCCATACCAGTGAGCCTGATGTCAATATAAGTTACAACCAAAAATGAAAGCAAAACGAATGCAGACCGGTTGCGCTTGCTACCGTCGGTCTTCTTGATTTGTTGATCAGCCTTTGCCTTGGCCCAATGCAAGATATTCTCAACAATGGGAGACTTTAAGACTAAATAATTCATGAGCCTTTTAAAGATTAGGAAAGTTGGAAGCTTGCCTTTCTTGATGAAGTCTTCTTTGATTGTGGGTTTGCTTCCGAACTTTGATGATTGAAGAGTGAGAGTTTCCTTGGTTTGACTGTCGAAAGTAGGATTTTCTATGAGAGCGTTGACGAATAGCCACATGTGGTTACGAATTTGGGCTGGCTTCACAGGAGCACCCTTGTTCTTCTTGCTCACTGCCGCCATGATGTGCTTGGACAGTTGATCAGCGACATACAAGACATGAGTTCCACCCTTGATTGTCGCAATTGAATTGGCGAAAGAAACTTGCTGAAAAGTTCCGTCGGAAACCGCAAATGCCATCTCCCAGCGGTCACTGAGACGTTCATAAATGACTTGTGCCTTTGGTTGCGCCGCCCCACCACTGTTCTCGATAGCGTCCGCCTGTGCGGATTCCACATACATATCGACGTATTGTTTGAAGTTCTTGACCTTCAAGCGCTCATCGTTGAGGTAAACCTTGACGTCCTTAACCGTGCCAGCGATATCGTACACGCGCTTATGCAACAGCCCAGCAGTGTCTTCGTCGATCCCATTCATGCCGAACCTTTTCAAGTCCGGCTTAAAAGTAATCCTAGTCCACTCCTCGCCTTTCGAATTCTTTGTAATCTTCGCTTTTCCACAAACGCCCATGTTATCCGTCCAAGTCTGTTTGTACTTCTGCCCAGTATTTTTGTCAGCGGTTTCCACGGTAAACTCGAGAGAATAGATGTTGGCGAGCTTGGCGCCGTAACCATTGCGACCACCGGTTAGCTTCTTCTCGTCGTCGTCATAGTTGGAAGAGGACAAGAGGTGTCCAAAAATGAGTTCCGGGATATAAATCTTCTCTTGGGAATGAATTTCGATGGGTATTCCACGACCGTTGTTGTGAACAGAAATGGTGTTCCCCCTAATGTCAATGTTGACCTTGATCATGTCCATGCTCGGGTCGTTGATCTGGACTTGAAGTCAGTCGTCAGAAAGTAAAGACCGAGTGTCACACACCTTGTTATCAGCAGCGTTGACAAGAATTTCGTCCACAATCTTCAAAAAACCTGGCACATATTTCACATCGCGTTGGACCATTCGCTTGGAGTTGACATCATAAGTCCACATTTGCTGAGTTATTGTTTCGATACTGCCTATGTAAGAGTCCGGACGCTTCAGAATATGCTCAAGTTGCGAAAGCTGTTGATCTCGCCATTTTAGCATTTGCTTAAACATCCTCGCATAGAGTACACACCTTCGTGTATGTTTCGGACGCTGTCTTCTTTTTTCCCGGAGCGACAAGCCATCCCGCCTGGGATTTCCCTTTGGAAATATCCTCCTCGGAGTCATTCTCTCCACCCTCGACGCTACCCGCGTTATCATCATGGTTCACCAGCACCTTCTTGGTTGTCTTGGGCTTCGTGGTAGCCTTGCTAGCCGCAGACTTCTGGTTTGTGCTCTTGGCAGCAGCCTTAGGTTTAGCTGCGGCCTTCTATTCAAGGTCCTTGAGCGACGACGCGCAAAGGTCTCCACGGTGCACGTACCTTCTTCGTGGGTGCATAATCCTCCTCGAACTCAGAGCCGGAAATATCATCAAAGTCGAAATTCTCGCCTTCTGATGAGCTCATAATGTTGCTGAGCCCTTCACGTTTGAGTCAAAACGATGCGTGGGCGAATCCTTGCAAGTGGATGAAAGAATTCAGATCTCGAGCGCGTCACACGCGTCTCAATCACGTTGGTCATTTTGATCATCAGCGGTAGCATGTGACTTGATGCATCAAGGTATACACCAACACAGTGGTGAGTATTAATATGAATTGTCACCGTACACAATGTGAGTCGAATTCACTCAGTGACAAGATTTCCTGCAGCTGAGAGTTGCTGAGTTGATGCTCTAATGTGACATTCTCCAAAGGCACAATGTGTGGAGTACTCATGATTATACTCCGTCTTAGTTGATAAGAGTGAACCGTAATCAAGTTGTCAGCACAAAATCAATACACGGCTGGAGTAAGAACGAAACACCGTTTTTGCAGTAGTGACTTGGAGTGATATGAGAACACATGTAGACGCTTTTAATCTATGACTACGGCTTCGCCTTGATATTGTTGACGATGAGATTCTTGGAAACATGTCAGGACTGTGCCCTAGAACAATAGTAATGCGAGGCTCACCTTGTACGCTTCAACATCGCCGTAGAACTTGGTGACCGTTTGGTTTCCACACACCCAGAGCTGAATGAGGCGGATGAGCACCTACCAAAGTCTCTGTGTATCCTCTTACCTCGCTTGCTACAGTAGTGATGAAACGCTCGTCATGTGAAATAATAATGACTCCTCCGTTCCACTTCTTGATCGCAGTCATGAGCGCATCGAGACCCTAGAGGCGGAAAGTGAACATTTCGCATTCTCTTAATCCTAAGATGAATCGGATACCTCGATATCGAGGTGGTTAGTCGGCTAAAAGGAATTATTCACAGGGCAGGTCAAAATTATAATCACCACGAACCTCATCGAGCAACAATACATGAGGATGCAACATCGACAGCAACGCAAAGGCCACACGGGACTTCTGACCCCCAGACAAGGTTCCGATTAGCTGCAATCTACGCGACAAACCTCATCAGTGTTGTACCCGGCGCATTCGAGACCGGTTTACCCTGTCATGCCACTAATTTGGAAATTACCGAGATGAGACCGATACTCCTGTTCCGTACGCCCTGGAAAATTGTGGGCCAAAAATTGCACCGGCGACATCGTCGGGATCAGGGTGTCCACATGATGTTGAGCGAAGTAGCCGCTGGAGAAAAGTGGGATCAACTGCAGAGAGCCTAATCATCATGACTTACACTCGCAGGCGGCCATTACGGGTGACATGGCCCGAGACTGGCCTTAATTCTTCGGTCAAAACCTTGATCCTGTACTAAGACTCAGTGAAGCAAATGGACCATGAATCACCCCAACATACAAAGTGGATTTACCGGCTCCGTTTGCGCCGACAATCGCGATCCGAGATTCAAACCCGATATCAAAGTTTACGTTTTTGAGGATCAGCTTGTCGAGGGTGTAACCAAATGTGACCTCGTTCATTTGCAAGAGAGGTGGTGATATCTTTTCGGTCTCGGGGAACCTGGAAAAAAAATTAGGGAGAAAAATCAAAACCACATGGAATGACGCACCTGAAGCTCTCTGTCTCCTCTTCCTCGGGCGGTTGGAGATCTGGGAGCTGAAGATGTGTGAGCATTAGCACCGGTATACAGTGGAAAAAGCGTGGTATGTTACCTTTTCCAAGATCTTGATTTTCATCTGAGCTTGGGCGGCTGGAGAAAAAATGAACTTCAAGGATGGTGGAGGTGAAAGAAAAATGCTCACCTCGATTAGCATTATAACGCCAACGGTCTATGAAAGCCTGTAGATGCTTGCGATACTCCATTTGTGTCTCGTATTCCTTGCGCAGGTTGCGGTCACGCTCCGACTTGGTTGAATAGAACTGGGTGAAATTTCTGAACTGGTTGTCAACTCGACTTCAGGAGGTGCCCGGTGACGTGCACACCCTTTATAATAATCTAGCCTTCCTGAATGTTGATGAATGATATCGGTGGCTACTGCATCTCTTCAAACCGTCAATAAGTGGCGACTTGATAAGACTCGGGAACAGCATACAAGAAAGCACGATCGTGGGATCTGATGAAGGTTGGTTAAATATGCCTTGCTGGAGTATTTGGCGCTTACACTACAAGGAGCGTTCCCGACCATGTTTGTAGGTAGTCTTCGAGCCAGGCCAGAGCGTTGAGATCAACTGTATTGCAAAATTCAAGAAGTTTGTGGGTGACGGGGAATTAAACGACACAAACTATGATTGGAAGGCTCATCCAGTAAGAGCAATGAGGGCTGCAGAGTTTCGAAGTAAAGTTAGTCCACACATGACATGATCTTGCTAAATACCTTTACGAAGAGAGCCCGCGCTAAGGCTAGTCTCATTCTATCCGCATAGGGTAAGCGGAACCAACCGAGTTTAACGAGTCTCAAAGGGAATACTCACCGCCATCCACCGCTGAATGAATTCGTTGGTCGTTGTTGATCAGCTTCATCAAATCCAAGACCTGCGAACGCGTTCATCTACCCATGATGTGTGGATGATAGTTGTGACCTACCCGCGAGGAGTGCCGCTGCCCGAGAAGGCCCGCTTTCGGCATCCATTTCTGTCAGCCGCGCATGAACCTCCGCTAGCCTTGATGATAGCTCCTCCCTTTCGTCCTCGAACCGCTTTTCATCACCGGCGGATTCAAGCTCTGAGAGCTTATTGTCCAGAGCTGCTTGTTCTTTTAGGAGGTGATCACGCCAAACATCGGCTTTTAGCACTGAATCGATGGCGGTAGTATCATCCCCAATAATCTATATCACGTTCGCAATGGCCCACGAATCTCGAAAAATTTCACATACCTCCTGTTCAACAAAAAGTATGGTAATGTGGGCGGGGATAGGCACCTCTCGCATGGAAATATGGCGTAGGAGGGTTGATTTACCAACACCTAAAGCAGCATCAGAAAGCCGGATAACTCCGATAAACCTTCATCATTCACCGTTTCGACCGATCAGCCCATAGCGACGACCATGCGCAAGCGTCAGAGAAGCTCCGGACCTGAATACATGACTACCCGGTCAATATGTTTCATCGATAATCACTCACAATATTCTGTTGGAACCGAAATTAACATCAATTGAGGGAAGGTGAATGTCTTTGCTCTTGTTGTTTGCGTTTGTACTGGCTTCAAGAGGGTTGATCTGAATGCAGGAGTAAACTTCGGAAGACTACTGACCTAAAGACAGGAATTCCTTACCCTCATGAACATCTCCTCATAGGTTTGCTAGAGAATGGTGTTTGGTCACGGCATCTCAAGCCCCAGCAAGCAGCAATCAGGCTTACTTGTTTTCGGTGTTGGTCGAGAAGTTTGGAACCTTCGTACAGATCTCTTCGGGCACGTTTTTCAATCTTAGCCTAGATACGTCTGCGTAAGGCGAAGACAAATCAGCGAGCGGAGGACACCAACCCGGAGCTTCGCTTCCTGTTTCTCGAGTTTCTTGACATCGACGCGGGACGCTCTAAGCCTCCTTGAGGTACGAGCAGATACACAGTAAAAATCCCATGACACACTTTCCCTTGTTAATAGACTCTAGGTCCACACCTTCGGATAACGCAATGGTATTGGACATTTGTGTTTTGCTCATATCCATGATTTTATCCAGCTTCTGTAGTTTCGGCCGGCCTTTGTTCTTCATACGGGCATTGAGTTGTTCTTCCAATAGATCCCCCAGTTTGAGCATGAGTTTTTCAAGAACACCTTTCCGATCCCCGGCCACAGACTGGAGGATGTCGTACGCAATCTGGAGAACGTCCTCTTCCTCGCCTGCATCATCAACCAGATAACCTGCGAGGTACTGGACGATAACATCTTCTGTCCCAGGGAACGAGGTCCGGATCTCTCGCGCAATTTCCTCTGACGACATGATGCAGTCTTGATGAGATGAGATGCAGGTCGTCGAGAGAAAAAGAACTCGTGATGCGCCCGGATGCAGTCCCAGGCAGTTGCCTGAGTGGGACGGTGGGCCGAGTAATTTGTAATTTGTGATCAAATTGTGATCAAACCATCATCAAACACGAAACTGGTGGTCATGGTTGCAGCAGTGCAGACCGAATTTATTTTGTTGGTGTGAATGGATCACTGGGTATTATATACCCTGCATGGTTCCCGCTCACACGCAAGCGTATCAGACTTGCGTTTCTGATTCTGTTCCTCGCCGTTGTCAGGTATTAAACGCTTCCAGGGGAGTCTGGTTCTCTATTTCCTCCGACCTCACATTATGACTTTCTACTGGCATAATTTGCTGTTTTTACTGGCCTCGATTCGCCTGGTCTATTCAAACTCTCTCATTAATGTCACCATCGATGACCAAGCCGGAGACCGTGTTACTGGCGCCCAGGTGGAATATAAACCAGTAGGGGGATGGGTTGCCAACACCGGTTGTGGCGAGTGTTCTTCAGGGCGCAATGGTATGCTACGTTTTTCTCAGTGGGCTTGTTTGACTAACGATTTGGTATAGCGACATGGCACACTAGCATTTTTGTGAGCTTGCTTTTCAGAACATGCAGTTTTTTGGACTCAGTCTAACATTAATATTAGAATTCAGGGCAGGAAAGAGATACGACACCGCGCACGGCATCGGTTGGATTCTACGGTAAGGGTGTATCACAGTCGAACATATATGGATCGCTGAATTTATTGCAGGTTCAGCTGTATATGTGTATTGCCTTTCCTCGTTTCCGTGAGTCCCTGCTTCCCGGCGATGACCTGTTCCTGTTCAAACCACCAGTCACGGAAGCGCTGCTGCCAATATGGCATTCCTCATTAACGGGACAGAGGTTGGACGTTTTGCGATTTCGTCGTCGGGAGGGGATCGGACCGCACCCGATACCAACGGCCTCCTTGTCTACGCCAACAGCGCGTTACCTGCGGGCAACCACACCCTCACTATCCAGAATGGTGCCCCTACTAACGGTGAACGTTCCGTTGTGATGCTAGACTATATTGTTTATACGTGAGGGAGGTCTTATTCGCCCTCCTCTGTCGCTAACATGGAAGTAGGACTGACAAAGAAACGGCACCCGCACAACCCGCTACTATGATCACCTCCAGTGACTCCAAGTCATCAAAGATCAGGGTGTTGACTGGTGTGCTCGTCACCATATGTCTTCTCTTCGCCATCCTCCTTGCATATCTTCTTTACCGCCTTTTCAGGACAAAGGCTAACCGATCAAGGACTGGGATCCTTCCCACTTCAACAGGGCAAAATAGGCGGTTCTCTTCTTGGGGATGGGTTAAGCGCAATCTCGGATTCAATTCGGGCAAAACAAGCGTCTCATTCAATCCTTCCGTGTTGCTTTCCCGTCGCTCGGGGCTCCGATCAGAGAACGGAAAAAATTTCACGGCGCTGCAAACTCCCACACACACACCAGCAATCTTAGCGGAAGCTGGCCCGGAGATGCAGCCGAAAAAGTCTGTGACGGAAAACCGCTGGGCACTGGTTATGTCCTGGCGAGACCGAGCAGCTCGCGAGGCTGGGATACCGTCTTTACCTCCGACTAGCAATGCGCCAACAACAGTCTTCTCTGGCCCAGTTTCGGGGGGACCAGTGGTCCGGCCATTACAACTACAACGGCTCCTGCAGCCGCAGGATGGACCGGAAACGCCACGAACTCAACCACGTAGAACATTCACCGTCATGAACACATAGAAAATCACCCCCCCGCACGGGCAGGCACCGCACGTCTGACTCACATCCTCTTGCCGCATTGCTCTCTCCAGCATCATCGCATCATTTCGATTCCAAATTACCCTCGTTCGCTGCCATTATTGCATCCTCGAGCAACCTCACATCATCTCTGCACTGATTTAGCTGACCCTTTAACGATCGTTACATTCACCTGCATCGTTTCATATCTTATATTACAACAGTTCATGTAATTCCTGCCTCCGTCTGGGCTCGGTTGCCTTCACCCCTATGTAATTACCTTCCCTAGCTGCTAATGTTTCATACCTTGGACATTGCTTTTTGATGTATGTATCGACACCGCGATCTGAAGATAACAAACATACGTCCGTCTTGTTGACTGTAGTGGGCGCGGACGCGTCACTGCAAACAATTAGCATGGTAGAGAATGACGAACAAAAGGGAACACGCACATCTCAGTTGATGGTAAGCAACTGAGATGCGAAGAAGATATTACACCTATGTACGTGAGCCCAATAATAGACCATGACCACGAGACGTTGTTGACGGACATAGTCCAACGTCTCAAGCAACCTTAAGCCACCTATATCACACCGAATTGTGATGAATACCAAACCCCAGAAAGGTGCTTATGTCACGCAGAGAGTCCAGGAGCACGTGTGCGATTATCTTCAACAACTCAGTCATCAAAGACGGCTAATCTCTTAGGTACATTGGCCGTGTCAACTCCGAGGAATGGACACAAGCGTGTGTAAAGGATGATGTGAGGACACCTGGCGAGGTGATAAATAAAACGAAGGAAAGTATTGGACAGTACGGAAATTCCTTAAGCTAAAGTCGTCAAGAACACTGGGAACTCGCCAGCGTCAGGTGATGATTCTAAGAACAAGGCCAGAGATGGAGTATACATAAGAGGGGGGAGGGGTCATGCTGGGATTATTTCTTACGCGACAAGCCCATACTTTCAACGTTTAATGGGCTCGCGCGAAAATAAAGCCCCGACGATTACCATTTCGGCCTCCGCGTCCTCCACCGTTGCGGCCCTTTGAAATTCGAGCACCAATTGAGTCAGCATCATTTTGGTCACCGAGCACACTAATAGGAAAAACATACCCCAGTGTTGCCAGTGCCCGTACCACCGCCGCCATTGGCGGCTCCCGTACCTGCACCACCGCCTGTTGCACCACCAGCACCAGCGCCCGTATTTCCATCGCCGCCTGCCGCACCGTCAGCACCGCCAGCTCCAGCGCCTGTATTTCCATCACTGCCAGCCGCACCGTCGGCACCGCCAGCTCCAGCGCCTGTATTTCCATCACCGCCAGCCGCACCGTCGGCACCACCAGCGCCAGCGCCTGTATTTCCATCGCCGCCTGCCGCGCCGTCAGCACCACCGGCAGCTGCACCTCCAGGGGAGGCGGTGAACTGGTTTCGGAGGTATTGAGCACAGCACAGGCAGAGTCAATTGTCAGTACTTACATAGACACAGTCATCTAGTGAGCCATGTTGGGCGACAGCGACAATGGCAGGTTGATGATTGGCCGCAGCGTTAATGGAACAAAGGCGGTACGCCCCGGCTGGAAGGCCATTGCTAACGTCAGCAGTCAGTATTCCATTGGCAGCGGCGGCATTTAGACCCTGGAGTAGATGTCAACCCGGGAGTAGATTCCGAAAGAAATATCACCCACCTTAAAGAACGCGAATTTCTTAGGATCAGTGGGCGTAGTCTGATCGACAGAATCCAGGAGCTCGACGACAACGTGCGAGTGTCCGATTATAGTTCCCTGTCCGTTCAATTGTTGAGGTGCAGCGAAATAGTTCGACTGGGCATTCACGAAAGCACCAGTCTGCAGGTTTTTGATGGCCATGCTAATCGTGAATGCCTGATCTGACGGAATGGTGTCGCCATTCTTGGGGAAGGTGAACTTAGACGATGGCATACGGTCCGTGGATGGGATAGCACCGATCGGAGCCGGATTGCAGGAGCCCGTCTGGATCTGCTTGCCATTGGTGATAGGCAGATCGGGGACAGTCAAGCAGAAATTGATGAAATTATTAGTGGATGTCAAAGAAGGGACCTGACCTGGTAAAAAATAGAATAAAGGATCGTCAGTTCTATAATTGGTTGTCGGAATGGCTAAGGAGATATACCGTCTGCTGGGACATCCTGACCGTCATTTGCAAAGCCCTGAGCGATAACAGCAGGATCGAGTGCTAGAGAGGGCAGTCAAATTCCAATCAACAGAGAAGTGGAAAAACCGTCGTACTCAAAGAAGTCTGCGGGTCATTGTTGTTGTTTCCTCCGCCGCCAGTTCCAGTGGAATTATTCGCACCACCGGCACCGGCACCACCACCAGCATCACCACCACCGTTCCTGTTTCCACCACGATTCCTCTGCCGAGGAAAAACGCCCGCGGAAGCTTGTGCGACGAAGGGGAGCACGGTGAACACGACAAGGGGTACTGAGAGCTTCATTTTAAACTGGCAATAACTTCACGGAAGCCTTAAAGAGGGCGAGCTTGCACCAACGAAACTGATAAACTACCCGAAGCTGTTAGGGCTTATTCGTTAATTATGGGGCAATAACTCACGAAGAGAGGAAGCCAGGCAGCACGGCTGCAAAGAATGTCAGGGAACAAAAGAAAGGAGGACGAAGAGAGAAGGTATTCAGAATTGAATGATCTCTGAGCCTTTATACCATACCGAGTGAATAAGTTGATGGAGAATCCATTACGGTTATGTTACCACGGAAACCTTTGCCATCCAGCCAACCGTGAAGCTTAAAATTTGCCCCTGTGACAGAGAGGCATGTTTCCCTTTCCTTCACTTGTGTACGACCACATTCGCGAGATTGAAACACCGAGAGGTTTGGATGTTGAATGTCGAACGGTAAGGATCAAGATGGGTGCTTGACGAGGTAATCCCCCAGTCCCGTCGTATGCAAAAAGGGCAGGGTCGATGTCACTAGGGTATATTTTCCCACACCTAGCCCGACCTCCTAAATATAAACTCCCTCTGCGATCCAGGCCTCGCAACAGCTCCATCCGTCGCCAGTCCTCTGGGACCATCTGCAGGCAACCACCTCTGAGAATTCGATCTTCCCTCTAGCGTGGAATTATGCGCTATTATGCAGTACCCTGGCATTGCGCTCCTGATCGTGTATTCATTGGTCGTTATGGTCGGATGACAACATTAAACCAAGACAGAGGTACCGACTCGGATTTTCACCGGGATACGGGCAGGTAGAGCCTTTGCGGAAATTGTTATACTTACAGACACACGATTCAACCCGATACGACCGGTGGATAACGGACCGTGGAATGGGCATTCTGCGAGTTAATATAGGACCTTAGTATGTCCTGCAGACACGAGTTCTCTCAGACAGACTTCAGGTCAATCAATATTCAATTATAAATGATGGTATTCCTGTTATATTGCGGCCAATCATATTGCTGGTGGAGGGATCACTTGCCTGTAGAGATGACATCCGCGTACACCGAAAGATTATATTATATGGATAAGTAGCATGACACAAGTAAAACAAAGAATGGCAAGTCTAATGCACAAAGAACGAGACGCTTTTGAGGGTCAACATCTGACGCGCAAGCCTTTTGACTTCTCAACAGCGCACATGAATGATGCCAACGTATCCACCTCATCTCTTCCATTAATGGGCGGCATGTCCCTGAAGTGTTTTTCAACAATGCCAGCCAAGACACTCTGTACCTCGTCTACATCCGCCAATATAGGTGTCCGACTTCGACTTTCTTCTTCGAGCAAACGAGAGCTTCGACGTCTGCTCTGTTCCTTTGATTCGCGCCGAGGCCGATTGGCAGGTGTGATGTGCGCCGGGGGACTAAGGGCCCTCGAAGAGTGACGATGTGGATTAACGAGCCTGGTGGGAGAAGGAGGATCTTCAGCAGTTAGAGGGGATGGCCGCACGTCAGGAACGATATCGTATTGGGTCATATAACAATAAAGCACGGAGAGGGGCAACTTTGAGAACTCGACCTTGGTGCGGGGGTGGGTTACAGGGTTCATTGGTGGGCATACAATGGGGATCCTCACCATACAGCTTTTCTGGGGCTCCTCAACATCTTTTTTCCCACCACTCGACGCCGTTGTTGCCAATGGCTCGACGCGTTTACGCTTTATTCGCGTCTCCCCATCAGCCCTTTCTGCGGCTTGTCTCTTTGCCCCTGCTGCAGCACTAGGAGGAGCCATATAAGCCGCATCATCGTTGGGTTTCTTGCGTCCTTGACCACGAGAACGAGAGCCAGAAGTTCCTGTTGTAGTAGCAGCGGATGCCATGAGTTGGTGGTAAAGAGAGAAGGGATGGTGTTCTAGTTTCGACTCTCCGGTAAATTACCGAAGGACGGTTATCCGAAAGGGGAAGGAGATGCTGTGCCTCAAGTAAGTTAATTGATGACAATGATCTTATCTTCCCACTCACAAATTCAAGTCCCGGAAAGCAAGCACAACGATCTCTTCATTGGCCGCCCCGGTGGTCGTCGAGGAGCTAAAACCAGTTGGAGTGGTGGTGTCTAGGGTGGCGTCACCAACCTCTGAAGATATTAATGCCGCGCACCCGTCCAGCTGGTGTCAAGTCTTTTTCCATCGCTTTCAAATCACCCGTGACTATTTCGCAACACCAGGAGACCGCCCGACATGATGACATGCCAGGCTCCCTCGCCACTACGATCCGTGTGCTATCTCTCGTGCAGTTCCCATTGTCGAAACGATGGCGGCAGTTGTAATCATGGATTAGTTTCCCGTCCAAAACGCTCGCAGGACTACAGCGAACCTTTTGCTTCCTACCTCCCACTATGTTTTTACTTTTCAAACGCCAATGGGCACCAATTGCACGTTTACCAAATGTTTCAACACTCGGTCATTTCTCTTCCTCCCTACATTCAACATATTGCCACGGATATCTGGAGTATATATCGCTAATCTGTACAAGCTGGTAGCATACGACTTAACAAGAACCTTGTGAATGAAAAGTGATGTCATAAGAGGTCTATGGCGGGGAGGCATACAATAGATATGGGAACATGCGGCAATAAATACGACAGCCCCGTGCGCAGGACGAGTGATGGGGTCCTCAGTAAGATTCATCGTCCGTCTCGTCGAGACATCGGCAACAAAGTATTCCTTCCGCACCCCACCACCACCACTGCGTCAAAACGATCATCGGCTCGGTTTCAGGCAGAGTCAGGGAGCAACACACCTGGTAATTCAACATCCTGTTCGGCCACTTGCCAAAGATCCGATCCACCTCTTCCGGTGACAACTTCCTGGAGGAGGATCCGCAATCAGGGCAGTAGCACCTCCTCCTTTTCCGTTGTCCATGTGGATGCATCTTTCTCCTAGGAGGCGGTATTAATAGCGGAGAGGTTTCTGTAACTCTCGTTTGCCTAGCATGGAAGTCGTCTGCTCTCGCGTATACATCGTCATCGGTAGATCCCTGCTTCCTCATTCGATTCTGCTTTGCGAACAGGCTCACGCGTCGGCCCAATGGCCCCCAACCAGGGCCGATCCGCCTCGTCATCCGTTCTCGAGTGTAATGGTGCAGAGATGGAGGACGAGGGTGAGCCAGAGATTGACGATGAAGGTGTGAGGTAATAGTAACCCCCACTGCCTGTTGACCGAATTGTGCTACTTCTGCTCTCTGTATCTGCTAATGGCATGTTTCTGGACCGTCGGTGACGATTAAGGCCAGATGTAATGCGCACACGAGAGCGAAAACGTATCATGGTCGGTCGTGTGAGCGAAGGGGGAACGACGTGCCCGTCCGATCCTTCGTATCCGGTAGTCTGGGATGGCATTGGACCACCAGCGCCGTCCCCGCGTCTATCGTCGTCGCTACTTTCATCCAGCTCAGATTCCGAGTAATTGTTTGTGAGACTACTCTCAGGGGAATGTTGTCTCTCGCAAATCGCGTCCGAGTCATCGGAAGTGTTAATCAAGCCGTCAAGTTTGTGAGGATGAACGGCGGTTGGGTTCGGTTGTGAAGGGAGGAAATTTTGAGACACGGGCGCTTGTTCGAAGTCGGTCAAGCTGGGTTTCGCGATAGCAACAAAATCACCACGATGATTCCAGGTTAAATTTCTGTTCTGGACAAGAGGGGCATGTTTAGTTTGGGCGTCTAGTCCAGGAACTTTTAGGTGAGTTTATTATATCGTCAAAGAAAGACTTTGATGGCGAAATGGGAACCCTACATACATGGATAGAGACCATCCGGGGACCAAGGAGCCTGGTGATTGGTCGGCGTGGGCAACCCCACTTGAATGTGCATCCCGTTGGATGAACCGCTCATATTTCTTCGAGAAGTGGGGTCTTTCTAAATTTATTTAACGCAGGCGAAGGAGAAGGTGAGTGCACGACTGTAGGGTGCCTGCGCAGCCCAAGGAGTATCCAAAAGCCCCACTTGCCGAGAGGGAAGGTGAAGGAGGAAGGTATTGTGTACTTGGTAGGACTAGGGGATAATAAGGTGACACACCGCACTGACAGCATTGCCTGCGACCTCTCCAACTCTTCTTGGTCATGCGACGAATCAAAAGAAGCCACGAAGCCACAAGCCAGAGCAATTTCCTTTCCCGGTCTCAAGATAAAAATAGAATAAATGAGATTTGACAACACTTCGACGTTAATCGCCTCCCAAACAATTCTACCCATCCAGATCTCTCAAAACTTCATTCACCGCTCGGTGAACGTCCGTGGGGCTATATCGAGGGGCCTCTCCATTGCTCGGCTGGTCGTGTCCAACTCTCATGCACCTCACTCCAAGGGACTAAAATAACTTGTTATGCTCTTGCTCCAAGTAATCGTCATCCGACTTACCGTGATATGTTTGACGTCAACAAGAACCCGTCCTCCTTCGAGGTAGATCAGGTGTGTTATAAATGCCGAAACCGGATATGTCGTGTTCACGTTGCCAAGCCCGTACTGCATCATTTGATAACTTGCGTTCAGTGTCTTAGTGATGGCACTATCCAAGCATAATCAGCGCGATAAGATGTGATGGGGGGAGAATTGAAGCTGACAGAATGTAGTCCACAGCTCCATATCCTTCCGTCTCTCTATCATTCTCCGAGTTCACTAGGTCGTCACATCAGTGAACATGCAGTGGAAGCTCTTATAAATTACTCACACAGCAGAATCTTTGCGCGAAGCTTGGGTGAACGGGCTATTCGGGTAGCAACACCACGAAGAGCAAGACACGGAATGATACTAAGAACGTATCCAGTCAATCATGAAGCGGTCCATCCACCCAGAGCCTACCTCGTCCACAACGACCCACAGGAGTATATCAGAATGTCCCGTTCGGCCAAATTTACGAGATAGTCGGAATTGGGCAACGGGTTGATCTCCATACCATAGGCGTTGATGTAGTAGAGTCCAGTGACCCCTGTATAAATATCTACGCCGAGATCGGATTAGAGTCATGTACTCACTTGTAATGCGCGCCGGGAGACTTTCATACTGGGACTTTGCTCCTTGTTCAAACATCACGTTCTGCTTATATGAGAGGCTTTCCCCAGGTTCCATGCCGGGGGACAGCGGATCATCGGACACGGCGTTTGACATTGAATCTTGAGACATGGGGTGCGATATTTCGCATTGCCCGACAAGGCGGGTGCCGTTTTCCTAATAGAAGTCGGCACGCATAGAACTATCAGAAGCATTCTTGTTCCACTCACTAGTTCTGTTGCAATGGTTACCGTGTGATTGGTCACGATCACAGGAAGAATTGTGGCCTGGAAAGAAACACTATTGCGTGAGCGTTTTTTTGTTCAGCAGCAGGAGGCAAATCGTATAACCTGGACTGTTCGTTATCGAGGAAAACAAGAAGATAGCTGAAGGCAGAGAGCGGAAGAAGTTCTGCGCTGCCGCGAGGAAGTAGTTTCCGATGCTGTTGGGAGATGATGAGCCGCCGGCCTTAGGTGGTAAGTGATCACTGATCACTGTACCTTCCGTTCCGAAAGTCAAAGTTCTTGTGGGCTCGTTTCAGCAGCTCACTTTCGAAGTACACCAGGAACCCTTGGATAATAATAAATGGCATCACCAAAAGAAAGCAACTGGTAACGGGAACGCTTACCCCGGATCGTCTCTTTCCTGTCGTTGGGAATCCCAGTCCAAAGAAAACTGCGGCCTTCAACGATATCCCTCCATTCGTCTCTCGCATCCTTCTCACTGCACTTCGTTGGCAAACGATACAAAAGGAGACGTCTAATCGCTTCCAATGGTGAGGTTGATAGAGCGGAAGGGATCAGGCGGACCAGCCTCGAACGGATATCCCCTGTACCCCATCGTGAGGGACGAGTCAATTGGCCTGCTAGACTTGGACTTGTTAAATATTCACCAACTGAAGGGCCACCAAGAACACGTATTATTTCACTCGAGGAACCACCGTCATCAGAGACAGGAAGAACATAGCAAGCAGTGTTGCCAAACGCGGAGCAGATAGCATTTCCTCCAGTGCCTCCTGAAATCACGATATACGACGCGCTACTGACGTGTGTTGCGTTTTCTCCTGCTTTTCCGGAGCTCTGGCGCTGCAAAGGTGGAGGAGGCCGTGCGCCGAATGGCAAAGAGCTGGACGGTTGGATAGGGAGGTCAAAGACGGAGGACCCGGGGCTTTCTCTGCCGTCGTTGGGACTAAGGGTCGAAATTTTATCCGTACCAGTCAGGATTTCTTGTATCCCTTGCATTATAATCGGGCGGGGTGGCAAGCTCGAAACTAGAACAGGGGGCTTTTTGAGCCGTCAGCGGGCGGTGCACGCAGAGTCATCAAATCACTTGGTGTCGTGTCCCAGTCAAAAACAGCTTAGGTGTATTCCTAATGGGACTTCAATTCCATGTAATGAGAATCGTCACTTCAATTGTTTTGCTGCTCAGTTGTCTAACGACCATTCTCTGGGGGAAAGCCTAGGACATTACTTAACTTATAAACGTCATGTTAGCTCCATTCTTATCTGTTGACCGTCCTTGTCCTGAAAAGGTTGATCACACCACATCTTTCGTGGGTGTTTTGGTGGTCCATATTTAGTTACCAGGGCCGTTGAACGTTCAACCTCCACCAAACCAGGCATCCTGAATACCCTTGCGACACCACTTACTACCGACACCAGAATGCCCGATAACTTTGCAGCGCTCCCAGGTTTTTACCGTTTTGTGTTCTTACATCTTGAACCCTGTTCGTCTCGTGCTAGCAATCCCTATCCCACTCTTGGTGCTGACCTTTCCGTTTCTTTTAGTGTCAACTTTCATCCCTGTCGTATCTGTGTGGTTCGCTCCTGGTGCAAATTGGTTCTTCCAAGAGCAAATCCCGTCGAGTGCTCCTTTCCCTGCGTCCTTGGACGACCGAACACGCATGATTATTTCACAATTGGTCAACTGTGCGTCGGCGTAGATCACACAGTTACACATCTATCATCAACGTAACACACCCACACAGGCTATCTCCTCCTCGGACTCATGTCATCCATCGTCTTCCGTGCTATTCGGAGTACTTTGCCGAACAATCCAAGTGCGCAGGAACGTATTCTTGGGGCTAGTTTGCTGGCACTAGCCATTGCAGACGTGAGTGCTTGAACAGCGGGTCTTTCCGTCAAGTACGTACTAACTCCCTCCGTAGGTCACACAGTAAGCCGGTCTTGACAACATCCGCTGATTAGTCGCCTTGACTGCATCCATTCCAGCGTCTTTGCGACCTTCATTAATCTTCCCGTGAGCTTAAGATACAGCCCTCAAAACTGGAACGGCATGACACACGGGAACGTCACAATTACTTCCCTTCTCTTTTTCACAAGGTTTGTCCCCGGCTGCCCCCCCCCCCCGCCATATCGTAAGCTAAACTTTTGCCATTTTTTAGAGTCGCTTGGTTCTTCGGCATTGGCCGAAAGCGCTTCTATTTTGGTCAGAAGGAAAACCAGTCTGCGAAATTTGATTGAAATTGTTCACGACCTTTGTTAATTTAATTCATGGATGATGATTGATGCATTATTGATGAATCAATGACCGGAGGAGGAAACGCGAAATGTTGAACTCTATTTCTTTTGTGTGAAAGACCCCTTCTAACATGTTGCGCGCAAGAGCATAACTAGAAATCCGGGAAAGAGGCACAAAAAGTCCAACCCGGGGAGACTGTCTGTTGTAGATTTCAGTTGCGGAAATGGTTCCGTTGTCTGCGTCACTGTCCAGTTTTCCCAGCCTTCGAATATCTTTACACTGCGTCGGCAAGTGGATGTGACACTCGTCATATCAATATCGTATTAAATCCAAAAAGTGTAATCTTCATTATGACACACTTTACACTTTTTGAAATCAATATGTTTTCGGTATGACATATGTCACATCAACTCGTTGGCGCAGTGTTTAAGTAACACTACAAATGCGGCCTTTTAGGGACGTAGTTTATCACGGTCTCATTTCGGCACAAAGTCCATATCTTAAGAACTGGGGTATGGGTGTAAGGTCGCCGTGGACTGTCTGACGAAGGCTTGAGCAACATCCTGGCATATCTTGGCGCGGTTATAGACGACACGTTCGAGTTAGGTTCGATAGACACCGGGTGGATGTGTCGAACCTGGTCCTGTTATAAAGGGACGATGGCATTCACGAATGGCGACCGATCATCACTGAAAGGGAACGCGCAAGGCACCTGTGGTTTGTGAACGTCTGTGACTCTGCCGTTAACAGTACACGGGGTATTAAGCACATCCCTTTTACAAATGATTCCTACTGGAATTCTTGCCAAGGTTGGAACTGTCAAGCAGCGGTGAAGAATATGGGCCTATGCTCCGTGAATGTCACAGGATTCTTGATCGGGTGTAGCCCGCCGGGTTCACTCACGTAGAGTGGTAAGCTGAGACATCGTCCCCAACACCCCAGTCAACACCCAAGTAGACCGAAAGCTATGAGAATTTGTGGACGCCCGAGATGAGAGGATCGGGTGTCTGGCATGAGTGACAACTTTCCGGCGGGTACCAATAAACTATTAGGGGGTGACTGAATTGAGATGATCAATCACTTTTCTAGCAGGTTGAAGGACGCACGAGCGATTTACCGGAAGCGGATAGAATGGTGCTGGTGAAAGTTTCGCTCTCTATCTGCATCTTGAACCCAAGTACGAGATATACGCGTCGGAGGGAGAGTGAGAAGGCCGGTGTCTCGCGATAGGTCGGAGAATGATGGTCGACAAGAGGACGACCTGGGTTTGGGAGTTCATAAGCAAAGACCGTGGTAGTATGGTGGTGTGCAAACCTCGAGATAGGCTGTGGAATGAGCAAGGTCATGCGCCAAAAGGGGCAGCAGTGATATTTGATATAAGAGGGACCGAACTCGCAGGTAGGTATGGAAGATATCCACATGTAACGTTTTCCCTTCCAATGGCTACATCACTCCTGTCGTACCGTAAGGTCTGGGATAGTAAGAATTCCTCGTATTCGCTTGAAATGATAAGTTGGTGGTCGGTGCCGAGTGCGATTGGGGAAATTAGCTGCATGGCGTCGAGCAAAACAGCGCATTTTGGATTATTTTAAAGAGGTGTGCGAGGTTGCGGCGGGTGTCTAATTTACTTGGTGGTAATGGCCGCTGGACGGTGGGTGGTGAACTGATTTGGGGCCGCCGTTCGTTGCGTACGTTTGTAAAACAGATTACCAATATGTCCAAGGCGGCATTTGAACCAACGAGCTTGTCGACCATCATAACGGGATTTGGGCAATATTGTACGGCGACTGCGATCAAGGTGGCCTAGATATGCTGGTGGCTGAGCGTCCACCTTCCAAACAAGGAGGATGGCAGTGGCAGAAATTGAAAGGTCGAGCGGAGTGAGGCACGGAAAATATGATATAAGGGGAGAATAGCGAGGAGTGTTGGAAGAGATACCTGCGCCCATAATGACCTTCAAGAAGCGTCAGCCCAATGAAATAGGAAGGAGGTCCACTGGCCAGTTCTGTTTGTTTGTGACCGCAATCAAGTTCAGTCTTCCGTGTCCTACAAATTCTTCCAGTGACACTTTCGCTTATTGTTCCCTACCTTGCGCCCGGCCGCAAGATTGCTTGCGCCAGCAATGCTGGTCAGCGGCTTGTGTGCGCCTTAGTCTCGCATAGACTGCAGGTTCTCTTGGCCCTCATTCTTTGAGTAATAAGTTCTTCATATGCCCTTCTTTCACACCACTTCCTCTATCTTCAGCCATTTCGCTTCCTCGCCATCAACCTTGCAAGGTTGCCCACGGCCTCTAGGCCAAGGAAGGTACGTATTTTAACCGTCATTCATAGAAGTGTCTTGAGGCGGCTCTTTGATGGTTTGACCACCAATTTTTTGCAGGCCTTCCAGGAGGCCAATCTCCAGTCTACTCGACAATCAGCATTGCAGGTTCCTGATCACACACACAACGTTCTAGCCAGCGTCGCGACAGTTCATGAATATTCATTGGATAGGCAGGAAAGAGACGTAGTAGCAGCAGTTGAGATGCTCTTCGACCAAGCCACTTTACGACTTGTGAGCACCCCATGCAGATATCTTGACACGCACGAGGAACTCATTTTCTAGCCTCGTAAAAGGCTTCCTGATATTTTCTTATATTCTTCCCGACGCGGCTCCAGAACTTCGAGTGAGTCACTGTCTTTCCTTGAAGGCATCATGCACCCCTTTGATATTCTTCCTTTTTTATAGGCGGAATGTCTTGACCCCTTTGTGTTCGCACACAATTATTTCGCTTGAGCAGAGCTACCGTTGAACCGAAAGCGAGACCAGTAATCCAGTGATGCGGACCATCCTTGAGGTAACATTCCACTGCAATTTGTTGTCGGAAGAAATGTCCGTTGGCGAACCGACCTGCAGCCCTCTAGAGCGACGGATAGAAAACGAAGTCACCGAACTCATTCCAGATCGTCGTATTAACCAGATTTGTTGGTGGGTGCTCAGTCAATACGTTCGTTCTTCCTTGCTTGTTCTGAGAATTCTTGCGTTGATTTCTTAGTTGACGTTGTTGGAACCAGTACGAGGTGCTTTGGCCTTGAATGTTGCTCTTTGGGCCTTCCCATTATCTGATCTTGCTCTGGATCTTGCTCTGGATCTTGAGTTTCACACCGCCGACGCAAGGAGAACTCTGGTGGACATGACAGTCGCAAGGATGTTCTATTACCTGTGGGTATCCTCATGTTGAAGCCAGTTCGCTGACCCGGACATGGTGGTTTATAGGAATCTGACTCACTCTTACCTGACTCATTAGGAAGCGCAGTACACGTCACGTTACGGAATGTCACACGTCCGAAAATGGACAAACCTGGAGCGACGCGTCAAACTCTTGAACGTCGGGTGAGTTGCTAAAGTTTCTCCGGTGGTACTTAGTAAAGGCTAATTTATGAAGGAGTTCCTTTTTTGCCCCTGTAGGCTGCAACTCAAGGCGGCACGAAGGGGTCTCGTTCACTAAGTTTGTGCAATAAAGGGAACCATCATGGACCCGCCCCCAAGCCCGTAGTTCCGATCCCAACCCAAGGGTCGATGTGATATAGAGCGGACGGCTACCGGTGGTGCAAAAATTGCACGTCAACACTGTCCATTCAAACAATCAGGACCCGGTCCGCCCATGGACCGTGTCCGCCATCCCCAATTTTTAATTCCCACCAGGTTTCCAGCACGCTTTACGACCACCGGCGACTTGCAACGGGGGGGGGGGGGGGCTTAGAGGAATCAAGTAGGGGGGTTTGTACCACCACGATGAGTTGTGAGGACTGGATTCGATTCTACTTCCCTTCGGACACCATGAAGAATTCTTAATCAGAGCGGGGATCTAAGAAGGGGGTCAATTGCGGTAGCATCAAATCGAATGAGGTTAGGCTATTGATTCGGAATCATTCTCTTGGTAAGTGCCTCAAATTTGTCATTTGGGGAGAGCTTATGCTTCAGGGTAGCAGCTCCAACATTCAATAACCTGAATTTTTCAACCCAGAAAGCGATTTAACTATCCTCATCCTGATACCTTATAAACCCACATGGCAACACTGCTATCAGCCCTCAACTGCCCACCATCATCTAACCTCTCATCTCTACAATGCACGGTGGACCTAAGTCCATGTACCGACCCTACTATCCCGCGGGCATTTCGACTATAGACCGCACCCGCCGTTATGCCCAAACGGCGTATAATGCCCAACATTTTCGTGCCAATATCCGAAAATCCCATCCTCCTACGATGTATCTAGACGATGCGATATTGGTGCGTGAAAAGGTCGCCCCCTCGGGAATCTTTTTTAACGGGATTAAAAGGCTTCTGGTCTCGAAGGCTACCCACAATTTTTGACCCAAGCGCCGAAAACGCCTGAACTGTCCCCTCAATATGAAGACGATCGTTCCTGCCGCCGCACACCCGATAAAGGAATGCCGGAGCAAGGGCAGGAGTTTGATGATGGAATGATCTCCCCGCTCGCGTTACCAGTACGCCACAAGCTGTTGCAGTGGCGTGAAGGTTTACTGATTTGCGGTGTTTTAGCCGCGGCTCTTAAGCTTTGGGACCGCTGATGGAGGTGAAACAACGCCTATGCTATTGGGATTCGAACCCAAACTTGACCTTAAGGAGCTTGACCGACGCCTGGAGTCTATTGCACGCATCAAGCGCCTTGAGCAGGCGGGGCTTTTACATGTATGTTGCACGGCTTTCCCCCCCCCCGCGTTGTTTCTCCACATTGATGCTACCTTGCCGCCAGGCCTTTTTCACGTTGGTAGATGCTACTCGTATTTAACTATTCTGGTGCAACAACATATAGTATCCCAACCCCCGCTCATTTTTTTCTTGCATTCCTTTGTACGCCGCTTCCTCTGTCATCATTCCTTTTTTCTTGCACGCAAACCACATTCTGTCTCCTTGTATTATTAACTTTTCCGGTACTCGAACCGCTCTTTAACTTAAAGCGCAGTACTGAGACTAACGCTTCGCTCATACTCTCTCATCCTCTCGTTCATGGTACACTCCTTCACAAATACCCTCTAATTTGTTGCAAAGTTTTCTGAATGGAAAAGACCCGTAACCCTCCCAAGTCACCACTGCCTATGTTTCAGATCCAAGAATTTTAATTGAATTTATCTTCACCCTTTGTCCTCACGATGATGCCGCTAGATCAAATTAAGCCTTGCCCCGTGGTACAGAACCTCAAGTAACCAAGCAGCGATCAAGCACCTGGATGGAAAGAAAAGAAAAAAGAACTTCGTTCCATTCCAGAACAAAGGAAGAAAAAAGGGGTCGACGCCCCATGAACGGGGCACGGGTGTACGCACACCTCGTCCCCCTAGCTAGTTCGGCAATAACAACTTTATTCCGTAACTATCAAGATATCCCTCGAGCGTCATTAACAAAAACTGCCACAGATCTAGAGACAATTCCCCACAGGAGAACGAAACCGGCGGCGCCCTGGGGAAATGAATCACGATTGTCTTTGAAGATGGAGGGGTGAACCGAAAGAGGGGTGCAAAAGTATGTGCGTGTGCGCGGCCATGGCCTCGTAAACAGAGCGGGACCGCAAGGGTTCTATGCTCCTTTATGGATTAGCGCACGCTAGAGCGCTCTTTTCGACCTTCTTCGACCTACATTTAGCGCATTCAAGCCCCAAGGCTTAAATTTAAGCTCAAAGTTTCCTGAAGTTCACGGGTTCAAGAATTGAAGAAAATTTCACGCAAGAACGAGGGAGCAAGGGAAGATGGATGCCGCACGTCACAAGTTCCATTGTTCATATATAGAACATATGTATAGCGCATATAACTCCCGTTGCGCATTGTTCAACCTTTCAGGAAGTCTGACTTGTGCGTGGCGGGGCCGGCCATTCCAATAGCAGTAACATTCTGATTGTCGTTCCCACCGAGGTCACGATCGTGGGTCTCCAAGATCCCAGGTGACGAACCAGTGAGTTCTGGGAATAGACCGATGAGAACGCGGTCGAGCAGGATGACAACAAGATGGACATTGCACGGTTGGGACGCGAGAGGGTCAATCGCCATGCTCAAAGTATGTTTGGGATCTGCACCAAGAAGAAGTGGCATAAGGTGCGCTGCAAGAAGATAATTTTTGAGAACTTGTGATGTTGGTAGAGTAACGGAGATGTTCACCTAAGCCACTTGTGCCTCTCCAATTAAGGAGACGTTCCCTGATGACCATCTGTTCTTCCATTGTTGGTTCGATAGGCGGCGGACCAGGATATCCATTCGGAAACATTGTCCTTTTGCTCAGTCTAATTAAGTTCAGAATGAACGTAGGGGATAGTATAGCGTATAATAGGTGTGGCAGTAACTTGTCAAGGAAGCGAGTCATGGAGGCGGAGAGCGTACCCAAAAGGTTCATAAGAAACGTTGCAGCGAGGCGCTCCGACATAAGAAATACTTCGGAGAGGAGCGCAAGGGGTTGGGAGGCGTGATTTTCGTACTGGGGTTGAAGCGGGAGTGGATCGGTGATGGAAGTGACTGGGGTGTGAGGCCGAATGGAAACTAGCGGTGGTTCGCGAGAATGCGGGAAGACGGAACGTGAAGGGTAAGATACACTGGAAATTGTTGAGGGTGTGGAAGATACAGAAGGTGGTCCAGATGGTATCCGGGAGAGAGGTTGTATTGTGGGAGTAGAGCGTTCGGCCTCATGGTAAATAGTTGGTAGCCGGGGCAAAGGACTCACAGAGCGAGGAGTATGGGTAGGGGACTGATTGACAAGTTTGATGGTATTTATAGCCTGCTTGTACGCATGAATGAGCGCAAGGCAGGTGCTTGAGAAAGATTGAAGGGCAGAAAGGACAAGAACAATGAACGTATGGAAGGAAAACGGGTTGCCCGGAGGTCGGGAAGACCTCTCTGGGGGCTAAAACGGTAATTAGACATGAAGGAATTATGAAGGGAGTAATGTTACCTTGAATAGATGCTGTCCTTCTTCTGGTTCCAAGAGATCAAGAATAGTCTTCTGAATGAACCAAGGTTGCGTGACTTTGGGAATCACGTCGGCGACCAGCACCTTGACCATAACCTCTCGGAGTGCAAACCTCTCGGCCTCTGGTGCATAATCTTCTGGTGGTAGGCATGCCCTGAGAATGTGGTCGATAATCTGACGATAATATTCCAGGTCTATTTTGCCATCAGCAGATAGGGCGAATGTGGGGTTGAAGTTGGTGGAAGAGTTGGGGTAACGAAGCAGCACCGCCCGTGGCGTACGAGGAAGAAACCTTGGAAGCTGCGTTGCGGTAGTCGCGACAGTGTTGAGTGAGAATGATAGGGACGTCTCGGAAGACGAGGGCAGGGAGATCGAGAGCCAGAGCACGTGTTTCAAGAGCACGGACAACGGTAGTGAGTGTGCGCGTTATCTGGGGTAGGAACTCCTTGTCATAGCGGGTGATCTTTGTCCACCAGGGATTGACGTAGGCACGGAGAGCAAGAGCGATAAAATCGTAGAGCTCCGCGTGCAGCTCGGGGGGTACATTCGGCGAGTTGAGAAGTGGGGGGAGGTCCCCAGCGTGGTTTGGAAAGAGTATGCGGCGAGCAAGGGATTGCTGTGGTCGTGAAGTTGTAATCGAGCTGATGCTAGCTCCCGCCAACGACGCCATCCGTGCTTATTTCACCGGTCAACCGTTTGTCCGTCTCGGCGCTCGCAGAGTCGCAGACCCATCAGAAATGGGATAAGTGGTCACGTGGATCACCAAAGATTGCCATGACATTAAAATCAATTGACTTTTCTATCTTTACAGGCATCGGACAACTCACACCCCCCACCCAGTCGCTCCTTTGTTACAACCCTCCTTTTCCCCTTCCTCCCTTCCCTTCCCTTCCCTTCCCTTCCCTCCTTAGATCTTGGGCCTTGATTTGCAGGACACACGCTAGGCGATTCAAATGTCGGGCTTTTCTCAGCAAACGCTCATCATCATCATCGTCTGCGCAGCCGTTGGCGGTCTGGTTACTGTTCTCCTCCTCTACCGTGCCACAAGGTCGTGTCGTTCCAGAAATGTCGTTCCTCTCCCTCCTATTCAACCCCTCGCCCACCAACGGGAGCATCAGCTCGCCCAACTCGAGGCCTCTTTTCGTGCCAACGATTCTTCTTTCCTTGCCGCACCCCCAACCCCCTATTCGCCACACCTTGGTTCACCATCCTCGCAAGGAAGTCGAGCTTCTCTCCTCGGAGGTCCTTCGAGTCCGCATACAAGCTATACACCCACCAACGAGGGCACCGAGGAGTTCGCCACCCTCCCGCCCCTGGATCCACCCGATTCATCACCTTCCATTCAACGCCCTTTCCTCACTGGCTCGACACCTGGCTCTTCGTCTTTTATACATCCAAATAAGAGTCAGACGAACGTCCATACAGCGACTCCAAAGTCACGTTCCAAATCTCTCAGTCGACTCAGTCTCAGTCAAGAATACCAGGCCCAGTCCCACCATTACCGACCATTATCCGTCTCGTCTTCTCTATCGCGTATTGGCAGTCGACGCGGTACACCCCACAGCCCACACAGTCAAATCCAAATCATTTTGCCTGCCCCCCTTGCATCTGGAATTATTACCCCTGGTTCGGATCATTTATTACGCTCTCGCCCGGCCAGTACTGTGGATCGATGGGTACCCACAGGCCGCGATAGTATTTGTGTGTCTCACCTCAGTGTATTGCTCTTGGTGTAATGCTAACCATGTCTCAGTTGAATCTCTTACAAGTCAAGCCCCCCCTCGGATACCTCATAGGATCACCTCGACCCACTACGCGGGAACTGAATATGCTCCACCGGTACCCCGGGTGCCATCGATGTACGAGAATGAGAGACAGTAGAGTGTAGAGTAGTTGTGTTGACCTTAAATTAGATGAGATAGCGTGGTAATCTTATCTACTTACGCCCAGCACATATCTCACACTCCTTTCACTCCAACCATGTCTGCCCTACACCCTCCCCCGAACCCTCCTGTCCTCATCGCTGTTGATACCCGCGAACTTGCCAATAACCTCGCTACATTTATCATCAAGACACAGAAAAATGCCATTGACAAAAAGGGCAGATTTACCATTGCTCTTTCTGGAGGCTCTCTTCCAAAGATGCTCAGCGGACTTATCGACCGTGAAGTGAGGTGGGACAAGTGGTCAGTTCATACCTCTATTGTCTCCAAATAACGTCTCAAGCAACCGCCGGCCAGGCATGTCTTTTATGTTGATGAGCGGGTCGTCCCTCTCGATCACCCAGATTCAAATCACAATGCCTGCAATCAGGCCTTCTTCTCCCGTGTCCCTATCCCCCGCGAGAACATCAGAACCATCAATACCGCCCTCTTGGATGACCTTGAGGAACTCGCAGATGATTACGAGAAAGAACTCATCAGAGAGTTTGCACAGAAAGATTCCGCACGCTTCCCAGTCTTTGACCTCATTCTTCTCGGCATGGGGCCCGATGGTCACACTGCCTCGCTCTTCCCCGGTCACGAACTTCTTTCTGAACAGGACCGCTGGGTAGCGCCTATTGAGAATTCACCAAAGCCTCCGTCGAAGCGCATCACCCTGACTTATCCCGTTATCAACCACGCCGCACACGTCGCGTTCGTTGCGTCTGGCAAGGAGAAACAAGACGTTTTGAAACAAGTTTTGGACAATCCCGACCTCGGCTTGCCGGCTGCCAGGGTCAAGCCCAATTATCCCGGCCAGTTGTATTGGTTTGTTGATGAAGAAGCTGCCACCAACGTGCAGTACCCGAAAACGCCATTCAAATTGTGAACAACATAGGAAAATTAAACTATTATGCTTCCGTTATTATGTAGACGCTTTGTGTCTTAAATGTATCACAGCATGTTATCCACGTCTTTTCGATTGTTTCCAGATATGTCTTGGTCTTCTAACACAACGAGGCATCGGTGTTCAAGCCAGAATGCCCATCCATCTGCCAATCCCGCGCCACTTGATACACACTCTCTCCGCACGGCTTACTTACAACAAAATGCGACCGTATAAAGTACGAAAACCTCCGCCGTTTTGATGGATCAAACTAAATGACTTCCTCAGCATCCGTGTTCGACCCGTCTGACCTCGACTATGGACACGTCTCGAATGTCATCGTTCGTAATGTCCAGGCATCCTTGACCCCCCGCATTCAGAGCGGAAGAGGAGACGCCACGCTCGTCCCCAAGTATATTTCCCGGTTCTATCGGGACTGCGTTCCAGTGAGTGGCAACTTTTTACTTCTCTACACAATCAAGGAGATTCATTCATTCATAGTGGCTGCTTTATTCTCTTGAAATAAAGGGGAATTATCCTGGAAAAGTCCCCAAGTCCGTCATGGCGATAATCTTCCCCAAGGGGGCAAAGGCTCGCGAGTTGCTGGTGTGTGTCTTCATTATTTTTTGAACACTGTTTGTTGACCCCGTCGCGTTCAGCTCGCGAAAACTAATGCTGTACGCAATATTCTGGAATGGGCTGCTCCCAAGATCTACGGAACCTCCGTTGAGAGCGACCCAAAAAGCTACAACGTTGTCGTGATTGAAGATGTAAGCCCCGCGTTCCATCCCTCACCCAAGAAGAAAAATGATAATCATAGTGACGATCATCGTGTTCACAGGTTGAAAACGCCGGCCTACCCCTCAATGCTGTTTGGCACAAATTCAACAACGACCAAAAGAAAGCAGTCCTTGACAAGGTCGCTGACATCCTCTGTACACCAATCCACATCCGCCCACCGCCCGACATGCAACCCCAACCTCCAAAACGAACCACAAAATCCACATCATCATCATCATCATCATCATCATCGTCAATCGCATCTTCGTCCTCTATCGCTCCAAACACTGACTTCTCCCGTACCCAAGTTCCCTCGACAAACCTCGACCATCTACGCAAAGCCTACACTCTACTTTACTCCGGGCTGTTTTCCCCGAATGGGGAGCCTAGCCAGACCGCATTCAGGAAGCGGTTCAAAGAGTTTGACACGTTCGAGATGTCCCCGCAGGAGATTGCGCGTGTCAAGACGCTCAATGCGCTCTTGCAGGAACACATGGGCGAGTTTGCTGGTGGCAATTTCTTGCCGCCGCATATTACCGGTGTCATGAAGGAGCCATTCAAAGACTCAAAGGAGCGAAACAAATTTCGAGGGAGGGAACTCGTCGTGCGAACGATCCTATCGGAGAGCTTGTTTAGGCTTCAACACAAGAGTATGCACATGTCCTTGTTCATCGTTATGATGGAACCAGACGGGGAAATCAAGTCGGTCGTGCTGACGCAATGGGAAAAGGCGTACTACGCTCCTATATGGGCCTCGTGCCAGCTTCCGCCGTGGCTTGAACCCCTGGACCCGGAGCTGCAAAGCTTGGCTATGCCCCTGGAAGAGATGACGAAGTGGCGGGAATATCTTGTGTATAATTTGATGTTCAAGAGGGACAGACTGCCAAGGAGCTGGTTGTGGTTTGTTGCGTATGTGTATGGAGAGCTCGAAAGACATTTCGAGATGATCGTCACCGCCACTTGGGTGTGCAACGCCAAGACGGAGCCGTGGTTGAAAAGAGTGCTGGAGGAGGCACAGGAAAAACGGACGTCCGCTTATAAGAAGGGAGAAGACACAAGGTTTGTGCCCATATCGGGCTTACAGACGATGCATGTTAATTTCTCGGAGTTGCTGGGCAAGTGGATGCCCTTTGCGAGTAAGTTCGTCACTGAGGAGGGATTTATGCACTCGCCATGATGCTGGACTACACCGTCAGGACCTAACCTACCCCCTTACAAGTTAGTCCGATGTAGCACCGGCCCGTAATTGCTCCTTGGTACATCCCATTAATCCAGTTTCATTCCCGGATTTTGCGAGTTGAGCGATTCGAATACCTGATCAGAACGGCATCAATCACTGTTCCAAGATTAGAGCTCAGATGAGATCACTGGCATCCCATGATGACTTTGAATTCCACAACAACGAGCGACTTGAGCATGAGATCTGCATCCACATTACTCCCTCATGATTAATTTCATCCTGCTCCTCTCACGGCAAGGCAAGCACGCGGAATGTACTCTCAGCCATTGTTTCTAAAGCTTATCCTTTGCTCAAAGGAAAAGTTCGCCTGGCAAAATGGTATACCACCCTTCCCAATAAAACCAAGAACGCAATCATACGAGACATAACACACCTCGTGCTAAACCGGAAACCCAAGATGTGCAATGTACTGGAATACAAAGGTGAACAGATAATGTTTTGACTAATTGAAGAACGTACGTTAAATAGGCGGCTATTCTGAAACCACCTCCAACGCTCCCCATGTTAATGCCCTCATGCTCAGGCAGAAAGGTGTGTATGCTCGTGAGCCACGCTAGTGCTCTCGTGTTCTCATGACGCTCTAGGTTGCCTACAAACGCTATGCCTCTCTCTTCTTCATTGCGGAGATAGATGCTTCGGACAACGAACTTGCAGCGCTCGAAATCCTCCACCGTTACGTCGAAAGCCTAGATCGCTACTTTGGAAATGTGAGCCTTTTTATCAACACCCTAGCGCCCCTAACACGTTTGTCATGCAACTAGGTCTGCGAGCTGGATCTGTGAGCATCCTCATTTTCATAGGTAACGCTAAATTAGACAACGCCTTTTCAAAGAATATTCAATTTTGAATACGCTTACTTTGTCAGTGGAGCAATTTCAATCCGTCACTGTAGGGCTGACTTACCAGCTTCCCATCTAGGTCCTTGACGAACTGATTCTCGGTGGTGAAATGCAAGAACCGTCGAAAACCAAGCTGATGGAAGCAGTAAGGCCTCAGTTCTGCATGAGTCACTACATGGCCTTTATGCTTCCTATTAACAGTTGGCAGGTTGGAAGGCGAAGGAGACAGATGACCTATTCAGGGAACAAATACGGGATGCTGGATTATTATAATGACACCAGTTGGGATAGGGTACAGGGTACAAGATATTTAGTATTATGTACAATATTGCGCGGATTCAGCATTTCCCGACATAACAAGTCATGACCGAAGAATCTAGCTTTTCCGCTTGAAGTAATCGTCTTGGAAATTGAAGCGGCACGGTGTGGCGGTTTCAACCTAGACAGTTTGTTCACCTCAACCGGAAGGGGGAAGATTCAAATGTGTTACGAACCGAAATAGGTGTGGCATTTTGATCTTTCTTCCCCCTAATTATTACGAACCTCCGATACTCATATAAGATTGCAGGATGCCGCTGGACGGCCACAATATCTCTGTTAATACTTTGGTGTATTACACCGGGCCAATCGCGTTTGTGTACATTGGCACATATAGAGTTGAAGGCGGCAGTTCCGATGGAGAGGGCATCCAAGGGACCGATTGTGCGACAGTTATTGTGGATCCAGGACTTCATGGCCTCGGGGGGTGTCATTGATTCTGGGGGCGATGAGATCAATGCAATCTCTCCATCGGCTATCAAATCGAGGAGAGTCCAGTGGGCAAGCTCTGCACTAAAGAGAGGATGGGTTCAGGAGATTGTTAATAGCTGCGGGAAAGTCGCGACGGACCCTTGTCGCTCATACACTGCCAGAGGATCTTGGCCATTGCAAACATGGTTCGCGAGGTACCCAAGACAGGAGGGTGAGATATACGACATCCATAAAGGATGGTCGTTAATACTCCGAATCAGTCGTATCGTTCCCACGTAGTCGTCAGTGAATGCACTAGGATACAATGTAACAACACCCCCTGAGGTAGACATGAATTTTGTCTGGAGTGGAATAAGTTCATGACCTTACGTACCAATCGGATAGATCTCGCGAATCCCCCACATATACCTTGGAACGTTCCCATCCGTACCATAAGAATAGAACCGTATATCCAACGATATCCTCTTTTGTGTCAATGGCGACCGATGGAAATTGCGAATAGACCCCACGTGGACAAATACTATGCGCAGTCTGTACTCTTTTTTCGAATCATGGTATTTCCACTCCTGTGCTTGACACCACTTCAACACCGTCTTGAGCAGCTCGTGCTCGGTAGGTTCTGATCTGTCGTCCCTTCTTTCGTATTCGTGATAAATTGCATATTGACGGAAGTTTGCGTTCAACCATTCGTAAAGATCGGGCGGGAGCTCGAGTACGCGAAGCGCCAAGTGAAGGACGAAATTGTTGCGCAGTGAAACCGCCCAATCGAACACTGGTCCTGGTTGCCCATCCTCTGATCGCTTTCGGTTTTCAAAGGCAGGGCCAACGCTCACATTCGCTGGTATGACGTCGCTGAGGGCTAGTCGTGACTCCTCGCTGTAGGACACTGGGTTAAGTACCCATCCGTGTAGTGATACGATTAAGCCATCCATCTGTTGACTGATAATTTCGGGCGGCACTGCTAGTTTTTTGGCTAGATCTTTGAAAGTGGCCGAAAACATCAGGAGGTGGCCGACAATCTTCTTCTCGTACCACACTGGCGCAAGAACAACCTATTATAGGTTCAATATGCTGGCGCACGGGTTGAGTAGATGGGGGACTTTTTCGTGCTTAGCCATATAATCCATAATGACCTTGAAACGTGGCGATGACTCTTTGTCGGACGCAGATAACGTAGCGAACTGATCTGGAGTCTTGCAAGCCTCTAAAAAAGTCGATATGTCCGATAAATCATAGAACGAGACAAAGTTTAGTCGATCCATGGCGTCGAATGTCAGGGGGATGCGCATGCCACGGGGTTTAGGGGTGCTAATGTTGGTGCAAACGACAGCACCAACAAGCTCCTCTTCATCGTTGGTTCTCAAAATGAACAGTTGTCCTTCCCATTTCCATTTCTTGGGTATCCTGAATCGGAGGTGAGCACTATAACACCTTATTGTGTTGACATACTTTGGGATCGTTGAGGATTTGCGTGTAACAAGGGCCGACGGCGGCTTCGGCTCAAAAACAGGGTCGGCCGCCAGTCTAGTTGGTGATCTATGGTGTCAGAACGATCACCTCTTCGACTGAGTAAGTGGTTAAAGACTAACTCAAATGGAGCAGCGAATCTAGTGACGGTGAGACAGAGGCCCCAAGCGAAGAGGCAAACCGAACGTACCCTGGCAGTGAATCGGTTAAGGATGCTAGAAAATCGTCGGCAGCGTAAGTAGGCGAGTGACTGCACGACATGTATGAGGGTTTAGTTCCAGAAAATGAAAGGTCACTTACGACGGTAATTGAGGTGAGAAAGGAAGGCGCTCGTGAGGGTCCATCGTCATTGGCGACATAGTTGAGGCCCAGCCAGTCAGCACATCAGTGGAGGGATGCTCGTTTATTGGAGATGCGTTTAGCGCAGTCAGTGTCAATTCCAGCGGTTTGGTTGTAGATGACTCCACATTTGACTCTTCAGAAGCGAACGTAGTATTGCTTGAAGAGTTCCTCCGGAATCGCAAGGTATCCAGTGGATTGGAGCTAATTCCGGTGTGCAGGACTTTCGCTTTCGCCTCCTTTGGATTGATAGGAGCTAACGCTAATTGCGAAAGCCTTTGTTTTGTGGAAATACCGGATGCAGGAGCATTAAACGTTGAGGTCTCGGCAAGCTTGTTATGTGGATTCAAGAGGTTACGCGGGACTTTCGGCTGCACAGCAGGACTAAACTTTGCGCTGCCAGATTTAACGAAGGTTGAGAGAGTAGCGGCAGGTATTTTATGCTCCGGAGTTGGGTCACTTTTAGACTTTGTTTTTGGTGATAATACAACGGCTTCTTCAGATGAATCAACCGAAAATAATGACGATGGGGAGTCTGGACGAGAACTTTCGGCCGCCTTTTGCTTGCCCTAAATAGGGGGTCTGTTTCAATGGAATATTTGAGAGCCTTCGGGACTTGTACCTTGTCAGCCTTGTTAATCGGTGAACCGGAAGAATCGACCACGTTCGGTTCTTGCCGAGTCTTAAGCTGCCATGTTTCTTCATGGTCTGATTCGGTCAAGGGAGAAATTTTGAGCGCTTTTGATTTCCGCCGATCCAACTTGCCAAGAGGCTAGAAATCACTCTGAGGTTCAACAAAAAGGCAAATAAAAAATATAAATAAGCCTAACCTCGTCGTCGGACGATACCGGCTTCTTATTGATTCTCCTCTTTACAGGGATCTTCAGTTTCACCTTTTCTTGTGCAGCCAGAGGAACATCACTGTCGGATTCCGAATCTGATTTTATGATACGGGGTTTCTATAAGGAGGAGGAAGGGGGGGGGTCAGACCTGTTGTGCCGGATTGACCGATACGAACCCACTTTATTCTTTTTCTTTAACTTTCCGCCGTTTTTTGATGACGACAAGGATCGCTCCGGATTTGGGAGCTTGGCAGCCCGAGCAGCCTCCAAGGCTTTGCGCTTTTTAGTCTGTATTTATCACATGAAGGTTTTTGCTTTGATCTTGATGGGCAGTTCCACTTGCCTCTGCGCGACGCTGTTCTTCGTTCCTAGAATAACGTTCTCTTTCATGTGGCAGGAGTTCCTGCCAAAACCGCTTTCTCTCCGTCGCTAAGAGGACTTGATGTCTAGGCACATATGGTATTGGAGAAATGCTCACCGATCCAGTCGTTGCTGGGTTCCAAGATTGTTCCTTCACCATAATCGTTGTTATCTCGACCAACATCATCCCAGAAACTCTCAAGTAGGCGATCACAGCTTGTAAGATTACTCGCAGGTTCCCAGCTAAAGGCATATTTGTTAAGAATGTGCAATGTAGAGATACGGATTTACCCTCACGTATTGGAATCACTATCATACCCAGCCCACTGGTAGACACAGTCAATAGTGTGTTCGCACCAAATCCATAGGAACTCTCACTTTCACGTAGTAATCCTTTCACCATCCCATGAGTCCATGCAAAACAAGGAGATGTGATTAAACCTCACCCATTGTTGAGATGGCTTTTTGCGCAATGCTTCTTCAGCAACACGAGCCTTCAGGATGAGCTCTAGATACTTCAATAAATGGACCACGAAGACTTACACCATCCACAACACTTACCAACCGCAAACACGCCTGATTCCTCATCTGACTCCTCTGCGCGCTTACGCTTTTTAGACTTTCGATTTGAACCCATAGCAGTGATGTATCAAGGCAGCGTCACAAAACACAAGATAAGTGACGAGAGGTCGGACGCGTTGGTCGGAAGTTGAGCGCGGTGGATCATATTACACAGGGGTCTTGAACCAGATTGGGATATCCAAATTCTACTTCTCACGCCAAAGAATGGACGACAATTGCTTAATGATTTTTAAAATCCAATGATACAAGTCTCCTAGAAGTCGGACCGTGTTGTTGAATAAGTAGTCGAAAGTCCGGGGGTGACCGGTGACCGAAGCCCTCTCCGACCTGCGGACCTGCGCGGCGCTGAATTTTGTTGTCCTGGTTTTTGTAAGCTATGGTCCAGGCAACGCGTCCAAATCGTGACACCAACTTTTCACTGGCCTGTCGCAAAGCTAAATCTTTAAAATTGAATAATTTTCATATCGATTCCAAAGGTCATGATCATTACAAGGTCGTGCACCATGAACACGTACGCATACAAGTCCATAGCAACCAGTGAAGTATATACAGCATTAACCAGGTATACTCCCCTGGACTGGCAATGTACATCCTAGGTGAAATTTAGCATGTGCATGGACCACTGGCCCGCGGTGTATCAGGTCGGAGGGGTATGCTAGCGTGGAACTCCTCGGGTCTGTAGGGTGTGGCATAGTTGAGCGAGGAAGGAGTGTACGAACAAAGAACATGTACTGACGGTAGATCCGTCTCCCGTTCGAGGGCATTCTTGGCAACAGTGATGAATGCTTGTTCCACGTTGATAGCATCTTTGGCAGAGGTCTCGAAGTAGGGAATGTTGCCTTTGGATTGACACCATGCCATAGCACGTTTCTGCGAAACCTACACATAACAGGTATTAGTCCTCGGAATAGAACGTCCAAGGAGTTCGTAAGAACATACCTGTCTCTTCCCCTCCTCCAAGTCGATTTTGTTCCCCAACAGCACGAATGGGAAGTTTTCAGGATCGTGGGGCCCAGCTTGGATCAAGAACTCGTCTCGCCAACTGTCCAAAGCATCAAAAGACTTTGCGTTATTAACGTCATACACCAGGACACAGCAGTCAGCGCCGCGGTAGAATGCGACGCCTAGAGATTGAAAACGCTCTTGGCCGGCTGTGTCCCATAGCTGGACCAAACGAATCAACGCTCTATTATGCCTGGGAGGTCCGAGGGACGTACTTGCACAGTTGCAACCTTGTCTTCCACCGCTACTTCCTTTGTTAGGCTATTGAGGTGGTCCAGCCACTGCCTGAAGCGAATGCTCAAGGCAGACTCACAAATCTGCACCGATAGTTGCTTTGTACTGGTTGTGAAATCTCTTGTTCACATACTGATTCATAAGAGATGTCTTTCCGACACTGAAATACATAAGGTAGGGTAAGCCTAAGCACTCCGCGATATTGAACGTGAAGACTAGCCCACTGTCACCAAGGATGATGACCTAGAGGTATGTCAGTTGGATTGGAGCCAAGTATGAGTCACGAACCTTCAAGCACACTCGACCCATAATAACGAGGAGGCTAGTCAGATGAGACAAGTAGCGTCCTTTGGTCTGAGTAAATGGAGAAGCTGGGAATACAAGAGCCGAGGTGGGGCGAATAAGCAGCCAGAAAGAAGACTGAATGTCGACGCCAATGCTCCATTCGGGCCGCATGGAGATAATGCGTTGCTTGCTGCCGTGTCCCATCAGTTGACTGCAGAACACCACTGAGGTCATGATCTTTGGAAGGTGGGTATGTAATGTAATAAAAATCGTATGTACCAGAAAACGAGTACAGGCACAACACAAGATTAACGTCAAGGAAGATGCAAAATTCATAGCCTTATGTGACGAGAGGAATTAGGTCGTGAGGAACAAGATAAGACATTATGACGGATAGGTAAAATCGAAGATCCTTGTGCACCAGACGCATGGTGTTACCAATGTTCAGAGAAGCTTCTAACTATTTAGCAACTGCACCCGTAGTTCTGCGAGCTCTCCGAATCGAGCTGGATTGGGTCGGGATAGTCGACGTATCTGAGGGCGGCATTTTAGTGGGGGGGCTCTCCAATTTTGTGGAAATCACATACAGTTGTTCTTCCGCTTCCTGTTGTAATGCGTTCTTTGCTACGGTCTGGAAGGCCTGTTCCACGTTTATTGCCTCTTTGGCCGACGTCTCAAAATAAGGAATGTTGCCTTTAGACTGGCACCAGGTCATCGCACGCTTCTGTGTAACCTGGATACAGAGTTAGTACCGATAGTACAAAGGCGATGCAAGTTGCACTAACCTGGCGCTTGCCTTCTTCCACATCTATCTTATTTCCCAACACCACGAAAGGGAAGTTCTCCGGATCATGTGGACTAGCCTGGATGAGGAACTCGTCGCGCCAACTGTCGAGCGTCTCGAACGACTTTGCACTGTTCACGTCATACACAAGTACACAGCAATCTGCTCCACGGTAGAATGCCACACCAAGAGATTGGAAACGTTCCTGGCCGGCTGTATCCCAGAGCTGGTGGCGACGCTAATGAGTTGAAATTCGTGTATTATTTCACATCATAGTCACACCTGCATAGTAACCAACCTATCATCGACAATAACTTCCTTGGTAAGGCTGGCAAAAGTGTAGCAGTCAGGGTGCAATACTATAATAAAATACTGAAGTGAAACATACAAGTCAGCCCCAATGGTAGCCTTGTACTGATTGCTGAAGCGCTTGTTTACATATTGGTTCATAAGCGAAGTCTTCCCGACACTTAACAGAAGTTCCGGTCAGATGTAGAAATGAGAAGTAGAGTAGTATATATGACAGACCCGCTGTCACCTAGAATAATAACCTGATACCGCCAGACCGTGAGGCATACCGTTCAGAACAGATTAACAAGTAGCGTACCTTCAAGAGCACACGACCCATGGCAGCAGTAGATGAACAAGATGTGGAGGGGCAATAAAGTAAGTTCGGAGAGTGATGGTCGTTGAAAGAGCCTGTAAGCAGGAGAGGACAGCCTGTCCGGCGTTGGCAAGTTGAAACTCCGCACGAAAGCGGTTTCGCCGTTTGTTGTTGATCAGGCCTTGGCGTACCTCCCAGATGGCCGAACCTTCATGGCAAGAACTCCTTCGCCTTCGCCTCATCGAACGCGACTCAAAAGAGTCCTCATTTTCGTCAGTTATTGAACAGTGTCCGTGCCCTGCCTCTCCCATTGGCCCTCACGCTGAGCCCAGCTTTAGATCGTCGCCTCGCTCAGCAGACCAAACTTCTCAAGGAACGCAATGCATCACTCCTCAGAGCGGTCAACACTGTCAGAACAAGTCCGAATAGCACCACAACCCCTGCTACCGGGTCTTTGGAAGAGTATACCTCTCGTTTCGCCATACCCAGTCCCATCACTCATCCTTCCTATCAGGAACCCAGTTCGTGCAGCATATGTCGCTTCACTAGAGTCTCAAATATCCTCACTACGCGAGGAGCTGGCGACCATTTACAAATCTCACGGTCAAAATGTCCAGCGTCTACTTGCTATGAACGAGACATTGCGAGAAAAAGAGGAGCTCTCCAGAGTCGACGCAGAAAACCTTAGGAGAATAAAGGATGACCTTGCAGTCCTTAAGCGAAAGGTGGATCAACACGCAGAGCTGATGCAGGAAAAAGACAGGACAGTACAAGTGCGTTACACCCCATCGAACTTCTAAACAAATTGTTCAGAGATCACATTTACCAGATCCTGCATGATGAAATCAGCACTCTCCAATTGGAACTCGGACAAATCGAGGAACGCAACCAGAACCTTCAGAAGGACAACGCCAAGCTCCTACAACGCTGGCTTGACGCAAAGCAGGCAGAGGCCAACAAGATGAACGAGGCGAACGCCTTTTATGAGGATATGCGCACTCGACACCAAGCGGCCGCCTCCCGGAACGGCACAACCGATTCTCATGGATCCCCCTCAAGCTCGGGAAAAGAGGAGCTCAAGACCAATCATCAGACAACGGAAGCACAAGAGAGAGCTCTGTCACCGACACTCAAGACGGTGGATCTGACTCCGAATGGCTGATAATAGATGACTGAGTTTACTCAGCCTTCCTGCTTTCGAGATTGCGTTACATCCGTCTATATACCCTCTAATTTCGTATATACTTATGTATCTTGTAATGACTGAGTTTGCGAGCCCTAAGTATCTGTCACAGGCCATACCAGGGCTGTTCATTGGAAGAAACGACTTTAAGATTCAGGCAATCAAACATACATAGAGGGTAGTAAAGACAACGCAGACAAAAAGAATATAAACGAAGAGTTACGCGAACAGCTACAGAACATTTGTCACCTCGATGGGCTACAACAATGATCAGTTTTATATCACGACTCAGCATGGCCAAGACAATGCAAAGGAATGGCAGGGGGATGCAGAGATAATAAAAGTAGTAACCCGGCAAGGAAGGTTCCTAGGTTTGACCAGGCATGGGGGCATCAGTAGCGCCTTGTTGGCCAGCTGCCGCTTGTTGACCGTAGTATCCTGAGCAAATTTTAACATGCGTACTCAGCAATACACAAAAACAACCTACCACCCCAATAGTTGGAATAATACGAGTTGGGATCAGCACCACCCCATTGAGCCTGACCGGCTTGACCAGCAGCCGCGTTAGGATCGGCAACACCTTGCTGGGGCGCGCCAGTCAATCCTAAACCGGCACCGCCAGTCGCTGGCTGAGGCATTCCAGGTGAAGCAGCGCCAGGGGCACCAGGTTGCCCTGCAGCTTGGCCTGGGAAACCTGGATATGCACCGAATCCATATTGCCCATATGTGTTGGGTTGAGGCATTCCATACATAGGCTGAGGAAAAACAGGATGAGAAAACACAGCTTTCGACTAAAATGAGAGTCACAGACCATGCTCGCATAGGGGGTTGCTGTTGCAGTGGGGCTCATCGCAGCGGGCTGTGCTGCTGTGGTTCCATCAGCGCGATCTTTGCCCCAACTGCATTTGATAGGCCTTCCATGAACCATTTGTCCTTGCAGTTGGACAATGGCCATGGCAGCATGTTCATGCGTATCCAACTTGACGAACGCGAAACCTCGATCCGCCTGCATACGAATTTCGGAGAGGTAGCCAATGGACTGGAACAAAGGGATCAAATCTGCTTGAGTGCAATAGGGGACGAGGTTCCCGACATAAACCGTGGTGTTGTAAGCAGGAGTTTGCTGGACGACAGCTTCGTAAGAGAGCGGTCCACCCTGGAAATTGATAGGAGCAGGAGCGCCACCAACACTGGCAGCTGGACGAGGCGACTGGACCGCTGGAGCACCACCCTGCGTTTTTTGGTTGGCCCAGTTAACCCGAATAGCACGAGATCCAAGCCATTCACCGTTCATGGTCGCGATGGCCTGTTCGGCATCAGTTTTGTCGCGGAAGGCAAGGAAACCGTAACCACGAGATTTTCCGGAGTTCATGTCCCACATAACCCTCGCATCAGATAGAGTTCCAAAGGCACTGAAGGCTTTCCCAAGAACCTCATCGTTAACCTCGGGACTAAGATCCCCGACGAAGACGTGGTAATGGCCAGAAGTGTCCTCCTTGTTTTGCTGCCCTTGATAAGCCCAGTTCACCCGAATTTCGGTGTCAAATATTTTACGACCATTGAGAGTTTGCAGGGCGGTCTCGGCAGAGCGCATATCCATGTACTCAACAAAACCGTAGTTGAGACCCCCATGCTGGTAGTTGCGATCAGGAATGATTTTGACGTGCTGAACGGGGCCAGCAACAGCGAAAATCTCGGTCAGCATATACTCAGTAACACGGGGGCTCAGGTTGCCAACATAGAGATGAGCGCGTCGCTGGATTTAGAAAGTACGCGAGGAGATGCGATAACGACAGGGGACATGATCAACCATGGAAAAGGCTAATGATAAGATGTAATGACGTACCGGAGCCTCCGCTGGCCCTCCCATACCCATTGGATTCATGATTTAGAAGATGAAAGAAATGAGACCTGGGGCACGATGAGCGGGTGAAAGGAAAAAGGAGGGGAAAGCGCACGAAAGACAGGGAAACAGCAGACAGGATAGGATAGAGAGAAGTCCGTCAGTAGAGAGGAAATAGACGAGAGGAGAGAGGAAAAAGAAAAAGAGAAGATGCTGAGAGAGACAGAGGATGACAGTCAAGAGCAAAGTACGGCCTAACTGTCGTGGGAATAATATGATCACATAACATTGCCGACTCGGAACGCTGACGTCTTATTTTTCCTAATTAAGTAGTCACAGATACTACAAAGCAAGCGCCCCCACCCATCTTTTATTTTGTAGGCACATTCAGCAGTACACCGCCGTTACTGCTCGGAATATATGTCACATTCGGGTTGCCCGCCAGCGATTGCACAATGGCCTTGCTTGCTTCAATCTTCCGCAGGGCCACAAACGCGTCCCCCGCCTTCTCAAGCGCACGTGAAATCGTCGCTGCAGCCTCAGCTTCTCCCTCGGCACGGATGACCGCTGCTTGCCGTTCTTGTTCAGCCTGTTTAACAGCGATAAGCATACACCCTAAGCTTCAGCCATGACCACTTACCTTCTCCACAATAAACTTGGCACGCTCGGCATCTGCAAAAATTGAGTTGGGTTTCAGGAATTGCAGGGAACACATCAATCACCTTGTTGCGCAATTTGCTTAGCCTCAACAGCTTGAGTGAATTCCTGAACATGAGAGTCAATATGGTATTTTCCCTTGTGATTCAGAGCAATGCGAACCTTGCCGAACGTAAGGTGGGTGATGGAGACATCTTCCAGCTTGATATTGAACTCGCCAGCACGTTGAAGGAGGTCAGCACGAATGCGAGAAGACACCTGCGTGTATCTTATCCATGTAACCCAGACAAAAACCCAGACACTAACTCACCACCTCACGCTGTGTAATAAGCTCTGCCGCATCGAACTGGGCAACAATGCTCTTCAAAACCTCATTTCCAATGGACGGTAACACCCTCTCGTCGTAGTCCATACCAAGGCTTTGATAAATTTTAGAGAGGTGGTCGACGTCGGGTCTGGACAGAACACGCAATGTTATGGAAACCATTTGTAAATCCTTTGATCCTGTTGTGGTAGAAATGTTCTACAAAACCTGAGCAATTCCTTTTACAAGGAAAGTAACTCCTAGCTTACCCGAGGCTTGATGCGAACGTCATAAAGAATGGCGCGTTGTAGCCAGGGAACGAGAAAGTGAGTCCCCTCTCCTGTAGCCTAGGTAGAAATAAGTTTCCAACTCATTCCAAAAAGACTTAGAGAAAATACCCTGTCCTTTACACCAGCGAAGCGATCAAACATCACTGCACGGTATCCTCCTGGGACATCATAAATGCTGGCCTGCACGAGGGCGGCAGCAATTCCAAGAGGTACTGGATGTCATTCAGCAGAGTCTTCCTTGAAAATTACGCGGAAACCCACCTATCAACCTCCCGGCCTGGTTCGCAAATGCCATAACTCAGTTGAGGGAAGAATATGCTGAAACAGTGGACCAAAACCTGCGACCCGGTTCTGATGTTGACCAAACAAACACCAACGCGTTTGCACGGCCCTTCGGCAGGGCTTGGTACTGGCTTGTTCTGCCTGGCACCTGGCTTCAATCCCTTGTATACTTTAATATAAATGGTTATATAGTTGGTTCAGTCAAGCGACCAAATGGTAAATAGTTGACTCCCCTACAACCTGTTCGCCTCCGTGGATATCCAGAGGTGTATGGGTTATAGGCAAGTACTATCGGCTATGACGAGGAACACGCAGCCTCGCCACCACCCAAGCACTGCTCGCCACTCTCGTAAAACATCCTCGCTGCTCTCCTAGCCTCTTAATGCCCTAATTTTTGCATTTAGATTTGGTTTTCTCGAAATCTGCACGCCGTTCTGGGGCGCAGTGAGATTGAATGGTGGAGCCTGACTTTTCCGTGTCCTCCGATTGAAGGGAATATGCTTGCCTGGTTGGGCTGTCCTCTGATGTCAAAAAATGTCCCGGTTTTGTCACCAATATGCTAAAGACTATTATTTCAGGAATCACAGGGTTATGGTTTATGGGCACGAACTCTCCGCAAATCAACTCGGTGGAGCGATGTGCCTTTGGGTTATTGAGGTTAACAGGTTGATGAGTTATGGGTTACAAGGGGACCAACTCTATTCGAAACTCTATTCTAAAAGTACATCACCCCGCTGCTCACCTTCCATCCTCGCAGAGCGACTGCCAAACTGCATTGCCCGTTTTTTCCGGGCACCCGCCAGCACAAGTCCAACCTTGTTCATGGCCAACCTTAATAATAATTTGTCCCCTAATCCAGCACCCAACCGAAGATCTGTCTTGTATTGTACTGACAGTGATGCTAGGAAGGCAACCATGTCAAGCGATAAAAAGGGATGGCGGGCCTCCTTTCCATGAGAAGAAATGATGCGATCGTCCCTTCCAAGGTTTCGCGTTGGGATACGGTCGACCTCGAGCTGTAGCTTCTCGATTCGTGAGAGGAAAATCTCTGCCTCACTGTTGCACCCCTTACCTCCTCAATCACCGCGGCCCATCCACCGGAATTGAAAGCTGTCCTATGTCGCCCGTAACCCCCCAACAATTCATCAGAACCCACTCCGTTGAGCAATACGCGGGCCACGCTCGCGTAGGGACGGGGTTCCTCTCCTGGCGCATACTTTACTGTGCCAATTCCTCTAGAAGCAAACCAGATTGCTAGAGCAAGGCTCTACTAAGGATCTCAGTCCCTTCGCATCAATCCGTCCATATAATACTCACAAGATCCATGACCGTCCTACTTGGATACATGATTGACTCAATCAACGGTTTCACCCTTTGCGTTTCCTGGGATGTTACTGATTAATTTATGCGCCCCATAAGCCGGAATCAAAAAACACACTTCATACGGGACGTTGACTTCGACCTGTTGTATTAAAGTCAGCGTGTTTCTGATGGGGAAGAAGTTGGAAATTTACGAAATTCCATATCCTGCCAGGACATAATTTGCGGAGTTCCCCTAGTTCTTCGAGACCAGAAATCCGATCGGGAACCATATATAAGGCATGATCTCCTATCGTATTTCCATTCTGGCCGCGTTCCGTACGCTTGCCTCCCGTGTGCTCGGATAGAACACTGAGATTGTTTTCTAGTCGTAACCTGGTTTTGCGAGGGTTCTCGAAGGCAACATTAAGCAAATCAATGGGTTCATTCTTTGGTAGATGCCTATGGTGATACTCAGACTACACTTCGAGATCAGGAAATTAGATACCTATCAGCAAAGTAACACAATGCCGCCGAATCTATTCCACCGCTGAACAGAATTGCCAGTCTCGCTTCACTTGGACTAATGAAGTATTAGTACCATAACGCCAAGGGCGAAGGGAGCGAGACGAACTTCCGTTGCGGGATGTTGCACACCTGAAGCCGAACGCTTTTGTCCAGCTCGGCTATTAACCGGTCGACGGTGGGCTGTAAGTAATCGGGTATGGTGTCTAGAGAAGTGACTTTGGGATCGTCGCCTCCGGGGATAGTCCTATCAACTCGAGTGGGAACAACCTATTTTGCAAGGTTGGGTGAGACTTCCTTCCGACAATTAACCAAAATTGACTTCCGTACATAGGGTAGTTCTTGGGGAAGTGAAAGTGGTATTCTTGAAAACTCTTGGATGCTGTTCTTGCCAGTCGGTCAATATCGGCAGCAAAGGAGGCTCACACTGAGACGATTCACCTTCATGTCTGAAGCAATATTTGATGCCCGAACGCAAAATATCGACTTTGTGCCAAGTTCCTCAAAGGAAAACAGACCATCTATGCCGTTAGAAACCGACGATAGGACGAGATACGCATGCTGGGCCGTAGGCCAATGCACTAAAAGGGACCTCCGTCCGAGAGGATCGCGGCCAAAGTAAAGCAACTGCGTTTCTGCCTTGGAACGATTAGTCAGTCGCCGAGCTTCACCTATCGCCTTGACAATTGTCATACATGGAAAAAAACGAAGGCATAACTGAGCAAACGCTGCATCAGTTCGTGTCAGACGATGCAACGCAAGAAGTACGTGCGGTCCTTCAACCCTTCCCAATACCGTGACAACTTCGTCAACGGAGCTTGACTTGCATAATTCCTGGAGGAGTCTTACCCCGTCGTTTTCGTGTCCTGAAACCTGGGAAGAATTCAAACGTAGCACAGCGGGCTCTTAGTGAAATCACTAGCCTCAAGTCCATCGAAAATCTTTCATAACATGAATGGTCATGGCGGGAAGCAGGAGATATCGCGTTACTTGCCTCCCCGTTCCAGCAGAGTACATTTCCGTCTTTTACATGAGGTTGAGTAACAGTGATATTTCCGCGCAGTTGAAGCTCGGATGCGAAAAATTCTAATATAACTGAGTCGTGACAGTTAATTGAGCTAGCGTTCGATGATGAAGGAAGAACGGTCCGAATGGTATGTTGCCTATCGGGACCTAAGGCGTTTCTCCATGACGTGAAGTCCCACAAGCATCCTTCAGGACCAAACATACCACGGGCTGCATTGTTAACCTTCAGTTGTTCAAACCTTTGAATCAGCGTCGGTCCTTCCGCAGATAGTGGAGAATCCCAAGGCCGGTGTAAGAATACACAAATGCCGCACATGGTAACGGGGGAATCAAGTTCAAGGCGTCGGGAATTAAAGCAAAGATAGGAGCTTGATTACGTTCACCGTCCAAATTAGGTATAGGATGTGAACAAGGTCTCCTGTATGAAGGAGTCGGCGAGCTGATCGGAGGAAGAGTCAACATGTTAACAAATCATATATTCACTTCTGTAAGCTATAGACGACGGGATTCTATATAGAAAGATGTTATATACTTGGATCCTATGGTAGATACATTTATGTGGAGTAGGTGCTTGCAGAGACGCTGCCACCGCGGCCAGTCCAGTTAACGTCTGTGGACATTTGGTTGAGCTCATGGAATTCCCTGGGGCTGAGAAAGCAGCTTACGGATGTCTTCTCCGGGTTTGAACCTAGCGTTCTCCTTGCCGGGGAGAACTCGGAAAGTGTGGGCACCGAAGTAATCGCGCTGGGACTAATGAGACACTGTCCAGACCAAAAATTGCGAAGAGCATTACCTGTCCCTGGATGAGGTTAGCGGGGAGGATTTCGCTTCTGTAACCGTCGAAGAAGGCAAGAGCAGTACTGAAAGCAGGGGTAGGAATACCCCAAAGAACAGCTTGCGCGATGATACGCCTCCAACCTGGTTGAGCGTTGTGAACAGCTATGGAACCGGTCAGTGGGGTGCATGGGTTACTCCTGGAATCATTTTACCCTTTTTGAAAAAGTCATCAAAGAGGAGAGACTCGAGGTTAGGATTCTTTCGGTAGGCGGCAGTAATGTCGCCAAGGAAAACACTCTTCAATGTTAAGATCAGTAAAGCATATTCGTGGGAGTAGTGCATGAGACTACCTTGATGATACAGCCACCGCGCCACATCTTGGCAATACCAGCGTAGTTCAAATTCCACCCGAGCTTGGCAAATGGTCAGGGGATTAAAATGCTAGCCCGTTCTTTGGCATACCTCCTTTGCAGTCTCGCGCATCAACATGAAACCTTGAGTGTAGGAAATAATTTTAGATGCATAGAGAGCTTGTTCCAAGTCATCAATGAATTGCTTCTTGTCACCCTTGAAAGGTTCTTTCTGGGGACCGGAAATGAACTTGCTAGCGCGAACCCGCTCTTCTTTGATAGCAGAGAGGCAACGAGCGAAGACGGCCTCGCCAATCAAAGTGACTAGTTTTGTCAGTGTAAGCCGGGAGACTTGAGTGCTGGAAACTGACCTGCGGTGCCGGAGTCCAAAGCGGCGATGGCAGTCCATTTACCGGTCCCTTTCTGGCCAGCCTTGTCAAGGATCTTGGAAAGAACAGGTTCGCCATCGTCATCCTTGAATTTGAGGATGTTGGCGGTGATCTCGATCAAGAAGGAATCTAGGACGCCTTTGTTCCACTGGGTGAAAATATCCGAGATCTCGTCTTCGGAAAGGCCCAGACCACGTTTTAGGATATCGTAGGCCTCAGCGATAAGCTGCATATCACCGTATTCGATACCTTTTCGAATCTCTGTAAATTGCGGATATCTTGGGGGTGTCCCTCACTCACCGTTGTGAACCATCTTGACGTAATGTCCAGAGCCGGTTTCACCAACCCAGTCGCAACAGGGCTCTCCATTAACCTGGGCAGCAGTCTTCTGGAATATCTCCTTGATTGCTGGCCAGGCATCGGGGTGACCACCAGGCATGAGGGAAGGACCATGGCGAGCACCTTCCTC